>CANUEZ040000177.1:897500-2290287 GCA_948099385.1 Fasciola hepatica
CGACATCATGACCCATTTAGCTCACGGGCAGTTTATTTCCTGGTTTTATGCCATGGAAATTTCTGGCGCATAATGGGACACGTCTATAAAATTTTTGTCTTCTCCAAGTGATACATTGAATAGGGTTATACGTGACTGACTGACTGACTGCCTGAGTAAAATAACAATTGACTGGGTAAATGAATACATGGACTGATGTTGCTGTGAACGAATAACGAAATAGACGAAGAAGAAAACTGAACTAAAATAAAACACGAAGAAGGAAAACGCCGATAAAAGTGGTGGTTTGATGAGAAACCTTATATCACATCCGACAACATACCAACATTGGTCATATTGCCAGTGCGGAAAAATGGAAATCTAGAGGACCCGGGTTAAAATTTCACCTAGTTCGACCAACTGACACCTTAGACGTCGTTCAATTAGCCGTATTCCGACCCATTTGAACAGTAAGAGGTTTTAAAATATTCATACACGGTGGACTAGGACCATTGGTTAAAAAAAGTGTTCGGAAGATAAACGTGTGAATGTGCAGCAAATAAATTTAGCCAGAATACTGACTGATCGCATCCTCCGTAGTTCACTCTTTCACCCCAGTGACAATTCGGAATTGATGATCAGACACTATAACTTCAACCCCGGAGACCGGAAAACGCAAGGTAAAGAATGTCATGATGGTCCTTGAGCCTTTTTAAATCGGTGGATTCCGAGTTATCGGAGCAGAAGTACAACTCAGTACTGCTCTAAAATATCCCGAGTAAAATATGAAGATCCTTAAAAAACGTCTCTTAAATTAAGCGTCACTATCAAAGACCAAATGAACTACCTCCAACCGGTATTTTTGTTTCCACTTAGCCTAAGTTAGTACCAACCACCGATACCGAAAGAAGGTCATATTATCCGTACCTTTTGACTCGTTTCAACAGCATACATCAACGATTTTTGTAATTGATTACTCAGTACATTTGTATGCCACAAATGTGTCGCGCGGTTTAATCAGTCACTTGATGTCCTGAGGCTTATCCGTGGGCTGTGAACATCTACTCATCATTCGTTCCCGTCCGGTTCACCGCACACTCACCCAGCCGATACCTGTCTGTACAACATTTTGCGCTGCTCTACTCCACCAGTCGCACGCGCGCTTACTTCATGCACTACCAATGTCGACTGATAGCTTACGTGAGCTTAAGAGATTCTTATTATTGTGTCCATGCTCGTGCTTGTCGTCAGTTGGTTCAGAGTACAAGTTCTCTGAATTTGAGACACAGCAATAAGTGGTTTAATATATGTAATTCGTCAGTCAATTAGTTTAACCCACCAGTCTTAGTTCATAATTAAGAATCAATTGTTAAAACTTGTGACATTCACTGACACGATGAACATTGCACAACGCGCAACAAAGCGGTATGAAAAATAGGAGTAATATGGTTTTGTATCTGGATGACAGGACAAAATCCCCCGGAAACACACCACCGATTTCATGGTTGTTGCCACTCATCAGGTATGCTTATCCCCAAATCATTTCTGTCATGTTGTTTGTCTGAATGGCATTATCTTGTATACGGGACACAAGAGTTCAAAAGAGAGACAGCACAGCATTCGAACCACTGACTTCTATTGTCAGCCATGTCCCTCAATGTCTCTAACCAAGGACAATCCTCATCGTTTGGGCCTCAGCTGAAGCCAGTGCTGATGCTAGCTTCCTCAAGCCTCGAATCTAAGTCATGGTCTGACCTCCACATCGCTTCTTCCAGCCTTACCAAGCATACGCAAACAGAACACGGAAAGGTGGACAGTGGGTAGGCTTTCGCAAAACATGACCGAGCCACGGGAGACGGTACAGAAAGATCACTGCGGTAAGAGGGCGGCTATCTCTGCCCAACTCACAACTATACACCTCATCATTACTTACTCGATATCCCCACCAGATGCGAGCAATACTTCAGAGATATCAGTTGTCGAGCACGAAAAGACGCTGAGCATTCTCAGTTCGAAGTGGCTAGGCTACGAAACTGTATAATAAAACCTTATGAGCCACGGTGACGTACACTCATTCCTTTAAGAGGGAGCCGGATGTCACAGCTTTACCAGGTCTGCAAAAGCTGCTCTAGCTTTCTCTATGCGTTAACTGATCTTCTCCCCAACACCACCTCCAGCTATCACCAAGCTCCCAAGGTACTTAAAGTTGATGACTAAATCCAGTTGATCACTACTATAGTAAGTGCAGACACAGGCACCTGCTAATGTTACAAACGTACTTTGCACCTTGAGGGTGCAGGGGCATACCATATGTGGATAACTCAATCGCCAAGCAGTTCGGAAGGTGTTGTACTATCTGGGCCTTATCATTCATCAAGGCAATACCTTCGGCATATTTCACGTCGAGAACTCTGTTCCATGGGAGGAGTTCAGCTCCACCTTTTAGAAGACCATATAAGGCCTTCTGTAGAACATCCTCTATGGCAAAACTGAAAAGAAATAATGATATGGGGCAACTTTGGCGAACACCACTGGAGGCAACAAAATGGGATGAAAGTTGGCCGTAAGTCCTAACCCGACCTGAGGTGTGACGACACAACTCCCTGAGGATATATACATACTTCTCAGGCACCCCTTTTCCCAACAAACAATTCTACATTGCAGTCCTATCGACAGAGTAGAGAGCCGCATGAATATTCAGCAACACGATGAAAGTGTGACAGTTCTCTGGCAGCTGTCGGAGGGTGAAGATCTGATCTGTAAATGCACAACCAGCACGAAACCCTACCTGCTCTTAAAGAGTCTCCTGAGGGAAAACCATCGAAGCCCGGCGCTTTCTGACTTTCTAAGGTCTAGATTTCCCTTCGAATATTCGCCTTGGAAGGTGGATCTGTCGAAAGGGACCACTGGACGCGCGCCTGAAGGGTTTAAGTAGAAGCTGACACAAAGGGACAGCTAAACTATGTTTGAAAGTGCTCCACCCAGCAAGTGAGATGCAAATATGGATTGTGAATTGGCGGACCGTCAGTCTCACAGATTTTTTTACTCACACCAACACTGGTATTTGGCAGTGTAAGCTGCGTTTAGATCCCCGTAACGCATCGTCTACCAAAGATGTTGCGCAAAGGTTGCTCTGATCAAGCTGCAGTCATTTGGTGGTGTCATCTCTGTGAACCGCCTACTCAATATATTCCTAAGTGAGGCTGGGATGTGTTCAGTAATCTGATTACTTTATGCCATTGTAAACGTCTTATTGCCCACAGATGGACTGCATCTTCGTCTACATTATTTGACCTTGGTAACTTGCTAGAGGATGACAATTTTGACTGCGCATTATACACTGGTGAATGTAAAGTTAAGGATACCACAGGAGCATCTGTCAGCTTTGATACAGCTGTGATTGGGACAACCTTCTCTGCAAATGGTTGGCAAAGCTTGATTAGCGGCACAGAGTAATCCAACAGTTGGACGACATTTTGTGACCAAAGAGTTAAATCGCAAATTTACATATCGGAGTTACTCTCCTCCGCTCTCATCCTGAAACCATTAAAAAGCATTCAGTAGCAACCAGTCTCATTATCTCGTTTCTTGTACACTGACATTTATGACGCGAGCTATTCTCATTTTTATGATTGCAATTAATTGTCAGAAGAAATGCGAGCATTATGCACAATCGGTTCTTGAACACACTGAAGTTTTTGAATCAACATACGCACTCAAATCGTACATTGCGTTCGGTAGATTCAGATGCCCCACCTAACGGTGGCAGTGTTTATTTGCCAGTTGCACCTCCCATGTATTAATTTAGTCTGTTGAACCGGCTACCGGTGATCCGCCTATAACATTTGTCATGTCATTTAACTTTTTTATGCCGACTCTCAAATTCCTGAATCGCGCATGTATTCTACTAGTAATAGGGTACATGGTTTGCACGGGCCTTGGTTATCGATCGCCACGAACTGTTCTTACCGGATCTGTGACTGGACCGGAAAAGTCTGATGTCGGTTGAATTGTAATGTGACATTTTTCGGTGTCAACGAAATACTACTCGATGAGACGTAAGAAAAACAGTGGCTGTGTCAGGGTAACATCTGGTAGTCAATCTGTTACCCATTACAAAGCAGACTTGTGCGTCGACACGTTTAGAAGATAAAAAATGAAATGACCACAGTAAGGCCAACGATATTTCCGAAGTAAGTGGTATCTACCGAAAGGTGGACAAGGTTTCGCGGAAGCGCACTACCGGTTTCGTGGTTATTGCCGCCCATCAGATGTGTGTATGGGATCTTACTGGAGATCCTGTTAGATAATCATTTTATTGAGATTGTGGAAAATTTCGTCTGCAATTAATTATTTTCAAGGGATGGTGAAAATTACCACAGTGTGTCACAAGGAATTTACGTTCTTTTTTAGCACAAATAAGCCATCCATTTTAAAAATTACATTCCACAATAACCTTTTTCAGACAAAGTGAAGACAGTTTATTGTCTTTCTAAGACAGGACGATTGGCAGAACAATAGTTGTTATATTTTGTAATGTTTTATGGAATCCAATAGTGAAATATGTTAGTTGTAAACTAATCAGCTCAAGCCAATGAACGTCTTTTTCCATCCCATAAAGCTGAACTCTGTATCATGCATGTGAGTTACAGAAAAACACGTGGACGAAAAAATATAGAAGACTGCGTAAAATTAGCAAGTACGGTTGTTAGCAGAGGGCAAATCAGCGAGAGAACAAAATTGTCGACTAACGAACCCTGTTATAGCTAGTTTATTTTTTCGCACCAGGCTATAGCACGCGAGTAAGCAAGCTACGAACAGATGACGCACTCATTCCAGTTAGAGGTGATACTGGCAAGTACTGCATATTCTGAGCATGTTGGGTGATGTGAGCACTTCCGGGGAATTTGAGGTAAAGATTCCGTGATCGGGATCAATTTGTAAACAATCACTAAAAAGTTGAAGTTCTTGCGCATGATATGTCCACAAAAATCCCCCGTCTCACAAATTATTATCACGACAAAGAGCAAAGCAGCAGTTTAGCAGTGTCTATCGCTTTCACGGAAACGATGATCGCTAACTGGTCACACGCAATGCATTACAACCTCGATCATAGCTAATCACGCCAGTTAACCAGTCCCATGTTTTGATTATGCCCTTCAAGAATATTGTTATACAGAAGTTTTATAGGTCTTTTCTTTGAAAGTATTTCATCCACTAGGGATTAAGTTTATTCGACAGCTGGAAAAAATCGTAAAAAGCTTACTCAAGTCAGTGTAACAAGGCTCATAAACACAATAATAGCAATGTTGAGATCCAGAGATTTGTCAGTAAAAATAAAAACCTTTTTTCTTTAGGAATTGCATATCCCTACTTGATTGTTTAGAAAGTCAACCTGTTTCTATGGATTTAAATTCAAATGACTGCTGTAAACTCCGTCCTTGTTCACCTCCGATAAGCCTTCCTCACAACCCCTTTCGATGTGGTGCAATGGGTCGTATCCCCCTTCCAGATAAATTGAAAGCAGTCCAGTTCCAAACACTGACCATGGCTGAGACGATCTCCATTCCCTTACCAAGTTCTTATTATTGCAAACAAAAGTGACTGTGGACCAGGCAATACAACTATCCGGACCAAAGAACGAATACAAGAAAAGCAAAGTGACCTTCGATAACTCATCATCCGTTGAACCAGTGTCATCAAGAACCATAGAGTTTCACCTCACTGTCCCTTATGGTATTTTAAAACTCACCTACTTCTTAACTAACATTTTGGCAACTCCTTTATTAACAGCTATTTGATTTGCTCGGTAAGATTGCGGAATGACAGCAAACAACGCTTTGCTCCCTGCCACTGTTGTTTGAATCAGGATCAAGGAATCGCCCAAGCAGTTCTCCTTTTCTTCTTCTATGCGATCATAATATGAGTGTGCTAATGCCAACTTTTATGAAATCGTTGTAAGTCGCTTCTCGTGAATTATAGGTGCCACGAAGTCTGTCTTGTTTTCTGCTATGCATCAAACACTCACTATCGACCGTAATTCAATGTGATATGTTTGGTGATGATAACTGAACAACTCTGATCCAGTCGCCCCAGTAAATTGTTACGCATAATTTTGTTCAAGTAACTTCTTCGACTAGCGATCTAACAGAGGATAGTGAACTCTTTGACCCTTGTTCGAAAAGGCAAGACTTGAGGACAAACAACATTCACGCGACGGTAATGCTGAGAGTAACGTGTAGTGTAGCATGCTGACGATGATGATGATGATGATAGTGATAATGATAATAATAATAATAATAATAATAATAATAATAATAATAATAATAATAATATTAATGGTGATGACTTGAATGATGATGATGACTAGTGGAGTATAGCATCAAAACCGTGAACGTCACCGAGCTGCCTGAATAAACATAATGTAATTTATATTACTTTATTTGCCTCAATTTTATCATATAATATTGGTATAATATTCCAGGAACGGGGTCGAGCTCAATTATGGGCACTTAGCTCAGATAAAGGAATGGCTTTGGCGAGCGCGACATGATTCGAATCTGGGACAGAAGGGCAGAAAATGTGCCACCAAAGCCGGTCTACGAAGCAGTTTCGGTGTCCTCACGATCCTTTCCGTGTTTAAACATTGAAGGAAGTGACGGAGAAAATTTTGCATGCCAATAGGTCAGTAGTCCAGAAAAACTTCATCTCTGTTTGGTAAAACACGATGGAGGAGCGGAACTAAAGAATTTCTGTATGGCAATCTCGCTAAAGGAAGTATTCGAAACGTGGATTTGGTCTATGAGTGGGCTTGTCTACGAGTGAGGTTTCAGTACGGTGGGTGTGAACAGTCACAGATGACCCGTCTGCAAATAGCATGGATGCTTCTATATGCATATTGCAAGTATGAAGCTGGGTTTCTTATGCCTATACCAGAAATGAGACTAGCGATAGTCATACCTCTATGAAGAGTGATATAATTTTTTCTAAGTAAACCAGGGAACCCGACGGGGCAAAAATACTCTTACGGGGAATATACAATGGTGACTGACTAAGGGGCCCAGAACTGTTGAACTAGACAGACGTGAAAAGACCATCAACGCAGTTTTCCAATAGTAATTTAAGTAATCCAAGACTAGGGTGAGTTCTCTCGTTAAGTTACTCCGAGATATTCTACGTGGTCTCTATGTACAGGAGGATTAGAGATGACGGTATTATGGTTTTCTATAGCACTCCATTAAAAACTGGAAAAATGAATTCTTAACATTTAGCAGATCTCGACAGATTTCGGCTGGGTAAGGACCGGTTGTGGTAGTGGCAGGCTGATTGGTTGGGTATTCTCCTACGTACACAAAAGGTTGACTGCTCTCAGATTTTCCTGTCATTATTCAGTCTAATCCCATCTCTAATCAGCTACGAACGATAATGCCCAACTTTCCGGCATCATGTGTCCACAGTGTCGTGATAGACTCAGTCAAAATGTACATTCAGCCTAAAACCTACTAAACTGAACTCTCACGACTAATCTAACGAGAGGAAGTTTTTAGACCACTGTTTCATGTTGACTTCGTGCAATACATCGGCGACGTTAGATATTACAACCTTTCCAGTGGTCCACGAAACCGAGTGCCCAACTTCGATGAAGCTTTAGCCCATTCATGGATGTAGTGTACTCTTTGTTACAGCCTGTAGTTTACCGGCTGAAGTACGAAGCCGAACAACAGATTTTGGGCATTTTACCTTTCCGACTTATGTAGGTATGTGCTAATGTTCTCTATCGGTTTGAAACTCCATTTTGATAAATCACATCAGTCTGAATGATTAGCAACGGGAATCGGTTCTGTGTGCAAAGTCCAAGCAGACAGTGACCTAATTCTGCTTTGATGTTCTGCTCAAAGATTGTAGCATTGTCCGCGCTACTAACGCAACTCATCGTAGGTGCACACAGTACCATAGGTGCCCACGAAAGTAATCCATTTCAACTTAGTAAGTGACCCTGAACACGCTATTTAATGTAATCAGTAAAATCAATCAAGACGAGTTGGGAGGAAAGAAAAGTTCTCAAGCCTTTTACAAGTGCAACATTTAGAGAAGGAAAACTATTCATACATTTTTGATGCTATTGTGCGATTGAGTCAACTACTAGTGTACTCTATCGCTCACATCTCGGTCTCTCGACCCAGTACCATTTTCACTTGTATTGAATGTGTCTCTGATGAAAGGTTATACACCGGTTCATACACACAGCCGAGTGTTCTGCTGATCACATGACTCACACTATTGCATGTTCACACGCTTTGTATCCCGCACCAGGGGCTGATTGTTCCTTGTGTTTACCGGTTGATTAAAATACACAAGTTTCCTGTTTCACCATACCAGCAGCCCTGATTGTTCTTTTTCGTCAAATTCATTTTGTCCATAAGTGAATCAACCTGTTGACATTAGATACGTTACTAATTTCCCTTTTTACATCTGTGATCTATTTATGAACTGGGAGTAGATTTTGATTATCTCGGTTTGTTATTCCAGAGATTAAAATTCTTCGCGTTTGATGTACGATCGATTTACGGTACACAACAGGCTACCATTCATGATAGTCATCAAAAGAGTTTGCATGTATGCGCACCGCTTCAACTGCTTTAAGACCTATGATATAAGTAAGAATTACGCCCTAGGTGGGTTCGGTTGGCACCAAACATAGCAGTTCTTTAGTAGAGTAGATGAGCAACACAGATGAAAATTTAGGCAAAAACATAATAAGCTGTCAACACTTTACAGATGGTCTAAGAACCGGGTTTCTCGGGATGGATGGCAACTTCGCCCGTAAATCGCACTTATTCTTCGTTGCGCGCAAGACCTACAAAGAACAGTTTCCGTCAAAAAAATTAGTGGCAGTGGTGACTGGATGTATCTTGTAGTCTCGTGAATCTTTACCATGCCTCATTCCTGACATTGATTTGGTCACCAAACATAGCCCAAGTACAGTTTGGCGTACGTTCTACCAACAAATTAGGCAGAATCATATTAAGCCTTTAGCGGAATTCGCACGTGAAATCAGAGTGACTAAGAGCAAACAGACTTTCTCTGTCCTTGGCTCACAGTGCTTCATTCGTTCGATGAACATTGATGAACTCAGCACCAGTGTGCATAAAATTTATTAATCAGCAAAGAAGCCACCGCGTTGGAACCGTTTTTATCTTTGGCTAGAAGGTAAAATACCATTTCGCCGTACAGGGGGATGGTAATTCGTTTTACTCAATAAAAAGGTGTTCATCTGAACAGTGAATCTATTCTGCTTGGAGTTAACTGGAGGTTACATCACTGAGGGTGTACGGTACCCGTTAGCGGAAACAGGTTCTGGATACAAAGCTAGCAGTCAGAAGGGAATTTGCCATGCGCCTAAGGTTCCGTACAACCCAGCAGCCAATGGCATAATGGAACGCATAAATTGCACACTGAAAGAAGCCATTCAAACCACCGGCTTTGGGAGGAGAAGAGGGAAATGCCTCTTACTGCTGCACTGGCCGCTTACAGAACAGCTCCACGTACTACAGCCGGACTGATTCCTTCATACTTATTGTTGGGCAGAAAAATACAAACATGGCTGAACGCGGTGCGACTGCAGTACAATGACTCAAATCCAGAAGAGGCGGAGAGGAGAACCAATAACCAAAACAAATACAGGGGATAAGGTCAAGCTGTTAAGCCTAGAACATTTATCAGACTTTGCATACCTCAAGCTCGCAAAGGAGAGGGTATGCTATCTACTCTAATAAAAGTTGAAAGCGTACAGTTTCCCTGCATTTATTTGCTGGAGGATGGCACTAAGATTGACGCTTGTCGGCTTAATACCGCACTGTTTGGGAAGCTACCACTAAAGCCACTTTTGTCGAGCACCACATTCTTTCTATGCATGTCTGCTGCAAATGGTGAGGGGCTCAGAAAATCCAGCCATGGACAATTACTAGGTGAATGTTACGTTTAGCTCAAGTACAAAAGGGGAGGAGGTGTTGTATCTTGACCAAGTCTAGCATGCCGTGCCACGTATTGGCAGTGAACGCTGTCTACCTGTAGTGTGCATGTTCATGAGCATTTATTTAAGCTGGTCAGCGAGTCACGTGCGGCAAATCGATTGAATCTGACTGTCCATGACGCTTATTGGTTGATCAATGTACAACCCATATTTCGTTCAAATCTATATTTGTAGATTTCAGACGATTGTTATCCGTTCTGGTGAAGGAATACGTTCTTCTGCTACTGCGGTATTGTTTTGTGAACATTATATTTATCTTGTTTAACTCCAGAACAAACTTGTTCTGATAATGAAAACAGTTTTAAGTATCATAAACTATTTTCGTAAAGATCGTTGGCTAGAGTTTTATTCACTCTCACTGAACCAAGGACGACCAGACTGAGTAAGAGACTAGTATTCCAAAGGCCAAACAATTCAAGTCATGAAACACATACACTCGTTTATATGGTCCCTTTCCCAGACTGCCCGGCTCCAACATTGCTCTTGCTGCTGCTTGAGTACTTCGGGTGCATTCTGGCCAGTTGCCCGTTGCAGATAGCTTCTCTTGGGCATCACTTCTATTCGGCTGGTCCGATTGTCCCAGTTGACGGCTTGATCGGCAGCCCCTCACCTGGGCTATCTTGGTGGTCGCCAGAGATCCCGCCGTTTTTCCTCTGCTAGTCCCTAAGCCCCTTTTGTCTGCTTCGGAAAGCCTTCGAAGCATTCGTGGTCTGTTCTTTTGTCTGTGGCCCTCGGTTGGTTCGTCTGTTTGCCTTGATAGTCACGTCTTTCTCTTGCCCCACCATTCCCCTCTACAATATGTCTCAAAGAATTCTCGTAGGAATTAGCATGAGGAACATTTATGTCCTTTGGATTCAGCTCTTTCTTTCTATTTTATTATCCAAAATTACCAGAGATAACTATTTTTGATGCGTTTGGTTCCAAGAAGATAAAATAGATTGTATTTTCCAAGAGTCATTAAAGAATGAATGGTGGTTTCTTTTGTGCATTATGATCAGTTATTGCTCATAGTGTGTTCTGTTCTGCCCCATCTAGTTTTTCTAACACGAAACCGACAGTTTACGTAGAATTCTAGTTGTTCGTAGTCAAAACATTACACGAATTGCAGCGGTCCAGTACGTTTCCATAACCAAGTCTTCCGATTAACTCTTCTAGTTGCAAACCCAATTAGCCGGGTTTATCCTGTTCGATTAAAACAACTCTCAGTCGCGAATCGGTTCATTTCGTTTCGTTTGATGAGAATGATTGTTGGCAGCTGACTGGATGATCTCGTTTCTTTTTGTCACGAAATTAATGAGCCGACGATCTGCTTTTGCTGGCTCCAGCTTTGTGCTCGACTTAGGCAGACCATGACGTACCGTCAGCTAACAGAAATAAACCGTCTATCGATATGTCAGCCAGTGCTCTCACACAGTGGAATAAGTGCAACGCAACCGGAGCTATAGGTTTCCGGAGAGCTGCAATAACTAGCTACTCCAATGCTTCTAAGTAAAATGTATTTGGCAATTAGATCAATGGAGAGCGGAGTGCTTCTGTGTGTGTGTGTTTGTGTGTGTGTGTGTGTGTGTGTGTGTGTGTTTATGTGTGCTTTAGGGAGAAGGGAGGGGAAGAGACGGAAACTCAACTCAGAATTACGACAATGTATATGATATACACCCATTCACACACAACTACAGTATTTCATACAGACGAGTAATTTTGTACCGTGATAAGGGCCAATAAATAAAGCTATAACAAGCACAACTCGATGGGATGGAGTGGATGGGGCCACCCAATTGATTTGGAGTAAAAGAGAGATCCCCTTCCGTGCCATCTTCTAACAGAGCTTTTGCTGCCTGAATAGTAAACTCGTCTATGATTTTCCAAGTCGGATCGTAACCCTCGTCAGCCACGTACTACTCAGTGCAGAAAAATAGGCAATCGAATTCGCAGCAATTTCATTTGTGCATCTTGATCGGGAGTGAGTGCTTCCGTTTATTAGTCCACCAAAAATCACAATTAATAACCGCTGACAGTAATATTTGCCTTGGTCACATGGTGAGTACGTGTATGAGAATGCGTCGACAGAGGAGAACCGGGCAAGTAATAACCAAGAAACCGGCCGTGTGAATAATACGGTCCACCCATGAGCACGAATTTCGTACTACTGTACAAGATTCCCCTATTCCAATTTCCGTAGTCACATTTTAGGCTTTTTTAATATACGACTATTCCCTTGTTGTATTTTATCCACATCTATACGGCGAAATGAGTATGGTTTAGTCCAAAACTCGCTTCGTCAATTCCCACGAAGAATGACTCCGCTCCTCCGCTACCCAGTTTAGTCCAAATTACTTTGGTATGTAGTTGACATTCCGACATTTTAAAATGCGGTGAAAGGAAGGCCGTTGGAAAATTCAGCTACATTTAAAGGGTATATAATGTTTTGCATCACTTGTCACTGGACTTTTAATTTCTTACAGTGTGAGGCTGCAATTTGCAACCTCTTTTGTTTTGTGGCATTCTCGTAAGTTTTCACCAAGAGGTAATTTGCTTCACAAGCAACGTGACCTTGTCGGACTGCTGTTAACGTGCACTTCGCCTGTACGTATTGTGATATGCAAGGAACAGTGATCTTCCGTGGACCGTTTTTCGTGTTCGATTGGACACTGACATGGCTGCCAAAGGCCTGCTCCCCACAACCGGTGATTCTTCAGCCTATTTTTAATGCGATTTTTGTTGTTGAATAATATAAGTCCGAACGAGCAAAATTGGCGAATAGGTGGTTATTCAGTGGGATAAATCCGTGATCTCTGGGCTGGTTTTATGAGACTAAGACCGCCTCAACACCGCTGAACAACTTCCAAGGTGGGCAGCAAGGAACAAGTTTTGCTTAGACCATAATCACACACAAGCTGCTGGTTCTTCGGGGATTTTTCGACCGGATTTCTGAGTCGTGAACTCATGCCGTCCCTGACAAGACAGTGTATCCATATGACTATGGAAGCACCGTGACTTCTGTCGTACTCATTTGCAAGCACAGAATAGGAAAATTGAAGATCATCAGAATAATTGGTCTCAGATTTTGTAAATAAATGATTCTTTCTGCGCTATCTTGAATTTATATCACCAAAAGAGCACCAGTGAAAAAAAATCGGAAAGTCTGGTTGCATGAATGTTGAAAGATATCGGGAAAACTAAAGCCCGAATGCAAACTACCAGATTGATAACTGATTACCCACTAAATTCCACAGTAATCTTTCAGACCAGGGCTAACATAGAGCGAATAGCACTGATGGATTTCTGGACGGGATGAAGACAAAGTAGCCTCTATGGGTTGTTTACTGACTCTTCAGAGAACTTGACCCTCGGCTGAGATGTTCAACAATGGGGTCGATTGATGTTTAGGTGAAAAGTTGATAACGACTCCCTGTGGATAAGCAGTAAAGCTGATGATCACACCAAGCTCATTAGAATACTGAGGCTTCCAAGGTTTACGACGGCCATTTGAGTAGGACACAGAATGATAAATCATTATACTCTACCGTTCAAACTAATTTGTACATAATTCTTCCATCATCTTCAGTTAAAGCCTCGGTAAAAGATTATCCAGACATTTTCTCAAATTTTAATAAATCCACAAAATTCCCATCCATTTGATTATACCCCATTATACTCTACTTAATCACTTGTAGAAACACGTGCTCCAAATTAGTTTGTAGTTGTATTCATTGTGACAGAATGGATCTACATGAAAAAATATTTCCAGTTTTCGTAGGTGAACAGCTAACAATTCCTCTCCGAAATTTTCCCGATAGTAGACAGCGCCTGCCCCCTCTCCTAATCAGACACATATAACCGGTACAGGTATTCGAAGCTTGATCATTCTCGATAAAGACTTGATCCTTTTTTTGTTCCATTGACTGATTTACAGTTCACTTGGTTGTCAATGTTTTTACTATCGATCAGAGATGTGGTGCTAACGCACACAACTCGGTAACGGTTTGCTTGCCCTCGTTCTGCCTAAATTAGGTCACTACCGATCAGACCGCAAACATCTTGAAATGGGTTCAAGTCTTACTGCGGTCTATGACGTTCTTTTTTGTTGGTATCAACCTTCTTGAGAATAAATAAATTTTTGCTTTTGTACGCGGAAGGAAGTGGAGTAAAAAACAACAGTTGTTACGTCACTCGTTATTCTGAAATTCGGACAGAATTACATGAGGGGAACAAAATTTCTCATTTAAAGTTTTTGATTAAAGATCAAAAAGCGAAGATGAAATACTTCTATCAAAGAAGTTTATTCCCGTTAGCTGGAGACTATTCCAGTCAGCAGATTAGAGCATCAATCTAATTTTCTGGGACGATTATTGGTGACTGTTCACACCCACTGCATTGCGATCTTCCTGTAAACCAATCAGACCCGCTAACCCCGTTCTATGTTTTGGACTGCTTTCTTCCAAATTATCGCTGTACATAACTTCTGTAGTTTCTTTCCTTTCACGTGTTTTAACAAACAAAGATGAAGTTTTATCTGAATCGTTAACCCGTTTTGCAATGTGAAACTTCTTTTTTCTCGACCGCTGAAAAGCTCTATAAAACCCGCTCAAGCTAGTGGGACAATAATGAAGTGTTTATAACAATAAGGACAATAATACTAATATTATTAATAATAGTAATAGTAATAAAGAATTTAGATACTCATCATTAGACAGAAAGCTAGTAAAAAACTACCCAGTACATTGTGTTCAAGCTCAAATTGCATTCAGATTTGATTTGACTGAGGATAACGTATCTGATCTAAATTAGCATGTGTTTTTCTCATCATTCTACGCAATGAACCAACATGATGTCAAGTTCACTTGACTCAGCTGGTCACAACTCATCCCTCATCCCCACTCAAGTGAAAGAATCTGCTTTCTAAAGCAGTGGTCATATCTTGGTAACGGTTCTTCAAACCTATTATATGGTGGCAAGGGATTGTGAATCTTTATGGCGGAGTTCTGTTTCAGCATATGGATCCAACTTTGATGGAATGGACGGAGAATATCCGCAATATCTAGCACCCAAGAGGACTGTATTTTCATCAAATTACAGGTTACGTGAAATCTCTTTGGGCCATCCAAAGAGTCATGGTACTCCATGGAGCCATACTTTCTTTCAAACAATAGTACGGAAGCTGGAAGCTCCTGTGAACATTTTTTATTCGCTACTGGACTTATTGCAATTGCTACTTACTAGTCGGAGTACTAGCTGACGAACGATTGTTTGTCGTAAACGAAAGGTTAACTAACTGTGAGGATTTCGACTTTGCCCTGTTAGTGAATATCTGGCGCTGACGGGGCCTTCAAAAGTGGCCCTGCTGTCCGCCATACCTTCAGACTGCTTGTGCTACATTAGCACTCCATCTTCATTAGTTTCATATTCGTCTTTACTAGTTATGGTAGAAAAGATTCGCTGATAACGACATGCTCACCATTGCACCGTATCAGAAGGAATTCATAAGATCTTTGAAATACTCGAACTCCTCCGTGAAGAGTTGTTTTGGAAAATTGTCAAGGAATCGAAAGGAGAAGAGTTTACTATCTTTCGCTTTTGCCACTCGTCTCGATACCGTTCACGTGATCGGGTTGTCAGCAGGTTGCTAAATTAACGGTAGTCCAAAATGACGAAGAATAATTTTACGCTTTCCGAATCTCATATAATTGCTTCTGTTCTTGAGCGTAAACCTAAACACACCTAAGTCATCACACATCTGTCATTCTTGCTAACATGTACATTTCCCCAATATGTCCCCTCTCTGAGCTCAATGAATTCTCCGACGCTGTCTGTGCGAATCTACTGAACTTTGTTGACTCGCCCTTATGCTTTGTTTGTGGTGACTTTAACGGGTTCAATGTGAAATTCTCCACTTTCTTTGGCCTGACCCATTTCGTCACCTTCCCTACCACACGTGATGACACGGTCGATCTTTGTCTTGTTGGCGATACAAAGTGGTTTGATACTGCCTGTCGCCCTCCACTCAGCTATTCTGACCATACAATCGTGAAGGTCTCCGCAATGATTTACTGTAAGAGTAGACATGTATACTCCAATTAGAGCCACTACCATAAGATATGCAGGTGACTGCTTCCTCCAGAAAGCCTCGGGCTACTCGGGGATAGGGTTGACAATTCTGACCTGTTGTCAACCGCGGAGGTCAGGGTTTACCCTGGCGTTAACACGGCAGACTTTACTCTCCCTAACTTAAGTACTGTAGGAGCTTTCGATCGTGCCTACTTTACTGTTGCAATTACCCCCCTCCCCCCTACTGTACCATGTATATATACTGACACGTTTTACGTCCGCGGTTGACAAGAGTAAGCGAAATGCTTGCATCTCGCGACTTATTTCTTCTCTTTGTTCTCATGAATTGGATAAAGGGGACCCAATGTTTCAAAATTCTGGCCTGAACGCACTTTCTCACTCCGATCCCTTCTTCTTTCGTGAACACTCAACAGAGGACCTTAACTGCTGCCTTAATTTTCAATATCTCATGGAAAAGTCTACATCCGGCCCGATCGGTAATTGCCCCTTCAGCTGAAGCGATTGCGTCGTACGCAGGGGGTGTCTTCAAGGTCAGAGACTGTGGTATCGTGAGAGCTCTAAAGTTCACCAGAACTGAGCCTCTCTGATTAAACGCCTTTTAGGTCCAATCAATTACTGCAGCAGCAATTGCAGAGAGACATGAAAGACGATCATGCGCCTGAGTGGTGAAAATTCTCATAAGCCATCACCATTGGCAGAAGTAGATGCAACCACTCGTCGCTTTATTACTGCCAACTTTCACCAAAACACTGCCTTCGGCGGCGTCAGCTCCTCAGAGGTAAAAAACACTCTTTTCGCTTCCATCATTTATTATAGGACAAAGTACAACATTTATGAAAGCAGGCCACCGCTAGCAAAAGGCCGCCACATGGGGAAGTGATAGGTGGTTACAGGAATCGAACTCTTACAGCGAAAACTAGGTAAGTGACCCAGACTACTCAAAATCGATCCTGTAAAAGGAATGTGGGCAGATTATTCCCCATATTTTCTGATCTCTTTTCGGTCTATGCTCAAATCATGTTTTAATTTCCGATGGTCGAAAAGGGTTCCTTATCATTCCAGTACCCAAAATGAGTACACATTAACTACTCCTAATAGACTGTACATGTGCTGCTCCTAAAGCGCCTGAAAAGATTATACAGAAAGGACTGTCTGTCAGAGTTAACGTGTAGAACTCCCAGCAACTTGCCTGTCACTGACCGCGATCATCCCTCAAAGCCCAGGTCTCTCTCTTCCACTCTGTTTTATCATCTGTCAAGTAGTTAAGACCTGTTTCTATGAATACAATGATGCACTCCATTGCGTTAGCAGGTCAGAATTACCCCATGTACTTTCTGGCTCGGCAGTCAGTACTCCCGGCATTATTCTTCTGTCCAGCAACTTTTCCAGTGAACAACCACTTCCACGATACTGTTGCCGAACATCTTCCATGCCTCCCTATACACAAGGCTTCCTCCAGGGTGACATTCCATCACCCGTTTTGTTTTCTGCTTACAAATCGTCCGTGAGCTTTTATGACAATTGTCTCCTTATTAGGTACACGAGTGATGTGATTTTCGGGATGCTCTATTCTAACAACTTCACGTTCTTTCTATTATAAAGAAGAGCCTATAATCGACAAAACAACCCAACTCAGGACTCTGGCTCAAGATCCATTCGACTCCCTACCCTTACACCAAATTCATGCTTCCCATTAAAGTTTTGTGCCACACCTGCTCGCACGTTGAAATATACATCGGACATTGATCTCAAGCGAGCTCTGACTGATGCGTGCATTTATTTTGTCCCATGATCTTTGATCTATACTATCCACGGACCTTTCATTGAGTTGAACGCCTGAACCTCAACTGATCCTGAGTTTTCTTGCATTGGCCGACTTTAATTCATGGAGCGATTACCGCTGTGGTTTGTACAGTTTCCGTGTGACTTTTATGATAGTTTATAAAGAACGGTAATGGAAATCACAATTGGACACTTGGCTTTTTGGATTGTGTTACGCGTATCTCAACGACTTCTAAAAGCCCGTTACCTTTCTTAACAAAATATCAGCCCGTACCCACATAAGGGTTCAGGCGTTCAACTCAACGAAAGGTCTGTGGATAGTATAGATCAAAGATCATGGGACAAAATAAATGCACGCATCAGTCAAAAATCGCTTGAGATCAATATCCGATGCATGTTTCAACGTGCGAGTAGGTGTGGCACAAAACTCTAATGGGAAGCAAGAATTCGGCGTAAGGGTAGAGGGTCGAATGGATCTTGAGCCAGAGCCCTGAGTTAGGCCGTTTTGTCAATTATCGATGAACTGGTCTTCAGACTGAATGCTAAGGATAAATCACTCGAAGCTTTGTGACCTTCTGTGCAGTTTCCACTAGAGCCGTCAATACTCCAACCTCGTGATATTCAATCCGGACTTAGTCGTCAACTGAGAATTAATACAAATCCTCCGTCAAGTACCTGGGAGTCACCATCCGCCCGGACCTTACGTAGGCAGATCGTTGCATCAGTGTTCATAAAAGTTCGACGACTCACCTTTTATTTGATGTAGCTGGAGCCATTCTCTACCCCGTCTGACTTATTAGGGCCCGTGCGTTTTCATATGTCCCTCTATTCTGGACCCACGATTTCCGTTATATTCCACGGACTGCTTGCAAAAGACTTTAAAATTGTCGTCAAGTCCCTAAAAATTTGCCTCAGCTTAGTGGCGTCACTTATGGTCAGCTCATCTAATCTATTGCAACCCAGTATCACAATGCACGTCTAACTTTATCTTGTGAGATCTTGGATGATGGTAAATGTCCCCATTCATTCCGATTTTAGCACTTGTATATCAACTTCCGCTATTGGATCCTAGTAAAATCATATGTCTGCTTATACTAGAACATACTAATCTTCCGCAGTTCCTTACCTAGTTCGTTTCCTCACTAACCCAGGTTCTATTACTGACAATTTTCTTAACTCGCTCTATTAAACATACATTTTCTTGTTGGTATTATTTCTTGTCGATTTTTCCAGTTCAGTAGTTATGCAGTAGCTGGATATTCGCTCCCGGGTATATAAAGAGTATGTTGCAGTTGGCTGTCACTTCCTTAGTTTTTGAAACATTCCAGACCACACTCTGTTCCGATACTTCACTAATGCACCCTCGGAAAAAGAACAGCCGAGGTTCCATCGGTCATTCGCCTAATTTGAAGAACGGATGACCAAGTAATACCATAATCCACAAGGCCGAACATAAATATTTATATGAACTTTTTCCTTCTGTCATCTTTTTGTGGTGTTGACTTCGTACTTGTTTTTAAGTCAGTACTTGTAAATAGTCACATATTTAGATACGTGTGATTAGTTATGACCTGTAGAGTATGGTAGACACTATAGGCCTCAGATATCACAAATGACTGCGAAAGGGTGTGCTGGATTAACATGTTGAGTTAAATCTTATTTCAACTTTCGAATTTCATAGCTTAAGGATTATCAGCCAAGTGATCTTTCACCTTGATGAATTCATTTTTGATGGTAATGATCTGTAACTGGAGCCTATGAAGCCCTGAACAAATGCATTCTTCCTTAGTAGTAGATAACAGGTCTGGAAACTAAAAAGTTTTCCACAGGACAAAGGAAGCTTACTGAATAGAAAAATTAAAACCTGCTCACGGATAGTGGGTGTGCGAGAGAGAAAGAGAGAGAATGGTCGTTTTATGCAATGATTCGGGAGAACCAACGGTCAATATCAACGTTCATCAATAGATGAAGCGTGCAAAAATCAGTACATGACTGTTGAGTTTAGATTAAATTTCTCTCCAAATCTTCTCGATCGGCATTATGCCTCTGTAGGCTTGTTTTTGTATGTTCTATTTTGTGCTCGGTAGTATCTATGGCGAATCCAGCTTATGAATCAGGCTTACAGAAAGAGTAGTGGCTACATGGTAACTGAGCTCTGACACCTTACAAGGCGCTCTAAATGAGTCCATGCATTCCGATTGACTTTGCAGACTTGATGAGGTTATATCCTTGCTTTTCCTCAATGAATTTTGTACTCATATGCATGCCGAATACTGTGTTACGAAAATTGACAGTGTACTCACCCTGCCAAGAACGAAACAGCTCCAGACTTTTACACATGTGACTGTCACATTGCACTTTCAAATCGCGGAGTACAGGTGTCTAATAGTTAATCGTGCGGTAACACCGCTTAGCTCACCGCAAAAGGTCACGGGAGCGTTGCACGACTGCTGGTTCATCTTTCAAGTTAGAAATCCTGAGCTGCAGTGCATGTGCCCCTTGCCCTAACTAGGATTCGAACCCGGGATGAATGATTGTGAATTAAACACCGTATTACCTGGGTAGGTCGCATCAAGTCCTCATTAGTTGCTTCCCAAATAATTCTCTTATATTTTAAACTAATGTCCAATGATTTTTCTGTAGGGTTAAAAAGTATGATGAAGGCATGTGCACAAATTACACATAATTTAATCTAGAAATTGGAAAGAAACCTACATATCTCATTACCAGTCTCCGGTAACATCAATAGGAATGTAATTTATGAAAAAAATGTATCAGGGTTATCAGTAGCACAAGGCCTCAGTTTTAGGTAAGGAAGATTGTTCGACTATTGGCAATAAGCAATCCTCAAACAAGCGTTACCTCGGGCATGTGCTTGGTCAGTAGGGTGAGGAAATGAGCATATTTAGTCTCAAAGTGACTGGAAGAAGTGCTATTAGGTAGTCCCACGTCGCACTTGTGCTAAGCTGTCTGTAGGCAGACAACGTCAAGTGGTGCGACTAACCAGTTTCACTGAAATGGTATGGAAAGTCGTGTGCACCATGAAATGGACATGGACTCGGTCATGGGTATGCTGACAACGAAACTGAACCTGACTAGGGGATCGGTGTTGTCAAAATATCTGGAGCTTGGACAGTCGTGAGTTACGCACTTTGCTGCAGATTTTATTGAACGGAATATTAATATTTCTTTAGCGATTGTCCATGGGATATAAAACGGGTGGAATTGAACGATCCGTTGACATTCATCGATTTAACTACAGAGAAAGGGATTTCGAAGTAAGTATCACGTGTTATTGTTTCTCTACTTAAGGGTAAAATGTAATCACTGTTTTCTTGAAGCGGCTAGCACCAGTTTATTTCCTTTGCAGTGTGCGCCACTACGTGCATTCAGTGAATAATGTCTCGCAGTCAATCACGAAAAGCACATCCAGTATTCATAATTCACTCCAAGTCACTCCAAAATTGATCATTTTCAGCCGGATTTGCGAACATTCCTTTTGAATGTTCGTGAGCAGAGGATATTGCTGTCCCGAACCCTAGATAGTAGTGGCTGTTTAAAAAAGAAAAACCAGATACCTAATGGTTATTTATTCCATTTGTGTATTCTGCTCCACAGTAGTCACCAAGCAAACCACTGAACAATTGGCAACTTGTTCAACGAACGCTTTTCACAAAACACCTCCAAGTAGAATTTAATTTTCCCCGATCATCATTCTTGGTGTGGATACTCCGACGCCATCACCGCAGCACTTGCTATTCAGATCACGGAACCGATTATCAGGTGATTAATTTCCCATATTTGTCGTTCACAGCTTCAACTTTTCATGCCGCTCTAGCGAATACAGAACACAAGTTGTGAACAAGGCCGTGTGTTTGAAACTGTGCGATACGGCCAAGAATCACAAGCACAAGTCCGCACTTTTATTTAACCATTCCTTCACTAATTCAGAAACCTAAAGCAGAGAATACAGTGGTGTTGTTTATCACAAGAGCTCCGGGTGGCGGTTAAACAACTAAAACAAATGAATGATTTGTTGTTTCAACGACCGGACAAAGGATCAGGAGTCGTAATTATGGAAAGGAAAGAATACATGGAAAAGATGGAACAGATACTTTCCGATGCGCAGCGCTTCAAACTGGACACTACTCCAGAGAACAATATGCTGATAGAGAAACAAATATCAAGACAACTCTAAATTTTACTCCTACATGGTTTAATTTCTGAAACTACATACAAGAAACTTAAACCACTTGGAACACAGACGCCCTACTTGAGAGGATCACCCAAAGTACACAAGCCTGGAGTCCCTTTGAGGCCAATATTATGCATGCAAAACTCGGCTTATCACAAACTTGCCCGGTGGCTCGTCGAGATTCTTGTCCCCGTTCCGAAACACATAACACCATTTTGTCTACAAGACTCATTTGAACTCGCGAATTTGCTAAACAATATTGCAGTGAGTTCAGATAAAATGTATTCCGTTGATGTTGAGTCCCTTTTTACAAAGGTTCCTCTTCGTGAGACAGTAGATTATCTATGTGATTTCATTTCTTCGCACAACTTTCACTTGCCTATTCCTGTTGAACACCTTAAAGAACTCATTCTTTTATGCACAGAAAACATTCGGTTCAACCTTGAAGGTAAAGCTTACAAACAAACGGATGGTGTGGCCATTAGAAGCCCTCTGGGCCCAACCTTGGCAGATGTATTTTGGGGTATGATCGAAAAACAGCTCTGTGATAATATTTCTCAATTTCTATTTTACAGACGATACGTGGATGATATTTTAATTTTTACGACTGAAGAACGTTTTATCCCTTTTGTTAACGTTCTTAACTCTATTCACCCGAACCTCAGTGTATCTCACGAAGAAGAACGTGATAATGGTTTGTCCTTTATAGATATTCCATTAACCAGGCGTCAGGATGGGACTCTGCAGCGCAGAATCCACCGAAAAGCAACGTGGAGTGGTCGTTATTTACAATTCTCTAGCTTCGCCCCAGTGACTTACAAACGTGGATTGGTCAGAACTCTCTTCAACAGAGCCCAGAAAATATGTACAGAGGATCAAATACAAAACGAAGAAGAGCTCATAAAAAAACGCTGCTGGCTAACGGTTATCCGGAGAACTTTATCAGACAACATCAGAGGCCGAGACTTGTGCGCGAGAAAACAATGAACGTGGAAAAGAAGCAAGTTTTATCACTTTGCCTTTTAAAGGAGATCACTTATTCAATCAAATAAATTGTAATCTCAAGTCAGCTCTAAGGCACACATACACAGCGGCGCAGTTGCGTTTGCAGCAGACGACCAAAAGGTTATGTTTTCAAAATCACTCAAACAGTCTTGCTGATCCCAATGTCTCACATATTGTCTATCAGTTCACTTGCAGTTGCGGTGACGTATACATTGGCAGGACGGATCGTTGCTTGACTCAACGAGGGTCAGAACACATACCCAAGTGGCTGTCAAACTTGATGACGCAACCTGCTGGGGCAATACACAAGGACGTGAAACCGCCAGCTTCTTCGATTGGAAGACACTTGATTGCATCAGGTCACAAAGTTGACCTGACCCAGTGTTTCAAAGCATTGTTGCGCAATCCAGTACCGAAACTACTAGCGTTCAGTGAAGCTATTCTAATCATGATGCATCAGCCAACACTCTGTGCACAAAAACGATTGACCCAAAATGTTTGTTTACCCTGGCGTTAACACGGCAGACTTTACTCTCCCTAACATACGTACTGTAAGAGCTTTCGATCGTGCCTACTTTACTGTTGAAATGACCCCCCTCCCCCCTACTGTACCATGTATATTTACTGACACGTTTTACGTCCGCGGTTGACAAGAGTAAACGAAATGCTTGCATCTCGCGACTTATTTCTTCTCTTTGTTCTCATGAATTGGATAAAGGGGACCCAATGTTTCGAAATAGTAATGCCCAAGTACAGAAGGTTCAATGTCAGAGAAGAAGAATGTACTGCCAAAGGAATGTTCACTTTGATCAATGAGAGAAGTATTATATCAGACCAAAATAAGTAACATTTGTCCCCTGGCCCCCCTGATAACAATATCAGTCTGACGCAGTTGAATACCAAGAACAACATGGCGTAAAACAGAAAAGGGTTAAAAGATTCGACACTGCCGGGGTCCACAATGAAATACATAATCTTGAATTGTGCGAACAATGAGAATTTAACTGCTTGAGTGCCCATGAACTGCATCCATCACCGAGATAGCAACTAAAGGAAAATCCTCAGAAGAATCAGATGTGGATTTGGTAAGATACGTGGATGACTGACTCCACAGAGCTTAAATATGCCCTAGTTTGTCACATCTGCGGCATCTGGAATAGTGAAGATACTAGATAGACGGAAAGAGGGGATGTAGCTTACCACAAGAATAGGATTCACCGAAAGAATTGTTCACTGAAGACCGAGGACATGGTAAATTTTGCACTCATGAATGAGTATTTGGCAACACATTGGACTTCTGAGGGAATGACTTCATGTTGGATGACTTCGTGTGAAATGGTAATTGAGTACTTTGTCTGAAATTCCCACGCAGTTTCTTTTTCTCACTCACGTGACCCTAATCAGCTCATTACTCGGCCCTTCCCAACCAATCCCACATACACGCCTTCCATTCCCTTCACATGTTGAACCCGGTTACCTTGCCTCGGATATCCTGCCGTCTTCCTACGAGTGTTTTTTACAGCAGACCAATTTCCCGTTGCGGTCAATCCAGGGGCCTTTGACCTTCAAGTTTTGTGCTTCATAGGCGCTCGACCTTGTTTGTTATGCTTGCATCGGTTCTTTGTTCGCTTTCTCACTCTCACCGCACGAGTGACCTTTGTACTTTCCTCCCAGGCTGAAGATCACCCCACGCCTGCGTGAAGGTCTAGGTCAAGCGTGACTGCGATTCTCTTGGTCCTAGTCTGATCTAATTTCATGGCCATACCTGTCCCTCCGTCACATGTGCGCTTACCACTCTTGCCCTGATTAGCCGATTGTTCTTCCTATAAAAGACGGGGTTTCACCGTATTCCGATGACTCGGTCCCGTGCTGCTCGGCGTACGTTCCCCGATAAACTCTTCCGACGATTTGAAGTATATTCCCGGACCCTTTTGATTGGATTGCCCCACAAATTGAGGTATATTGCTTGTAATTGCAATGATTGCACTCTGAAGTACACGTAGTTCACCGACTCGCCTTATTCGATTTGGATTTTGGGTTCGTGTTCTGCGAGTCACTCATTCACTGGACAGCTATTCAGTTACATCCTGTATGAACCACACAACATGACCAAAGCAGTAGCATCCGTAAGGCTAATCATATCCCGGTTTCATTCACGCACATCATCCGCATTTTGCACCCTAGATTTTGGTAAAAGGAGAAACTTTTGTTGAAACCGAGTGCATATAATGCACACAATGAGCCGATATTGAAAGTTGCGTTTCAAAATGATCACTGACATTTCATCGAGCAACTCGCGTCTGTAACTGAAGAATAAATGCACAAAAGAACTATATATCTCAGATCATCTAATCAAGCCTGCACTAAAAAATCAAACTCGAATTTCGGTCCCCTTAGAGCCCATCGGTGGTGCTTATTCTTCTCTTCGTCCAGGGTTTGTACCGGGGCGTTTTCATTTGGAAGGCGTGTGGGTTCAAACCCTGGAGGCAGAGAAGGATACGCGCCACTGATGAGCTCTAATAAGGGTGGAACCGCGATCTGATGCTTCCGAGGACACGGTCGATCAGATTAACTAGGGTTTGTGCTTGAAAGATGGAGTCCAAAAGACCGATAGCCAAGCTAATTATCATCAACCCCACACTCTGCTCGCGAGTAACCTGCCATATATACTGATCATAAATCATCAAGCCGAATTTGATGGAACTTCTATCAGACTGCATTCCCAAAACTCACAGGCCGGACATGATTAGGCAACAATTTCTTGACTTCTTCGTATTTCACGGAAACTGGTTTCTTCTGGAATACCGGATTCCTAATCACAGTTCGGACTGGCCCGCGAACAACACTCAAAAAAACCACAGTTTTTCGCTCTTCTGAAAAGCCACCTTGTAAGATGCACCAAAATTCAGAATTTTTGAAATAATCCCCAACCTCGTTTACTGGAAAACTGTAATGCGAAAATTATAGATAGCAGGCTTGCCTTGCGTAAATTACCAGTCGAAACCCTAGGTGGGATATATTAGCACAATGAAGGAATAGTAGAAGATATCCCAAATCTGAATGAAGAACAGTACTAAACGCAGTTTGAACAACCAGTCACAATTACGTGCTCATACAATTCGAGGTCGCATGTTTTTGGTTGCAGAAAACCAAAATAACAAATAACTACGTAACAAACAGCCATTATAGCAGTGAAACTCCAAAACCTCGGTCACTTTAGCTACTCACTGGTCAGAGTGGAGCTTATCGTACGACCAGCCCCATCTGGAAATACATTGCATCTCAGTAACGCGTGCTTGAATACATCATTCTGTTAACCAGTATGATTTTACGCGCTGTGTCCAACACTCCATCCGATTGATGGACCAAGGTATATCTTTGGATGATACGACCCACTCAGTGTGCACTGAGAATCAGTTTGACGGTCCCCGACTCTCCCAGGCTGAAAGCCTAAGGAAACAACTTGGCTAGAACCGCAGCCCTCTCGGTCCGCTGTAGAAAGCTCTGCTACTGAGCCATGCCCCCTGGGGGGGGGGGGGCCGAGCGCGACACTTGGTTTTCGTAGCTCGTCACTCATTCACAGTATAAACAATTCTAATTTTGCCTAAACAGATCGAAAACTTTCAACGTGGCACTGTCATGGCCAGTTCCTGTTAAAATTGTGGGCTCGTTGCTGTTCCTTTGGCACTTCCTCCCCACGGGTGAAATATTCGTTCTCTGGATGGGCACGACAACCAAAATAAGCAAAGCACTTGAATCGGCCGGTGCTTTGAACACAACGAAGTGGACCAATTTCACAGCCCCACGTTAGTGACTCAAAAGCGTCTGCTGAAAAACATTGTTTGACGGATGGCTTAATAAGGCTCACGGAAATCGACGTTATAGACAAATTATCACCAAGTCAGTTTCAAAAGAAAACCGTTCAAGTTTACATGCCTTGGAAACCGCAGTGATTCTACAGTTTCCAGAAATGATAGTGAAGTGCATGGAGGGAAAATGAGTCCCACTGTTCTCTTCGTTCGGATATGGACCAAGCTTCTTCGCATAGGCAAACAGTCGTTAAGCAGAAAAACCGGTTCTTGTGAAATGTAACCCGGATATTATTTTTCATTTTGGTAGTCATGCCAAATCACTCGTATTCTGTAGCTTCCAGGGCAGTCCGGCAACAACGCAATCAATAAGTGTGAAAACATGTTGCGTGTTGTTGTGTCAAGTATGGCACTGCATAGAAAATAATTGTGTCATATTGTAATGATTGGCATGGCATACATACAATTATATGTAATGATATATTTTATTGGACCATGCTACGCCATTTCATATTGTATTTCACTGTAATGGGTTACGTTGTTTTGTGTTGTATTATATTGTATTGCATGCATTCTAGAGGTTTCATGGATAAGTTTCTGCTGAAACGGTTATACTGACAAAAAGAAAGGTAGAGGAAAGGAAAACCGAAACTTTTTTTCAGAGAACCGAACCGACCAGTGTGTTCCGTTGTTATTTATCTTGGGAACTTATCTTCGGTAATTAAGCGAGAGACACATATCTTATGGTGGCATGCGCTATTAGCAATACTTGAGCTTAGAACTCGTCTGAATCACCCCGACCCGGAGCTACGTAAATCGAAATAGCAAGAAGGTCAAAGCAGCGGAACCGCGCGCTAGTTCTAGTGCTGAATGGATTAGTATAACTGTCATATGAAAAGAAATGGTTACTAGATCACTAGTCGAACAACCAGAGCGAGCATCTGCTGTAGCTGTCCACATCGACTCTGGCTGGCTGAAGCTTCTCAGCGTTTGTGCCCAAGAAGCTGTACAGGAGGGCGCCTCGAGAAACACTCGCTGAATCACCACAACCTTCTTCCCTCAACAGCTCCTTGTCCATTTGGCTTCCCTGTCGTACTGATCTCCCAACTGGGGCTGGTGGCGGTGGTTAGTCCGCCTCGATTTTCAACTCCGTTGTTGGAATATATGGGTCGCTGACTTCAACGAAGACGTCTTTTTGGATCCTCGGCCAACGCTATGAATTGAATCTGGCTGAGATGGCTTCAGTCTATGGATTTAAAACCTAGGTCCGTAATGACGACCATATATTAACCAAGTTGTCCGGTGATGATTTCGGCTGTTAAACAGAATTTTTTGCCACGGAAGTTTGTGACATCACTGGAATCAAGACACGTCAGCGATAAACGCAGTCCTCTTGACATGAATAGAAAGGCCGGGCTCTGTTTTGTGGCCACATGCAGTGCGTCCCGGTACTGCAGCTGGAGAATGTCGAGGAAAGCTTCCTAATCAGGCAATATCCTCGGGTTGGCCGGTGCTATCTCACTTCTCCCTGAGTGCACTAGTTTTTCTGCTGAGTCATTTAAGGATGGGCGGCTTGAAGCCGTACTCAGATGCCGGCATCCACTTTTGCCAAGTCAACTTTTGAGCTTCGAATAATCGGTGACCGGTGCTCGTGGAATTCCTTCTCGGCTGAAGCATTTCTGTACCATCTGAATTACGGAAGAGGTACTTGGTTTACTCCGGCCTTTTGGTGTGTGAGTCTGTTCAAGAGTAGACCACAGAAGTTGACATGGACTGTCTGCAAAAATTATGACTTTCGAACCCAGGATTTTCGAGGATTGGCAGCGACTGGATTTTGTGAACACACGCATTGCAGTTCGTTGCCATAGTGCAGACGTCAGCATCTAACTCCGGCCACCAGCGTATCTGTCGAGCTAGTGACTTCATTTTCTCCACGCCCAAGTGGCCTTTGTTCAATTCATCCAGAAATGACTAAGGCGACGGAGATGATATAACAGTTCGGTTGCCAAGACAGGACTCAGTCCGGTAGTATGGTAAATTCCTCTTGCAGCACAAAGAATTTGGGATACTTAAACTTCACAACGGGTTGGCCACCCACTTATCAATCGCCGAAATCACTGAGTTTCACGTGGATATAAACGCGCTTTAAAAAGAAAGCGAAAATGGCTTCAGCCATGAGTTATTGATGTTCCGCAGTTTCCAGTTTGACTTCATACTCTATAACTGGACCAAATAGCGGTACTAATTTTCAAAAGTATTCTGCGGTTTTTCTTTCCGATATTTTAGCAGTCAATAAGACGGGACTGGAACCTGTTTCTTTTTAGTATACAATTTTTAAACCTTTCCGTTTTTACGCGGATTAACTAGTTGATTATCAATTTTGAATTTATTGAGCTGAAAGATGATGTGATGCTTTTGTTTGCAGACAAGGACTATGCTATTTCTGTCATCAAAAAAATAAACCATCCGTTGTTTACTCTTGTCAGATGTGGTCACCTGACCGTAGACAAATATTGACATCAAATTCATATCCGATATCGTGAATCGATTTGTTCTAGACGAGCTAGTGAGCTTCCAATAGTTTATTGTTTAAAATAATTCTAACACGGATGTCGAAGATGTCCTACCGAAATCACTGGCCGTTTGAGATCGGGCACCTATTTAGCTCAGTTCAAATGCTTCTAAATTAGAAACACAGGGTCTCCTTTATCCTATTCTTTAGAACAGAGAGAAGACACAGGTCACGAGATGCAAGCATTTCGTTTACTTTCATCAACCACGGAGGTAAAATATGTCAGTATATATACATGGTACAGTAAAGGGGTAAATGCGACAGTAAAGTAGGCACGATGAAAAGCTCTAACAGTACGTACGTTGGGGAGGGTTAAGTCTGTAAAGTCTTCTGAATTAAACATTTTCAGTCAAACTACGTCGAGCTGAAAGTCTCCTTATATCGGCGTTTCTAAGCACACGGTTATTCGGTTCATCATCCCTGTATGAATCACTTAACTGATTGTCCGCTGCGACAAAATTATTATTTTATTACAGACCAGAGCGAGAATGCATTGAAAGGGATGACATATCCGAAGACCTCAAAGGCCCGTTGCATCATCAAGAATGGCTGGCAACCACTACTACGAGATTTTCACTGGCAAGCCACACGAAGTTAAAATAAGTCAGGGTTGTGTTATTCATCCAGGCGGCAGAGAATGTGAGTCTATCATTATTGTGACCTGTGATGCGAGGGTGCGAATTCTGTACCTCGGATGTGACTGTGGTGTTTAGCACTTACCTCCGATACCCCCACCAACGGTGGTCAGCATCATTAACGGAAAAATGTTCTCTCTGAATTGATGATCCATTCATTATGAGGATCTCTTTTTGTTCCTTCGTTTTAATTGCTATTCTAGGGTGTAAACTACAAGGTAATCCAACCTAAAGATGTCCCACTGTCTGGTAAATACAGAAGTCGGCTGCATGTTGTGTCAGGACTTATTTTAATTCAAAGATAATTGATTTATGTTATGACCGAATGGGCTGGAGTTCTAATCTGACTAGCGGATTGTCTGACCGTACTGTGGATCGATCACCTGAAACTCTCCAAAGTAGAAAGCCTTTCCTTTTTGTGGTTATGCCAGATTAAGAATATTCTGGAGTTCTTGCTGGGCAATTATAACTGAATCTTTGTTATCCCCGGTGAATCGAGAGAAACATCCTTTGTTCAAATTGTTCATTCTAGATTGACTCTTATGGCACCCTAACGTGCACTTTGTACCATTCAGCGGTGTTACCACACCTGAAGAATAAAGAATGCGAATGGTTCAAAACTTCGGATGGGAAAAACTGATCCGTAGTTTCTAGATTTGAATTCTGAATTTCATGTTGATTTCGATCCACAGTGTTGACCGTTTAATCACCGTCGGTCCATGAACAAGGATTCCAGGAACGGATGTGTGGCTGCACCGTTCAGCAAGCGGAAAATTTTGTCAGATGCACCGAGTGGGTGGAATTTATTGAACGGTTCATTCACAACACCGCACGAAAATTTCAACCTCATGTCCTACGGTTATTTCTTATGAATATACCGTAACTGATCTTTTTTCTCTTCTAAAAGCGTTTCTTCACGGTACCATTAGCTATACTAAATGTTTTCTTTGATAGGGTTTAAGAATGGACAATACAGAAGCTAATGAATATCAAATTTGATACACCAGATCACTTCGTCTGTCCATAACTGAACTGAGAACATATCAGAAGAAAATAGTAGTTTTCTCCACTTTTGAGTTGTTCATCTTTCAGATTCAGTCAACCCACTTTTTTCACGAAAAACGACTGTAGAACTTGATGTTGGTTTTTTCGGTGACGTGACCAGTGTGACATACCTTCCAGTCAGAGGTGAATATCGATATTCGATTTGCAATTTTGTTCCTATTACAAATTCTTGATGTACGAAAGGCTCTTTAATGATTTTTCTTGCATTCTAGAAAGTCATACTCAGTAGCTGGCTTCATTAATTTGAGTTTATAAAATGACCTGTCCGTGGTTGCCTCTATTTATTGAGCTCTTTTGATGTGTATAGCTGAAGAACCGGGTGAAGTTCCGTCATCGTTCAATAACTCCTGTGAATACGGAACAATAAAGAGATTATTGCTTGCTAACCGATAATATAACCTTGACTGGTGATGTCACATTGTTCAATGACCACATGCACCTATAAAAACGAACACCTTGTGCTATAAACACTACCGTTATCCGAAGTCACTGAACAAGCAGATTGACTACGGAGAACAAAATGATTTTCTGCGTTTTTTTGTTTTCATGAAATATAAATTGCCCTTACCATGCCAATAATCTCTTGAATAAACGCTCCCGGCAGATCTGCAAACACGGTTACCGCATAGAATGAAGAGACTCCCAAAGGAAAACATAAAGGGCATTTTATACTTAGGTATGAGAGCGTTTGAAAAGGCCCACCTCATAGCCTCAGGAGTACAGTTCACAGTCTTCAAAAATCATTTTCTTCAGGAAAACCGATTAGTTTATTGTTACGCTGGGCAGCATGGAAGTCACCATGATTAATAATTCCTTGGTGGTTTCCAAAATTTTTCGCACCAGTTAGCTTGCTTGACTAGTGATATGCCATATAAAAGTCTCCTGCTGACCAGCCAGAAAACTCCATTGATGTGGTACAACTTTGACGTATCCAACAAAATTACCAAGGATTACTTAGAACTATGACTCTGAGATTTCGTGCAGAGTATAAACGAGGTCCCAACAAGTCGAGAGTGTAACGATTTAAGCGAATAATTATAAACGACTGTAGTAAGTTTCGAGTCACTTAACTCAACCTTGACTGTTCATAACTTATACTCCCGGATCACATAGAGGGTTGCGAATTGTCCGACGTTTTGTAGCTCTTGCTGGTGTATGATTCCGTCCCTGGCGTAAATGAGTGGATCGCTTACTGACGATTAGCATTTATAAACATTTTTCTCGGAGAAGCAATTGGCATTTTGACCGGCCTGTCAAACTAATCTGGAGTAGACGTTAAATGAAATCACGGATTTAGAAACAAACAATTCGACGTAAAGCTAAAGACAAAACTCACCAGACAGAGATACCTGGACAAGAGCCCGCAGAAAAAACATCGCAGAATACAGAATGCCAATTGGGATTCGCGGGAGCACGTGTTAAACTGGCTGTCAGCCATGGGACAGTTTGGTTAGAAGCATTACATCCAATTTTACACTGTGCTGGCAATGAATTCAATGCGTACTAGAAGTGAATCTAGCGTCACTGCCTCTAGAACAAAGCTGTTTAAGGTAAGTGCGAACCGATCCAGTGAGCACTGCCTCCTAATAAGTGCTCAAGAGGCTTTCGTGAGTAGTATTCCACTACCTAAGGAAAGACGGGATGAAGATTTCTGTTACTCATTTCCATAACTTATTACAGAATCACAACCGAAAATTTAACCTAATTGTTCAAAGGAGATGGAAAAGAAAATCCAGCGTGAGTAAATGGCGGTGAAATGCTTAATTATCCTATCACAAACGTGTATGAATTGCCTGTTATTCTAGGTTAAGACTAAATGCTCCTTGAATTTAGCCAAAAACGGGCTTATAACTCAAGTACCTGTACAACTGGCTGTTCAAACGAAGGCTGTGTCTTGCATCTGAAAACGGTGACAGTAATGTTTAGGACACAAAGATAACATCCAGGAGTACCACCGATGGTTGCCTGGGGGAATTAAGCGCAGCAAAAGTTGTTTTGTGTAATGGGAATGCTGGAGTCGCAGATAGGCACTTGAGAGGAAAACTCCAAGACGCTTGGACAGTCAAATAATTCCAGACCTTTAAATATACTCAGCTTAACGCTGAACAGCCGATATCCCAAATAGTCCATCAAACGCTGATGGTAGGGGCTAAGGACTCTAATTATCTCGGTGTTTACTTCATGCCCATCACTGGAGTCTGTCGATATGTGTAGGTGATGAATTTCGACGGACGAGCTCGGGAGCATGCAGTGCAGACTCTGAGTAGGCCATTCACAGACTTGTGTGCATAACGTATGTGACCCGTAGTCGTACGCGGGCACACCGGGTCAGACTCATATTGGTGGACGCGGTAGTTAGGCACGGCAATTATTGAATCCCAACCAGTAAGGTGAATCAGTTGTACATGGTGCCTCTATGACAATCCCGGATTACTTCAATGCAGATAATGCATGTTGAAGCAAAAAAAGTACCACAATAATTACCGGAACATCCCCGCAGTAAACTGATTGTGAACACATGAAACGGCCTGTAAGTCTTATTGTTCCGATTTTGCTTCAGAAAGATAATTAAAACCTTTTTTATTTCTCCTCTGTATGGTAGACTGGTGCAGGCACAGTGACGACACTTGAGAAGCCCTTCGATCACATTTGAAAAACAACGCTGGAGAGAGAACAATGGTTTTCAATGATTCTTGATCTTGTTCTTACACAACATATAGGTGACCGTCAAGCATTTGATTAGCCCTTGGCTGACTTTTATCAAAGACGAAGCATCCGAAATGAGAAATGGCCCTTGAAAACCCATTATCAGCCGTCTATTCAGCATCACTACCGACTAACTGACTTCAGCCATTGCACGTAAAAATGGAGATCTAAAAAGTAACAAGATCTTCCAAATGACAAAATGCTTGATTAAACACCCTCTGATAGTTTCTAACTGGAGTGTGTTTCGGTTAGTGAGAGTAAGGGAAAATCAAAGTTGTAAAGCTATGTAAGCGGCTCACCTCTCACCTACTCTCAATTTGCCAAGCCGGAGTAGTATATGGTATGGTGGACATTTGTTTCATATTTGTTCCCGAGGCAGAGTGACGGAATGCAGACTGGGTGGATGAAAGGGGGTGACAAAAGGTCAAGACTGTGAGTAGCTGATGAGAACGATTCGGGGTTATCTTGTGGGGTGGGGCTGAACAAGACCCGACCTGTTGATTAACGAGTTCAGTCAAAAAAGTGTCGATGAGGATAGATGAAATGTGACTTATGATTGCCAAGCCACGGGGCACAGCTTCAAGGTCCTGTTTCAGCAAGCCCGTAAAAATTGCAGGGAACTAGAAAAAAGGGTAAGAAGAACACACCGGAAGATGAACCTTTGAAATAACTGGCTTTTATGGCTGAGATTGTTTGAGTTTCTGTATTTGAAAAGATGGACATTGCAGAGTTTCAGTACTTGACTGAAGATTAGACTGAAATTATCTTCGTACTCAGTGCGAATAATGTCGCTATCTAATTGAAATTCAGATCTCCATAAGAGGTGCAAAACACTCACACAAATGTACTCGTTATCTTATTCTCCTCAAATTGTTTATTTTGTAAACCGAGGTGACACAATGTACGTGGATGAAATGACTGCGCAGCCATATGAATTCTGTTGAACTGGGAATCTAACAAGGGCTGTTCAATAGCTGCTGGTAGTCACCCCCATTCAGCGACTGGGCAAGTTCCACTCATATGCACAAGATTGTACTAATATGATGAAACTATATTTTTTCATAGGGCTTCAGATGGCAGACTGTTTCTTCAAAAGTCCAGAAACTTCTAATAAATAAGCATTCCTATAAATTTGTCATGTCATGAGAGTTTGACATTCGCTAGGACTAACTGATGGACCTTAGACGCAGAATTCTACTTGTCCTCTGGATGTCTCAGGGCTTTCATTATTATGGACTGATTGATACATTCACTAATGAAATGTGACGGAAGGAAACATTATATATATATATATATATATATATATGTATATGTATATAATATTTACAATAACCCAGCTTCAAATCAGGCCTGGTACCAATGCAAAAACTACAGTTAGAAAAATAGGAGAAAAGGAGTAGAGCATAATGAAGGAAATAGTCAGTAAGAGAAAAGAAATTGCTATGTTTCTGCTTTTTTCACGGAGCACTTTTCGATGTTTTTGTCAATTTGTTTGTAGTAAAAGACTTTTTTGTGATTACGAGGCTTGAGAGTTTGACGGACAGACCTCATTCATGTTATTGACTTCTATTCCGAACCGTGTTCCTCAGCGTCTCTCACTAACGACAATCCTCGTCCCATGGACCCCAACCAGGGCTCCAACTGAAGCCAGTGCTGACGCTAGCTTCTTCGTACCTCTACGCAAAGTCTTAGCCCGACCGCCGCCTCGCTTTTTCTAGCCTTACCTATCACGTGCGAGCAGAGCACGGAAAGGTTGACAATGAGAAGACATTCGCAAAACATGACTAAGCCACCGGAGACTGAAGCTTGGTATGGTTGCACACTCATATTCATCGATCTGTTTATATCCTAACCCACACGCATAGTCTAAGGTCTGCAAATTGCACTAAGTTCATTTCCGCTCGTCCATATCAGTAATTCTGACACTGTTATTCCAAAATTTCACGGTTCCTTCCCATAGTACACTTTGTGTGTATCCGCTTGAGGGATACACCAATTAGTACACTGCGTGAAGTAAAAATGGTACCATTGGCTGCATAAGAAACAATAGAATGAGTGTCTCTTTCTGTTCGGGTTTCTCTCGCTCTGGTTTCTTCATTTTTTAAAAAGAGATGAAAACAAATTTTTGTTCACCCCAAACTTCAGAACCCCATTGTCCAGGAAATCAGGATATCAGTTGTAAACATTTATGAACACTGGGATTTGCCCACACTTCAACGAAATTCTTTAGTTTGAGTAACCTATGCGGATTCCGATTTACCTGTTTCTATTTTACCCAAACTGCTCTCCATCGAAGGCGTGTCAGTCAGGTGGAGCCTATGCTCTGAGATTGCTAGCTGATCCGTATACTCTCAACGTCTTGTCGTACGTGTTAGAAATCCGTGAGTCTTGGATTAGCTTCTGCCGTCCTGCCCATGGTTGTGTGTGTTTTAAATTAGCGCGAGATTTTAAAATTTCCACTTCCACTGTTATCCAGTACCATCTTTTTTGGTTCGGTTGATATAACCGTTTGTAAAGTTATGGAGAAAATTTGTTATTCCATCTTTCGGTCGTACTGATGGCGGACTAATCATGAGTGTTAATTTAAGCGGTTAGAGTCTTCCTGCAAGCTGGCACTTTCTGAATTCGTCACCAGTTCTGCTTGAAATTCACTAAACTGGATGTTCTTTTGTATCCAGTAGAGCTTACATCACGCTTCCCAATAATTCAATGTTTTTTGACCAGAATTCTACTTCAGCCTATATTCAGTGATTCAAAAACGAATAATTCAAAAGCTGTTAATGGGTCTAGCTCTAAAATTCACTGTGACCTACGGAAACGAACTCACAGATCTCCTTAACGGACACATTCTTTCAACTAGCAATCAAACTTTTTGTTTCCCAGTGTCATTTTGACAGCAAACTGTGGGCGAATTTTTAGAATTCAGCTTGGAGTGGTTACCCTTCACCCGGGCATGCTATCAATTTAAGGCCATTCTCATTCAGGTGTGCAGATCCCAAAATTCGGAGTCAGTATTTTTGGCATCTGACTTCCAGATAAGCAGGTGGTTCTCCCATCCGTGACATTGTTTGGCGCCTACTGTAGTAGTGGAAATAATAACTGTAGTAATAATGGTAATAGTGGTAGTACTAGCAGTAGTATTTGTAATAATAGTAATGACATTACTGATATTATTAGCATAGGGAGTATTGTCAGTGTGTCGAATACTGTTCATAATATTTCAGATGATAAAATTTTACACTCGGATGTATAATGAATTATTCAGTGTAACCCAGGAACATAACTATCTTCTTTCATGAACGGTGTATTTTTTATGCAAACGGATATGCTCTCTTCCAACAATCTTTCCATTATCGATAAGTCCGATTCACTTGAAATCAGCCCCTCCCCACCTTCACTAATCTGAAAAACGTTGTGTTATGTCACACTCCACGCATAAAATTATCTTCCTTTACCGGTTAGAAAACTCAACCTATTGAAGTGTAACCAAGTTACCGATCACCTTAATGATGTGCGTTATGCTCAAGTCTATTGGAATTCCATGAAAATAGTCATCTGAACAGCCCGGTAAATATTCATCACAAGTGTGTGTGTGTCTGTAAACCCCTGAGAATAATGCATGATGGAAGCTTATTGTACTTGTGAATTAGATGAGTGACCAGAGCATTGGTCACGTGTCAACCGTTCACTATAAAGTGCAGACGTGACTTGTATTGTATGAACAATTGATCACCATATGTTGAGCTCACTCAGTCAGCTCTCAAACCAGGACCAGTTTGCACTGTTCCTAATAGTTTGGGTGATTGACTAACTCAATTCTAGTTTAGACTGTTTCAAAACTCACTTGCAGTTACTGAATTCCTCCACTGTATGCTGTCCTTGAAGAACACACCGTAGATACTGGCAGTTTTTTTCTCGCAACTGTACGTAGAGCAGCTAGATTGTACGCACACTTTAAATGCTTTGATATAGGGTAAGGACACGATACAATGAAGCGCTTGATTTCCATTTTCTTGTCTCGTTTCAGGTATTTACGATAGTGGTACAGCTAACTGATGTCCAAGTTCATAAATCATAGCATAGGTTTTACAAACCCAACATCCTGATTACAAACCAGATGGTTTTTCTCTTGTTGTGCACCACATGTAGGACATGCGAATAGTCGCCTGCCTGAAATGGTAGCCTTCGTTCCACTTAGACAGCCCTACTGCCATCAATGGAGTCTGTCGACGTGCTGCTAACTGGTTTGGACCGCTCAAAACCGGTGGCTGATGGGCGCCTTATCATGTACAGCTGACCCGCTGCAAGCCTCCGTCAGCCACTCCGGATCACCCGGTGTGGTAACGCGCGTCAATCACATCCCAGTGAGTCAGTGAATGTGCACTAATGATGACTGCTTATAGGGTTTACGGCTGAGAGCGGAGCTTCTGTATACTGTTTGATGAATTATTGCTTAATTAGCTCAGGTTGATTAGCGTATCAGTCGACTTCGCTACACAAATTCTCAGTCCCGTCTTTCTACTGAGGCAAACCACCTACTGGTATATTTTAGTGGACATCAGATCGATCAGGTAAACAGTTCTTAGCCATTTTACCAACTCTGAAAATCTAATACCAGTGGAAATCAAGTCAGTCCGAACATCCAGGCCAGGAATTTGTAACGGGCCCGAACTGGTGCAACCTTTGGGTTATTATTATTACTATTATTATTATTAATGTTATTATTATTATTATATTATTATTATTATCGTCGTTCTTGTTTTTGTTATTGTTGTTCCACAACCGCGATTCTCCACACCTGTTACGTGGGCTACAATTATCTAGTCAGTGCTTGTTATACCTACACATCTGCTCATTACTCGCCAAATAATATGTGTGGGCAGATGCCTGAATCGATTCAAAGAAAATAAAGTGTGAATTTCATCAAATAACAGGCTGACATTTTCTAACCACCTCTCCCCATTATCGTCCAGTTTCATCTTAAACAAACTTTTCTACAAGGAACTTCGGTTGATTCTCCGAAAATGATGATGTTTGCAAAGATTTTAATTTAGTACTGCGGTTTTAGGCATCTTATAGTATTTCTCGTCAATCGGGTTTGGTTGGCATCATTGCTTATCCACTCCGTTCTGACCACTAACCTTGTGTGATACAAGTCATATATTCTTAAAGGCCCCTAGTAGCCAAACTTGGTGTTTAGTTTGCACAAGTGTTACAACACACCAGTTAAGATCAGATCATCCCTTCTACTAGTGATGGAATGCTTGTGAAATAGACACAAATGAATAAATCATTGATCTCTTAGTATTTTTTTTTATATAATGTGCCACAATGGTGCAACATTCCAGGAAAGCGGTCGTGACCAAGAAAAAGCTGTCAAGTGCGAAAGATACCGACAGTGGTAAGATTAAAAACCAGGAACACAAAGTCAAAAGTGTACCATCTTGAAAGTTCGAACGCCGCTTGACCGCTAAGCGCTCAGACCCGGAGCTTATGAAAGCCATCAACCCGAGCAACGGTATCGAAATCCATTGGGACTGTGTACCGTAGATTTGCTTCCTACATTTTTACTGGTTGATTGAGTTTGGTTCGGTAATCACGTTACACTGCACACTCTCTGTGAACTTGACGTTACGTTCAGCTATTCGCATAGAAAAGTACTCAAGGTGCGACAGTTGATGATCTAGTGAATTGGAAAAACAAAACTCCGCACTTTGTTGCATATCACTCTGTTGATCAATTAATGGCCCATTCAACTGGCTTCAGAGATAATTTTTCTTCTTGAGGAAAAAGACGTCCATTTTATTTACCCTGAGGATTCAACGGTACGCGTATTACACGCAAGGTAAATTCCATTTCATTCGTAACAATTGTCTCTTGGCATTAGAAATAGACAGAGTTCAAGTAAATTACATTTGAAGCCAAAAACAAACCATCTTACACATACTTGAACACAGATCCTTGAAGAAGAGAGGAAAAACTTATTGGACTTTTGCGCCCCCAATATTTGATTGAGATAAACATAATCGTGACTCTTTTTCCAGTTAATCAATATCGGCCTGTGGAAGTTCCAGCCGAGAAGGGATTGGGTTGAATGTGATGTAAATTACTCATGGTGAGAGCGAGAGGATAATTGGTTTTTACAACAGACTGGATGATGCGTCAGTTGACTGGTTCTAATATATGAAACCCCTAAGAAGTAAAGCTCCGTTTTCCTTAGAGTCAGTACCCAAAGAAATTGAAGCACAACACGAATCGGATAAGTACGGGAACAGAAATCATAGGCCTTCATTCCAAGCGTTTTCTAGGTGAACTGGGTTGTTTTGTCAGCCTACGGTGGAAAATAACAACAATTTGTCACGTGCGGCTTTTCCAAAAGTGCACATTTCGACGCGCTCGTGGGTCACGTTAAAAATACACCAGACGTACATATTTTTTATTGGATTTCGCCTTTCAGTCAAACTATTGGTCACGGGATACGATTATCTGTTTGAATTGAGATAAGTGTATGCTTGTTTCTGATTCATAAGCAGAATAAAAATAGAAATTTCTACCCCACCTGACCGGAATAAGTTTGGCCAGTAAAAGGCTGGGGTGTATCACTAGCAGTATCAGTATTCAACCTGCAACTGAAAGCCCATGTGATGGTCAGATTGTTATAATGGAGAACTGCAGACCTTGGGATTCAGGATTCCACTCATCCCACTGTCGGTCAAACTTCCCATTCGTAGCCTACTTTTTTTAGCACCACTAACAATGTTTTGCGGTAAGCGATCAAGCGCTGCCGTGTCCCTTTCTAGCCTCTGCCGAAACCATGAGTATTTGTCCCCACGATTCCCGCTTGTGTGCTCAGAAACGGGTTGTGCAAGCATCTAAGCTTCGTCGGTCTATTTCTTGTTTCCAAGCACGTGTGCAACCAATTGAACATCCTAAACTGTGAGTAATTGAATACTCACTGGCACATGCAGATGCAGATTGGGATCGTCATACCACTTTCTTGTTCTGTGAGTTATATCTGTTGGTATAAATTTGCAAGACTATGAATGATTGAAAATGTGCTCCTTCGCCACCCTTGTTCCCGGTATCATATGACTGTTGTATGACGAATGAATGTTGGACAAAACACGGAAAATGGGGTATTGCACAATATAATTCACCATCCAATATCAACTTTCAACTCACCACTGAAAACCTTGGAAGGAGATTTGTTCAGAATGACCTACCCCGTCCGACCAAGCGCTTCAAACGTGCGTCGATGGAGTCCATTGTTGGTGACCAAAGCGATATCAGTTAACTTCCGCGAACTCTCAGTTTTCCCTAGAACAGAGCCATAAATCACCGCGCTGCCTCTCCCCATGTGACCGGCATTTGATTGGCCCCGACCCGCAATCCGTTAGCCTTGACCCACAACCTTTAGTCGTGCCTCTGCATGCGAGTCAGACCAAAAGTATCGGGATATTATAAAGTCAGAAAATGTTGGGACGATTTATTATTCTAAAAGCTGGTGTTGCAAAGCTGGTTGAAGAAATGAGAAAGTGTGACGATCGCAAGCTACGCAGTCGACTGTGACAATGGTATCGAAAGCCCCACTGCAAGTTGATTGAAAAAGGTCTAAAAGATGCGCCCGTATCATCTCATCATATGGCATGGCCCGCATTACTGTTGTATTTTTAGTGAATCGGTTTTCAATGTGCTAAATATCCAAACGTATGAAAGTGTTCATTTATCTTGCCTGTTCGTATTCGCTGAACCCCTTTCCCAACGGATTAAAAAAGGGACTGCGCCGCGGGAGAAAATGACTTTGGTGTTTGGTATTCAACTGTGCTTTCACGGTCCTTCGATGAACTGCAGCATTAGTAGAGATAAAGTCTACCGGAACAACTGACTGCACTATGGCAAAGCATTTAAAAGATGTCATTGTAGTGATTGTGCGCCATTCAAACTTCCAGATACCGGGTACACATGAACATATTAAGTTCACGTTAGATCCTTTACTTGATGGTAGAATTCAAATGGATTAATTACCCATATTTGAACATCCATATAACTGATCAAATCAAGATGATGTACTGCGACGGATTCCCATTCAACACTAACCACTTTCCAACCAAACACTCACATGGTTTCCCCGTCAACAGTTGTTTATAACTCATTGATTATCTATCATGTTACTGTCAGTGGTATCATCATTATTAATTCACACTATTATCTCAGTTATTTACATGCTTTACCCAAAAAATGAAGTTACTGGAAAGCAAGCCCGTTCGCTTTGTTCTTGTCTTTGGCGGGAGTTCACAATGACTGTTGTCATGATCCCGATCAATAGGCATTCCAAAATCTTTCCATGAAAGCACCCCTCGTGTTACCATTCAAATCTGACCAGTAGGTAAATATAATCTAGAACGTGGACTGGCTTGTTTCTCGTAAATGGAGACTGAGAGTGAGAAAATATGTAAATGTGTGCCAGTCAATTGTGTGAAAACTAAGTGTTACGCAGAAACATTCAACACAGTGATTTTGTTGGTGAACAGAGAAAAACGTGATTTGAACGTCTAATCCAATTTCGATTGGCTGGCAAATGTAAACCGCAAGCCTGATATGATAATTTGTCAATTAAACCGCTCACGAATTCAATCCCGAATGGATAAAATGTAAATAAGCCTAGGCCGTCCAATAGATGGGTTAGTTCCAATCAAACTTGGTGACCTAAGTTTATTATGAAATATAGATCAAACTGATTCGCTAGGATGTGGTTAAATAGACTGAGTGCACAAATAAGCGATTTGTTTGCTAATCTATTTCGTGATACGTTTTTTGAATGATAAACTGAATTTGCACAGATTGGACTGACCAACGAGTTGATCAGTATAAGAAATTGTTTCACGGCTGGATGATTATTTGACTTTTAACTAGACAAATTGTTCGATGTGTCTGACTGACCGACTGGTTGGCTGATAAATTGCCTGTTTGGCTGACTGTTCGTGGTTGCTAGCATATAGACCAGTAACAGAACTGAGATAGGAAGTTAAATTATTACTGGCGTACTTGACAGAAACCTCAGGTACGTGAATTATAATTTACAAAATAGAATTCAAGTTTGTTGGGAAACCGATCTTCTCTCAATTTCAATATTCTGTCCATGGAATCACCTGCCTAATGTTCGTGAATATTATCTACTAGGTACTAAATGAGAAAGTGGCCTTCTCCAAAGTCAATGATTTTCTGCTGCGAATGGTTCGATCTTTCCTCCATAGAAAACCAGTTTTATAGCATTGACACCTAAAATCAACATTATCTCTTTCTAGTGTTTTGTCTAAGCTAACAAAGTGGATTCAAAGCTTCTAAATTCTGAACAGTTTCATTGGTGGACAGCCAATCTACAATTCGATTGGACAACATACCTGACCCAATGGGAAGCAGGGTGGTTTAATCTGCGATTATTTGCCGGTACGGGTTCCATCTCTTGTCTCACCTGACAGACTACGGGGTATGGAATGAGAAATGATGTGTACCAAAACTGTATCTTTCAAATTTATAGGACCACGTACAACCGCACCAAAAAACTGTCTGTTCTGTCTCTCCCCAATCATCATACTAGTTCAACATGGATTTCTCTGAATCGATTGAAACAAAAATTCAATTCTGTTTCGACCCACTCAGTCAGATTATATTTACCTCATTGTTTTGGATGACCTAATCATTTTACCGGCATAACAGTTCAAAAAATATCATTTGCACTCAGTATTTATCTTTACAAAAGTTTTAACCCAGGGCAGGAGTAGATTATGCCAGAGTATGTACGTAATACAAAAAATTGTTTTTCGTTAGGGTCAGTTTATCGGACCGAAATTTGTGTCTCATTTAGCGTAATCTAAAGGAGATGAGGTTCTAGATAAATACCTTAAGCTGACCATTCGACATTATTTTGCATTTCCTCCCTCGCGGACTACAAGATCCAATCGGTTCGAAGAAAAACAAAACAAAAATGGTCCTCTTTTACACGTCTGCAAACCGGGGATCGATATGTTAACAAAAGAAGACAGCGGTCAAGCGGCAAATTGACACGAAACCCAGAGAACATTGTACCTTTATGGATGGCTGGGTTCGTAATTCCGTCTGTTTTTTTCTCTATCTGTGGGTGCGCAGTTTAGAAAACACACTCCAACTGTCTACACTGTTGTTAAGTTCGTTTGGCTGGAACTTTGAGTTATTATGACAAACGAATTGTATGCAAATGATCAGATACAGGCTTTATCTGCGTGAGAATTGACGCCACATTGTGAATGATACTGGTGCTGGGTGAGACTGTATTCATGACCTAACACATGAACCAGATCATGAATATTTAACTCAGTTAATTTGCTCAGACTATTAAAAACCTGCTTTACGATTTGGTCAGATGGAGGTACACACTTTGTGTATTAGAAAGTAGGTACACTACTGGGACATTAGCTCGAGTTATTGACCTTTCCGAGTGTCGTTGTAGGGTACGTAGTAGAGAAACCAAGACCAAACCCCCTCAATGGGCTTGGGTGCGAGTTTTTATGATGGATAGAAATATAGAATCATTCGTTGATTATTTTGTTGACTGGTTGGTTGGTCGGCTAGTTGGTTAGTTGGTTGGTTGGTTAGTTGACTGAGGGCTGAGTCCGCAGCATCTAAGACAATTTTGGAGTGGGTTGAACCTTGCAGATTATTTACAGAAAAGTTCAACAAGTGACTCTTAAATCATACTACCCTGGTAATTAAAACGGTTAGATCAGAAGGCCGCTGACGCATATTGATCTTTTACAATATAGTCCTGCTCTCAAAAGATGGTTGCTCATTAGTAGCAATAGTCCTTGGTCGATAGAGCTAGCGGATGAACCTCATTTCATCACGATAACGACATGAACAATATAACATACATTGTATTGACTGGTTTCTCAACTGACATTGAAGCAACATTGCGTATTCTTGGCGTTCTGGTTTTACTTACTCCTGCCTCAGCAAGAATATACGCATATTGTAATTTCTAAGAAACCTCTGAGCGGAAATACTATGTACTGCTTCTCCGTGTAATGATCTTTTTATGGTGTTTAAAATACTAGAAATCTGTTAAACGCGTTTGTCTATTGTTTCTCCTGCTTCCCTTCTTATTTTCTTCCGACAAAACCGAATATAACCAGACAGGCACGAGTCAAACAAATTTAAATTGCATTTCAACATACCTGATCGGTGTTAGTCAAAGGGTTATTGCAATGGGTTTATGACTGTTTTGTCCCAGGTTGAAATCCCCACGCCGTTGTCGGTTACTTACTCAAATGGCAGCATTTGACTGGCCTCGACCATCTTACTGAGATATTGCACTAATATAATATTATAAAAACGAAGTTCATGAAATAATCAATCCTGCCGTCCTACAGTTTTTTGAGATTACTTAATTTCTATTTACAACAACTCGAGGAATGAAGATGTCTTTCAGCTCTAATTACCAAATCCGAAAGTTGACTAATTGTAGCAAACCGTAGACCAAATAATTCATGCTATTCATATTACCATAAATACTATTTTGCCGTGATTTATATTTTTGGTATAATTCTGATTGCTCTCTGCTGAAAAAATGGAAGTAGTTTTGACCTAAACCATCAGATTCCAATCGATCAAGATGTTCATAGATCAAAGAAAACTGCTTGCCATCCCTGTGTCGGAAATGTTTACGAAACTGCAACCAACTACTTCGGATCAATATCTGTCCACAATCTGAGGTTCATCGTAGATAATGTCATTCTCGGGACTTTCTCCTAATTATTTTAAATATTTTCTTGACGAAAAGTGACAGCTACTCAAAACCGAATTTCATTCTCAGTTTAATTTACTTTTTTGTTTGGTCGAATAACTGACAAATCTTCAGAATCGATTTTCGTTTCACTCTGATCAGTAGACAGCAAACGAAGTTCATTGTTTTCTCCGGAGAAAGCCGTCATCAGAGTTCTTTAATCCTTTGACGAAGTGCAAAAATATGTCACATCGCTTGGACTGGTGTGCCCTCCCTCATGAAATAGGCATTTGTCCAGTTGCGCTTCAGGTCATGTGATGTCAGTCGTCTTACGGTACCTATGGACACATATGCAGGAGACAGAGTGAGTGATCCGGAATCCCATATTTATGATTTTTCTGTTCGATCTGGTTTAACTTTAAACTTGCCCAAAAGCTTTGAATGCACATTCACCCTTCCTCGATCGGCTCATCCTTCTGATCCGTCTGTCATTTCCACAGAACCACAAACTAGAGTGGGTTCTGTCAAATACTTAGGAATCACTATCGATGCAAATTCGAACTGGTCATTCCACATTTCAAACTGTGTGAAGAAAGTACGCAGGCCATCTTACCAAGCCTGAAATCTTAGGCACTTCAGTGCTAAACAGAGTGTTATTTCCCTTTTTGTTTATCAATGTTTGTCCTGTCCTACTTTACTGTTCCCCTGTTATCTTTGCTGGCCTACAAAAGAAAGATTTTAAAATTCCTCGTCAAGGTTTGTTTATTATCAGTTGGATATCTTTCATACCCTTAAGTGAACTATTTGCTAAGCTGTGCAAGCTATACCTGGTTGCATGTGAAACGTTCGCTCTCAAAACGCTTGCTGAGAGCACTTGCACTCTACACGGTGATCTATCCAAATGTGACTCTTTCGTTTCGACACTTTCCACCTTTCGATCCATGCCCTCTCGTATTAACATCCACAAAAACTGTATCGTCCCATATCTGGCCCCAATCCTCACAAACCGGGCACGAGTATCGACAGAATTTCTTGGCAGTTTTGACATGTATTCTTTTTTCCATCCCATTGATTCGGTGAGGTGCCAAGTGTAGATCTTTTTCAGCTGAAATGCGAACGTCTGTCTAAGCAAAAGTCCGATTAAATACAAATACAATACAGTACGATCCTTGGAACATCAAAACACCAAAATTTCTTGTCAAAGGGACTTCACCATACTGATTAGGATGGAAATTCTGCTCTGTTATTCTCAATGTGTTGAATGGTCATTATGAGGGCTGCGATATACAAATTGTTCTTACATCTCAATAATATCAAGTTGAAAATCATGAAAGCATTATACAACATCGTTAAGGCTTAAGAGTAGTGGCTCACTAGTGAATTCCATCCGGGGCTGCCAACCCCACTGGTACGCTTGACCATGAGTTGCGTAGAGTAACCATTAGACCATTCCGCGCGGTACTTCAAGGCTTGCCGTAGGTCAATACTGCATGATGTAGCGCGCCTTTATTGGTGGATATGGACGTCAAAAACATATCACCACATAAACACACACAACGGTCAACTCCTGTGATGTGAGCTACCTGAAAAGTGACCGAAAAAGAAACGAAAGCATAGAAACCAACTCAATGAGGTGGCTGGCTACTTGACTCAATAGGAAAGGATGATCTGTGTGGCTCAGAACTATCCATGCCGGTTTTTCTTAGTTCAGGATAGGACTCGTCTCATACGCAATGATGATGTTTCCCAACAAGAATGAAACCGTCGTGGAGTGCCTCAAAGGATTTTCAAAGGTGGTTCGAGAGAACGTGTCGCATGGAAAATCATTCTACAATCTTAAGTGGCTGAATGTATTTTCGAACGTCTGAAGACTGGACAAAGTGAGAGCAAATTTTGTGTGGCATTACTTCCATTTTAGCAAGCTCTGTAAAATACCCCCTTCAATCCAGCGCAGCTAATGAATTACAGTAGATTTTGGGCCTCCATAGCCAGATGGATTAAGTGAATCACAAAAGTGACTAATCAGTCCCGCTGAGCCATTCTACTAAGAGAAATCAGAGAAGGTGTGCGATCAATATTCGAAAAAGTGTGACATATATAGTCAGCTGTAAACATACTTCTTTCTACCTTTTGACATTCAAAATTGTGTGTACTGTTTTGGTCTGGTGAGATGTACCGAAAAGAAAGATCTGCGTCTGTAAATTAGGGTCTTTTGAAAAGTTGACACTTTACTGAAAGTCTGAGAGATATTACTCACATTCGATAACATGTTATTGAGTCTGAAGTGTCCAACTTCTTAAGGCTATAATTTTGAGCACAGCTGTCCTGGATGTTCCCGTTCATTTTGTTGAATTGGCATGTACCGATTAACTTTCGTAGAACTACAGGTGAGCCAGGAATGCCTAATTATTTGCAAACAGACATCCGGCCGCGGAATACTGAGCAGCCCAGCTAGCTTACGAAGTCAGTGAACTGTCTGGTATGCGTATATTTCATGAATGCTTATCACGAGGACGGTCTGACTCTTTCCATCAGCATAATTTTATATTGTTGAAATAAAAAGTGAGAGAAATCAGAGAACAAATTGCATAATGAGGAGCTAACATAGCGGTCCAAATTGCGAATTAGCTTCAGTGTTTAACAATATTATCCCAAGAATAATAGATCACGTGAGCTATCCTCAGACTGAAGATACTTAAAGGACGAGTCTCGAAGGAATGATTCTAGTGTCAGAAGAGGAACATTTTATCAGACGATTATTCTTTTCATGCACGAAAGAAAATTTTTGCTGGTAGAAGACCGGCTGCCAAGGAAGAAATCTGCCAGTTCACACTGTTTCTTGGGACGAGTTATAACGATATTACCCAGATCGAATGAGAAAAACACCTGGGCAAAAGTGATTGGAATTGTGATCCACTTGGTCGAAATGAACCTTAGTGTTGACGTGCATGGGATATTTCGACTTACCAACTCATAGGAGCTATAGTCCATAAAGATGGACGCACCTCTATTTTCCACGGCCGAGTCGATTGCTATTATATCATACGAATCAAGTCAACGAAAGTTTTCTGGCCCCCGATAGAGTGTGAATTGTAGCTCATAGATGATTTACAGTGAAATGCAGAAAACCCGTAGGGGATAATTATAGTACGCGGAGGAAGGCGTGGAAACGAAATGCGGCAGTTAGTGCATTTAGACCAATACCGAAAGTGAACAACAAGATCATCGATTACTTGGTCGCGGTCTACAGTTAGGCGGGGCAAGTAAAGGATGAGGCTAAATTTAATGTGGACGATGAAAATGTTCTGAATTTCAAGTAAGTGGAAAAATAGGAGACGGCTTGGTAAAGTATGAAGTGATCGCAACGGTCGATATTAGAGAATAACCTGAGGGGGTTTGTGGGGAGCATCAAAATTCGTTCTGGTGATGAAGTCTGTGGTAATATCTCTAATAACTTTGCCACAACGAGAAGCAATTTCTGAGACTTGGTGGTTTGGCCACAATGTTTTGATTTTTCACCCGGTAAAAATACAGTGGAACAGTAAAGCCAGTGAAGATAAATGCAAGAGGTTACCAAATAAAGCACTTTATTAGGGCACAAAATTTCCAGACCCAACGAGGAAAAAGAAAGTTTTCTGGCCTTAGTAAACATATTTTCAACATGATTGGTCCAAGATAAATTTTCAGATGGTATAAATCCAAGGTAAATGACGGAAGGAGCTTTAGGGAGATTATGGTTATGGATGAAGAGACGCAAGGTGTTATTGAAACTGTTTCGATGGCATGGTCCTCACTGCTGGCTCAAAGGTACATCAACACATTTTAGGACAGAAAGAGAATGAACGGAAATGTGGACTAGTAACAAAGTTCATCCAAATTATTTTGAAAATATTTAGGTTTCTTTTTCGTCATAGGGACACCTAAGATCAAAATCAACGGTGTACGTGCAACCACTGAGATGAAGGGACTGAAAAGCTTACCATTATAAATGCAGAGATTTAATCGAGGTAGAACTGCACCCCGGAAAAAACATCAGAGTTTACTTCAAGACGGCTGTCCGATACCGCAATAAATAAACTGTGTGTGATTATAAAAGTAGTCACCAAGGGCGTTTAATGTAGGGCACTCAACTCTACTATCGTGTAGAATACTCAGGAGAGTACCGTGATAAAGTGAACCAAGTTAGCCTAACAGTACGACCACCGTGATCAAGAGCAGCAACAACAGAGTTAACAATGTGGCAAATGGTATCGAGGGTCGAGAGAGATGGTTTGCATACAGGTCTATAGACCAGTGTGTGACCGGAGTACGTGGATTTCAAAACTCTGGACTTCTGAGATGATAAGCTCCGATACAACTCGATCATCATCATCGACAAAAGACGATAGGTTCACAGCTTAAACGAAAGCTTCATAATCAGTAGACCTGAATACTATATTGCCCTATACATACGTGCAACTTGATAAATCTGTTTTCATTACAATTCTGTTCCACAGTTATAAAGTAAGCATTAGATTACGTGTCAACTTTGGTTTCCGAACTAGTTTATTGTTTTTATTACCTAAACCATTTTTTTAACTGGTTTTATGAACAGTTGCTATGTGGGGCTTAGTTAGGTGGCACCAAGACCGAGCCACACACAAACAGCCACACACACACACACACACACGTAACCATACCCTCTCTGTATTAGGGCGCAATAATGAAACTCAAACGTCGTGGAATGAACAATATTATATATATATATATATATATATATATATATATATATATATATATATATATATATATATATATACGGGAGCTTATCAAGATCACAACTCGTTTGGATTCACTAGCGAGGTGCAATACGAGTTATTAGTGTCTCCCCGTCAGCCCGCCTGTCTGTCTTTCTACCCTCGATTTTTGGGAATTTGTTTACATGACATTATCTAGCCACCTTGCCATCTCGGTGGCTATGGATCACGAACCCACCTTCTCGTTAAGTCATTCTCGTTTTGAACAATCGGTGTGAATTGATTAACCGACATCAAGTACCTGTGTGCAGTGAAGACCATGAGACGCCCTTGAGACTCAAGTAAAAATCGACCTACAGTTCTATCCAAGTTTGTCCTATTAATCCAGTATACTTTGCTTACAAACGGTCCCAACCAAATCTGGATTCTGTTGTTTGACATTGTCATTTCTGTTGCCTTTGCTCCTGGCTGCAAAGGCCGCAGCTTCCAATCAAAATTTCTTGGTTTTCCTTTCCAAGCTACCTTTTATTGTATTCCTCACCATTCTGATGTTGACTGTCATACGCTGAACACTCTGCGTGACTATTAAAAGAACCTTTATTCGAGTTCACTATGAGTTTTTCAGAGTAATTTTCTCCCCCCCCCCTCACGTTCTTCTCCTTTAGCGTAAGAGTACTCCCTGTTGGTTGCTAATACGCTAGAGATTTTGTCCTGGAAGACCACTGTATTGGTAGTAAAAGTTTAAACGTTCGTCATGATAGTTTGACCGAACTTCACAAATGGCCCATTTTTCTTTCTTTCGGTCTCCAAATTTCCTCGATACACTGATGGTTCTCTTAGTTTTCAATGTGTGTAGTAAAACGGTTTCTGTAAACCCCATCCCGTTCCTGTTGACAATCAGTGCATTCCAGACGGTTTTTAGAGTCATTCAGACACATAATCAACCCCTACTAACCGTGTTCAAATATCGATCAGAAAAATTAGGGTCCCCCATAACACGTTGGATTTAGTGTTCATCTGTAATCTAACTTAGTCTAAAGGAAGAAGATTTCGACTTTTTTACAAAATCTCTAGAGCTGTTTGCTCGTTGTGGCCCATTTATTAGATGCCTTTATACAGGCCTTCTCTTCTGTACGTATTTTGAAGCTTATGACACTCATTGGTGGAATATTATCTGTTAAAAGCCACTGCATTCGCACTGTCTTCCTCTAAGCTTTTTCCTACTCCAACACTCGTTGGAAGTTCGGAATTTTACCCCGCTAAACTTCTACTTATGGGAACATCGTTCTGCGATACTCGCCTCGCCTTTACACTACAAGCTTGCGCATAAATACAGTGAAGGGATCATACCCCATGACCTCTTAGGCCCACACGCTATTCGGTACAGCCGGCGACCAGGCCCTTAGATCTACAATGCAGAACCACAGAAAGGTCCCAATAGGTCAGGTCTAGAAACGGGTCGGACCACAGAGGATCACTGTTACTACCTAAGTGACTAACGGTGATGGAATTCAAACCTTTGACCGCCTAGCTGTGAATCAAATGCTCTGATCCACTCAACTACCAAGGGTCGTTAGTGTTATGGTCCTAATGGCCGTCTCCTTTCTTAATCTAAATGGATACTTACTGAACAATTTATTCTCCGTGCTGTTTCTGTCAGCACACTAATTGGTGCACTATAATCTGTGTCCATAGATTCCACTGTAAAATGGTGGGCTTGCGGGAAGTTCATCATTTACCGGTGGCTTTTAGTTTCTCGTTGACTTTACTTGCCTTGAGACCAAGATAATATACCGATCCCAGAATGATTCTTTGAATGAAATATTTGGGCAGCTGTGGCTTTTGATACGTTATCAGAAAGTACTAATTGCCTTTTTCGTGAATTCCATCCATAATAAGTTTCCATGTACGAGGATGAAAATTCCCAAGGGGACTGGTGCGCGACGCATTGATAGGTTTGTATTCTCCTAGGCGAGATGACTTCCTAGCCACAGTTTGGTCTCTTCGCGGACCACAGTTGAAGCTACCCAGATACACCAGCTGGCCAAGCGAAGTTCCAGGGTTTATTTCAAAATATCCAGAAAGGTTAAAGGTCTCTTTCATCATCTTTCTCAGACTGACAGTCGACAAAATCAGCAAAGCTAAGGGTAGATTTCACGGAAAGAGAAACTCAAAAGCACGGCATAACCATGAATAGGCTAGTAAAACAACAATAATCATAAAAATAACAATGCCAAAATTAACCAACTGACTCCTCAAAACGCCCGGAAACCACCGCTGTAGTATTTTGTAGCAGTAATAGTTTTAGCGCCAATATTAGTAGTTATTGTTGCTTTTATTGTTGCTGCTCCTATTGTTGTTAGTGGTGCTGGTGCAGTTTTGCTGTTCCAGGTGATGACAATGCCCAGTCACAGAATCTCCCTCAGGTCCAACTCATCGAATAAAAACCGTGTTTATCTTGGGGATGGATTCACGATATGGGTATCTGCTGGTGTGTGACCGAACTAAGCCAAAAACTTCAAAGTTTTATCCTTACTATGCTTAGTAGCCATGTACTTTCAAAAAGAGGACTTCCCGATTTACGGCGAAACTTTTTTGGCCTTGATCACTGTAGTGAAAATAAGCATGTCTGCGAAATTTTAAGGTCCGAGAAATCTCTTTAGGCACCTGGGGAACATCAAAACTTGGCGAACGAACTTGTTTCCTATATGAGTAGTACGGGATTGTATCTGGATGACAGGACAAAATTTCTTCGGAAGCACACGGCCGGTTTTGCGGTTATTGCCGCTCATCAGGTGTGCGTACCTGGTACTCTTCCGCCCAATCATCCTTATACTTGAGCACTTTGGAAGAATCACCATGTGATTCTAAAAATAAACTCCCCGTCCATACACGCTACATTCGATTCAAATGGGATCACAGCTACAAACTTGTTTTCTCTTGTTACTACTCATATTAATACTAAATAATATGTACCAGTAGGAATGCTTGATTGCAATCCTAATGGTCCGTATTTGCTTCTGTGTGTGTTTGTGTGTGTGTGTGTGTGTGTGTGTGTGTGTGTGTGAAATTGATCATAGTGGTTGTACACGTGTTCTGGGACAAGAAGTGGAAGAACACCAAGTGACAAAAAGAAAGCGAACCAAGGGAGCTGAAGTGTTTGCACAATTATTTTTCTGAGCCCACCATGGAAATTGCACCGACGATTACTAGGACGCGATGCTTAACTAGTTTAAATAGCTCGCTCCGAAATTTGTAGCTGATGCGAACCGAGTCTATCACCTCCATTGAGTGGTTAAACTCGGCAGCATGTGAACACACAGCGCTCATAATTATCATACTTGCTCCCATGTTCAACGAAGCTGAGTGCTGTCCACAAACTCGTATGGATAATCGCCTGTTAGTCCGATCAAGCTACGTAGTTTCACAGTAACCGAAGAGTGGGTACACCCATGCACCTTCACATGGAGAGTTGGATCAATAGGACTGTAACCCGTCATCCCTCCTTTCTTTATTCCGGGTCATATTCATTGTTATATATTGGTAGCAGTGGGAACACTAGAAAAACAAGACATTTCGCCAACTTATTCTGCATATTTTATTATAGATCTCGGTGTAATGTCATCCTTGGTAGAAAAAAATAAATAAGTAGCTGTGGAGTTAGTTGCACCAAACCATCAAGCACCGCGGACAAGACAGAAGGAGATAGAATAATTTCTAGTCTGTCCGAAGCCCACAAAGCATACTGCACGAGGGAATAAGTAAATGAGAGCAGATCCTTGATGGTTACGTAAATCATTCAACCATCGTGCATTTTGCTGGTTCTCGATCTTACTCTTAAACATGATGTAGGTGACAATAGCATAGTTGATCGGCCGCTCTTTGGGTTGAAGGTCATTGTTACTGTAGGAGTCAGGCGGTGTGGGTTTGGTAACTAATGTGTAGTGATGAAGATTCTACTCGTCTTCGATTCGGCCACTGGTATCGGATTACGTCATTGGTCAAAGCAACACAAATCGATCGACTTAGTCGCAGCCATAGTCCGAGGTCAGATTGCCTTCGATCCTTAGGTCTCGATAAAACGCATAAGAGCCTTTTTGGACCATATTATGAACAATATCTATTAGATGATAAAGGATAGAACTGTTGATTTTACCTGCATTCTCGTGGCCCAGCCACTTCGGGTGTTCTTCGTTAGTGCGTTGACGCAAACTCTTGGCCGTGCAAACCAAATTCACTTTTCAGGGTTGCTGTTTTTTTAATGAGATCACGGCAACTTTCAGAATATAAAGAGCAGTTCATCATGAATCCTCCGCAGTCATTCGGGCCAACACTTAACTAGTAGAGTGCAAAATAATGGACTACGCACTAACAGGCACACGACAGAGAAGGAATTGAAAAGCAAGACTCGCCCTTGAAGTCCGGACGTAGAACGTCAATATACAAACCACAGCAAACATATTGTCAGTTAACTTCTTTTATTTGATCAATACTGCTTCATCTTACCCCATAGTCCTTTAGCTTCCGTAGAACGGAGTTAGCAATCAGCTATATCGTGCCCTTTAATCAATAGAACAGGAATCTATTGCGATCGATCACAAAAAGAAGAAAACGTTTTTCACACGCTACCTCCTTTGTGTTTATTACACAACAAAGCTCTATAAATCAGGAAGAGAGCCGCAGGTAATGAAAGACCACCAAAACGAGGAAGTGACCGCAGGCATTGGAAGTCGAACCCGGGCCGTCAGAGTCCAAAGCCCATGATGGTTATCATTGTCATCATCAACGTACAGCGGTGAACAGTAGGGCAAGCCCCACTGACCACTGCCTTTCTCACCATGTTGCACGTTGCATTAGAAACAATGAATGTACAAGATGAACAGGGACTGGACCTATATGCGTGGGAAAAGGAAAGAATGCCCTAGTAGCCAACACACGAAATGCACAGTCTAAATGTACAAACGTACACCGATCAGTCATTCTGATTCGATAGAAAGTGACAACACGATCGCCACTGCTCGCGGTTCGCTGCCATATCCTTCGGTGTCTCCAGCCAACTGGTTGATGGATCTTTTGGATCCCAACCACGAAGACGTGAAGCACCTACTTTTCCTAAGTATGTTGTACATTTTCTCATTCCTCGCTGCCACGTCATTTGTTGACCTCCACGTGGTCTTTTCCACTCCCTGGGAGGAACGGAGAATATGACACGGTATGGTAGATGTGTGCTTGCCATACGTAACACGTGTCCCAAACAACGAAGTCTACTAAGCTGGATACGCTGTGACAGCACGTTTCCCGAATTAATACCCAATACTCGATTTCTGACCTCATCGTTGCTTACTCGGCTATTCCACCCGATCTTAGCGATACTACGTAAACATCGGTGGTCGAAAACCTCAAGACGACGAATATCTTCAGCAAGCAGACTCCAAGTCTCGCAACCATACAACAAAACTGAACGCACTGCGGCACAGCATACACGACCTTTCAACTTCAGTGAAATATCAGATCGACGCCACAAGTGATTCAGTCCAGCGTACGCCGCTCGAGCCTTGGATATCCGCGTGCTCACCTCTACCACAGTGCTCCCATCCGTCGTCACGCTGCTGCCGAGGTAGGTGAAGTGGTCGACAACTGACAGCACCTCCTCATCGAGCATCAAGCTCGGAATCCTTGACCTCCAGTCTTGTAATATCACCTTGCACTTTAAAGGTGCAAATCGCATGATGAACGGAGTTACCGCTTTTTCGAGTCTATCTAGTGCACGTTGAGCATGTTCCGTGGATTCGAACAAGCAGACAACATCGTCCGCGTAATCTAGGCCACACAGCTTTCCACTATTTCCTAGTTCGACGCCTACATCCTGAAGACTTTGCTGCGCACTCTCCATTATTTCGTCTATGATGAAGTTGAACAGGAATGGAGATATGGGACATGCCTGTCGAACACCGCTTATCGTTTCGAACCGAACGGATAGTTCAGCGTAAACTCTTGCGCTCCTAGAAGTATGAGAATACAATGATCTCATTAGGTTCACGAACTTCTGGGGCATACCATTTCGATGAAGAGCACTGAAAAGCGCTGTTTGATCAACTGAATCGAAAGAGCCTTTCAGATCTAATAAAATCATTATTGTCGGTCGGCGGTGCGTCTGACGCGTTTCAAGTAGTCGGCGAAGAGTAAAATTCTGGTCGATGCATCCCCGAACTGGGCGGAATCCAGCCTGCTGTTCGCGGGTGTTCTTCTCGTGAGCCGGTGTGAGACGGTGCAACATAATCGAAGCTAATACTTTGGTGACTATCGGAATTAAGCTAATCCCACGATGCTTACTACAGTCATTGCGTATTCCCTTCTTGAAGATGGGAACAATCAATGACTCGCTCCATATTAACGGAATACGCTCCGCGTTCCAAATGTCACCGAGCAAGGCGGTAAGTAATTTTATCAACGCCTCACACCCAGTTTGAAAAGAACTGGGGGAAGTTCGTCGGGACCTGCCGCTTTCCCCCACCTTAGTAATCGAATACATGACTCTACTTCTACTTCTGATGGGGGCTCAAGTGATACCACCCAAGGAGTCGCAGTTGTTGATACAGAAGTAACTACACTAGCGTGCGGCCAGTTAAACTGTTCCTTGAAGTACTCGGCCCAACGGTCAAGCCTTTGCTGTTTGCCATGGATGGGTTCTCCATTTCTATCGCAAATCGTTTCACTGACCTGGATGCGCCGTCCGCCGGTGTCACGAATAAGTTTGAACAGTCTTTGACTGTTACCTGAAGCAGCTGCTATTTCCATTTCTTCGGCTACCTTGACCCGCCACTTTTCGCGATTATTCCTAAGGCTTTTCGTGACTTGCCTTTGTAGCCTTCCATATATCTTATTCATCATCTTACCACTCGAGAGCTGACGCTTTTGCTCCATTATACTCAGCGACTCTTGCGAGATCCAGTGTCTTTGATTGACAACGGATCTAGGACCACAGGCGAAACCTGCTGCAACGTGCATCGCTTGTTTGATATGAGCCCAATGCTCAACTACATTACTGTTCGTCGTAGATCCTAACTCATGTGCTAACTTCTGCTCATAACGGGTGCGTACTTCTTGATCACACATACGTTGCACGGCTAATCGGTTTGCGGTTTGCGACGATGACGATATAGCTGGCGAGATAATCGCATCAAAACTAATGCACGGTCCAACTCTACGTACGTGGACCAGTAAGATCCACAGTTCTGAACAAAACTGCACCACTGGTAGCTTACGGTGATATGATCAGTCTGGCTTAGAGTACCTGTAGAGTCAGAGCGCCATGTCGCTGTGCGACGTGAGCTATGTCGGAAATTGGTGCTAGACAGGAACAATCGAATGTCTGTAAAAAAGTGGAGAAGCCTATCCCCGTTACCTGTACGCTCAGCGGGTAAAGCAAAACAACCACCTAAACAAGCTTCTGACACACTAAGTTTGCCAACTTGTGCATTGAAGTCACCAGCTAGCTCTACAATGTCAGAACCTTTACTGCTGCGAACGAGATTGGCGAGGGCATCATAGAACTCATCTTTCTGCAAGTCTGAGCTGCAGTCCGTTGGGGTGTACGCCGAGATCACAAACAAATTTCGCTTAACACAACTATCCTTTCCAACGCCGACTGACCCCTGGAGTCTTACAGCACATAAACGACTGTTAACCGGGATCCAGTCTAAAAGGGCAGCCTCAGCCTTCTCAGTCAAGACTATTCCTACACCACGTTGACCCACAGCTCGAGTTACTTCGTCTCCTGAAGTGCACAGAAAATACCTCGATGAGATACCAACAGCAGTTAGTTGAATTACACTGCTCGAATCCTGAATACGCGTTTCACTTAAGCAGCAGACATCAATCTTCAGAGAGGTCATTGCAAGAGCTAGGCACGCCTGCTGACCGACCTGCATGAGTGTACGCACGTTGAAGGAGCCGAGGTTCAGAGGCTGACGAGGCTTGAGAAAATGTGATTTACAATGTACAGGATTATTCCCGACACTATTTGACAGTGAATCGTTGCGAGTATCGACCGTGTTATCAATGGGAGCATTATGGGTGGATAGATGGGGCAAAAAGAGGAGGTTTGGGACAGGAGACAAAGGTTGAATAAAAGAGAGGGAACTCTGAGCAGTAGCCCACTTATCACTACCCATCCCTCTCAACGCAATGGGCAGCGCGGTCTTGATTATCCTGCACGACGATCGATGCTGTACGGAATTGCTTCTATTCGTGCAGTTCATGGTGGTTTATGATGATAATCATCTGATCACAGTCACACTCTTCTTCCTAAGATTCATAGTTCACTCATTCATTTTAGGTGCTCTGTTGAGTAGTACAAAGATGATAGGATTGCTTCTGTTCAAGTAGTTCTGGATCTATGCAGTCCAAATTCCGATAGGCTACTTCTGTAAAGACTACAGCTCCGCCATTTGTTCCAGGGTGAACTTTAAACTCAATACCCGAACCTCCGTTCTAGGTGATAGAGAAGGAAGATGCAGTGTCTGTGAAACTTTTAAATACCCTTTTCTAGAAATATTAATCCATTACTCTGACAGTTAAACAGCTAAGATACATGAGTACGTTTGATTTTTGGGCAGCTGGGATCACACTCGCATTTAGTATTCATTAATACAACCTTCTGTATCTATCTTTTTCTTACGGGGATGCTGACCACGGATTTTGTGATCTATTCTCCATGTGGCACCTAGGCAGATACATTGGGTCACAGGTTTCTTTCCCTAACTATACAAAGACCAATTTTGTAAACAAAGCCAGATTTTGATCCATACAGCATTGAAAACTGCCAAAATATCCTTATGGTATTGCAGAGGCCTGAGCTGGTATAGTTAAGAACAATAACTACGGCTGCAGATCCCCATTGCAGTTTGAACCAGATGGGTTAAGCACCCTTTTTCCAGCCAGTACACGAAAATGCCGAGCCATCAGATACTTTTTTCCACCGACGTTTTTATTGTATAGCAAAGCTACGAAATTTCGAGAAAGGGGTCGTGGCTAGTCAAAGACTTCCAACCGGGGAAAGTGACCTGCTTCGTTAGCAGTAGTATTTGAATCCGGGTGTAGAATAATCTAAAGTCCACCGTGATTACCACCTGACCACCACTAGTTGATGACTACGCAATATAGTTATCCGACTAGGAATCACAAACACCGAGTTCGAACCCTACTGCTGACGCTCAAACTTGATGGGAAGCTCCCTCACTTTCTCTCCTCTTATTATAATGTCATTTACAACGCTTGAATATGCTGAATATCTCATTCGATGCATTTCTTTGTATGGCTTTGGCTGTCCACAGGCACTTGGTTGTCAAATTTGTCCATTTTTTATGCATTTCACACTCTACAGCCTTAGAAAGTCGTGTGCCATAGGTTGATTGGCAAAAGAAATACAGGATTTGAAGTGCTTTTAGTTCGAGCCACAAATTCATGCAAGCTTAGGTAAATGAAGAGTTTTGAAGCACTGTTTGAAATGTTTCAACTTTAGTGATCTAATAAAATTCCAATGCCGCAACTTAACAGCAGCCTTACTGTTCATACAATAAGTCGTAATGACTCATCACATCTTCAAACTCGCATCGCCTTAGTTGGATCGTATAGTGGGCGCCAAATAATTAAGTACCAGACATTCTGGGAGACACTTTTCCCGGAATCATAACTGCTTTTCACAGTACCATTTCGTGAAATATTTCCGGGATAATAGAATGACCCATCAAATTGCTCTCTTGGGACTGTGAGTTCTCCTTGAGATCGATTCGGTACAAAGTTTCGCACAGATCTGGACTGTTTGTGGCCAAATACACCGGATCTGTACGCCAAAAAAGGACAGATATTTTCAACACATACTTTCAGATAAATATAACACTTTTTGTGAGCTGCAAATGTGGTTTGATTCCCATTCTAATTACGCTTGTTAAACGGTTCCACAAACACAGAGACTGTGAAACGGAGCAGCGACTAATCTCTGTGCACACTGTGTTGTGCGTAAATTGTGGTCGGTTGAACTATTCAGTCACAGGTGACATTTTCCTTTCAAAGCTTCTGTTTGGACGGACTGAATCCTTCTTACGGCCATACAGGAATTTCGCATACCGATAGCATCTATCTGAAATTGATTAGACTCTCTTTACATGCCTTGATAGTTATTTTATCTTTCGAAAAGTTGAGCAAGATTGATAATGCCCTAACTGCATTGTTTCGTATCCTTGTTAGGATTCAGCAGAATATCCGAATTAGTAGTTCTGAGGTCGTCCGGTGAAAGTAGGCGATTTGATGCAACTCACAACCGGGGCTAGTTTCAATTGGTCAGACATGCACCATTCATGTAGCCAGACAAACTTGGTCCATGTGCTCGGTTCGTTGAGTCAAGCAGAGTTTTCATCCCGAGGATTCATGATGTACACAATCAGGGCTATTATTATTATAACCATTATTTTCGTTATTATCATATTGGTATGATTGATTAGTTACTCACTAGAAGGTTAAAGTACCCTCACACTCTTCATGTGCTTGATAAATTCGTTCGCTTTTATCTTTATCATACCACTGTCAGTCCACATTCGTTTACCTTAGTAGTAATCGGTAGCGGATACATTGTTGGTTATCAGTCATAAGGAGTGATTCTGAATCGTATTCAACCAAAAACATCCTCTTTTATATGGCCGAACATTTGGTTACTAAGCGCTGTTTTCCACTTCATCTTTGCTCACGCAAGCCCAACTAGCATGCTTTGGTCGGAATAAACCAAAAGGTTTGCCTATCGGATATCCTTTTCGCTTTCCCGGTCATCGGTGTCACTAGACCGGTAGATGCATTCGGAATAGAGTAGCGAAATGAAAAAATGAACAAGTAGTTCACCTTGGTAATTTAAGCAAACACATGAGTAAATGATATATGACTGTCTCATGAGATGGCAGACTTGCTGACTATTCCGATCATCAAATATCAACTATTGATTCGTAGAGTACGAGTAATACCCCAGGAAAAAACTGATCATGTACGGTGCATGTCTCTAATCAACTTTCCGGCGTACACATGGATAGTGGAAAATCGACTTGCTTTGTTCACACCCAAAAGTCCAACACCGCTAGCCCAAATCAAACCGAAGACCTTCTTCTTAATGAGCACTTTCTCCACAGGCTGGGTTTTTACGTCACGGCCAGTCGGATGCGAATAAGCCATACGGAAATAACCGGTGAGGCTAGTTCAGTAGTTAAAACCGAAACCATTGCAGTGTATCATTGAAACAGTGCCTGAGTATCACTGGATATTCACTTTCATTATTCGCTTCCGATTAACCATACCGTGATAGCTCAGTTTGTAAACTGACTGAGCGCAAGTGGAAGGTCTCTGGTTCGACTCCAGCCAGTGGCATGGACTTTTGGTTGTGAAAAATGCAGGTGCATTTTCCGTTACCTATTTGATTCTGGCCCATGATATATTCTGAGAAGATTTGAATTCCTTTTAAACCAGCAGTGATGAAATTTCGGGTGAAGAAAAATGCAAGTGGATTTTTCATAATCTATCTATTGATTAGTCGTATTCATCATGTTGGTATTCAGAAAGATGAATTTCATCATATCTTATGGATCACGGGAATCACTCGTGTAGGCTTCTCAATAGAGGCAAAACAACTGATATTTACATTTTGTTCAGCTATATGAGGTCTCATGAGAAGTATTTATGCATGTAATAGTCCGATCCGAATAACATTACATCTTTTGTTGTACCAAGAGTGGATTCTTTCATGCTTTTCGCACCAAGATTCATGGAATTTGGAAGTACAATAACTCCTCCGCTCAATCTGAATTCCTATTGAAGCCGAAGCCATTTTGACCAGCTCTGAGAATTCCTAGGTTTTCTCACGTGCCTCGGGTGCATCGTGGAAAACTACATGTGGAAATTATTTGATGCTATCTCTGAATAGTCATCAACATTATCACCAATCTATGTAAGTGGTATGTGACACGATTTGTTTTTAAAACAATTCATCATATGGCATGAACTCACTGCTCAGCACTGAAAACCATGTTAGGAGCCAATCGCTGTGTGGGCGACCGGTAGTTGCTGTTCCAAGCAAGTAACGGAAGGGTGCATCATCACTTAGTTTTGATCCTAACTAAACTGTTCAGAATCAGTCCTTATAATCTCGTAGTATGGTGTGTGTAACCGCAAGTGATCACCTCATGTTTGAGTCTCACTTAGGGCGCGTGGATATGCACTGCTGATAATTTTCTAACAAGGATGAATGAACTATGGAGCAATGTCACGACGTTCTTTTCAACTATTATTATAATCGTCATTACTTCACTGATCTCAGTGTAGAGCACTGTTATTGGTTAAGTGAAGGCCGCTAAGATGCTGCTCGTACACAGAGAACAGAAAATAAAGTTGGCATACCAGTATAGTTATGACTGAAGACAAATCTGCTTTCCGGTTTGGTTGAAATACAAAGCCACGCTGTACAGAACAGGATTTCTTCATGGGGAGGAAAGAAAACGAACGCGAAAATGAGACCGGATAGCTACACGTGTGAGTAAGTGACAGAATAAAAAAGGAATGAAGAAATGGGGTCGGTATAAAGTTATTGTGACTGATCACTGTGAATTCATTCCAACAAGAGGAATAAATGTAACAGTTTACCTAACCATTTAAGTCACTTTTGAACTATTTTTCTATATGTTTTCGAGTTCCATTGAAGGTTTCTGAGTCGAGAGGAAGTGGTAATTAACCCTGTTTGTCCTAAACACCGGCCATGGTTAAACGGTTATCATCGTGGACCATGGGCCATAACGACCCGTGTTCGATTCCCACCACCACAGGTCACTTTCACACTTGGGCACCCCTTCATTGGCCGCGATCGCCCTCTCGGAATAGTTGTACTTGGTAGTTTAAAAGTAAAAAAAATTAGAGAAGTAGCTTCAGAACAAGGTACAATGAAGCCTGACATTGGTCTTTCGTAATCTGTTGTGCAGCACTCGGCTTTGATTTGGATGTATGGATAATGTCGGATTTTGTCAACAGTTAGTACCTCGGAGGTCTAAGGCACGCGGGAACGCAGGGAAACACCAATTTTTTCGTGCGGTTTGTTTTCATGCCGGAATTCAAGCTGGAAATGGTAAGATGCATCGGCAAGAAATTGCGAATCATGTGGAGAAAATCCAGTCTTAATGTTTGGGCTTTCGTAAGCGGAAAACCGAACTGGACAGTAAGCTATAAACGTAAGGAATAGTATTAAGCGAAAAATCCAAACAGACAATTCAGAAAATACAATCCGTGTACCTAATAGACATGTAAAAAGGAAGTAGTTTTTTCCCGAAATTTAGGTTATAATAAACTAATGTGTATGGACAGCTCCTCAAAAGAAATCAACCCGTTATCAGAGGTTCCGATAGTCTTTTTGGACTTTACTAGAACTGATGCCAGCAAACAACTGACCTATAGATTTGAATAAAGATATCTGAACGATTCTGGTTTATTGGGAGCATCAAAGGAGTTATACTGTCAAATGGCGAAGAACAAAAAAAAAACGATTCACAAGATGGTTCATCACGCAGTACAAATGCCCACTCTACCGTTGTAGATCATGGAAACGGTGTACCGCTTTGTCATCAGCGTTGGAAATCACCATCCGTTGACAAATTGCTGGCTTTTAAAGTCATTGACTGAAGGATGCTATATCCCAGTACTCAGTGCTTCTGTGGTTAGCAATGACGAGTTGAAGGGTAATACTACGTGACCAATCGTATTTGTAACAATGAAATCCCCTACTTCTACAATTAGTGAAAACGCCTATCAACAACTCTCAGAAAAAGTTTTATAAAGATTTTCCGATAAATGCAGCTGCATCGGGCAGGTGGCTTCAAAGCTCATGATCAAATTTCTGGACTGTAGGTGACCCATCAGATTTGGGAAATGCTGAGTTGATTTAAATGCCAAAAGTCATTGGTTTCGGTGGAACTCCAATCCACGCATGAGCACTATCCCTCTGGTTCCTTTACCTAACATAGGAGGGACTGAGTGAAGCCTTAGTAAAGGTCAAGTAAGTATCATGGTGAATGTCATCTTAATTTTGTCAGCCAAATAATGTGATCCGTCTGCAAAACTGTCCTAACCACGTGGTATGACCTCACATCATAGCTGGTAGGCTGCATGAGATAGAAAACTGTGCGTGCTATCCACAAATGGATTTCTAACCTCTCAGGGATCAACCGTCTAATTACATGAGTAGATCCGAGATTGGTAAATAATGGTTAGAATGTTTAAAAAATACTTGAAGTTGGTAAAGCACGACACACTAGATTCATTGAAGCAACCTTGTGAAAATGGTAGTAATTTGATAGCATGGCCTTCTTGGAACTGGGATAGTTCATGCGAAAACTCAGCGTTCATGACCAGTGAATGCCTGCATAGACCGAATGACGGTATTCAGCATTATTTCGCAAATAAAAAGGACCGATCCCTTGGACTACTGAAGCTTAGATTAAATCTCCCAAGTCGGCAGTTTTTCCAAGCTTTCTGAATATTAGAAGATCGATAGTTCTAATCTGCTGTGGGCTCGGAGATTTTAACTTTATAAACCAGAAAACTTTGCCCAAAAATTAATACAATAAACAGCTACGAAGTCCCCAAGTTGCATTCGTCTGTGTCGTCCGACATTCCTCTATCAGGGTTCGATTGCGGACAGCAGCAGAAGTGTCATTTTTGCTAGAAGACTCGGGAAAGTTGATCGTCCTGATCAGAAGTTCCTCAGAGGTTCTTCTTCTCTGACGTATGATGTCTTTAAGAAGTCATTTGAATTTGGTACAAGCACCACATAAAAATGATTGTGGCTAGTGCTTGATACTAACAAAAATTCAGTATTTGCCGACAATGTTACCTGGGACGTGGTCTGAAGGCTTCTAGAGAAACTTCTCCGGAGTCAATTGCTTGCCGAGTAGAGTAGCGTATAGGAGATATACCATGATAAGCAGTGTTTAAATTAGAATTTTGGTATAAAATAAACTGAACGGCCGGTGCAGTGATGTGAAATGCTTTAAATCCGCTGTTCGTTTCGTTGCGTCCTAGTGAGAAACCGTCGCACAAGGGCAAAAGAAACCTTTGGCAGGTAACAAGTTCTGGATTTTCATACTAACGACAGATTGAACTCATTTACGAATCGCATGACGCCCGGTTGACGAAAAAAGAAGAGTGAATGAGAGCTCGTTAGCAAAAATCACTCGAAATGGAGGAGTTACATTTAAGGCTTTTCAACATGTAGAGTCGAAAGTGCTCGAAATCATATAGACACATTTCATACTTTTGGTTATCATAATAGTACTGCAAAACCGGGCGCTGTCGTACCCATCTGCCAATTGTATGTAAGTAGATTGCAATAACAAACAGAATAATGGTGAATTGGCCCATGTGATAAACTATTCAAAAATAATTGATCATCGCATTTATTCTTTAACAAGTCTCCAGTGTGATGCGAAATTTTTGGGACTATTCATAATTTTGTCTTGACCAACTGTTTTCCTTGACTCTTATGACATCGTCAAACGGTATCATTCAAACCTCCGGTTCTCTGCTGATGGTGAAATCTAACTGCATCGTGATAATCTTATAAGCGTCTATCGACACCATTTTCTCGTGTGTATGAACGGATTGCAGATCGCATACCATCCGCCTACATCAGCGTTTCTATCGCGTGACTCCGACAAACTTAGCTACGCCGGCTATTGGAGACAATCTGAAAAAGTATTTTCAATTAATCAGATTGTTCTTGTCATCCCAGATCACATCTCCTCTCTACTCTCTGGCTCCGTCGCAGGCTGATTTCGTTGGTTATTGCGGACAATTATCAGAATTCTTAATCCCACTTGATTTTGACCAAATTGATCAGTGGAATTGTTGCGATTGCCCAGTGTAACTTCCCCGGAGTCAGACTCGAAATTTCAGGACAAGCTTCAGAAACACAAATGGCTTTCAAAGAACCATTCTCTCATCGAGCCAGCTGATCAAGGTCACTACTTGATCGATTCTATCCACGTTTGTGAACCCTGTCATTGTGAGCTGAAATAAATTCACTCCCTAGGAGAATAATTGTCATTTGGCCGCTTTCCACCCAGGTGATTTGTGCAAATTTGATATCTTTCTCTCTCGCTCTCTCTCGCCCTCTCTCATCCTCTCCAAAAGTAAGTAAGAGTAGAATCGGAAAACAAAATATAGTTGCAGATACGAAAAGGCCAGAGCCGTCGTTTAACCAAATTGATCCAACACTGAAACTCGATGACCAGCACTTGATCAAAAACGGAATAGCCATCACTTGTAGAGACCAAGTGAAAATCTCGTTTTTTTCACTTCCTATTTAGGTCGAATCTAGTGAATGATAACGGTTAAATGCTTCCTCTTAGATCTGCTGTCTAAAAAATGCGTCCCGATTCATTTGTGGTCCGCATCTGTCCAGGGAAAATGAGAGAGAATTTCATTTTGTTTGGTATTCGCTTCCCAGAAAATTACTCTTCTCTTCTCAAATCGATCCAGTCAGACTTCAAGTTCAGTTTATTCTCAATCTAACCACTTTTGTTTCCTCTCTATCTCAGGTGACTGAAGAAGAAAAAGCAATTCTTCCAGCTGTACAGTTTGATCAGTGGGGTACGATTAAATCTTGCTTGTGCACACATACACGCACATTGTGAAGCAAAAGCAATCAACAGCAGAGCACAGACTTGGGTAGGCGTATCGATCCGCAACGAGGATCCGGTAAGAAAACGTTTTCACTCTGCAAATGAACCAATTCATCACGTAATCTTACAGTTCTATCGATTTTTGCCGAATAAAAGTTGGCCATTCTAGCAGAACATGCTTAGCAAATGCTTAGTGTTATATTGTGCTAACCAATCTCAAATACGCACGCACACCCGAACACACACATTTTATCATTGGTATGCATTGCCAGTTGCATTGCTTTCTGAAAGCCGGGGTCGGTGAACTTTAACATCGGAATCAATGTGACGTTCTAAGAAGTGAAAACGATTAGCTGATACATATCTCTGACCGTATCTTCGCGAGATATAAGGCTGTATCTGTTCAAGTTGTTACTGTGGCATCAAATGTATTACCGGGGCACAGCGTAGATATCATTTTAAGGCAACCCTCTGACATTAAGTGTTAGAAGGGGTTAGTTCGGATTTTACAAAAATTAATGTACTTTTTAATAGTCCGCTGAAGTATTATAAGGAAAATGACCAAATGAACCACCTTCAGTACAATAGTAAATTCAGTTATTGAAGAAACTGGTGAAGGATCTACGTGCACTTATAAAGCGTAATATGCTGTGACTTTGCATGCAGCATGGGGAAGCCACTGGCGGTGAAAAGAGTTGAACCCGGGCCGCCAAGGTCTGAACTTTATGATGATGATCGTTTAACGATCTCCTGAGATGGTTGCAAGTTGCCAGTATGCAACTGCGCAAACGGTGGAAAAGTTCCTTGATCCGAGGCCCTGTAAATGCATTCACAGGGTTTCCGTACTTGCATCTACCTAAATTCAGTATGGCTGTTTATAGCCTATGCGAAAGTAAAAAGACGTTCATTTTTACAGACATCGTAACTCCTTAGTGAGCAAAAATCTGAGGGGGCCACAAAGCAGAACTAGTCGAACGTACTGGACTTGTTTGTGAGGCGGTCTGGGGTTCGAAATAGACGAGATATATACGCATCGAAGACTGTTGTAGGATAGATTATCTCAGCTGTGACCTTCTCTTTTATCGTAAGCTTATATCGTTCGATGCATCATCGTTGGCTCAGTTGAAATTGATTCCACTTTCGTTTTTGGAACGTCGGATTGGTTTGAAGCTCATTGGGTAGGATCAGCTTTCTTCTCACAGCATTTCTGGAATCCATAACATTATGAACCACTATACATTATCAAAGTCGTACCTGGGACAAAAGAACAACACGGTTGTATTGGCAGAAGTTCCTTCCACCACCACAACCTGATTTACGGCACGTGGGCAAAATGATTTTTACTGACCATCATTAACGTTGCACGTGACCAGTCTTCCCAATCACCTTTGGGTTCAGGAGTAACTCGTAAATTGTTCAGCTCCGCTGAGCCACCCACCTCCTATTCTACATGGCTAGCTCTTCCATAAAATAAAGCTAACTAGGCTAAATTTGGGAAATCCCCATTCGGTTTCGAGATCAGTGTGACCCGGTGGCACGTTTTTTCTTCTCCCGGTCACTTATGTAACAATCTTCATTTTGTGTGCTGCACTGTTATAGTTGAGTCCCTCAGAACAACTTAGTTCGTCATTTTCGCTTGTTTCTATCGGTCATTGAAGAGCCGCAGTTGTCATAGACACATTATTGTACCCAATGTAAACGTGAAACAGTGTTAAAGATAGGTCAAGTTGGTATTCACTTCTCTTTCACGATTCTATGATTCAAAATATCTCGATTTACCGTTATAAATCAGGACATTTTTTATGGAGAATACCTAGTGGGATCAGTCAGTTTTACGGCTAAACATGAAGTAGTTTGGGGTATTTTTCTGTGTAATATTGGCTAATTAAACCTTAGCTCTGATTGGTTGTCACTGAGGTTTCCCACTCCAATGCACTCTGAACTTTCTTTAACTACTTTCGCCGTCTTGTTTGAAAACGTCATCCACTACTTCAGTGGGGATACATTTTTTCACAGTTGTCGGTGCTACCGACCAGCTCCTCGATGGTGGTGAACTAAGGAACATTAACCCATACTGTCACGACTCACCGTAAGTATTCTGGTTCGCTAGCAGTAAGACGGGGATTTTGAACACTTTCCTTACCACTAACCTCACAGTTGGCAAGAATGTTTCGTTCACTGTTATCAGATGCGTGGATTTTAGGACACTTCATGAATAATTCAGCGGACAAGAAGCGTCAGTAGCTCCTAGTAAGCCAGATATAATTGCTGTGCTTTGAATGGCATCAAATAATGAATAACAAGTCGATGTACAACATACTTCTTTCAAATTAAATTACTCAGTCTTCCTTTGATTGGTTTTAAAGCCAATGGAAGTCAGTAGAGTATTGTCAGTGGACATTATTATTATTATTATTATTATTTTTATTATTATTATTATGATTATTACCCCATTATTACTACACTAGCTTGAGTGCATTTTTACGAAGCCTTTCAGTTGTCTAGAAAAAGGGGGAGTTTTACACGTCAAAACGGGTTAACGGTTCGGGCAAAAACTTCATCCTTGTTTTTCAAAACGCGTGCAAAGAAGGGAACTGCAGAAGTTCTGTACAGCGATAGTTCGGAAGGAATTAGTCCAAACGTAGAACGGGTTAGCGGATGTGGATAGCCTCAGAGGAAATTAGCCATGAAGTGGTTGTTAACAGCCCACAACGGTCTTCTCAGAAAGTGGAATAGATGATCTGATGTGCCTACCACACAAGCCCGATATGTGGTCTCTTAAGGCTATACCAGAAATAAGGTTGACGATTCGCAAACCCATGCGAAGGGTAATATAGTCCTTTTTCAGCAGACCAGGAATAATTATGGGAGAACAATATAGAATAATGGGAAATATACATTGGTGTGCAAAGGAAATGGCAGACTGCGGAGCAATGAACTGTCGACGTTCATGAATTCGAAATGACAATCTTCGCAGTTTTCCAGCAGACGTTTCTACAGGTTATCTCGTAGTGTTACGTAGTGGTACTTCTCATGGCTCACACTTGCAAGAGGAGTAGAGCTAATAGTGATTCTATCTTCTAGAAAACGCCATCGAAAAGTGGAAAAAATGCACTCTTGACATTCGGCGTAGTTTAACAGAAGACCGGACTGCTCGGAAAAGTTTTGAATATATGCAGTTTTTTCATGAAACTCATCTAAATCGGACGTCTAAGAGACAAACCGAACCAAAACAACCTCGTCTTCATACTTGACTAGGCGGGCCGGTGGGTTGCGGTTTAGTCGCTAATGTACGTGGTGAATCAGTATGGAGAAAGAACAGCTGTTTAGAGAACACCAGTACTGCTTTAGGAATGTCTGGAAACTTTTCTTCCAACTTTTGTACATTGGGTTTTACCAGAGAAGTAGTCTTTCAGCCAGTTTAGTATGTAGGGCAACTAGAAGATTCCAATATTTTTAGAAACAAGGATTCTTGTACAATGTCAAACACTGATGTTTAATCCAGAAAAACACACCTTATTGATTTGCACGAATCATTAAGGGATTTTGCATTGTAGTGGACTAGGCATGCTACTGCATCGATCGTTCTAAACGTAAATTGGTATTCCTCGATGGGACTTCTCACTGTGTTTTGAAGGTGCTAAAGTACCGCACTTTCAACTAGCTTCATAGCTGACCAGGAAATTCACAGTTCCCCTTTGGTTACTCGACCCTTTTGGAATAAGAATGATGGTGGCAAGTCGCCAACATTCACGAATGGAGAGCGATTCAAGTGAATGACTGATAACGGTAGTTATCAGCTCAGAGAGAGGTCCAGCCCCGTGTTTGATTACTGCCAAGAATAGACCGTCCGACCCAGAAGCTTCGTTTAACTCAGTGGACTTGAGGACCTTGAAAATATCCCTGCGGGAGAAATTCCAATTTCCAAGTTGTCCTGATGGAAAACTGGGAGTGGGTCATTAGAGTAACGAATGAACTGAGAATTCAAATGGTTAACATCCACGTCATCAAAGGAGTGACTCTGTTTCCGGCCACAGAGTAGTTTGGTCACCTGTCATCTGTCTTTGATATTCCTGCAGTGTAGAAACTGTCAACAGAATATAAAGTCCAGACGTCTTATTTGTTTTCATCAAACTTTATAGTCTACTTACCTCACTTGGTTTGAGCTCTTTGTAAGCTAACTCCTTCTTCCTGCGTAACTGTTTGATATATGGTGAGATCACTCTTTTTAGATGGAATTAAACCTTTTCGAAGGAACAGCAAATGGTAAAGGTGTGGTTTATAATTACGGTGGCAAAATTTACCGGAAGGGAATGCCTAAAGTTGTACTGTAACCAGGAGGTGGTGAGAAACAAAGAACAGCTGAGTGGTGAAAGGTTTACTTTAGATAAACTCGGGTGAGAAAAACGGATTTGTTTAGTCTGTGTGTAAGATGTGACCACGTTTTCCCTATACTTTTGGACTTAGTTGTGACATCATGATCATTGGTACTAAGTCTGACGAAAAACAGTTCTGAATGATTGGTTAGGATACAATCCGACTATAAGTCACAACGGGTCGGGACAATACAAGTACCACTGAGACTAAAAAATGACACAGAATACGTAGACGCATGATTTGAGTCTTCTACAATGATATGAATATTGTCATCTATCGACAGTACGAGAAAATGTAGGAATGAATCATAGGAGGATTTAACTAGGTCTTGTGAGCTTCGTGATGCTATGCAAACACTCGTGACATAATATGGACAACACGAGAAAATTTACGACCACAAGAAAAATACACAACCAATCCAATTAGGGGAGTAGGAAAAAAATGGCACTGGACTTGCTACACCACCTGGGATCGATATGTGGCAACTCTACCGCCTTTTTTGTCCATGAAATTCTGCCTATCCTGACGGAAGCATGAATAATTTTCCACTTCGGCCACAGAATCATCCACGTCAGCAATCAGTAAGGTTTCCAGAAGGCATACTACACACGTATTTTGAGAGCCACGAGCCATGAGCAGGTAAGTTAGGTCCGGAAGCTTGTTGAGCAGAGAACGCACGTTGTTACACAACATGCTGGGTACTGTCTTGTAATCCGCTGGTGTGCGACTAAGGCTTACCTGTCATCCGGCTCTTTTGAGTTTCCTAACAATGATGGCTCCTATTCGCATTGTTGTTATCTGATGGCAGATGACCCTAGACTTTTCTACACGTCTTCATTGATTAAAACAAATTGCGCCGTATATTTTCGCGAGGACAACATCAAATTAAAGGCCTGTGTCAAAAAGTGATTCCAACGAAAACGGAACAAAAGTATAGCGCAACCCTTCAAGGGGCCCTCTAGTCGGAATGAATCCCGATAACGAATAAGTATTCTGAAGCTGTAGAACACCTGGCCATTCTAGATGAGCCCAAACGGTGCTTGACACAAAAGCGTGATCCACTGGCATCGATCTTGTCATTTCGGTTATTTTTCGAATAGACAGAAACGAAGCTTTCAATGATGTTTGTTCATCCACGGTGATAACGAGTAACAAAACTGACTTAGAGAGATAAATGACTTCGGATAATTGGTTGTCTGTCGTACAACACGCATATCGGTGGCTAGGTTTTCACACAACACACGCAGTTAAGCTGGGCTACAGCAGGCATGGCGCCATCATCCACGCAAAGCGCCACCTTAGGAATGCAATGAACCCCGGGTGTTTTCATAGAACCGAGTGTTTTACTGTGCTGTTTTATGTTAATAAGCAGGATTACACTTAGCATTTCTATGAATGACAAATGAGAACAATAACTATGAATAAATATTTAGCTTTAGAAGGAACTGATTTGTGATTCTTTTTCTTTGTCCGTAATCTTATGGACCCACTCGGAGATAGTTTTTCCAGTGCAAACTAACTCGTGAATGAAATGAGCCCGAATAGATTGAAGTGGACTCCACAAACACCATTTGGCGGGCACCGAGTTTTCAGGATTATAGAGCGCTGATCTCTTACAGGCATTTGTAGAATGTTCGTGAATGGTCACGACAAATCGGTCAAGTTGACCAGAGAAACAAGTTTATTTGTTAGAAGTCAAAGTCAGAACCCTTCTTCCGAGGACCATAAAAAGCAACGGGTCAACGGAAAGGATTATTGATACAGACACACTGGGAGGAAAGAGTAAAACTCCTGCGTTTTTCCTATTTCAAAATTAGTTTGTGGCCGATTTGTTGTTTGGTAATTGTTGAAAGATTATACCAGCCATCCTCACAACTGAATGAAAAAGTCTAATGCGAGTCGGTGGAAGGAACCGCACAGATATTGGGTTAGAGAGGTTCGTATGAATGAACGCTTCCTTCAACGCGAAGATAATACCTCCATTCACTGCAGACGGACAACTTCAAATCCAGTATGTTTCACTTATCAGATAAAAGTGATTGTCGTGAACAGTTCAGGGTGCAACAGTTCGACATCTGTAATAGCTGCTACTAATTATTACCCTTGGGTGGACAGGTATACCATAGCTAGAACACACTAAATGTGACGTTTAGCAGAGCCGGTACTCAAGTTGCACTTCCCACAAACGATCACTCGTACGCGTTACCGGTAAACAAGGACTTTGCTCGTTGATGCACGTGACTACTCAACCCATCGGGGGCTTTGTGCGAAAAATCGAACTACGCTATCGGCGTACACTTCTTAGAAAGCATTAATGCAACCTCAAGAAAGCGAAAGCCCACATTTATGATTACCGCCAAAAATTTTACTTGTTGGCATCAAAAATTGATTGCGAGAAAGTGGGTTGATTCCCTCGAAAGTGTGATTCACCTTAGGTACCAGATAGACTATAGTTGATATTTGTCCTCTCACGGAACAGGTAAAACGAAAGCGCCTGCTAGTAAGTCTGCTGGAAACAAAACAGGCATGCAAACTAACGACTTATTGAATGCATTACGGTATGCACAAAGTGCGAAGTGTGCGTAAACAAAAATGTACACACACACACACACACACGTGCACGCACACACCAAGATATATCACTTGGTGTCAGCCAGTACCCCCGCTCAGATCACTTGTATCTGAGCAGTAGACTACGTGACACAGAACAGAATGCGAAGCACGAAACACGTTTCTCGTGTGAATAACATATAAAAGCTGTTGGTTAATGAATATCCCAGTTAGTAACACCGACACGTACATGCAACCCTGAACTCTCCATCCCAGCTCTTCTGGTTAAATTCGCAATAGTGAACAACACTTGTGACAGGTTTCCATTTGACAACTCCCGAAAATAAAGTTTCTCTTAAGAAACATTCTGGTTTTGCTTCTTAAGCCTCTGCTATTTTTTGAATATTCACTAACCAGAGCTGGCTGCTTGATTTTGCCAGTTCAAGGTAACTAACCTGGTTACTTTTGTGTTCAGCTTCAAGCAGCGGATGTGTAATGCTGAAATGGGTTAGCACTTCGGCTTAGAAGTCCGTTTCGTCCAGATCGGACGAAACGGCCCTTATCTAACTCTCACGTGACTCGAAGAAGTCACTTTTCCGATCACGGTCCATACCCCGGGGAAACCGTCGATGGGCTGTTGCTCAGTTCCTTGGATCTCTGCAGAATGGATAAAGATCAGACCAAGATCCAAGGCCCATGAAGACGATGACGTCATCAGGCCTCTGACTACATGGACTGCCATAGATAGAAGGCATCTTCAAGCCTATATCATTCTTGTCACTTTTTAAGACGCATATGGTTGCGATGGCATCCCTCTGTTACTGAAATGAGCGGAAAAGCAGTATAATAGCCCACAATGCTCAACAATGAACTCTGAAATGCACTTAACTATACAAAATACTACTTCTGCGATTGGCCACATTTTTTCTGTGAGCAATTACACACAATACCGTCAATTTATGTTCACTCACCGACCGTTGTAAACTTTCAGTCAGTACAGGAGCAGCACTTAAGGTAGACATACGGACCATTCAAAGAACCATCAGAGAAAAAGCGCTGGCTGGTGGTCTGCCTCTTCCTCGATGTCCTTTTAAAGTTATAGTATATATATATATATATATATATATATATATATATATATATATATATATATATATGATCGAAATTCTAGTGAAATGTTATCTTCGTAATGAACCTTTCGATCTTAATCTTTTCAACTATACCAAATAAAGTTTGAAATCGAGTTTTTTTATATTACTTGATATTTTTTACGTAAGATCAGTAACGTTCACTGAGCAGTTGAAAATACGTGACTTTTGATATCATACATTTTTCAGATGTATGGAAGTCCAAATTTAGTGAATGGAATAAGAATAGTTTTTCAAACTATGTGGGCGGAATTCATCGCGGGTGGTTTTCGTCACTAATGAATAAATATTGATCCCTCCCAGGCTAGTTCATTTTGCTGAAATATCGATCATGTGTAGGTTTAGCGGAGGAAAACAAAACAATACAAACGAATTTGAGGAAACCTATAGCACATTGCAGTTCGACAGCAATTTTGTGGTTGGTCGCAGGCTCACGAGAAGAATTCTAATTATTTGGAACGCAAGACCCTCGTGTCAAGGTCATTCGTACATTGTCCGTTAAAAATCCGTCTTGTTTATGCAATAGTTAGGAAAGTTTCATTCACAATCACGAAATATCACTGCTTTAGTTTATAACAGAGATCAAATTCTGAGAGCATGTCACTGAAGGTGTTTCTGTGATGGATATTGCTCGGAATCGTTCCGTAAATGGATACACATTTTTCTATGTCCATATAAAGCATGGTGTCACAAGGTGAGATGTGCAGAAAAATACCAACATCCACTTTGGATAATGATTTTTTCAGCTTTTGTTAAAAAGGAACACTCAAAGGGTAATAAATACGTACAAAGATAGGATTTACTAGTTAATTCCTATACGCCTTTGAGACGAGGGATGAAACGGAGTGTTGTATTTTGACCGATCTAAAGTCAGTACTGTATGTCCCACAAATATGATCACAAGTTGCAATCGTGAAGGAACCCAGTTTGAATCGATGACGATTTTGCCTATTGATTTACTTTGTAGGCTCTTTCGTGAAACATATGGCTCAGAAAACGTGACTGATGAAATGAATTCCTGAAGACGCTCATTCCATTGACTTCAGTGTTGCAAAACTCCTTACGCCTACTCATATAAGTTACAATAAACCATGGTCAACCTTGCTGAGGGATTGTTATCCACGAAAGTGAACAACGCAGAATTCATTAGGCCCAACAAATAAATGTCTACAATCTGCCAAATCAGAAGCACTTCTGAGAAATCTGCTTTGCTGAGTGGTGATGCGCCTAGTTGTGACACACATGAGGATGTTCATATTATAGCCGTGAACATACCAATTCAAATTTTATATTCTTTTGCAGCAGAAAAACCATAGACACTTTGAAGGGTCGATTTCGACAAACGTCTCTGAATGGCTCCGATTTAATTTTGATGGAGAATTAAATTTTCCCATTGGAGAAATAGATTGGTGCAGTTTCTCCATATCAAGCTTTGGAGGCGAAAATATGGCACTTAAAGGAGCACAAGATAATCAGTGATATCATAGATGAGACGATGAACTCTGTGCCTACAATGCTGAAATAGCTGGCTGAAAATAGAGTGATACTAATACTCATATTCACACCGAACATTATAGTATAACTTTGCATGTGATCGAATACCCCTTATTTTTCTATTTGGATCGCAGCCGAATGTGAACTGTTCATCACTGAGGGACAGTCCGGTTCAGTCCGATCCCGTTCATTCAGCCATTAACCTTGCACTGTTGTGCTCTTGTTTCGATTTTGGTTGCTACCTCGCAGCATCCTCAAGCTGAGGGCAAAAAGAATAGAAGCGTAACGTGAGAAAGAGCCGAAAAGTGGAAAACGAGAAGACAAAGAAAGAGTTCGAATACAACTACGCCACTGGCCATGACACCCAGTCATACCACTTAATGTTTTCAACCGTCTTGTAGGAGGGTCTAGTGAACACCAGCCTAGAAATCTCACACGTCCTACTTGATCTAATTCACCGGTCAAGATTTTCATACCCTCTTGCCATTTCATGGACTGACCACCTCGACCTACCTTCCAATCTCTACCTGCCTTAGAGAAAAGCGTACGCCGAGGAAGTCTGTTCGTGGGCATGCTTAACACATGTCCCAGCCATCTCAACCTCTTGAGATTCTTTACTTGTCCCAGTGCCTGACCACTGGTTACTAACACCCTACGCCTTACCTCAGTATTGTTGATACGGTGTTCCCACCATTGTTACGGAGACATCAATGTTCAAACGCAATCTTCGCATATCTTCTACCCTTACCGGCCATGTTTCTAATCCGTATTAAATAACCGATCCGACTGCCGCAGTGTACACTCGACCTTTAACAAACCATCGGATGATAATCCGGCGCCCCAGATAACTGAGGATGGCTAAAGTCAAACGCGACATCTGTTTACGCAACGACACCTCATCCGTCATCAGATCATATGGTGAGAGGAAACTGTGCAGGTAAAAAAATTACTTCAGCCAAAGCTCCCTTTGTCGAGATAAAGTATGATCTAAAGCCAACCCAGTCCTGCCGTTTGAAAGTGCAAAACTCATCCCAAGTGTTGCCACACCGTTATTTAGGTTATCCAAGAAAGCTTGCAACTTATCTGGATCTTCACTCAGAAGGACAATATCGTCCGCATATTCCAAATCAGATAGTCTGCTGCTTAAACACCGGACAATGCCGCTATTCTCACACGATGACAGGGCTATCTCAAGGATCATTCCAACCGAAAAACTGGGGAGTGAGAGTGAGAGAGGGTGACCCTGACAAACACTACTTCCTGTGATAAACTCGGGAGAAAGATTGCCGCGAGCACGGACTCGGCTTCGGCCGTTCGCATACAAGCATTGGAAGAGGGAAATAAACTTCTCTGGCTTTTTTTCAATTAGGGGTAGTGCCAGAGAATTATGAGGACGACTGAGTCAAATACCGATTTCGGATCAGGAAAGGCAGAGATTGTGGGACTACGGAAGGTATTTGTGCTTTAAAACTTGACGGAGGGTAAATCTATGGTCGAAGCAACCCCAGCCAGGTCCGTAACCAGCTTAATTTCCACGCGCACAACTTTCAAGAGCGTCCGATAAACGGTGGAGAATTGGTCCGATGAGCAGTTTAGATGCGATACTTAGCAAGCTAATTCCTCCGTAGTTTTCCCAAGGGGACCCACCAGCTTTATCGTAAATCGGCACAATCACTGATTCACAACATTTCCCGGGAATCTGCTCGCTATCCCAGATTACCCAGGGGAGTTTTGTTGACTCTGAAGCCTAAGCTTCGCCTCCATCCTTGAAAAACGATGGAGAAAACCCCAGCGGCTTTTTGTATTTTAGAATAAGCTATCTCCCGCACAACCCCCATTTCTGATGGATTAGTGACATCTACTTGCATCGTTTCTCTAGCAGGTACACTTGCACGGTCCACTGTCGAAGTGGGTCAACTGAATTGTCCCTTGAAGTGCTCCGCCCAATGGTCCGGACGACATCCCTGAGAGTGAATAAGTGAACCCTCGGATTCCCTGATTAACTCACTCAGACCAAACCTCTATGGACCGGTACTTTGAATCAAACAGTAAAAGTTGAGTCTATTGCCAATAGACGCAGTCTTTGCCATTTCCCTACATTTCGCAACCACCACTGCTCGCGGTCATTTCTCAGGCTCCTACTCAGCTGATGTCTTAGGGATTTGCGCACTTCAGTAAATGCGGCATCCGGAGGGACGAATCTGCGAGCATCCAACAGAGCGACTGATGTCAAAGATATCCATCGGTTAAGAGGCCTACTTGAACCGGAGTCCAGGGCTCCCTTGAGCTGTTACCAGCGTTCATTCGGGTCCTGGACATCCGGCTGCATCGGCAACCATGTAGACAGCTCTTCCTGAAAAGCAGGTCATCGGTAATCGTCCAGAAGCAACTCTACGGGACGGGTGACTTTCGCTCTACCACAGGTGAGACGTAAACAGAAGCACGTACCAAGGCGTGATATGAGTCCACAGGAGTAGACCAAAATGAACAATCTTGAACTGATCCAGGCCAGCGGTGACCAGTAACAATATGGCCAATCTGAGTCTAACGTTGTAAAGACATAAGAAGACGCCGTGTGATTCCATGCCAATTTCTATGGCAGGATTTAGTACTCGCCAGGAGCAATTTGTGGTCGGAGCACAGTTGGATGAGAAGATCACCGTTACCAGTGCGATCGGCAGGGGTAGAAAACGGGCCTCTAATGTGCCCTTCGGAATTTGTTAACCATCCAATTTCGGCGCTAAAATCCTCAGCAATGACCACGGCGTCCGCAGAGCGGATGCTTCCAAGCAGCTGGGACAAATCCCGATAGAACTCATCCTTGGACTCAGAGGAACTGTAGTCAGTAGGCGCATAGACAGACACGACGAACTAGCATCGATGTTCCAGTCTGTTACTATGGCCACGTGCACAAGCATCCAACCGGACTGCACACAATCGACTGTTGATTGGAATCCAGTCTAGCAGTGCGTCCTCAGAGCGATCCCCGCTCCGGCGTGACCACGAGCATTGGATACCGGATCACACGACACGGAGATCAAAGCGAGAGACTGTTACATCTGGGATGCGAAGAGTGATCACACGTACACATTTACAGTCTACGCAAACAGTGATCAGAGATCGTGCGCACAACTGAGGTCAGCCAAGCCGGTTTAGTGGTGTCGATGTAGCCGTGTACAGACGTGCGTACAACACAAGGAAGCACTTTACGCACGCACAGATGTTCGTGTGTCGCCCCAGTGGAGACTAACCGATACAAGGCGGAATCCAATAGTTACAGATCTGCATGTGAAAACTAGGATTTGATCCGTACTTACCTAGACCACACACACACATACATGCATACACACGTACATACATGCACTACACATACACATACACCATACGCGCATACATACACATACACATACAGTGGCGTAATAGTGGTTCTGGATATAGTGCATGTACGCCGGCAAGAGTGTGCAAAAGCAATACAACTAATTACGATGAGTGTGCATGACGTATGCGAGTATCCGGAGATCTAGAATGTTTGCGCTGTTTGCTCAACAGGTGGACTCCATGTTGATTGTTATGCGTGTGTGTGTGTGTGTGTGTTTGTACGTACGTGCGTATGTATGCACGTCTGTGTGCACTTGTCTTGGGCGTAAATCGGCGTGGTCTGAGAACAAACTATGATGGTACTTGAGAGCATCCACAAACATTAACTGAACACTTTAAAACCCCATCATGCACGTTCCATTCGAGTTCATTTGATACCGGCCTCGATGGAGATTGGTGTGGAATGTCTTCTGTCTTCTGAGCATATAATCCTTAGATTCGGCTCATAAAACCCACATTACTTTGCTGTGTTCCTTTCAGGATCTCATGAACTCTTGCCAAAAGGTAATGTGAAAAATATCTTGTTGATCGATCTACTATGCTGGTTGAAAGATACCGACAGTGATTCCGAGATGAGCTACAAAGGATTTCAAGTGCCGCTACTCTGTGACATTCGGGCGAAGCCACATAAATTATTCCGTGACATGTCGAGAAAAGGACCACAAAGCTGATGTTCGTTGCCGGCGTTCATCATCTAGGCGGATGAGTGGGCAGCATGGCTGCATTAATAGATTACTAGTGACGGATTGACCCGTTTGCTAAAGTTCCGGAGAGCAAGTCAACGCATTGATGATGGGAATTTAAACTCAGATATGTCATACCTTGTAACCCGTAAGTGTGCAATTGTCGTTCTGGTTTACCAACCTACCAATGAAGAATAAACAGGATAGTACCTGGAAGAAAATCCTCGGAAAATTTCCCTGGGAGACTAATTAGACCACCCAAACGGGAATAGAATCGAACACCTCTGTAATAGTCGTACTGAACTGAACTGGCGGTCCGCATTGAAATTGCCCCCACCCAGAACTACGCGAACAAAATTAGCAAGAAGACCAAGGCTGCGTAATGGCACGTTAGTTGTATTGCAAAGTGGGTTCGTATAAATGTTAAATTAGAGAATATTATTGGTAGACTCGAAAATGACCAATCACAGGGAGCTTTTGTCGGACTTGTCCGCGGCGATCCTGATTGGTTGGGGCCCATCCGTGCACGTGGTTACGAGGCTGCACCTGGCCGTATCACGTGTGACAGCTGCTGAATCACCACAACCTCTCAACTAACAAAAATGTCCTCCCCCTTTGATAATACAAAGAACATCAGCGCACCATTTCAACTATCGCTGTTCCCGATCCTAGTGTGTACATGTACATCGCAGTCAGGAATGTGGGAGCCGGTGATCAGAACAGAAGCACTCCACAAGTATACAAACCTGGGCTACTTTGCGAGCTCACGTTTTGGAACGTATATACGCGAACGTTCGATGAAACTTATAAAATATTTCGACCGACAACCGAACAGATAGCTAGGTTAACTAATCTGTCCCACAGAAAAATTCCAAACTGTTGCCCGAATCAACCAATTTAATGAATCTTCGTGAGAATGATAGTACTGAACTATTATCAAGGAGGAAGTTGTCGAAATTGGAGCACGTGGAAGAAGTTGTGCTCCTAACTAAGTTGCACATTTTGTGAACAGCACGAATATGAGCGCAACAACGTCCAGTATGTATTTCTCTATTTAAAAGTGAGAAATGTTACCGCAGGTCTGGGTTGGTTTAATACCTAACCTCACAGTTTCATGGGAGATATTTTCGATATATTCCCTCAGAAGTTGGATATTGGATGAAGTCATATCAAACATACGAAAAGAAATCTTGGCTTTGGTCAACCTCGGGCATCTTCAACACCGACGAGACATCCAATCGTCCACAAGGAGTCAAGTGTGCACTGAGGCAATTACACCAGCACTTCTGAGAGCATCATAAGTCTACTAGCTACAGAATGAAGACAAAGGTTATCAGTGTTTGGGCAATGATGTTATCGCAGCATTGCTCAAAGCTGGTGGGAACACGGGATTAGTAACAAGATTAAGCGCAGAATATTGGATACACTAAGTGAATCACTAGATTGAACACAAGCTCCGCAGGTCATGGTGACTGGAGTCCGTGCTGTGGATGTCCCTGAACAGACTGCCACGTGGTTTATTGTCTGAGGCGGCTAGTAGTTGGAAAACGAGGACTTGAGTAGCTAGTTCATGACAAGGAAGTAGGGCAAGAAAAACACGGCACATGACCTGGTTATGCAGGGTATGTTACACTCCCAGGTGGGGTTCGGGAAATATGCCAGCATTGGTAAATATGGCGTCCTTTTATTCACGCAAGTTCCCCGTCTAGTTGATACTATTACCAGTATTTCTCTCCTTAATACTTTCATACATTTTAGCCTTAACTTTAGAAATACGATTACTGCAGCAACCGGGACCGAAACACTCTTGAGCCTATATCTAAATCAATCTACATTTCATGGGGTACTACGTTTCACTCGCGTGCCCGGTAGGTAATTAATAAAAGAAACCGATTATGACAGACAAAATAAGTTGCAAAATGAAGAACATAGTATCGGACCCAAAATACGGTCCATCCAATCAACAAATACTACTCGAACAGTCAGTTCTCACATATTTTCCCGTTACTCAAGGGAAAAACTGCATAACTTAACCCTTATGAAAAAGTCACCATTTGCTTCGTAAAGCAATAGGTGCAAAACACTTGTCGGATATACGGGAGGCTCTAGAAGACTACGATTACCCGGCCAGCAATACATAGCATTAGATGAAGCCACAAAATGGCCATCAATGGTTAGTTACAAGGTGGCCACATCAAACAGAAGGCACTCAGACGCTCCGTCTGAGGTTACGAAGATATCGACTGTCAAAGTTGACATTTCGTCCCACGGCGTGATCAGGTCTTCAAACAAGACCAAACTGACGCAGCATTTCTTCCGTCTTTAACAGACAAACGGCTGTCGTAAACCATCTGCACAGAAGTCGAATTGAGCATGAATAAGTGGTCTCTCTGAAAGGCATTCATCTGGGAAAACTCTCTAGATAATTATATAAAGTTGGTCAGTGTTATGCACGCGTCAGAGACTAAGCAAACCATGGTTTCCGCGTAAATCTGAACCGTCCTTATTCTTTCGCACCCAAGTGGTTCTCCCTCCGCGCAACCCCAATAAAAATCAAGGTGACAACACTGATAAAGTTTAGCTATGAATGAGTGCTGCAGACCCCGTAAACACAGCGGTCTGCTGAACCAATAGGGAGATCCGCCGGCATTGTGACCCCGGTAATGAACCACTTTACGACCCAAGAGGTCAGGTGTTGGTGGTACTGGCCGCCATCAAAGTAGATTGGTGGTGACGGGGTTTGGGCCCACATACTCTACGTTTTGCAAATAACGATAGTTAAAAACTTTCGAACTATACAAATCCGTGAGGAGTGTTCATCACATGTGTTGTGTATTTTTAATAGCAAATGGAACTCAGTCCAGCAATACCATTAACGACCCGTTAATTTCACCAAGCGCACATTGACGAGACATCTGTTCTTATCCACGCTAGATTTCTATGTCATTCAGTAAAACTAACCTGAATACCACAGCGTGTACTTGAACTCTGACTTAAAAATAAGTATCATCTGAACGCCACACACGGTTGAGATCGGAAAGGCTCAAATGCGGTTGCTGTTTTGCGCGACTGTGTTGAATGAAAGACGGGTTAGATGAGGCGCATAAATCGACTGAAAGTGGGTCACATTTTACATCAGTTCATGTATTCTGAATAATCAGGTGTGGACATTTGTCGGATTTCGTGTGGTGAGTGATTAGGAAGCGCGAACAGACTCGGGTTAGCTTCATTCGTCCTTGTGTACAGGCATACGCAAGCAAACAAACAGAGCAGCGGTGTGCACTGAGTAGCCGATTTAATCACCCCGCCGGTTTCAATTCCCCAAGATGCGAAAATCTTCCACTGATGAGAGCTACACAAGTTCGACAGCTCAACTGCGGAGTACGGCATAAGAAGAAAAACCGTCAAGTGAGGCATTCGTGTGCCGCTTAGAGCATGGGGAAACAGAAACCGGCGAGATAGGAAAACGCAAATTAAGATGAGTTAGGGAACACATGTGACGAAGAAAATAAACAGATAGACAGACTGATAGATGGAGATAAATGAATAAGTAGTCGAATGAACAATTGAAAACATAGTAGGAAGAATAACAAAAGAACGACAAAAGTAGGCAGTGTTCTGATGAATGCGTAGTAGTCTATTAGCATCCGGAGGTGATTACAGGGGAATACAATCGGGTCGGGTCGGTTTGATGCATGACTAATCTTAAATTACAAAATGACAGGACAACAGTGATCGTATAGACAACAGACCGCAATTTGGTTTCGGTCTAAATTGCAAAAAAATAGAGATACACATAAACACACCACGAACTGAACTGATGAGAGAGACAACGAATAGGACACAGCGCAGAGTACGGCACAGTAGAATAGATTAAGTAAGCGCAAGTGAATGTGCGTATGCTTTCGAGTGTTTGGGTTCGTTGATCATCGAATTCAGAATAGACAAAGTAGATTTCTCGTCAAGACTAACTGCGAACAAGCGAAACAGGTTGCAGTAAATTGATGCGAGATTCAACTTTTAACACAACGGTACAGCAAAAATATGTATCAGCAAAACGCGACTGATCGCACAGAAAGGGTAGAGGATAAGATGAAAGCGGAGACCATATTGGTGGTAGCAAGAAATATAGCTTGGAGAGAGAGAGAGGAGGGGGAGGACAGGAGTGTCATTAAAGAACAGCTCCATTCGCCTAATCACGGTAATATGCGGATGGATGGGCGACTGTATGCGCGTGAGTAGAAACAAAGCTGACGAGCTCGTGTTTATGGCATCACATATCCGTCGTCAGCATGCTCACCCGGAGCGTATGCACCTCCGAAAGCGATACGAGTCTCATTCGGATTATAGCCCGGTTCATGAGTTGGGGCCGGAGTCATCTGCGGATGAGCGGATACTGGAGCTGTCACCGTCTTAACTCCAGTCATTGTGATTCGGAAACCCCCAGCTTGTTTGGATACGCGGAATCGAGTGACCAGTTCGGCAATGTATACACTCATTGCCGCAACGGAGAAAACCTGGAACAAGATGAACAGTTATCAGAACTCATGAATGGACAGACAAATAGTCCATAATTATTGAACCGTAGATTACTGACTGGTCAGATAATGAACAATGTCTTTTCGTCAACCGTGCTATAAAGACCAGTCAAGAAACATCTTTAAAATGCACCATTTCTTTCCACTTAATCCATAGACAGGAATTTTACTGGTCAACGATGTCGAATGTGGGATTGTGCTCGGGATTTTTTTACCAGCAAACCAAGTATACAGTTGCTCGTTCAGGCCAGGCATAAGCTACTGAGTAAGTGATGGAGCAATTATACTCGAATACGAAAAGGTTTCATTGTCAACTCTTGAACAGTTGGAACAACAAGAGCACAGAAAGTCATATGGAGTTGGTGTTTTTTCAGAGGGGGGAAATATTCTCTGTTGGTCCCTTAACGTCTTCCGCGTATTTTCTCCGTAGAAGCAAGTACCGAATGAAAACATTAATGAGGCGGCCTTGGTGTAGCACCCGGGGACGATTACCTCCACTCAGCCTTCAACGACTTAATGCCGCCTCTTTGGCTGGAGTGCAAAAGTTCGTGAAAAATTCGACTGAACGACAACTATACAAAACTCGCAAAAACATGCCGCCATTGAATTGTTGCAATACTTCTCAATTTCAAAGGAACTTTCACGTTTTTCGACGACCGGTACAATTTGGTTCCTCTCTGCATAAGACTACGGTTCGATCGGTACTGCATAAAGCTATTTCATCAGGTTCACTTTGCCACCGATGAAGTGACGGGAGAGATGCCAAACGAACTCGGAAAAATCCGCAATCAACAGGTAAATAATGTAAAACTGAATAAACTAAATTAGGCCAACAATAAAAAACCGTATGTCCCGAAACGTCCTACCCACAAACCAAATGCATCTGATAACCTCAAGAAAGCTTTGGCTTAACTAACTATGCTCTTCGTATCTCAAAAACACGAAGTTCTACTTCATTATCTACTTTTCGAAATTATCCAAATGTTAAAAGTCGTCGACCCTGGTGGGATTCCAGCCCATGCATGGTTGCCACTATAGCCTTAGTACCGCGAGTGCCCTACCGGCTGAGCTAGGAAGCCACGTGAAAGGGCTTCTGACTTTTCGCATATGGATCACACAGTATACCCGTCCAAATTACGGTAGCCCATAGCATACGCAACAGTGAACTAGCTTGTACTTTGACTGCCTACAGCAGGATTTTCCTTTTGTACTAACCGGAGTCCACCAGTTCAGTGCATTGGGCAAGTTTTGATTATGTACTGATGTTTGGCAGATTTGACAAATTTTCGAGATGGTCCATATGTTAAAAGTAGTGTGACCAATATGCGAAAAGTCAGAAGCCCTTCGGCGTGGCCTCGTAGCTCAGCCGGAAGAACACTCGTGGTACTAAAGCGAGGGTGGCAATCATGCGTGGGTTTGAATCCCACCGGGGTCAACGACTGTTAACATTTGGATCATCTCGAAAACTTGTCAAATTTGCCAAATATCAGTACATAATCATTATTAATTGTTAACTATTCCTGGTTTCGTTCTCCAATGATGAGTTTCACCATTTTACAAGCTCAAAAAGTACCGATAATGGACGGCGAACAGAAACCACTTCACTAACTGTTTTGTACAGAATAAAGAGCGCGTGCGTGGACATGAAATTCAGAAGGATACCACAAAGCCTAGTGGTCCCGAAGGAAAGGAAGAATAAAAGTTAGAGTAGCTGAGGGCATAGAGATACTAAATTGAACACGATTAGCCGTTTGCATTCGATTCTGGCGATTAGTGGTCGCGGATAGATTGTATTCACAGTTATAATGGAATGAAACACAAAAAAGTAGCGGTACGAGAGGGAGAAAATGAATCGAAGACGGCCCTATGACTAACCTAATGGGATTTTATGTAGTCTTCCACGTCAGGTCTAAAGATTGCTGACTGCTGGTTTTCCTCAATAAAGCACTGGACCCTTGAGGCTACTTGAAATACTTTTTCATTACGGTCATATTAAAATAAAAGGCTCATAAGTTTGTGGAGTGCACATTCGTATGCTCAGCGCTCGATCGGCATGCTCTGCTGCGTTGACATCTTGCTGAAAGTGGAATGCTACGCCTATCTTATTGTGGAATGGACGGCTCTAACTTACGGTCGTGTGAGAAATATACCTAGCGACTGTTTATTTATCTACCATTGATATTTTGCAGAACACGGCAAATGAGATTGAGTTGGTCGTCTAATTCTACCTTAATGAAGAAGTATATATTAAACGATTCATCTAAGGGTAAGCTATGATGGTCAGAACGAGTGTTGCATATATTAAGCAGTCGGGTACCAGACAGCGAACCAAATGGACCATATTCTGGTGAGATTACAATGGGCCTTATTTGTGGAGGACTGCCGAGCGTACCGCGGTGCATGGACGGGAAACACGAACAATACAGACCACGTCCCCGTACATGCCCGATTAAGAAACAGTATCCTTTAAGGTTTCACTCCAATAAACATTGAACCCTTGGAAAATCCTGAGTAACGCCAAGCGCTGTCACGCGCGATTGCGACCTGAACAGCTGCCGTAACTGATGTACAAACGGATGAAACTCCAGGCAAAGAACAATGGAGGAAGACCAAGGTAGAGAAGTTGTTCGGAAGGAACTAGGGTGGACCAAAAGACACCTACAAGATTGGATCTCTGAGGGTATGTAAACCGCCGAATAAAGTACATGAAGTCCAGTTATCAGGAAGTAGCAACTGCTGTAGATTGCAACGATAGGCCTCGCACTCCGCTAAAGCCGATAGTAAAAGGTGCTGGATAGATGGAGATGAAAAAACGGGGATCGCGTCAGGAATTGGTGACTTCGTCCAGCTATTCCTCCCTATTCGCAACGTCTAGGATGAGCGCTGTAAATATGAGTCACTTCTGCGCGACGTGGACGGACAGCTTGTATATGAGCAAAAAAGAAAATGGAACAATGGATAGAGTACTTGGGTCGGCTGTGCAAGACCTTCAAACTGCTCGACGGACCTACCACCATCAGTTCCTCTAGAGTCGTCCGATGTCCACTGCGATCGGTCAAGTACAACTGAAGTCGCAACAGTTATCAACTAACTAAAGAGCAGGAAAGCCGCCGGAGGTCTATTAGGCTTGCCCGTCATCAGTAATAGGCCGAATGGAGTACGTCTATTTTGCCACGCATTTTCAAGAAAGTTGAAAAATGGTGTGCGAAAACTACCGAGGGATCAGTCTGATCGACGTGTCTGCGACGATTTTCTGCACGTTGCAACTCAACCACCTCGTTGCTGCGACGGACCGCCGCACTCGACCGAATCCAAGGGGTTACCGTCTTATTAGAGACTGCGTGGATCAAATCTTCACATTGTATCGAACACTGGAGCACAAGCAGCCGTCAATAGCCTGATACATCGACTTTCGGGCCGTTTCGGATGCGGCTAACTGTCAATCCCTCTAGGCGATAATAAAATCCGGTAGGATTCGAAGTAAACTCGCAAGACTCCCGAAGAGATGCCATTCGTCCACAAGCGTGCAAGCCCGTATGTACGGCGAAGAATCTTCGAATTTCGCGCTCAGACAGGGCTACTCTGTCCAACAGACGCCATCGACTGGACAACGAGTCGGATACTGACTGACTTTCCTTATATCCGGCTAAGAGAATGCACAACCGGGACCTAGAGTTCATCGATGATATTGTTGTGCTTGGAACAATCCTAGATTGAATCAATTTTCTCGTGAAGTTCATCGGGATAGAATTCAACACAATAAAAGTCAAAGCAATTTTAACTGGTGCAGGGCCTTCAAATCAACAGCTGTTCCCGATCGATGTTGCCACCATACCGTAGCAGTTCAGTTTACGTGCTATGATGACCCCGAGGGCTGTGTCGATTGGAGTGCAAAGCGCTCCTTCAGGGGCACTCGCACTGGACAGACTGAGGGCGAGCAGTCAAACAAAAGCAACATTCAAGGATACGTTGGGCATCCTGGATTGTCAAATGATTTGAAAGGCACATGAACCACTAAGGGTCACCGACTCCTAACAAAACATGCTCTCCTCGTAAAACAGCCGAGTGATACTAGGGATGCCACTTTGTACACCATTTCTAAGTATCTTCATGAATTTAGTCCCTACAGTGAGCACTGATCGTGATGCGGTGTCTCCGGTAAGCGACGTGCCCTGTGGTCTTCCAGTGGCTAAAGTGGCCCAGACACTAGCTGAGAACCTCAACACCAGCTCGTGTATACACACAGCTTTCTAAAACGTGGTCTCTTTCAGACACTGGTAATCAGTGCATCACCACGCGCACTCTCCACGACTACAAAATCGACACTCTGTCTGTCTGAGGTATACCTACCTAACTCCAGCATTCAACGAATTCAAGTTCCTCATGTGGGCGCATCCTACTGGATATATCAGAGCGGGCTGCTGAACAACTGCGAACTTCATGGGTTTGCGATCCCAATGAACAGCCGACCACAATGCTTTGATCTTCTGGGAGCCAATTTTATCAAGGATAGCCGTAGCGTGTTTCAGGGGTAATCCATTTAGCGTAACCGTGATTGCGATCTACGCCCCGATCCTACATTCTGAGCCAGATACCAAAGACGAGCTCTACAATGACTTCAAGAACTCCATCGATCAAACAGCCATGCGTGACATTTCAATGACTGCAGGCGACTGAAGCGCCCACACGGGCCCTGCTGACGAGCATACCGGGAAAATTTGACCTCAATGAGCGACGCAAAAATGGCGAGTCTAGTTATATTTGCAGATCTCAATTGACGGGTTGACACCTATACTCCTTTCCAACATCAAAAAGGCACCTACTGACTTCGTACTCCAACGACTGCGGGACATCACGCCAGATCGACCATATTATGATGAGATCATGCTGAGTCTCTTCAGTTGAGAATTATCGTGTACCGCGGTCGCGAAACTAGAAACACCAATGGCACTGATCTCATACTCCAACGTGCCCACTCCAAAATCCACAACTCAGCAAAGACTCATTCCAAGGTAGAATAAATGTCACTTTGTTAGCAATTCCCGACGCAGCTCAAGCCTCGTCAAATGCTATCGCCTCCAGAATAAACAGAAGCGCTGTTGACGGTAGCATAGATGCACGATGGACTACGCTAAAAATATCTATAACAGGAGCCGCTCTTGAACAAATAGGCGAAATTTCCCGGCGTAAAAAGAGTGGATCTTCGAAGAAACCCTCGGCCGCTGCTCAAAAACTAGCAGGGCGAAACTGAGCGATTTATCCGATTTTTACGGCCTTCGCCGGAAAGCTAAACACTCTGCAAAGAAAGATCGCAAACAGCACTGGTCCCACATAGTAGATAAGATGGAGATCATAGCCACCACTGCAGATTTCGAGAGACTCTTTTGATTCATACATCTTGCTTCGCGAAAAACGACATCCTCGCCTCCCTTGCTATTGGACGGCAATGGCTACCTGATACCCGGAACAGAACAAAAACTCCGAGGACGAGTCGAGCGTTCCAGCGAGTTACTACTGAATTGCCCTTCTTGTCCAAGTGAGCAACCAAATCTTCGAACTAGTGCCCGACTTGAAGTACATCTGGCCTAACATACAATCAAACGCCCAAGCTAAATACGAAACCAAACTTCGGGTCGATTACACAAAGAAGGCAGTCCTGGGACTTCGCAAATCACTGCAGTCCCTCAGCGAAATAAGCCTTGACTTCAACTGCAACGCACGGAAAGCTGCCATCACAGACACGCATGAAGCCAATTTATCGTCTCGCAGGAATTGGAGGCATAGAAGTAAAAGTAAGAATAATGGCCAACTAAATGAATAAGTACCATCGTTCAAATACCCGGGGTCAACTTTAATTCCGAATTCCCAAGCGAAAAATGAAGTAATACCGCGGATGAACAACGCCAGATATGTATTCCTCCAGCCACGACAGGTACTGTGGACATACCATGAAACCAGTCTTCGAAGCAACTTTCGTGTCTATCGTGCCGCTATCCACCACTCACTCACATATGACCGCGGAACCCGGCCCCTGAGGGCCGCAGATAGAAGAAGGTTAGAAGTGTTCGATCATCTGTGCCCCGGAGAATCCCAGAATTGAAATGGCGTGACAGAGCATTCAACGACGAAGTTGGGAGAGGATGCTTCGACAATGACGAGCTCTTCGTTTTCCTACAACGTCGTGGATTGCAGTAGCTCGGCCATATCCTGAGACAACTAATAAAACAGTCACTCTGTCTTCAACACTGCATGGATGGCTCTATGGAGGACGTAGAACGCTTAGGTTTATGGTTGGTCTATGGTGATTGTCAGCGGAACAAAAACTAGGTTAGGACTTGTGCCAAACTTTCTTTCAATCGCCACACATGGTCAGAGATGAGTCACGATATCGATAGAGCCGACTTAACCTCCAGTGGGAGACAGCCGTGTAAAAGCAAGTACCACACCACTAATTATGCACCGTTTCTTCTGCAAGTTGGAAAAAACAAAAAAGTAAACGGTCGTCATAAAGCCGCGAGAAAATGTGCGAAGTAGGAAAAATCACGAAATCCGCTTATTGTTGTGGCTTATGGACACTGAAAACGGTCGTGAAATGAAGCCAACGACAATCTGGTTAACATTTGGCCCCGAACTAAAGCGTTTGGGTTAGCTTGTGAATTCCGAGTGATGGCTATCTTGATATTCATTCTCCTGATCCTCTCGATTTTTATTATTTTGGCATTTATATTCATGCCTCCAAATGCCTCAGTATGGTCAGGGTGGGTGTCTCAGGCTTCGAGATGGCTGCCCATCCTGAACACCTCTCGAAATGCCCCCAAGTGGCCGTGCGTCTAACGCAGCCTCTGCTGAGGGAGTCCTACTCACCGCCTTCTCGTGGCGGAGGTTTCCTCACTACAGTGAGAGGACGAAAGCGAATGCTTGGCGCTCTCCACCGGGTTGGCTGGCTAATACTCAGTCTAAGGGAGATGGCTAAACCCTGATTCCAAACCAACCATGGGTGGCGTATGAGGCGTACAACGGTATGCTCACCAGCATCTGTGGCGGAGAGGTGCACTGGGCATCCATGATGTTTGGCCTCATCTGAAGGGTGTGTGAACTGAGCAATACGTCACCGGCTCCCAGTGGGTGACGGACCGCACGTTTCGTCCCGCTGCCTTGTGGATTAAGCTTTGGATGGCTAGAGGCTCCGGCTGTGGACCCCTAAGAAGACCATCTACTTTGGCTTGGGCAACCTGGCAGCATTGCGCCCACAAACAAATCATGGACTCAGACTATCTACCCGTTCCTCCCCGATTGTACCATGTTTTGTTTGGCACAGTCTGAAATCAGGTGGATGTGAGGAATATATATATATATATATATATATATATATATATATATATACTCATTCCAGGAATTTTATCTCTTACCATATAGTAAGGGATACCATTCTAAGCTAGAATACCGAATTTCAGTCAAAATCTCGTATTGGGGCAAAATTAACGGGGAGGCAGGGAGATAAACCACGACAAAGTTTCTCCACGGGGCTGTGGTCGACGCTACACGCTGATCGCGCCACGACCTTGATCACACGGAATACTGGCCAAATTTTGGTTACATGTGAATTGCAACGGCGGCATTACAACATTGCTGTGAAACAGCATCCTGTTGGTAGTTGTGCGCGATTAATGTAAGAAGACAATGTTGTTGTGTATGGACTTATGCATCCGAATATGCAAATCAAGTAATACTTCGAGTTCAAGCAGGTCAGTTAGATGGAAAGCACTCGAGACCAAGACTGAGTTTCTGACAATGATTTGTTGACCGAAACGCCTCGCAGCTTTCCTTGTTGGACGTTGGACAATTGGTTTTACATTTACTTTGGTCCAAAATTCCCTTTCAAATATCGTATGGTATATCTTGATCTGTTCCACTTTCCAACGATTTCATGTAAATTGCTTTGTCCTTGATGAAGTGTTGATGTCCTCTTTCTATCGAATTCAGCTAGTCCTTCCCAGTGGATATGGTGACCGAAACGACAATGAGCTCGGAGTCCCTCAAGGTCACTGTGACCGGGGTGGGCACTGACCGTGTGAATAGCCGACCGGTTACTGTCGGTGACCCTGGTGTGTGTTGAAGGTCTGTAACAGCCACAATAACAGTTTTATTTTGAATTCGCCGTTGTTGTGCTTGAGTCTCTTGTGAAGGGCGTTCTGAGGTGTATCGAGCTTCCCAAAAAGAAAGGCCACAGCACGTAATTTTAAAATTTGACTGGGAGGAATTTCTGGGAGTCAGATATTTGTTGCGGTTAGTATTTGTCCCGATACAAGATTTCGACCGAAATTCGGTATTCTAGTTTGGAATGGGATCCCTTAGTAAAAGATGGAATTACTGGAATAAGTATGTGCCAAAATGATGGAAACCAAGGGGGATTAGAAACTGTTGTAATGGGGACTATGCTCAACACATGGCCAAGCTAGCATAGTGCTACTATGGGAAAAGCGATCCTACTCGGTTTCTGTCGATTACCATCACAGCAATTAAGTGCTAAGCTAATGACTGATAAGGTTAAATCGGTAACGGGAAAACAGCTATAAGACGAAAAATATTAGTAAACTAATCGAGGGAAACTTACCGCGGCCGCAATTGCTCCCGGGCCAAAACGGGACATTGACGCAGCAACAATGAAGGCAATAAACCAGAAAACTACGGAAACCACCAATGTCGCGAATTCCTAAGAGATAAATAGAAAGAAACCGGCAGAATAAGTCGACAGAAGGCGATGCAGCATAGTGTGGATCCAAACAATTGTAATGAACGAAAGCAACAACCAACTCAAGCAGAAGCAACAGTAACTAGGAACAAGCGATGTTGGGAATAATCCACCACAGAACGCGCATTGCAGAGTAGTTACTTTGATAACAGGAGAATGTTTATCTGAGGTGGTCAATTACCCGATTTTATCACCGCAATGAAATTCGGCCGCGCCAGTTGGCAAACTGAAACCATAAAATTAGTTTTATTCACATTAGAGTAGGCGTAAAAGATACTCTTTCTTTCTTTTTCTGCGACTTTATATTCAAGCCGCAAAATGAATCTACCTAGCATCAGATTTTTTCACTAGGCTATTTCTTTCGTCCACTTCACATGCTCTTATCCGAAGGTCATTATTTCCGTCCCTGTCCACTCTAATGTTCGTTACAGCCAGAACGGCTTACCAAGCATTATAATCTATGAATATGTACACATAACATTGCACTGAAAATGTGCGCCCGAGAACTCTTCATTTCTTACACTTCCCTTTCTCTCTTCGAGTTTTGGGATAATGCCAGTCAGTTAGGAAGATACATTTTTGGGTCAAAAATGGATACGTGCTTAATTTCAACGGCTATTATCTCGCAACCCTTACGTTTGAAATGTCCAAATGGCTTACAATCTTTCTTTGATCTGAAGATTGACAAAACTGCGATACACTGTACCTCTTAGTCTTTCCACTTTCATACAATTGAGATGTAAAACAAACTTGTTCCGAATGTCCATCTTTAACTACAGCATGTTCTTAATGGGGTCAACTCATCACGCTTTATGCTCACGCTTCTGAGATTAAAACACCGTGTAACCTTACGGACACAATAAACCGGGTGCAGTTGCCGGCTATCCCTAGTAGTGCAGTGGGCCTTCGTGGCTATGGACCACATACCCCTTCCACTGCCCTCATGAGCAAGCAGTAAAAAAGCTAATGTCTTTGTTACCACTTGCATTTGAACCCCGATAAGGAACTACAGCGTAACGTCATACGCATAAAAAACGGACAACAGGCTCATCGTGGTCAAAATTCACGTGTTTTGAATGTTTGTGGTCAAGTTTTTGGTGAAATTACAAAGTGCAGTGTTTGAAACGTACAATGATAATCCATGGGCCACGAAGTCGTCGAATCAGATTGAACAGGTAAAAGATGTAGAACAGGGCTGCGAAAATTAGGGTTAATGCGGCGACAAAGTTCATCCATCCTCCAGAAGCATAACTTGACCAGGAACCAGTGGCGGACACACAAATGATGACAATACAGCTTAAAACGACCTGTGGGAGGGGGACAAATGCACATTTGTGCTGTAGACTACTGGGTGTTGATTACAAAACCGAGAACCAAAATTTTAAAACTTAAACCAGTTAAAGCTGAATGGATGATTAGATGTACACTGGATGCTTAGCAAGAACGAATGGGGAGATCAAATGCAGGCAGAGTACGGTTGACACAAAGTTCATTGTTTTGGAAACTGCCTCCCATTCTAGTCACATCGGAGCACTGCTAAAACCAACCCCAAATTGAGAATCCTCCTCGGTGACTATTACGAATTCCCTGGAACCGGAGTGAACCTGTACAGTTAGTAATGCAATGAAACACTTCCAGTAGATAATAATCATCATCATCGTACAGCATTAAACAACAGGGCGAGCCCGACTGACTACTGTCTTTCTCGCCATGTTGCACGCTGCAATAGAAACAATGAATGTACAGGATGTACAAGCAGTGGACCCACAAGGAGTGGGAAAGAGAAAGACCATCCTAGAAGCCAAAACACGGAATACACAGTCTAACTGTACAAACGCACATTGATCAATCATTCTGATTAGACAGAAAGTAACAACACGATCGCCACTGTTCACGGCTCGCTGTCATATCCTTTAGTGTCTCCAGCTGACCGGTTGACGGATCTTTTGGACCTCAACTACGAAGACATAAGGTACCTAATTTCCTTAAGTTCGCTTTAAATTATCTCATTTCCTGCCGCCACATCATCTCTGGACCTCCATGTGGCTTCCTCCACCCTTGAGGAGAAACGGAAAACAGTGCACGGTACGGTAGACGTGAGTTTGCCATACGTAACACGTGCCCCAACCAACAAAGTCTATCAAGCTCGGTGTGAAAAAATATTCTCTGAAACCGTACCCAATACTTTATTTCTGACCTCAGCATTTCTCACCCGGTCATTCCATCCAATCTTAGCAATACTACGCAAAAAACGATGGTCGAGAACCTGAAGACGACTAATATCTTACGCACACAGACTCCATGCTTCGCAACTATACAACGAAACTGAACTCACCGCGGCACAACACACACGACCTCTCAACTTCAGTGAAATATCAGGTCAGCACCACAGGTGCTTCAGTCCAGCATACACCGCTCAAGCCCTGGATACACGCGTGCTCACCTCTACCATCGTCACGCTGCTGCCGAGATAGGTGAAGTGGTCGACAACTGACAGCACCTCCTCATCGAGCATCAAGCTCGGAATCCTTGACCTTCTGTCTTGTAATATCACTTCGCACTTCGAAGGTGCAAAGCGCATGCCGAATGGAGCTACAGTTCTCCCAAGTCTATCTAGTGCACGTTGAGCATGTTCAGTGCATTCGAATAAGCAGACAAGATCGTCCGCGTCATTGAGGTCACATAACTTTCCACTATTTGTCAGTTCGACGCCTACATCCTGAAGATCTCGCAAGGCATTCTCCATTATCTCGTCCATGACGAAGTTGAACAGGAATGAAGAAATGGGACATCCCTATCAAACACCGCCGGTCGTTTCGAACGGAACTGATGGTTCGCCATAAACCCTTACCCGGCCAGAAGCATGAGAGTACAATGATTCTGTGATATACTTTTCTGGTGAAGGGCACTGAACAGTACTGTTCAATCAACTGAATCGATGGCACCTTTCAGGTCGAGGAAAACCCTTATTGCCCGTCGACGGTGTGTGTGACGCGTTTCAAGTAATTGGTGAAGAGCAAAACTCTGATCGATGCATCCTCGAACTGGGCGGAATACGGTCTGTTGTTTGTGGGCGTTTCTCTCGCGAGCCGGTGTCAGACGGTGCAGCAAAACTGAGGCTAATACATTGATGACTATTGGAATTAAACTGATCTCACGATGGTTACTACAATCATTGCGTATTCCCTTCCTGAAGATGGGGACAATCGATGGTTCTCCCATGATAACGGAATACGCTCTTCCTTCCAAATATTACGGAGCAAATTGGTGATGGATTTTATCAACGCATCTCCACCCAGTTTGAAAAGAACTAGGAAATGTTTGTCGGGATCGGCCACTTTTCCAAGCTTTGGCAATCGAATGCATGACTCCACTTCAACTTCCGATGGGGGCTCAAGTGATACTCCCCTAAGAATCGCAGTTGTTGACACAGGAGTAACTACACTAGCGGCGCGGTCAGCTAAATTGCTCCTTGAAGTATCCGGTTCAACGGTCAAGTCTTTGCTCTTTGAATTGAATAAACTCTCCATTTCTATCGCATATTGTTTCACTGACCGCGGTTCGCCGTCCATCGGTACAGCGAATAAGTTTAAACAGTCTTTGACCGTTACACGAAGCAGCTGCTACTTCCATTTCTTCGGCTATCTTGATCCACTAATTTTCGCAACCCTTTTTAAGGTTTTTTGTAACGCGTTTGTAGATGTCTTCGTATCTTATTTATCTCCTTATAGTTCGAGAGCTGACAATTTTGCTCCATTAGACTGACCGACTCTTTAGAAATCCAGTATTTTTGATGGACATCAGATCTACAGCCACAGGTAAAACTTTTTGCCACGTGCATCGCCTACTGGATATGGACCCAAGCTCATCCACATTATTGTTCGTCGTAGATCGTAGCTCATTTGAAAATTTCTGTTCATAACTGGTGAGAATTTCTGAATCACAGAAATTCTGCTCGGCTAACCAGGTTTGTCATTTGCGTCGATGACTATGGGGCTGGAGCGATATTCGCACTGAAACTAATGCATGATGACTATACATACGTGGGCCAGTAGGATCTACAGTTCTGAACAGAACTGCACCACCGGTAGCTTACTGCGATATGATCGATCTGGCTCAGAACGGTTGTAGAATTAGAGCGCCACGCCTCTGTGCGACGCAAGCTGTGTCGTAAATTCGTACTAGACAGGAATAGCCGATTGTCTGCACGAAACTGGAGAAGTCTATCCCCGTTATCTGTGCGCTGAGCGGGTAAAGCACAACGCTTACCTAAACAAGCTCCTGACGCATTAAGTTTGCCAACTTGTGCATTAAAATGACCAGCTAGTACTACAATGTCAGAGCCTTTGATCCTGCTGAAGAGAGTGGTCAGTTCATCATAGAACTCGTCCTTCTGTGTTTCAGAGTTGCAGTCTGTTGGAACGTATGCCGAGATTACAAACAGACTGCGTTCAACACAGCTGCCCTACCGAAAGCCAACTGACCCCTCGGGTTTTACACCACATAAACGACTATTAACCGGGATCCAGTCTAAAAGGGCAACCTCAGCCTTGTCGGTCAAGATTATTCCTACACCACGTTCACCCGCAGCTCTAGCTACTTCGTCTCCTGAAGTGCGCAGGAAATACCTCGATGAGATACTAGGAGCAGTTAGTTGAATCTCATTGCTCGGGCTCTGGGTACGCGTTTCGTTGACGCAGTAGACAAGTCGCCGAAGAATCTACTGTGAGCGCTATGTATGACTGCTGATCGGCTTGCATGAGTGTATGCACGTTAAAGGAGCCGAGATTCAGAGGTTGGCGAGACTTGAGAAAATATGTAACAAGATACAGTTATTCACGACGATTTTTGACGATGAACCGTTGCGAGTACCGGGCGTGCTATTAGTGCGAGCATTATGGGTGGTTAGGGAAGGGGGGGGGAGTTGGTCGGGAACAAAAGACCACAGGTTGAATAAAAGAGAGGGAACTTTGCGCAGTAGCCCACCTATCACCATCCACCCCGTTCGATGCAATGGCCTGAGCGATCCTGATTATCCTGCGCGAAGACCGATGCAGTATGGAGTTCTTTGTATTCGTGCAATTCGTGTAGGTAGTCTTCTATGAACACCAAAATACACCGCTGGTAACCCAAAAATTCGAGAATCATCTAACGATATCATTGCTGAAACAACATAAATCGACAGAATTAGAGTATCAAAACACGGGACTCATTGCTTACCATTTCAGTCCAGATGATACTCAGGTAAATGATCAGTAACCTGACAATGTAAACGTCATAAGATCATTTTAAACCCCGAACTTCATCGCAGACAGATTCTGCCCTAGATACAAACCACACTGTTTGCTCATCGCCTCGGAGGTTAGAGGTTCGAATCTTATCCCCGAAAGTGGTAGACGGTAATCGACTGTCGTCCGTCTTGCTATCACACCCGGCCCGTTGGGACCTTATGTGGTTCACTCTAGGTCTCAGGGTCCTGTTGTTGGTTATTCTTACTAGTGCAGTGGGCCTTTGAGGCTACGGAGTACACCCCATCCACTGCAGGCATGTTCAAGTATGTAATAAAAAAACTCATTTATCAGGGAACGAATCGCAGCCCAAGTAAAATATTGCTGTTTATCTGCATGCATTAATAAAATGACAAGTTCTAAAATCAACCAAAAATCTTTTTCATTATTATGAGTAAATGGACTGACTTTCTGATGAATAACGAAATTGTCTTAAAACATAAATCATAGCAAATGATGGCACCATTGTCAGCGAAACAAACTTTTCCATTGTAAAACGAGGAAGAAGTGAAAGTTGAGCTGTGGTAGAATGAAAATAAAACCCGAACTTTACTGGTTCGTTGCAGGGAAACTTGGGACAGTGACAGCGAATGACAACGTGGGGGTGTACTAAAATCGTACTGTACAAAAAGGGATCCAAAAGCCGAAATAGAACTGATTTACGTCACATAGTCGAGTAGGAAACAAGGAAGCACCGATACAACCATTCCAAAGTCTTCAGAGACAAACAATTGTTTTCAATGATTCATTTTCAAGTCTTTACAAATCATATAGGAGACGGTTGTGCTAAAATGGTCAAGGGTCATTCGGACTGGACATAGTTTGTGGGGGGGGGGGGTTGGGGTTGGATCGACGAGTCGATCCGCACGACTAGGCCGTGACAGTCACATGGTTCGGAGCTGAGTGACTGGGGTGGGGGTGGTCCACTTGCGGCCAGGATGATTGGAGGGTTTGGACGAATTTCTTCTGTGTACACAGAGCAAGTGCGAAAAGGCGGATGCTAATCGCCTCTGCGGTGACCAGTGTGTGTAAGCGGATGTGTGCTGTGAGGATTGGGGGGGGGGCACTCGATAGACGATTTTGAATGCTGAACGTGCTTATTTAATGACCTGAGTCTACCAGATGTCCGAGAATGGCACTCCCTATGATTCCTGTTCCTCCATGGTGTAGCCACCGTGGGCAATGTTCCTTAATTTTTTGGGACCGTTGCCTTGCCTTTTGGCCAATGTAGGTTGCACTACATTCGCACCCGAACAGATAGATTTCCATTGAGGTGGCCAGCATTGGCAACACATCCTTATTAGAATTTCGGATAATCGGAGAGCTTGCGAATACACAGGAAACACGAGCCGAGTTGAATGTTCCATTCACCGCACGTGTTAAACGTCTGTTGACAGGGTCCGATATGACGTCTCCTCTGAATGGCATACGGATAGTTTCTTCTTGGTGATGTCATAACTTGAAGCACATTTGGGTCTATCTCTCACATTTTGTTCTATAAAGCGCTCAGGGTAACCGTTTTCCCTGAGTGTTTTTAACTAAGTGCAGTTCTTCTTCTTTGGTCTCCTGTGAGCATAACTCTCCTACTCTCGAGGTTAAGCATTGGACTAGGTTTCTTTTATGTCGTTTGGGTACAAAACTGAGAGAGTTAGTGTACTATCCAGCCCATGTTTGCTTTCTGTATCCTTCTTTCGACTGTTCCATTGGTGCTCCTGCGTATGGAGACATCCAGAAAGGCCAGTGTGTCGTTCTTTTCGGTCTCCACCGTGAACTGAATGGCTTTATGAGCAATGCGGAACGTCTGTTTCGTCTTTTCTACATCGGTGTCTTTATTCCTCAGGCAGAAAATATCATCCACATACCACCGATATAAGTTCATTTTTTGAATCTCCTGTTTCAATGTCGTGCTCTCTAGTTTTGGCATGAATATGCCCGCTAAGACTGGGCCTGATGGTGATCCCATGGCTTCACCATCACATTGACGATACAGCTTTCCGTTAAACAGAAATTGGACATCAAAAGTACATCTGAGGGGGAGTTCTTTCAGGTCCCTCCGTGGTATTTTTATTGGCACTTGATTAGTTTCAATGTAGTCACAAATGAAATCAAGTCTCTAAGATGGGTACGTTGGTGAAAAGCGAGGTCACATCCAGGGAAAACATTTGATCATTTTTTTATGTTTCGGTGTTTGATAGTTCCAACGAATTCAAATGAACCTTTGAGACTGTATTTGGCGAGACTCCTGCGTATGGGCTCCAGTTTAACTGCCAGCCCTTTAGCTGTTTCATGATAAGGCGAGTTAATCATGCAGAATCAGTCTTAAAGGTGTGTCTGTTTTGTGAATGAATCATTGAAAATGATTGCTTGTCTCTGAAAACGTGTTCTGATGTTACAATATGCATACTCCGGAATCATTCCAAAGTCACAAAATCCGTGATTTTGAAATGTGATGGTTTAATAAATTGCATTGGAACTTATGACTGTATGTGGGCGCATGAAAAACAGTGTCGACAAATAGAGAGCTGAAATTAAATATAACAGGGACGCCCAATACTGTGACCTTTATTTGACTTTACTCTAACTGTCTTTTCCATTATACTAGGATCCAAATAATCTTTCATGATAATTGCGGACACTATCACAAATTTTTAATTTGAAGCTGGTCACAAAAGTAGAGAACGAACTTCTCGGTAATTCCTATGCAAAAAAGGATAACCAACTTTAAGTTAGGAAATTTACTGAACGCGGATTTTACCCACCGGCGATGGCAACTAACCTTTTGTTATTTTTGTACTATTTCGTCATATCATATCACTTTACCATCTACGCTATTCAGTCACATTCTTTGCTCCGTTTTGTCGCATTGGCCCCAAGCTTCATTCCAAAACGGTGTAAATATGTATACATATTTTGTCTAACCGGATAAAATGAAAATCATAAGTCTTTTGAAAAATATCGGAATACGAGAGTCTAAGACAGCATATGTTCAAAACTGGGCAGGATATTACGAAAAACTTCGATCAAGCACAAAAAGCTTATCAGCTTACTTTGGAGATTAACCATACATATTGCTTAATTTCATACCTAGTTTGGTGCTGCCTTACTCAACCTAATGACCCCCTTCAGTACCAACAGTCAACTTCTCTCCGAAACCACTCCCAGCTTACAAAAATCCATTGTGCACATACTTTGCAGACTACGAACTATACAACAAAAATCATTACAGATAGTTTACTATTCCAACCTCGATGTCGTGCGAAAGCAAACCTTTATATGAACCAACATTCGAACTGTCATATATTTCAGCGCTGTTCGTTCTCATTTTCACGGCAAACATTACCATAATTCTTTCCTCTTCGTTTCATATTGTACTTAAATAACAAGCCTGATAAAGTATCAATTCAAGGCCTGTGTTCTCATTTGTACTGACTGATACGGATGCGATTGCGACAATTCATCAGACTTGTTCTTCATAATGGATCGTTTTCTGAAGCCGGATCGTTTTGAAGCGGAACCTCATACGCCTGATGCCGCGAGACAGCGGATACATTGGTACCACAAACTTCTCACTTTCTGTCGAGTTCCATCAACCAGACAAACTTAACACACTGATCAACTGTGTCCTCTCTGTGTAGGAATTTATCGCTGATTCTGATACGTTTAAAACCATCATCTTTGTTTTACAAGGAATTTACGTCTATCCGAAATATAAGATATTTTCCCGTTGTTTACTTTCTATGCATGAACAAGAGGAAGGGCAAACTCTTCGTGAATCTGTTCAGAAACCACCTTCAATAGCTGAAGAGTGTACTTTTCAGGCTGCAACTGCGGATTAACATCGCGATCGGGCCGTGTGAGACTCCTTCATCTTTGATGTGCGTTCGAGTTATACGCATCAACGGCTACTTAGGGAGAAAACACTCGACCTGAGAAGTCATAGAACAAGACAGGTTACTGGAAACAGCTGAAAACTAATATATCAGAATGATGAAAACACTGCCGCTTGTAGCATAACCACTAACAGAGCTCAATCAACTTCAGACCAACGGAAAACTGAAGCCGTCACTTCGATAGTTAATACTTCCACATGTTTTTTTCTGCGGTCATGGTCACCATCCCAGAGCCAAATGCCCTGCTCGAGAAGAAATGTGTAACAAGTGTGGAAAAACGGGCCATTTCCAGAAAGTTCGTCACTCCAGTCAGTGATCCGTGCGAGCAAACACCGCTACCACAGCTTCACTCTCATCCACCTTGAATACTACAGCCCCTAGCTGTCTGATGCGAGTCAATACTGATGCCATAGCGAACAGTGAGCAAACGCGCTCTGGTAGACAGAAAGTTCAGTTTGGCCGTCCTTCGTAAATACTACTGGGATGTCCAACCGTGTTTTAACAAAATATCTATGGCTTCAACTCAGATCTCGAGCATCAGCCGTGGATGTTATTACGCAACACTTCAATACGAACAACGTGTGTACGATCGGATAAAACTCTCTTCGATAATCTTTGCTCTGATGTCCACTTGGGTCATGACCTTCTGGAACTTCATGAACAGGTAGGAATATCGTTTACCGAACGCAACCCATCTCTGATGGTATGTGTACTTTCGGCGATGGACATCAACCCCATCGAGCATCTGACCCCGCACCGCAGACTCATTGCAACGTAGTCTTCTCAGCAATCACCAGAGAAACAATTTTTTGTCAACGCCCTGGAGGGCACAGATGCGCGTCACTATCAACGAAAATAAGAAAAAGAGAATGGTCATAGACTATAGTTAAACGATGTGAGGGTATATGCTGACTCATGGTCGATAGCCAGCCATGTCCCGTCAGCAATCGGCATGTCAGCGCCTGTCCGGAATCCAGGTCAGTGCTTGTGCCAGCGGATGAGCAAGTGACAAAGCAGCGGATCGATGAGACACGAAGGGAGTCCCGTCAAATGGTAACTGGTAGTGTCACCAATCAACCAATCAGAAGACAGGCTACTTGATGGCAGTATGAGTCAGTTAGCCTGCGTTGCAACGATTGACGTCATTGATTGTTTCTTCCTGTATAAACGTGTTTCTTGCTAATAAAAAGGGGTTGATTCGTGGGTGGAATAGAGTTTTCACTAGAGCTAGTGGGACGGTACAAGACAAACGATTGCCCGAATTACACATTCGGACGCACACTCGCATCATCGAATTGACGATATGGTTCAGAAGATAGCTCAGTACAAAGTTTTCGGTATTCTGGATCTGAAGAGTGCGCATCAACAAATCCCTGTAAGGAATGAAGACAAAAAGTCCCCCGCTTTCGAAGAGTGAGGCAGTTCATACGTACTCCTATTGTGGTTACTAACGGCATCGCTTTTCATTGCAAATGAACACCAAAAATACTTCTGCTTATGTTTACAATGTTACCGTATGTGGTAACGATGCTGCTGGATGCGATGCTAATCTGGATAGATTCCTAAAAATCGATGAGCAGTGTGGAATCATTCCGAACGTCGATAAGAACGTCGCCACGACACGTATGATCCCGCTTGCTCGGTTACGATGTTTGGAACGGCACAATAAGACCCGAACCCAAATCGTTTTCAGCGCCTGTGCGAAAAGAAACCACCCACTGATGCTATGTCTCAGTGACGTGTCATAGGTCGTTCCGCGTATTATTCCCGCTGAATCCCTCGGCTTCCGGATAAGACATATCTTCTCACAAAAAATTTTCCTGATCGATTGCCGTTGCAGATGCATTTCGTAAGCTGAGACACTAGCTCGAAAATGCAGCCGTTACCGTCGTTGCACGAGACATACCACTTGTAGTGGAGATAGGTGCTTACGAAGTAGCAATCGAGACCATGTTCAGTCAAGATGGCTAACCAGTCGCTTTCTCAAGGATTCTCTCTCGATCCGAAAGGCATCAGTCCGTGGTTGAAAATGAAGCAGTGTGCCATAGTTAAATCCGTAAAAGTGCGGCGTCACTACTTACTCGGAAATCATTTCAAACTGATTACCGATCAAAAAGATCACTTGACTTCATGTACAACAAGGAACATTCCAGCAAGACCAAGAACAAAAAAATCTTCCACTGGAGAATGATGTTGTTTGCTGTTCCGACAAAGAAAACCTGGCGGCTGATACATTACCACGAGTTTACTGCTCCTCAATGGTTTGTCGTCCCAGTCCCAATAAACTCCACAATTCACTGTGCCACCCGGGTCACACCTTGCCGTATTTCCAACAAGATGTGAAATTTTTGGTGACTTAATATGCAGCTTACTTAGAAATCAAGCCCTGCTTTTTCAACCCGGCACATGGTATCCTCATCAAAGCGATACAATCTTTCGAAAGAATAAGTATCTTCTTTTGTTCTTTTTACGCGACTATCGCCCCCTGGAGGATAAGTCGGTTTCATGAATATCGCGAAAAGTACTCATGGAGATCTTCGGGAATATAGTACGAAGCAGTGTCTTCAGCGCCGCTCGGGACTGCTGTAATACTTGGTGGCCCAGTTCGGAATACGAGGTAAGTTGACGGTACATCACCCGGCCTTTCTGTTCAAGGATGCACCTCTAGCCTTTGCATAACCAGCTGCAGCCCACAAGGAAGCAGGGTTGTTCCAGATGAGCCGGCGGCCTGTTGTGCGGCTCATTCGCCTCTTCCGGAATACCGGGTCGGGTAGGTTGGACGGTTTTTCTTTGTAACCGTTGGATCAGTAGATCTCGTCCGCGCATTCAAAAGCAGCTGTCTTCCCGTGCTGAACACCGTCAGGCCCAGGTTTTTAGACCTTGGTTACCCTCAACCTGGTTTAGCCCACTCGTCAAGCGTTTTCATGGGGTGTAGCTACTGATGCATGCTTCAGCTTCCTGGAGCCACAGGTGAGAGCTGAATAAATGGCGGAGACCAAGGAGATGGAGGATGCCCCAGGGGACACGGCAATCTATTACCTCAAAGAAGCTACTCTCAGACACCCCATACACCAATTCCACACATAGATTTCAAAGGACCACTGCCGTCGGGTTCCAACAATTGCCATCTACTCACTTGCACCGACGAGTATACGCGATTTCCCTTCGCCTTCGCGTGCTCCGACAGTCCCTTGTTCATTGTCATCAAATGCATTGCCGATTGTTCGCGATCTTTAGTATGCCGTCATTCGTTCAATCTGACGGAGGTTCTTCGTTTGTCTTCAGTACTTCGAACTTCCCTCCACGAAAAGAGGATCGCTGTCAGTACAACCACTAGGTACAGTGCCCAGGTAAACGATCAAGTCGAACGGTTAAATGCGACACTGTTGGGCCTGAAGACCGGAGGATTACCCGCTACTCACTGGGAAAATGTTCTCCTTGACGCATTACATCCTATTTGGTCACTGCCCTGCACATTCAAAAAACGCTACCCCCCATGAACGCTTATTTTCGTACTGTAACAAATCCACCAGTGGTATCAACTCTTCCTATTTGGTTATCAACCCCGGATAGAGTTCTCGTCAGGATGAATTCTCGCACATCAAAGCAGATGAAATAAAACTCGTCGAACAAAATCCACAATACGCTCGAGTACCTTTCCCTAATGGCCGAGAGGAGACTGTTTCAACTAGACAGCTAGCGCCAGTGAGGATAGAATAATTCAAAAACTCTCTTTTGCATAACCAAACAGATACCCAAGAGGATATTCCTTGAAAAACTTAATGTACCTTTGACCCCAACGTGTCAATCAGTATAACGTAGTCTACCAACCCACATAACACTCAACACAGTACATCAGACGCAGCTGATAATGCCACACAACTAACTACCCAACAACAACGAACCCGACCATACCCTTTACGAAGTCCAGAACTTCTGACTATATTCCTGTTTTGGCCCGCATTTTTGTGACTGTAACCATTGCTTCCAATGTTTGACAGTACCTACCCTTTTCTCAGTTAGAGAGAATGCCATATGTCTCAGCGCTGTTCGTTTTCGTTTTCACTGTAAACATCCTAAGCCGTTCCGTTCCGTTTCAGGTTGTGCTTAAATAACAAGTCTGACGGAGCTTCAACTCAAGACTTGCCTTCTACTTTTGCATTGACTGATACGTTTGTGATTACGACACGAATGTTTTCACAAGCTAGGAAACTCGTAAAGACTAGAATTTACTTTAAGCTCGAGGACGACGTCGTGTTGATTCACCCATTCCGTCGTTTTCTTATACGTTGCCCTTATGACACTGCTTTCTTGCACTTAAGCCCACGTACGCTTTTTATTACTTGATTAAAGCATTATTCTCCGAATTGAAATCCTAAGATATTTTGCACTTGTTGTGGACGTAATCGCCTACAGACGCTTCACACAAGCATCATAACTAACCATGAAAAACAGTCTCTTATGGACAGTTAGGTTTCTCATCATGACTTGCAGAACACACCTATTGCGTGGTGACGCTATAGCCTATAGAAAGTACACATTTGGTCACGATAAAACCAAAAGCGTCGCCAGAAAAGCCAATGAGGGCCTCAATTATACCTGCCACTGTGGCCCGAATATCGTTGGTGACGGGTTATTCTGATTGATTTCAGAGAAACAACTTCTATGTACTGGGAATCAAGATATAAGGATGACGCGAGACCGGAATGAAGTAACTATAGGCATAGTTTAGACTGTGGACACAAATTGTTAACGAGTTCAAACATGCACCCGAACGTGGGGTACACCGCAGTTGCGTCCATAGCCTAATGTGAACATGGGCACACCTTCCGTAGGCCCACCACCTTTGTTTTTCTTGATCTAAAAGCAGCCTATGACTCATTCGACCGCACGCTTATGTGGAGCTGACTCTTCTTGAAAGGTGTATCAGAGAAATTCATTTCCATCACAAAGTCCCTATACATGAACAGCCGAAGCCCAGTTCGGGTTTACGGTGATCTTTCACCCGAGCTTACCACATGAAGTGGTTTATTTTAGGGTCGGCCCTCTCTCGTTTTCTATTTGTTTTTTGATTAGTATAGTCCTACAGACCGCCGCTTTGTCATTTGATGAGTGGTACTGAACTTTTCCCTAATGGAGAAGCGTCAGATCTTGAATATGCGGATGACATCGTTCTTTCAAGTGCATATCCATGTTATTTGCAAGCTTTTCTGTACAGAATAAATAATTGCGTAGCAACGATCGGTATGCACTTCGTAATTCCGAAGTGTAAGATGTTGTTGCAGGACTGGGTTGGTCCAACACCAAACCTTTTGGTATCCGGGGTGACTACAGACCAAGCAAACGAGTTGTTTTCTAGACAGTTGTATTTTATCAGGAGACCAGATATCGGATGAAGTTTTTTCGAGTATACTGAAGGATCGTTTGTTATCTGTCAATCTGCGTTCTCTGTGGCGTCCACATGATATCTGTTCATCTATCAAGGGTCAAGTGTACGCTAAAGCACTCAGGTCAGTTCCTTTGAATGGTTCAGAAACGTGGCCACTGTGGATGGAGGAAATACGAAGAAAGTTGGTGCCTCAACACGGACATCTTCGCTGCACTGATCAAAACTGGGGGTGATGGGTATCAGAAATGCTGAGGTTGGGCGTATTATTTCAATAACCTCCTTTGTGTTTGCCAATTTTCTTACGTATATTTCCTTTACATTTTAACGTACGGAAGATTTTCAGCTGAATAAATCTAAATCACCCGGCATCGTTCTTTCTCTATTTAGTATTTTTGTACCTGTTGCAACTGCACAATCGTACGTGAACGCTTTACAGTTTATTCACCTGAAAATTAATGGACCATTTTCTTCGACCTGATCGGTTTTCCGAAGGTCTGAATTTGTCAAATGCTGCGGATGCACGGACTTATTCAATCTATACATTTACTAAAGTTATCGATTCCATTTTAGTGCATAATGCAGATAAACTCAAAAGTATAGTCAACTATATCTCACCGTCGATGTACAAATTCATTTAGGGTTGTCTTAATCATGATTCAGCTACTGCAACACTTAGGTCTTTTTACGTTCAACCCAAAAATGGTCTTTGCTCCTCATCTACTGACCACTTGTAAACAAGACCCCGGAGGAAGCTTTGATCAGTTTTTGCAGAGGCTTGGGCTTCTAGCCAAAGACTGCAACCTTAAATCCGCGATAGCAGAACATCTCGATAACGGCTTGCGGGATGCATTCATTACTGGAGTGAAGTCTAGGTCTACTCGGCGTCTACTGAAACACAAAATTCCTGATCTGAAACTAACTCATGAACGAGCGAAGACCTTAGAGTTGGCCCAAAAAAGGCTGTCTTATTATTCGGTAACCGTCTCAGAGCCATATGGTGCTTCCAGTACTACTGGATTGCCCCGTAGGGATTGTGACACTTCAGAAGAGGAAGCTACTGTGGTATCAGCTAAACGAATGTTTTTTTACGGCTTAAGTTGGCACTCCAAGTACACGTGCCCAGCACAGGACGTCACCTGCAAATTTTGTGGAAAGACGGGGAGAGAGTCTGTCGATCCACAGGAAAGTTAAAATGCTCTGCGTCAATGATCGCCTCTACGCTCTCATTCATTACCATTGCTGCCGCTCCCAAATGCCTGTCAAAAGCAACTACCGATGTCTTTGTCAACGAACTGCCACTTGAAGCGCTGATTGATAAGGGGAGCGCCGTAAGCTGTTTTAGAATCAACTATAGCTCGGGACAAATGGTCGGTTGAAAATCCCATTAGTAAAGTTGTACTGACATCCACAAATGTCAGAAATTGCACTCGGCCACTGTTGTGCCCCTCATGTACCGAAACAATTTTCATTCGTCGATCACTTTAGTAGTCTTAGCCGATTTGTGCACCCATGCGTTCGAAGGGAAGAAACCATCATTCCCTTTATGTGACCTTGCAGCTTCTACAATTCAATCTCCTCGTCTTTCTGAGCAGCTGTCGGACAATATTAGACCAAACACCACCAAGTCCACACGACATTTTGCGGAGGATGAAAATTCTACTCGAACGGAAATCGAAAGTTTGATGCAAAAGAATATAACTGGATCTCCACGATCTCCATGACGAGCTCAAGTATTACTGACAACCAATGAGACATAAAAAGCGCGTGTTTATTGACTATGGTCAGACCACAAATCGCTTCATCAGTTTGGACACTTACTCGATGCCTCGGATAGACGATGATAGAAAAAATATCTAAACATCCATTATACATCACGCTGGACCCGGAACTTGCACAGTTCCCAATTAGCGAAAACGAGATCTACAGTCTTCGAGGCATTCGGTAGCCTGTCTCGATTTTGACGCATCTCATTTGGCGTTACTAATGGAGCTGCTTGTTTCTAGAGCACTACTGATGCGCCTATCCGGGACAAAGGTCTTGAAGGAACTTTTGCTTACGTTGATAAAGCGACGGTTTTCGGCAGAGACAACGAAGAGCACGACAGAAACTTGAAACGATTTCTCACTGTTGCAGACAAATGTGTTAACAATGAACCGAAACAAACGTGTTTGCTACCAACGAAGTGCAGTCACTCGATTACGAAGTCTCTTTGGGAATAATCTAGCCTGGCCCAGACCGCCTCAGACCCTTTATGGAAATGGCGCCACCCATTGACCTCAAAAAGCAACGAGTGCTTGCAATGTTTGCCTGCTACTCTCAATGGATCTCACACTTTTCTGATCAGATTCATCCTCTCGTTATCAATCGTATATTTGCATTGCCAACGATTGTAATCAAGGCATTTGAGATTCTGAAGTAGAATTTAGCCTAGACTAATATCTCCGCAGTCTATCTATACTATCCACTGACTGCAGAGACCGATGCTTCTGACGTCGTTATCGCCGCAACGCTTATTCAACACGGACGACCTTTTGTATTCTTCTGTAGAACTCTATTATCATGCGAACGCCAATGCAATAAGAGGCATGTTTCGTGGCCGAAAATCCTACTGTAATAATAATAACTGGGAATCAGTAGCCTGATATTTGGTGGAAAACGACAGTACAACAGACTGGCCGTTGTAATGAGTCAAGTGACAGCGAAGTTGTACTTATTATTAAAGCTGACCGGCCACAGCGGAGTTCAAACTCAGTACTTTATAACTAAGCGAATAACAATTCATGAGATTATGGGGTTTCGTTTTTTATTCGTAGTTATAAAACACCACAAATGTGCATTTGTGACGTGTGATATCGTTATACAGAGCTACTGACCCGTACTATGTTCTGAACCAAAAACAATACCTTCAAACCAATCCGCGAAAACACTAGTGATCATAGTTGTTTGTGACACAGTAGTAGCTCTCGTTGGACCAATCGAAACCCTCATTGCCCCATGACAAGTTTACATTGTTCTTCCATGAAACACGACTCTTTGGGCTACCTTTGGTCAGATGCTGGGCGGAATGCTTGAAGTAGATCGTATCTTTATTACTGGCAATCGAGTAGTTTTTGGCCCTTTCATGTACATGGGAGCGAGCACTTGCAATCCATAGTGATTTGCACAGATTGTACCAAGTTTCTGGTGGGTAACTGTCATTATTATGAATCCTCCCTAAAACCCAAAACGCATCTCAAACCATCATAAAACAAGCCACTGTGCGAAAAACTTGTCGTTAAGTGACAAAGACTGTAATACTGCTGTTAAGAAACAAACCTAACCCACGGCCTGAATCCGAACTAACTTCGACCGAAAATAACTCATTCAAATGAAAGCTACTAACGAGTAGTTATCAACACAGTAGTGAGCGCGGCACATTGCGTCGTCATTTTGCATATACTTCATGGAACGAACTAAAAACATGATGAACTTCAGAAAAAGCAGATTCCAGAGTTCCAGAAAATATCACTCATCGCTTTAATTTGCACCTAATCCATGCGATAACTGCTAATGATGACTTACTAAATACGCAAGCGAAGATAAGACCTACCTACCTTAGGGTATTGATTGAATGTGTAAATTACTTCATAATCACAAAGCCTTTGAATAACAGTCACCCGGGCATTATTGTGTATGTGGTCAAATCCTAAGTTTCCAAGGGAGATATCCTGAACATCAGCTTTGAACCCCTTAACTAATGCGGAGCTTCAGAATGACTTCGCGTCCCAGTGCCAAGTATAATTATCGTCTTCAACCCAAAAAAGACACTCGCACATACCTCAAGAAGTTTAAGAATTCCACTCAAGTTCTTCACAAACGCAGTATTTACTGTCGAATTATCCACCTGTTCGGTTTCATAGGTGGTTTCGTAAGTAGTGGCAGTCCTGTCCATCGTCGGTAAACCAAGGTGCCGACAAATTTGACTAATGCGCCTGCGGTTCGGCCCAGGTCAAATCAGTTCAGTTCAGTTCGGTTTGCACTGGACTTGGTGTGGCTAGAGCCAATCGTGTGCCCAGATAGTTGTGTTGTCAGCGCGTTTCTGTAGCTCCCAACACTGCGTGATTTCCTCTTCCTGAAAAGCAGAAATTTTGTGCACTATCAGCCCTGGCAGAGTAGGGTGGGACAATGACTAAATTGCGTCTGACCCTAAAAGCTGCTTAACATAACTCGGGGTATACTGCCATCCAACATAGGTCTACTGCTTTCTTAAAAGCCTTCACTGTTGTGGTATTTATGACCTCCTCTAGGAGCTTATACCAATAGGGTTCCACTCTATTCGAGAAGTACTTCGCCCTAATTTGGAGCCTCGAATGTATCCTTTGCAATCAAAGGCTATGACCCCTTGTGCCTCTCTCGAGGAGCAGAGAGGAAAGGTCTCCTCGACTCATTCCTGACAGTCCCTTCATTACCTTGAAGGTTTCTATCAAATCCCCGCGAATGAGCTGTCTCTCCATCGAGAACTGGACTGAACGTTGAGTGCCGCGCGGTTTGAATTCCTAGTGCTCCCGTCTTTAAATTGAGCTTTTGAGTAGTTTTATCAATTAACCTAGTTTAACTCACAATACTGAGCGTATCATAACTGCATTTAGGGTGATTTTTATCCGGAGGATATTTTTATTCTGCTTGTAGTATTGCCGAGTAGTGTGCGGCGTTTTTTGAAGCGATCTTTTCTCGCTTCTAGTCTTCCTTTTTGTTCTTTTGTGTAAGCGGGCTTTACCTGCTAGTGTCAGAGTTTGTGTTTTGTGTTTGAGTAAAGGGCGTTTGAGTTGTTTTCGCCCTCGTTTTTGTGGTCCTCGATATGACACGTGTTTCTGAACCGTGTCTCGCACCTAAGTGCGGAAAACGTGTGGTAAATGGTATAGAGTGCCGGGTGTGCAAGAGATGGGCTCACCCAAGGAGGCGGTCAGCCTGGCCTTTAAACTGCATGCTAGGGGCAGGACTAAATCCCACAAAGTAGTACCTCAGTCATAAGCCTCGAACCACCGCAATCAGACTGCAGTAATTCGTTTGCGGTAGCAGTATCCACACCCGGGAGGATAGTCATCAGAGCGAGTGGACCAGTACCGAGAGCCTGCCAGGCGGTCTTTGCCTCAACTCCTCTGAAGCAGACCGACGAGGACCAGTGAACTGAGCAGAAACCTAGAAGGGCATGGCAGGTCAAAAAGAAGGGTGACTGTAATATAGCGAAGGATGGGTTAGCTAGGGTGGATGACCCTGCTCTCCTGGTGTTGGAAAACAAGGTGAATGATCTGCAGAGGCAGATCTTGTCGATGGGCAGGGTCTCAGGCCACAGGCTCCTGATCCTAACACAAGGAAGAACCCTTTATAAGGGACATAGATAGGAGGAGGGTCTGTGATATACTGCGAATCGCAGGTGTTCCGTACCCTACTACTCTAAGAAGGGTGCACAGAGTGGGGACATGGAAGCCACCACTGGGGAACAAAGGCGAGCATAGAGTAAGGCCTGGTGGTCTATCTCCGGGGGGTAATCTTGCTCGACCAGCCAGGGAGCTGGCGAGAAACTAAAAAGTTCAACGGAATGCCGTACTCAGCTCTCAGGCCCCAACCCCGACAGCAGTAAAGAAGCCACGTGCGGGGTCGCAAATAGTTGTAATTGAAGACGCGCTGGAAGGCGAAAATTGGAAGCATTGTCCGAAGATAGATGACAGTGCGACCCCTGCCAGTCTGGATGTTGTGGCAACTCCTATAGAGATGGATTGGGAATCATCGGAAGCTCTGGATCATCAGCCGGTTTCATGCACACCATTGGGGACATCCGAAGCAAAAAACGTGTCATCATCCCAGGAGTTGCGCCTGAGAAACAGACAGGAGTGAATAACAAGGGGCACCCAGGCGACGGAGCAAACGCGGCGGTGTTATACACTAACGCGTGTAGTATTAGAAACAAATGGGCGGAACTCGCCAAAACCGCTGACGATCAGAAGGCGTCAATAGTTGCCGTCACGGAAAAGCGGCTTTCTGAAGAAGACCATGTGGCAAGCCTATTAAGTTACGGTTTTGCAGTCTATAGGCAGGATCGAGAACGGGATCGCCTTGGTGGTGGAGTAACCATCCTCGTTAGGCCAGGTACAAACCACCTTGAGTCTTAGACCAAGATGTGCACTTGCAGTATCCAGTTAAGCTCCATTACGATCATCCTTCCAGGCCGAATGGTCAACGTTTTCTGCGTCTACAGGGCACCAAGTACCAACCACGAAAAGGACGTTTGTTTGCTGAGGACTTTGACTGAACTAATAAATGACGCACAAAGGACCCTCATAGTGGGTGACTTCAATCTTCCGCACATCGACTGGGCGGCTGAGGTCTGCGTGTCGGGATCGGAGGAGCAAACCTACTTAGAATGGCTGCATGGTAATGCGTTGCATCAGCATATTAGGGAGAATACCAGATATAGGACTGGATGCATTCAATCCTTGCTGGATCTAGCTATAACGAACTTCCCCAAAGATGTGTCTGGACAGCATTAATAATAATAATAATAATAATTGTATATTTCGGATGCGCCCGAAGCACGCTAGAATGCATGATCAGATGATTATAGTGATACTGGAATGAGAATTTACAAAAGGGGTACAGCACGTGTATGCAGAGTATCAAATAGAGTGTTACAGTGGACTAAAACGGTAGTAATGCCCGGCGAATTTGAAGGTCATGGTCGAATGATGTCGGCTGAAGGTCTGGAGCACATGCATAAGTGGTATAGGAAATAACTACCACCGGTGGAAATTCGAACATATTCAAAGGATACGTTGTTGGTGGGCTGCAGATTATGAGAGGCACATGGATAGAAATCTCGTCGAAACGTTCGGTGAATTATTCACTTTACGACAGGTATATGAAGAAGTATTAACATGGAAATATATCAGTCCGCAAAGATGGTAGTATATAAAGTGGTAGCTGTATACTGGAGGAATCATATATGTGGCAAACGATTGCGTATTTCTTGGGAAGGAGACTATCAGAGTGATGGTGGTAGGGGACGGCCGGAGGAAAACAGGTGAGCGTGCAGCAAGTGGTTAACTTTATATAGGGTTGGTATGAGATGTCAAAGCGGAAGTGGAAGACAACTCAGTATTGACTGTGTGATTACAGGCATTATACAGGTGTTAACATCTGCAAGAGGGATGGTAGAGTAATTCTCAGACAAGTGTACATCAGTAGATGAACGCTGTGTGGTGTGTACCATGCAAAAATGACAGATCAATGAAACTGCCCAGGTATGTCGCGGAAAGCGGCAGTGGATCAACGAATATAGAAATAAAATCTATTGTGCACCGCTGGGCATGAGTGACCACGTGTGTGTCAAAATCGTCCTATGCATGCGGCAACCCAAGGCACCCTCAAGGCTGGTCAGACATTTCGGTATTATGGACATAGATAGGCTTCGTAATAGGGCGATGGGTTCGACCTGGGACACGACAGAGGAAGCTTCTGTCGAGGAGGGCCGGCAGGCCATAAAGGGATCCCTGACAACCCTAGAGGAAGAGTTCGCACCTTTAAAACGAAGGAGTGGGGAGGGCATACCCATGTGGTGGAAAGCTGCAATAGCCAAGGCCATCAGACGTAGAAACCGCTCTTGGAACCAGTACAAAGCTTCCGGCGGTCAGCTAGTCTGGAACCGCTATACTAAGCTGAGAAACGCGAACGTAAGCCTTCTGAGAACCTCCAAGCGGGAATTTGAGCCCAAGTTGCCCCAGTCTGTAGGACAACAGCCGAAAAATCCTACGGCTATGTATAGTCTAAAGGCTCAACAAGAAATGCCGTAGGTCCGCTATCCAATTGAGACCATGGTATTGTTACTGATGACCAGGGCAAAGCAGACGCCCTGGGGGAATACTTTGGTAGTATACATAGAATGGATATTGGGGTGCAAGTAGATCTGTCTCTGGTGCATCCTTCTCCTCAGTCAAACGGGGCGAACCTCTCAGAGGAGATATTGCGTAAGTACCTACAGGAGTTTAACAGCCACAAGTCATCGGGCCCAGATGGCATTCTTCTGGCTGTCATCAAGCCGTTGGCGGATCCATTGCTCCATCGGTATGCAGGCTGTACAGATCCACGTTGGACCAGAGTAAGCTGCCTCAGGACTGGAAAGTCGCGGCAGTCGTGGCAATACATAAGAGTAGGCCTGAGTCGGCTGTGCAGAACTACAGTCCGGTAAGCCTAACTAGCCTCCTATGTAAAGTCCTGGAGAAGATCATCCGTGCCCACATCTGCAAGAAATTACTGGAGCATTCCATGTTAAGTCCGGCGCAACATGGATTCCTGAAAAAGAGTTCTTGTCTGACCAATCTCTTGTGCTTCTTAGATGAAGCAACTGGACGACTGGACGAAGGTAAGGAAATTGAGGTATGCTACCTCGACTTTAACAAAGCCTTCGACTCCGTTAATCATCGTCTTTTGCTATGCAAGATGGAGATGTTCGGCATAGGTGGGCCAGTATTTAGGTGGCTGGAGGACTTCCTCTCCCACAGGACATTTTACTTCAAAGCGGGGGACAGGTGCCCCAGCTTGGTGAACGACACCAGTGGTGTACCGCAGGGATCTGTCCTAGGCCCGGTCCTATTCTTGTTGTTTATTAATGATCTGGCACCCGCTCTTCGATCGCCTAGGTTTATTTTTGCGGTTGATGTGAAGATTGTTGGATCTGAGGGTAGGGCGGACTTGGGCAGGAAAGTAGGTACCGTCCTGGAGTGGGCATACAAAAAGGACTTACCTCTGAAAGCTGAAAAAGCCATTTGTTGTCAAGGACAACATAGAGCCTAACTGTCACTCATGATGAAGGGCTGTTCACCATAGAGGCAGTCAGTAAGGTTAAAGACCTTGGGGTCATCATGACAGTGACTTCAAATGGTCAGAGCAGTGCAAAGCTGCTGCACAAAAGACTCTTGGGGGGGCTCTTTGGGCTGCGATCAGCTTTGTCTTGCCGGAAGCCGGAAGTATTCGTACCTATTTACGTGGCTATAGTACGACCTCGCTTAGAAGGTAGCGTGCAAGCTTGGTCACTCTTCTACAAAAAAGAGGCGCCTGCCTAGTGAAGGTCCATCGTCTCGCCACACGAATGGTTGAAGGGCAGAGGGGTGGGACTTACGTGCATAAACTCTCTGATTTGAATCTTTTCCCGTTGGAAAGGAGGAGAAGTCGAGGGGATCGCATAGAAACGTTCACGGTAATGAATGGCTTTTTTGGCCTTAGACCAGATGGTCTATTCCAAGTAGCCGTAGATTCCAGAACAAGGGGACATGAAAAGAAGCTGATAAAAGCCCGATCTAGGTTGATGGCTAGGTCGTACTTCGCCAGTAACAGGGTTGTGAACAGTTGGAACCGTCCGCCTGGTGGAAGGGCAGATCTGCAGACCGTCCAACCCTTTAAAGGTGCCCTAGATCGCAAGCGGTACGAGATGTTTCCTCGTAGTAAGCCTTGAGTATATCAACTAGATGGATGACGGATAGCACTGTGGTCCTTCTGGAGTATGCCTTAATAGGCTTTTTCGCTCATTGCATACAGTCTCCGTGAACGCTCACGATGCATAATGTCTCCCGCAGTTTATGTGCGATGAGGTTTTCCGTTTCCCTCATGTTTAGCGGGGATTCAGCGTAATACACTCGGCAGTGGTGGGTGCATAACTGGTGTGCATGCCATTGAAGAAATTCTGAAAGCTCGATTGGCCGGGGCCATTACCCGTCCTGTGCAAACTGGCCTGAACTGAACTGAACAGGTCTAGGGCAGGGGGACTCCCTGTGTAGCTAAAACCCCCTTGCCCAGCGACCAATCTAGTGGGCAGATCTTGCACTTCCTCCAGACAGCCTATATCCTTCTGGTAGTACGGTGCCCAGACTTTCAAGCAGTACTCCTTATGCGGCCTAACTATGGCTTGGTATATCGGAAAGAAAACCTCCAACTCTCTACACGACATAATGGATCTAACTCAAAGGGGTTTTCTCCTGGCCATATTGGCTGCTGCGGTGCACTGCTTCGACGGCTTGAAGCTGTTGTCCATTAAAACGCCCAAATCTTTCACCTAAGAGACCCCCTGCGACGAACCCACACCATTCCTGCCAGCCCCTGTATTTGTGGTCAAGCACTGACACTTGGTGAGGTCTAGTGGAACACCCCATTTGCGTGACCAGTTTTGTGCTGCTAACAGGCCGAGCTCTATATCCACTCCAGCTATCTTGACGTCATCGGCAAACATAAAGGTGGGGTTGGTAAGCTCATGTGCTAGGTCATTGATGAAGATGAGAAAGAGCAGAGGGTCGAGCTCCGAGCCCTGTGGCACCCCACTTGTTACACCTTCCGGTTTCGAGGCATGACTACTCATCTTAACACTAAGAGTTCGCCCTGCTAAAAGACTATTTATCCATTGTCTTGTCTTGCCAACAATTCCCATGGACTGCAGTTTGACGTCCAGAAATCTGTGGTTCACAGAATCCAACGCCTTGCTGAAGTCCAAGTAGCAGACCGCAATCGATTGCCCTTCGTCCAGGCGCTTGATTATCTCATCTAGGAACAGCAGGAGATTCGCCAGACAGGATCGTTCTGCCACAAACCCATGCTGAGCATTTAATATGAGGTTGTGTTGAACCAAATGCCTAGAGATCTGTTTCCTGACTATTCTCTCCAGGCACTTAAACAGTACTGAAGTCAAGCTAACCGGCCTGTAATTTTCCGCCTTTTGTCGGGGCCCACTCTTGTAAATTTTCACCACTGTTGCTCTCCTCCAGTCTCCCGGCACAGTTCCCTCTGTTAGTGACGTTTCATACAGCTTCGTCACCGGAGCCTTCAGGACTTCGGCCAGAGATTGAACGATTGCTGGATGAATCCCATCTGGTCCTGCCCCTTTATTTCTGTTGAAGTTTTGCAACTCCGAGTACACCTCCTCTTCTCCTACAGTAAGTTCGGGTATTGGAGGAGCCTGTGGGCTCCCCATTCTTTCCCCCAAATTATTTTCTGGTCGACATATGCTCTTGAAGAATGCCAAGAGCACGTCGGCCTTGTCTTCGTCGCATAGAACTAGTCGTCCCTGTGTTCTTTGCAAGGTTGCAACAATTTCTATCACACGTTTGTGAGATTGCAAGTAGGCGTAGAATCGCTTCGGGTTTGTGCGGACCGACGCAGCTAACCGAAGCTCGAAGGCATATTTCTCCACTTTTTGGATCGCTTGAGCTTTGTTCCTAGCCATCTTATTGCTGTTCCATGCCCCCTGAGTTTTGTGCAGCTTGTACGCCGCCCATCATTGCCTGCGAATAACTATAGCCTTGCGGATTTTTGACTTCCACCATGGGAGTTGATTTCTACCGCTAACCACCCTCAGAAGTGCAAGCTCCCCTGTAGGTTCGCGTAGCCTCATCTTGATGGCCTCCCAACGTTCCTCTACGGAGGCGTCATTTCGGTTCAGTTTCAGTTCAGCTTCTAGGAAATGATGGCAGTCTGTCCGATTGCCTAGTTTCTCGCACCAATGAGCTCTGTGGTCTCCGGGTCTTTCGACTTTGTGAAGACTCGTCTGCTCTTCGTAGATGCATCTGGGAAAGGTTGAACGGGAAATTTCGGATTAGACCTGTAGCAGAAATTCATCCCAGTTTGATTCTAGGATCAAGCTGTTATTTATCAACCATGCTAGGCCAATCGCTTCATCGCAAAAAAGACTGAAGAAAGGAGGAAGGAGAAGGACGGAAAGATGGCAGACAAGGGCATAATCTCTACTCTCACCAAACGGTCTATCCCAGGTAAAGTCTAGTCAGCGTTTAAAGGCTTCCACTGAAGTTGCATCAGTTATATTCCCGTTAGCTTTTTCCACTAGCCAGCAGACCCCACAGCTAATGGCAGGCTACGAAGCCCTGTTACCACAAGGTTTTTCGTGAAATGGAACCTGTGCCCTCACAGTCGGTCATCCCCCGGAGTCTAAAGAAAGACCCCACAGGTCAGATCAGATGAGATCAGATCGGACCACCGGACATGGAGACTTATGCCGAATGCTCATCCAGTTTCTTGCACTGAAGGCTCCAGAGGTCCTCGAGTGCTGCAACAGAAAAATGAAAACAGCGATAATTTCAGTGGTCACGATAACGCGGCAGGTTTTTAGTTGTCTGGCCATCCATTTCTTCTTCCCAAAAAAGGAGAACCCCAATAGAAGTACAAGTGACCTGTGACCCCTTGGAGCTATGAGACATGGTAGCATTACAAGCAGTCTTCGTCGAAGGTGGGACATTGACCCTCATATTCTTTGGTTCTCTCTCTGGACTTCCGTGGTGGTACGTGCTCGGATGTAACTGAAGGCCTTCCATCTTTCTGATGCCTCTACAAACGCGACTTGGGTGTTGCAGCTAACCTGGAAGACCATAAAAAAATAGAAATAGAAATAAAAAGGGAAAATTACTGATGATAATGAGGAATAAAATAATAACACATGGAAATAGAGGAGAACAAAGAAGAGAAGTTCAACGATCCGGAAATTGGTTAGAAGTGGCAGCGATGCTGGCTTCAGTGAGAGTGAAACTATGCTAACTTAAGATGTCAGATATAGGACGCTTCACCTCTCTAGAACACTACCTGCAACGCAACTCAAGCCGATCTCTGGGTGACGGGTTATATGTTGTGCCGTGTTTTGTTATGGCTGGGAAGCAGATCCCTGGACCCTTTTGCCCAGGAGCTCGTCTCTTTTTTCTGGCCTTTGATTTATAGGCGTTCAGACTTCCTCAATGTCCTCCGAGACTCCTTTAAAACCATAACTTTTTAGGCAGTCTGGTATCATGCCTCACTTTTTGTCAGCTTCCGCGGTCAGGGCTTAGTGGCTTCCTCTATCACACCACACTCTTACCGCAGTTAGATGAAATAGGGGCCAGCAGGAGAGTAAAACACACCAGCCCCTTTCGTTTCTTGGTTTTGTAGGGACCCTCCGCAAGGCCGAGGATCACTGCTCCAACTTGATGAATTTTTATTTATTTTTTTGGGGGGAGGGGGGAAATGGGGTCAGTGCCTAGCTGCCTTGTGTTTCGATTTACGTTAGCCTCCTCCCATATGGCCATGTCTCATATTTCACAACGATTGGACTGCGTGCTCGGCCAGAGGAGTTTTAGCCTATAGAGGCTTCGTGCAAAAGTGCGGAAAACAGGTGTGACGAAAGGTATACTCAATTTTACCTGGTTGGCCTACGGAACTAGGCTTCAGTTAACCCTTACAGGTTAGCTAGAAAAGCTGGATTTTAGAGTCATCCACAGGCAAGCATCATTGCATTGCCCAAATCTTTTTTCTCGTGGAAGCATTTTGCTGTGGCTTTAGGCACCACCTGCCCTGCTACGCAGCGGGTCAAGAGGTAGTCTGACATCCTACACTAGGTCACCAAACAAGCTGTCCCAGTGGGTATTTAACTTCCTCTTGAAATCAACGACCTTCTGGGCCTCCATCGCCGAAGACGGAAGTTCATTCCATCGATTTACTACTCCTTGGGAGAAGAAGCTTGCCCTGACTACCATATTGCAACGGCATTTCACAACCTTCAACTCATGTCGTCTGAGCCTATCGTCTGTGTTTCTTCGGAGCAACTGAGGTCCTCCCAAATCCGAGAGTCCACCTATGATCCCGAACTCTTAAACAAAATCCCCCCCTTAATCTTCTTCGTTCCAGGTAGAACACCCTCAGTTCTATAAGCCTTTCTTCATACGGCCTGTTTCGGAATTTGGTAAATATTCGACTGAATACTCTCTGCACAAGCTCAAGTAGTAGACTGTCCGGAATAACATTTGGATACCAGGCTTCAACGGCATACCCCAGAAGCTGCTTCACATGGGTTGTGTAGGGCGGCAACAATACCCGCGGCTTTCGCGTGGCAACGGTTCTCATTAACTGTGAGAGGGTATTCTTGCCTCTCCTCGCGGTTTCCCCATATGGCCTCTAGATTTTGAAACCAGCAGTCATAAACACCCTCAAATCTTTGACAGCATCAGCCTCTTCCAAATGCACCCTGGTATCTCCGTCCCCCCGTTCCTCGGGCTGACGTGAGGACTGTCCTCGGCGATTTGCCCACTCTTGGTAGTGCCAAGTGGGAGCTCCCATTCTGTGCACCCTGTAGGGCACTGTCCCTGGGATCTCCCATCAAGTTGAAGTCGTCTGCAAACATAAAGCTTAGGCAATCCAGCTCATCAGCTAAGTCTTTTATATATAACAGAAACAGTTTTGGCCCAAGCACTGACCCCTGTGGGATTAAACTTGCAACCTTACCCATACTTGCCTGTGACCCTCCACCTCTACGTAGAAACTCCCACCTCTGAGAAACTGGGCTATCCAGTCACCCATTGATGGATTAATTCCACAGGCTCTAGGCTTATGTACCAGAAGTCTGTGATTTGCCAGGTTTGAGGCCTCCGTGAAGCACAAGTTACGGACGTCTTCCTTCTCGCCGTCGTCTAGTCTCCTCGTAACTTCATCCGGGAAGCACACGAGGTTCGTCGTGCACGACCTCTCCTTCATGAAGCCATGTTGGTATACACTCGTCAATCCCATCCCGACAAGAATGTAACTATTTGGCTCCGTAGAATCCTTTCCAGGACATTCAACACCACGGATATCAGGTTTACTGGTCTGCAGTTGGAAGCTTCTCTACTTCCACGTTTGTGGATCGGCACCACTTGCACAGGCTTCCAGTCTGCTTGCAGTTGACTGTCCCTCAAAGACTGGTTGGATAGCTGAGAAAGAGGCTCGGCCAGCAAGCTGGTCATTGGCTTCAACAGGGCTGGACATATTTCATAATTGTAGTAACCATTGTTACGAACGTTTGAGCAATGCGTAGCCAAATTCGCAACGGATCCCGAAATCAGAAGACGATTATCCGTGATATTCTACGATACTAGATTATTAAAATAAACAATGACATAAACAATATACAAACCTCAATAATACGATCACAATGACTCAACAACGAGAAACCGAATAACAGCGTGTGAGCAGACAGCACGTGCGTCACGCAGGTCCTGAACAAGGATGTGCCAAAGTAGCGCTCTGGGCGCGAACAAACAACAATTGGTCCATAGAAACAACCAGTTCGTAAGGACAAGTCAATAGTGTATGGAAATGAGTGATGTTGGGAAAAACACTGAATCGCGAGGGAAAAAGGGGGATTTTCCACGACCGGCTGTTACACCGCCCACCAAAATCCTCCTGGATCCTTAGCAGAGTCAAAGGTTTGGTATAAAGGTACTGATTCTTCCTACCTTCCTAGGCCCTGCTGTCAGTTCGCGCGTCTAATGCTCGTCGTCGACGTTCTACTACTGGTCGCACCTAATCCATTGGATACATAGACGTGAGGCTAGTCTACATCTTCCACAAGACCAAATGACCGATGGCGGGCGTGAATGGTCACATAGACGTTGTCCTCGTAAGGGGGCCGTCCGGTCCTGGATGTACGTGCTTGAGTGTGTGTGTGTGTGCCGGGGTTACAATGAAATCACAGGTATGACTACACATCAAAGGAGGACTTTCTGCGATGTCAACAAAAGACCGCGTGGCAAGAGAACGAGTAAATGTAGCATGTGTGTGTGACCTGAGCTCCGCTACTTCCACATATGCAAGGGGCATTCGATAGCGTCAACAAAAGGCAAACAAAGAACACTGTCACATGTCTGATGGGTTTACGGGATGTAGAGTGCTTCGTGCATGCGTGTATGTATCGGGATGTATAATGGAATCGCACTCATCACCACATATCGGAAAGAACCTTCTGTAATGTCAACGAAAGGACCGCGGGCACCTTAACGTGTTTGACGGAGATTGTGTGGTATATATGGTGTTTCTTTATCCACCTCGATTACTGGTGTGAAAAAGGTTTACTAGGCCTCAGGGTTATCAGCTCCTCCGTCTTCGCTCTCGAGTAGGTTAATACTGCGTATGTCACGAATGAGCACTCTGTTAGCTGTCTTCAACTTCACCCTTCTTATCATTCCGTCAATGCTTTTGATGGTTTCCCTAAGTACTCCCAAAGACCAAGTGCTGAAATGTGCGCGTTCGTCGGCGATCATAACCACGTCCCCAACTTTGAATGGTCTTGTTTTGGCCAGCCACTTCTGTCGAGTCTGCAAAGCCGGTAGGTATTCCCGTAGCCATCGCCTCCAGAAGACCTTGGCCAGATAGTTCGCTTGCTTCCACCCGTGGAGGTAGCTCTCACGAAGGTTTACCGGCCCTTGAAAACCCTCGTTCGACCTTAGCGTCAATAAGTCGTTTGGGGTGAGCGCTAGGTGGGTGGGGTCGCCGTTCAATACTGGAACCAGGGGGCGGTTGTTCAGGATTCGCTCCACCTCAGTCATGACGGTGTTCAGCGTCTCGTCGTCGGGCGGCTGCTGCTCCATGATTGACAGCAATATCCGTCTGGCGGACCGGATCATGCGTTCCCATATGCCGCCTCGGTGACTGGCCTGTGGGGGGTTGAAATGCCATCGTATGCCGTAGGCCACGGTTCGATTCTGCAGTTCGTCCCTGTTTATGTTCTTGTGCCAACGCTGCAATTCCCGTTGAGCGCCCACAAAGTTCGATCCATTATCTGAGTATATATCGGCCGGTACGCCTCTTCGGTTGATAAATCTTTGCAAGGCCCGTAGAAACGAATCGGTCGTCATCGAATGTGCGACTTCTAGGTGTACCGCACGTGATTTCATGCACGTCATGATACATCCGTATCGCTTTTCTAATCTTTTCCCGCACTTGATCCACAAGGGCCCGAAATAGTCCAACCCGGTGTCACTGAACGGCCACCAGCCCGTAGTCACCCTGCATTCTGGTAGTGGGGCCATGAGTTGTTTGCCTGCTGTGGCATTGCGTCTCCTGCATTGCACACACCGTCGGATTACGCGTTTTACAGTCTCTCGTCCTCTCAACAACCAAAGACGCTTTCGGATGACGCTCGTCACGTGACGTTCCCCGGCATGTCCCTCCATGGCGTGGACGTGTTGAATCATTAGCTCTACTACAGGTTGTCTCGCAGGCAGTAGTATAGGATACTTTGTGTTGAAGTTCAGGTGTGCGTTGGTCAGCCTACCATCCACTCGCAGCAGTCCGTTGATGAGTTTGGGGTTTAAACGCTTCAGCTCGCCTCTTGGAGATGGCATGTCTTCATTGGTCGGCCCCACTTCTTCCGCCCTCTTGAGTTCTCGGGCGAAAGCCTCGCGTTGTATCATTCTGAAAATATCGTACTCTGCCGCTTGTAGCTCATCGGGACCTATCGGGCCGACCGGTATCCGACCTGAGGGCCGTAGCCCTTTCATGACTAGTAAATTTCTCTTGAACCTGGTTAACCAAACTAGCGAACGAAGCGTCTTCATCCAGGAAGAAAACCTGACCAGTCGCGATAAAATGGACGACGCTTCGACGACGTTGGTTGCTATCACTACGCCTTCGGTCTCCAGTTCCAATTCCGTAGGGGGTTTTAATTCGAACGCGGGCCAGTCCTGTTTGGGCGATTGCAGGAAGTTTGGCCCTCTCGTCCACGTGTCCAGTTGCCTGAAGTTGTTCGCACCTCGGGAGCACAGGTCGGCCGGATTATCGCCAGACCTGACATGACTCCACTGGTGCGTGGCTGATTCATCGTGGATAATCGTGAGCCGGTTAGCAACGAAAGTACTTAACCGGCTCCGGACGTTGTTGATATAGTAAAGTACTATCGTTGAATCCGTCCAGAAGCTCACCGACCAAATGTAGAGATCGAAACATCTCTTCACAGCTTGCACCACCCTGACTGCTAACACGGCTGCGCTCGGTTCGAAGCGTGGGATCGAGACCGAATTCGGTGGACCAACGCGGGCTTTGGCGAACAGGATCCTCGTGGTATATTGTCCATCTCCTGCGCACCATCGTCCGTACACCACAGCTCCATAACCGACTTCGGATGCATCGGAAAAGGCATGTAGTTCTCCAGTCCGTGTCGTATGGCCAGGAGTCAAACATCGTGGGATTCTTATGTCCCCTAATTTCTTCAAGGTGTTCAAAAATTCTTCCCAGTCCAGCCGGTCCCCTCGGTCCAGTGACTGGTCCCAATCAACTTTCTTACGGCACAGCCGCTGCAGCAAGATCTTTCCGGGCAGCAGCCATGGTGAGACGAAACCGAGCGGGTCGAACAAACTTGAGACGGCAGATAGTATGCCACGACGGGTTATTGGCAGCTCGGGAACGTTCAGTTCGAAAACAAAATCGTCCGTTTCCACGTCCCATTGTATCCCTAAAGTGCGCTCGATAGGAAGTGGAGAGCCGTCCAAATCTCTTACCCTTTCGGCCTTTTCGTGATACGGGATGACCTTCAGCACTTCTGAAGCGTTCGACATCCATTTAGTTAGATGGAAGCCGCCCTCTTCCAGCAATCTCGTCAGACCCCTGAACTGCTCTAGAGCTGATTCCACATCATCGAATGACCCAAGGTAGTCGTCAACGTAGAAGTTCCTGCTGACGCTTTCTACCACCGTCCGATGTACCAGATCGCCTTGTTTGTTCGCTGATTCTCGGAGGGCGTAGTTGGCACAAAATGGTGACGATATGGCTCCGAAGGGGTGGACGGTCATCCTATAATTCACCACTGCGTTGTCCCGGTCGCTCCCTTCCCACAACAGGAAACGCAAAGCATCTCGTTCCCCTACCGGAACCTTCACCTGATGGAACATTTCCCTAATGTCAGCAGACAAAGCCACTTTACACACTCTGAAACGGCACAAAACATCGATCAGTGGTGTGGCCCAGTCAGGCCCCTGTAGTAGGCGATCGTTTAACGACTTGCCCTGAAACTTGGCCGCACAGTCGAAAACCACACGCAGTTTATTGGGTTTCTTGGGGTTGATAACCGGATGGTGAGACAGATACCAGATACCCCTTTTGCTGTCGGTGGCAACAGGCACCTTTTCAACGTAACCGAGGGCCTCGTTTCGCTTCATCAAATCTGCGTATCGTTCCCACAGATTCTGGTCTCGAATGAAGCGTTCTTTTAGTCGTAGTAATCGTTAGAGAACATAATTTCTGTTGTCAGTCCACGGGTCGACCGGTGTGCGCCATGGGAGGGGAACCTCGAACTGTTTTTTGAGGCCTCTAGTGCCTTGCCGCACCGTTTGTAGAGCGGAGTGATCCTCTTAAGACAACGTCGGTCTTTCGTCTCCAATGTCATGAAACTCCTTTTCATACAGCCGCTGCAGATGATACTCTATGCGGTCCGTTTCGGCGGATAAGTAATTCACGGAACCGCGTACCCCTACTGGACCGTATAACATCCATCCCAGAACCGTGCGTACGGCATAAGGTGCCTGGCGGTCGCCCACTCTCTGGTCAAGCACCCAATGCGCCTCTGGCACGTCTCAGCCGATGAGGAGATCCACCTCATCATCTTCCCAGTCTACGACGGTTACATCCTGCAGGTGGGGCCACCGAGTCAAGATTGCGTTCACCGGCCTTGGTGCTCGCATGGGGAGATCCGCTAACGTGAATGCCTCCGTTGGTTCAATTTCCTCGTTAGTGTCTAGAGAGATGAGTTGCAGCCTTAATCTACCGGCAGTCATTACCTGTGTTCCGCCCACCGTGCTCACTGCTAACCACGTCGCACCTTTAGCCAGTTGGTGTTTTTCGGCAAACCGCTCTTTCACTAAAGTGGTGTCGGATCCACTATCAACGAAAGCCAACGCCTTGACTATCCCAGTCGGAGTCACTACTCCCACGGCCACTACGCCTAAACGTACCGGTTTACTGGCAGATTGTGAAGTTGAACAAATCACGCTGGGCTTGGCAATCGCCTCGGATATGGTTACTCTCGCCTGATGCAGCAGCCGATGGTGTCTGCCCGTGCGGCCCTCGTAACCACATCGATTCCTTGTTCTACAGGCTGCTGCCCGGTGCGTGGTGTTGAGACAGATGAAACATGCTCCTGCCATCCTCGCCATTCCCCACCGTTCGTCTATTGTGGCGTTGCCGAACTTGGGGCATTCTGGTAGGCCATGGCTAGTACCACAGGATCTGCAATTTGGTTTCGCCGTAGCATCTCGTGAAATGACGTGTGTGTCGGTCCAAGGCTGGTACTTTGGATGTTCCCGTACAGGGGTTTGGACTTGGCTAGTACCGGGCTTGTTTGCTCGGTTGCTGTCCCGGATGAGTCGGCCGAATCTGCTGTCAGCTATCTTCGTTTGCCTGTCTAAGTATTCAGTCAGGTCTTCGAAGTTGGCTTCTCTGTCGCTTCGGCTTATCCGTTCAGCTTCTTCCGCCCACCAACCCTGTAGTTCGGGAGAGAGGTGACGGACTATGCCTTCCAAAGTGTGCATGGCGTCTAGGTCAGCCCTGTAACCTAAATGGTCGAGGGCTATTGAGCAGTTCTGCATCTTGATCACCAGGTCGGCCATGGTGTAGACGTCGCCCTTGGTTCTCTTTGCCTCTGCCATCACGCCCTCTATTAGGTTACGGGCTACTTTGAAAGGTTGGCCAAACAAGTCCCTCAGAATCTTTCTTGCCCTTGTGTAGCCTTGTTCCGGGTCGAGCATGGTACACCCGTCGATAGCTTCTCTTGCTCGGCCTCGACAGTGGTGAGTAAGGTAAAGAAGCCTTTGCCCAGGGTCGGTTACCTTGTTTTCAACGAACGTCTCGAACTGTTTGACAAACTTGCAGTATTGCTCAGCTCGCCCGTCGAAAACCGTTAACTCCACTCTAGGCAGATCGATCGATGGTGGTTTGTAGTCGGTGACCGGCGTGGGGTTCCCTATCTTGTTTCACCCCGATCTATCGGAAGTGTCGAAGTCACTGGTCTCATGCTCTCGCTCTTTCTGTATACACTTCTTCTCTGCTTCCTGCGCCTGTAGTCTAGCCGAAAGTAACTGTTGCTCTAGTTCTAGTATTCTCAGCTTATATAAATCGACATCCTTACGATCAATATTGTTTTCAATAACACATGAACTAGCACTGACAGGACTAGGCGATCTAGCATTAACTAAAGAATCATATGTACCCAAAACCTCCCCAGAGACTTGCCGTATTACTTCCTGTCTGGATTCGACTGCTTTTGATCCTTTTCTTGGCATTTTGCGTGATTTTTCCTCGTTCCAAATAGATTTATTGAGCATTGTTACGAACGTTTGAGCAATGCGTAGCCAAATTCGCAACGGATCCCGAAATCAGAAGACGATTATCCGTGATATTCTACGATACTAGATTATTACGTGAACAATGACATAAAAATATAGAAACCTCAATAATTCGATCACAATGACTCAACAACGAGAAACCGAATGACAGCGTGTGAGCAGACAGCACGTGCGTCACGCAGGTCCTGAACAAGGATGTGCCAAAGTAGCGCTCTGGGCGCGAACAAACAACAATTGGTCCGTAGAAACAACCAGTTCGTAAGGACAAGTCAATAGTGTATGGAAATGAGTGATGTTGGGAAAAACACTGGATCGCGAGGGAAAAAGGGGGATTTCCCACGACCGGCTGTTACAATTATGGTAGCTTATTTCGGATAACCCCGAAGCTTGCAGCCACGCAAGATTAAACGGCACAGTTGAAAGCGGAATCCGAATCTCAAGAGATTGATACAAGTATGTGCACTCGATGTAGTGCAGTAGAAAGCATTTGAAATACTCTTTATGGTAGCCCTCCCCAAATATGAACTCACGGTCGGGTGGAGCTGGTCGAATGTACCAGAAATGGTAGACTTACACACAACTACTACAGAAAGAGGACAACATGACGGGAGAACCAAACTGGATTGAAGAAAATCCTGTTTACCTCGAGAAAGAATAAATTTCCAAGGGAGACGTAAAACGGCAATAGAGCTTCGCCATGTATGAGAGGGGTTAGAATAGGAAAGCAGACAATGAAAAGGAGTGAAATTTCTAGTACAGAACAAGAAAAATCCATCGAAGATCACATTTGTAACGTTTGGCGGCCGAATATAGGTAGAGTCAGTTATGTACCCAGTGAAGGATTATCCTCCAACGCGTTTCCTACTGCACGTTTTGGACGAGCGATTCTCCTGGTGGGACTTGCAGAAGTGCATCCCCGAAAGATTCCGGTGGCGCATCCTCCAATTCCCAATCTATTTCTGGGTCCTAGAAGTCTCCAGTTCAGTATCCTCTACTCTGGTAGAGGATGGGCTTCGGTGAACGCAAAGAGGGGTCACGGGACCTCTTTGCTTTCTAATTACACAGCTAATACACCGCACATTTCGTAATCCCATTTCTATCCTTTCTTGCTGGCACAGGGGCTTAGCAACAAGCAACAGCAATCCAAAGCCCAACCTGCCGTCTTCTCTGTATTTTCTGTACTGCACGAAGCCCCCCCCAAGCAAACGAGACAGATGATATTCTAGGGCGCCAGCGCTATCTTGGTGAAAGCAACGATCTTCGCACGGCCCAGTGTGGATGCTAGTTCCATCCACTTGTTGCGAACGCTGCATGCTTTCATGCATATAATCCACAGGCCGCCTGAGGCCAGTAGTCTCTTCTTCGTAGGGCATTATCTGGGATTGTTTAGTCCTCAAACTCTAAACTTGAGAGCTGCCCCCTTTTACGTTTCTCTGGTTTTGCTTTCCTCAAAGCTGTTTAGAAGCTCTAAGTGATGAGGCTTTGCCCCACCGGTACCCCTCTTGCAGAACTATTTTCCTCATCTTCCAGGTTAGAACACCTGCAGCCCTCAGTAAACTTCTCATGCGCGGTTTCTGTGGTTCGTCTTACCGCCGGCTTCGGAGATTTAAGTTCAGCAGATTCTATGCCCACTTTCAAGATTTCATGGGTAGTAAACGTGCCGGCCGCATCATCCGGCTCGACGAGGACCGAACATTTGTGGGCCTCTCCATTTCTTCTTGGGTGGCCAACACTCTGTCCCTGGGCCTAGGATTTGTGAGCCCCACCAAGGTGGGTCTTGATCCTTCGTCGCTTTCCGATATATCCGTCCTCCATTTTCCTAGCCGCAGGCTTCTTTGTGTTGTGTCCCGGTCGGAGAGACCTAAGCTTCTTGGCCTGTTTACAATATGATATCTCGTGGACCTAATCCTTATTGTGTTCTCCTTTATATACGGTTTCGGAACTCCTGTGGATCACCACATTTTTACGCCTTCCCGAAGCTATGTCGCTAGTCTTTTCAGTTTTCCCACCTGTTGACAGAATTTTCTTCTTTCCTCAAGTAGGCTTTCTAGTAATTTATATGATCCGCCAGTCTCGTGACGACTTTTAGAAGGAGTTCTTCATTACTCACGGGTTTGTTGACCGCAGCGTCCCGCTCGATGGACCGGTGTGTGTCCCTGGATAGTTTCCTGGTTCGTTTTAATTTATCTGCTTCGCTCACTCTACCTTTATCCAGCCCCTATTTGGCTTAACCTTCTACTAGATGGTCTTTCTCGTCGATTTATTCCCTCGAAACCAGGGCTCCAGCCTTAGGAATGCTTCGGCGAGTCTTTTTTAATAGTTTTCACACTTGACGTGTCCTAAAAACCCTAGGACCAATGTCAATTATTGAGGATTTGCAATCCACATGGAACCTTTTCACTTACTTGCGTTTCAATTAAACCTCATGCTCCGTTAGCAGTTTTACTGCTTGTCCTATGGCACTACCGTTTTCGAGTTTCCCAAAGAGTCCCTTCACTCTATATTCTCCTTGCAGTTTTCGTTTCCGTAAGATGTCTGACTTTCCATCTCACCATGTTTGTCCCTCCTAGTCTTCTTTGTGACAGCAAGAGCCACTTCTTTTTGGGGTAATAAACTACTCTGCGTTCACCTAGGGTTGTGAAAAGTTATGCGCCATAATGGAGACTGCAAAATGTGGTGCGGAATGCAAATAAATGTTCCCAAAGCTGAACGGGTGCAGTAAAATGGAAAATAACTCATGCAGCGAAAGAAAAACAAGAATGATCAAGACAACCTGAATTCCACGGTACGCTGGTTTCCGTTATGTCCATGATCTGGCTGAAAGCTGCGGCCCAAAGTTTTCCCAAGGTTCTCCGGACAGTTTCTGTCGTCCCTTGTGCCACTTTTTCTCTTCCATAGACAAAGTCTCTAAGCAGCATCACTTCATGGTGCTTATTCCTTTCTCCGCCTAATTGACTTAATTTATTTGTGCTTGGTAGCTCGCTGTCTATGTTTTTCGCGAGTAAGCATACCTTTCCCCCTCCAGCCTTCCACTGTCCAGTTGGCGTGTCCATTCCTTCGGCATTTTTGAACGCTTCTACCAAATCCCCTCTTAATCACCTTCTTCCAGAGGGAACAGGTTTATCTTTTCTAGCCTTCGTTTGTAACCTGGCCCAGAGCAACATTTTAACCTCTTAACGAATCACCGCTGTGCTTGCTCCAGAGTGTTTCAATCTTTTGCGGGGGACGGACTCCAAGCCTGAACACAGTATTGCAGATGGAGTCTCACAATGGCCCTGCGTGTTAGTAGCAAGAATTCTGGCCTCCTGGAGTTTACGGCTCTCTTCAGTTGGTAAGGTACGAGTGACCCCTGGCCCCATTGTTTGAGCAAGTACCGCCCGGTTGCCTGGTGGGCCCACACAGAAATTTGGCCGTGGCTCTCTATCATTGGCAGGATGTCGCCATCTGTTTTGTTGAGAGGAATATCCCACGCCACCGGACGCGCGTATACTCCGTCCAGATCTCTCTGTAATGTGCCCCCTGCAACAGTTTCCAGTGGTTTGCCATCATTCGCAGGTTTGTAGCAGTTGCCCTCCAATTTGTCCGCCAGGTCACTGACGGACGGGATAAAGAGCACGGGGCCGAGGAAGGATCCCTGAGGCACACTGTTGTGCAATCTTCCCTTGCTGGAAAAGACTCCCCCTGCCATCGCCGGAAACTGCCTAACAGTGAGTCCTCTGACGGACTCAGCCCGAATTCTTTTACCTAACCCCCAATTGCCTGTGGTTTGCCGAGTCAAATGCCTTCTGGAAGTCAAAGTAATGGAGTTGAGCTCTCTATTTTACCTTCCAAGATACTTCACGTAAGCAGTGGGGCAAGTTGGACAAGAGTGACCTCAGACGAATAAAACCGTGTTGGCCTGGTAACTCCAAACGATGACTTCCCATGTGCTTAATTACGCTGTCCTGGATAAATCTTTCCAAAACCTTCAACAATACCTACTTCAGGTTTATCGGCAGATATTCCGAACATGACCCCCCGCCACCTTCTTCATGGCTAGGAATGACGGTGGATGTAGTTCACCCTGTGGTTCCTAGCGTCCTTCCGATGGGGTGCTGCAAAGAAGTGCTTGTGGATTGGCTGATAAATCAGCTTACTCTATCACCACTGCTGAATGAACTTCACCATGTTCTCTCCGCTTTACATGCCGATAGAAGCCCCAGATCTTCGTACACTATGTAGTCACAGACTCCGGTGGGTTTCCCCGGCGCTCCGTAGTGCTTTTTGTATACCCCCGGAGGAATCACACTGGATCCTCAGCTTTTTCCTGCCCCATGCAAGCCATTGTCCCCTTTTCTTCCTTAAAGCTTCCTACTTCTCTTCGCAAGGGACCTCTGCACGTGATTGTGGTACTCTTTGATATTCACCTTGATTTTCTCGGCAATCCTGTTTTCGTAGATCCGTTTGCATTCTAATCTTATTCCCGTAGCTCTTCTGTAATCGACAGAACAGCCAAACTGGAGGCTTTAACTGGAGATCGACCTGAGCCCCTTGTCCTCACTCCAAATTTATGTTTTCCACTGAAGTTTTGCGCCGCACTCGCTCACTCGCTGAACCACACATCGGACACTGACCTTAGGCGAAAGCTGGCTGGTGTGTGCAGTGGTTTTGTTATGCGACCTCTGACCTACATTCCCCACAGACATTTCGTTGACTTGACTGCTTGAACCTCAAGCGATCCTAAATTTGCTTGCATTTAACCAACTCTGAGTCACGGAGAGCTTACCGTTGAGGTTTGTACTACTTCTGCGTCATATTTGGGACTGTTTCATAAAGAACCGTACTGGACGCTTCGCCTTTTTTAGATCGTGTGACGCGTATCTCGATGACTGCTAGAAGTCCGGTAAACCGTGTTTTGATCTCTTTGTATGGCAGGTAAGCTCAGTGCCGTTTTGTGCCGGCATACCCTTAACAAGAAGCCTGCTTTTGCCCAACGACCCTTTTTTACTTGACCGTTCGATCGTGGTTAGGTTCACCCCATTTTACTTTTTTCAGGAGAGCTACCCGATCCGTAATTGATAACACTTTTCCTCTGACGTGCCATCACTGTCTGCGCATAGCCTTCCGCTCTTGGCTTTAGCCACTCGACCTGGGGTGCAAGTTCCCGTACCCTCTCTTTGTTTATTTTGGAGAATTTTCTCATCTACTTGTCCGGCGTCCCTGCTCTTTGGAGGTTCACTGCCGCTCTCAGGATACCGTGGCCGCTCTTGCCAACCGGGTCCTCTATGTCCAACTTTTCTAGGTCGCTTGGAGCCTCAGTGATCGCTATGTCAAGGAGTGACGATGTCCAACCATGCCTCTACCTAGTTGCCTGCTCCTTTTTGTGATACAGGGTCTTCAGTTCAACAAAATCCCCCAGTCTCTCGCAGAAAGTTCCCTCTGGGTCCGCTTCGGCTTCCCAGTCTACTTCAGATGCCTCGACATAAGCTAGTATAAGCAATTTTTGCCTTCCACTTACCACTCCACTGAGATAGGATAACGGTCCTTCCTCCTTTTTTTTGGTGAGACCCTGGACTTCGGTACTTACAAGCTATGGAGATTTCAGATCTTGCTGCAGTGACGACTACTTCTATAGCATGCACTTTCGACTAGGCTAGCAGTCCACCTTCGTGAGCTTTGCAGTGATCTGCGCGAGTACGAGAATCCCACCTCTCATACGACCGTCATCCCTATCGATTCGATGGGCAGTATATTTTTTCGCACTTCGTCTAGTTTTCTTTTTGGTCGGTTGAAACCATGTTCCGATGAGCGCTGTGACATCCGTACCCTCCGCTCTAGCCCGGAGTTCCGGCCACTTGCTCGCTACAGTTGCAGCTTTCTTGTAGACTACCAGCAGCCTCTCCCTTCCCGGAGATGCCCTTCGCACTTCAGGGAGGGACATTCACTCCCCGGGTATAGGGCTCGAGGACTCTGACCGATCTTTGCAGAACGGTCCCGTTTACTCCATCGCTTCTGTTCAATTGGTCTTCTCATGATGATTCAGCAGTTTGAGGCATTTTGGCCTCGAGATAAGTGTGCTTCGCTCTTTGCATCGGCTTTTCCTCGTGCTCTCCACATCATATTTTTCTGTAGTGGCTGCCTCTGTAACTTCAACTGTAGGCACTGGCTGATGAGTCCCGCGGCTTCTCATTTAAGGTAGCTTCATCGGAGCCTTGTCATGCACTCCCACTTGAATATCTTCGGGCCCTGTCTGCTTTTTATTCAGATTTTTATCATCAGGTGAAACCCGAATGGTCCCACCTATGTTACGCCCTATACTATCAGCCACGCTGAGGAATCTGTATCTAAACCCTTGACTGGCAACTTCCACGGGTGTGAGGCGCTGCTCGCAATTGTCCATTCCTTCTGTTCCAGTCTACTTTCTCCGCCGCATCATTTTTTCAGGAAAGCTCCCAGCGATATCCACTGTCCGTAGAAGACTCGCTACGTGGTACTTGATGGCCCCTTCTCACTGCCTGCCCTCTTTTGTATGGAGTTTTGGTATGTCACCTACAATCACCTTTCCATCTCTCCAGAAAGCTAAGTCCCTTGAGTTCTGCAGCCTGCCAACGTCCGCCGCAGTTTTCATTTGCAATCCCTTGAGGGCTGAGATCCGTTCTCGAATCCCATCGGCCGCTTTTGTTTCTGATTCGATCTTCCCCTGCCTTGTGGTTTTCCCCTTCAAAGGTCTTCTCCTGCTTCGGGGATCCTTCCTCTGGGCTAACGGCGCTTCGGTTATGCACTTTCTTCCTACCCCTTCTCCGAGCAGCTTAGGATCCTCTGCTGTACCTTTATTAATTGTCGTCTGTGGCTCGCCTTTCTGCAAACCCTCTGAGAACATTCGAATCTCAGTCTATATGCTACCTGGCACTGGCAAACTTGAGGTGGTTTCTCCTGCTGCTTGTTTTGGGTCGTCGGTTTCAACGTCCTGACTGCCTTCCGGTCCAAGTAACAGCTCTCCATATTCTCGGAACCAACATTCACACCTTCGACATATTTAAGTAAGTGCTAGATACTTGCGGTACAGCGAGTAGTGCCGCTTTGCTAGCTCTCCTCATATCATATGAAGCCATGATTTGCCTTCGTCGCACACGACTCCGCTCTTATCGACAGAGCTTTTTGTGCACCGCGCACCTCCTCACGTAACTTCCCTTGCATCCCCTTCTGGCCTGTTCTAACCAGGAGATACGGAGTTATCCTGTCTAACCTCCTAAGAAAGCGTATAGGACGAGTTTTCTACTCAAAAGCTTAAAACAGTTGACGTTTTCCTTTTCGCTGAGTGTTCCGCATGGATTTTCTTGTCCTTTCTTGCCGATTTGTTTATTCTCCAGTCTCAGTTTCCAAGCTGCAGTACGTCACAGTGTAGCATTTTGAAATATGCTCTCTGAAACCACAGAATCAGGTCACATCAAACTAGGTCCCAGGAAGTGGAGGCTTAATTCAAATTTGTATGCAATTTCCTTCCCCGAGGCCCTGTGAGTTCTCACGTGCAGCAGCATAAAAACTAAATTTTGCATTCTTTAAGGTGTTCAGAACAATGCCGTGCATTTCTAGTCGCTTGACCGCCCATTTTCTTTCCTCCAAAACAAAAGACCCCTGGAGGCAATGAAAGCAACCCAGACTTCCTAAAGCCGTGATACAAGGCAACACGACGAGCCTCATGCGTCGAAGGTGAGTCCTCTATGCTGGTTCCTTTTTTCCGTCTCTAGACAAATTATGGCGCTTGCCACGACAATACTGATGGCTCTCATCCTATCCACTGCATTAACAGACACGGGGGAAGGATGGTAAAAGACAAGAAAAACAAGTGAAAGTTGAGGAAAATGAAGGGGTGAAGTTCCACAGTTAAGAACTTGGCATGGAGTAGCCGCGATGATAACTTCGGCGTAAGCTCAACTAGGCTAGCCTTATTTACCAGATAAAGGACACCTTGCCGTACCAGGACTCTACTTGTAACGCGACAAAGGAAATAATATCACCCACAAAATGAGCGTGATTCCGAAACCAGCTGGTGATCAGTTGTTCTTTGTATGATTGAAGGTGTGACCACATGATGTGGAAAACCCTCCGAGAATACCACGATAGTCTAAATTTTTCAAAATGCTGGATTATACACATTCTTTGTGCGTTTCAAAGCACTTATATTTTGTGCAACCAACCCGGTCTGGTAGCGCCCAAAGCACGATTTTGTCATATCTTGTTTGGACCTGGGTAACTCAGGCTCTAATCCTTCTCACTCCCTGAATTTTGCTTTCAATATGATTTGTTGTGATCGCAGATTTCAGGTTTACATATATTTGAAATGTTGTTCGTTAGTATGGTAAAATTCGCGAATTAATATTGTTTTGCCTTGGGATTCGTGTAAGTCGGCTGTGCACTCCTCGAAGTGCTGCACAATACTCAGATCGAACTCTGAGAACAAGAGAATACATCGTAAACCCAGAAGGGAACCAGAAGAACCAGAAACTGGATAGGAAGTAAGGCGGCCAGTTACTGATAAGGGAGTTGGTGCATTTGATTTTACAGATAATCTAATATCTCCTAGTGTTTTCAGTGGAAGCTCACGTATTACTGAGGGAATGGTTGGTTCTGGAAATATCGACTTTTTCAAGCTGGGGATAGTGAAGATAGAACAGCGGTTATTGTCCGCTAGGAATCGGGCCCAGAATGCAGTGGACATAATTGGATGGGGCGAGCTAGAGCGTCGAGCCATTGAAAACCACCCCTACAATAAACCAAGTCATCCCAAGATAGGTCGTCAATCAGTTCGTACCACTACAACCATCAATTAACCTTCCTAGAGCGGGGCTGACAGTCTTTGACGGACGACCGGAGAAATACTGCAAGCTTGTTTAGCCAAATGTTTATTTGGTTAAGGCTGGACGATCTACCCGCGACAGATGCTGCTCTACCCAACCCACTGTTGACGACGACAGGCTGGGGAAGCCGTTGACGGCTGTTCCATGCTCGGCCCAGTTCATGGCTACACAAGATCAAGGAAGATTTCAAAGAACTCGTTTGGCTAGTCCTTAGGGCTAACGCGAAATTTGGTCGACCGCGCGATATCAGTGGCCAAGAAAACAGGGGGCTGCGCCTACGCCATGTCTGACACCGTCATTGAGATGAAAAATTGTCCGATGGCCCCTGATCACTTGGATTCAAGGTCCTGTCCGGATGTGATGCACATTTTGGAGGGGATGGCTCGTTGTCCCTCATCGAAGCTACAGGGCCACTGGGCCTGGGAAGCAGAAAGCACAAGCCGGTGTAACCGCCAGACCGATCTCCTGGGACCTGATTGTCTACCTAGACAGACAGGCGCGGATAGCCGACAGCAGATTCGGTTGACTCGTTTGCGGAAGCTACAGAACGAACGTACTAAGTACCATTCTAGCGCAAATTACTGCACGGGAGTTCTCGGAGCACCAGCCTTGGAGGAACATGCCTGCCTTTTCGCGTGAGGGTGTAGCTCCCCAGACTGCAAAGCCAGCGACGCCAAACACGGATTGACAAATAGTCCGAAATTCTCCAGAGCTACAGTAAACGGACGGTGGGAAATTGCAAAAACGGCTGGGGCTTCTTCCATGTGACTAAACAACGCACACCCGGTGGCAGCTTGCATAGTGAGAGCTGCGTTTATCGCCAAGGCTCCCCAGACAGGCACCATCGATTTATAAAAAAGTCAAAACACGTTACTCCCGAGGAAAACACAAACCCCAGTGCGATGTGTCCAACATCACGGTCTACCCAGAAAGCAGTACTTCTGGGTTCGGTCGCTGCAGGCGTGGTGGCCCCTGAAGGGGATACTAAGGCTTTGGCCCTGTTTGAAAGTTGATCGGCTACTGCTTCGGCACAGGAAAGGCTTGCAGACAAACACGAACTTAAGGAAAGCCCAACCTAGTTAGCTGCGAGGACGGTGGGCAGGATTAAGGCTATGGCTACAGGTTGGTTGCGATAGCAGCTCGTCGAACATGACATCAATCAGCAGGCCGAGCCAACAGAGAATTTCACTCTGACTGAGCTCCAGATGCGGGGACCCAATTTGGTAAATACCAGCCTATCTAGATGACCTAATCGGCTAAAGGTAACCGTCGTAGCTCAGAGGATGGGAAGGTAGATATTATTACTGGTTGTGACGTGCCGGAAGAGACTTTAATGCCGGATCAAGGGGCAGGAAAAAAGCCAAACACCCTACGCAATAAGTAATAATGGGATGCGTGCTATACTACCCGGCGGGGTAAATGGCACTGTAACTTATGTATCTTTAGAAATGGAACACAGGGAACAGCTACCTTTTCCGTGTAAGACGTTTTTGAGCAATATGTGGCCAAATTTGCAACGGATCCCGAAATCAGAACGCGCTTATCCGTGAAGTTCTACGGTACTAGATTATCAAGTGAACAATGACGCGAAGCAGATACAAACCTCAATTATGCGACCACAGGGACTCAGAAGGCAAGAACCAAATTGCGGCATGCGAGATAGGAGCACGTGCGTCACGCAGGTCCAGAATAGGGATAGGACAGAGCAGCGAGCCGGACTCGAGCAAACAACAGATGGTTCGTAAAATCACAGTGCATAAAACAAGCCAATGGTGCAAATAGGTGAGTGATGTTAAGGAAACATGAAGTTGCACTGTTTTTGAGGGTATTTTCCACGACCGGTCGTTACACCGCCCACCAAAATCTTCCTGAACCTTAGCGGAGTCAAAGGTCTGGAATAACGGTACTGATTATTCCTACCCACCTTGGCCCTGCTCTCAGTGCGCGTACCTTATACATTGCCGTCATTTTTCTACTCACCATCGCACTTGATCCGGTGGCCACACCGATGCGATGTCACCCTGCATCGTCCGTGAGAACGGCTTATCGATGGCGGGCGTGACGGAGACACGTAGGTGCTGTCCTCGGGGGATCCGCTGTGCCACGGCTGCGCGTGCTTGTGTGAGTGTATGTGCGTGTGGGTTTCATGGGTGAGGTAGCCCTCCGGTATATGGGCAAATAGTAAGGACTACAACCTATGGGAGATATCTTCAATAATACCAGTGATAAACGAGGCACAATCAGACATGCGGCATGTTTTAGTGGAGGTCATGAAGTATTAACGTGTATCATGTATGTGTGTGTGTCAGGGTGTATGATAGTTCAACTCGTCAGTACGTCGAAAACGCCCCAACATTTGGGAGGTTCCTTTAACCACTTCAAACACAAGTGAGGACTAACCTACTGGGTTTCCGTGTTATCGGCTTCTCCGTCTTCACTCTCGAGGAGGTTGATACTGCGAACGTCGCGGATTAGCCCTCCACTGGAGGTCCCCACCTTCACAGTTCCTATCACCTCGTCAGGGCTTTCGATGGTTTCCATGACCAGGTTTCAGGGCCCAGGTTCTGAAGTGCGCGTGTTTGTCTGCGATCATCACTACATCCCCAACCGTGAACGGCCTTGCTTTGATCAGCCACTTTTGTCGAGCTTGCAGGGCCGGTGTGCACTCCCGAAGCCATCGCCCCCAAAAAACCTTTCCAAGATAGTTTGCCTGCTTCCACCCATGGAGGTGGCTCTTACGAAGGTTTACCGGTCCTTGGAAACCGTCGTTCGACCTTAACATCAATAAGCCGTTTGGGGTGAGCGCCTGATTGGCGGGGTCGCCGGCCCATCAGTGGAACCAGGGGTCGGTTGTTCAAAATTCTTTCGACCATGGTCATGACGGAGCTCAACGTCTCGTCGTCGGGCGGCTGTTGCTCAATGATCAGCAGCACTATTCGCCCGGTGGACCGGGTCAGGCGTTTCCATACGCCACGGCTATGACTGACTTGCGGGGGATTGAAGCGCCGCCGCATACCATAGGCCACGGTTCGATTCTGCAGTTCGCCCCTGCCCATGTTTTTGCGCCAGAGCTGCAGTTTCCGTTGAGCGCCGACGAAGTTCGCCCCATTGTTGGAGTATATATCTGCCGGTACGCCTCTTTGGTTGATAAATCGCTGTGAGGCCCGTAAAAAGAGTCGGTTGTCATTGAATGCACAGCCCTTAAGTGTACCTCATGTGACTTCATGAACTGCACGGTGCGCCCGTGCCGTTTTTCCAACCTCCTTCCACATTTAATCCACAAGGGTCCGAAATAGTCCATCCCGACGTCGCTGAACGGCCACCAACCGTGAGTCACTCTGCATTCTGGCAGCGGGTTTATGTGTTGTTTGCCCCTTGCGGCACTGCGTCTCCTGCAATGTACACAACTCCGGATTACTCGTTTTACAGTCACTCTCTCAGCAACCAAAGGCGATTTCGAATGATGCTCGTCACGTGACTTTTCCCGACGTGTCCCTCCACGGCTTGGACGTGGTGGATCACTAGCTCTATCAAAGGTTGTCGAGCCAGCTGCAATAAGTGTCACTTTGTGTCGAAGCTCAGGTGGGCTTTGGTCAGCCTACCATCTAACCGTAGTAGTCCATTAATGAGTTTGGGGTTTAAATGCTTCAAGTAGCCTCGCGGAGGTGGTATTCTTTTGTCGGTTGGTCCAGCCTCTCCCGCCTTCTCGCGTTCTTGGTCAAAACCCTACCGTCTTAACATCTCGAATATACCGTTTTCTGCTGCTCGTAGTTCATGGGGGCTCGTCGAACCCACCCGCACCCAACCGGAGGGGCGGATCTCTTTCATGACTAGCAAATGTCTCTTGAACCTGGCCAACCAAACTAATGAACGGAGTGTCTTCATCCGGGAGGAAAACCCGACCAATCGTGACAAACTGAATGTCGGTTCGACGACTGTGACCGTCATCACTAAGTCTCTGATCTCCGGTTCTGATTCCGTAGGGGTTTTTAGTTCGTACACGGGCCAGTCCTGTTTAGACATTTGCATGAATTTCGGTCCTCGAGTCCACGTGCGAGTCGCCGGAAGTTAGTCGCGCCCCGGGAGCTCAGATCTGCTGGGTTATCGCCAGACCTGACATACTTCCGCTGGTTCATGGCCGACTCGTAGTGGATGCTCGTGAGTCGGTTAGCAACGAAAGTACTAAACCGGCTTCTGACGTTGGTAATGTAGTACAGTATTACCGTCGAGTCCGTCCAAAATCTAGCTGGCCAAATGTAGAAGTTGAAATATTTTTTAACTCTGGTAAAGCCCTGACTGCTAACACGGCTGCTCTGAGTTCAAGGCGCGGGATCGAAACCGACTTCAGTGGGGCAGCGCGGGCTTTGGCGAACGGGATCTTCGTGGTATATTGCCCATCTCCCGTGCACCATCGCCCGTACACCACGGCTCCGTAACCAACTTCGGATGCTTCAGATAGGGCGTGTAGTTCTCCCGTTTGTGTTGCATGACCACGGGGGCAAACATTGTGGGATCCTTGTGCCCTCCAGTTTCTCTAAGGGGTTTAGAAATTCCACCCGGTCAAGCCGGTCCTCTCGTTCTAGTGACTGGTCCCAATCGACTTCCCTAGGTTGTGCTTGGTTTTTATGTTTGTAAAGCTTATAATCGTCTGTCATTTAGCTAGAAAGGCTTAGGAAAAATAACCCAAATTTTCTACGATGTTTAACACTCTCTAAAATTCCAACTCACTGACCCATAATCTTTTCGCCTTGTTCATATTATCTCCTGAACTACTCATAGAAGCTTTAAAGGTCCCCCGTAAACATGCCAAGGTCCCGGGTGCAAATAAGGCAATTCGTACTGTCAGGCTCATAAAAACCAAGAACACTCAACCTCAGTCTGCACTCAGTCCATGCTCAGTAGCTCTCTTTGATGTTTATGACTTAGTGAACAAGAAGATTAACGAAGTAGATCAAAGAATGGCGGACCTGCGTAACCAGATCCCGCCCATCGATGATATTCCGTTGACGATATTTCCTATATCTAGCCTAATGGAACCCGGCCCTATAGCTAATCGCCAAAGCTTAGCCGTAACGGGCAGTTAACTAGACTCACTTGTGACAGAAGCTCATAAGCATATAGCCGACGCCAAGAAAGCGACAGTTTTCAACATCCCTGACCGACTACCCCTGCCGTCAGCCAAACTCACCATACTGAATGTTTGCAATATGGCACACCGCAGGTGCTATTGCACTCGGCTGCGCAAAAAATCACAACGCAACAACTGTCCTTTGAAGTTCCAAATCTCTAACGAAATAACAGCTAGAGCATTCATAACCAGTTGGCAAATCATGGCTAACGCCACCCGAATCAAAAGAATTGGAATATTACTGGGTAAAAAGCCCCTCCAAAGAGAGGCTTCCCGATCACTAAAAAGTATCTTAGCTCCACCAACGCAACCCGTGGCTGAAATACCAGTCGCCGCGTCCCCTCACGGCCCCGCAACACAAAAGCCCTTAGTTGCCTGCACTACGCTAGTTGACCAAGACCTGACCACCACCCCGTCTCTAGCACACCCTTCCAGCAAACGGCCCTGCCTTCTACCACCAAGCTCCGCTCCCAAAAAAAGCAACGATATCCATGCCAAACCCACTGTTGGCTCAGGGCCACCGAAGTCCAGTGCATCCAGGCATGCTGCTGCTCATGTCAACCTACTGCCCACCGTCTAACCACAGAAGAAGACTCTGGGGAAGTCTGTGGCCCACAGCCTGTTCTACCCTAACTCATGTCCCACCGTCTTGCGGACACAAATCGTTCGTAAAAGCCATGATAAACTATATAGCCAATCGTCCTACCAGCCGACAGAGTTCTGTCACCCTCACAGATTTTATCTACTACGGCTACTCCCGTAATCCCACTGGTGAGTCTCCTCAGAGCCCCCATTAGGAACCCCAGCCAGGCACTCCAAGTGTACCCCAAATAATCCATGCCATTTGGCGAGCAGGACGCAACCTTGCATTAACCTAAAGAAGCCAAACCCGCCTCGATGTAATAGAGTGGTACCTCGACTAATCAACAAGGTCCACCCAATTCCACTTTGCGATACAGGCGACTAAGCCGACCAAGCCATACCCATCTCTGCTGATACCAGGTGAAGCCGAATTCACTTATTTATTCCTCATGTATTCTTCTGCAGGACCCAACCCCCCACACCACCTTTGAAGTGTATTTGTGTTTAATTTTATGCAGCATTTACGATGTACTACGGAGCTAATTGTCCAAACCTTAGCTCACCACACGACACGACACTGCATGTAGAAGTAACGGGGCTTCGGTCACGCACACATGCCTACATTTTACTCATTTTGCCACACAGCCCTTTGTTGACATTGCAGAAAGTCCTTTGAGTTGAAGTCATACCCGTGATTCCATTGTACACCCCGACACGTAGACACATACACACACACACACACAAGCACATACATCCACAGGACGGCCCTTTACAAGGGCAGCATCTATGTGGCCCCTTCACGCCCGCCATCGGTCATTTGGTCTTGTGGAAGATGTGGACTAGCCTCAAGTCTATGTAGCCAATGGGTCAGGTGCGACCAGTAGTAGAACGTCGACGACGAGCATTGGGCGCGCGCGCTGGCAGCAGGGCTTAGGTAGGTAGAAAGAATCAGTACCTTTATACCAAACCTTTGACTCTGCTAAGGATCCAGGAGGATTTTGGTGGGCGGTGTAACAGCCGGTCGTGGAAAATCCCCCTTTTTCCCTCGCGATTCAGTGTTTTTCCTAACATCACTCATTTCCATACACTATTGACTTGTCCTTACGAACTGGTTGTTTCTATGGACCAATTGTTGTTTGTTCGCGCCCAGAGCGCTACTTTGGCACATCCTTGTTCAGGACCTGCGTGACGCACGTGCTGTTTGCTCACACGCTGTTATTCGGTCTCTCGTTGTTGAGTCATTGTGATCGTATTGTTGAGATTTGTATATTTTGATGTCATTGTTCATGTAATAATCTAGTATCGTAGAATATCACGGATAATCGCCTTTTGATTTCGGGATCCGTTGGAAATTTGGCTACGCATTGCTCAAACGTTCGTTACAACAGTAGTGTTTTACGGGTCACAGGGAGCGGCTGGGACACACTAAGAACACAAATGGCAAGTTTATATGATAGATCCAGAGAATGTATGACGAATCCTATCGCGGGGTATCTACAAGTCTAATGCTGCAGTTTGCTATTAGGTAAGGCTGTAAGCTGGAGGGTGGGCTGGATTCTGGGACAAAAGGATTGCCGTTTCCTTAAGAAAATGAGGAAGAATAGATAAGTGGGCGAAAAATACGGGCGCTTTTCTCTACGTTCTTACATGTATGTTTGTATATACAATAATATCTACATGGATATAATTAGCGCTTTGATGAGACGTGCCTGTCGTCTGATGTAGCGACTTGCTGTCCAGAGCCACAGTGGATTTTTAGCTGACGTCAGAAAACATGCCTGGCGTGCATGGGAGGGCACTAGGTGGCAATAGGATCCAACTTCTTTCTCATTAAATATTCCAAGCTTGGGAATAAACACCGCTGACGTTTCGCAAATGTGCGTCAATAACCCAGCTTAGCCATGCCCTAAAATCACAACTTACCTTTAAGCATATATTATCTTTGACTAAAGCCAGCATATCTGAGGATCGAGCCTATGAAGGAGGCATCGAACCTTAGAACCCTAGCTTCCGTCTCCCCCCCCCCCGCTCTCTGCTATCAGTCGAGCTGGCCTTCGAAAAAGTGTTCCAGTACTAGGATCATGGCACCATATCCCAAACCTACCATTTCCTGCTAACGACAGACGCTAGGCTAACCATTTATTGCCACTTTTTTACGTATACCGCACATAACCCACATTACAGTAGGATACAGTTTTCGCCTTTTACAACTTTAACTGGTTAGAAGCCTGTCGGTTCTCGCTACCCACCCACATTCACCTATCATCATCTAACTTCTATACGACCCTGCCCTATCTAATTCACTAGTCGGTCTTCACAACTACGTCTAGACGATTACTGCCCCCCTCGCCATATAGTACCAGGGCAGCCATGTAAAACAACTTTCCTCTAGCTCAAGGTTTTTAGCCATTGATGTTTTCCCCTAGCATCAAATGGTTCAGTGGAGCTGGATCCTAGGACATTAAGTTCCACCGCCCACTACTTCACTCCTTAATACTTCGACTCTTCCCCTACTTATTCTGGCTTCCGCTCCTCTCAGCTTCCTTGCCCGGCCGTAATTTGCTTTCCTTATTTATTCCGGTTGCAAATCTTTCGTCTCACAAGTCCACCTTCCAATAGCTACGTGTTGGCCTCAATTTCCTCCCCTTGTATTTCCCGACATGAACGTTAGTCTGCGTCGCCAAGATTTCTGAATCCATCACCTAACTTAGACTGCCATTTTCTCTCCGTGTGTACAATAACATACTGGCGCAGCCTAACTCAGCCACACCAGAACGGCCTCTGGAAGTTTTAGGCACGGTCAGGTGCTGTACGAGACTGAAACATATATTCAGGCGCGTACATTACAACACTCGTTGTGTTACCCCGTGTGTTTGCTTAACCCCACCCTGCATTTTCTCGGCCTATGCAAGTGAAAACCCTGATGTCAACGGCACCTTCACCATAGCTGCGTCCGGACGTGGGAAAAACAGGCCACCCTCAGCAGTTGCAAAAAAGACATACGCGGAAAATTACGGTCGGGCGGAGGGGCTATGGGAAGTTCCTTTATGGGCTCAACCACCTCTCTTTTAGAAAAAGTGGAGAACGAAAATGGCCGAGTGAGTTCGACTTGATCTATAAATACCACTAATATCGGGCTGCGAAGGAAATGGGCAAAACTCCAATCATGGGTGTCTCCCATCAGCTCAAAACTGACGCTGCGGAAGGGAAAACCCCACACCGCCCTTGTCCGTTTGATATGCTTTTGGTTCCTACGGACGAGACTGACGGGGTGATAGCCAACTGATGGCTTCACACATGCTTATCCACATCCCGCTGTAATTTTCAACCACCTCGTGCCCTCCCATGCACGCCAGGCATGTTTTCTGACGTCAGCTAAAAATCCACTGTGGCTCTGGACAGCAAGTCGCTACATCAGACGACAGGCACGTCTCATCAAAGCGCTAATTATATCCATGTAGATATTATTGTATATACAAACATACATGTAAGAACGTAGAGAAAAGCGCCCGTATTTTTCGCCCACTTATCTATTCTTCCTCATTTTCTTAAGGAAACGGCAATCCTTTTGTCCCAGAATCCAGCCCACCCTCCAGCTTACAGCCTTACCTAATAGCAAACTGCAGCATTAGACTTGTAGATACCCCGCGATAGGATTCGTCATACATTCTCTGGATCTATCATATAAACTTGCCATTTGTGTTCTTAGTGTGTCCCAGCCGCTCCCTGTGACCCGTAAAACACTACTGTTGTAACGAACGTTTGAGCAATGCGTAGCCAAATTTCCAACGGATCCCGAAATCAAAAGGCGATTATCCGTGATATTCTACGATACTAGATTATTACATGAACAATGACATCAAAATATACAAATCTCAACAATACGATCACAATGACTCAACAACGAGAGACCGAATAACAGCGTGTGAGCAAACAGCACGTGCGTCACGCAGGTCCTGAACAAGGATGTGCCAAAGTAGCGCTCTGGGCGCGAACAAACAACAATTGGTCCATAGAAACAACCAGTTCGTAAGGACAAGTCAATAGTGTATGGAAATGAGTGATGTTAGGAAAAACACTGAATCGCGAGGGAAAAAGGGGGATTTTCCACGACCGGCTGTTACACCGCCCACCAAAATCCTCCTGGATCCTTAGCAGAGTCAAAGGTTTGGTATAAAGGTACTGATTCTTTCTACCTACCTAAGCCCTGCTGCCAGCGCGCGCGCCCAATGCTCGTCGTCGACGTTCTACTACTGGTCGCACCTGACCCATTGGCTACATAGACTTGAGGCTAGTCCACATCTTCCACAAGACCAAATGACCGATGGCGGGCGTGAAGGGGCCACATAGATGCTGCCCTTGTAAAGGGCCGTCCTGTGGATGTATGTGCTTGTGTGTGTGTGTGTGTATGTGTCTACGTGTCGGGGTGTACAATGGAATCACGGGTATGACTTCAACTCAAAGGACTTTCTGCAATGTCAACAAAGGGCTGTGTGGCAAAATGAGTAAAATGTAGGCATGTGTGCGTGACCGAAGCCCCGTTACTTCTACATGCAGTGTCGTGTCGTGTGGTGAGCTAAGGTTTGGACAATTAGCTCCGTAGTACATCGTAAATGCTGCATAAAATTAAACACAAATATACTTCAAAGATGGTGTGGGGGGTTGGGTCCTGCAGAAGAATACATGAGGAATAAATAAGTGAATTCGGCTTCATCTGGTATCAGCAGAGATGGGTATGGCTTGGGCAGTAGCGTCGGCCTCGCCCGCGTCGCTGCCACCTTCAAGCAGACATATTTTGCGTATATCTTGCAATACGTCTTCTTTGTTCTTCCTCACCACCATCGTGCGCACGAGGCCGTCGATTTCTGTACAACAATCCTTGACCGCTCAAACCGGTGAATCGTCTTTATTTAAGTGGCTCTCCACGAGGATGACCACGTCGCCACGTCTGAACGACCTCTGTTTGGAGATACACTTTTGACGAAGCTACAGTGTCGGTAGGTGCTCCCTCGTCCATCGTTTCCAAAAAGCCTGTGCTAGGTGATTCGCTTGTTTTCATCCAAAAACGTACGTTCCACGCAGAGTTTTTGTGTTGGTCACTCCTGCGTTTGACCGGAGTAATAATAGGTCGTTGGAAGTGAGTGCCGGTTCGCGTTCCTGGTCTGGGACGATCGGCACCAAGGGTTTGTTGTTTATTATGCGTTCTACTTCTGTTTGTAAAGTAGTCAGCATCTCGTCATCGAGGGTTTGTTGTGAGGTCAGGGCTGTGAGTATTTTTCTAGTCGATCGTATCAGCCTTTCCCAAACGCCCCCACGATGACTGGCATAAGGTTGATTGAAGTGCCATTCTATCCTCTTTGCTACGGTCTGGTTTTGTATTTTGGCGGTGTCCGAAGGGCTCTGCCATTTCTCCAACTCCTTATGAGCCCCAACGAAGTTCGAGCCATTGTCGGAGTATATATTCTTGGGGACGTCCCAACTGGCGATGAACCTTTGAAGGGCCATTAGAAATGAATCGGCTGTCATGTTATGCACTACTTCGAGGTGGACTGCTCTGGATTGTAGGCGTGTTATCAGGCAGCTGTACCTCTTTTGGGTGCTCCACTGATGTCGTACGAGTAACGGGCCAAAGCAGTCGACGCCGATTTCCACGAACGGGCACCATCCCGGTTGGACTCTTACGGCTGGAAGGGAAGCCATCATTTGTTGGCCTGCTACCGCTCTCCGGCGACGACAAGTAATGCGGTTGCCTATGACTGGCCGTCACTGGTCCCTTTGTCATCCAAAACCGTCGGCGTATATTTTTCACTAAGTGATTCAGGCCTGTGTGTCCCTCTTCCCGGTGTAAATGATCTATCAGGCATCTCGTTATATGGTAGTCACCGGGGATCATTATGGGGTGTTGTTTTCGTAATCCAGGCTTAAATTCGCCAGCCTCCCTCCAACCCTTAGTAGTCCATTGATTCGTACGGGATTTAGTGCTCGGATACTACTGCGCAACAGCCTGCTTCCTTTGGTGTTATAATCTGTCCTGGTTAGCTCGCGGGCCTCGGACGGGAAGGCGTCTAGTTGCAGTAGGTGTAGAACGTCGATTTCGGCTTGGTTCAGCTCGCCCGGTAGTATCGTCCCCACGTTCAATGTATTTTGTGGTCTTGCGCCTTTCATAATCAATAAGGGTGCTTTTTACCGTGTCCACCAGACCGCGGCTCTTAACATTTTTGTCCGGTTGGGGAATTGGCACAGTTTCCCTATCAGGCTAACGCTTCCCGTGAAGTTTGTAGCCAGTATCAGTCTTTTAGTCTCGATATCACCATCATCAGCCTTGGGTATTAATAGCGTTGGCCACATCTCTTTAGCTGCCGTTAGGAAGTCCGGTCCCATTGTCCACGTCCTTAACCTCTCTAGTGTTTTCGGGCCCCTTGAGAAGAAGTCGGCCGGGCTACTGGCGGATTTTGCATAGTGCCATTGATCGGTTTTAGTCGACTCGTGGATTATAGTGAGTCTGTTGGCCACGAAAGTGTTAAAGCGAGTGGTAGTGTTGTTTGTGTAACGAGTTACCGTGGCTGAGTCCGTCCAAAAGTTTGTTTCCCAGTCTATCAGCTTGAAGCATCTCCTAACCAGCCCCTCGGCTTTCACGGCCAGTACTGCTGCAGTCAGTTCCAGCCTTGGAATCGACACTGTTTTCAATGGAGTCAATCTCACCTTTGCGAATAGTATCTGGCTGTGCCGCCCACCATTTGCGTCCACCCATCAGCCGTAAGCAACTATCCCGTAGCCTATTTCTGATGCATCGGAGAATAAGTGGAGTTGGGCATCATTCGTGCTCTTGATACCTGTTAAGCGCCTTTGTATTTTTATCTTCCCAAGTTGCTCCAGGCTGTGCAGCCAGTCGCGCCATCGCTTGCCGTCGTCATCCTAGAGGGGTTCGTCCCAACCCGTCCCTCTTTGGCACAGCGATTGCAGTAAGCGCTTTCCCGGTAACAACCATGGCGAAACAAAACCTAGGGGGTCATAGAGACTTGAGACTGCTGATAGGATCCCTCGCCGTGTGAGTGGTCGTCTGGGTAGGTCTAGAGTGAAGATGAATTCGTCCCCTCTGGGTTTCCACTGAAGCCCAAGCGTGCGCTCCGTTTGTGAAGAGGATCCCAAAGCTCTCTCTTACAGTCCATTTTCTCGGCCTTCGGTATAACATTGAGCACTTCTTGGTTGTTCGAAGTCCATTTAGTGAGGTCGAAACCTCCGGCATTTCGAGTGGTGATCAATTCGGTCATATAAAGAATAGCAGCATTTGGGTCGTCAAAGGAGCACAGGAAATCGTCCACGTAGAAATGGTCCATTGTTCTTCCTAACAAGCTGCTGGTGTCGTTGAAACGCTTGAGGGTTTCATGGAGGGCAAAATTAGCACAGAAGGGGATGATACCGTCCCAAAGGGACGCACGGTCAGCCTTTACTCGTCAGGTGCGCGATTTGTGTCGTTCTCAGGCCACCAGAGGAGACAGAAGGCGTCCCTATCTTGAACGGGCATCTTCACTTGTAGAAAAATTTTGCGTATGTCCGCAGAGACGGCTACCTTTCCCAGCCGAAAACGACATAAAACCTCGAGTAGTGGTGTTGTCCAGTTTGGGCCCCGTAGTATATGGTCGTTGAGTGACACACCCTGGCATTTCGCGGCAAAGTCGAAAACCACTCTGACCCTCCCCGGTTTCTTTGGGTTCATGACCGGGTGATGGGGTGGGTGCCACCTCGAATTTGCGCTGCTAACCGCTGTATCTACCTTTTTCATGTAACCCAAGTCGATGTTGCGTTGCATGGCTCGCGTGTATTCTATCTTTAACTGTGGTTCCCGGAGCAGCCTGGTTTTGAGGAAGCCTAATATTTTCAAAGCCATTTCTCGGCTGTTTGGCGTGGGTTTCATGTTGGGTCTCCACCGGATAAAAACCTCGAAACGACCTTTTGCGTACTTGACATTCTCGGCCACCATTTCCAAGGCCAACCTATCTTCTCGTGATGGGGCATCTCTGTCCATGGCCAGGTCAGCAAATTCGGTGTTATACAATTGTTAGAATGCCTGTTCGATGTTCGTCGTTTCCACCGAAATGCAGTTGGTTTGTTTGCCGCATCTTCCATCTGTACTACCATATAAAGTCCAACCGAATATGGTGCGTACTGCATAGGGTGCTTTGGGGCTTCCTATCCTTTGATCCAGGACCCAATGTGCTTCTGGTTATCAGAGCCGATCAGCAGATCAATTTCGTTATTCTGCCGCTCCTCGATCGTAACCCCGTCGAGATGCGGCCACTGAGTCAGAATCGGTTGCACTGACTGAGGTGCTCTCATCGGCAGGTCCTTTATAGTGAATGCTTCCAGGGTTTCTGCTCTATCGTTGCCGACCAAGGAAACGAGTTCCAGGTGCAGTTTGGTTGACTGGATGACTTCGGTGCCACTCACTGTGCTTACTGCTATGAGGATTTATGCCCTCTAATCCCATATCTCTCTGCGAACTCCTTCCTTACTAGCGTGGTATCCGAGCCATTATTTATGAAGGCCAACGCTTTGGTCACTCCTGTTGGGGTCACTACTCCCACGGCGACTACGCCTAAACGTACTGGTTTTTTGGCAGATCGTGACGTTGAACAAACTACGCTGCGATTGGTACTCGTCTCGGGTAAGGTTACTCTCTCCTGATGCAGCAACCGATGGTGTCTGCCCGTGCAGCCCTCGTAACCACATCGGTTCCTTGTCCTACAGGCTGCTGCCCGGTGTGTGGTGTTGAGACAAATAAAACACGCTCCTGCAATCCTCGCCATTCCCCGCCGTTCGTCTATTGTGGCTTTGCCGAACTTGGGGCATTCTGGTAGGTCATGGCTAGTACCACAGGATCTGCAATTGGGTTACGCAGTAGCATCGCGTTAAATGGCATGTGCATTGGTCCAAGGTTGGTATTTTGGATGTTCCCGTGCAGAGGTTTGAGCTTGGCTAGTGCTGGGCTTGTTTGCTCGGTTGCTGTCCCGGATGAGTCGGCCAAACCTGCAGTCGGCTATCTTGGTTTGCCTGTCCAAGTATTCGGTCAGGTCTTCGAAGTTAGCTTCTCTGTCGCTTAGGCTTATCCGTTCTGCTTCTTCCGCCCACCAACCCTGTATTTCGGGAGAAAGGGGACGGACTATGTTTTCCAAAGTGTGCATGGCGTCTAGGTCAGCCCTGTAACCTAAATGGTCGAGGGCTATTGAGCAGTTCTGCATCTTAATCACCAGGTCGGTCATTGCGCAGACGTCGCATTCGGTTCTCTTTGCCTCTACCATCAAGCCCTCTATTAGGTTACGGGCTACTTTGAAAGGTTGGCCAAACAAGTCCCTTAGAATCTTTCTTGCTCTTGTGTAGCCTTGTTCCGGGTCGAGCATGGTACACCCGTCGATAGCTTCTCTTGCTCGGCCTCGACAGTGGTGAGTAAGGTAAAGAAGCCTTTGCCCAGGGTCGGTTACCTTATTTTCAACGAACGTCTCGAACTGCTTGACAAACTTGCAGTATTGCTCAGCTCATCCGTCGAAAACCGTTAGTTCCACTCTAAACAAATCGATCCATTGTGGTTTTTAGTCGGCGACCGGCGTGGGGTTCCCTATCTTGTTGCACCCTGATCTACCGGAAGTGTCGAAGTCGCTGGTCTTGAGCTATCGCTCTCTCTGTGTACGCTTCTTTTATGCTTCCTGTGCCTATAGTCTTGCCGATAGTAACTGTTGCTCTAGGTCTAGTATTCTCAGCCTATATAAATCAATATCCTTACGATCCATATTGCTCTCTTTAACACATGAACTAGCGCTGACAGGACTAGGCGATCTAACATTAACTAAAGAATAAAATGTACCCAAAACCTCCCCAGAGACCTACCGTGTTATTTCTTGTCCGGATTCCAATGTTTTCAATCCTTTTTTGGCATTTTGCGTGTTTTTCCTCGTTCCAAATTGATCTATTGAGCAATGCGTAGCCAAATTTCCAACGGATCCCGAAATCAAAAGGCGATTATCCGTGATATTCTACGATACTAGATTATTACATGAACAATGACATCAAAATATACAAATCTCAACAATACGATCACAATGACTCAACAACGAGAAACCGAATAACAGCGTGTGAGCAAACAGCACGTGCGTCACGCAGGTCCTGAACAAGGATGTGCCAAAGTAGCGCTCTGGGCGCGAACAAACAACAATTGGTCCATAGAAACAACCAGTTCGTAAGGACAAGTCAATAGTGTATGGAAATAAGTGATGTTAGGAAAAACACTGAATCGCGAGGGAAAAAGGGGGATTTTCCACGACCGGCTGTTACAACTGTGGGATTTGTCATATAACCCTAGACCTATTATGCAAGCTTACCATTCAGGTTCTTCTTGTTGCCCAGCTACTTTCTCACGTAGTCCTCAGACCCTAGTCCCAATGAACCTCCACGGCTTTATCAACCCCTGAAGATAAGACTCCTCGGTGAACGGCCGAATCGGTCATCAATAACTTTGCCTAGTAGCGCAAGCCCAGTTAGCCCTCACGAACACCAAATCACAATACCAAGGACTCCTCACTTCATCAAGACCACTGTGCCTCGTTTCCAACCTCCGTACTCCTATCCGTTATCTTGCCCACGCAAACCTCCAGTTGGAACATCTCCCAGACTGCGATCCTCTTTTACAGTTTCAGAACCTTCCGGCCATCACGTTGCCTGGCTGTAATATATCGTGCAGACAGCTTATCTTTTACTCTGACCGTCTACAACCGCACCAAAGGGCGGCTACCGAGAATACGTTCTAGCCACCGGGTTTCACCCACAAGAAGTCCTGTTATTGCTGCATATGCCACTCTGAGGCTTACTGAAGAATGCTCACTACAAGACCCTCTAATGTCGAAGCCACCGTGCGAGGACTCCTAATGAAATAGTGACTGGTCCAGATTCGGCGACGCCCCTCCTTCCCATGATGAAATAGCGAACGAAAACCGCTGTCAACCGTTGCCCAGAAAGCCAAAAAAGGACGCAGAAAAGCCACAAGAAACTCAACATATTTATGTTGTCGCCAATTTACCAGCATAACCTGGCCTATTGAAAAGGTTTTCGCCTTGGTCAAGCCTTATTTTGCTCCTCATGGACACGGCATTCCGATTGCTGATTAGTCCTCCCTGGAACTTCATCCATCTTCCATCATCGGCGAACTACCGACACCAGATGACACGCACTACTTCTCATGGAAATCGTCTTACCTTTTCAGGGTTTTTTATTACTTTTCGTGCCAACAAATCTATGAAAATTAGTATTCCCCTGCGAACCTTCATGAAATTCTTCCCTGCCTCCTTTGTCCCAACGCCAATTACTTTTTTAAGTGAACATGATTATGCATTACTAACCATTTTCTCGCATCATTCTTGTGAATATTGTATTTCCTGCATCCTGAGCCAATATCCGTCTGAACATTCCCACTTCCGGCCGATTCATTACTATTGCCGCAGTTGACTCTAAATCAACCCGTACTCGCCGTGTGTTCTCTTGTCGCTTTGATTTATTCAAAGTCTCCTCATCCTTTTTCCATTGTTGCTGTGATGTGCGAATCTCTCTTTGGAATTTGTGAATTTTCCATCCCATTCAATAATATTGTAAACTCTGACCATGCTTACATGCGTGCTTCTCGACCACGGTCCAGAAATATACTTTTATTATTATTATTACTACTTTCTTACGGCGTAGCCGCTGCAACAGGATATTTCCGGGCAACAACCAGGGAGAGAATAAAACCACGCTGATCGAACAAAGTAGAGACAGCAGATTGTATACTTCGACGGGTTACCGGCAGCTTGGGAACGTTCAGCTCGAAAACAAAGTCGTCTGTTTCCGCGTCCCATTGTATTCTTAAAGTGCGTTCGGTAGGGAGTAGGGGCCGTCCAAGTCTCTGGCCCTTTCGGCCCTCGTGTCAAGAGATGACCCCGAGCACTTCGGCGGCGTTCCAGATCCATTTGGTCAGATGGAAGCCACCCTCTTCTAGCAATCTTGTTAGGCCCCTGAACTGGGCTGGGGCCGAATCTACATCATCGAATGACCCAAGATAGTCGTCGATGTAAGAGTTTCTGCTGACGCTCTCTACCACCAACCGGTGGGCCAAATCTCTATGTTTTTTCGCTGATTCTCGAAGAGCGAAGTTCGCACAGAACGGTGAGGGTATGGCTCTGAAGGAGTGGACGGTTATCCTGTAATTTATCACTGCATTGTCCCGGCTGCTCTGTCCCCATCACAGGAAACGCAACGCATCTCGCTCTTCTACCGGTATTTTCATCTGGTGAAACATCTTCCTTGATATAGGTGGACAGGGCCACTCTACCCACTCTTAAACGACAGGACTTCAATCAATGGCGTCGTCCTGTCAGGCCCTTGTAGTAGGCGATCATTTGCCGACTTGCCCTGGAACTTGGCCGCATAGTCTAAAACCACCCGCAGTTTTACGGGTTTTTGGGGGTTGATTATCGGGTGGTGGGTTAGATACCAGATCCCATTCCGGCCGTCAATGGTATCAGGCACTCTTTCAACGTAGCCTAGAGCTTCGTTTCGCTTCATAACTTCTGCATATCGTTCCCATAGGTCCTGGTCTCGAACGAAGCCTTCTTTCAGCCGAAATAGTCTTTTCAAAGCACAGTTTCTGTTATCCACCCAAGGGTCAGCTGGTGTGTGCCATGGGAGTGGAACCTCGAACTGTTTTCAGTGCCCCTAGTTCCTTTCCGCACCGTTTTCAGGGCGAAGAGATCCTCCTGAGACAATGATGGTCTTTCGTCTTCAATATCGTGAAACTCCTTTTCATACAGCCGTGGCAATTGATACCCTATGTCGATACGTGATTAACGGAATGGGGTCTCCCTACTGGACCACATAATGTCCATCCCAGAGCCGTGCGCACGGCATAAAATGCCTGGTGGTTGCCCACCCTCTGTCAGGTATCCAATGTGCCTTTGGCAAGTCACAGCCGATAGGAAGGTTCACTTCGTCGCCTTCCCAGCCTATGACGGTTACATCCTGCAGGAGGAGCCACCTAGTTAAAGTTGCGTTCACTGACCTTGGTGCTCGCGTGGGGAGGTCAGCTAAAGTAAATGCCTCCGTTGACTCGATTTGCTTCTTAGTGTCTAAGGAGTCGAGCTGTAACCTCAAACGGCCGGCAGTCATTACCTGCGTTCCGCCCATCGTGCTCACTGCTAACGACATCGTGCTCTAGCGAGCCCGTGTTTGTCAGCAAACCGCTCCTTCATCAGGGTAGTGTCCGAGCCACTATCAACGAAAGCCAACGCTATGACCACCCCAGTTGGGGTCATCACTCCCACGGCAGCTACTCCTAAACGTACTGGTTTACTGGTAGACTGCGACGTTGAACAATTTACACCGGGCGTGGTGTTAGTCTTTAGTGTAGTTTCTCTCACCTGGTATATTAATCGATGGTGCCTGCCCGTGCAACCCTCGGAACCATATCTGGTCTCTGTTCGACCGGCTGCTGCCCGGTGCATGGTGTTGAGGCATATAAAGCACGCTTCTGCCTTCCTCGCCATTCCCCGACGCCCGTCTATTGTGGCGTTGATGAACGTCGGGCAATCTAGTAGACCATGGCTAGCATCACATGACCCGCAACTTGGATGCGCTATAGCCTCGCGTGAGATGGGGTGCGCATTGGTCCAAGGCTTATATTTCAGATGTTCCCGTGCCGTGGTTTGAGCCTGGCTAGTACTATATTTGCTTACCCTGTTACTGTCTCAGATGAGTCGGCCAAATCTACTGTCGGCCATCTTGGTTTGCCTGTCCAAGTATTCGGTGAAGCCTTCGAAGTTAGCCTCACGGTCGCTTCGGCTTACACCTTCCGCCTCTTCCGCCCACTGACCTTGTAGTTCGGGAGGGGGTGACGGGCTATGCCCTCCGAGGTACGCAGTGCGTTGAGGTCATCCCTGTAACCTAAATGGCTGAGGGCTATTGAGCAGTCCCGCATTTCGATCACCAGGTCGGTCTTTGTACGGGAGTCGCCTTGGTTCTTTTGGCCCCTACCCTCACGCCCTCTATTAGATTACGGGCTACCTCGAATAGCTTGCCGAAAAGGGTCCCTCAAAACCTTCCCTGATCGTGTATAGCCTTGCTCTGAGTCAAGCATGGTACACCCATCGATAGCTTCTCTTGCTTGGTCTCGACGGCGATGAGTCAGGTAGAGAGGTCTTTGCCCGGGGGCGGTTATTTTGTATTCGACGGAAGCTTCGAACTACCTGATGAACCTGCAGTGATGTTCAGGTAGCCCGTCGAAAACTGTTAGTTCTGCTCCTGGCAGACCGATCGTTTTTTGTGTTGATGTTTTATATTCGGCGACCGGCTCAGAGTTTCCTATTTTGTTCTGTCCCGATTTGTCGGATAGGTCATAGTCGTTGGTCTTCTGCTCACGCTCGTTCTGTCCTCACTTCTCATATGCCTTATGGGCCCTCCGCCTAGCCGATAGCAGTTGTTGTTCTAGGTCTGTTATCCCTAGCCTGAATAGATCGACATTCTTGCAATCCATATTACCCTCAGTAATACATGAGCTAGCACTGAGGAACTAGGCGACCTAGTTTTACTAAGGAATCAAAAGTACCCGAAACCTCCCCAGTGACTTGCCGCATTACTTGCTGTCCAGATTTCAAATGATTCGTCACTTTTCTTGGCATGTTGGGCATTTTCCCGATCCAAATTGATCAACTGAGTATTGTGAGACGCCTTTGAGCAATATGTGGCCAAATTTGCAACGGATCCCGAAATCAGAACGCGCTTATCCGTGAAGTTCTACGGTACTAGATTATCAAGTGAACAATGACGCGAAGCAGATACAAACCTCAATTATGCGACCACAGGGACTCAGAAGGCAAGAACCAAATTGCGGCATGCGAGATAGGAGCACGTGCGTCACGCAGGTCCAGAATAGGGATAGGACAGAGCAGCGCGTTGGGCTCGAGAAACAACAGATGGTTCGTAAAATCACAGTGCATAAAATAATCCAATGGTGCAAATAGGTGAGTGATGTTAAGGAAACATGAAGTTGCCCTGTTTTTGAGAGTATGTCCCACGGCCGGCCATTACAGGAGTCACCGCAAACAACATATATTCAGAATATGAATCATGCTTTTTCGGAGCGCAAAAGGAGCCTGAGAGCTGGTAGCAGCGCCTGTGCTGGTCTCGAATACGGAATATATTGACTCGCTGGGGCTTTGAACCTTATGAACAAATACTGAAAATCCTTCCAAATGTTCTACGTGCTTTTTGAATTTGAATATATTCAACACTACATTGAAAAGCTCGCTCATGTACCACACTTTTCACTTTTGTTTATCCATGAGAGACATTTGAATTCCGCCTCGAACCGTTTATGACCGTTGTGCTTGAACCACGGGATTCGAACCTTTGGATTTTACTGTGAAGTCTATTTAGCCGCATACTTGAGGTCTGTATATATTTGTAAACTTTGAGAATGTCAATTTAGTACCGTGTAAACTACGAATCAATCTTGTTTTGGTTTTGGGATTCGTTTGGATTGGCTACGCGTTGCTCGATTTGCGAGAATTGACTTACAGTACTCAAGTGGAACCTGGACAAGGGAACTCATTAGAAGTGCCCAGACGAGGAAACAAGGACCTTTTGAGACAACAGGAATTAACTCGGCAAGCCTCTGGGGATGGTTTGGGTAATATTGATTCTCTGGATAATGATAAATCTTCTAGTTCTGTCAGTACCAGGTCATATATTTCTAATTGCAATGAGTTTGTTGATGTAAGTACTTATAGAATGAGAGTGATAGAGTAAGAGAACGAGCTGCGGTTAGCCAGGAACCAAGCAGAGCCTCTTAAACAAGGAACTGGTCTCAGCAAGCCAGCAAAAAACCAATGTAGTTCACGATGTCAGCATCAAAACGGCACTGTGATGGGCGCATGAATCCCTTGAGACCGTCTGAAACTACCGAGGATTTGCATTCGACCTGCCGGGAGTGGGGCTACCCCATTTCGACGGGCACTCCGAGCAATACTGTATGTTCATAAAACAATTCGAAAATTTTGTTGAGTGCAAAGTTGCCGATCTTGGTCAAAGGTTGTTGTATTTATTATATTACCGTCGTGGGAGGGCCAAAAGTGATATGGAAGGCTGCGCGATGCTTGATCCACCGATGGGGTACATCAGGGCATGCAGAATCCTGAAAGATTTGTTTGGGCAACCACTCAAGGTGGCTAGAAGCCTGATTGATGGTGTTTTATTGGAGACAAAATGGACTGAGGACAAGGCTGAAGTACTGTCCAATTTGGTGATCAAAATGCAGAATTGCAGTATAGCACTGGGGCACCTAGAATACCAGTCTGATCTGAATGCGTTGCACACACAGGAATACATTGTCCGATGTCTACGTATTGATTTACAGAGCCCATGAGCAGAGGAAGCCGAAAAAATAAATATGCTTGGGCGGGAACCTACGTCCAATGATTTGACGGAGTTCATAGGTCGTCTATCCCGTGTCGCCAACAGCCGATTTGGATAAATCGTACGAGAAAGTTGCAGGCAGTCGCGAACGGAACCAACATCTGCTCAAATAGTAGTGAAGGACTGTAACCGAATCCAGTCTTTGGCTAACATGCACAAGACAAGTCGAGAACCTTAGAGGTCAACTAAATGCGCTTTATGCAACTCCCTGTATCGGTTACCGGATTGTCCGACCTTTCATGGGATGGGTGTACGCGATCGGTGGTGCGCAGTAAAAAAGATTGGCTCATGCTTTCTGTGCTTGAACAACTCTCATCAAGCCTCTGAATGCAGCTTAGGAGTGAAATGTAACCAGGACGGATGCTTGGGTAATCGTCACTCGTTACTACACGGCCCTCTCAACAATAGGCCTATTCAGCCGGATGAACCCAGAATTGTCTGTTCAACGAGACGTAATGATTTCAAACCGGCGAGATTAGGCATCGCAACTGTCGGCATCGTGACGCCTAAGGGATTGAGGAGGGTCAATGTATCTTTGGACACGGGGTAGGATACCTCGCTGATTGCTCGCGAGCTTGTAGAAAGATATGAACCAGTCGGCGAGCCTACCTCGCGCACTATCAGCACGATTGCAGGGGGTCGTGTTAACAATTCAGAGAGACTGACCCTGCAGTTAACGTCTTTATCTGATGAGGGGACCGTAGAAATTCCGGAAGCCCTTGCAATAGACAGCTTGTCGATGAGACCAGTCGACCCTATTAGACCGATCTCCAAGACATGGACTCATATCTGGGACAGCTTTCGAAGAAGTGTCTAGCCACCACGTTGACATACTAATTGGATGTAATGTACCAGAGGCTCTTTTTGTGCTTGAACAGAGCGTAAGCAGTCGAAAAGAACCATTCGCTAGGCAAACAATACTTGGCTGAACCCTTCTCTGACCACTGACGAACGAACTTGACTAATCGGCGTCAATAATTTGCCTAACTGTTGCTGAGAGAAGAGCCTACATAGAACACAATCAACTTTTCGATGTCCAATACAACGGTCCATCTCAGGAAGGCGAAGTTCACTCAAAAGAAGATCAGTCGGTGCTTTCGATGTTAACTTCAAAGACGGGACGTCACAATGGGCAACACAAAGTTGCTATACCCAAGAGACCACCGTCAAGTCATCTATCAAGAAATAGAAAAGTTGCCCGGGGGCGTTTGAAATATCTCAAAAAAGGACACTTTCGAGAAGCCCCACTGAAAGTTGGACACCAGCAGGTCGCTCAAAGCATCTCGGAATTTGCCGACCTGGTGACTGTGCTGGTACTTGGGTGGAACCGCGTGGCCGGCGGTGAAACAAAGTAACCTCTGCCAAAACAAATTTGCTGAGCTGAAGTCAGTATCCATAAACGAACTCATGATGACTGCACTATTATTGGGCTTTAAGGTAGCACTAATACTAAAAGAGAACTGTACCACCATCGAACTGAGCCTTGCATATTGGACTGATCCTACAGTCGTGTTACATTACAGGAAACGGAAAAAACGAAGAGCGTGTTCGAAACATCAGAGGGTTAATCCACTCGTAGCAGGAAACAGCGAGGAAAATGTAGATGATTCGGGCCCGAAACCACATACAGGAGACGAAGTAGCTTGCATTTTATTCCACTTCATGTCCTGCAACTATTCAACTGAACCCATTTTTCCTGAAAGTTGCAAAATGTACTAAGTTCCCGTTTCTATCCAGCGTGCACATATGCGTAAGGCAGAAATTCACCAATACTTCACCTGAACAGTTCAACTGAGGCTTATTAGCTGTGAGCACATTGTGAAAGTACTCCTGCCTTTGGAGAAGAACATTTATTTACATTTCATACAATATTGTTTGTCACATATTTTGTACACAGACAACCTTTGAAATACTCTGATAGATGACAGTATTCGGTCAATTTCCGTGTTCATGTGTGTTTCGATACTGTCCGTCATACACTTGTTTCCGAAACTCATTCATAATCAAAAACCGATTTTCATTTCTTTCGAAAAATTTGGTGCATTAATTTTATGTAATTCCACTGGTTCCTGACCTTTCAATTTTACGCGATATCTCATTAGGCGTTGCACCTACGTTCAACGTCTGCGCTCATGCCTGCAAACAAAATTGGTCTGACCGATTGCTGCAATAGTTTACTGCTTGAGATAAGTAGACTGAGCTCGTGCAGCAAAATGTTTTAGTCTTCAAAGTCTTCATCTCCATCGTGCGTCTAGCTGTGTGCGTCGGTCTCCTGATGACTATTCCAACCTCAAGTTGCGCAGCGGGATTCGGAATTGATTATTCATGGATGGTGCGAGTGCTGACTGGCGCAAACCTGTTTCACGCGCAGCTAACACAGAAAGTTAGAAATCACGGGCACTGACAATAAGTTATAAATGGGAGGGGTGAGAATCGTGACCCCATCTTGAACCTGAGACCACCATTTTTGCGGAAGGATTTTGGCCGGTGGTTTAAAGAACAAATACTGAAAATCCTTCCAAATGTTCTACGTGCTTTTTGAATTTGAATATATTCAACACTACATTGAAAAGCTCGCTCATGTACCACACTTTTCACTTTTGTTTATCCATGAGAGACATTTGAATTCCGCCTCGAACCGTTTATGACCGTTGTGCTTGAACCACGGGATTCGAACCTTTGGATTTTACTGTGAAGTCTATTTAGCCGCATACTTGAGGTCTGTATATATTTGTAAACTTTGAGAATGTCAATTTAGTACCGTATAAACTACGAATCAATCTTGTTTTGGTTTTGAGATTCGTTTGGATTGGCTACGCGTTGCTCGATTTGCGAGAATTGACTTACAAATCTCCATAGGCTGGCCATCTTTTGGCTTACGAGATGATCTATTACGGTCCGCAGAAAGAATACTAACGGCACTAATAGAACAACGGCTCTCGGAAGACAAGAAGCTGAGCTCGTCACTTGTTGAAATAAAGAATTTTGAACAATAGGCCGTTATTACCCATTACTTCCAACTTCACAGGTGGGATCGTTCTGAAGCTGAACGACCTAATAACGGGAAGACCCCACGGAGGTAGCAAAACGCCAATGCCAGTGAGGCGCATATACACTAGCGATTAGAGGGAAGCCAGTTTTATTGCACTAACTTTTCAGAGGCGGTGGGCACGGGCATATTTACCAACCCTATAGGCCAGACAAAAATAGATCCCTAGAGATAGGTCATCCAGAATAGGCCATATGGTACTCCCAGCTGACGAACAAACACCCTAAAAAGAATGGCCAATTGGATTGTCAAAGATTGAAGAGGGGGCTTTGACGGGTTACAGCTTGCCGTGTTGGTGACAACAGAGAACGGAGAGTATGTTCTTAACATCGAAAATGTGAGTCTGCTTGAGAGTGACGACGGATCACACGAAGCCACATCTTTGGAACAGTGATACTTTGTGACCGCGCAAGCAGTGCAATCTCCACGCTCAAGTACAATAGTACGCTCACGTTTTGCGCGCAAACACATGCACGTGTATTCACGAGGGTCGACCAGTTCTTGCTTCATAAAACTTCCTCTTTTTTGTTGAATCTCACAGTACCACTGTCATCTTATGAGACTTCAAATGGTGCTTGAAATTTAGGAGCACGACTGTAACCATTGGGATCATTCTCTCTGTGCACATAGCCACACATTCACCCACTCAAATGCGCATGCATGCAGCTGAAGGCTTGTTTGCTCAACGCTTCCTGAGTAGTCACTGCACCTACGCGCGTCTGCATCTTGAATCCATGTGTCTACAATTACTACATAATCCACGAATATTGCAATCCGTATAAGAAAAAGGGAATGCAGATCGCCCCAAGGGTACCTGCCTAAGTGTCATTACTGAAGTGTTAATGGGGTTGCCTAGTGTACGATTGAGCAGATTCCACTCTCTGTCGTCTGTAGGCGGATGTATTGAGAGATAGACTTACGTAGGTAGAAGGAATCAGTACCTGATTTCCAATCCAGTGATGTTGTTAGGCTCGAACCGATACCGCTAGGCAGCTTAGACACAAGGTGTGGAAGACCCTCCGAGAATATCACGATAGTCTCAGTTTTTCGAAATGCTGGATTATACACATTCTCTGAGCGTTTCAAAGCACTTATATTTTGTGCAACGAACCCGGTTTGGTCGCACCCAACGCACGATTTTTGTCATATCTTGTTTGGACCTGGGTAACTCAGGCTCTAATCCTTCTCACTCCCTGAATTTTGCTTTCAATATGATTTGTTGTGATCGCAGATTTCAGGTTCACATATATTTGAAATGTTGTTCGTTTCAAAAGCCAGTATGATAAAATTCGCGAAATAATCTTTTTTGCCTCGGGATTCGTGTAAATTGGCCGCTCGTTGCTCAAAGCGCGGACAGTGTGTTGCAGTTTTTTGTGGGATGCCAGAAAGGCAGATACCTGCACAGCTTTCCGGGGAGCCAACCCCACCTTTTTTCTGACCTTTGATTTGCGGGCTCTAGGCATCCTCAATGTATTCTGTGACTCCACTTAACCATAATTTTAGACAGTCTAGTATAGTGCCTTAATTTGTTTGTTGGCTCACGCAAATGAAACTCGACGGCTTCTTTAATCACGTCGCATTCGGACCGCCTGAAGCTATGATAGGACCAGTCGGTGCGTATAATACTTTAGCCTCTGATTTTGATTTCTTAGGAGCTTTCCTCCAGGCCAGAGATCACTGCTCCAGCATCGGGATTTTTCCTGACTTCAGTGCAGTGTTCAGCTGCTTTTTGCCTCAACTTCCACCAGTCTCTTCTAGTACGGTCGTGCCTCACATGTGGCAGTGATTGGGCTGTGTTTGCTGTCATATGCTTATTAATCCTTGGTGGGGTCATGCAAAGGCGTAAAAAGCTTGTGTGGGTGTGTAAACTCAACTATGCCCGACATGTTTAAAAAGCTGGCTTTTGGCATTGTTTAGGAAAGCGAGACCGAATTCGGAGTTGAGCATCACCCCACTCCAACATCACCCCAAGACCCAGCTACCTTATATACCAAAAATCCTTATATTTCATCTTGAGGCACTGCGTGTCCGGTTGCTAAGTTTGTCATGAGGTGGTCTACCACTCTTTATTCACTTCAAACAAACTTTCTCAATGAGCGTGTAAATCTTATCGGAAATTAACCACCGTCTTGGCCTACACTACCTAGAATGTAAGCTTAGCCCATCGATTTACAGCTCACTGGGCGAAAAATTTGCCCTGACTACTTCGTCTCAGCGGCATTTCACAAGCTTCAGTTTTGTCTCACGAGCCCACCATCCATGTTTCTTGGGAGTGGCTGAAGTTTTCTCAAAGTCCGAGAAGCCTTTCTCAACCCCGGACGTCCGCTGAGATTCCCCTCACTCTCCTTCTTTTCACAGAGCAGAGTCATAGTTCTTCAGACCCAGCCTGGTAGAGGCTAGGCCCTTGAGAGCCTTCTTATATCCTCCAGGACAGCCTAATCAAATCGGATCGTGGGGAGGGGGGGTGTGGGGGAGTGCAACGTTTGTCCGGGTTCTTGCATCCTGGACTCTGAATCACTCGGTTCTGCGACAAGTGAAATAGCAGAGTCTTCGGTGAATTGGTAGGGAGAAACGATGGAGGAGTCCTTATCCAGCCGTGTCCCAACCTGAGGAGCCTCACAGGATTACTACCACTTGGTGGTTTCTAGCTTGCACCCGGCTTACCTGACGGCACGAAGACACGAAAGTTGAGGCTTAGAGGTGGTAAAAGATGTACGATGGTGTTTGCACAAGGGTAGTAGGCAACCGGAGGAGGAAGAATTGATGATGGAGCTTGAAAACGGAAGGATGAGAAAGAAGAAAGTGAAAAAGGCCAAAGACCAAGTTTGACTGAGGAACTATAGCAGTAAAAATGGTTACAAGGACAGGGTGAGTGAAGAGGAATAATAGGTTGGGCAGCTACTTCTCTTCAGGCTCAGAATCTTTGGCCAATCCGTTCACAAGTAGGAAAAAATGGAAGTGGTCTTGGAACTGAAAAATAAGAGAGGACAATTTTAGCTTATGCGGCCCCGGAGTTTGCATTTCCTACCCAGCTGCAAGACATCCTGTTAAACAGGATACCAGCCACATAACTGTGTAGCTGTCCGCCTACCACGCAGGCATTAGGTTTACCCAGAAGCCTACTGTGAATGACTGAATCGCAGGCCTCACAGGAGTCGAGATAGCAAAAAGCCGCCGTTCCCCCTTCATTCACTTGTGCTATACTATCTTTCAAGAACCCGAGAAGCTTTGGAACACAGTCGGTCCTTTGAAAGCCTACGCAGCTTTTCACGTGGTAGCTTTTATTCGTTAAATAGATGCAGATTCATTCTTTGTTTTTAAACGTTTGCAAAAGATGCACTTAATACTCACAGGCCCATAGCTTTTGTCCCGTGAGCACTGTCCACTTATGTGGACAGCCGCCAGTTCCACTGCCCGTCAGTAGGTTGGCAAAAGACCTCGCATAACTGTCGCACGAAGTATATAACGGACATGCACATTTACTTCGACCGCCAATGGTTTTGTGATGGCTGGAAACGTGTTATCTGTACCCGCTGACTCCTTTACGTTCAGCTCTCCAGTTTTATTCTCGCTGCATCCACCGTCACAGAAAAATGGCTTGTTGGGTGCTCCTAATGTGCCTTCTGTTGCCACTTGGTCCCCCATCTCTTCGCTACACACTATCATAGTACGCCAGGAGCACTTCCTTTTTGTTCCAATCTTTGCACACTTCTCCCCCATTGCGTAGCATTGGTTTCTCCACTCCCATTCTGAGGATGTCTTTTGATTAAACATGTCAAAAATAACTCTGAATGTTGATTAGCCGCTTTAGCCAACATTGTCTGAGAAGTTCTTTCACTCCCTTTTATCCTGACAGCTAAGTTTCAGTATTCGATGCATTGTAGCTACCTTCTCCCATTTCCGACTGCTTAAAACTTCTTCCAACTCCTGTTGCGTTTTTACAACTCTGCCGTTCACTGACCAAGCTCAGCCCTGTGCTTGCTTTCCTGAAATGAGGCACACTTGTCCTTCAGAGCCAGTGAGCTTCGCTTAATTACCTGCTACTCGTTTCCTTATACACCTTTCATCATTTGCATCCCGGTCCAGTGTCGCTGCCCCCATATCTGACTCGGGAGCACTTAGCTTTCCGTCACTTCTAAATAGTATTTCTATGAACCTCGTTTGCCCGAGGTGCAGCGTCAAACTGATCAACACCTGATCACTCTTGCTCAGAGGTGGGTGGGTGCTCAGCCCATCTATTTCGCTACCTATTCCGTGATCGTGCGTTTCAAAGGGGGTGGTTGCTTTCTCCTCTCCTTGTCTGGTTTGCTGGAGCAACTCGATGAAGTTTTACTCCACTCTGCAGCGAATACAGCTTTCCGCGTCCCATTCCAGTCCCGGCTGGTTGGAGTCGCCAGCAGTCAGCGTCGCATTTGCTCCGGCCTTCAACTGTCCTGGTGCGAGTGCGACATGTGTTCTCACCCGTTTTCGTATTTCGGTTCCTATACCAATAAACAACTACAGCTTTTCTCAGGGCTTTTGAAAATGGCAGCGCACAGCTACATGCTCTTTGTACATAACTCGACTTCTGGTTCCATTTGAACCAAACTTCCGAACGGGAGGGATTACTCCGCCGCCTGCTGTGTCACGGCATCTGTCTTGCCAATAAGCCAAGAGGTGCTTTTGAACTTCCTGTCGCATACGGCCATTTTCAGGAAAGCATTTCTCGGATACTGCAAGCACTTGAAGACTACTGCTTCCGGCTTCTGCTATCAATTTCACTCACTTGTTTTTGACGCTTTAGACAATGGTATACAACACTACCACAGCTCTGTCCGGCCGAACTGTCCCCCATCTTTTAGCAAGTATCCCGCCTCGGGCGGAGCACCCGGGTGACTTTCAGTTTTTTTGATCCAAAGGGCTGGAAGCCATAACGCCCTTGTTTGCTCGTACGATCGATTAATCCACAAGCTGGGCTTTCTGAGTTCACCCCACCGGTGTCAGTTTCGTTGCCCCCGTTGTCTGATCTAGTGAGGTTACAGAAAGCGGAAAAGTACCACTTTTGTCTTGCAGCGGATTGCTTTCCATACCTCATCCTCCAACACATCTTCGGTTGCCTCCATCGTCCGGTAGTGCGGCTGTAACGTGCATGTGTGGAAATCCTTCCTAGCCGTCGTCGCATAGCTGTATTGTTGAGACTATGCTCTCTATCTCATTGACCCTCGAAAAAGTACAGCATGCATCACTACACTTCAACATTTGTTTATATTTTGCTCACGTGAAGTCGCATAATTTTGATTCGAACTTGGACTGCCATGACGGTGGTACCTGGCATTGACTTTTGCTGAACTCTGGTCCTCGTTGATAGACGTTGTGGCCGTACAGTTGAGGTTTGTACATGTTTATACGCGTATAATTTGTTATTCTAGTACCGTAGAAACCATGATCAATCTTGTCCTGGTTTTGGGATTGTTTTTAATTAGCTACGCGTTACTCACTACCGGAACGACCATAGCAACGGTGGCTGAAGCAACGACTTCGTAATTGTTTCACTGACACCAAATCCCCTTTCACTGCCTACTCCATTTGTTGCCCTTGTATGCTTCACCCACTTTTGTTCTCACCCCTGCTCCTGAAATACCTGGTTTTTGAGGTATCTCCCCCTTGAGCTACGGAAAACATTGCATGCTTATGCCAGAAGCCGGCCCCCGATGATGAAGTCCGTAAACTCCAACTTCTCTCAAAGTGAAAGTTATGGGACCAGACAGCCCTCTTTTATACGTCCCGCCCCCTGCTCTTCAGCCTTTAGCGTCGCTGGAAGTCGAACTTTGTCCAAGTAGGCCGCCTCCTCTTTGTAGAAGAGTGGTCAAGTCTGCACGCTCCTCCTAAATGAGGTCGTACTAAAGCAGAGTACTTTGGTACATACAAGGCCCTGTATATTGGTGCATGCGGGGATTCGACAAAGTACACTGTGCAGACATGGGCGCGTGACTAGTGTGCATACCATCGAAAAAATTCTGGAAGCTCAATTTGCCGTAGCCATCACCGGTCTTGTGCAAACTGAACCGCACCGAGGTGAACTGAACACCCCTGGCACTCCACGGACTCTGTGCGCAGCCACACTGCACTAGTCTGACCACTTCAGTTCATAGTTTACGACGGCCCCGAGGTCCTCGAACGTAATAGCCACTCCCAAGGCCAACGGCCCATGGCCATGGACGACAGTCAGGCTTTCCGCCGCCCCGAACAACAAACGACCTCTCCCAGAAGTGAGGAGCAAGTTCCTTTTGTGTGCCCAGTCCTGAATTATTTCCATTTCCCTGCTGGTATTGCCCTTAACCTCAGATCTCACATTTTTCTCATCGTCCGCAAAAATAAAACAGATCCACTAAAGGAGGGACACTAGTTCGCTAATAGACAGCAATGATAGCATCGGGCATAAGACGGACCCTTGAGACACTGCAATGGCGATGTTCACCAAGTCGTGATACTAGCTTCCATCTTTGAAGTAATAAGTCCTTTATTAGGGGGAGGTATTGGCGTTTTTCCGGGGCTGCTAGTGAAAGTGCTCTATTTGCAGTCTCACAGCGCAATGCCAAAGTTGTCCATTCTATCGGAGGAGTAAAGAAAACGCGAGTCGGTTTACCGATGCAAAGGTGTATTCTGTATAACGTGACACCGAAATAATACCGATACGAGAGATACACGGAACTGATAGGAAAACAAAGACTTAGCAAAAAGCTAACAGCGAGAGTGTACAGTCGGCAAAGGACCGAAGGTGAAAGTGTTTCAAAACTACGTTGAAGGAAACCTAAAATGTCAGTCCAGTAAGACTTACGCAACCGAAAAAAATAGTGGGGTCAATGTCAAACGTCAGAAAAGATGATAAAATAAATAGATCCAAAATGACGTCCAGAAAAAGGTTATTTTCTCAGAATGATCAAGGTCACTACAGGGGAACGTAAGGAGCCGAAAGGGTTGGACAGACAAGGCCGACATCTCAAGAACCTAAGCTGGGCCGAGCTTGGCAAGGAATAATCAGATAAGAGCTGACAGATGTAAGCGTGGATGATCTTCTCAAGAACCGCATAAGACAGTAGCTGGGCTTACCGACTTAAGATGCTCCCAGCAGAATCAGGTCCGCCCTTGTTTACCACCGCCGATGCTGCTTTTTTCAAATCCGGGGCCGCCTACCCTGGTCCAAAGTGGACCTGTCCGGCTTTCATAAGGATGGAGCTGCGAGATCCACCAACAGCTTTAAGATCCGATCCGTTCAGGTCAGGGCACAGGACAGGTGGCCAACGCCAGTTCTAGCCCCATTCCTTACGCCAGCAAACCCAGAACCTCACTGTGCCTCGACCTCTTTCAGTCCTTAGTCTTACGGCAGCTCGGGGGAACAAAGATCCGCGACAGGCACCCAACAGAATTGGGATTATCCACACTTATCTGGGGTAAGGCCTGGCCAACTAGCAAGTCTATTATATAAAACATAAAACAAAGACACCGAGTTACTGGTTCCCATGGAATAGTAATTAATCTGGGAAGGCGGAGAATTATTCAGGGGAGAAACGCATGAAGACTAAAGGGGCTGGAGTAAAATGAATAATTACAGCTGGGCAAAGTTTGCTGGCTCTGGGCAGTGCGAAAGGGCTTGTCTGTTCACTTCAGCTTACTCTTTAGTACTGCCGCAGCTTTTGCTTCCACTACCTCCTCGGAAAATTTAGCCCGGTTTTTATTCACCTTTTTAGCGAACGAGTGAGCCCTGGTGATCTTGTTTGTCATCGATTTGATTAGTTTTAACTTGTGCCCCTAACAGCAGAGTTTCTGCAGCCGACAAACGGCGGCCTGTTTGTGGCTGACAACCCAACTAACAGTTTCATTGACTCAATGAAACCCCAAGCTCTCTCATGCTTTTCACCGAGAAAAATCCTATAGTGCCCAGCCTACCATTGTGACCCTGGTAACCCTGGTATCATTGTCGACAGAGTCTCCACCAACTGCGGTCCCCAGGCTTGGGCTACAAACCACAGGCCGGGCTGGACTAAGACTCAGTGAAACTGCAACAGCACTCTTTGGTCGTTTAATGCCAACGATCTTTGCGTATGATACAAGGCTCTGTTGGCCCTGAAAGCACTCCGTGGATATTGATCCGAGGGTATAAAATTGCTATTTGTGATCATGCTCAGGTCCCAATCGTTGTGTTTCCGGGCTAGCGGTTCCGCTGTGTTCGAGTTTAAGTGCCGAATTCCGCTGGTTCTCCCGATCATCAGGCATGAGCACCTTGCCAGATTTAGTGGTGGTACCCGTGCTACGGATCACAGGTAGAGGGTTGTTAGATCCAAAATATTTTGATTAGATTCTGCGTACCTCAGGGCCCTTACAGAATTTCTCGATGAGCAACAAGTTGTGCCAAGTAACTCTTCGTTCAAGACTGTTAGAATAAAAGCCGACGGAGTACTTTTACCGGGGGAGGTTTCTAGATTGGTAAATAACATCGAAAATTCAGTTATTACCTCTGGTCCCCAACCCTCTTCATCAGAACTGCAGACCTGTATTGAGGTTTCTGTTACCCCGTCAACTTCATCCCGCAACTCTCCGTTGGTGTCGGAGAACCTAGATGAATTTATATCACCTTCGCTGGCACAACCATCTAGCAGGCGATTTCAAATCGATCAAACAGCCATTGCCCTCTCCGCAGGCCGATTCACCGTGACATCCTATTCTTATAAAAATCACTCTCCCAGGGCTCACCCAGCAGGCCAGCGAACTGCGTGGCGGTTGTTTCTGCCAAGCCTGACAGTCCGTCAGTAACCTATGGAGTAACCTCAATAAAACACACATTAATCATCCTCTAGAACAATACCGGCAACAAGTTAGCCAAGGGGAACGGCTGCAGCTACTCAGCACCGGTTGCCACAGTGCCCGAGTGGAAAGACTATAGTTAAAAGGGCAAAGTACTACCCAGGAGCGACCACTTTAGGGGCTTCTGAACCTGTTTAATATGCTGAGTGTTGTTATCAGTTTATCCAACCTCTTCGCCTCATACCATCTACTTCTGTGCAACAGCATAACTCTCTAGTCACTTTTCCTCAAATGCCTAGCGGACCATCAGTTCCCCTACGACATCGGCCTTCTCAGCTTGCCGTTCGCACACACCCGTAACCAAACTTTCCTCCACCTTTTCCTTATCCAGTTCCTGCTTAGAATTACTTTCCTTACCGGGACATGGTCTTCCGCAGGCCGAAGCGGCAATCTTATTTTTCCCGTTCACCGTCAAATCTGTTGATGCTTCCAAATTCAGCTTCTTTTGTCTTTTCTGATCCAGCTCATACATATCTTTACATGCCAACTGCACACAAGATCGAGTGCTTGCCCTGAAAAGCGACTATATCAACTCTTACAGTAGCATTTGTAGTCTTTTCCTGACTGACTATCTCCAGCCTCCGGAGGTACCTCCATTTTGAAGGCCTAGAACTTATAATAATAATAATAATAATAATGGTATATTTCTCGACCACGGTCGAGACGCATGCGCAAGCGCATGATCATGGTGTACAACATTACTCAAAACAATGAACTATACACGAATTTCAAGGAAGCAAGTGGAGTCGTCAGAAGCAAAACAATATAGCTAGAGATAGTTTGAGTCGACTGAAATTATAAAGGTTTGCGCGGCAAATACGGTTTGGTTTCGGATTCGACTGGTTGGTAGTGGTCCGTGAAAATACAAAATATATCGTGAAAATATAGCGCTAGGGATGCGTTATAAGTCATAATAATGCAAGATGTGGGTAACTGAGGCCTATTGCGGGTTCTATGCACGGAATAAGTAATGGACATGGAGAGGTTAAAGAAATGAATGGGAGTACAACCGTGAACTTTGGTGAATATGAAGAGAGCGGCTCTCTATGGAGATGAAGTTGGCTCGGAATGATGGATATTCCCGATTCTAAGAGAGGGAGTTCATCATGAAACGAGGGGACATGAGGAAACTTTGTGGAAATGGACAGGCAACGTTGATGAATGTGGAGGAAACAGCAATCCATAAATAAGGTGAGTTTAGGTTCGGGATCAATAACCCTTATCATTCAGAAAAAGGCAGCGCAACTTGAAGGCCTTTAACTGGTGAAGAGTCAATTTCAAGCTGGATACCGATCGAAAGAAAAATGAAATCTTGGAGGAGAAAACGGAGCGAAAAATCTCCTTGTAGGCTCGCGCCTTATTGTTCTGTTATGCTGACAAATATATTGACTTATTGATTCTCAGTGATCTTCGGCATCATTGTTGGGAACCAAGGATGTGAGGGACAAGTGGACTCGCGTTCGGATAACGTATCGAATTTTAATGAGAAAAAATTCCTGTGTTGCGTATTCTGGCTCTGTTATTGGACTGTTTCACATGAGACCAAGGCGATGTGAAGCATCCCGTGGGTATGGTTCATCAGGCGGGGTAAGGGACGTGTCAATCAATCAATAAAAGGTTGCTTGCGAACTGTTATTTCTGAAGCCTCCAACAGTGACATCAGTAGTAGAGGTGTTGCGTTTGGAGACGTCTATCAATCTGCTTGTAAGCATTTGGGGGTGTTTTAGGTCGTGTGGCCCGATTGCAATCCCGTTTGGTATAAAAGATGCCATTAAGGTCTCTGTCGGTACAGGTCAAAATGTGAACATTGGTCACCGAAAGTGGTGCCCGAGAGAGTGGGCGACGACAAACCTGAAATGAATGGTGTTAGCAGTCTGGACGTGGTTCCAGCTGATAGTTATGATAATAAATAGCGACAATTAATAATGAACTGACTGGGTCTATGTGGACTGTCAGTTTTACATTTCGTACTTTGATCTGGGTTCTAATTAGAGAGCTTAAGTAACATAGGGTTGCAGGGGGTTGATAAGTACTACCACCGGCTAGCAAGATAGCGTAAACCCGGTTGGCTGCTGCGTCTGCATTTCAGAGATTTAACTTAATTGTGAGCAGGCTGCGGTAGTGATTGTAGTTGGCAGGAGGCAGTGGTTACTGTTAGGTAGGGTTGTAAACCTAAGCGTGGCTTGAATGCTAGGACATCGAGAAGACCGCTTTCTAAAAAAGATGACGGACGATAGAGGGGTATAGATGGAAAAGGTGACCGGTTTCCACTATGTTCTTATCTCTTTTTCCTTTTCCGGGCTTCATCGAGGTTGCCGTTATTCGTCAGGTACGTCGATACTCTGTCCAGGTCAATGGGTTGAAGGTCAGGGCTGTGGTAGCGATTGTATTTGACGTCGACGTGCATGCTAGGTGCGCTTATGGTGGGTATGGGGTGGTTGAAACTTAGAGCGGGGGGTGGGAAAGCGTATGTGGAGAGTCCAGTGCGCTGTCACCCCAGTCAGTCTCGAGCGTGAAGACCAAAGCTTGTCGAACGAACAAGGGCGATGTGGGGTTTCCCCTTTCGCAGGATCAGGTCTGAGCTGATGGGATACTTTCCCATAGATGAAGGTTGCCCAATTCCTTCACAGCCCGATGTCAGTGGTATTTGGAGATCGAATCGATCCCACGAGGTCTTTTTCGTTTCCACTGTTCTCTTTTTTCAGTTTTATTGTTATTATTATTTTTTTTGTTTGTTTCCTAACAGAGGGGTGGTTGAGCCCATATAGGAACTTTCCATAGCCCCTCCGCCCGATCGTAATTTTATGCGTATTTGTCTTTTTTCGCAACTGCTGGGGGTGGTCTGTTTTCCCCACGTTCCAAAGACGCAATGGTATGGGTGCCGTTGACATCAGGGGTTTCGCTAGCATGGGCTGGGAAAATGCAGGATGGGATTATGCAACACACGGAGTAGGACAACGAACGTTGTAAAGCACAAGCTAGCATACGTGTGTCAGTCTCATACAGCGCCAGGCCATGCCTAAGACCATCAGAGTCCATTCCGGGCTAGCTGGTGCAGATGAGTTTAGCTCTGCTGATGGGAAATGGTGTGGTGCACAAGAGAGAATATGATAGTAGTTGGTGCGTGGTAGATACAGAGGTGAGACGAGAGGAAAAGCCACCAAGTAAGTACTAGCAGGTGGGCTTCTGGGATGATAGATTCTGGAATGAGGTGATTAAGAAAGGCGAATTGAGGCCGGGCATAAAACCCAGGTGAGTGGTGGTAGCAAAGAAGAACGGGAGAGGAGTGAAAGGATCGAGTAAAGTGGTAGACGGCGGAACTCAGTGTCCTAGGGTCCGAAGCCACGTACTTATTTTCTGTGGAGACATCTAAGACTAAGAAACTTAGACTGGTTGGCAATAGAATAGGAACATTGTCTAAAATTAGGAGAACCGGCAAGCATTAAACTAGGTATAGTTATAAAAGTCAGCAAACTGTGGCTACAGTAGTGTAGATTGTAAGCAATATAACGTAAAAGAGAATTGTTGCCCTGGCGTTTGTCATCGGGTGAGAAATGAAAGTTCTAGTGCAGTTATCCTAGTAATCAAACCCGTTTTCGTAGGCCACCTCTTCGGTGACGGTCAAGCCGGTAAGAAGGATCACATTGGGAACAGTCAAGAAGTGATCCAGCGAGCCTCTGAACTGGGAAATTGAGAGACTTTCGCGGATGTTTAGCGGGAGTTTATTCCATAACTTTGAGTATTTTATAAGGAAAAAGTTAGATCTTAACGCTAGTTTTGATCTAGGAATAGAGAGCTGCAATGACCGATGGCGTAGAGCATAATTCGTGGAGGGAGTGAGACGAATGGGTTCGGTACACGAAAAGGCCGTACGGTGGTACAGCTTAAACAGGAAGCACAAATTGAGCTTCATGCGACGCAACCATAGAGGGTCAAGATTGAGTAGGATGCATCGATCCTTGTAACACAGACTGGAGGAAAAGCCTACTAATTGTTTGGTGAACTGACGTTGCACGGACTCCAGAGAAATGCGGTCGGATTTCGTCATGTTGGTGAAGATAATGGGACAGTATTCAAGGAGAGGCCTGGCGTGAGACTTGTAAGTGAGCAATTTGCAATCATTTAGCCGAAAAGTTCTGGAGATGAGACCAGTGGTTCTTCTGGTTTTTGCAATCTGGAGTGGAACATACTCAGAAAACCTAAAGCTACAAGAATAATGGAGACCAAGGTCTCGAACTAGAGGGCTGTACGAAATGGGTAGGTCGTGGATAAGCAGGGTTCCGGGGGTCACTTGACATCTGAATGTTGTGTAGCAGCTCTTCGAGGTCGAAAAGTCCATATTCCATGAATTGCACCAATCCCCGAGTCGCTTTAGGTCACTAGAGATATCATCCAGCATGATGTTGAGGTTTTGACGAGGAAACTCATAGACAATCTTAACGTCATCAGCAAAAAGGAATGGGGTACCATGGTGCAAGGTGGGAAATATGTCGTTTATGTAGAAGAGAAATAGTAAAGGACCGAGTACACTGCCTTGTATAACTCCACTGGTGACTGGAGCAGGTTGTGAGAGACACCCATCAATGGAAACCACTTGTGAACGGTCCGATAAATAAGATGTTAACCAAGATAAAAGCGAACCGGAAAAGCCATGAGCTTTGAGTTTGTAAGGCTGATTAGACCTTACTTCGCGGTTTCCTTAGTAAACGCGTGCTTCGGTCCTTTGTACTGCGTGGACCACCTGCACGTTACTCTAATGTGCGGCACTGCACAAATATGTTAACCAGAACAGTATTCTCCACGACCCGTGAGAACGAGAAGGCGATTGGGAGAGATAGTGGTTAGCGTGTATTTGGGAGCGTGCGTGAGAGCGTGCGCAAGAGCAACGGTCAAATGGCCACCGCGCTTGACAGTCAGCGTTCAGTTAAACAATAAACGTGGTAAAAGTATGAACGAAGATGGCAACCGCTACAAGTTTGGTTAGTAACAAAGCGTGAGGGACGCGGTCGAAAGCCTTTGTCATATCAAGGTATATGATGATGATAGATTTAGCGTTGTCGGCGGCCGCCTTTATGAGGTTAAAAAAGTCGTACTGACAGGTGGTGCATGAACGTGATTTTAGGAAGCCATGCTGCCCACTATGGATGATGTTATGGGACAACAGGAAGTCGGACATCCGCTGTTTGACGAGGCGTTCCATCAACCTAGAAGCAATTGGAGTGTGGTTGATAGGGCGGTAATTTGAGGGGTCATGTATTGGTCCCTTCTTATGGATTGGGATGATGACCGCAGTCTTCCACTGTGAGGGAAATATGCCAAACTTGATGGATAGATTGTAGACCTTCAATAGTAAGGCTGCGACATCAGTTCCTCCAAGACGTAGTAGTGTCGGCGGAACACCATCATGGCCAAGGTGTGAGGACTTCCAGACACGGGTAATCTGGTTGGTCACCTCTTTTAAAGTAAATTCTAAATCAGACAGTGAGTGCTCGGTGACAGGGTCTATGCATGGGGATAAAGTAAGGGGGTTCGTAGTCATGGATGCAGCAAAGTAGGAGTTAAGCGCCTCGGCTATCGCTACAGGTGAGGTAATGTGGTCGTTATTTTCTAAGATTAGAGAGGGGATACTTACTGGTTTGCTCTGATTTCTATTCTTCATTAGGTATGCCAACTTTGAGGAAGTATTATGGCATTGCAAGGCAGATACTTCTTGTTTTTTGAGCATATCATCAGTCTTCATTCTGATTGCTACCGAGAGACGTTGGAGCTGCAAGAATGACGATAAGTCATTATTGGTTTGGTACACCTTCTGGAGCTTCAGGTACTTGTTTTGCATTCGGCTCAGGATTGAACTACGGACTCGGTTTGATGTGATACGAGTAGTAGTGATTTTGGACAGCAAGTATGATAGGTTAGAATATAGTAAATTAGCAGCCAGCTGAGGGTCGCTTTGCAGGAAAAAGTCGTCCCAGTCTAGCGATCGAAGCGTGCAGATAAGATTGACCCAGTTGACTGCTGAAGAGTAATGATTGGGTGGGTGGGATTTGTCAAAAGATTGCGGAACCACGAAGGTGCAGGACACCATTCTGTGGTCGCTTCCAGGAAAGAGGTCGAGCGTACTGGCTGAAACATCTGATAAACCAATAGTAAACAACAAATCAAGGATGTTGTTACCTCTGGTTGGGACTGTTACATGTTGGATCCAGCGCCCAACGCGGATGCATGACATAAAATCTAGTAAGTTGTTTGGGGCGGATAGAGTATTCCAACAAATGCTCGGTGCATTGAAGTCCCCCGCTATGAGTTTGGAGGAACAGGGCAGCAATGAAAGATAGTTGAAAGCTTCAATAATCTTGGTAAGATCCATAGCGTTGGAATCGGGTGGCCTATAGATGCAACCAATATGAAGATAGGAATTAAGTAAGGGAATTGTTAACCACAGTGAATCCTGAATGGCGTCCAGAGTTGTGTGTGACAGTGGAATGGCCAGCAGAGTGTTTTTGACATAAATTAGACAGCCTCCCCCACGACAAGGCCTATTCCTTCGGAACCTCTGGTAGCCAACTAGACAGACTCGATCTGACGGGACGGAATCTGTTAGCCATGTTTCAGTTACAATGATAATATCAAAGTCAGAGGGCTCAGCGATGCTGCGGATGGCTTTAGTTTTGTGCAGTAATGAACGGGCATTTACAAGTATGACTGAGAGAGATGATACAGGCCTCGGTAGTGGTGGATATGGTGGGGGGTTCGGTAGTGGTGATGAGGGTGGTAATTCCAGTGAAGTATAGGGCAAGGATGGGGGGAGGACCTCAGTTGTTCCACGGATTGGATGAGTTGAAGCCTGGAGGGGGATAGTGTGAGGGGAGAGGGATGGGGAGGTGCTGTTTGGGAGAGTAGTTTGAATGCGGGGAATATTCTCGAAGGGGGCCGGCAGGAAAAAAGCGGCCATGGATGGATGGCAGTACTGGGCCAAGAGACGTGGATGGGTCTTGTGGGAGAGGGTAGCTAGGTGAAACCAGGAAATGGTTCCCAGGGAGTGACTGGGTAGCGGTAGAGGTATAGAGTAGTTGGTGTGGCGGATAGTAATGTAATGGAGCGGTGAATGGGGGGGATAAGGTGGGTACAAGTAGGGTGGAAATGAAAAGGCAGTTAGCCGAGATGGAAAACTAGGATTCCCAGCCGCATAAGGGGCTGGTAAAATTTCACGTGACTGAGTCATTACCTTATGGTTTGCATGTGCGTTACGTTGATGGGCCTTGTTCTTTTGGTGACGAGGTGTTAACTTCTGTGGGTGAATCTGCACTGACGGGCTAATTAGCGGTGGTGGCCTAGGTGGTAACCAGACACATTCTGGTTGCAAATGGGTGGGTGCAGATGGTGGGCTTAGGGGCCTGGTTGAGTTATCAAAAATGCCAGAGGTAACAGGATGCATGGGTGTAGACGGAGGTGGGTTGCTGGTGCATTGATTTTTAGGTATGGTTAAATAACCCGACATGGAGCTAGTAGAAGGAATGGGGTCATCTAGACTTGTGGAGTACATGAGCTCGCGGGTGGATGAGTTGGAGGAACCTTCATCAGTTTTGTGGACGTTGGGGCGCTTGTTCCAGTCTGGAGATTTGCTTGGGCTATTCTGGATATTGGGGCGTTTGCCAGGTGGCTCATTGGGTGAGGAAATTGGCGTACTGTCTAAATCTACGGTTGCATTGTAATCTGCAATAGATGGCAACATCGGGTGATGGCCAGTGATAGGTGCCCCAGAGTTTTGGGGTGAATTGTTGGTTGCGCTAACACCGGTGTTACTGTTCTGGGCGTGACTCTTGTGCACCGTCGAATCATCAGTATCCTCGGACTTTTTGGTGGACATCCTCCAGTAGGATATTCTGTCATCTTCACCCTTATACGACATAAACCATCCACACCACCTAATCGACTTCCTTCCATCCCACAGGAATTACTAGATGGTCATTTTTTAATAAAGCCCCTAGTAATGTTTACAATGTTGAACTGCAACCCGGGCTCCTACCTTTGATGATAATAAATGTTCTATCGGTATTAAAAATGCACTCAGTGCTTTCCATACCCCACTGAGGAGGTTGTGGTTTCATTTTAATAACTGAAAAATGGTTGTCTTAGGCCACCACTACTGAAGACACAGCCGAGGTAGGATACATGGCCTTCAGGAAAAATAGATCAGGCCCGTTTGGAGGAGGCTGTCTTATCTATGCAAGAGAAGGTCTTGTCGCGTCTTTGCGTGGGCATCCAATTCTGGACAGCATCAAATGTTCAGTGTGGCTCAACATCAAGACTAAGCATAATGGGATTTCTATTGGTGGTGTTTGCCGTCCGCCTTACCCAAATAGCTATGACTTCCTGGCTATTATTGATGCTCTGAATTTTGTCGCAGACCCCCCAGCCCCCGCGGACCCAAGTTCATAGCCGGTGACTTTAATGCTCCGGGTTTTGTCGACCAACATTCTCCCCTCCACGAACCTTACTCTACTCTGTGACTGCTATCCGCCCAGTGGGATGGGTTCATCATGTGTCTTCATCAACAAGATTGAATATAACCCCTGATTCAATCACTACCCTGAGTACCACCCGGATGCTCACTCCGGTCCAAGAGAAGTTTCCTGAAAGTGATCACTCTGTAGTTTCCTGTAGGTTCTCTACCCTCCCGAAAAAGGTTTCCCAAAATCTAACCGTTACCAGCTCGTTCCTGAATGCTAAATGGGACAAATTACTTTCGCCTATGCGTACTCAAATTTGGAATTGGTTTCTCCTGTCTTGCGAAGCACTAAAGGTAACAGACAGGCTTTGTTCTACCGTACATTGTTGCCCCGATATGATCACACCTGGAATGATTAAATAAACATGCAAGACCAAGCAGGTTATCCCGGATGGAAAGACAACTCTCGAAACTACATCGTAACTTTCTCAAAACGAGAGTCCCCATTATACGTGCAATTTGACCACGTATCCCGAGGCGTCTTCTTTTAGTCGGAGTCGATAAGGAGGAAAAAAGAACAAAAGGCTCCACACAACCCAGGAAGAGTGGAGGTTTTAGCCAAATAATCAAATTTAAATACTGAATCTACATCAGCTAATTCCTCCCTTTTCTACAAAAATGCTTATGTAAACAAAGCGCAAGAAATATCGGAGGCCTTCAGAGGGTTTCATGCATTCACGTCAACAAATGATTCCCCCGCTTTTATTCAGATCCTGACTTTTAGTTACATGGACACTTTCCGTTCACCGAAACGATATATCACCTCCGTTGTCGAATACTGGACAGTTCTACCACCCGGGGCTTACGCGTTACTTACGACCATTTTCAGGCTAGGTGAGCCCGGCATTCCCATTTTAGTGCAAGATACTTAACTTATCTATGCAGTAGTGTTTTTGTCCCGGTCAGTGAAAGACCTCAGCTGTTATTCCGACTCATAGGGAGGGACCAAAACAATACCCAGCAGGCTATAAACTCATCAATCGCGCCCCAGTTATCTCGAGGATAATGTAGAGACTGATGAAAGCTGAGCTTGCGAGCTACCGTCTCAGACATAACCTTGTAAATACGGCCCAGCATGGTATTCCTAAATACTGATCGTGGTCCACTTGTGTGACGGATTTCAGGTTTCACAAAGATGGCTGCGACAACAGCAAAAGGATGGGTATAATTTTTCTCCACGCGACTAAAGTTTTGGCCGGGATTCTCACTCTCGACTTCTAGCCAAGGTAAATACTATAGCATTACTGACCCCTTATATTCGTGGCTGTCTTCGTATTTGTCCTCTCTTTATCGGGTGTGAGACGTAAATGGCACCGTTTCATTATTAAAATTCATAACTGGCGGGGTCATTTAAGGTGGTGTTCTAGGACCAAGGTTCTTTCTCATATACGTAAGCTGTATATTCGGCATGATCCATCAAGGAATTCTCTTCCCCTCTGCTGATGACGTAAATATTTTGTGCACCTTTAGCCACCATTCTTTGAACACAACCATCAGTAATATGCTGCAGGATCTCATTCCTCTAAGCACTCGGGGGACTACTTGGTTAGGGAAGTTTCCTGCAGAAAAATTAGCATTCTAACATATAAGTGCCTTGTACATAGACGGTCAAATAATTGCAATCGATTCATAGATAAGGGATTCAGGTCTTCATATTCTTGCTTGCTTAATTTCTCGAAACTCGGCTGGCCAAGCTTCGAAAGCCTGAAGTTTCGTTGGGTTACTTCGTGGAGCGTTTCTTTTGGAAGAAAGTGAGCTCAATGTCTATATAACCCATGGTAGACCACTTTCAGAGTACGGATCAGTAGTTCGTCCCAAAGTGTTGCAGTATGACCATATGTTAATGGAGAATAAAAAAGAACATTCATAAGGCTATTAATAGATTATTCTACAACGCTGAACTACAGAGGAAGCTGCCTCCTTTCAAATCTAGGTCCTGTTTGGCTACGATTACTAAAAATTAACTTGCCCACCTTCCGTAAGTTGATTAAAAGTCAGGTTTGTAACCCTTCACCACGGCTCAAAATACTCACGGACCTTTGGTACTTACTACGGTAAAGCAGTTTTTCGGTGACTCCCAGTTCCTGAAAACAGCCTGCGGTCCATTTTCTTCAAAGTAAAGTGCTCTTAACTTTGGAAGAAAATGTCCCTAGAGTTTCGTTCACCCGGCCATCCATCGGCTTTTAAGAAGACGGCAGATAAGTTGCTTGTAGTGCTAAATGTAATCCATATTATCAACCTATACTTCACGGAAGATAGAGCTTACGAAGTTGGTCCAGGTTTTTGGCGAACTTTGCGCCGTTAACCGATCAACCACAGCTGGAACCTTTCCAGACTGCAGCTTCTCTTTCTACTTGATTCCAGATTATTTTTGTCGTTGGGATTTTCATAAAGGTCGACCACCAAAGGGATTCTCAATAAACTGTAAAGATATCTTCATCTCCCTTGATGGGTATTTACAAAATCACTGTCGTCTTGAACCACATTGCCGCAGTAGTTGGTCAACTACATACGGAATTCACATGCGGACTACCTGCGTTATCAGTTTTCGAAACTTACCCGGGATTTGCTATAGATATTCTCCTCTTCCCCTCTCAAACTTCACCTAATTTTTGCCTACTGCCATTCAACCTTCCACGCAATTTGACGGAGATGATACCGCGAACAGACCAGGCGAATGTATTTTTTTATATTCCTTCTGCCGAGGAATCGTGGCACGCATTTCCCACGACACATAAACAACTGTTATTCATTTATACCTCCTGCAGTGTCCCTAGTATTCACGCTTCACAGTTGTTGATTAGCAGTTCAGCGCCACAGAATCCAACAAGATTCCTCTTGAATCCTCCCACAAAGCCTCGATCGACTTTTCGCAAAAGTCGTTTCATCGCACGTTCCGCAGAACAATAATCGGTAATCCTGCGGGTGGAAAACAAAAAACCCGTCTTAATGTTTATTTTTGTGCGACCATTTTTTAAATCGACAATTTTTTACTGCAGTTATCCTGAAATCAATTTGAGACTATGGTGTTTTCGGCTTTATCTCTTTCTCCGTTCAATTATAACATTTTCGATGCCAATTTTTGGCATTATTTGACAGCCTGGCCAGCTGACCTCCGTCCAGTCGTTCCCCTGCAATGACCTTGACTCTCAGTTTTGCTGGGTAAGTCGTTTTGAATTCACCTCTGTCGGTCTCAAATCTGATTTGGCCTTCATTTTGCTTCTCCTTGTACATCCTTGATATAATTTCTGTAGGCTGTGTACGTATGCGTGGCCTGTGAATTCCGATCATGCTTCGTGCATGCATCTCGTCCATTTGCAAGAAATAGGCCACCCATCATTGTCATTACCATTACATCTGAGAACATGGAGCTGGGCGGTCCTATAACCTGTGGTAGGTCTTTTGTGTATACAAGGGACAGTACGGGGCCCAGTACCGATCCCTGAGGGACCCCTCTAGTTGCTATAGCCATCGAGTGCAGTGTGTCCACAAACTTGACGTAGAACCGACCTTTTGCTAGGTCAGCTTAGAGTATTCTCATAAGCCCGGCGGCTACAACCGCCCCCTGGATTAAATGGAGTTAACCTGTGCTTCACGCTTTGAAGCACCTCGTGAAAGTACAGGTGACATACATCCACCTTCTCTTGCCGATCCAACCTCCTGGTGGCTTCATAAAAATGCTTAGTAGGCTGCTGAGGCTGGACGTGTTCTTCCTAAATCCTCGCTGCTTGTCGGTGATTAGGTTGTTCTTCAGGTGTTTTGCCAAGGCATTTGGGACATTTTTCCATTTCATTGGGCACTACCGATAATAGGCTGACTGACCAGTAGTCCGATACTCGGTCTGCCAGAACCCTTTCGTGGATTGGCACAACCTCCACAGTTAGCAGTTCTCCTAGATGCACTGTTTCCCTGAGAGATTTGCTGGGCTGTGTGGCTACGGCCCCTGGCAGCCTCCGGAAGAGAGGTCTGAGAGTGGCTGGGTGGATGCCATCCAGCCCCGGATCTTCTCCTCTTACCAAGCGCTTCCAATATCAATCGTGCCCTGCATGTTGATACTTCTCTTTCATCCATGCTATCTGTTCTAGGAGATCCTAGGGCCAGTAGCTGTTTGAGCTCATTTATTCCGAGGACATCCTCGAAGGATCTCTATCTCTTTTTTGTTGTTCTAGGCCAGATTGCGGTTCTTCATTTGTACTTTTCCCGCTGTCACTTGCACAACCTCTTTAGTCTGGATGCAGTTGAGAAATGTCCTTCGTTACTTCCTGCCCGTCCCAGCAGCACCTGTTTCGATTGTCAGCTTACCCCTCCACTATGGTTCAAATACTACCTTACCTCATTTCTGGTTTTCGAGTAGCTGTCTGAGCTAGTCGGTTTTCTCATAAATCCATGCTTTACTCCTCCACACCAGTACTTGATTTTTACTGCCTGTCAACCAAGGCGACAATCGTAGTCTCCGGACTTTGAGCAGGTTCAGGTCACGTCACGTCGGGCCGTAGGACTTGACGCCTTAGCTTATAGACATTTTTGGGTTTTTGCATCAAAAAACTTCAGGAGAATCCTGCTGCGCTGTGCCTGTGAACATTCTGGTACTATTCTCTGGTTTGGTGACTGTTTCAAAAAACTGGGCTTGCCTTCTGAAGAAGTGGCAGTCTCATAACTTGCTTACTTGAACAATGCCCCCATGTTTCTCAGCTGATAACACTCCTATCGCCGGAAAGTTAAGAGGACAGATATGCTGACGGTAGTAAAAGGTAAAAGGGAAAGAAGAACCAGAAACAGAAAAGGACAACGAACAAAATTTAACATGGATCAGCTTTTGGCTAACGTGAGTTAGATGGAAGACCGAAAACAGGCGGAGGCCCAAGGTTAAAAGCTAGTGTAAAATGTATTTTTTGAGGAGGGCGTCAGAAATGTTCAGGGAAGATTTCTGGCCGGTCTGTCAGGGCTGGCCTTGAGGAGTGCTTAAGCTTGGGCTTACACCACATCTCCTGGAAGCTGGCCCCAGACGTGTATGAAAGGCACGTAAAGGACTGTGCCACGAAGCTACTACGGGCTTATGGTTTCGCCAGCTTCAGCTCATGTCCTCTGATAGCCTTGGGGCAACCATTCGTCAGAAGAAGGAAACCTGTGCTCGATAGGCTTCTTAACTGCCTAAATGCCTCAATGAGCTCCACTCTCCAAGCTCTTCCTTCCAGTGGGGACGTGTCTAGGTATTCCAGCCTGTCTGGCATAGCGGTTGCCTAAGCCCCTGCAACGAAACTTGTGCAAACCGCAGCGCTTTTTCTATTACCTGGTCGTCAAGCGCGACTGACGAAGACCAATCGTGGACACGGGTTCCCAAGAGCGGTCAAACTCTCACCCTATACGCAAACACCGGTACAGCAGGTTTTCTGAAACAGGCTGCATTGGATAATTGGTACTATTTACGAGAGGCTCTTGCTGCTGCAGAAGTACATTGTGAGCCGGGCCTAAAAGATTCTTGTAGCTTTAGCCCCAGGACCACCATCTGCTCTTTCCTCTTGATTGTGTGGTTACCAGGCGTGCTTTTATCTTTCACACGTTGTGTGGTGGCCGATAGCAGGCATTTGCACTTCCGTGCATTTAGAGGTGAGTACCACCTGTTCATCCACTTAAGCCTGCGTGACGGATCTCTCTGAATGCTTGAGTCCGAAGGAATTCCCACAAATTTTAAGCTGCCGGCTAACAAAAAGCTGGAGAGCAAAATTTCCTGGATTAATTTGTTGGCTTGGACAAGAAGAGCGATGATCCTAGAACCGACCCCTGTCGTGCCCCACCACTGGCCTCGGTAAGGCTGGAGTTACCATCCTCACACGAAAACAAAGCGGTCTATCACTCTGGAAGGTCCCTAGCCAAGCCACCTTTCTAGGGATAGTGACCATGTCCTCTAACTTGAATGGCGAAAATTGGTTATTTACGGGGTCGGGGGCCTGAAGGTTTAGATAGCAAGCCTAGACCATCTCACCCCCGGCCAAAAGTGAAGTGACCTCGTCCAGGAAAGAAAGAAGGTTTGATGAGTCCGTTAGGTAAACAACTCATGCCAACTGTTCGACAGTAGACCACCTTGTACCTGATGAACCATAACCTTTCTTCTTAGGATGTTTTTGATGACCTTAACTGAAGACAGTGTGACTATCTGGTCTGTAAAATCCCGCATCTTCCTCCGACCCACCCCAACGAATAAAGATCACATCGGCCGTCCTCTATCCCAGAGGAAGTGTGGCTTTTCTCAAGAATAGGTTGAACAGACAAGTGACAGTTTCGGCTACCACTGCGTCCAGTGGCTCAGCGATGGAAAAACGCATTCCATCCAGACCAGTTGCTTTACTGGCACTCTACATTATGAAGGCCTCCGGATTTGGTCTGGGCTTATCAAGAAGTCCATTTTTGCAGCCTTATCTGTGATACGATTGATACCATCCATTAAGTCCGTCGTATATATCCACTAGAAGTGACATTTCAGTGCCTCAACCTTGCAATCAGCTGTGTGGCCTGCTGCCCGTCATCCCCAACTACGCAACCTAATACAACTCCCGAGGTTGGCTCGGAATGCAAGTAGCTACATCGAGCCTGTGGACGAGACCCGGCTTCAGTCTCTAACGGCAGTTCATACCTTGGTTGACACTGCTTATAATCCCAAGGCCATAGTACAGACTTTCTTAACCTACAACTGTTTTCGGCGAACACCGCTTTTCTCAGACAAACTACATGCCCTTCTTTTATTTTCTTATCTGCCCTGCCTGAAGCTCCCTCTGAAGTGGCTTACTTTTTGCTCTAACGGTACTCAAATGGGCACGAGCCTCAGCCGGATTTCCGGTATCGCTCCAGAAAAAAGCAAATCCTCCTTCCCTGGCACCTTATTTGTGGTCTCATTCCAACCAAAGCGCCACGTCGACCATGGCTTGGACACCAGTTTTGCTAAAACTTCGCCTTTGCTTATTGTGGACAGCAGTTGACATGGTCCTCACCTGAACCTTATTGTGTCGTTGTTTGATCGCATCCACGGGAGTGATCACCTTCAAACTATCAATATCCTTCGGGAATTTGGTCACCAGAACTTCAGGCTAACTAGGAGTTTATTTCAGTCTCCACCTAGTTGGCTCCTGTGGTTGCCGTAATTTGGCCTGATTGAAGGCGAATCTCAACTTGTTGGATGCGAATTCTTCCCCCGGAGTCCACAAGAATTCACAGTCTGTTTTCAAGTGACTTAAATCCCGGGTTAGCTCCACCCTTTCAGGCCCTGTGTTCCATTATTGCAGACATTCTAGGAGATTTGAGTCTTCACAGTTTTCGGTTGAAGGGGCCTCTGCAGATGCAGGTAGACCTCCGACAATCAGTGTCTAGTGTAACTTTAATAATAATAATAATAATAATGGTTTATTTCGGAAGCGCCCGAGTATTGCCCGTTAAACGGGTTTCACCTGCTAACCGTCCAAACTTAACCCAGTGAGCAGCATTCCCTTACTCCTCTTTTCTGCTTCTGTCCGTCACGTCCACCCGATGACTGCAGACGTCACGGGGTGCCCTCACAGCCACCCTACCTAAAAGCTTCAGCCAGGGTTTCGGTACGGCTACACAAATGATATTATCCACCTCAGACGCGAGTTCTTTCCGTTTGTTCCCAATGGCGCAAGCTTTGGTACTTATAATGCTTTTGCTGTAAACCCCCTGGCTGGCGTGTGATGCACTCGGAGGACCGTCCTGGGTGCTCACCCTAGTTTTTGCTTACATGGAGGATAGAACAGGTAAAGTCCTTATAGGGCTAGCGACGGGCGGGAAGGCAAGTACGGGACCCTCGGTTTTGGCAATGTTTCTATCTGCAACACCTTAGACAACTTGACATTCTGTTCCACATGATTTCGCTTGGTGCCTGCCGTTGTTTTCCGCGGCCAGATTTTCAGCCTTTGGCGTGATGTCAGGTTCAGCCGCTACCTCATCCTCAGCCCTAAGGCTCACTTATCCAGATACCACCAAAAATTTATCCGAAAGCCAAAACTTAGTGAATTCTGTCGGAACCGGCCTTGGATGCCCTTGCAAAACATCTGATTCCCAATGCGTGTTGGTTGCTTCTTCAGTCACCCAAAGCATATCTTGCCCTGGCACTTTTCGTTTACTGTAACACGTCTAACAACTTTTGTCTGTGATGACCACGGCATGACTCTACGTTGTTGACGTTTCCTCCTCATTCATTTTGGTTTCTAGACTGATTTGGCCTACGAGAATGGCCGTGGAAGTCCGCTTTTTATGACTATGCTATATTTGCCGTAAACTATAAAGCATCATCCAACAAGCTATTGTACCTCTGACAGAGGTATGTCTTTTATTTCAGCTGAAGTGTAGTATTGAGCAAGATCAACAGCGCATCTCTTATTGTTAAGTTCATCAGAAGGGCTCAGCATGCACGTGGGACCACTGGGACGTTATCGTGCACATCTCAGTCCCCACTGGTCCTGCTTAGGAAAAATAACTCCAAAAGCTCTCGTATGAAAAGCCTGAACCCGAATTGGTGATGACTTGGAAAATCTCACCAAAATCTATGTGACGAAAGTCAGCACATAAGGAAAAATGTTACTGAGCCCAACTGCACAGAGAATAGTGCGAGACTGGTGAAAAGTTTACTAAGTAAAAAGCGGCAGAAGTGGACAAGGACCACGGATAACACGGCCAGAGTTGGGAAGGAGCACATTTTCAGTGGTTTGATTTAGTTAACAGAAAAGGGAGTAGCAGCAGAAGGCATTTTGTGTGGCCAGATATTATGTGAGAACAATTGAAGACAGGATAGCTGCGGAATCAAACACCACGTCCAGAGTCACCCTAAAACCCAACTAAATGATGATAAGATTACTAAAGATAACCCACGTTTTTCATTGCAATTCAACAATTATGGATTGGAAAAAGGTAGGAAGTCTCTTGCTTGCGTGTTGTCGGACGCCAGTGGTGTAGTAGAGCACGTACACGGTTTTTCAAGAGAGGGCAAATCATTTACCTGTGGTTTGTCAGTTCCCCTTTGCAAGAAGCCTTGGTACGTGGCCAATGACGAGGGTTTACCGCATGAAGAATCCCTCGTGTCCAGGTACGCTCGACTTGTAACAGTCAATTTTTTACTTATCACAAAGTATTGATCTTTGGCAGATTTTGACAATGTTTTGAGGTGCTCCAAATGTGAAAAATCTTTGGCCCCGGAGGGATTCGAACCGACGCGTGGTCACCACTCTCGCTTTAGTACCGCGAGTGTTCTACCAGCTGGGCTACGAGGCCAAGCTGAAGGACCTTCAACTTTCTGCATATAGATCACAAAGAATACCCGCCCGAATTGCAGTGGCACATGGCATCCACCACAGTGAACTAGCTTGTAATTTGGCTGCCTGCAGCAGGATTTCCCTTTGTACTAACCGGACTCCACCAGTTAAGTGCACTGGGAATGTTTGCGATGTATTGATGATCCATATGCAGAAAGTCGGAGGTCCTTCGGCGTGGCTCCGTAGCTCAGCTGGTAGAACACTCGCGGTACTAAAGCGAGGGTGGTGACCATGCGTGGGTTCGAATCCCTCCGAGGCCAAAGACTTTTCACATTTGGATCACCTCAAAAAACTATCACAAAGTGCCAAATGCTCAAGCCTCGGCCGTCTTTGTGAAGGGTATGTATGGAAGCAACTCCCTAATTTTCTACGCGCTCAGTGAACTGAACTATATTTGACATTTATTTGCTAGGCGCTTCCATACACAATACCTTTGCACGTTTGTTCGGTTGTATGAGGCATCTGAATTTGGCCCTGGGCCGTTTCTAACTGTCGATCTTGGACCACGGGAAGTTGAGCTCTTGGGTTTCTCCGTAAAGTCCATTAGGCCGCAGGCGTGAGGCCTGAGTTCAACTTTAACTCCTGCTGCTTTCAGATGAGTGCCGTATAAACTGACGAATCAGGCCCACTGGGGTCTTAGGATTCGTGTGAATCGGCTGCGCCTCGCCGGAATTGTGATTCATGTGAATCGCAATGTCTCCTTGAGGTTGCGCAGTCCATTAGGATGTGTGGACACCTGCTCTTTTCTAGACAAGGGATCTCATGCTTTCGTCATCACATCGAGTATCGCGAATTCTTCAGGCGTGTTTCCGAATCCTACATGCGGTAGTTGCGACCTCAAACAAAGGGGTATACCTCCTGAGGGCTGGGCCGGGTTGTGTAGGTACACCCGTTGACCAGGTTGTCCTTACTTCCCGGTGACCCACCGGTCACAATATTGTTCTGCTGTCGGAAAGAGCTTTTCAAAAGCTCACGAGGTATTAAACGGGCTCTTCTTGGATCCTGCTTCGGCTTCCGCCCAAACTCTGCTGACTGGATAGGGTCCGGAGCACACACTCAAAGTGCGAGATCCAAAGATAGCAGCGTTTGGCGCCCTGACGTCAAGGCTGACAGTGTGTCCGGATGACGAAAGCACTGTTGCTCGGTGGGCTAACAAACGAAGGCAAAACGTCTTGTCCTAATTCCAAATAGAACAATCATTATCAAGCTCTTTCGGCGGTTTCTTTGGCGGTTGAATTATCCCTTCGGTTTGGCCTTCAATCTCCGGGTGATGCGGGGTTCAAGGTGTTTTACTTATTCCGCAGAGTTGGCAAGGCTCTAAGGCCATAACTTTCTCGAAGCCTGTGTACCTATCCAAATTTATCCGCTGCAATGCCCCACAGCGAGATATCATTTGCCCAAAAATAGCTTCCTCCATCGTGACAGCATCAACGGAGGGCAATGCCACCGTTTCCCGTCACCGAATGAGGAAGTCTACGCCCAACAGAATGTAGCAATTTTTCTGGGGGCCTCGGGTAATGGTCCAACGATACATGTCCTCACAATCTGGTTTGGATGAACGAGTGCATTATCGAGTGATCTCAGGCCGTGTCGGACTTCACCTGCCTCCGCACTTTGAGTCCCACGCAAACCACCCCGGCGCTCTTGGCTTCCTGTATATTGCGAGTGTTTCCGCAGCACATCTCTAAACATTCCTGGCTGTAGTTATTTCCCTGCAAAGAGTTGACCACCAATGAGATGATAGTAATATCAAAATTAGTAGACTGGCATAAAGAAGCGCGAAACAATGCCCTAATATTTTGTCTTCCAGGCCCGACAGCCTTGTCACGTGTGACCCACTTCTCCGGGCTGCATTGTTGCTGCGGGGTGACTGGTGTGTTTGACCTGTTCCCAATGCGGCTTGTCCCAAGCAGCTCATGATTCTGCCGGGAAGTAGGAGCTGTGATGACCCACCAAAAGAGAGTCTGTCTTCACAAAAAGCCGGGTATTTGAACTTGACACAACTGTGAAATACAATAGAAGTGTCTGAAAATGAGTGCATCACTCTAGAAGCGCCCCATGCTGGATGCTAACAGGTGTGTATCGTGGTACCTGCCTATCTAAGGTAGGACCTAGTGCTGCCTACTGTGGGCACTGAATGCAGTTGATTATCTTGCGCCGATCGTCATAATGCGTGGCCCCAGAAGAAGCGGACAGGCTAGTAAGATTATGCTGCACGTAGCCATGCGTCTCCCAGTCACTATGCCATGCTCCGACTGATTGACGAACATCCAGGATGACCAGCATATCAAGATCAACAAACTCTTACAACACTTGAATCATGAATTGAAGCTGCTGACAGGGTCGAGGGAAGTCTGAAGTTACTGGCTCAACTAAATGAGCAGTCTGTTATAACCATAGACTGTTATTTAGTTTCCTCCTGCGACTAATTTACGTTGCATTTTCAGCTGTCCCTAAGCGGCGTCCGACTTTCCGATGTGAAGAATGCAAGTGGACTTCCCAAAAACAAAAGATATGAAATTCTTTCCAAACCATTGTATTTATTATCCCTGATGGGGCCTTGCTACATGTAGTTAGTGGTACACTGCCAAAGGCCACCATTATCAAACGGGTGGTACGCCGTAGCACCAGACCAGGCAAACAAACACAACGAAGCCAATGCCTCCTTTTCCAGTTTTTGGACTTGCTGACAGCCACCGAGTCTATTCATAATCAAAGAGTTATTTCTGTAAACTCACCATGCAAATACATTCGAACAACGTCCGACGAAAGGCCAATACAAAGGGAAATGCTGTAAAGGCTGAACTCTTTCAAACCTCCAGTGCCGGGACCCGTCAAAAAGACACCTACACCCTGCGCTTCCTAGTCCACTGTATGCAACTGACGCCCGCTAGCCAGCAAAAGCGTGACGCAGGCTTTGTAGCAAAGCCTGGATCTTCCTAAAACCTACCAACTCCTAAGCGCCCTATACTGACCAGTATGTCATAGAAGCTTGCGGCTCAAATGCACCCAGTCCTGCCAGCCAGCCAAGCCTTGCGCAACCTAAAAGGCTACAGGACTCTCGTAGCCGTCCTAACCTAACTGCTTGGCTTCACTTTCCAAAGTGACACAAATCAACTTGCGGTAGTTCTAGTTCCCGCATTTAGCTGCAACTAAAGTTCATCCCTCGAACTGCACCATACCACAGCTAATTAATTCTCGATAAAATCTGACAAGTCGGCCCTCAGTGCAAGCCTCAGCTACCTTACTTTCAAGAAATGGCCTCGCCGAGGGTATATGCTCTTCCTCGAGACTTGATTTATCACCTTTGGGCCGAAAATTGGCAAAGCCAGGTACTCAGCCCCCAGTGCTACTTGTCAGCTCCAATGGAAACATATGGCCTCAAATCCAACTTTCGGCGACCCGCCCTCGCTTCCTGCCAAGGGTTTTGACTTCTAAACAGCATCTTCCTCGTATCTTTAGGCCACATTCCAATGGTCCTGCAAAATTTACAAATTAAAAGATATCTTGATGGGCTGTCAAAAATGCCGGCGCCTAGGATTTCTGCTCCCAAACCAGACAGTTTTTCAACCCGCATTTCCCTCAAAAAATACCGGCTCTACACGCTTTTTTATGCCAATGATACCAACGACCCACTTCACAACTATTCTTCGACACTGACTCCGCCTAATTCACTGCTGCCCAACCTTTCAGTACCTTTACCTTTTATTTCACTAGTCCCATTGCCATAGCAAAATTTTTGGCTTCTTCCACCATCGCCCATCCCACTGCAACAGCTTTGCCCGCGGGATACATCCACAAACACTTCCGGTGTAAGTTTCCACCACCCCGTAGCATTCACTTCCACAACCTCTCCTCCCTTCTTACCTTACTGAACCATTTTCAGGGTCAACATTTAGCTAGTCGTTTACATCTACGATGGCTCACCAAACTCCGCAAGCCAATCAGGTAAAGTGGCGTTTTTCTACTATATCCTTCAAAAATAATTATCATTTACCCCTTCTGTCAACCACTGGTATTTTCCGTACCCAGCCCGAGCAAGCCACATCGACATACAACGAAACCACTACACACTCTTCTAGCTTCCGCCTTCTGAGGTCTGCTCCTGCAAAGCAACACCAACCACCACCAAGGTTGACCTATGTGAAATCCAATACACTACGTAACTCCACTTTCTGTAATCACAAGGCGAGTATGACCACATCACTAAATACCAGCGCGTACTGGCTACTCCTTGCAAAAGCTCTTTCACATTCTGGTAAGACTGACCCCATAAGATAATAAGCTGTTCTAATGGACCCCGATAATACTGTGAGCGCTGCGATGTGGGTCACTAAGAGCACCCCACCAGAGCATGTTTCATTTGCCGGGTTTGGCATATCATCAAGCCCTCGTCAAAATCGACGCGAAGGGGGCCACTTAATATGGTCCGGAAAAGCGAGCTAAGGGCTGTCATCGACCACCCCCTACTTTTTACGGCCTGCGGCTCTGTGCGGTTACTACTACAGTCTGGTCTCCGAAGCATATTAGAAGGAAGCGCCTACCGCCCCTGGCCAGGACTAGCCTCACCTCGATACTGATATCAAAACTCTCAGCATACAGTTTGACTATCCCTGCGGTGTAAAAGCCACTACAGATGACTTCAGTCTCCTCAAAACACTTTTGTCTTCATTCTGTGGACCAATTGGCTCGCTCGACTGACTCTTCTGCGCCCGTCTTGGACAGTGGGCCCAAAATGGGAAGATTCCCATCAAAGGACTGAATATTTTTGACCTCCTCTTTACTCATAGTCTCTCAGCAGTGTTTACTGGGGTCCAGGGCTGCTTTCTAGGTAATGACCACGAGATGGTCACTTGTAGGTTCCAGCTTTCGCTGCCCACTACAAACCCTGCCCCATCAGGCAGGCTCATTCCTCGGGCAAACTGATCACCTTCTCCAGGAAGTTTTCGTCCGCTCATTCGGGACGGTTTCTTTCCCACGTCCACTCCACAGACAGCAGCTGACCTAATCTACAATGAACCCCTGTTTACCTTACCAGACTTGGTACCTCCTCCAACTGGGCCTTCCGAAGAGAAAGATCCATACAGAGCATATCGGAAGAAGGATTCTTGATTTTCAAAGTAAAACTCTGTACCTAGTGGCTTCTCCCTATTCTCCTCGGGCTCCACCTCTCTAACATTCTTTCGGTTGCGGGAGAACAACAGCCCCTAAACCGAGAAACTTGGGCATTGAACGATCCCAACAAATCAAGGCAGGTAGCTAGACTACTAACCGAAGGTCTTCTAGTTCACCCCGTAATTACTCGATTTTGATCGATTCTGGGTCGTCCACGGCTGAATCTCCTGAAGCCACCGCAGAAGTGTTCAACATTCGCTTCACGCTTTTGCTAGCTTTATATCACGCTCACCCCCCTGTACTTTCTCCCTCCCCGAATGCCAGACTTTCATTTATTGGTTTCTGTTCTAATAACATAGGCAGACTAGCCTTTGGGACCGGGGCTTCTTCCAAGCCAGAAACGAAAGCCGTCCCACTGGCACTTATCCGCCTGGATGATGTCGGTAAGGACTTGTTTCTTCTTAACCATTTCACACCTTATATAGTGAACAGCGTCGTCCACAAAACAATGAATGTCCTTGTTGAAATTTCCTTGTTTTAAAAGCCGTTCTCCTCAAGGTCCGGACAATTATCGACTAATAAACCACGTGTTATCCACCTGTAAGCTCACGAAAGGCCTAAACAAAGCTCAAATCCATGATTTCTTGACCTCCAGCTACCTGTTAAACGATTATCATCATGAATCTATCAAGATGCGCTCGTGGGCCTCACGCCGTTTTTACTTCCTGCCAATTACTTAGGTTGCGGTCATTCAGCAGTCTTCACATTCCTTGCTACGATAAAAACATTTGATGGCGTGCTACATACCCACCTTCTGCCATAATTCACCCATTCGGCATAGCCGAGCCTCTGCACCCTTGGTTCTGCTCTTAACTATCCAGCCGATCCCTTATTGCTCTGATCGATGACCACTTATCACCACCCAGATCGATCACTAGGAGCGTCCTCCATTGCAGATTTTTGGGTCCACTTTTATTCCTTATGAATTTAACCGAGGTATTCCCCATGATTTTCCATGGAAAGGCTTTAATTTTTGCTGGCTACGTCAAACTTTTGTATGTCTTCAACGCCAAGCACCTTCATACTGCCCTAGAGGAAATACAAGACAATCTAGATTCCTTTATCCGCTGGTGTTCTACTCGGCACGTGGAATTTTATTTTGCAAAAAGCACTACAGTTCCTTATAAACGCCATGTTCCCGTTAAAATTCCAGACATCAGTAGTATCCCACTTCCCGCTATCCCCTCCGTTCAAGATCTGGGGCTCATTATTCACCCACTTTGGACTTCTCTAAAAGTATCTCCTTCCAGATTTCCAAAACTAAGCGCATTATGTGTCATATTCCGATATCCCGAGCTCAATCAGAGCCGACTCCTTGCCCTCACTACCTGCTGTAGACTCCCTCTGGAATACTGTTCTCGTATTACTTCTGACATAGCACGCCCCACTGTAACGTCCACGAAAAACATCCAACAGTCATTCACCGGGCGACTGATGGGCACATCCACCACCACCCCGAACCAAGAGAGATGTGAACTTCTTCAACTTGGCCCACCGTGGCTACGTCACATAAAGTTAAACCTATTATTCTAGAGCAAGCTTTTGCACCGTAACGCGACTTCTTCCACCCAAATGAACTTCACTGCACACTTCATCTGTCCTCAGACGCAGAGCCTTCACATTTTCCGTCCTACTTGCCAGGCTCCCCGTGGGAACTAAGGTTTTCATTGTTGTATGTAGAAAACCTGGGCCACAAATCGAGAGAGCACACATCGCTAGGAAAATATTCACCGGTTCCAGCGTGATATAGACGAATATATAGAAAACACGAATAGCGAACAAGCTCGTTTTCGGTAACATCATCCTCGTGGCTAATACAGTTACATTTATAGGTTAGAAATGCATAAATTATGAACAAGGTCTGTGTGCTAAAGTTTAATTGGATGGTCATCAAAGTTGGTGTCGCGTAGTTAGGAAGGATAGGAGGGGAAATGTTGTTGTTTCGTGGTTTGGAAAGGGGCCCGTGAAACAATGAACGAGGGTTTCGGAGATTATCCATTTCCGGTTTGAACCAAAGGGTCAACGTATGGGTCACACTGAGCTCCAAGGTCGGTCTCGGATCGCGGACAGGGTAGTTTGAGTGCTTTAACGAAACGTTTCTGAGAACAAAGCGATGGATTGAATAATCTGATCGCCACAGCCTCTGCCGTTGCTAGATGTTGTTCGCGAGCGGCTTTTGGCGCATTCGTAGGGACTCTGTAGACTATTTTGAACACGTCATCGTTTACGTGATGTCCAGTGTCTGCGAGGTGCGCCACAATCGCGCTGGTGATGGATTTTCTGTTTCCCGTCGACAGCCAAGTTGGTTTGTGCTCTTTGATCCTTTGTGATAGTTGCCGTGTCGTTCTACCTATATAGCTTGCCGAACATGAGCAAACAAACGAATAGGTTAGCATGGAAGAGGTGAGGACAGGTAACTTGTCTTTTAGGTTCGTCGAGATCACTGGTCGACTGGTGAAGTGGGCACGGAGTGTAGCAGCGGGAAAGGTGCGAGCGATTGCCTTTTCCAAGCGTCTTATTAGTAACTCACTTTTGTCATCTCCTTTGAAAGGGAGATGGATGTATAGATCTTTCTTCTTCAAGGTCACTAACGCTTGTCTCGTCGCTCTTTCAGCTATATTCTTCTGATTGAAGCGCTCGGGATATCCGTTATCCAATAGCTCCTGCTTCAAAATGTCTAATTCTTCACTCACCGTCTCATTGGAGCAAATCATTTGCATTATACGGCCAGACCGATGGAGTAGCTATGGGGTCACCTCTAGGCCCCTTACTTGCTGATATATTCATGGCCAAGCTAGAAAACGGGAAACTTAGCGATACGATAGAAAGTCTACCCTTCTACTGTCGATACGTGGATGATATTTTTGTCTTAACTGACAGTCATACACGGCTGGAGTCATTGGTGGAGAAGTTCAACCAGGCACATGAGGCGGTTGATTTTACATCGGAAGTAGAAGGAAGGAACACTTTCCACTTTCTAGATGTGTTTCTTTTAAGAGGTGGCGATGGCAAACTGCTCCGTCGTGTATATCGCAAACCAACGTGGAAAGGCCAGTACACCAATTTCGCCAGCTTTGTACCTATCGGACGTAAACGTAACCTTATTCGCTCACTCGCAGCCCGTGTGCGAATGATTTGCTCGAATGAGTCGGTGAATGATGAATTAGACATTTTGAAGCAAACACTATCGGATAACGGATACCCCGTGCGCTTCATTCAAAAGAACATAGCAGAAAGGGAAACGAAACAGGCGCTAGTGACCGTGAAGAAGAAAGATCTATACATCCATCTGCCTTTCAAAGGAGATGACAAAAGTGAGTTACTAATAAGACGCTTGGAAAAGGCAATCGCTCGCACCTTTCCCGCTGCTACACTCCGTGCCCACTTCACCAGTCGACCAGTGATCTCGACGAACCTAAAAGACAAGTTACCTGTCCTCACCTCTTCCATGCTAACCTATTCGTTTGTTTGCTCATGTTCGGCAAGCTATATAGGTAGAACGACACGGCAACTATCACAAAGGATCAAAGAGCACAAACCAACTTGGCTGTCGACGGGAAACAGAAAATCCATCACCAGCGCGATTGTGGCGCACCTCGCAGACACTGGACATCACGTAAACGACGACGTGTTCAAAATAGTCTACAGAGTCCCTACGAATGCGCCAAAAGCCGCTCGCGAACAACATCTAGCAACGGCAGAGGCTGTGGCGATCAGATTATTCAATCCATCGCTTTGTTCTCAGAAACGTTTCGTTAAAGCACTCAAACTACCCTGTCCGCGATCCGAGACCGACCTTGGAGCTCAGTGTGACCCATACGTTGACCCTTTGGTTCAAACCGGAAATGGATAATCTCCGAAACCCTCGTTCATTGTTTCACGGGCCCCTTTCCAAACCACGAAACAACAACATTTCCCCTCCTATCCTTCCTAACTACGCGACACCAACTTTGATGACCATCCAATTAAACTTTAGCACACAGACCTTGTTCATAATTTATGCATTTCTAACCTATAAATGTAACTGTATTAGCCACGAGGATGATGTTACCGAAAACGAGCTTGTTCGCTATTTGTGTATTCTGTATATAACGAAATGGGATTATTCAGTGAATAGACGAATATCTTACCGCGAACTCTGACCTGCAGATACGAGACAATAGTGTAATTTTCGGCATGCATCCGAAGATGGACTCCGGCTCCAATTGATCTTGCTGGCACACTAGATTTGCCATCATGCCTGCTCAACTCGTTTGTTTGGGCCCTACAAAGAACAAATACTAGAGATCCTTCCAAATATTCCAGGTGCTTTGAGAATTTGACTATATTTCACATTACATTCAAAAGATCGCCCATTAACCACAATCCACGTAGGACATTTGAATTTGGCATTGAACCGTTTATTACTGTCGTGCTTGATCCACGGGATTCGATCCTTTGGATTTTACTGTGAAGTCCATTTGGCCGCATACTTGAGGTCTGTATATATTTGTAAACTTTGGGAATGTCAATTTGGTACAGTATAAACTACGGATCAATCTTGTTCTGGTTTTGGGATTCGTTTGGATTGGCTACGCGTTGCTCGATTTGCGAGAATTGACTTACAGTACTCAAGTGGAACCTGGACAAGGGAACTCATTGGAAGTGCCCAGACGAGGAAACAAGGACCTTTTGAGACAACAGGAATTAACTCGGCAAGCCTCTGGGGATGGTTTGGGTAATATTGATTCTCTGGATAATGATAAATCTTCTAGTTCTGTCAGTACCAGGTCATATATTTCTAATTGCAATGAGTTTGTTGATGTAAGTACTTATAGAATGAGAGTGATAGAGTAAGAGAACGAGCTGCGGTTAGCCAGGAACCAAGCAGAGCCTCTTAAACAAGGAACTGGTCTCAGCAAGCCAGCAAAAAACCAATGTAGTTCACGATGTCAGCATCAAAACGGCACTGTGATGGGCGCATGAATCCCTTGAGACCGTCTGAAACTACCGAGGATTTGCATTCGACCTGCCGGGAGTGGGGCTACCCCATTTCGACGGGCACTCCGAGCAATACTGTATGTTCATAAAACAATTCGAAAATTTTGTTGAGTGCAAAGTTGCCGATCTTGGTCAAAGGTTGTTGTATTTATTATATTACCGTCGTGGGAGGGCCAAAAGTGTTATGGAAGGCTGCGCGATGCTTGATCCACCGATGGGGTACATCAGGGCATGCAGAATCCTGAAAGATTTGTTTGGGCAACCACTCAAGGTGGCTAGAAGCCTGATTGATGGTGTTTTATTGGAGACAAAATGGACTGAGGACAAGGCTGAAGTACTGTCCAATTTGGTGATCAAAATGCAGAATTGCAGTATAGCACTGGGGCACCTAGAATACCAGTCTGATCTGAATGCGTTGCACACACAGGAATACATTGTCCGATGTCTACGTATTGATTTACAGAGCCGATGAGCAGAGGAAGCCGAAAAAATAAATATGCTTGGGCGGGAACCTACGTCCAACGATTTGACGGAGTTCATAGGTCGTCTATCCCGTGTCGCCAACAGCCGATTTGGATAAATCGTACGAGAAAGTTGCAGGCAGTCGCGAACGGAACCAACACCTGCTCAAATAGTGGTGAAGGACTGTAACCGAATCCAGTCTTTGGCTAACATGCACAAGACAAGTCGAGAACCTTAGAGGTCAACTGAATGCGCTTTATGCAACTCCCTGTATCGGTTACCGGATTGTCCGACCTTTCATGGGATGGGTGTACGCGATCGGTGGTGCGCAGTAAAAAAGATTGGCTCATGCTTTCTGTGCTTGAACAACTCTCATCAAGCCTCTGAATGCAGCTTAGGAGTGAAATGTAACCAGGACGGATGCTTGGGTAATCGTCACTCGTTACTACACGGCCCTCTCAACAATAGGCCTATTCAGCCGGATGAACCCAGAATTGTCTGTTCAACGAGACGTAATGATTTCAAACCGGCGAGATTAGGCATCGCAACTGTCGGCATCGTGACACCTAAGGGATTGAGGAGGGTCAATGTATCTTTGGACACGGGGTAGGATACCTCGCTGATTGCTCGCGAGCTTGTAGAAAGATATGAACCAGTCGGTGAACAGAATTTCCGTCAACTTCATTTGATTCTGTCTTTGAGCAGTACCTGTTTTTGTGATATTTGAGTAGATGTCTACTACTTCCAACTGGCTCGGCCGGCTTAGCCACCCTACCTTGAGTTTGAATTTTCCGGACGCCACCATTAACAGTAACTGGCATACTTTCTCCCCTACCACATCAAGTGCACGTACCTGAATCACCCTCTTAGAATTCGGATTGTGCTACCAATTGTACCTTTGGATCTTGCGTTGAATCATGCCTCGGAGTTACCCAAAATAAACGATTATCTTTATCATTAAATCAATACGTAGACATCGGACAATGTATTCCTGTGTGTGCAACGCATTCAGATCAGACTGGTATTCTAGGTGCCCCAGTGCTATACTGCAATTCTGCATTTTGATCACCAAATTGGACAGTACTTCAGCCTTGTCCTCAGTCCATTTTGTCTCCAATAAAACACCATCAATCAGGCTTCTAGCCACCTTGAGTGGTTGCCCAAACAAATCTTTCAGGATTCTGCATGCCCTGATGTACCCCATCGGTGGATCAAGCATCGCGCAGCCTTCCATAACACTTTTGGCCCTCCCACGACGGTAATATAATAAATACAACAACCTTTGACCAAGATCGGCAACTTTGCACTCAACAAAATTTTCGAATTGTTTTATGAACATACAGTATTGCTCGGAGTGCCCGTCGAAATGGGGTAGCCCCACTCCCGGCAGGTCGAATGCAAATCCTCGGTAGTTTCAGACGGTCTCAAGGGATTCATGCGCCCATCACAGTGCCGTTTTGATGCTGACATCGTGAACTACATTGGTTTTTTGCTGGCTTGCTGAGACCAGTTCCTTGTTTAAGAGGCTCTGCTTGGTTCCTGGCTAACCGCAGCTCGTTCTCTTACTCTATCACTCTCATTCTATAAGTACTTACATCAACAAACTCATTGCAATTAGAAATATATGACCTGGTACTGACAGAACTAGAAGATTTATCATTATCCAGAGAATCAATATTACCCAAACCATCCCCAGAGGCTTGCCGAGTTAATTCCTGTTGTCTCAAAAGGTCCTTGTTTCCTCGTCTGGGCACTTCCAATGAGTTCCCTTGTCCAGGTTCCACTTGAGTACTGTAAGTCAATTCTCGCAAATCGAGCAACGCGTAGCCAATCCAAACGAATCCCAAAACCAGAACAAGATTGATCCGTAGTTTATACTGTACCAAATTGACATTCTCAACGGGTACAAATATATCTCGTTCCATCTCCTGAAATTACTCTCAGTTCCTCTGCCATGTTGGCAACTGATTTCCACGCTCATGGTCAGCTTGATTCTGGTGTCACGGAGGTTACTCTGCCAGATCCCAATAAGCCCACTTAGCTAATTCGTAAAGTTGAAGCCACTACCTTTTAGTAGGCTACATATTCCAGCGGCTAAGGAGACTACCTTGGCTTCAACAGTCACGGAAGCCAAAAATGTCCTACACAGAATCTGTGCCAAATTGCTTTAGAAAAGCCTAATGAGCACTAATGTCCAAACAAGCTTGTTGCCTTCTCCTGCGCAGGGCTCGCATAGAATGAAGATGGCACGGCACCGAAGGGGTGTTTTGTAGGCCAGAACTTCGGACGTTTTTTGAGATCATTTTTGAGGTATCACAATAAATGGGAATGTCCTGGCTTTTTTCGAGTACCCGTATCTGCAAATCATCTTCAATTCCAGCAGACAGAGTAACTCTTTCCAGCCGAAACCGCAGCTGGGCCACAACCACGTTTGCGGCCGAATTCGAATCAGGCAACAAGAGGTGGTTTGATGAGTCGCCGTTGGACCTAGCTGTGCGACCAAAAACAGCGACAATGTTTTCTGACATCCTCGGGGCTATTGTTGCTTGATGGGGAGGATACCAGCGTAGGCTACCTTGCTGTGAACCATTTACGGTGGGAATTGCGTATACCCTCTCCTGGCAGCGTTCCATAACAGCTGAGTGCTTGTCTTCAAACTCAGCATCTCGGCACAACCTCTCATTTGGAGAAGTTGAACAATTAAGAGCTCCAGTGCGATCGCACTTGGTATTCAGGCATCCCATTTTCCGCCCGCAAGCCCGCGGGTGGATAATTATTTCTCACCCCCCCCCAGGGTCTTCTCTACAATATTCGTGGCTTGTTCTTCCTCGACCGCTCGGCGCACTCTCGAGCGACCCATTATCCACAAAGTCCTGATCATAGAACACTCCAAGATTTTCCCCCGACTGTTGCAGCACAACATGTGGATCGAAAGTGCGCCGTTCACATCTACAGTAATTACCCCGTAAAACCCGACCAGAGGGCACGACATTAGCATATGGATCGCCCCCATTGCCCCGCCGTTTTTCCAAAATCCGATGGATTTCTGGCTGGTCCGGCCCCGGTAACATATCAACCACTGAATAAGAGATAGGACTGAGCGGAAAATACCTGGAGCCGTCCTACTCGGATAGAATGCCCTTGTCCGGTGAAATGGCTGGAACGCCAAAGATTGAAGGGTTTGTGTGCACTGCTCCAACCCCCACCATATCGTTATTATCTACTGACTTCACAGTGGTCGCCACCCTTTTGCTTGTGTGAAAAGAGGATCCCATCGGCGTATTCAAGAGAGTCTTCCTTCGGGCCTTCTGATCCTATATGTTCCAACAGCGACTTAACCACAGCTTATCTTTCGGATCCTTAGGCCATTATGGGTACTGTGGCTTAACACATCCCAATCGTTCTGAGACTTTCGGCAAGATGCACGCAACTTCTGAGGGAACTTCTTGATACAGAAGCCGACGATGAAAGTGTTCACAGTTCTTCTCCTGATGCGGCTTTCGCGGGCGGTAAGCAACAGACCGGTGCTCAAAATCCAAACAAGTGAAACACAATTTACGTTCTTTGACTATTCACCAAAAGCTGTTCCACAATGACCAACCAAAAATCCGTGATGTCTTCGATCGAATGCTTATTTCTGCATTAACTCGCTTACACTATCACCAACTTAGACCGCGTGGGAACTTGCAAAAGGCGTTTGTTGCATTTTCGTGCTTTCTGCTGTCGACTTACGATTCCCCAATAAGTAACCGCACCTGTTCCTTTGTACTAAGTCACGAAAGGTTACAAATCTACACAGATCTCAAAGATTAGCTTCCCCGATGCTCCCATGAGTTTTCTCCCTGTCAGCCCACTTTACAGTCACGAATCGTGGCAAATTATCCAGAGCCTCCTCTATGGATCCGATGGCACTCACATCTGAAATGGATCCGAACTGTCCAGGCGCACAGAGAGTTAACCGATCCGCACAAGAAGATAAGTTCCGTGGATCATACGATGTCGCCCCGGGCCCGTGCTCCTACCCAGCATGAACCATGCGATCCTAAGTCAAGAGCCAAACAGCTCTTCCAACGTCCTACTGGCCAGTCCGCTAAAACTCTCCTGCTGGATACAGAAAACATCTTTCTTTGTCGTCCCTGACCTTTCCCTAACAATAACGATAAAGATACATCAACCTCTGCTAATATTCTCTTACTGGTCTTTATGTCTGCTGATCAAAATGACCAATTGACAAGTTGTAGTTCCTCGACGAACCTTCGAGTTGCGGCCATTCACACTTCGGTAATTCCGCCCGGGTGTTGAGACATTCTAACCCACATGCCGCCTTATCCAGGGTGAAACAGCCTGCCTCGTGGGCAGGGCTTGTTTAAACTTGGCACCATGCAGGCTTATAAAGTGAACCTTGGCTGATTGTAACTAACCCTTTTGGATGAACGCCTTTATCTGCCGTCCCGGCTACTCTTCTCACTACCTCCCGGATTTCAGCCTTCAACGAAGCCCCTGTTCTACACTTAGCCTCATAAGCTCTTCTCGAGGCATTAGCTGCCTCCATCTCCAGCTGTGCGCTTTCAAGTTGTAGCTGCACACATTCGAGGATAAGAGTTCGGTCATATTAGGTTGACGAGGAGCAGCCTAGAAGTCGACAATTCAAAATTCCGTTTTAGGTCCTCCATCGTCCCGAGCTAAACAAGTGTTAAATTCGGTTAATCAAGAGTCACCAAAAGTTCCTGTACGATCCTGTTCTATTGGAAGTGACAAAAACTGCAGCGGTAGCCGGATAATGGATTCCCGATTCTTACACTTACTGATACCGACATCAACGAACGGTCGCCAAAGTAAGTTAACCAGGGCTCCAACCCGGATGTATCAACGGCCAATAAAAATTCAATATAAAACGTTGGAAGGAATGTTATATTCAACCAATGCGGAATCTGGATGAAACACACTAATAAGTCAAGTTTGTACTATGCATGCTTGAAAGTAGTCTTCCTCAAGCTGACTACAAGGAACTAACAATAACGGCGGTGAAAGAGGGAACAGGAAACAAACGTCTGAAGCTTCGGAACAGAGTAGATTCAATTGGACCATTAAAATAAATAGGAATTCACAGAACAAGACACCACTCTTTTCAAGGTGAAACTGACCTTGGTTATGCATGAGCTGTTCCATTTTTGTCCCATCTGTAGTCGCATAATCTTTCCTGAACGGCGCGTCCTAGAGGTGCAACCATTTCTCTGTTACTGATGTAATAGAGTAGCCTGCTCTCGCTGGCGACCTGTCTACAGCGGACTTCCGGAATATCTGCTGTCTATCGACCAGTCAGGAAAGCTTGGTGCAGGGTCAGTTTGATCAAATAGTTGGCAGGATTTCCGGCGGTCCTGCTAATCATGGCAGAGGTAGGCTCGTTGGCCAGGTCACACCGCTCTATAACATCGCTGGTAGCCAACTCCAGGTCACAAAAACCCTCCTTAATCCGTTAAGCTTCACGCTACCTACAGTCACGGATCCTGACTCTCCGGTTTGCGATCACCACAACCTTTTGAACAGATAATCCTGCGTCATCCCGGATGATTGGGCTTTATGTTCTGAGGGGCATTTATTAGCGGATAAGGCTTGCCCCGGCATCTGGCCACGGCACAGTTCCTTCTGAAGCGGCATTGTGACACCCGGTGAGAGTGGCATGAATACTCTAATCCTTTTCGCTCCAAAACAAAAATCGGGTATCACCATCCCACAAAGTTTCAGGCAATCTGGCGACCGGTAAAGTGAGCTGCATAGCTCATACTGAAGTTACCCCGTGGGCTGTCAGATGGTAGTGTGCACTTTGGCCTAAGACCGGTTTCGGCTGTGGTAGCCCTCTTCAAATCTCGCCGATGCTGACGCTGATGAGACCAGTCTGAAACTCCCGCGTGCACATCGCCCGAGTCGGCTGTGGCGGTGAGGGAATTACGACCTACGGACTCCGTCAAATCATCAAAAGTACATTTGAGCATTAGAGTGCTCATTCTCATGGCCTCCCCTGCCAGATGTCTTTATAAAACTGTAGGTGGGCACCGGACAATGCACCCTGGTGTGTACAGTGCGCTTAAGTCAGACTGGTGTTCTAGGTGTTCCAGTGGCATACCGCAATTTCGCATTTTTATCACCAAATGTGACAATAATTCAGCGTTGCACATGGTCTCTTTTGCCTACGGTGAAAACCGTCAACCATTATTCTAGCCAACTTGAATGGCTGTTCCCATTAATGTTTGGGAATTCTGAGTGTTCCAGTGCACCCCGCCGCTGAATTATGCATACAGCTCCTCTCGGAAACACCTCTGGCCCGCCCACGGCAGTGAAGCACTAAATACAAAAACCGTTGCCCAGGACGGACGAAATTTCACTCGAGGTAATTTTTAGATTTTTTGTGAGTCTACGATATCGTCCCGGGTGCCCATCGAAAGCAGTCATCTCTCATCTCGGCAGGTCGAAAGCCAAAACACTGGTAGTTTCAGGCAGGTCTGATGAATTATGTTCGTTCATAGCGTTGCCATTTTGAAGCTAACGATGTACATTACATGACATTCCCGCTGGCTTGTTGAGATGAGCCACCTTTTTAAAAGTCTCTGTTTCCTTTCTAGCTCACGGCAGATGACTCTCTGGTTTTGTCATTGTCGTTCTATAATTATCGACATCTTCAGGCTCTCCATGGATAGAAAACATGACTTTGCACCAACAAAGTTAGTGGATTCAATGTTATCTACAGGATCAACAACACCTAAACCATCATCAGAGAATCGCAGAGTTATTTCCTGTTGTTTCACGGACTCCCTGTTTTCTTTCTGAACATTTTCCAAAGAGTATCCTCGTCAACGTTTTGCCCGAAGGCCTGAAGCCAGAAGAGTTCTATTTTCAGCGATGGGTAGCCACCGCACACTAGTCCCAAAACAGGAGTGAGATTTATTTGCAAATCTCTTCGGCCCTAATTGGAAGGTCACAAAATTACAATTCTATGCAAACCTCATGCATTCGACCAAATATATTCAGCATTAGAGCCCGAAGGTTCAACTCCTCGTGGTCTAAGCAAGACAGTGAGGAACAGTTCAAGGCTGAATTCGAATGTCTCACATAAACGAACGGACGTGTAGTAGTATCTTTTATGAACGTACTCAGAAAAAGAATGTGGAACACAGTGAGGTTCACTAGGCATGTGGAAACCCTAATGGGATTTTCTATAGGTGACCTTGACGCGATCTGCAAGGAAGCAGAAAAAACTCGGCTGGCCGAGACCGATTAAGTATACAAGCAAGCATGGATAATGACGTCATTAAAGAGCATCTTGGGAATCAATGTCTCAGGGGGTTACAGGGCTCACCAAATTATTCGGAAGTTGTGATTCAGCGGCAGTCACACTTGATACGGCCGGATAGAGCGAAGTGGTTACGCAAGCTGAGGAACTCTAGCCAATCATAATGGCCGAGGACAGGCGCGGCAAAGGTCTCCTGTGCCTGGTCATCTTCTAGTCCATCAGTTATTTTCTGTGACCTAACATATTTATACAAACCGCCTCCTTAACAAATTTGAAGTACCTTTCCGCAGCCTCAGTCTTTCTGCTACTTTAGTTTGCATAGTTCTATGTGGGAGCGACTTCGGTGGGTCCTTTCAGTCGGAGCACTGCGAATATCACGCAGTTGTCAGCTGAGGCCATAGATCCCCCGGACCTAGGAGGGGTGGTAGCCGAAGACCTAATAGTAAACCTACAGTGGCAGAGACTAATAGAGGAGGCTTTTAGGGTGTTGCGCCGACTAGGGATTGGTCAGCTCCAGGACCTCGAGGGCCTTGTTGTCATTACACAAGCTTTTGTGAGATCCTATCTGAAAACTGTTTAAGTATGGGGGCCATGTTTGTTGGGGGAAATCAAGGCTATCGATCAGCCCCAGTGGCGATTCACGGGATGGTCCTCAGAATACTAGGATTTGTGCTACTAACAGCGGTTGGAGAAGGTGAGGTTCTTCTTTTTGGAAAGAAAAGGGTGGAAAACCGATCTCATGGTGCCTCTTAAGATTCCAAAAGACCCATAGAAGTAAGAAGTCCCAGAGGGTCTTATTTGAGCTGCGAAGAAAGGACTGGCTAAGAGGACATCCAATTATAATTGATATGGAGATGACTGAGACTTAAATTAACCGGACTTACAACCGGCTGGGATAAACTTCCGGAAGACACAACAACCGTGGACACAATGGCTGAGTTCAAAATTAACCTAAATAACTTATAGATGACGCTGTTTGTAGAAAAGAGGCTGGGGGTCTGTACCACTGATTCTGTTCAGATAAGTGACTCGCACTTCTCATTTCCTTCTCCTCGTGGCATCCTCATCTACTACCAACTGCCACTTACTATATTATTCTTATCATCGACAAGCATGACCGTAATGAATATGTTACCAACAGCTGGCTCTCGAGAAGCTGGTGAGGAGAACGTATTTAGGGGTCCGGCCTGAATCTTCCCTGACTATAGCCAAGTATTGAAGGTGACTCGGCCTTTACAATTTTGGAATCACCAAAAGGGACCAAATAGCTCACGAGTGCTGGAATCCGGAAATGCGGTAGCGGCATTTTCGAAATTGGTTGGAGTCTTGTGGCTCTGTCTTAAAAAGAACAATCTTTGGTACTTTCCTTATATCTGTGAGTTCAGGTTCCGTAAGTTACTTCCCCCGAGAAAATAGCTCACTGATACTGTGCCAGCGCTATCAGTCTTGGCTCTAACGCACTTCTCATGCCATTTTGTCTCGTATTCAAAGAGGTATTATTTTTGTGCCTTCTGAGTTATTGGGCGAAGACACAATCCCCATGAAACAAGGCGGAGAGACCTTGGTGTACTCAGAACCATTTCACAACGACTCTCCCCCAGCACTGGAGCCTCGGTCAGAGATAGCGAATAATCAGGAGAAGGAGGTCCTTGGTCTCAGAAATGCCATTAGGACCTCGGATACCGTGATGGGGCATGTGGAGGCCACAAGGCTTCACCTTTGTCCGGAGCAAGCAGCGGCTCAGGAAGCCTGCAAGATCCCAGAAGGGGGCATCGATAGTTCGGCAGAGGAGCCGCTAGGTTTGGATATCTCTTCCAAATACGCTAGTATTTGGGGTCACTTCGACAGGGGGACAGCAAAGCCAATACTTGGTGCTGTCCTAGCGCCTAAAATTCCAAACCCAACATGGGGCTCCTGGCTCATCTCCATAACTAACAGGCGAATTCTTGGGTTACGTGTTGCTTTTAACTCGTCACACGCAGTGCCCGATTGCTTCACGCAGACTGCCTAGAGAAAGGAGGCGAATGGCGCAGTCCGAGGAGTCCCTCCAGGTAGGCCTTTACACGTCAGACTTCATACTAGAAAATCAGTGGTTGAGTCGGACACTATAGATGATCAGAATCTCGGGCTTACCCTAGTGGTACGACTATCACGATAACCCTAAACTTGGGCCCAAATCTAAGATAGTGATAGGTCGCAACAAGGGGGTTGCATTCCAGTTAGAATCACTATCACCTAGATCTTGAACCTGTCCGGAGAGCAGCTTTGTTAGTACAACCAGTGAACTCGATGAGCCCACGACCGGCTGCAGTAAAAGCCATGAGAAAAAGTCTGAGCTTCCTAATAGGTCAACGAGGCCGTCTTTCCTCAGGGCGATTCAAGCAGTACAGCTACGTTTGCTGGGTGATCCGAAGCCGTGGAATACTTTCACGAGCCCTCAGAATAAAGTGGTCCTAAAATCTGCTGGTTATCCGCCCTGCCCTGGGCGGGCCCTACCCAGCCCACCCCATTTTTCTCACCCCATGTTCTCGAAGCCCGCTGGCCCCATTGCCGCTAGGCAATATGAATGTGGTGCTACCTCAACATCTATCTGCACGGCCCCTCTGAGAGCCCAGTCTCAACATAATTTTTCCCCCGTAATTGTATCCGTTCCCAGAGCCTCCAAAGGCCCCGCCACCTCCATATTTCAACAATCCGCCCGCACCAGCTCCGAAACCTAATGCTTCTCCAGCCCTCTCCCCTGAAAGGTCGTTAAAGCTTCCCTCTTCTAACTGTCTAAGCATTCAGAACGGGGTTTTGAACCTGAGATAGCTGATGGCCGGTGAGAAACGTTACTTTCTTGCCACCACCGATGCGCTGCTCACATCAAACGACGACGGCGAAATATCCGCCAGTGGTTGCACGTTGGTCGGTAAGGACTCAATGTGAGGTCGAGCAGGTGGTGTAGTCCTTTTCTTAGTTCCCTATTAACCCCAGCCCTCGTCTTACATTTAGATACCATTCCCTTTTAAAGACTGCTTGTGGACCAGAATTGCTATCTTCTAGTAAAGCATTTTTCAGAGGGATCATCTGCAGGTGTCCAGCTTGCACTTCCAAATCCAGCAATGCGCTCATAGAAAAAGTGGGTGAAACTAGGGCCCAACACCCATTTGCGCATCTTTTATTGCTAGTTGGGTATGATGTCCCTGGGATGAACTGGATTTGAGTTCACTTTTCAGGCAACAACTTCAACTGGTTAGACTGGTTGCAGAGTGTAATGGGACGCACCTCATCCCACTTAACACTAGATTGAGACTGGGACAAGACACATCGGTTTTAGATCTCGTCATCACCAACGAGGGGCACTTAGCGGGTATGGCCTTTTCTCCCTCTCCACTTGAGAAGGTTGACCGTACAGTAGTGAAATATGACCCATCTACGGTTTCATTCTGAGGATCAACTGGAAAATAGAAGTCGGCGAGGTCGGCAGGCCTATCCGGCAGCACTTTAGTGCTACTGACTATCAGTTTGCGCCAATAACTCGAAGAATTGAGGGAAAGAAATTCCGGCTTCCCACAGGTATACGCTGACTACCGGAAGAACGTGATCTACTGTTTGCCGATTATAGGTCCAAAGATCTAACTACCGATGAAAAAAACATCGGAGCAATCAAAAATATGTGCAAATACGAAATCAGGCAGTACTTTCGAAGCCAGCAAAGAAACTTCCTTGCTCGAGTGCGAAGCACCAGGTCCATCATTTACCAGCATCTTGGGCGTACCCGGTGGGTCTCGCCCCCCTCCCCTTCTTTACAGCTAGCAGGCAGCTCTCCACCCACTTTTGCAGAACAGATGGCAGAAGACTTCAGGTCTCACTTGGCCTTTACTCCCAAAGCTACTACCAAGAATTTGCATCGAGTGATTCGAAACCCCTTAATTCTCTCATCACCGGAACACATTTAAATCTCTTCCACTGAAGTATACAAAAAGCTTTGTCTTCTTTGTCCTTATAGTTCCCTCGGTCCGGACACGATCCACCCTCGAATTCTTAAGGAAGCAGCCGAGCTAAAGTCCGTTCCCTATACTCTACTCTTTCGTTAATATCTAGACACAGGAGCGCTCCCGGTATTCGGAAGAAAGCATTTATAACTCTTATTTTCGGGAAAGGATGCCTTCATCTCCAGGTTAGTTACAGACCAATTAGTTTCACTAGCATACCTCACGAGGTCTTTGGATGCACTCTGAAAACTGCCTTTCTAGGTCATTTTAAAGAGCATGGACTACTCGCCCCCCACCAACAAGATTTCCTACATCACAGATCTTGCATCACCAATATTCTGACGGCGATTGACAGTCCAAAACAAGCTTTTTATAATAGACGGGTATCTCATGCTATCTTCAGGGACTGTGTCAAGGCTTTGATAGAGTGCCCCATAATATCTCCTCGTTGAAGTTAGGAAGGTGTAGCCCTAAAGGGCAGTTACATTTGCTAATCCGCAATTTTCTTACAGATCACTCCTTCACGGTTAGAATAGAGCCTTCTTGCTCCTTCGTTCACGTTGTCTTTAGGAAGGCCTCAGGGATCAGTACTTGGCCCTCTTCTGTCTATCTACGGTGGGTGGTTTAACTGATGTAACCCCCGTCAACATAGCAATGTGTACGGAGGATGTGACGATGTGGGGATCTGACCCAATAGAAGTCCAAGCAGCCACGGTTGCAGCAAAAAGCCGGTCTCCTAAATGGGGTCTATAATTCATTGACGACAAGTGTACCCTAATCACCCTTGTCGGAACTCCCCACAATCCCTTCTGGAACAACAGTAGTACTCGAATCCGCGATGCAGAGAAACACAATCTACTAAGATTTGGGCTTTTTATAAATCATTCTTCTTGTTCTCGCCAATAAAAAGCGGTCAAATCTAGTTTCCGAAGTCTCTGTATGATTGAGTGTTCTTTCTCACATATTTCATAGAAGTCTTCCATTGCTATGGAAAGTATTTCCCTCCTGCTCTAGAATATGGTGGTCAACTAGAACACACCGGTCTTATCACTGACAGAGACCTGCTGGAACGAGTCCACAGAAGGACAACGAAGATGGTGCACGGATAGCGAAAGTCCTCCTACCTAGCTCGGTTAACTGAACTTAATCTCTGTCCGTTAGAGGCTAGAGGCATATGTGAAGATAATAATAATAATAATAATGGTATATTTCTGGACCGTGGTCAAGAAGCACGCATGTAAGCATGATCAGAGTTTACAATATCACTGAATGAAATGGAAAATTTCACAAAATTGAAGGAGAGATTAGCAAATCACGGTAACAATGGAATAAGGCTGCCGAGAGTTTTAATGAATCAAAACGAGCAAAGAACACACGGCGAACACTAATTGATTTCAAGTCAACGGCGGCAATAGTAGTGAATCAGCCGGATATAGGAAGGTTCAGACGGACATTGGCTTAGGACGCAGGAAATACGATATTTACAAGAATAATGCGAGGAAAAGGTCGGCACTGCATATTCATGTTCACTTAAAAAGGTAATTGACGTTGAGACAAAGGAGGCAGGGAAGAATTTCACGAAGGTTCGCAGAGGAATACTAATTTTCATAGACTTGCGGATGTGAAAAGGAATAGTACCCCTTGAAAAGGTGAGACAATTTTCGTGAGAGGTGATGTGTGTCATCTGGTGTCAGCAGTTCGCCGCTGGTGGAGGATGGATGGAGTTCCAGGAAGGAATAAGCAACAATCGGAATGTCGTGTCCATGCGGAACAAAATAAGGCAAGACAAGAGTAAAGACCTTTGCAATAGGCAGGTTATGCTGGTAAATTGGCAAATAAATCATTTTGTTGAGTTTCTTGTGGGTTTTCTGTGTCCATGTTGGGCTTTTTGGGCAAGGGTTGACTGCGGTTTTGTTCGCTTTCTCATGGAAAAGAGGCGGGCATCGCCGAATCTGGACCGATCACAGTATAATTAGAAGTCCTCGCACGGCAGCTTCGACATCGGGAGGGTCTTGTAGTGAGAATTCTTCAGTAAGCCTCAGAGTAACGTATGCAGTGATGCCAGGACTTGTTTTGGGTGAACCCCGTTGCTAGATCGTTTCGCGGTAGCCAGCCTTTGGTGTGGTTGTAGACGGGCAGAGAAAAAGACAAGCTGTCTGCACGATATATTACAGCCAGGCAACGTGATGGCCGGGTGGTTCTGAAATTGAAAAAGGGAGGATCGCAGTCTGGGAGATGTTCCAGCTGAGGGTTAGCGTGAGCAAAATAACGAGAGTACGGATGTTGGAAATGAGGCACAATGGTCTTAGTTAAATGTGGGGTCGTTGGTATTGTGGTTCGGTGTTCGTGAGGGCTAACTGGTATTATACTACTAGGCAAAGTTATTGGTTACCGAATCGGCCGTTCACCGGGAAGTCTTATCTTTATGAGTTAATAAAGTCGTGGAAGTGCATTTGGACTAGGGTCTGAGGGCTACGTGAGAAAGCTGCTGTACAACGTTTTCCCTGCAGATTTGGTGGATCAAATTTTACACTTCCACGCCTCGAAACTCCGCCCGGGTATAGTAAAAATGTGGTACATTCTACATTCCACGTATTTAACCATTTTCTTTTCTCTCTATTGTACACATTTTGTTGTTTTATCAAAGTACTCAATACATATTTTCAAGTTACCCACAAGTGGGTACCGCGGGTTTTTTTCTCCATGAGTTGCTCGTGAGAATTACGTGGCCTGTGGCAACTAAGACCGAGCTCACACAATTTCAAACGCTATTTTAACGTGCTTACTGCGACTCAGCAGCCAACTGCGGAACTATTAGGATCCTTTCAGACGACGTACAACCGCCTGTCCAAAAGCTGCTTGGAACCCAACTTCAGAGGCAACTTTACGTAGCCGGTTCATCGTCAACTCACTAAACACGGTAGACATTTTGTGAGTCACCTTATTTCCATTTCTTTTGCACCGCATTTCTGTAAACTGTCATTTTGCAAACATACTTACCTTTTGTCTCGCTTCTGTATCGAGCCGCCATGGAGCTGTTTAAGCCCGGTCCCTGTGCGTTTGTTTGCCAAACTTCACCGGCAGGACTACATCTTAGTAGAATAATGTTCAACAACAAATAATGGAGGCGCCACCCAAAGCAGCCCCTAGGGCTATTTCAGCTCTTCACCTGGGCTAGTTTGTGGCCCACTCCCAAACTAGTCTACCCCTTCAATCAGTCAAGCTTTTGAACTGCTTTTTCTTCTTTCCTTTTTACTATCCCCACAGAAGAAAGTTTTTAAAACAAACCTAAAAAACAAATAGATGAATCAATTTTTTTAAATAACCAATAAGCCAATTAAAGACATAAATCAGCACTAGATAAAACACAGATAAAGAGACCACGTTGCGTCCCGTTCCTCTTTTTGAACCTTTGGGTCTCCATCTATTTCCCGAATCATTTTCTTCCTACAAAAGAAAAGAACTAATTTATATACATACGTATATACATCAGCCGTGGATAAAAGTGTATATACTTGTTTGTCCATTTCCCAATCAATGGCTTCTCATTCATGCACTTGTTTGCCATCCCATATTGTCCCTTTTCTTTCGGTTCTGTACCCCGTAGAAAAGATAAAAGCGAGATTCGGGAGGCACCACGCCATCAACTCCCTGTGCCGAATTTACTGGAAGTCTTGGCTTCAAATCAAATCAAATCGCCAATGTAAGTCCAGTTTCTCGCCCCAGTAGGCCCCCGCGTCTTACTGGGCTTCGACTTCTTGAAATCCTTGTCTGTTCGTGGGCGAAAATTCCATAGGTTGACACTTGTCGGGTCTCTTCACAAAGGGCAGCCAAAAGCAACATTTCGAAGGGGCCAAACCTCTGCTACTGTCACTTTCGCTCGTCCTGCAGACATTAGTTGTAAAAAAGGAAGAGTAAAGTCTAAGAGGCATCAAGGAGGTGTGGATGAAGGTTCATGGGAAGAAAAGAATTGGTAATTAAAAAAGCAGAAACAACCTTAATAATAATGAGAGTAACAACAATATTACGGAGAAGAAGAACAGGAAAAAGAATTCGGGATGGAAGTTCTGTTGGTGCCGCCCGCTATCCTACCGGCACTTCGGAAATACTTGTGTCCATGCGAGGTCCAACTTCTTTTTGAAATCGATGACAGTATCTGCTGTCAAATCATCCCAGGGAGTTTATTCCAGTCGTTTATTACTCTGCATGAGAAGAGCTGAGCTCTGATGACCTTGTTGGCCCTTGGCTTAACGAGCTTCAGCTCGTGCCCTTGGAGGGTCGAGTTTCTATCGCGGGTAAGTAATGGCTTATTCGTTCTGAACAACCCTTTTGGTTTCTTCATTACCTCTATCTGTTCGCCCGTTTCGCGTCTACGCTTAAGCGAGAACGAATCTAGCGATTCCAGACTATCCTCACTCTTCAGTCCCCTTAGACTGGAGATGGTTCTTGTGAGTCTCCTTTGGACCCCCTCCAATGTGTGAGTGTGTCTAACTAACTGGGAAGCCCATGCCTAGACTAGGTACTCTAGGCGGGATCCCACCAATGTGGTGCAAAGGGGTAGCATTACCTCATGTTTCCTTGAGGTCACTGTTCTTCTCCGTTGATGCATGACTCAGTTCGCCCTGTTGGCCACTGAAAGGCTCTGCCCCGACGGCCTGAAATCGTTTGTTACGATTATCCACAAGTTCCGGATAGTTGCCTTCTGGTCATCTGGTTCTGATTTGTCCGGGTTCAGAAAGTGGGTCCCTCGGGCCCACTTTCCACCAGAAGTGTACTTTTCCCTGTGTTCAAGGGTAGGTCCCAAGCTACTATTCAGATGTGGACAGCATCTAGGTCTTCCTGAATCTGGATGGGTTGAGGAGATCCGGCTATTTTTACGCCGTCTTCGAACACGAAGCATGGGGACCTAAGGACATTCGGCGGGTCATTCAAATGTACCGTGGAAAGTACTGGTTCCGGCTCTCATCCTTGAGTTGCCCCACTGGCTACCTTTGCCACGGTGGACTTAGCGTCTTCAACCTAGACGTAGACCCTCTTATAGCACGGGCAGGCTTTTCACCAGCCCATCACCCCTGTAGCCATATTCATCCTCATAGGTTTATGTAGCAACATTCTGTGGTTCACGTTATCAAATGCTTTGCGAAAGTCGAGAAGGCACACACAAACTTTTTCACCTTGGTCTTCTCCACGAGTTTTCTCGCCAAGGAAGCTCAGTAGATGTCTGAGGCAGGACTTTCCCTTTGGTGAATCTGTGCTGATCCCCTGCAACTAGATTTTTCATCTCCAGGTGTTTCACCGGTCCATTTCCAATCATCCTGTCCATTACTTCCAGGACTACCGACAGTAGGCCAACCGGCCGATTATTCTGTACTTCATCCCTCCTATCAACTTTGTGTGACGGTATAATTTCTGTGGTTTTCTATTCGACAGGCAATCGTGCATTCCTGAGCGATCTGTTGAACAGCACGGCCGAAATGGCCTGCGAGCAGCCCGGCCAGCGGCTTGAGGATTTCAGGGTGTAGGCTACTTGGCCTTGGGGATTTCCTCCGGTCAAGTGCTTCTTATGCCTGTATAACATCTTCTGCTGTATTCCCAAGCTCCCCCGTCTACCTAGGCATGGATTCCCCTACAGGAGGTGGTGGACCACCTTGGTCTACCCCCGGACTCCCTCGAAGTGCTTCCTAAGCACATCTACCTCCTGCTCGTTGTCCTCAGCTGGGTCGCCATCCCCAAACCTTACTTCTCCCACTGCAACCCTCATGGCTGCTTCCGCCCGGACGTGGTTGTAGAACACTTTTGGGTGTTTTTTCGCTGCCTTGGCCATCCCTAATTCTTAGGCTAGTTTCTTGGACCTCTGTTGGTCCACTGCTTGCTTGTTTATTCGGTTGTACTGGAGGGAGCGCCAATGTTCACCAGCTTCTTGAAATCTCTGCCGAGCTTGGTGTCCATATTTCACTGCCCTGGTCATACAGCTCCTCCACCACAGTGGTAAGCCTCTTCTCCGAACCCTGCGCGGCGGAGCTACTTCGTCCGTCACAAGTTTTAGGTTACCTCTTTTAACCCCCACAGTTCTTCTACGCAGCCCTCGGTATCCCAAGCAAGTGACTCTGCCACTGCTATCAGGCGCCCTTCCTCTAACTTCCTCAAGGTCCCAAGCCACCTCTCTGGTAGGGCCTCTCTCTGATCGAGGAACCCGAACCTGAGGGTTCCGTGGCCGCTTTACCCTAGAGGGGCGCCAATACGGATTTCGTCTACTTCCCTACGAAATTTTGATACATAACTAGATCCAATATCACTGGCGGATGGCCCTCCCTCCATCTGGTGTGCTGGCGGGTATGGTGTGCCAGAGCCTTGTCCTCGTTGCAGCCAAGGAACCTCTGGCCGAAAGTCCCAGCCGGCGCCCAATTTCCTTGCTAGTCTATCTCCGGCCCAATAAAAACTCCCGGGACCAAAACATTTCTGCTTTTTTGGGTGATAGTGCCAGGTATTCTGGCGGGTCTGCATCGTCCTCCGAGTTAGATGGTGGACTCCTGTATAAGCACGCTAGCACCACCCGCTTGCTCTGAGTTTTTGCTTGTACCGCCACCGCCTGTGTGCTCGGTTTTATATACCTAATACTCTCCTTTTGAATTGTGTTGCTCCACTAGCAACAGTACTTCTCCTATGCTCCCGTCCTCAGGGTCAGCTCTGTACTCACTCAATCCTTCCAGACAAGCTGGGCTTAATCTGTCGCTCTCTCGCAGCCGCGTGTTGGTGACAGCTACGCAGTCCAATCCGTTCGACTCGGCCGCGAGTTCTCCCCATTTATTCCCGATACTTCAAGCATTACACAGCATCAAGGATAGTCCTCCTCCTTTCTTGTTTTTCCTGGGCACCAATGCTTTTATTTCGCCCTCGGGCTCTGCGCCGGAGTGCCCCGTACGTTTTTGCTTCTCTTGGGCTTCCGGTTTGTGACTCGCCAATAGCCCTACTTACCAATTCGCTCCATGGGGCGTTTTTCAACCCCTGAATACCTCTTGTGGTCTTAGTCCTGTGTGCTACTATTGGTATGAGGCGCACTATAGGAGACGATAACTAGGATGTCCATGTCTCGCTCCAGTTGGACTGATGGGGACTTATGTTTCCCGTGAGTTTTATGACCCTCCAGGATGTTTGGCTATCCGGTTCCACCCTAATAACTCCCCTGGGATTCACACTGATTTTGTCCGCCGTGGTAGGAGAAGCTTCTCGATGTTTTGGGTTCCCGGACTCCACCTGGTTAGGTCTTCCCGGTGACTGCCCGGCACCGTTGGGCCTTCATCTCGCCAGGCTTAACACCCTCTTAACAAGGGCATGCAATGATATTCCAGCCTGACTTATTAGGTCAGTAACCCGTAATCACAGGTTCTGGTTCCTCTGTAGTGTCTCCCTACAAAATGGTTCGCTTAAACCCCTTATTGCCAGATTTCCGTTGCTTCTCAGTGCTATTGCCGTGATTGCCTGTATCCTCCTTACTATGCCTGTCACAGAATCTGTTTGGGCCTGAAGGGTTTCCATCTGGGTAGCCTGATGTGACTCATATCTGACATGCTTTCCACCTCTAATTAAACCTTATCTTGAAGGACTTTACACAGCTCCTTGTTCGGTAGGCATTCTCCTCCCTTTTAGCGGTGCATGTCAGTTGTGCTGCTTATCAGCAGCAGTAATTAGGCCTCTATTGTGCCATTCTGAGACGCCAAGCTAGCTCCTTCCTCGTGCGCACCTACGCGTAAGGTGTTTTTCTGGCGTTATTCTGCCAAGATTTCACCTGCCCTAGATTAAGCCATGTTTCTGTCCCTTGCAATAAACCATCATCATACCCAAGTCAGGCCATCATGCCTCCTACAGAGTATCGAGGCTTTTTGTACTTTTCCACACTCCCAATGGAACCAAAATGGGCGAATGTCACAGCATATGCATTCCCGTACGCCTAAGTGATATCGTCCCTGACCGCACGGAGACTCCGCATTGACCTCCGGCTTTGTAGCTTTTGGAGACCCTGCTTATGATTTCTTGGTGCTGGATCTGCGTGTATTCATGCCTTTAGAAGTGCCGTTCCACCAGAGCAACCGCCAGCTATTCGGTCATAGAACTACGGATAAATAAAGAGCACAAGTAAAGGTTCCTCTAGATTTAAGCAAGAGCTTTTGACGGTTGACTCAACAGCCACAACAGAGCAAGCCGTCTAGCATGCTGGCTCCCCTTTTTAGTGGCACAGATCACTTGCCCATTCGCGAGCCAGCCGTCAATAACCCCGCTTGCTTTGGTTCCTTGTGTTGAACCGAGTGGTGGAAATTGGCCGCTTCCTTTCGCCCGGGTTAGATTTCCCGATATTAAGGGCGGATAGATAGTGTGTCGCTCGATATCTGCTGTTTCAGGCTCCGACCCAGCCAGTGGGAAGATTACTTCCACTGATCGAGTCGATATATTACGTCATTCTGTTGCTGGGCCCAATCCTTTGTAGTTTCTTGTTCGTTTTTTTCTTCTGGTAGTTCGATTTCTGTGCTTCTCCCGAATCAGTGCTCTTTTGCTTTTCTCTGTTCTCCAGGCAGCCCAAAGCATGGTGTAGCGCATATGACCCAACAGAATCCTGACATGAACATTTGCAGTGATGGGCCCCGGCTCCTTTGCATATCGCTCAAACTACTACAGATTCTGCAAAAACTAAAGTGAACTGAACTAGTGTTGTTTTTTTCTTCCCACCGACTTTTACGGTTGTTATGATGTTTTTTCGCACGTTTTGAAATGCTAATTTTTGGGGGGAATAGTTAATCTTCGACCAGAAATTATATGTCATTGTCTTCCACGTTATTTCCATCTCTTTCCTTCTATTTTCACTCCGGATGTGCACAACGCAGACATATATGTTAATTCATTGTTCATTCGTATCGATACGAAGGAAATTGATGACCGAAGTAATGTGAAACTCTGGGTTGGAGTTTTATTTAAATGTATTGATTTAATTCATCGAAATATCCTGAAAACCTCGGTATAGATCGCTCTATTTTATTCCCTCGAAATGGGTGAAATAAGGACAATTAATTGGAAAATTATAAATTAGGAGATAGAAATGGGCGTCGTAAAGAGTAGCTGGGTTATTGAGAGGAATTAATGAAGCATTTCACGTATCACAAAAGATTGGCAAAAACCGCTCGAAAACCGGTCAATTTCGGAGCGGTTTTTGGCCGGTTTTGGATCGGTTTTTACTATTACGCCGATCGGTTGCTGAGTAGTTTGCGACCGATTTTCTGGACGGCTTCTGAACGGTTTCCGAGTGGGTTGTGTCAGTCGTTTGAAATACGTGATATGCTTCGCTGATTTCTTCCACTAACCCAAGTTACGTATTACGATGCCCATTTCTTTCCCTTATTGTTTGCGTTTCCAATTAATTGTCCTTATTCGATCCATTTCCAGGGAATAAAATAAAGCGATCTATATATAGATCGCTTTATTTTATTCCCTGGAAAGTATGGTCCTTTTTCTTCCGAAATCAGTAATGGAAATGCAGCTCGTAGTTACTGGCAAGGAAGTGATTTCGAAAGTGGTAAAGGTACCTTGGGAAGTGAGAAATGAGAGCGATGAAATGGGACGTTTCCGTTTAGTTATTTGACGCACCGGACTAGTATCGTTCGTTCTGGGGCCGTTTGTGTAGTGCTATAAAAATAGGTACGGGAAATTGAGTTTATATTGTAATGCAGAAGGTACACAAATATCGGAGGGTTTTTTGCGTGGTCGGCCGAAAAACGCCCCCAAACCGACCCTTTTTTGTTTCAGTGGGGTCATTTTGGGGTCGTTTTTGGGGATCAAACGGGGTCGACCTGGGGACTATTTCGTGACTATTTGGGGACCATTGTGCTGACTGGGTATATATATATACATATATATATATATATATATATATATATATATATATATATATATATGTATATATATATATATATATATATATATATATATATATATATACCGAGGTTTCCAGGGCATTTCGGTGAATTATCCCAATATATTTAAATGAAACGCCAACTTAGTATTGCACACTACTCCGTCAATTTCCTTCGTATCAACTCATTGTTCATCCGTGTAAAGTGTCTACGGAACAAACCGACCAAAAACCGATGTTACGAACGAGCTGGGTGCTACAAAGGATGTTTTAGGCTTTTGCGAACCTAATGATATGACAAAAACTCATCGCAAACTACATAATAAAAAGTATTCCTCCGAAGGAATTTTTTGGGACTAAAATATGCTTCCCTATGCAGAGTGGGAGCACACCCATCGTTTTCCATCTAGGATTTGGTACTTTCATCAGTACGTTGGGGCGTTCCATCGAAATGCATTGGGAGCTCAACTTTATCAGTACAGTGGGGGCGAATATCGAAATCTCTCGTGTAGCAAAACCACTCACAAATCTATTGGTATTCGACCGGTTTGCTCTGTTGTGGTTGCCGATTTTTGAGTAGTTTCGAATCGGTTTAAGTCGATAGTATGATATACGAAATATACTCCATTATTTCTATCACTTTCCCCAAATTACGTTTTTTCCTTGCTCACCTTTATCTCTCAAACGATGACATTTAAACAATTATCCTAATTTTACTCACTTTTCGGCGCATGAAATAAAACGACCTGTAGCCTGCTACTAAATGGCATTCCAGTATATCTACATCAACGTATTGAAATAAAGTGCTCATTAAAAGTGTACATTATACGGTAGTCGATTTCCTTCGTATCAATTTACTTTTGGCCTTTAGAAGAGTGGTTACTAAACACAGCGTTCAAAAACCGATATTACGAACGGGCTATGAGCTACAAGGACCGTCCTAGTAAAAAAACAGGGGGTTGTAACCGCTACCCCTAATTTTCGTAGACTAATTAGCCTGAATTGGGTTTCCGGTTCCTATTAGCCAGTCGACTGAGATTACTGGAGACGCATCATTCTACCCTCGTATCGCACGACTGACAACAATGTTCCCATAGTCCATCCAATCAACACGGATTAGATTTTCGCTGTAGAAACCTCGAACAAGGGTAGGGTACTCAACGAACAAGAAAAAACGCGCAGGAACAGTTCACTCTTCTCACCATTTATTTGTCATTCGTTTTATCGTTTATTCTACCCCCATAATATTCTATACCATTTGGGACCTAATCACAAAGTTACCGATATTCGTAAAAACGACTGGTACTAAAAAAAGAATCGGTCTGATGCAAACATTTCGTGTTCATATGGTTAAAATAGGTTCTTATTTATTATTTCTGTCAATTTCTTCCCCCGAAAAATGTTTTTGGTCTTCTTCTGTTGTAACAACGGTATTATTTAGATTCTGTAACAGCCCCCGGTGTTTGCATGATAGGAAAATTGATCAACTTGCCCCTTGACTGCGATGATGTGCTTATGAACGTGCTCCGTCCCCAACCGCTCAGGCAGCCCAGGAACGACACTCGGCCGTTCCTTGAGTATCCTCTAAGGGATACTCGAGGTTTTGAAAATCAAAACCACTTTGCCTCTTGTACGTGTGAAAACTGTCGTAATACCCAAAATAAGTGTCACGTTATCGAGTATAATGGTCCTCGTCCAAGAAAGACACTTTTATCCACCTTCCTGCCTATACTAATAAAATAACTTACCCCTGATTTGTAACATGTTAGCATGCTTTATTATGCGATTATGCAACAAGGGTACGGTTTAAGCGTGTTTTCTGAGTTCATCGCTGACTGATACCTGAGTAAACCTTTGGGGATCGCTCGATGGTACATCGGAGGACTCTCAGGTGAAGCTTAAGGGAGCACTCGTGCTTCCTGGGTGGCTGACGAAATATAAAGTGTTACTTAGTGACTTACAGATAATTTTATGAGCTCTCACATTTAAAGGAAAAATCAGTTAAAATCAAAAAGCCAAGAGTTGATTTTGGCGACGCAGTGGCTGCTCTTAGTCGCCTTTTCTTAGCTCAAAACTACTTGTCCTCGTCAATACATACGTTGCACTTGGTACTCCCACTGATGATATCGAAATGTTCATCGATAACCTCTACACCTCAATGCATATCCTAATCAGTCCTTGTGAATAACGGCAGGCAACTTTAATGGATTTGGCTTATTCTGTTTCAACTGCCCTGGGTTTTCTCAGTCTTGTGCACCTAGAAACACGCTACTGTGCTCTTTTAGACTCGGCATTATGCAATTGCTTAACTATTTTCACTGTCAACAAACACGCCTCCATTAACATTTCTGGTTATTGCACATTTTTTCCTTAACCCGTATTATAGAAATGTTTTTACCAACTGCCTGCACCCGCACTGTCTGTAAACTTGCTTGCACCCCTAAACCTAGAAGAGCTTAGATTACTTCTTGGCTCACTTGTATCTAGTCACAGGCTTGGTACCATGCGTTTCCGTTCAATATTGGTACAAAACATGCCTATTTTTACTACCCTCTTCCCCTCGAAAGCTCAAATTGACTTGAGGGTGTTTGCAATCTTGATATGGTTTCTTAGCTAGGCATAAGGCAGCATCATCAGTTACCACTCATGTATTGGAATTAGATTCATTTTTAGCGCCAAAGTCAATGAAATGTTCCGGAATATTTTAACGGGTTTTACCGAGATGTCTGCGATTTTATGAGCCAGAGAATAGCAAGTGAAAGATTAGTGCTATTACAGCAGAAAAATGAAGAATGAATCGGAAATTATACTGCAAAAGTTCAACTAGGGAATGTAGTCCCCTCAGGTTCGTTAAAGTGTACAGATTTAGCATGGAATCTTGACGACTGAGATCCGGCGTAAAGCCGTCTTAATCAAGAGCATTTGCATTAAAAACACTTTGATCGGTCGTTGACAGCATTAAACTCACAAAATCTTTGAAACAATGGGCGTAACCTCTCATAATAAACTTTTATAGGGCCATCGATGACCCCGTCCTGATGTCATTTAACACCAACAAGACCCTTAAAAAACAAACTCATTGCGAATTGAAAAATTGCTGGGGAATCATTCAGTCTGAATGAAAAAAATGTTATGTGAATACAATCCAAGAGGAGTGCTGATTGTGGTCCACCCAAGTGAATTTCTACATAGTTGTCTTTAGATTCACGCGAGAGTAGTCGCATGAACCACTGAATCGGGGTAGTCTATTTTCAGGCTATTTTTTGTGATATGTTTGCTGACTGAGTTTGCTGTTAAATGTAGCGCTCCTGGATGAACTGAGTAGAGACTAAGTAATCCAGGATCTTTCTCATAAGATCTCGCAAATCGTTAGATAAAACACGAAATTTAACAAGAACAGGGTCACTAACTTCACAAGCGAGATTCTTAAATCATCCATGACTTTCAAACATCACAAAATTAGGTCACTTAAAGACATTCAATCCTAAGACAGGAGTGAAATGGAAATTCCAATGTCTTTCTTGGACTTAACAAGAAAATGACTGTTAAAGGAATTACATTCAAAGTATGTGAGGAATAGCGTGCAGGCACAAAATTAGCAACGTTTGTTCAGTGATATCTTTTACAACAGTCACAGTGGTATTGTGTTTTAAATCTGGAACGGCTTTTCGTACCAAACCTCAGGAATGAATTATTCGACACTACCAGTGCTAACAACGAAATCTTACTGAATCTTGCCACCGACTAGAAAAGAACTCAGAATTTATTTCTGTGTTGGTGCATCTATAGCGGGTGGGAAATTGTGAGAATCATCCGAGGACGAATTATCTGAAGACTTGAAATAAAATGTCTGGAAATTCCGACAAACTGCACTCATGACTGAATGTGCTCAGTTTCACTGCATTTGAAGCACTGTCCCACTAAATCAACGTGTGGATCAAGAATTTAACTTTTCGCACAAATTACGTCGACTAACTGTACTCTTTGATTTGAAATAATAATTCGGATCCTTCGGTGATTGGAATCGACAGGTGTTCTTCAGTCTGAATTGGCAGTGAGTTTTCGGATCACTCTAGGATTTTTCACAACCGATATTGCTCAACATTTTGTTGGATGCGGGTTCAGTCAGACTATCTATATTTTGGTATTGCTAACATATTTCACGAATATATTGGGGAGTAGGATTAGATAGTAGAGGCAGCTCTTGTTGAAGCTTTTGACTGGTAATACCAGCAGTCAGACGGTCACAAAGTTGCGTCTTCAGTTTATCTCCAAAATTGCAACATGTAGCTTTTGTCTTAAGCTGAAGAATGAACTCACGAATATCCTGGGAATTTTTCCGCTTCAGTTGCTGAAATTTTGCCCTTTCAGCAACTTTGCGATTAACTGGTTGAGTAAGCCAGATTACAACACTCTTGGTTTCTTCGTACTTCAGAGAAACAGGCTTCTGTGAAGGTGATATATTTTCCATAACAGAATATGCCGATTTCCCGTCGACATTAAATGCCAGTGATTCTGCGTTCATTAGGATTTTTCACATGCCATACACCACGATTCGAATCTTTTGAGATAATTCCCCATTTTAGTCCACAAGTTTTGTACTACAGGACTCGATGATTTCGACAAATTTTCACGACATCAAGTTTGAATTTCTGTCCCACAGAATGGATAGAATCAGTAATCCAAAGTAGGAATGGACAAGTGACAACAATATAATGATCACGAGCGACATTCGCAACAACGAAGACGACAACGATTCGACACACATTCACGTCAAATGTGACTGATGCAACGCTTTTCTACGGGGATTACATGTGTACGATCTGCTAGGACAAAGAAGTAAAACTTGATGAACCGAAACTCAGTAAGCGCATAAAAAGGAGCAAACACGTGAGATAAGGTGATAGTGGTGGTCTGTTCTCAGGCATTATAACAATCCAGTTTGAAGTATAAATTTTAATTGTTAGTTTATACAGGCTAAGGTCAAAGATATCTAATGTAGTTATGCAACGCAAGTATAGTTCGTGTACAGTCGTCATCCACCACAGCTCGAATGGATTCCAGGTTGTTTGCACTCTTGATGTGGTTGTTTGTTCAGGCGTTCTGGATGCTTGCAAGCGGAAGTATTAGTTATCACTTGCGTATTGAAATCAGATTCATGGCAGTAACAACGTATTTCAGTGGATTCAGCTTTTCTCTCTCCGTATTTTATCTCTGGAAGTCATGGGAAACATACAGCTGGAGCTTGTGTAAACTGCCTAGGCATAGATACAAGTTCATGGTCAGTTACTGACGAATCAGTTAATTATTTTAATGAGAGTTGTAATACTGTATCGGATTCTGGTCCAGTAATTAGGTTATTCGTAGTAGGCAAACCCAGATTCCTTAGTCAGGGAACACGAGGTCGGTAAATTATGTGCACTATAAGAAAAAAGAATGACGACCGAGTACTAATAAATGCATACCTTAATTTGTGGGCAATCCGGCCACAATGTACAGATCTGTCAGTGAAGATCAATCCCCCGTCGAAAGAGGTAGGAAGCGCACACAGTCAGGGTCGAGAGCAGAGTCAAACAATAAGCAAATGGGTGGGTAATTATATGAGACAGGTAGAAAAGGATGATCAATCACGATCAGCGGTTGGATGGAAGTTCAAGTTGACGGGCGCAAAAAGGGGTGTGGTCACCTTTAAACGGTAAAATAATAAAAACTTGCTTCTTCTCGACCGTGATTGGCTTTTCGCATGCCTTTCTTGATTTTTGGTGATGCTTGATAAACTTCTCGGGATAACCATTGGCCAGCAACGTTCTTTTCATGAACTCCTCTTTATTTTGCACTTGATCACTGGTGTAGATTTTCTGCGCTCTGTTGAAGAGAGTTCGGACTAACCCACGTTTGTAGGCCATTGGTACAAAGCTGGTGGTCACTATTTACAATTCTCCAGCTTTGTACTAATGGCCTACAAACGTGGGTTAGTCCGAACTCTCTTCAACAGAGCGCAGAAAATCTACACCAGTGATCAAGTGCAAAATAAAGAGGAGTTCATGAAAAGAACGTTGCTGGCCAATGGTTATCCCGAGAAGTTTATCAAGCATCACCAAAAATCAAGAAAAGCATGCGAAAAACCAATCACGGTCGAGAAGAAGCAAGTTTTTATTATTTTACCGTTTAAAGGTGACCACATATTTAAGCAAATAAGCAGAAATCTTAATTCAGCCATAAGGCTTACATACACAGCGGCGCAATTACATCTGTTTGCAGACCACCAAAAGGTTAAGCTTCAAAAACCACTGAAATAGTCCTGCCGATCCTAATGTCTCACATGTTGTCTATCAGTTCACTTGCAGTTGCGATGACGCATATATTGGCAGGACGGATCGTTGCTTGACTCAACGATTGTCGGAGCACATACACAAATGGTTGGGAAAATCAATGACGCAACGCAATGCGGCCGCAGGAAATGACGTCAGATCTCTAGCCTCTTTAGTTGCAAAACACTTAATTGCAGCAGATCACAAAGTTGACCTGACGAAACCCTTCACAGAGCTGTTGCGCAATCCCGAATTGAACCTGCTAGCATTCAGTAAAGCGATGCTTATCATGATGCATCAACCGGCGCTTTGTGCACAAACACGGTTGAAACAAAATTTCTGTTTGCCTTGGCACTAACCGAACAGACTTCTCCCTCCCCCTACCGAACGCACTGTCATAGTTCTCAATCGAGCCCTTTTCACTGTATTATTTTTCTCGCTGTATGATATATAAACTAAAATGTTTTACATACGCGGTAGACAAGAGTAAACGAAAAGCTTGCATCTTACGACTTATGTCTTCTTTCTCTTCTCAGGTTTTTCATTGTGGTGATTATTTTGATTTTCGAATTAAGTTGCTGCTGAGGAATGTCAGCCAGGGAACCGCCACTATGATTGCTCCAGCTGAATTAGGTTCATAGAAGTCTGTCAGATTCAAAATACCTAAGTAAATATACGAGAATAAGCCGCGAACAGGTTAGGGATGAACACTGTGATAATGGGTTGAATGCCGCTGAAAAAATGTTGTGTATATATTGCTATCAGACTCGGGTGTTCCATGCAATGCGCTGTTAAACAGCACTTTTGGAGGTATAATTTGGAAAATTCGGTTTCGTTCCCCATCTCAAACGGACAATGCTTAGTAATTTCCCTCGCGTGATATTAGAGAGAAATCGGAAGCTAACTACTGCTACCGTTTTCAGTAGCAGAAATAGAAATTCAAGCCTCTGGCGGTGTGTACACCCCCGAAAAACTCACTGTACAGTCACCATACAAATTATTCGGATAGCACGGTCCGGTTCGGACACAGTTTTCGGCTTGTTGACTCGTTGAGTATCCCTCAACCGCCGGACTTCTGCTGCCAGTTTCTAGATGTGCTTGAAACCCTTATAAGGCATAAGCAAAGACCATTGAATCTGTGTCAAATGGAACACTTCAGTTTAGGTTTCCTTGCGCTAAGGTTGCTAACAATAAGGCCAACTGGTAACTCGTACATACTCTTTCTCACGATGTTCCCATTTCAGATAGCGGTTTATTTGCTAAGATCGTGTTGAATGAAAGTTTGGAGAAATCGAAATAAGTTTTAAATACCTGAAATGATGTTTATGTCTGTTGGAAGGTATTATAAATCAGTCCGTTGGTAACACGAAATCATTGGCACCAATTAGTTTCAATAGTTCCAGATTCCAAATACCAATTTGATTCAATAGCTCTATTCAGTGTTCACATCCAAAATACGCCAAAAATTTAAAATACATAATGTATTGTTCATCACTTTGTGTTGCAAAAGAATGTCTGGCACTCGTTCACTCGGTGACTTGTCTTATTTGCAATGAAGATTTGACCAGACATCTCGAACGTTGGGGCAAATTATTCCCACAAGTAATTAAGTAATTTTGCACGGATGATAATAACGTACCAATAAAAATCGTGTAACTTTTCAGCTTCAAGCCCGATGCAACTTCTGCGATATCAAATTCTATTTTTGGTGCAACTTCTCTTACTCGCTTACGACCTATTTGTGAACGCATTCGTAGAATATCTCGGTTCCATTAATGTATACGCCTTGGTGATGTATACGTATGTTTCTTGCGTTTAATTTTTCACATTGCTTCCAAATATGTGGTTAGACTTCAAGACTTGTTTTTGATCTCAGCCACTATTATAATTTGTCTGGAGTTCTCCAGTACTTTTATGTTCCAAGCGGGACTGACTAGCCTGGTAATTTCCAAGTTCAAAGGAACTCTCATAACTCTGGCCGTGTACTTCATCTTGTGTCTGGCGCTACATATTTGGGGTCTAGTAAGTTGCTTACCTACTTGTTCACCTAATGTTGTTTAGACACTTCGTTGGAACGATACTAGGCTGTTGCCGTCAAACGCTGGATACCTGATTTTACTTGCTGTGCAACGCACATGTAAGTTTCTTTTAGAGGTTCAGTCATAAATACAACCAGTTCGACGTTTCAGATTTATGATTTTTCATACATTTCCCTCTTGATTAAAGTGTTTAAAAACAAAAAAATTTCTGGACATATTCATGAACTACTATAATAATGTGGTGAAATACAAATAGCAATCCATAGTGTCTTTGGTGCAAATCATGAAGGCAAGGTCGTTTTTGCTTGGCCGAATCCGTTGGATGGTAATAATAATATAATAATAGTAATAGTAAGAATACCAATAGTAATTCCAAAATTGCAAGCTGTTATATTTTATTTTGACATTTTTTTAATTTTTGATTTATCTGTTCTTAGCCGGCTATGCTTTAATATCTTTCCGTATATGTCAGTGAACCATCACTCGAATCAGCTGCCCAGATTCAAAACACTCCAATGTTTGAGGAATTTATTCAGTCTTCATCGCACACCTCAAAATACATGGTTTCTGTTTCCTCTTAAAGCTAGCTTATAAATTCTTGATTTACATTTGGTTGTTTTGTTCTCACTCAGATGATAGCATACTTTATTCTCGTCTTTACTGATTCGGCCAACTTTCGTTTGTCCGGTTTGACCTGCACACGATAAGACCTGCTATGCGCATATCTGCGGATCGGAGTAGTTTTGTAGCATGGTGTGCAAGGGCTGCGCCAGTGACGGCACCGAGGTTGGCCAATGTTAACTCAAGTTAACAGTGTTTGTCTGTGTGTGGCAGTGTCCTGACGTTAGCACTTCAAAACCGCCCCAGGGTCTTCAAATTCTGTTAGAAGTAAGTTTTTCCTTAACGAAGAACTCACTTTCAAAATTCACATGGTTATGTGAATGGTTTATATCGAAATGACGTCCTAGTGATCGCTTTTGAAAAATTATTTCTATTTTGATATCATCGACTTTACAATAACTATTGCAAAGTCCACCTTCCATACTGAAGTGATATGCCTTAGCGATGACATATCCAGTTATACCTGTAGATTTTACCTTATTTGAAAAACTCAGTTGATTCCACCAGTGTGATAATTTTTCATTTAAATTTAGGGGCGTTACTGCACTACTTCTTCTACAAGCGGGCCATGTATCGACTTGGTGATATTCGATTCTACATGGAGACTGATGCCATTCGCAAACAGTTTGAGAAAAAAGGTTAAACGGATTCATGAAGCACTGTTTTCACTGTCTTCCTTTCTGATCGTTTTAATGCACTTTGCACGACTAGCTGAACGACGCATTTTGATACAAAAGTATAACTCTGTTGTATTCCCCGCCTTTCTTTTTGTACCACTCACTGGCATGGAGTTTAATGCTCCCCAAATTATTACCAAATATTAGGACTGAACAGATGGTAATGGAAGGTTTCACAGAGTTGTTGGCGAAAAGTTTCTACCCGATGTTCACTGATTCACAATAATTTGGATTAAATATGGTGACATTACAATGGTTTTAAACTTCATAACGGTTTTCATGAGCAAACAACACTCGTGATAAGCATTTTATGGATTCGAATGGGTCGGTGTTTTGAAGGTCAACGTGCGGACTGGTAAATTTAAAGTTTATAGTAATTGTTTGTTAACTTGTGACCATATTCTCACTAGTGTCTTCCTTTGTGTATTCGCTCGAGTTCTGTTTATTAGAGCAGATTTTAAGGAGTGTAGAGTGTTTGATTGTATGCTGTCGGTTGTGAAGATTTGTTCGGGGAGGGGGGGGGGTGGGTAGCGAGATTTGGCTTCGGAACACTGCAGTCCTCGGTACTGGATGCGAATCATTCGTTCACCCCCGATCACCATATCACACTAATGACGCAATAACGCACGTTGTTATTCGGGATCTTGGGCCACGTTTACGGTGAACTGAAGCACATTCACACAGTCTTTGTCTAGAAAATTTATGCCTTTTTGCATCATTTCTGTTAGTTCTGCTTCATAACTATTCGTTCTATAGTTACGTCAGTAGTCCTGAGGAAGCACAGCATATGCTCGTGGCTGTCTCAACAGAAACTCACTTGCCTCTACAGAATAACCGTCTCCATTGTCCTGAACCACGCAATATGGCAGGGTATCTCTGGTGGAAATCATGTAGAGTGTAACAGATCACAAGGTTTTTTGAACACACTCTCTGAGTATACACCGTTAACGATAATCAAGGAGTTCTGTACAAGTAGATCGCGCGATTGCCATTAACATGTGTAACTAGAGTATCATTAAGTTTAATCATTCCATAAAGTAACAGTTCATATGCACAATCCCATTGTCTGTTTAGTTTCATTAGTAGTTGATTTGAATTGTTTGTTGAGTGGCTTACCGTGGAACACAGCTCACCGTTGGAAGTTCGTATACAGAATGACAGCGTAGTTGTATCATCCGGTTTGTGTGCAGTCAGAATAAGGACATATCCATTATATCACAGCATGTTTTTGAATACTGTGCATTAATCGTGACTGGGTCTGGGCAACATGCTTGACGTTAATACGGCATAATATGTCGTCTACCCGTCACTGGGTTTAAACGCCAAAAAGTCGTTACACACGCACGTACAGAAAGCGCGGGTCCACTTCTCATGTTGAACTTATCATTCCGGGTCAGATGCGATGAAAGTATTATTAATGATTTGGTTTTTTGCTACTTGATCAGTTTTATAATAGATTTGAATGTTTTATGGAATTATTCCGTCCGTTTCCTGTTGAGCACATTGCATTGAAATAATCTTATCTTGAGAACTTCTAAACGTATAAATATAACTGGATATCTGAAAATACGGACTGGTTACTTAAGATTTGTACACTAAAGCTTATTCGTAACGTTAAACCTACCTAGATGATATAAGCTCTCTTGCAGTGTGTCACATAACCAAGATCTAGATCGTTCACAGCACCCAGTGCACTGTCGATTAATAATATACACGATACATTATTCAACCGATATTTCTAAAACCTCCAAGATTTCCTTTCTAATCTACTTTTGCCAGTTTGACCTGGGTACCCAGCAAAATGTGATTATGACAACCATCCGCATATGTACTGTCGCTACTTGCGAGTAGTATAAGAACAAACGTGAAATCTGGTAGACGTTTTATTCGTGTGAATGTCGAACGATGCAAAGATACAGGTAGATGTGTTACTGGTACTTAGGAAGTTACTAGGTAGACTGCTGATATCACACAATAAATGAGAAAGGAACACGTGAACATATATAAGTAAGAATCACATTGCTGACAGGCCTAAAAACCTGAAATATAAACACAAATTAGTTCACAGTCTATGAATGAAGACGATGAAGAGCGATGAATTCCTTTACAACTTGATATGTCTGGGTTCCCGGTTGGGAGAAAGTTCATTCAGATGTTTGATACAAAGAAATATTTGCAAAGAGATAATTGAGTGTCTGTTTACGTAGGTGAGTGTGAGTAAAGTTATGTGAACATATATTTCAAAATTTCATAAGTAATTTCACGTACATTGTTGCTGCCATAGAATCGTCTGTGTGAATGTCTCTGAGATCACAACAAACACTGATAAAGCTGTGACTAACCGCGGTTAACTAACAAGGATTGATAGACATGAATGTATTCTTATATACATTTTCACAGCACTTTGACGAACCTTATTGATACAGTATTTTAGTGTATATGATGCTACTGACGATGTTGATGATACTAATATTGATATGCTTTATGATAACAATGATGACAACGAGGAGGCATAGGAAACTGTGCTACTTCTGATGTGAATTCATTTTCTTCGCTAATCTGTATCACATGTGCGTCCTCTCAATGACCTTGGAATCGGAGTTTCAAGAGCAGGTGCGGAGTTGAATGACTGGAGTGTTCTCATCAACTGCGGTGCGTATCTTGCTCGGAAACAGGAATCCTCAGTCAGGACCCTCGTTACGCACAAAATTTGTCGCACCATCTGATTTGGGGATTCAAAAGGAAGAGAAAAATGAAATTTTTGAAGTTTTTTTAATCTGAAGTTAGCTCCCCACTCGGTTTGAAAAGTTTTGGCAAGTTACGTCGATGGAAATTCGCACCTCTCATGGCTAATCAGTAAACTCTGACTAAACTAAAATTCAGCCACACATAACTAGTTTATTCAATCACCTTTTTTAATAATTTGGTCTAATTCGGACCAGAAATATTTATCGGGCTATAGCCCAACTCAAAATGAGATTTGATTGTTAGCAAGTGCTGAACAGTAGTAATTAATTTTCATGGTTCCCAGGAGGATTCGGCGTAGCAAAGACTGGCGTTATTCAAACGGTAGAATTTTAGACATGATTATATTTCACAAATAGATTTTTTTATGCCGCATCTGTTTGCAGTGCTAACAGGAGTGGTAGTAACAACTGGGGAAAACAATATCTCCGTTGGGATGAGGGAACGTTTGATAAAACGTCAATAGTAAACTTGGGAAATGGATTGCACGCGAAAAGCAACCAGAGTATTCTTATGACAAACGCAGAGGTGCGCGTCAACTGTTGAAGGAGCTATTCCTTCGCCGCTCGCCCCCGCCCCGCTCCCTCTCCCCACCTTCCCGCGCTATCTTTGTCCGATCTGATAATCAGATGTGCGTGTACGGATTGTACTGAAACTACTCACCTATCCATTATTCATCCACTTCGCGAAATTTGAGTGACACAGTTATCACAGTGCACCGGTTCGTTCAGGTGAGGAAGGTTGAGGAGCAAGAGTTGGGTGAGTCGACAGGTTGATTCATCACCCCCTCAGTAAATCGGTTCAAAGGCCTCACGCAAACATGTTCGGTGGAAGTAAAAAATGCTTTGAGATTAGTCAATCTGTTAGTGAGAGGTCGATATTGGGGAGGGACAGAACGTCGGACGAGACACGGTGGGGGTGCGGGTGGACGGGTGGGCAAAGAAGGGGAAAACCTCGTCTTCCTACAGGGGCTATAGATCAATGGGAGTTGAACTTGCCTTGAATTTGTAAAATTTAATTAGCCTGAGTGGATTAGGTATTCAATTTTTCAAGTTGCACATTTCATGAAACATGTGGATTGGAGCACCGCAAGGACACTCCTAGTTATTAGTTAAGTCAGGTGAAGAAAGTTGCAAAGGGGTTTGCAAGTTAGGTGTTACGTAAATCCACTTGAACGTGGGTAGTAGTAGTAGTAGTAGTAGCAGTGGTAGTAGGTTAGACCTTTTACATAATATGGTTTATCATGCAGTGTAAACTTTGAAATCATTGAAAACCATGGAAAGCACTGTACAGCTGTTTCTTCCTTGTTAAGAATCATCAGCAGTGCACATCAACCGAGCCCCCACGGGGACCATTCTTAAAAATGATGCTACTGTGTTCCCATGGTTTTTGATGGTTTGAACGTTCACACTGCATAATTAATCATACTATGTAAAAAACCCACTTGTATTTGTCTCAAGACAGGTGATTTTGACTGTGCAGACATCCCTTGGTCAGGAGAAACTTATATGCCGTCTGGATTCGCAGAACAGTTTTCGGCTTATTACGAAAGAATATTTGTGTAATAGAGTCATTTCTGGTATTGAATTTGTTTCGTGCTGTGCAGATAAGGTAATTTCATCTCAATAGAAGAAAATCCAGGACATGACAGCCCTATCCTGTGACTCAGTTTTGTCGTCGTTGTTGTTAATTTTGATCCCAATAAATTCAACTGTTTTACTCTTTTGACAAAAACTACATTCATTTGAAGAAGAAAAAAACTATGCCCATAAGGGCTTAGAGACTATTGAGCATGACCCGGAACCACTTTAGCCTTGTGTGTGTTTCAGACTTAGAGTAGAGATAAAGTGAGAAGCGAACCTGAGGTCATTGATTTGTTTCATTGGTAAAACAAAGTGGTCCGACTAAGCAGGGTGTGAATGATCCACACGGACCTTATTCAAACTTCCGCTATATTTATGATCTCATCCGGTTGGGTAGGCAACGAGCCCTCGCGTAAGCACTCACTCATTCACTCAACAAGCCTTGGATTTCGGGTCACTTGCTCGGGGTCAGGAGCTTTACGTTTCGATAGTCTTTCATCTTCCACGATCTAACTGAGGTAGTTATAAATCAAGTTTGGCTGAAATGATGTCGGCGCTTACAGAACGAGAGAGAGAGAGAGGGAAAGAAAGATAAACCAATCAGCCTCACGGCTAAAGAGGACATGACAAGTGTCGCGAGGTTTCGTCTTTTTTTCGGGCTTTTGTTTTCATACTGTTTTGTAGCATCGGATGTAGCCATTTCCAAGGTCTGTTCCGGATAGAAACGCTATTATCCATGGGAATGGAGAAATTTTTCCATGGTTTTGTTACCCTTTTAAAATCTCATCCCGGAGGTACAAAAGATGGACTAAAACCGGATTTTTCTTATCAACAGAGAAGAGTGAAACTTTATGGCTTCGGGTGTAAATGAATGACCATTTACGTTACCCATGCCCCTGATAAACTCCATCGGGAAGCCTGTTTAGAGGAGGTGTCTAAAAAGGAGATTTTTCTTCCATTTCAGATTGTGATGTGAACGAATTTTTTGTCATTTGAATTTCTTGGAAAATTACACCTCGTTAGTGATCAAATGCGTTAGAACTTACATCTTATGACATTCTTATCATCTGTGAGGATCCCTACTAGACTTCCAAGGTAATCAACCATTTGTCAATCATAAACAGGAACCAGTTGACTTTTCGGTAACCTTTGTGTTCATGAACAGCACGCATTAAACTCAGATCAGTACATTCCATACAGCCAATTAACTATGTACTGGGTGCGGTAGCTTTGACTGCTATTTCATAGCAACAACCTCGATCGGAAATACTGAAGAAAAAACAAGGGTGCGGAAAGAGTAAGAGAACTACAAGTAGTATCAAGCTGACAAAGAAAGTTTGCAAATACAAGAGCGTCACTGATCGCGACACCGAGCCACGTCCTTCGATGTATCCGACCGCTGAGTGAGAGGATCAATTGGACTCCACCCAGGAAGCTTAACACACGCTACATGACAAAGTCCACTGGACAGGCTTTTCAAACCCTCATTCCATATAATGGACTGACCACCATTATTCATCTAACCATTATCCCTCTCAGCGAACAAAGCGCGCCAAGGAATCCTATCTGAGGACATGCGCAACACATGTCCAAGTCATCTTATCCTGGTGACCTCTAGTGTTTCATCTAATGATTTGGTTCGTGTGCCTCATGCTCTGAGCTTAACCTCAGTATTGCTTATAAGGTGTTCCCGCCAGATTCCAGCAATACTACGAAGACATCTGTGTTCGAATACTGACAGTCCTTCACCCACAGTGACTATGTTTCTGGACTCATTAAACTGATATGTGTGTTTCCATTTTGGTCCTAGCACAGCGCACCTACTGGAATCTAGTGCTATATATAAAATAGTGTATGAAAAAAAAGATTCTGTATAGTCTATGCCTGCGCTTTACAGGTGTCCCAATCAACCGGCGGAAGCACTCGTGCGGTGCAGAATGCAGCTCCCACCGAACCGACACCACTACCAAGAAGTGAAAAAATGGCTCTTCCAATGTGACTGGTCACCATACCATATACACTACCGATTTTTGTAGTTTTCCTAGTACTGCTTTCCTATTCTTGTTATTTTCCATTTTTCCCTATTGAGGCTGCCGCTACGAGATAGCAACCAAAGCCACCGCACCCAATGCATGGTTAATGGTTGTCTAAACTGATCGACACTGACACTACTCTATTGTAACCTCGAATCTTATTACGGCTAGTGCAGTATACAAGGTCGGTGATCTTCCGCAAGGTTTGCACTGGTTCAGCCTGGAACTACAAAAACAGAAAATTTCATGAGCCCAGATCATCATCGACCAGATACCAATATAGCGTCGTATTGCCTGGCTCTTACACTAGTCACCTATGGTAATTGTTTCCGTATCACATCTGACTCATGTTGTTTGTTTTAGTTTTCCCAGTGCGTTGCTTTACGTCTGCAGATGTGGTGATCCACCTCAGGCAAAAGAAGATTACTGATTCTAAGAATCTTTATTGGTTGAAACTATTTTTTATAAGTGGCTTATTGATTTTTTAAAGCAGTAAACTACTCGGAAAATCTGTACGCTGAGCATTTTTAGGAGTAGGTCAAAAAGGATCGAATGGAACTTTTTATGAAGTTGACTAAACCACTGGGTTTTCACAGTCTCGAACACGTTGTTCCATAATCATAAGTATCGTGTCCTACTTACCTGTGTGGTAGCAGAACAGCCTTGACGTCCAAAGTCAGTAACGCATAGACTCTATATCTCGTAGTGCTGAAGTAGAGAAACCCGTTCAGAATTAGCCCGCCTGACATTGCATGTGAAGTTGATGCGTGCGATTCACATTTCCTCACTTCGGTTTCGAATCTCACTCAGTCAGAATTCAGTCTTTAGTGAAAGTACTTTCAGGGATTCTTCACCAATGGGATAAAACAGCTGAACAGTTGTGCTTCTATGAATTTCCTTTGGTGTGTTTCATAACGCTACTATGCGAAAAGATCGTTCTATGCGTTTTTACTCTCGCCGATGCTGGTGAACTTATTCCCAGTCCCAGAGCTGTTCCATCCAAATTGGCAAAACCCACCAATCATGCTCATTCACCGCTTTCTCCTTTACGGCATTTCAAACCTGGATTGTGGGTGCACGAACCTCTGGTATGTGACATTGAGGCTATCGGGGTGGGTATCCAAAATGCCGTGCTTCTGACAGCACTTCTGATACAATGTCATTCTGCGTAGAACATCCAGCGCCTGAGTCTTGTCAGAGAGGCTTGCTAGCTGCACGTTTTCAGTAAAAAGTTACACGATCAATAATCACGCAATGGGTGCGGCGGTTTCGGTTGCTATCTCTCAAAAAGAACCTCATGCAGAAGTCAAGAGATTAGGAACACGAAAAAATAGGGGTTAAACTAAAAGTGGTCGTGTTTGTTGGATGAACAAATGTGGTAGCACAAGGGTATTATTGATTGCGACACATCCACATCCCGCAATTGTTCAAACTACTGAGTGACTGGATCTCTTAGGCTGCATCCAGACTGTCTAGCACGTCATGCTTGGCCAAGTCTGTTGTTCAAGCTCTTCGCACCTTGTCATAGACTGGCCGCTTTTGCTCATCTTCTCACCACCATTCGCCTCAGCAAACAGTGCGCATCGAGGAGGTCTTTCATAGACAAGCACAACATATTTCTTAGTCGGTAATCGGTGTACCCTGTTTAAACTAGTGATTTGTTTCGTGTACCTCGCGCCTCAATTTGGCATGGCTGATGCAGTGTCCCCACAAACTTCGAAAAGTGTCGCAAAGACATAGCTGTTCAAACCCTAACAAATTTAGTGTTTCCTTCGCCCTCGGGAACTAGTTGTCGAAGTCACACTGGTCAACTGGTTTAACCGTTGCACTGGAAATTTATCCCTTGTTGAACAAACTGGTTATCACTCCTACGCTACAGAGAATTGAGGTCGACAACAGCCAAACGCACACGATCACACTCCATCCTACACACGGCCGATCACATTTGATTGGAGTTAGTTCATACAGTGCGTCTGTGCTCAGTCGGGGCCTTAACAATGACGAATTATGGAGATTAAGTTACTTAAGACATACAGTCATACTTACGAACTTGTAAGAATTGGTAATGCAATAATATGTGATTTGGTATCTCCTGGGACACTCGATGTTACCACCGGCTTGGCAAATTTCTGGTCGGATACTTTGGTGTTTACAATTAAGTCTGCTCATCACTATCTAAGTTAACGATTAGGTAATGATTTGCACATCAACTGTTTGGGTCCGAATAGTTTCTCAGTGACTACACACGACAAATACCACAACAAATTTGGATTCGAAACCACAGCCAATATCCCTAGTCAATTTTAACGATGGACAATGCTGCTGTTATGGAAAAGCCTAGCCAGTCTGAGTACTGAGAGGCTCAGAGTTGTCAGTCTCTCCCTCTCTCTCTCTCCTCTACCCCCCCCCCATTTTATCGAAAAACCCAAAGAGTTATTCGAGAACAGGGGATATGTCCCTTTCAGTATTCTCATTTCGTGGGATAGAATGAAGAATGTCTATATCTATTTTGCTAACTTCGAGCAAACTGTTGAAACCCCAGCCGGCAGTGTCACGGTAATAGCATAAGAACTTCGATTTTGAGGAACCGGGTTACAATTCCTTTAAATACAATTTGTCAGGCACATACCGATTGGCCAGAGCAAACAGCTCTGCGTTGTTTACAAGATTGTTCTTTGGGCGCGTGGAACGTCTGTGGTGTGGAAATAATTGTTTGGCGCCTGTTCTCATAATGTGAAACCTTTTCTGCATATGAGTAGTAGGAGATTAGATTTTTATAATATGATTCATCATGTAGTATTAACGCTCAACTCGTCCTTGAAAACCATGGTGGTACTGTACAACTGTTTCGTCCTTGTTAGGAATCATCAGCAGTGCACATCCACCGAGCCTCCATCGGGGCTCAAAACCGGGTTGATTCCTAACAAGGATGAAACAGTTGTACTAGTTTTCAAAGAAGAGTTGAACCATCTGTGAACCCTACTCTCTTGACGCATACAACAGCATTCGCTCCATCAGTTATTTATATTCGTAGACCAAGATTACATTCGAACAATAACTCATTGTCCGAAGGTTTTATTCATCAAGATACTTTCATCTGAAGGAAGAAATCCAGCAAGCTTAGTCGGGAATCATTCTTTCAGAGCATGCCACTGAGAGCCAATCTTGAAAGTCTAACAACTAACCGACAATCTTATCTGTCTGTCCAAGTTCAAGTCCTAATTGGGACTGCGTGGATGGATAAGAAGTAATGAAACCGATGATATCTGAAACAAGTGGGATGAGAAAACAGTTGCATATTGAGTGCTTCAATGAATTTTCAGTGATGATTTGCGCGTTGGCACTGCTTATTGCATCAGTTCATGCGTATAGTGATTTGAATAATTCGCTACTTGAACAGAGTGGTTAAAATGACATTTTTTTATTTCGGATTTGGGCAAAACAGTACGGGCAGTGTCTGCATAAAAACAGCGGAATAAACAAAATTGAATGAAAACAATACAATAGCCCCTGTGGCAATTTTGCCAGGTCATTTCAAATTGTTCAGTGTGAGGTCAATCATAATACCACGAACAGTTTCTAGGGCGATTGTTGTAGTGTGCATATTGTGAATGTCACCTAAGTTGACCAATAAACAGCTTGCCCAGAGGAATTCTCAGATAAACAATGATCACATGCAATCGTTCGGTTCCATGGCTTTGATCTTTGCTGACGAACAGGGGTCAGAAATGCCTTCGAGCTACAACTGTTTGACATCACTCGCCAAACAAAAGAATGATCCCCGATGAAGAATAAAGTCACATTTAAATAAGGTGCACAAAGCATTCCGATGCATCAAAACCAAGCACTGAAAAAAACAGACTTTTGAAAGATGAATCGTAGCTTGGAGGAAGAAGACAAACGAGTGTTCTGAAGGCTGACCACAAATGGGAATAGGTGTATATCTGAAGCATTTCTCGTCGGCTAATTAGGGGATAAATAAGGTCAAATCAGCAGCTCCGTGGGACAAGCAGTAAAATGCAATCCAACCTTGGAAAAAGTTGTTGGGAGATGTGGGGTCCTTTCAGGTCAAAACCCGAGTTTTTTCAGTGTGTACTCACATTCATACTTATCTTACCGTTTCCCCAGCACTCGTTTTCAAGATTCCTTCTCCCGACTATCGTGTTTTGACACCTACACTACCGCTTCTCAGTATAGGTAGTCGTATTATTCAGGGAATGAAGCTGACGAAAATAATCCTGTTTACTCCTATCTGGTTCTCAATGTCACAGTCGTTCTTTTCAGTAACTTACTTTTAATTGATGTTAGAGACCCAGATTCAAGGAGCATCTCACTTCCGTAATTGTCTGTCAGAAAAGTCATATGACTATCAATACAATGATTTTTCAGTAAATAAACAAGCAAACTTGAATAAACTGAAATCTTTACTAATAGTATAAGAACAGTTTATAACAACGGAAATGTCGCCCACTATGATACATGTTCCCACTAGTTACTGTCTTGCACCATTACGCTTCATCTGAGTGCGGAGTCAGGCAGATGTATTGGTCTTTAAAAGGAGCTTGTCGCCGATCTAGGCTTTTCGATCACAGTCTGGATGACGTCGTCACTGCGCAGTGCTGATGATACCCCACCCGGATTGGCGATGCACAATGTTTCGAGCTTGAACGCCTAACCCAAAGATCAGAAATATGAAATGTTGAACTGTTGTGTCCCCTTTATTCAGTTAATAAAAACAGATAGAGGCCACATATTACAAGATGCAAGCATTTCGTCTACCCTTGTCAATCGCGTACGCAAAACATGTCAGTTAATAGATTATTCAATGTACTGTATCATGTACCATATCATATACAAACTGACATGTTTTACGCACGCGATCGAAAAGAACCAACGAAATGCTTGCATCCGGTGATATCTGTCTTCCTTCTGGTCTTGTCAACATATGAAAACCACTGGACTGAGTTACGAAAACTAGCAGTATTCTAATCCACTGAATTTGCATTCACTTTGCGATGGGCTTCTTGTGAACAGAAATGTATCAGTTATCGTCGCTCTGCATTTTACATGCAGTGACCTTTTAACCGTTCAACTACAGGGAAACCTGCGATAACTTCTTCCGAACAAATAAGGGAGAAATGTCTTATCTTATTCAAACAGTGACATTTAGCAGGAAATTGTGAACATGAAACCATTGTATTTTCTATTGGTTTTGGTGCTGTAAAATATGATTTAAAGACGGCTAAATAAGTACATGTCTATAAGATGTACAGCCCCTTTTAACAGATGGCCTGGCGCATTATTCTACAGTCAGATAGTTTTCTCCGGAATAACTTCTGGTCTGATGGACTAAGAACTTTCACCTTTTTTGCCCGGTGAATCTTATAGAGGCTCAAAAAATCGTTCCATTTCTAGAGAAACTCTTTTTAATGATTTTCACGTTGCAAATCACATTACACCAGTTGACACAATCTACAGTAAATCACAATCAACGTTGTTGGTGGCGCGTTGTGAAAGATACCATGAACAATGCAGAAATTATCCAACTCCCAAAATAAAAGTTTCCATTCCATCGGACTAGAACGCATTCTAGGGAAACTGTCTAATTAAAAAATGATGCGCCATGTTACGCCTCACACGAGGCTGCATATCTCATCAACGGGGGCACGTCAGTCTTTTTGTAATCAAATTTTACGGTAGGAGAAACGGCGGGAAATTCCTTGATTTAATTTTCACTACTTTCTGCTAAGGTCACGATTTGAATAAGAATAAGAATTCATTCTTTGACTATAACCAGGAAGTTATCGGAAGCTTCCCAAGGAACTAAGCAAGTTTTACAATGATGCAACCTTACGCGTTGGTTATTGATTATTTCGGAAAACCGTGATGTCTAAGAAATTTCAAAAATACCGGTACAACAAATTACTCCTCTCAGCTTTTTATTTACCACGGGTGACTGGAAGCAGTTATCTCTCTTTATAATTACTAATATAACGTTACGTACGATATTTCTCGATATAGTTGGATACCGTTAGAAAAGCATGTTATTATGTTACATGCTTATCCTTCAATAATGGGAAGTGGATAATAGCTGAGGTTGTCCTGTCTCGCTTTTCACCTTAACACGTTGAATATCATACATTTCATCTGCCACATGATGAATATGTTTTCATTTTCACCATGATTTGTGACAAACACCGGAAGAGGCATCACTACCCGATTAATCATCACCAGCATCAGCGGAATCCTTATCACCATTGCTTTTGTCCCCGCCGCGCTCGTACAGCGAGCGAATCGATCGGATATGTGCTTCTAATCAGAAGGACTGGGTTCATAAACACCGTGATCATAGTATTTCAGTGTGATACGCGTTTATTTGTCCGTGGATGAGACCTAGTTTTCAGGCATTTCTATACCGTTTCAAAATGGTGTAAATAAGAACAGTCCAATAAAGTCACCCAAATTCTGTGATTTTACCACTCATTCATTGTCTTACGGGCCAACTGAATCCAGGTTTGCCTGGTTTATCTCCCATCACTCACGCGGTTTTCTCGTTTAGTAGATGTAGTAGAAAATAATTGGCAATCATCGAATTTTGAATCAATTATTTGAAAAAAGATACACACAAGTTAACCATAATAATTGTCCATACAACTCACCTTATGCCCGCGCAAACACCCAACGTCATGTCAATCCACTCCACTCCGGTCCACTCGGCTACTCCACGTCACACTGCGCACCGTCCTCCGGTCTCAACGTACGCGTACTCAATAAAGCTAACGTGCGAAATGCCCACATCTGCTCGGAGCGTGGTCTATTTGAGCTATTGGTCAACACATACATACACAAGTGGTTGTACGTGCGTGCGTGCGTGTGCTTGCATATGGATACATATGAACCATACAGGGAAAGAAAGAGTTTCATAGTCATCTGTATAAGAAAACACCAAGCAAAAAGGAAGTTGAGCATGAGCTGACTAACGTAACCCTATGGACGCATTCATTACCACCCTGCTGGGCACAACCTCAACAACAACAGTGTGTGCGGAAGCGCGGGCACATTGCAAAACTCTCTCTCACACGCACACCCACACACACACGCAACTCCGAGGTGCTCATTTATTGTTCTTAGCCAATCGGTGTGCTACATTATAGAGTATAAGAAGGGGAGCGGGATAAATGAAATTGTCCCATCTGTATTAGACTAACCTCCGTACAGGCATCGGTAACTCAGTAAGAGAGCAGGCAGAGATCGTGCACCCTTTTGTTTTCACACTTGAAAGTGTGCGTGTGTGTGTGTGTGTGTGTGTGTGTGTGTGTGTGTGTTGACTGGCTACGGACGTATTCTGGGCGTTGGCTCCGAAAGTCTATTCCTAGTTGGTATAGGTCAATATTGCACCTGACATTTGGTATCATGCATAAATGTGTACTACTGACCACAGGCTTCCTTGTGAAAATTCACTGGGTAGAATTTACTTGAGACTGAAGGGAATGGGAAATCCCGTGCCACTTTTGTGCCGGATTGAAATGCGCTTTCAAAGATCAACCTTCTAATTGATCCTTTGTAAACCTGGTTATAAGGTTTCGAAAATAGGTTCATTGTTTAAAATAACGAAGTGCTGTATAGTGATATGGAACAAGTACGGAAACTATGAATTCACGCGGATGTTCTGTTTGTTAATGCCTGGTTTTCCTAACCCAATTATGTGTGAGAGTGTATTCAGAAGAACCGTAAAAAACTCCGTGCAATTTTAACTGTGGTGAATACACACCACGTGTCACCCGTCGCTCGAACACAGCTAGTCTGCGAACTTGTTTATCCCACTCGTTAATTTCTTGGCTGTCGAGCACTTGCTACAGATCAAAGCCACTGTTATACGTACACGACCGATGAGAGTATACGAAACGAATTCCTCTCGCAATGTTTGTCTTCTGAATTGGTTGTTCAAATTCACCCACGGGATCTAAAGGTTTCAAACCCACTGTTGTCCGGCCCCTTTACAGCAACCGACCTATTGGTTTTCCATTCCAGGTCTCAGAGTCTGGTTGCCCAGTTATCCCTATTGGTGCGGTAGGCCCTTGAGGCTACGGGGTGTGTACCTCTATCGCTTCATTCATGGGTGATCATGTAGTAAAAAGAACTGCTACAAGATGTGGTCCTCAATCCGTACCTGAATTTGAGAGCTTGTAGTGGACTTGTACGATGTACATCTTTTCAATAACACCCTAGATAGAACTAATTCACAAAGTTACCATCTATTGATGAACAGTTGCGAAATATATCTCAAGAAAACAATAGACAAAGAGCAAAAGTAAATCGGGCTTCATGTTTATGCATTCGGCTGCTGTCTAGCCCAAACAATTTGGAATATTAGAAAGAATTCTTACTCAGAACAAAATAGGATTCGTTTCCACTATGCAGGATCATTTCAGATGCATACTGCGGTGCATTTGTAACGGTCAAGCTGTAGGCCGACAAACTGGTGTTCGATTAATATAAGTGTAGGAACCCGATAAGGCAATTACTGAGCTTTTGGTCTAATGAAGTTTACTGTGTTTTTGTGATTTCACGTCGAAATCTGACAACCCCCCGCGAATGATTACTGCCTGTGCATACAACACAGGCAATGGCTTGGCTTGTCAGTAAAAAAGGACTCTGAAAGCGACAAAACTGCGACAGCCTTAAATACCACTTTACCAAGGAAGGTCCCAGGAGGCAGTCCCACAATATTCGTCACCAAAGCAGGGCCAAACCACTAGGCTGTCCACCTGGACTTGTAAATGGCTAAGGCTGTGTTGGAGTAATTGGGACAGTTTCGTTTGTATATTTAGGAAAACGATGATTTGAAATGAATTGCCCAAGATGGTTTAGTGTTTTCCCTTCTTCCAAAGGTGCTGGGTTCCAGGCTTCCTCGGGATTTGTTTTCCTCGTTCTTTTGTGCGTTTCTACGATCTGTCAAATTAACTGCACCTTGGTGACGAGCACAATCCCATATATCCCTCATCTACTTTAGCAATGTGAGGTCTGAATTTTCTCGTAATTCTTCCACTTTCAAAATTCGTTTTTACCTTGACTTTTGAAACAGCTGCGCGGACTGTAGTGTGGACCAGTAAATGGGCCTGCATAGGCTGAACAAGCCAAAGTGTTTGATCACATTTTCACACGGGGATCGAATGAATGGTGTCAGAATGGAATAAAATTAGTTTCACTTGATTTGATTGCGCATAACAAAGTGTACTTCGTGTTGCGTAGTTAAGCAAGATAGGAAGGGAAATGTTGTTGTTCCGTAGCTGGGAAAAGGACCAATGAAACAATAAACATGAGTTTTGAAGCTTATTCATTTCTATTTTCAAACAAAAGGCCAGCGTTTGAGTCACTTTGAGCCTCAGGGTCGGTCTCGGATCGCGGCCAGCTTGAGCCTTTTAAGGAAAAGTTTTTGTGACCAAAGTGATGGATTGAGCAACCCGATCGCCACAGCCTTTACGGTTGCTAGATGTCGTTTACGGGCGACTTCTGGCGCATCCGTAGGGATTCTATAGACTATTTTGAAAGCATCGTCGTTTTCATCATGTCCAGTGTCCGCAAAGTGCGCCACGATTGCACTGGTATTGAATTTTCTGTTTTTCGGAGTCGGCCAAGCTGGTTTGTTCTCGGTGATACTTTGTGACAGTTGCCATGTCGTGGTACCTATATAGCTTGCCGAAAATGGGCAAACAAACGAATAGGTTAGCATGGATGAGATGAGGACAAATAACTTGTCTTTTAGATTCGTTGAGATCGCTGATCGACTGGTGAAGCGGGCACTGTGTGGCAGCGCGAAAGGCGTCAGCGATTGCCTTTTACAAGCGTCTCATTAGTAACTCGCTTTTGTCATTTCCTTTGGAAGCGAGTTGGATGTACGAGTCTTTATTCTTAGCAATCACCGTCGCTTGTCTCTGCTTTTTATCCTATATTCTTCTGGACGAAACGTCCGAAGTATCAGTTATCCGGAAGAGGTTGCTTTAAAAGGTATAATTCTTCACTCACCTCACCCGATCAAATCATTTGCACACGGGCTGCGAGAGAGTGAGTTAGGTTTCGTTCCCGCACAAAAGGTACAAAGCTGGCGAAATTGGTAAGTATTGGATACGTTTTTGATTTACCACATCAGTGGCTTTTCCTAATAGGTAAGAAAGTGATTTTTGTTTGGCACATCGTGCATCAGGCTTTATGAAACCACCGATTAATGAACAATAACCGTGATTTCCTTGTTGCACGCTGTAACAATGTACTGATTGCTTTTTCCAAAGAGCTGGCCTTTGACATAGTGGCAGCGGAAGCTGATTTGAAAATGTCGACATCGAAGACACGGTCGCCCAACTGCCTGCAGATCCACCCACCGGCGCATTCGATGGTGAAAGACACGGGTTGATTGGCTGACAACTGGAGACTGCGGTGAGTGCAGTATGAAGATTTCCGAACGCTGTAGGCGATGGAATACAAATCAAGAGCTATCCAGCTTGCGTTATTTCGTCATACCATTGGACCGGAGAACTTCGCATTTGCATTGATCCCAAACTACTAAACCAATCACTCAGGAGAGAGCACTTTTCAGTACTTTATTGACGATATTATTTCTGAGTTACCAAGCGCGCGTTGCTTCATGAAAGTTGATCTGACTTTTGCGTTTTGGGCATTTATAACTGGATGAAGCCTCCTTCTCCAAGCAGTGGACGACTTAGTTGAAGTTCTCTGCGTGGCATATGGTATTCTTATTTTCAGCAGAAATATCGAGGAACACAACAGAAGTTTCGATTCTTTTCTGCAACGATATATCCGTGATGGAATTAGACTAAGACAAGACAAGCTGACATTTTGTCAAACAGCAGTCAAGTTCTACGGCCACATTATCACAAGAGCAGGGATCAAACAGGATGCGGAAAAGATAAGCGCGATTGTAAACATGCCTGCGGCAACCAATACGAAATATGTCTCACGTTTTAACGGGATGACAAACTATCCGAGCAGATTCTTACCAGAGTTAGCGGAATTGATGAGACCGACCCGCCGAATAACACAAGAGAGAAATGTGGATGTGAGCAGATGAACAGCATTTGACGTTTGAGCGCATCAAGTAACTTATCATGAAGGCCCCAGTCCTAGCATATTATGACCAAACCTTACCTCTATGGATGCAGTGTATAAGCAGTCGATGTGGTTTAAGGGCCATTATGTTACAAAATGGGCACACGCTTGATTATCGAAGTAGAACGTTAACTATTTGTGAACAGATATAAGCGCAAATCAGCAAAGAACTGCCGGCATTCGTGTATGCTCTGCATTGATTATTAGTATATATTGTTATCATATATATATATAACATGTGTATAGTATTATTAAATACTGATTAGACTTTCGGGCGACTCACGCACATATATTCAGACCATAAGCTATTGCTCGCGGTCATAAGTAAGCCGCTACATCGAACTCCAAAACGACTTCAATCGATGGTAATACGTCTCCAAAGGTATAACTACGAATTACCTTATCAACAAGGAAAACAGATGTTTGTAGTTGACACTCTCACGAGCCACATTACCAAATTCGGAAGACAAATATAGAAATGAAACGGTGAACATTGCATTGGCGGTCATGGAATCTGAATTATCTCAAATCCGGAATGCCACGATAGCAGATCCTTGTCTACAATCCCTGAAGGAAGTTATTACTCAAATTGGCCAGAAGATAAAAGGACCTTATTGACAGAAGTGTTACCTTAGTTCAAACTTCACGATGAGCTAACAACAAAGGATGAGCTGATTTTTCGAGGTGAGTGTTTGGTGATACCACAGGCTTTTGGAAAAGACGGTCTACGTCGGTTACAATGTTCACATACAGCTATCAATCGATGTATCACCCGAGTCAGACAAACATACTGCCGGCCAAGTATGCCAGAACAAGTTAAAGAGATGGTAACAAATTGCGAACCAAGCAGAGAATTTGATCAACGACAAACAAGAGAACCGATTGAGATGCGCCCAATACCTGATCGGCCTTGACAAATTGTGGCGCTGGATATCTTTTACCATGGGAAGGACAGTTACCTAGTGGCCGCTGTTTACTACAGTGATTTCTTCGAAGTCGACCTTTTGAGAGCAGAAACAATTGCAGAAATTATCAATAAACTGCGAGCCAACTTTGCACGACATGGAATCCCGATTCGAGTGATTTTCGATTGTGGTCCTCAGTTTCATAGCACGGAATTCCAGCATTTTTCGAGGATGTGGCATTTCAACCATCACATCACCAGTCCTTACCACAGTCAGTCATACGGTAAAGCAGAGAGCGCAGTCAAACAGGCGAAAAAGATACTGAAGTAGTGCAAGGCTGAGGGCAGCAATCTGTTTATCGCCCTTCTCGAGAGCCGAAATATACCTTCGGCAACGGTGGGAACAAGCCCGACGAAACGCCTATTTGGAAGACGGACACGCACGATCCTACCCTTTTGTGCTGGCTTACTGGATCCAGATGTGAAGGTGCCTTCATTAGTCAAATTTAAACTGAAAAAGCGAACGGCGGTGCAAAAAAAAGACTTCACGATCGGGGCAGCAAATCACTACATCCACTCAAGCCAGGTGACACAGTCTGGATTCAACCAACTGAACCGACAGAAAAATCCTGAGCGAAAGGAGAGGTACTTGCGCGCGTAACAAAGAAATCACACCTAATACACTCTGAAGGTGGTCGGATAAGAAGGTATAAGGTTCATCGGAGAAAATCCGAAGAAGGTAATGATGAGGAACAGAAAGCCAATGGAGGCGATAACGAAGGAGAAGATGAGGAAACCAAAGGTGATGGTGCAGAGACTGATTCAGATACCGCTATACATTCACCCGTCGGACAGGAACATTCACCGTCTAGAACTCGGAGCATGCAAAGTCATCAACCGGTAGGCAAGTAGAAGTTTCTTAAGAGAGAAAGGATGTGTTGGATATGTTTTTGTTTTACCACATCGATGACGTTTCCTGATAGGTCAGAAAGTGACTTTTGTTCTAGGCGCATTGTAAATCGGGCAATCTGATTGGTGCATCAGGCTTTATGAAACCACCGATTATTGAACAATAACCGTGATTTCCTTGTTGCACGCTGTAACAATATACTGATTGCTTTTCCCGAAGAACTGACTTTTGACATGGTGTACTGGTCTGTCCACGTTGGTTTTCGATACACGCGACGGAGCAGTTTGCCATCACCACCTCTTAAAAGCAGCACATCTAGAAAGTGGAAAGTATTCCTTCCTTCTACTTCCGACGTAAAGTCAACCGCATTATTAGCTTCATCGGACTCTTCCACCAATGACTCTAACCGTGTATGGCTGTCAGTTAGAACAAAAATATCATTTACATATCGAGGATAGGTGGGTAGACATTCTATCGTCACCAAGTTTCCCATTTTCCAGCTTAGCCGTGAATATATCAACCAATAAGGAACCTAGAGGTGACCCCAAAGCGGCTGCATCGGTCTGAAGGTACAATTCTCTGCTGAAGGCAAATTGGACATTGAAAGTGCAACACCTTTTAACAGACAGACATTGTTCACAATTCATACGTTTGTAACCTATAAATGTAACTGTATTAGCCACGAGGATGATGTTACCAAAAACGAGCTTGGTCACTATTCGTGTTTTTCACGTGTAACGAAATGGAATTATTCAATGAAAGAGAAATTCTTTCAGCCCGTACTCAATTTCCTTGCCGAGCAGTATATAAACAGTGTACAGAACATGACAATTACGATAAAATTCCATGCACGGGAATATGCGTTCAGAGGAAAAATGTACCATCAAGTATGAATGAAAGGAGGGCAATGTTTTACAATGGATGTTGTCCACGAATATATTGTTGGGGGGTAAATTTTATGAAACGTTCTGTGTTCATTATCGTTTTAAACGAACAGTCGTCAGTGAAAATACCACTTATTACTATCAAATCTCGTCGAAGGATATAAAATTATTATTTCAAAAGACCACACAATTTAACTGGAAAATACCAAAGTTGGATTGGGAGAACACATTGTTAGACATAGGCAGGAATTATTGCTTGTTTGTTCTGGAATTAACCAAACTTTTTTGTGTGAAGGAACAAGCGATCAGTTTTCTCAACGATAATGAAAGAAACTTTTGTTGCCCATGATAATTCTTACGTAATCAACAAAGTATACTTCACATAGATGGAGCTCGCAATCGTGGACTGACTACCTGCTGAGGAAAGCAAATCGCTGAAATATGAAGATAAACTCTAGTTACGTCATGCTCACTCAAGTCTAGAATTAGTGGGGAAGCGTTAAGCACCTGGAGTCAAGATAATTGAAGATGACTTGAGTCATTGGAGCAACACCCGCGTACTCGTCGATGTAAGCAGAAAAATGGACAGGCAGACAATAAATGAAAGTGGAAAGTAGGTATGGTGACTACTTAGTCTTACTGTTTACCGATTTATTGGTTATTATTATTATTGTCGAAAGTGACAAATGGAAAACCAGTGTTTTGTTTAATCCCCACGAAAGCACAGTCCACATGTTGCGAACAGTTAACTGTTTTGTCAACGTGTAGGAGTACGCCATATTAAGAAAGGATATTGCCCTGGTGTGTTGTCTCCAATTTTTATCATGGCAGAATTTGGGCTTCAGAATAAAGTAGCGGTCATTGAACGAGAACTGATCAACCCAAGCAAGGTACCTAATGATTGTTTTGCCAAGTGCGTATGCGGTTAATTTTCAGTGTGTTAAATGAATCGCTTTGAGGGTGAATGCGTCGTTTGTGACGGACGCTGGGTAGTCGACCGAGAGGTAGTCTGAGGGAAAACTATTGCAAATGGATACATCGTATCCACTTGTTGTTTTTTTGTGATTGCGCATACTTGCAGTGGAAGGGGCAAATAGTTCATAACCTCAGAGGTTTGCTGCGCAGTCAGGGAGGAGCGGTAACCATATCCCTGAAACTTGGAGTGGAAAATCACGTGAGGTTTTTCCTGCCCCATAACTTGTGTCTCAATGAAACGCACTTGCGTTATACCAAAGAGTTATGTAAAAGGTTAAATGTACAGTGATATTCCCTATTGACGAATGAGAGCCACATGAAAATGATCTCTAGGATTACTCCCCTGAGTGAATGGGCTGACGTAGTATAGTTGTATAATGTTATCCTTTACTCTGTAGTGTCTCAAAAGTGATCTCTTTCTTCGTGAATGTGGAGTTAATCAATAAAATTTGATTCGCTTTTAGACCTGCGGAAAAACGAATCATTAAGAAATGCAGCACAATAAACTGCTTCCTGGACTACCGAGTTCTGGACGCAGGAGATCATGTTCCTTTTCAAGGTTGAACATCAGAGGTGAAAGCGGTCAAGAATGATATTATTGAAAATTGGTTGGTTTTACTCCATCAAGACTGAGAAAGTCTGAAGATAGACCACCCATTTCTTGCTATCGGCTTTAAATGAGGAACAGTCAACAAGAAAAGTTGAAATTTTGTCTGGTCTTTTTCCGTACTTCCATTATCCTTCATCATAACCGGTTCGGATTACGACACATTTTCTAATCCCGGTTCAATGTTGGATACATCATAACCTGGTGATTATGTCGAGCACTAAACCATTTCCGTGCACCTTGGAAGAGACACTTACGAGACAAATAGTCATTAAAAAATGTTGCACGCTGTCCTTTTAATCAAAACACAGTGTGAACGAAGAAGATTTCATAGGAATTCGTTCAAATTGATTGAGAATGCCCGTAAAATAAGACTGACAAAAAGGACAATTGTTCCATCCATCCATGGGTGGCGAACCCACTTGATCAGCCCAACTGGAGTGAGTCCGTTTTAGATCAGATATTCCTTTCGGGAGGGTTGGGAAAGAGTTGCTCAAAATTTTCTTCCAATTTAAACAATAATCGAAGTATTTTAGTTTCCAGATGATACGTTTTAAAACCGAGTACTTAAAAAGTGGAACAATTTTTCGGGCTAAATGCTTCGGTACACAGATCCTATCAGATTAGCTGCGGAAGGAATCCAACGAAATGTATAAAATACAGATTACATCTTTTTGAATGAAAGCGGCTTACTCTCTTTCGTAATAATCACACCAGATACTCTAGTTCCATATAGAACAAGAATTGATAGTCTTAATCACTGACTATTACTAAGAAATCTTTTTTTTGTAAGAAAGTGAAATACTGTCATATTTCTTAAACGTGAAAATCTTATGCGACTTGGAGCTTGACAGGATAATCAACGTTAGTGGACATTCTGGTGCGATTTCTCGTTGGAATTACGGAAACCGTCAGTATATATATATATATATATATATATATATATATATATATATATATATATATATATATATATATATATATATAGTAGGTTATTACGTTCTTATGGAATATTTTTACTTTTTCCCCACATGTATCACTTCATTGTAGGGCGTAGATAATTAAAAATTGGATTTCGTCAGTTGATGCAGTTAAAACAAAATGCTGCTCTTTGGACGCTATAAACTCGTTGAGTTGTCTACCTAAATTTTATTTGAAATGACACTCACTGCTGTAGTTGCACCATGGGTCATGGACATCGGGTCGGTAAAATGTCAGTTAAATATATAATTTCCGAGCAGTGTGTGTCGTCTCCAAAATATGTGAGGAAATTGCTTCTTTCCTTCGGATTATTTCATGCACCTCCTGAGTTGTCACTTTTAAAGACGGACAATAATCGGGTTATCATGAATTTTGCTTGAATAAATGAGGATGGTAAATGAACCATACCGATCAATAAGTTTTTTGTACAAGTTCGTGACTGATATTTCAAGATGTTATGCAACATGACATTGAGGCATCAGAGTCGTTTAAGTAGAGGACAAGAGAGCTGTTACTCTCAATGCCAATTACCTGTAAACGGTACGTGAAACCCATATTTGTAAGAAATGCTGTTTTCTTGTTCATCGTACAACAGTTTCGAACAGCACTGGAAATGCGGTTATCAAGAGAGGAATTCAATCATTCGCGGAAGCTGCTGTCTGATTGAAGCCCCCCAAATTCCAAAACTTTAACCCTTTAATCCCTTGTATAAATCAATAGACCTTGTTTACCACATCTGGCAGCTACAACGGTCCAAACTTATGGAACTGTGAAAATTGAGAAAGCACCTCAGTTCAACCTGAAACACATAGACGGACTAATGAAATCAACAAAGCATTGAGTGCAACCTCGTGAACCATGAATGCCTCTTGTTGGGAGTTCATAAGAGTGGCATGATTTTGTGAGGGTATTTTATCTGGAAGAAAAGCAGACGAACGTTAGAATTCCGATTCACAGTCGGTCCAATCCCTTAACTTATCGTAATATATTGTGGTGTAATGACATGAATATGAGTCACCGAAACGAGCTTGTAAGCCATTCTGTATTCCCTACATGTGCTCAATGGGGAAAATCGGACAATAATTGATTCCATTGCAATGCTTAAATCAACCTCAAAGGGCACTGCTGAGTTAGCATGCATGGTATGATTGGCATGTTTCTTTTATTTGCCATGGTTAATCACGAGTACAATGGAAGATATGTGACCTATAACCACAAGGGTCCACTAGGTAATGCCAGAGAGAGAACTTGAAATTAATACCGCGAAACTTTGACTGGACAATTACAAATGGACCCAAATAGGTCAGACATGATGACATGTAGAGTGGAGTTCCGTCAAACACCAAAACCGGCTGACAGTGATGGTGAGTCTAATTCCGATGACAACAACAACAACAACAGAACCCCAGTGACACCCGATGACGTTTATCGAAATGCTATCTTTTGACTATCAAGAACTAAGAAGTTTATTTCTTGAAAACCTTACCTACGTTGGATGTCTACCAAAGGGGGATCTAGCACCGACCAGTCACATCATGACTAAAGATATCAAGTTTTTTGCATATCTCAACAGTAATATATTATTTTTACTAAACTGCAGCCTGGAATGTCTTCGTTTCAAGCTTGAAATGAACACAATTAGAGTGGGAACTCAAATTTCTTCGGGAAAAGAAACTTTCTACATGACGAGCGACCAGTTTAAAGCTCTCTGCGACAAACGGGGCAGCTGTGCATGCATTGGTAACTCTTCCGCCTACTTTTCGCATCCCATTGCCCTATCTGTCATGTACTTTCACGTGATGTTTTACGCCTGAAGCTACTGTGCGATGTACCACCCGGTTGTTCCACCGGGTCAAGGACATGCACGGCACGCGACTCGACCGAGGTAGTGCGCCCGACTGAATTCAGAATAACAATGGATTTTACTAATGCTTTGTCACTGATGGCAGTCAACGCCGAGTTGTGTGGGGCTGAATTAGTACATTTTCAAAATATGAAAACAAAAGTATGGAAGACTAATTAGGTGTCGGTTGACTGGTTTGCATTCACACACTCGTTAACAAGCTCAGTTACAAGGGATTGAGTCTAACCCCCACCAATCAGCCTGGTGACAATGGTTTATACAGCTTGGACTGTATATACATTTATAGTAGAAATTGTATCGCCGTGCCAGATCCAACTTTTTTACTCAGCATCTATACCATTTCAAATTCCTGTGAAGATGTTGGATGTGAATTTTACGAAACTTCAAGCGAATATTTCTTAATCAAACACTTTTCCCTGCGAAAAGAAAATACATATCTGATTTCGTAACAACAAATCCAGTCACCTATCCCACAAAATCTCCTGGCTATTTAATTGAAACTCTGCGGTGGTCATACGGTCATCATAGTGAATTCTTCTGTCCCGGACCCGAACTCTGCAGCCTCCGGACAGTTTCCCAACTGGCAGCCTCTAATTTGTCGTCGCCCGCTTCCTGGAAAATTGTGCTATGATTGCATAATAGCGAGAAAGTAAATAAGAAGAAGGAAAGAAAGAGTAAATTAAGCGTGTTGATGAACTTTCCCAATAGACAACGTGACCACCGAATCGGCGTCATGAATAAACGACGAAAGACTGCAGACTGATCGAAATGGCTGGGACAGTGACACGTTCGTCCATCAATACATTGAGACAAAGTCACCGTTCCTTACGAGTGGTAATCAGTATGCTTCGTGAATAAAAGAGGGTGGAAGTAAAGATACCATCGGTCAGTTTTTGTGTTTATGCCCATTGATTACAGGTGTAGCGTACTACTCTGTCTATATGGTACACTAAATAAATGTCAACAATATCTAAGACGACACTAGCAAACTAAGATGGGCGGAGGAGCGTGCGGTGATAAAAAGGCCAAAAGGGTATGTACATTAAGAATTAAAATGAAACAATAGGTGTGACTCAAACTCACAGTTGTTCAGTGTTCTTGTGATCATGAAATGAGCGTCGAAGAGCCAATATCTGCCAATGTCTTCAGTTCAGTTCGGTCTGACAGCCATCCGTTGGACAGAACAGGATGGTATTGAGCGAAGTGCCAAGAGACGTCGTTGAAGCTTCTAAAATGTTTGTTTCACTCAGTTAGTTCCGACCGATATGATTCCAAGACACTCCAAACCAGAAGATGAGACCGTGCCAGAATTAAAGATTTATTTACAGCCTTTTTGTATTGCGCGGTGGTGACGACCAAAAGGTGTGTGTGTGTTTTACATTAAAACGTCGGTACAACAAAGGAGTGTCGCACCAAGGGACGTTGAAAATCATGGAAAAAGTCGGAAATGTACAGGTACCTGCACAGGGTTTAACTAGAGTGCGGCATAAAATACGTGAGTTTTCTTAAAATCACCATCTCCTAAACAGTTCATGGACGATCCGATCAAACCGCTCACCGGATACGAAAACATGATTGTGTCTGCGCATAAAGATGATGAATGTGGACTTGTAATCAATGAGCCACTTGACATAAAGTCTAGGATTGTGGTGACACGGAATTCATGATTAAGTTGGTCGAGGGACACTCAAGATGCCATGTTGCATTGGGTTCCAGCGGCCTCTTGTGGACATTCAGTTAGATTATTTATCCTATACAGATGGAGGTAGTCTGTGGTGAGACATGACATCTGACTTCAGCACTTGTCATATCGAGAGTAATCGACTTAAAACGAGTTATCATAATACTTACATAGATACGAAAAACCTGAAAGTCATCCTCCTTATAATGTTTTGTCTTGCGATTTCGTATATCGCCGACTAAATTGCTTATTTCTGAGTAGTATCTTCATCTTCATCAAAAGTCACCGAGCCTCAGATTTCCGAAAGACGAGGATTGTGAAAGTCCGACCTTGGTGAAACGGCCATCATCTTGGATCTCATTTCCGTTGTCCCAGGTTTGATTCTCGCATTATTGTTCGACTTCCTCAGTTGCAACTTCTAATCCACTGCTTGGAAAAGAAGATCGTGGTTGTGCAGAGATGAACACTGCATTTTCCTATCAGGTTGTTGTCGTTTAATTTGTTCAACTTTCATGAGATCAGCAGTGAGGGAAAATGTACGACGAGAAGAAGAATTCTCTCGATCCAGCACTTCTGTGGAGTAGGACCAACAATATGAGCAGAATTGCTATTTACAGGCTGTGTCACATGAGCTGTATTCTCATAAAACGACCAGGAACTAGGTAATTATTCTTCTGAGTAATTGAGGTTATCGACAGTATGTTACTCAGCCAGTGGTACTGGTAAAGTTTGGCCGCTGACTCATAAAGTGGACCTAGGTAACTGGAGACACAAGTAAAAGAGTGAATTCAGAGTCATCAACGACCAAAATGCCCTAGTCACCTTACACTAGTATGGATATTGCTGGATGAAGAATGTTCCATTTGAAGTTGAACACGATGCCCTATGCACAGCACGTCCTACCAAGGCCTTAAAATGTGTCCTACCTGATAATCCCAACAATATGCTAGTTGCCTTTCAATGGAATTGGCAGTCCTTGCTAATGCACGCCTATACATTAGCACCGTTGTAAAATACAACTGAGTGAGCTACTAAATCTGCACCATATAGTCGAGAGTGAATGTGGACTGAATCACACTAACAGGATGAAGCTGAATCATCCGACTGTGAAGCCAAAAGACCTGAATTGGTCCGTTTGTACTTATTCGGGATCTGAGGTCCTTCGTGTGGTAATGAAATTGGGAAATTAAATCAGTCATTGAAATTAGTGAGTATCAGTTGAACAGGATTTGTCATGCGTTATGAACCATCAGATCTATGTTGAAAATCCACTGCACAGCTGTTTCATCTGGTCTCTTTGATACATCCACTAGATTCGAACTTTGTTTCAAACTCGGAGTGCAGGATTATGAAGGCCATACGTTAAACGGTAGGCGCTATTCGAACTAACTCTCAACAGATTGTCTACATTAAACCAACTTTGATGCATCATCAACTGGTCATTAGGTCTGAACATTAAAAACTCATCAGATACACGGCTATCACCTCTCATGCCAAAGGTAGTTTCAGGAAAGACCTATGTGTAACTCTCATTGGCATCATAGAACTATATGTACAGTTTAGCAGTGCTTACTCGACATTTTGGATAAGGCCTTGAGCAATGATGCTGAATAATCGATAAAACATTCAAAATGCAATTTAAACGTCCTACTACTGAGACTGATAGTGATGTGTTTTGCTCTCTCTTTTCTCTTCTCTTCTTTTCTCTTCTCTTCTCTTCTCTTCTCTCCCAACTGCCTCCAACTGAGGCAATCATGCCGTATCGGCTTTGGTGGCTCTTACGTTTTGCATACGACTGTTCACCTCCTGCTTGACTGTAAAGCATTTAAAATCCTAAGTTCAACATACACAAGCGTCGTGCTGATCATCCCATGACTTAGGGTAAGGGTGTGAGAACAGTCTGCCTCCACCGGCGCTCTAAGAAGCCAGACAGTCGAGATCGTGGAAGAGAAATATAGTTGGGTAGAGTCACTTAGGATCATAGTACAGGATCGAAGTCGGTGGTGAAAGTTTTGCTCAGCTTCCATAGTGAACTACCGCAAATATCAAATACTACCAACCAACAACAAAAAATGTGATCCGAACGACTTTGAAACGGGCCCGCTGGAAAAATAGAAACGCGAAAGCCATTGGATAAAAGATTTATACTGATTCACCACACTTCTCTGACTTTCTGAGGTTATTCAAATAACTGGGATTCTCCTTCGACAACAGCTTTTTTAATTCTGTCATTCGGAGTGTGATTTACTTCGGGTGTGATTTTCAACCTGACATCAAAGGTTTTCCGGTCGTTGACAAGTAGTGGTGAACAACGAAGTGCCAACTAATTCACCAAAGTGACGTTTCTGTTCAATTACAAATTGTGTTGAATGAAAACCACTTTATTCGAGATCTCGGTTTCGACCCTTCCCCCACCCCCCCCGAGCATCGTCATCTTATTTCTTAGCAGTACGTAATTTGCTGCATTCCTTTCCGGCTAGTGTTGGTTGGCTGGTGTAGACTGTGAGCTGTTCAATGTGAGATGACACTTCCTAACCGCATCACCACCGATCAGCTTTGGTGATAGAGTCAGTACTCTGTTACTGTCGGGCTCACCAACGCCACTGACGTATTGGGTACTTCAGTATGGCTCTCCACTCCACTCCATTCCACTCTACGTCTGAGTGTCATGGTTGCTGATTGTCCCTGAAAGTGTAGCAGAGCTTTGTGGAATGTTGACGTGAAACGAACCGTTAGGAGTTACCAACCCGGTTACCCCAGTCGAAAGGCGTGTGTGTGTGTGCGTGTGTGAGAGATTGGCTCACAATCATACACTTCGGCTTCAAGTTTGACTGGGGCCGGGCGGATACATACTTCTGATGATTCTTAACAAGAATGAAACAGTTCTGGAATGTTTCGAAGCTTTTCAATGATTTCAATGATGAATCAGTTTACAAAAAGTAAATAATTATTTTTTTCAAAACTCCGTGATTTGTACTAGAAGGTATATTGCACACGACAATTAGATGGTCTTCTGAGCCCACATTTCCCAGGATTCCAATAATTTGCTGTCAATCAAGTACAAGTTCCACCAAACTGTGGTTTATCCAACTAGTACCTTTAGGAGTGAGTAAACTTATGAGCAATGATCGATTAAGTGATTTATCCATTTAATGCATTATATTGATTATAAATCTCCAGACTCCATTCATGCCTTTCTGTCACTTTTGAAGGCAAAAATCCGAATGGTGATCTTACCCAAATCGAGTGTGTGTATGCTTGTGAGTGGGTGGGGAAGGGCATACCGATCCACACAATTGGGAGCATGGCCGTCATAATCGCAGCACGTTGTGAGGAAGGGAAAAACTGACGGTTTACTTGTGTTTCGCTTGAGTACTTTCTTTAGCACAAGACAGACAGAACACAGATTTTATCAAACAAGAAAAAAATCACGCATGCACGAACGCACGCACACTCATACATACGTGGAATAGATAGAACGGGTGATGTGAGTTGCAGTAGTAGTGCTAGGAGTTAGATACCACTAATGGCTCCGCGAACGCATTAGCTCCCAACAGATTGGAACCGGTCATTGATTAGATTAGATGCTTCTGACGCCCATCAACAACGGATCGGTTGTGGGGAATTGCGGGTATAATTTCCCTAAAGTCCTGGTTTGTTTCCCCGATTCTTTCTATGTGCTTGTGTGTGCGCGTGCGTGCGTGCGTGTGTGTGTGTGTGTATGATGCATTCGCATTGCAAATGCATTATTGTCCTGGAAGACTAGAAACACATCATGTTCCGACCGCATACTGCTCAAGGATACGGGTACTGATCGATCGGTGTTTCGGTAGGTTTGTTCCGGTCTTTGCAATCACGTCAATCATTTTTTCGGAAGGTGAGGTTAGAGAAGAAAAAACAATCCGTAGATAGATTACGTATAACTTAAGGTCGACGTTTGCCGAGAAAAAGGATAATTAATGGAGCCAATTAAGTTGCTTCAACTTATATTCACGTCAGTTGACGAAACAGAGACAGAGAGGAAAAATGTAAGCAAATGTTTTATGGATTGCTCTAAGTGGTAGCTGATTCTCACAACTTACGGAATGATGAATTTCTCGTTGTCAGTACACAGCTCACCACTAGAAGTGTATTGAAACTTTGCTTGCATGCGCGCTCATCGGACTTATAAGGAAAGGTTAGTGGTGCTCATTCACAGCTGGGAGCCCGTCCAGATAGACTAACAGCTACCAAATGGCAGTCACAATCCTACACTCCGAGTTCGATCGCCAGTCATGTAGTCGTGCAGTATGAACACTCAAATCACCTCTGAATCATCAACAGTACACCCAGCCCCAAATGGGACTCGAACCGTGGGTGAACAGTCGTGAGTTGAACCATAAGGCCTTCCGAGCGGGCCCTCAACGGTTTTATTGAACTTATACACCGCACGATAAAGCGCTTTTCCGACACTGGTTCTGAATGCTAGCAGAGCATTTCCTGCACAGCAAGCGACTCCTATGATGAACAACTTCTTTGTAGAGGCATTTGTTCACCGAAAGTATTCCGTTAAATAACTTACAGAACGTGGCTACTATGTGAGTGGGAGTCGCGAGAGATTACATTTTTACATGCAGTGTGAACGTTTAAATCACCACTATATAGCTGTTTACTCCAGTGGCACAAGGGCACCGTATGAGGTGGTGTATGAGTTCAATAAACCGTCGAGAGCCCGCTCGAATAGACTAGTTGTCGGGTGTTCGACTCACAGTCGCTCATCCCGGATGCTAGTTCCAGTTGGGGGCTCAGTGGATGTCCACTGCGGATGATTCCTAACAAGGATGAAACAGCCGAACAGGCATATTCCTAACTTGTCAGTTGGTTAGTTGGACTTTGATACCAGGGACACGACGAATAGGTGGCATTTTATCTGTTGTAAAAGGGGAACAGTTAACCAGAATGGTCCGTCGTATTGCTTGTTTTGGGGTATAAGCATGTAGGAAAAAAATATGAGAAGCTTCTTGTTGTGAATACAGCTCAAGGCATGGGGGAGAAAAACAATCCATGTTGGATTTTATTCCCAGTTGTTTGTTATAAGCTTTATAATAAACTGGATTAGCAGATTAATTTTTACAGCCAAACAACTCTCATGCGTGTGTGTGTGTGTTCTCGAGAACTGACTGCGTGCGATGAAGCAAGCAAACCAGTTTATAACAGCCGTTTAGACTGGACATGGGAAAACCCGATCGTGTCCGATACTGCAACTGATCAACTTGTTCAGACAGAAAGGCCCAAATAGTATAGAAAAACAACACGTCACCAATATATAGTTTATTTCGAATATAGTGTTCATCGGTTCGATTTATCCCAAGACTGGCGATAATCAAATGTTCACAACAGTGGACTGTAAAACTTCGGGTTGCTGAGTTCGAGTCTCATCGCTGCTAAGAGCCAACTTTTCCCTTTTGGCAGTGTTATAGTTTGAAGGTATGGTCTGATGCATGGCTCAATAGGTGGCCCAGTCATACCGGCAGATAGCACGTCTGCATCTGTTCAGAATCTGGTCCAAGACCTGAGTTGATGGATTAGCGATCAACAAGAAGGCGGGTCGATAAGATGAGAAAGGATTTCCGTCAAGAGGTGGCTAGTCGTACTACCAATCAACCAATCAGAGCAGAGGTTACCAAATGCAATTTCGAACCAATTATTCTGTGTCACAAAGAGTGATCATAGTAATTCTTTCTTCCTATATCAACAGTGGGTTCTGAATTAATAAACCAAGATCATTTCAAGGCAGAATAGTTTTTTCACTAGATACATTAGGAAGGATCAAAACAATAGTTGACTGCATTTCCCTACCAGAACTTGTTATATGAAAAAGGGAAATAATATGAAAAAGGTTGTGAAATAACTCACTATGCTGTCGCATCTGACTTTAGGAATTAACAACAGTGCTTAATCACGAAGCCCTTGCTGGGACCTGAACCTAGAGTGAATAATTTGTGTATCCAGCGCCTTATCCGTACAAAATAGCTACACAAATTAGCATCCTTCAGCTACTGGCTCTGTACGAAAACGACGCGTCTTTCACACGGGAAGTCCTAACAAGAATAAAACGAGTGTACTTTACTTCCATGCTTATCAACAATGAGTTGAGCGTTGGTATCGTATGATGAATCAGTTGATGAGCCATGCAAGTCCCGCTATTGCTGACACTGTTTAAATTCACTTCGAGTGCAACATATTTCACGTAGCAAGCTGAAGAGTTGTGATGTACTCTTGAGGTTAGTTCAAACAACAACAAAAATCATCTTGTGGGCAATACAGTAAAACCCCTTAACGAAGGACCAGTGAACAAGGGAGGCCCTGCAAATAGGGACATTGTTTTGATTCTGTGTCGTTATCCACATGAAAGTAAGAGACACGCCTCGCTTATCCGAACAAGGGACTGTTCGTGATGTTCCTCGAGACCAACAGAAATATCAGCAATGGACAGCGCGCTTAGTTGTAACGACACGGTTTATCATAGTACCCAACACTGTTCGCTCTGTATGACCGAAGACGCACGGAACTTAATTATCAGTAAATTAATTGTCTACGAGATGATTAGTATGGTATTGTATCTGAATGACAAGAAGAAATTCCTCAGGAAGAGGACCACCGGTTTTACAGCTGTTGCGGCTCATCAGGTATGTGTACCCAGTACTCTTCTGTCCAATCATACCCATACTTGAGTACTCCACATTCGGTTAGCAGTTTTAATCTCGTTTGAATTATGAGGAGCGTGCATGGACGAGGAGTCCAGTTTTGGAATCACGCGGTGATTGCTTAGCCTTGTTAACCGACGAAATAACTTTGGAAGAATTACCGTGTGATTTCAAAAATGGACTCCTCGTTCGCGTAAGCTTCGTACAATTCAATCGAGATTACAGCTGTAAATAAACTGTCTGTTTGCCTAAAGTGTACGCGTGCGAACCAACGTGTTACTTGCTCGCTCGCGTTTCAGACGGCTAATTGGTCACATGTGCCCGTCAAACTCACACGGCCCATTTTTGCCACACTCCGTTGTTATCCGGAAACTCATCGGACGAGCAATGTGTAAGCTCCGTTGGGTTCAACATGACCAAGGATGTGTTCAGATGATACAGTTGTCTGATGTGAACAGATAGCAGTGGTGTGAAACGCTGACGGACAACGTTGGTGACGAATGCGAAAACCAGCAGGAAAAAGCTGAGGCGATCTCTCCAACACCACACCAGGTAGTCCCGTTTGTGGAAGGTATACATTTGTACACAATGTACGCTGACATAAATTTGTTGCCGAATGTTGCGCAGTAACCGCGCACTTTATACAAGAACCATTCAGAGTTTACAAGCAGCATGCTTCCTTTGTGCATTATCCCGAATACCAGGGATTTCGACTGCGTGTAGCAGATTTGTTTTTATCAGTATGATTCATCAAGCATTGTAAATGTTCAACTCACCACTGAGCTGATGTTTCATCCTAGTTAAGAATCATCAGCAGTGCACATCTACTAAGCTCCCACTCGGAATCGAACCCGAGTTTCTCAATGGTGAATTGAACATTCACACTGTATGCTGTTGCTTTTGTACTTTGTACCATGGGAGGTCAATTAGTGAAAGTTAGCCGGGCAATTCGTTCACAACTCGAGATGGGTTAGCAAAATTTAAATAGAAGAGGCACTCCGCACTTGAGGGCATCTTGGTCTCCCTCATGAGCATCACTTATAAAACGGTTTCACCTCATAAATTTTCTCATATTTACCATGAAAGTAATTACTACTAATTTTCGAAACCAGACTTTTCTAATCGTGTACCTGTAACTCTAAGTATCTGTAGCCACAGTCATCTTCACCCATGCTTTTACACGTTTATCGTTTTACTGAACTCTGGCTGCCAAGTGCGGTTGCCATTTGACCTTTGCTCTTGCGCACTCTGTCACGCACGCGCTCAAATACACACCAATCGCTATCTCTCCCGATGGCGTTTTCGTTCTCGCGGGTCGTGGAGAATACCGTTCTGAATAACGTATCCGTACAGTGTCGAGTGTCAGAGTAACGTGCAGGTGGTCCACGTTGTACGAAGGACCAAAGAACACTTTTAATAAGGAAACCGCAATATAAGGTTTAGCCATCTACGGATGACTACGTACACTGTTCACCTTTTTACGCAACTCCTCCTCACAAGTATTTCATAGGAAAATATTAATTAGCCTTTAGAATCTTTAACGCAGACTCACTGATATGAAACTAATCAAACTGATGCGCATTTCATTCATGGTCAGGTTCATAACTCGCATTCCTCCTGGTGTTCAAAAGTTTCGGTTAGTTGTTTCAACCAACAACTGCTTACCTTTATGCTCTGGCTTTTATTACAACCTCACAGAGCCATCGAACCAGAAGTAAAATGAATCGAATCACAGAGAGAGAAGTTATCTAAAAGCACAGAAAGAGGAGCAGACTGGAAAATCGTGGAGATGAAATGGTGTTCGAATGCAACTATGTCATTGATGACGGCATCTAGCCGTGTCATCTAATGTCTTTAACCGTCAAGTGGACATCTACACTCATTCAGTGAGTAATAGCGAGATGGAACATTAATTTCTATTTCCGCATTAGGAGATAGCTTTGCAATCGAGAATATGAAGCTGTATCATTACTGAACATTAGAGATAGAGACAAAACAGATGATAGAACCTCCGAATATAACTGATCCCAATACAAATCCGGCTGATTTTATACAATGCAGACCGGACAGTTTTGACTTCCTGTTCATAAATTTCTTATTGACTTCAGCTAAGTAAGGGTCAGTACATTTCCTCCATTGTTATCATTATTATTCACGCCATACTGGGTGCTCTTTTGATAGATTTCACAAATTCGACTCATGTTTTAGTTGTCTTCATGCGCATGATCAACAAAATCAATAATTAAGAACGACACATTGATTGTAGTTAATATGAAATCGTTCTCATGCACATTTAAGATAGTTCTTGTGGAAAAATGACGCTTGGAAATGTTGCGTTTGTTCCGTGATGACAACCTCTCTTTCTCTCTCTGCGGACAGTTATAGTGCTCATGGATTGAAGTATTGCCACTCGGGTTGTTCTTCTCTCATCCGTGACCCGTGGAAGCCAGACGAGTGTTTGTTTGCTCGAATTGCGACGAACGTCTATCATGAACCCGTGTCTCATTTGAGCACCTGTTCACTGTACTGAAATCGGTATTGATACACGCACTCCAATTGAATTCCAGCAAAACCAGAGATTACATGCAAGTGTTTGTGTGTGTGTGTGTGTGTGTGTGTGATGTGTAAAGCTTTATGTTCCGAAATGCAGCAAGGCATTAATGGCCGGATCTCCTGTGGTGTTTTCCTTCGACGTGAACGTACCACGCGATACGATGCTGTTCAACAACCAAGTCCACCCCACCTTGGTTTCCAACTATATATCACAGCCTTGGTACGCAGCTCAAAAGGTGGATCGACATTGCGAAGCAGATTGTACAGTGTTTTGAGCATCGAACCTGTTCATGGAGTTTGACAAAATATTAGATATCCTTGTGTGTTGAATCTCAACAATTCGTTGATCACTGATATCCATCGCGAGTGCCAAGATTTGTTTTGTAACCGGCAGTTTTTAAGCTTTCACTTGCACTGCAGATTGCGTTTACGTGATTTGGTAACCTAGTGAACGTACGGTGCTGAGTGAGAGAGAATAAGTATTGATGCAAGAATGAAAAACCATTGTCAAAGAAGAATCCAATTTACCATTTGGAGAGATATGTTGTATTCAACCCAGCCAATGTGGAAAAAAGCATCCGATTCCTTGTGTAATTTGGAAATGTCTTTTTGGGAAAACCCTGTTTAAGAAACTGTACCCACAGCACACAGAACTTCAGCCATTCACAGTTAATTCCTACAAAGCTGTTATGAGATATTAAACTTTTACTTCTTTGGTATTACAAATCTGAGAAAAAACTAATACGAAGACACCACTACTTCGTGATAAGTTCCCCAACCTAGACCAGAGGTGAGGCCAAAATACAACCACAGAGGAGACTCCAGTGTATCTGAATGAAATGAAAAGTGCTTGCGTTAACTGTTAAACCACGGAACAGTGTATACGGGAGGTCAAAGAGCGACAGGACTATCTGCACGTTATGGCTGTCTTCTTAATACGTTATTCTTCTCATATTAGTTTGCAGTTTTGATATTTCTCTACCAGAACCATGGTGCACGAAATGTCAGTAAACACACCCTGTTTTCCTCTGTTTTTCTGCAATTACTTTTGATCCAAACCCTTTACAATGACCAAATTTGACAAGCTGGTATATCAACCCACTACTGTGAGAAATATACACCCGCATTTGATTTTTGGAACAGATAAATCGACTTATCCCGGAAAACTTTCCTACGAGGGTGTAAAATGCTACGAAACCCTCCCCTAGACCAACGGCAAAAGTAACCAGCTCGTTGCGAAAACAGTGATTTTTAATGTTGGGCACGCTTCCAGTCTCATTCCGGATGATTTCAAGTGTATTCAACGATAGATGCTAACTCGTACAAAGTGCTGAAGACCCTTCCATCCGCATAGACTAGCCACGCTAACACCCCTCGGACATTTTTACTTCACTTCAAGTATGGACTGTGAGCGGATGTTTTGGTATAGTAGCCGCATTCTGGTGAGGTTGACTATATGTACTCTGTGATCCTCAGTCAATTCTCTGGAATAACTGAGCGTAAATATTCATTCATGGCCCTTAAATATGCGTTAGAGGTCTACTTCCCTTCCGAAACTACTAGCTGGGACTTTCCATCTTCAGAAACAAAACCCAGACCATCACAGAACTACCAACGAAGGCTCGACTATTGCGATTCAGCTCGCTTTTCTTAAATTCGTGCCGGTAGTTTATGATTCCATCTCCTAAATGGAACTTTTTCTCGTCACTAATTACTACATTATTTCATTCATCACTCCAAGCGATGTGATTTCTGGTCCTTACTTCTCGGTCTTCAAAATGGCGGCCAGTTATCCAAGGCATTGATTTCATCTTTTTGTGCCGCAGATGTGGTGCATACTGTAGGAGTTTCTGTAGAGGCCGAACGCCTACGCTGAGTTGCAAGGACTTCTGTAGCTTCGATGCACATGTCAGTTGGTTCGAAGCAGCGCGCCTTCTCGGAGATTCTTTTTCGAATCTCACGTTTTCCCTTATAACTGAGATACTTCAAAAAGTTGCAAATAACTATTACAGATCTGGAAATTTTCTCGAAAATCTGGCTCATGTTTATCCGCAAGTCTTTGTGTGCCAGTATTTTTTCTTGTCCCAGCTCAGCGAACCTTGAACCTTGCACCGCCCCTCTGTTTTCATCATTGATAGGTTACTGTTTCTGATCGGAGTGTACAGCTTGAGTTCACTTTGTTCATGAATTACGTGTGACTTGAACAGTGTTCAGCAACACATTGTGGGTATCAAAAATGAGCCATTAACGACCAACATCGTTCAGTTTGCAAGCCAACTGAAAGTTTTTTGCCAGTGGTCTTGGGGGTGGATTTCATATCATTTCGCAACTCTCGTAGGGATGTTTTCTGAGGTAAATCGATTTATCTGTCTCACATCTCAAATTGGAGTGTATATTCCTCACATTATTGAGTTGATATACCAGCATGCCAAATATGGTCATTGTAAATGATTTGGATCAAAAGTAATCGCAGAAATACAGAGGAAAACAGGGTGAGTTTAATGATATTTCGCACACCATATTTTTGCAGATCAAATAATGGGAACGAAATACAGTCAGTCAACAACCGATTACGTTCAATAAAACTCAGATTCGCAGAGCAATCACATGACCCAATCAGATCTTTTGTAACTGATCGATGCATCTGCCATCCGTGAACGAATCCGAATTTCGATATGCGCAACGGGATGGGCTGACGGGTGGTTAGATGAAATTCGGCCGAATGACCAATCGGTTGCGAATGCGTGTTTTTATGGCATGTGTGTGTGTGTGTGTGTGTGTGTGTGTGTTCGTGAGCGGTTCTCACTGATCGCAAGCGGTTTGTCGCGGCAAAGAACGAGTCGACGAGCGGACAGATTCGCTCGCACACGCGTTTGTGTGCATTCGAGCAGACCTCGGTCAGCGCAATCGCGGTGAGGGCTCCAAGGTTCTCCTCACCCTACCGTTTTGTCTGCGGCTTTCGTGCCAGCTATGTGCGAGTGGGTGTGTTGTTACTGTTGACACTGCTCGGTCGAAATGCACAGAGAGAGAAGAACATAAGGAAAAATGACGGAGTGCGAATCCAAAAAGGATAGGAGGAAGACTGTGGTTCATCGGCTTTCTTTCGCCCTCTCACTCCCACGCTCGTTCGCTGATTCGATCAGCAAACGGAAGAAAATTCTCTACTGAGTACTAACTGAAAACAAATTAGGAGTAACAATGCTAATGCAGACTTAACAACAGAGTATCCACCGACTGATTGGCCTCACTGAAAATTCTAGATCTTGTATCTGAGGTTGGAAAAAACATCCGAGGGTTTCATTTCAGTTAAGACAATCTTATTAGTATGATTAATGTCATAGGACTCCACCATGTCATACTGTTTGCAATTTCTGAACATATTTTTCAGTACACCGATGAATTAGTCGTGAAAAGACCATCACAGTGTGAATGTAAACGCGTTTATCGGAAAAGTGAACGTTTCAACACTTTCATAAAAGGACCGTACGTGCGTGTGCGCGTCAGTAGAATCACCTGACCACGGATAGAAATGCGCACTGAGTGAGCAGGTGTGGATGACGCACCAAAGATGAGACAGCATTCAAGCTGGTCGAACAGCTGAGACCTGTCCTGCGTAAAAAACAACACACGCTTCATAAACTTATCGTTGTGTTCGATCGACTTACAGGCGGTTCGAATCTCCTGATTCGTGCATGACTGTCGGGGACTTGAAACCTTAACTATCACCGGTCAGATGCTATGGCAGAGTCCTTTGGTTGCTAATGTTTCTGAGTCGCTAAAGCTCGGATTCGGTCAACTTCATTCTGTTCTGAGTCTCTCGAGATCGATTGCAAAAAGGTGCGAATTACTTGTCTTCTGATGCTCAAGTAACTTGGATGCTTGTGTGATTCAAATGCTGTCCGTGAAATAATACAACAATAAAGACAATAACTAACGAATAATATAATATGGTATAGTTTAGTATAGGATGCAAGCCCTAGCAAAATTAAGACATCTGCATGGCACTTCAATATATTTCAAAAGATAATGGTGCGTGGGTTTTCTTAAGTCATTGATGAACTATGAACTGTACATCATGTATCTATTATTCCGTTTTATTTTTGGTTGATTTTTGTTTTATCAACCATTTTGTAGTTTACCACAAGGACTGCACAACCAGGAATTTCTGTCCGGGCGGATTTGGGTACGTGTTAGGATGGTTCAAGCTTGAAAATTATTTGGCCATTGAGCGATTTGACCACCCACCATTTATGAACACTGCATACTCTTTAAAATATGCTCATAAGTTTTGCCCCTTTCTGCGATATCGATTAGAAGGTACACAGAACGCCAGTTTGTTGGGCAAAAGAGACGTCCAAGTGTGGCTTTTTTGTTTAGGTTTTTTAGTTGTAGCTTACTTCAGTGATCTCGGAAGGAGTGTGTCCACTTTCAGTGTTGGTGATGGCCAGTTGGTCTACCTAATGTTGACAAACCTATAGTCCTATCGTCTCCATGATGAATTCAGCCTGCCATGAAACAGCCTGATGGATGGTTGAAATATTGAAACCTATACTGCAGGGAATCAAAAAACGCACGCTACGAGACACTTTCCAGTCCACTGATGTTTTGAAAGATGGGAATACGAAAAGGAAGAAAATGCTTCCTTTTGATGTGGTTTCTTTGTTCACCGAAGTAACTCCAATTGAAACCGTTAGCTTCATCTCGGAATTCATCGACAAAGAAACGATAATATTCGGAATCCCAACTGCGAATTGGCAATAATTAATACTACGGTGTACACTGAATGTAAAATTTCATTTAACAACACTTATAATCACCAAAAGGGTGGGGTTGTCACTGGTGTCACTCTTAGGGCCACTTCTTGCCGACTTATCTATGGCTTAACTAAAAATACTAACATTACATGCAATCATAAACCGCTATGACCACTACTAATGGTATGTGGATAACATTTTGTGTGATTGATGAAAAGCTAGACCCGGAGGTTATTTTGCTTGACGCACCCGGCAATAAAGTTCAAGGTAAAAACAGGAATATAGCTGTCTACCATTCCTCGATGTTTGTCTGATTATACATTCTGATGGTTCGGTTCAGAGGACTGTGTGCCGGTAAGCAACATGGAAATGCCAGTACACGAACTTTCATAGTTTGGTGCCACGTGGCTACAAACGCAATGTGATGCAGTGTCTTCTGTTTAGGGCGAGACACCCAGTCATTTGTGCACGTGTTACATGGTCTAAGTTGACTCATTCGCCTGTTCGTCATCCCTTTCAATTCCAAACACTGAAAGAGACACTTAGAACTCTTCCGATTAGCTTTCTATGACTTTTTTTGCCATTTAAAGGTTACTTTAGTGGCTTGGGAATGAAATCACCGAAAACCACTGTTCGTCTTCTACCTGTATTCTAAATACTTGTTACCTTTGGTTGCGTCTATCGCAGCACTACTACTGATGGCAATGACAGAAAGGACAAAATTTCTTCAGCTCACGATAATTGGGGACGACTTCACGACTGCATGTGTTTGGGGGAATGATCACGAAAGCTGGACTCCACAAAAGAGGAATGGTTGATTTTCCGCTACCAACCACCAACGCCTCCGAGGCTCTGTTCACATGAGATGGAGAAAATGGTTGAGCTCAAGAACACTATGTAAGTACGGTACTCAGTTCGTCTCGTCTCCATTTTTCCATCTCTATTATTTGATCTTAGTTTCAACAAGCGTGACCAGATTGTGGCTTGAAACGAAGCTGACTTCAATACTAAACAGTTAACTTTTTTAGTATTTTATGGACATTCATTCAAGTTGAGTGGACTTGGTAATGTGGAACACACTTGGAAAGACAATTGGTAAAATAAAGGTTATCCGATATTGATATTTAGATCAATTCAACATTTGTCAGAATCGCATTTACGTAGCTGAACGCGCTTGTGTACCCAGCTGGTGTACATCGATTGATACCAAACGGAAATGCGGCGGTTGGCATTCAACAAAGAAGTTGACTGTTCTGTTCTGACCCACGAGCTCTAATAAGAAGACTCTTCTGCCTGCGACCCATCTCGGTTTACTGGTACAAAGCAGCTCGTTTATATAAGATGTGTGGTGACCATAGCCGTAACTCTGTGTGAAGATTGATTGGTTCAACTGTTATTCATGAGCGGCACTTCTGTTGGTTGTTCTGATTGCAGCCCGATTGGACACCAACACGAACACCAAGGAAGATGGGTGTGACGACGTGTATCCGAGCGGTATACTGCTCCCCCGACGATGGAACCAAGTCCACAGTCTCCCTTACTCGTCAAGCCCAACTAGTTAGAACCGCAGAGAGTCCGACAGGGTTCTCGAGCAGGTTTCCATGGCAGTAGGTATCAACATTTAAATCAAAGATGGTTTGGAGATCTATGCTCGAGTGTCACACTCAGTAAGCATATCAACGAACCGGAAGTCAGTTAGGTGAAACGAAATAAAGGTACTCCGCTTTGTGTTTAACGGGAAACATTTCCTGTGAATCTGACCAGAATATCCTTAACTTGGGAGAAATGTTTGAGAACCATAATGAATTTGATTATGTGGCTACCTTGTTGGACGCAGTGGGTTTACCTACACGATGGCGAGAGAAACAACGTCACCTGTGTAAGCGTAGCATCTGTGCTTCCCTAACATTTGAACTTCATTTTACTGTGTAATGCCTCACCAACTGGCCTTTAATCTATCTAGAACATCTATATATAAGATGTGACCGAGCGAAAGTGAAACTGGTCGGCATATCTCACAGTTGAGCCAATAATCAGAACAAAAACTAGCAAGGCAAAAATACGCGGCTGCAAATCCTGAGTAGAATCAATGTTGCCATGACTACGGGTTGTACGGCACTGTTGTCGGTTTCCGGGGTTTTGTATGGATTTAGACATTGAGGCGGTAGATGGACACTAAACACTAAACACAACAATACAGAAGGAATTGGAACTGAGGCAGAAAAGTCACTGAAAATTAATCCTTATTTCCAACTATTTTGACGAAGCTTCCAAATTGTTGGATACTTAGGACCTGTGGGTGTTCGTGTAACAAGCTGATCAGCAACAGAGACTCTGATTTGGGGCTGTTTCTGTTTTTGATGACACTTCTCATCTACTGTCCTAAAAGTAATGAAATGAAGTAAAGGGTTAGCTCTGGTCCTTTGAAGAACAGCGAGATAAAATGTGGAATAAAACAGGAATTGATCTATGCTCAGGTAACGGTTTGGTATCGTTCAAAGCCCCTGACGGAAGAGCCCGATATAATGTAGTGTATGAGTTCAATAGACCGTTGAGAACCAGTACGGAATGCCTATTAGTCAGATGTTCAACTCACAATCGTTTATCTCGTGTTCGAGTCCCAGTCGGGGTCTTGGTGGACGAGCACTGTTGGTGATTCCTTACAGCGATGAAATAGCTGGGCTTCCATAGTTCCCAATGGTGAGTTGGGCCTTTACATTATATGATAAATAATATTATACAAAATATAATCTACCCATACTCATGAGAGAATTGTTCATTTGTCGTTCTGGAAAGTCGATAACAACCTCAAATTTGCAATTGAGTAGTAGGAGATTAGATTTGTATAATATGGTTCATCATGCAGCTTCGACGCTCAACTCACCATTGAAAACCATGGAAGCACTGTACAGCTGTTTCATCCTTGTTGGGAATCATCAGCAGTGCACATCCACCGAGCCCCCACGGGGACTCGAATCCGGGGTGAACGATTGTGAATCGAACACCTTAACCACAAAGCTATCCGGGCTGGCTCACAACGGTTTGCTGAACATCTACACTACATGATATAGCACCCTTCCGTCACTGGCTTTGAACGGTAACAACCCGCTTCCCGCACAGCGATCGACTCCCAGCTGTACAGTGCTTCCATGGTTTTCAATGGTGAGTTGAGAGTTGAACCTCAAATTTATTGGAAAGTGGTGAATGTATTCTGCATCTTCTGACGAGTTACAACTTTCATTACACCTTGGTATTTTGGCATACATCCAACACCACCTTCCGGACCGTTTGTAAATCTGCCCAACAGAATCGTTTATCGCCGTATTCGTATCGCTCTCTCAGGCATCTGCATTTGTCCAGCGGGTTTTATCGATTTACTAAACTGTATCAGATGGAGCAGAAAACTCATTCTACGCACTTCGGGCAGTCAGCCAAAGTGTCCAGGTTTCAAATTGGGCTTCAAAATTCAGGTGGGGTGGGGTGGCGGAATAGCAACACTTGCGTGACCAACTGACATGCTGAACACCGGGTTTAATAATCTAAAGTAAGAATAGCGTCAAGTTAATATGATCCTATTAACACATTTCTATTTGCCTGTCCGTCTGTCTATCTGTCTGTCTATCTATCTACGTGTGTGTGTGCGCTCTAGCGTGCCTGCGCGAGAGACGCAGGGAGTGACCGGTAAAACCGCTTCCGCCCACATGTCCTCTGCTTAAGGTGTGAATTGAGAGGGTGCATTCAATGTGCGTGTATGAACGGTAATCAGGTTAAATGTAGTCGCGAACCAGCGTTAGTATTATATATAGATACCCGATGATATTATGGCCGATGACCGGCGCAGATAGAGACTATTGTTAATTTGGAAAACGAGGACGAAAAGGAGGGGGGGGGTGTATGGAAATGATGACTCAGCGAAGTTCGAGTGCAGCATGCATACCGCTGGGCGCCCGACCGCGTGCAGTCGCACGCACTCACGCCCAGGCGTGCCTCTTCACATATCTACCAAAATAGGCATTCTTCTCGGTGAAAGTTACAGTGATTATAATAATGGGGGTGAAGCTTAACTTGGAGAAACCTGGACTAGCACACCATAGTTTGTGTGATAGACCTTAGTTGAAAACAAAACTTGTGTTCAGTCGACGTTGCCGTCGTGTGCACGTGTCGACTGAGCCGAAAACACCGGCAGCCGTGACCAAGTGACGTGCATGTTTACTCGAGGGGTGTACGTGTGTACGTGTGTGTGTGTGTGTGTGTGTGTGTGTGTGTGTGTGTGTGTGTGTTTATATGCAGGTGTCAATGAATGATAAAGAGGAAGTGGGATGCTCCCATTTGTGAAATTTCGCACGAGAATCTGGACAGATGGAATAATCAATTAACTAATCAATCTGAACGCGTTGACCACGTCGACGGCTGTTTAGAGCACACAAAGATCCTGTGTAGGAGAGTGATCAACCGTTACAAAGCATGTTAAAATGCGGGGTATATTAATTCGGACAAGAACTACCAGACATTATTTCAAATATTAGTGTTATTATCGTCACTACTATCATCAAAACAGTGATAAATATAAACATCTTATCTTTAAGAACAAGACGCTGGAGAGCGAACAATTGTTTTCAATGAATCCTTTACGTGCTCTTACAATTCATATGGGTGAAGTAACATTGGAATGCGTTAGTCATTGGCCGGGCAGTTTGACAAGACCAGATTCTGAGAACGTGTAAAATACGCATTTGCTATTGTATTGTCTTGTACTGAAGACTTCAACAAGTTAACAAACTCACATTTCAGTCGAATAGAGGGAAATTGGTCACTGTCACCATAGAAAGATTGCAGGAATAAAACGGGTTCAGCTAGGGGCGTATGTCATTTGAAGTTCCTGTGCAACTTTCATCTTGTCAACCAGAACACGAGCTAGGCAAAGCAGCAAAGTGTTGTGATAGATATTTATACGGGAGGGGATAAGTCTAAATGCGGAACGAGTGGAAGGATGAGAAAGGCATGCACATAAATCATGGTACAGGGGATGATTGGGATCCGCGAGAATCTTCCTGGCGAATTTTTCACAGGCAAATCGCAAAACATGGAGACAAGAGAGCCCATGGAAATCAAAGAAACACTACTGATCATGGCCAGACTGCGGTGTGGTGTGATAAAATCCTTCTCAAGTGGACCAGGAAAGATTACGAGAGAGAAGTATAATAAGACTGGGAGAATATGATGATGGACAAAAGAAAGAATGACAGCTTGTGTGGTACCAGAATGCCTTCGACTACGAATTTGGAAAGACAGTCTGCGTAGTTTTTTTTAACACAATCAAGAATATGAGAAAGCCACTGTAAACTGATGCTTATTGTAACACCTAAGTACTCGGCCTGGTCAGCTGTGGAAATGGGGACACTGTTGGTGACTGATTGCTCATTGGGATAAGAGAAACGGGAAGGGCAGAAAGTACACTGAAACCATTTAGAAGTGTAAGGATATAGTCCAGAATGAGAAGAAATTCCGAATACTTTATAAGTTCTCGGAAAAAGAGTAAAAGTCTTGTTGGTTGGAGATAGATTGACAAGGCACGACATTTTCGGACTATTTAGAAAGTTGTGCAGGTGGCGCAGTGGTCAGTTTGCTGATATATGCGTGAAGAGAAACGAGGGAGGGAACAACACCCTGAAGAACACCTGAGTTGTTAGTCAAAGGATCTGATAAACTTGTACCAGCTTTAGTACGTTGAGTCCTGTTGGAAAGGTTGTCTTTCAACCACGACAGTAAAGAAGTGAGACAGCCCAAAGACTTTAGATTTTGAAGAAGTAGACGACGGGGAACCGAGTCGAAGGCGGAGGAAAAATCGAGGAAAATACATCGAATGGAGTTCATAGAACCACTTAAGTTGTTCGAATTAAAAAGGCAAAATGAAGCGACTGCATCCAGAGGGCATCGGTTGGGACTGTACGCAAACTGATGGGGGTCATTTGTAACAACAACAGAGGAATACAATCAACTTAGAATAGCCTGCTTGGTCAACTTGAGCGCGGAAGAAGCTCACAACAAAGAAGTTTTCATACGTTTTGATAACATCTAGTTTTACATGTTTATGTGTTGATTCGTTGTGCAATATCAGCGCTCAACTCAGCGATAAAAATGCGTGGAATCGATGGAAAGCTGCTTCATCTCTGACAGGAATCATCAACAATGCATATCCACCAAGTACCACCATCTGCTATCCGAATCAGGCTTGTATGGTTTTGATTCACACTCGTTATCATGGGCCATTCATTCGTCACATTTAGACCGCTACTGAGTGGGTTTGTCATAACCGTCGAGTTATCAACGCCAAGGTTTAGCGGTGGTTGGGCACTGTATCGTGTATTGGCGATATGAATAACGCCGAACAGCCTCAAGTCAAACATGTCAAGTAACATTACTAGACTGAACCCGATAGTTACGCCCTGATGATGATTCATTCATATTTGGACGCGGCTGCTATCCCGAATTTCAAACCGAGAATCGAACTTAAAAATGATTTAAAAGTGAACAGTGAAGGCTGACTGAGGTCAGCGAGTAGTGAGTTTTTGTGAGAATTGGATCTAATCGGCCAGTCGTACTCAGCCGATCATCTCATTCCAAGACCACGTGCATCAGGAACTGAAAAAGCCAGACTTGATTAGCACATGCTCGTTTATGTAAAAAGGAGGTATGCAGCTATTTGCAGATAAAATACTGACCAGTTACGAAGTAACTCCGCTGTATCTTCACGATCAGACTGTCAGGAATCGGCTTCATCTTGTTGGTTGGCTACTGCAAATAAGGCCATATCGCATTGGACCATGTGCAGAAGATTTGAATCACCACATTGATTGGGAAGAGTTTCTCCACAGTCTTTCGTATAGTTTTGAAGAAATACTAATACTGTCGCTCAGCAGTACCTCCAAAGTATTTGCTGCGGCCCACGGTACTAAAAATTAATAAAGTCACATTTTTTTGCTCAACGTGGCTCTCGAGAATTTGATCCACACTGACACACATCCCTGGCTGCGGTATCCCTATAGTTGCTCCAAACGGACAGCGATGCCCTCCGGATGAATTTCTTCTCAGCTGGAGTCCTTCACTGTCACAAGAAAAACCGCTTCGTTCGATCGAGTATATATATATATATATATATATATATATATATATATATATATATATATATATATATATATATATATATGCTACTTACTATCAATATGAGCGCCCGCACATGCTGCCTCGTTGTTCGTTGGGTTAGCAGTGACCCAGACACGAATAACTGACAGAAATCACAGTTGTGATTCTTTTGTGGACTTTTCAATGAAGGGTAAACAATCACACATCAGATGATTCTAATAAGATCCTAGTGAAGATAGAACATCGGAGAATGCCATTATGAACAGGAGTGACGGAATGGTGCCTGATACGCATGCCTGATAAGTGGCAACAACTGTGAAACTGGTCGTATGTTCCCGGGGAATTTTTTCCACATGTTACATAACTACTTGTATACGTATATTATAATACATACATTTACACATGTATATGTATATATAAGGAGCCTTTGAGAGCGTGAACAGATAGTCCTATTGACCTTTGACACCCAGTATGCATTGTTCTGGGTTTTAACAATTGAAGCATGCACTTTTCATTTCATTCGAATACACTCGAGCCTCGTATGTGGTTGTGTTCTGGCTTCTCCTCTGGGCTAGATCAGGAACTTATCAGCAGCGACGGCGACGAACCCACACGTTCACATCAAAACAGAATCATGTCCAACCAAGTGGATAATTTCATACAAATGATTCATGCAAAAAATAAACTCATTGAATCGTTAGCAAAATTGATGGACCAGTGTTGGTCGCATCAGACAACATATAAGGCCTAACAAGTGATAACCTCTCCAATTCCATCACAGAATTCAGATTTGACCCAGAAGCAGAGATCACATTGGAATCCTGGTACCCAAGATTCGAGGATACATTCAACGTGGATTATGCCTCATGGGACGATACCGACAAAATGAGGTTGCTTATGCACGAACTTGGCCCAATGGAACACCAAAAGCCAACCGATATAACATCTCCGAAAACAGTCAAGTGTCTCAAACAAGTATTCTCTGCACGGTCCTCCTGAATAAAAACCACGTAGATATTAGGTTTGGAAGTTTATTTCTGTTTTATGAAAAACCATTTTACTTGAAGCATAGTCATTTTTTGGTCATTTGAATCTTTGTCTTTTCGGTTAGAAGACATTTATTTTGTTATTGAATACCTCCACATAAAGAATCAATCTTTCGTTCAGCGTTTACCTGGAGCATTCTCCATTCGAAGCAAATTAAGGATTAATGGTGATATCGTATGGCGGTCAGTTTAACGAGGCTGGCCTTTGTTTGTCTATCTGTCTGTTTATCTGCCCGCCTTTGTGGTCTATTTGAGCCCCATCTGGATAAGATCAAGCCAAATCAGATACAATCAGTACAAAGATAACTTTTACCAAAAGCTCCACTACTCCTTGCACAAAGGAAGCCGGGCTGATATCGTGATTTTGACAGATCTGAATGATAGAGCTGGTTGGCTGTCATCCAACGAGGCGTATTTAGTAGGCCCTTTTGGGCTAGATTCCTGTCGTTCGGAAAACGAGGAACGGCTTTTGGCCCTGTGCTCAGACAATCGCCCGTTCCTTGCCAGTACAAATTTCAGACTCTTTATTAGCGGATACGCCAAGTGGCGTCCACCCTCCTCCAGTCAACATTGGACTCAGATCGAGCATGTCCCTACAAGCCACAAATGGCGGGGTTTCTTACAAGACTGTCACTCGCATTGGAGCACACCTCTTGATTCCGACCACGCATTAGTTTGCACTAGGCTGTCCATGTATTTCGGTGGACTCTCCTAATGCATGCTGCAAAGATGGTCAGATTGCGATAAACTTCCCGATCCATCCCGTCTACTGAGAAGCTATCTGTAGCCTCACCTGATAATATAAACTAACACCGGTCGCTCTTCGAGAAGGCTTTGCATTCTGCTGGCCTGTTAAGTTGCGGCCTGTCTCGTCGTACTGTAAGACCCTGGATTCCTGTTGGATCTCTGCACCCTCTGGAGGCACGCCGGTCGATTTCGAATGGAAGCAAGTATAACGAAGCACGACTCGTAATGAGACGTGCACTTACCGCGAGCTGTTTTGGGGACAGCAAAATCTGGTGGTCGTAAAGTGCATTAGAGTTGGGACGTGCTACCACCATTGGAAATTCCCGTAACCTGTTCTATCTCTTTCGAGTCCCCGGTAGGATGCTATTAGGTGTAAGTGAAACAGTCTGTGAAGCTGAGGGTTCGCCTATTCACAATCAGAAGTGGCGTCTCGAACGCTGGACGGAGCACCTTCAGACACGGTTTAGCTGGCCCTCAGTGTCAGCCTCTCCTATAGCTCTTCCGGCACACGTCCAGTGATCCGTCTCGACAGACAGACCTACCGAAGTGAAGGTCCGTAAGGAAATCTAGACGTCACAAAGCACCGACTGTTGATGGTCTTTCACCGTCCCATTTTAAAGATGGTAGGATGCAGCTCGTTAGAGCTCCTCATTACTTTGTTCTCAAAAGTTTGGAATTCTGAGCTGGTTCCGTCATTGGGAGGGGAATCGATTGTTGTCCCATATTCAAGATGGGCTTGCCCAGTGACTGCGCCAACCATATAGGTGTAAGCCTTATCTCCATAGCGCCGAAACAACATTCGTCTGTCATACTTCGCAGACTGCACCAAACGCATGAAGAGCAGACACGCGGGAAACAAGCAGGGTTTCATACTGGTCGTACACGTATCGATCAAACCTTCACCCTCCAAAAATTGCTAGAGCACCGTCACGATTTCCAGAGACCAACAATCATCGAGTTCCTGGACATTCGAGCAGCCTTCGACCCTATCGACAAGACTGCTCTATGGAACTGATTGTTGAGAAATGGAGTACCTGAGAAGTATTTATCAATCCTCAAGGAATTGTATCGTCGCACCTCAGGTTTTGTTACGGTCTACGGCTAGCTTTCTCCCCAATTTGTCATCTTCAGTGAAGCATGACAAGGTTGCCCCATATCCCCATTTCTCTTCAACTTTGCCACAGAGGATGTTCTACAGAATGCTTTATTTGGTCTTTCAAACGGTGGAGTTGAACTCCCCCGAGGGAACAGAATTTTCGACTTGGAATATGCCGATGAAATCGCCTTGCTGAATGCTAATACACAGGCAATACAACACGCTTTTGGCTGGTTAGCGGTTGAAGTATCCAGACATGGAATGCACTTCATGCCTTACAGGTGCAAGGTGCCTTTGCAAGTTTGGAAGAAGCCTGTACCTGGGTTCATCTTTTGTGTTGATCGGTTTGAGTTATTCGACAACTTCAAGTACCTTGATAACAGCTGGAAGTAGTGTTGGGGAGGAGATCAGCTCACGTATGGAGAATGCTACGGCAGCTTTCGCAAACCTGCAACACATGTGGCGTCGCCGTGACATCTGGTTCTCTCTTAAGGGACTGGTGTACTTTGTTGCGGTTCTTAGTGTTTTACTCTACGGTTACGAGAGCTGACCACTTCACATCGAGGACGCTCAGCATCTTTCCGTGTTCGACAACTGATTTCTCCGAAGCATTGCTCGCTTCTGGTGGGAACATCGAGTGAGTAATGACCAGATACATGGTTGTGTTTGTCACGGATAACCACATTCTTAACGGAGTAGTCGCTCTACACTGCCTCCGGTGGCTTGGTCATGCTTTGCATATGCCTGCCCATTGTCTACCCATTCATGTTCTGTTTGCATATGCTGGGCAAGGATGGAAAACGCGACTCGGAGGTCAGTCTATGACTTGTTCAAAGGTATGAAGAAGCTAGCATCAACGTAGATACCGGTTGGTGCTTTCCGCCTGCCTGGTTGGGGCCCAAGGGACGAGGATAGTCGTTAGCTAGAGACTTTTAGGGACATGGCTCGGAGTAGAAGCCTGTGATGCGAGTGCTGCCTATCGAATTCTTGTGCCCCGTTATCAAAAAATTGTCATTCCGAAAAACGAAACGATATAAAAACATCAAAAGTGCTCGATGAAAAAGAGAAAACAATCATAGCATTTCATTACCTTAATAGTTGTTTCTTTTACCGTGTTCTGCTCCCCTTCTAATTTTTTGTAATTATTGTTGCTGTGTTGGCGCCATGCTTGATTTCAAGGTGGTGTAATACATACATATGACTGTAGTGCTGCGACGAAATAGAAAATAGAGATGAATGTACACGGTACGTGAAATGACGAGTATTACGAAAAATATCGGATAGATTCGTGCTGCAATTCGTAACAGTTTGAAAAGCATTTTGCACATTCCAGGTGTAAATTTAGCTGCGGGACTGAGTTCACACTGCACCAAATTTTGTCTTGGTAGTGAAAGCGCTTGCTGAAGTAGATACCTCTTTATCGCTTTGGAAATTAAGACTCACCAGTTAATCGGATGTCGGATGAAGTATCGTCGCGTCTACAGAGCGCGTATTAAGCTTTTCCAACTTCAGCCATCTGTGCTTAAAATAGGTTTACTGTGACGAAGTCAGTAAAGTGTAATCCTGGAGGTGATGACAGAAGAGGAATACTAACACAGATGTAACCTACGAGGAAGAACAAGATGTCAAATTGGACAAAATAATACCGAAGTTTCTTTCAGGCAAATGACAGAACTTTGTGCTTTTCTGATTTAAGTAGCACCTACAGATGGTGGACAAAGATTCCGGGAAACACACGTCGTGTGCTTCCGAGAATCTTTGTCCATCCATCTGTAGATGCCACTTAAATCAAAAATGACAACTCTGGACCAGGGTGTCGTCTTTCTTCAGGTTAGGTGCGTTTAACTTACATGGAACTGTCACCGAATCGCCGTTGTGGTTCCTTCGAACAGGCGATTCTACTCGCACTCCTGATAAACAAATTAGAACTTTATGCTTTTTATTACTTCTGTGAATACATGCACATACTGACTGTACTATGTAAAATTTCTAATGGGTACCACTTCAACAGGTGTTCTCACCACGGGCCTAATTTGAACCCGGGGTGTTTTACACGTTCGTCATGAGTAATCATAATTATCGAATGTATTTCCGGCTTTTGTATCTGACATCGCAGTCGATTCAACATCGTTGATATCCGTAACTCAGAGACTGTCAAGATTCACTGCAATCCACGGGTGATTGAAGATTACACCAGGCATTTCGTGGTCTGTTGTTTAACTTGTGGGGACCCGGGATTCGGAGAAGAAAGCTGCACATATTACTACAGTTCTCCGAAGGGATGCATAAATTCTGGTTACGAATTGACTTTCTCGATTTCTCTAATGTCTCTGCCATAAACATTCTTGAAGGAGTTTTTTCCTGAAGTAATTTCAACTAGTGAGTTTTGAAGCTGTGAAAGGGCTGAATTTCATTCGCTGATGTGAGATATCAACGAGCCAAATCGACCGTTTGTTTTGCAGTTGCAGACGTAAGCTTCAAAACGCAATTACAAGTTAGGGTAACTACCGATATAAGCTGCTGAGAGTTGGAACAGAGATCACTCCCACGTAATCGGTTGTCATGACGAACTTTAGACCCTACTGTCCTGGGTTTGAATCCTGCAGCAGCCGGTCCCATTCCCCAACTGGAAGCCTTAAATTGGCAGCGAATCGATTCCTGAAATGTTGTGCAGTTGTCATATGATAAAATTAAGTAAACAAAAAATTAATTGGTACCTACGAACGCCTCAGTATGGTCGGGGGTGGGTGTCTCAGGCTCCGAGATGGCTACTCGTCCTGAACGCCTCTCGAAATGCTCCCAGGTGACCGTGCATCTAACACAGCCTCTGCTGAAGAAGTCCTACTCACTGTCTTCTCGTGGCGGAGGTTTCCTCACTACAGTGAGAGGACGAAAGCGAATGCTCGGCGCTCTCCACCGGGTTGGCTGAGACTGATAGTCAGTACAGAAGAGATGGCTAAACCCTGATTCCAAACCAACCATGGATGGCGTATGAGGCGTACAACGGTATGCTCACCAGCATCTGTGTCGGAGAGGTGCACTGGGCACCCAGGATGTTGGGCTTCATCCGAAAGGTGCATGAACTGAGTATTCAGTCACCGGCTCCCAGTGGGTTATGGGCCCCACATTTCGTCCCGCTGCCTTACGGGTTAAGCTTTGGATAGCAAGATGCTCCGGCTGTGGACCCCTAAGAAGACCATCTACTTTGGCTTGGGCAACCTGGCAATATTGCGCCCACAAGCAAATCATGGACTCGGACTATCTACCCGTTCCTCCCCGATTGTACCATGTTTTGTTTGGCACACAGTCTGAAATCAGGAGGGTGTGAAAAAAATTTATGCATGTGATACTTTGTGAACGCACCTTCCAATCCGCGCTACTTCTTTGTGAGCAATGCCCCAATGTGCTTGACAGTGACGGTAACGAGCCATCGGCTTTGTTCAACGTTGAAAACCCTAGGTCATATTTCGAGCCTTGAATACGACCAACGAAAAGCGTTCTGTGAAGAAACCAGGGCGGCTGTAATTCCCATTCCCGGTTAGTTGAATGAATGTAATTCTTGCTGTCAGAAACATTCCGGATAGACCTGCCGATTTCATAATGCCAAGTGGTAAGTTAAGTCATATCCAGTGCGTGTGTAGAAGTAAAAAGACAAGTTCAACCGAACGGCTGTCGGCAGATTCTAACCCTTGCTCCGACTAGCGTCAGTCCCGATCTTTCTTACTATGTTACTCTTTGTTTATCGCCAATCGTTCTTTCCGACATTCTCTAATTATTTTCGGAACATAAATTTTCCTGTGAAGCATCAACCCACAACAACTGTAGTTGAAGGCATTACTGTCATCAGTTATATGTCGTTGGTTCTTGTGAATTATTCCTCCCCGATACAAAATCCAATACGTACAGATGTCATTTATTGCTACTGAGCTATTTCCCCACCCCCCCTTATTAGTTTGAACTACGTGAATCACATGCGTGTTCCACTGAATTTTGGTCTGATTCTCAACAATCTTGTATTCGGTGTCTAATTCTTGGTTGTTCTGAAGTTCTCGGTGGTATAAAAATGGATCCGGTGCGTCTTGAGGTGATTGGTTCTTCCACTTTTATGAAATAAAGCAACATTTCTCGCACTTGTTTAGCGCGTGAAAAATTTTAAGACGATTTGGAATATGAAGGATTATTGACGCCGGTGAATTCTTCACCATGGACTGTGCTGATTTTGATTCCGTTAAGATCGGACAAGAAAGCTTCCAGAGTTTGGCTCGACGACCCTATTACATTGAATAAGTTGCTCAAATAGTCAAGCCCTTCCGCTCTCGAACCCGAAGGCGTTCTCCATCAATTCCGTAGTCGAAAGTGCTTTTCGAAGCTCAACCTGAAAGAGACATTTTACAGATTCCACTTGACATGCAGTCTCAAGAACTAACCACGAATAATACACTGTCTGGTTTACAGTTTCATACATTTTAGTCTTAGCGTTTCCTCTGCCATTTTCGATGCACCAAAAATTCTCCTAATTCTGACTTAAAAAGTGTTTGTGAATACCGAGATGACATCTATGCTCCCACCAAAAATTTGCATGATGAAAGCATCCGTTTGTTGCTGGGCCCGTTTCTCAAAAGTCACGTGGCCATCTGCCCTGATAGGTGTTTTCTGAACTTTTGAGCTCCTGTTTCGATCGTTTGGTTGACTGTCACGGTTTCCGCCTGACCGCAACCTTTCCACTCCCTTATTTAATGTGCCTTCTCCTAAATCGTTCTCTATTGGATAGATTCCTTTCAGTTTTACGATGGATTTATTCACAGTTGTGCCACTAGGAGAGCACATTTATTCTATCTCCTCTCCCAGCAGACATTTCAGTGGTCTTCAGTGCATGGACGATGCATACATGTCGCGACTAGTGAGAACCGTCTCAGGAAAAATTCCATGAAACACAAATGGTTACGCTGAATGAATAAGCCGGAGCCTTGATCTGGGCTTTATTTATCTCAGAACAGCGAATTAATACGTGGAAAGAATAAAAAGACTGTAGAAAACCATGCAACCAGATAGTTCATAACAATACGAGGCTTATTCAAGTTCTGTCACCTAATCCTGCTATTTGCACATTTTTCCCACGTGTATCTTCGCCAATTAATACGGACTCGTCTCCTACCGGTTTCGGAGCCGTACTAGAACAAGGGAGTAATCCTGATTAATGTACTTCCCGTTGGTTCATCGCCGCTGAAAGCGGATCATCACAAAAATAACATTGGGGCATTGGTTGTTTATTGGGCCGTTGCCCGTTGCACAAGCATCTGTTTGGCGCTCGTTTCCCCACTGCCACTGACCATGAAGCACTGAAGTTTATCTATAATCCTTATCCGTCCGTAATTCAGTAGTGGACAGACATGGTTCGACGATGGAGCATCGCTGTAGGAGCGTACTCTCGAGGTATTCAGCATCGTAAATCACAAACCATTCAACTTGCGGTCGGGTGTAGCGACTCGCCATTTAGGAGGAAACCTCTATTGCTGACAGCTTACTCACGCAACTACTACCTTTTAGTGGACCAAATCTAGCCCGCAAGACCACAAAGTGCTATGATGCAGTCACAACTGGTGTGCGACGAGCATGGAGGTAAGATGAACAGTGTCGATTTTCTGACCTTTACCAAGGTCGTGAAGAAATTTCAGTGACCTGAGTTGTTATCCTGTGTTATAACAACAAAACTGTTTTGCCCTCTACACTACGAGCTGCAGTTTTAAAAGATTTACCTTCTGAACACCTTGGTGTTACAAAAATGAAATTTCCCATCCGCTTTACTTGTTAGTGGCCAAAGCTGAACAACGACCCATGTCGCATTGACAACACATGTCATGGTTGTCTACATAAACTTCACACAACCATCGAAATGGATGCCGTCGCCTATGCATTCAGAACCCTGGCAACGTATTCACGCACACTATTGTGGTCCAATCCCAGACAGGCAGTTTATTCTGATCACTACTGATGCGCACTCCCGTCGGTCGGAAGTATGTTTCACTACTTCCCCCAAAGCCGATTTCACTATTGCAGCCCTCGGTAAAACTTCCAGTCAAAGTGTTAAGCACGCATTTGTTGCTGGCAATGGAAGCCATTTCTCGGTGAAGAAAGTGACTGACTGGCTAAATCGTTGGACGGTGGCCCCGTGCTAACTCCACCGCGGCATTCAAAATCCAGTGCAGCGGATGAAAACTTTGTTTGTACTTTGAGGAGCGCAACTGTATCTGTGAAAATCAATACGTTATATGAGTCCAATATAAGTGATGATCATATCCTGATACACTACAAAAACTCCGCCCTTCGACGACTGGAGAGATTAAGGTGAGCATCAATCCCAGCAGGATATTTACACCTTTTTTTCAACTAAACAACATCAAAGATTCCGTCTGGGTACGATTGAAAGCACCGCAGACAAAACACAGAGTTCTACTTACTGTTCTAGACGTAAACTGTGGTGAAAAGTTATTGCGATCGACGTATTTGAATCAACACCTTTTTAATCCGTCAATCGCAGTTTATTTGTCAATTACATTCCCACACTCACCGATGTTTATTACTGTAGTGGATGGTAATTCCAAAACATTCATGCGATCGGTCAGCAGTAAAAACTATTCCACCACAGTTAGATCTTTCTCCAGTCAATGGATAAGAGAGTCGTCCAATTCACAGTCGTTCGTCCCGGGTTCGAGACCCAGTGGGCGCTCAGTGAATGTGCCCTACTGACGACTCCTGACAAGAATGAAACATCTGTACAGTTGCTTCTAGCAGTAAGATGGGCGTTGTTACTGCATAGTATGCAAAAATGTATAGGTACTCAATAGCCTTACATGTGTAACAGATTACCGAGGCAACTACGGCAAGTAAGTATTATCTACTACTTGAAATCATGAGTAAAGATTAAAACTACTGAAATCTGGTTGCATAGTGATCATATATGGTGCGAAATTAGCAGCTGTCTTTGAAATGTATCTGGGCTAGATGCAGTAGAGTTCACGGGGGACCTTTGGATGAGAAAATAAATCAAACAAACTCAATGAGTGAATACGTGGTATGAACAAAACGTGTTTCCTTAATTGATAAGGTATCTCTTAGGGCGAAAACGGTAACAAAACAGATTATCTAAGCTCACCAATCTTGGTGTTTTGTAGTGCACGTAAAAGCAACAAAATGACCAACCGGACAGCCATGTCAGAACTCTGTGCGAGGAAACTTACTTCCATGACAAGATCTGATACGCGTAGGAGTGACCATCTTTGGACAACTTCTCGCACATCTTCCCGTGATGATTACAATAGACAGCCCTAGGTTCGAGTTTTGCCACCATTGCTCGCTTTGTTTCTATGCGGCTTCTAATTTGTCACAACGACTTTCCTGAAATATTGTACCACTTCGGTATAATAAATGAAAAATTATTTGGAACATAATTGTCTGTGTACCAAATATCCACTGGTTTTTCACCTATCATCTTATTTCGTTACCTTTTGTGCTTGTCGTTTTGTGTCGATTTCACCTGGAACCACCGCACAACACAAACCGCTTTTCCGCCAGTCGACCACCAGTTCACCTTTCTGAAATGGGATTCTACGAATTCACGGTGCATTTTTTTTATTTTCAAAGCGAAATGCACTAACTTGATTGGTAATAGACAGAAGAGCGAAATCGATCGGATCATCACCAGGGGACACCTGATCTATCGGGTCATTGGGTGGTGAACCACCCAGTCCAAGCATCAAGGTCAACACTGCGGGCTGTTTACTCCGGTAATGACAAAACGGGTGCATGTGACCATAGGGTATACTCACATTGAATCGCATAGTGCACGCAGTGTTGTCAAATCCACCCTACTTTTCTGCGGTTCCTTTTGAATCAAACCATCTAGGGTGACCAAATCTAGTATGCAGATGTGCCCACCCCCTCACTAACAAACCAAACTCGCACATGAATTTTGAGCATGAAACAGAGACATCGATTTAGACCAGGTAGAGCGCCCGAGAGGCTGCGTAATGCTAATAAAAACCCGTCCCTGGGAGAAAGGCAAAGACACTGATCTGGTTTGTAAAAGCAATTTCCGATACTTAGGGATGTTAGTGAAAATTACTCGGCACTGCACCAAATGACATCCACCATCCTCGATGAACAATATAGCATGGAACTTCAGACCATCCGGAACATAACTGGGAGCGTGCCTGGACGTTGTGTTTCGCACATTGCCAAAGCTTACTGCGTTTAGTAATCGGCTACCTGTTTGCCATTAGTCTAGGGGGGGGGGGGGGGGGGGGGGGCATTTCGCAGCCTCATAGGAACACTTTCCGGAATAAATCGATTTGTGTTTCTCGGTTGAAATCCGTGTGCACATTCGCTATAGAAGTGAGACATCAGCATGCTAAATCTGGTCAATCCGAGTGTTTTGGTTCAAAGGGACTGGCAGAGAAACGGGGTGGGTTTAGCAGTATTTAATGCACCATAGCTAGGAAGTAAAAGTGGCTCTGTGGTAGTAATTTCATTCTTCACAACCTTAACACGACTCTTCCCTTGTATCATCCACCGATTTTAGAGACTTCAATAATATTATTTTTCTAAAGATGTACTCCTGAGACAAAACTATCGAGAACAGACGTATTTGCTACTAAGTGTATATGAGTAGTAGAATATTCGATTAGTGTATTATGATTCATCAGGCAGCCTTGTGGTTAATGTGCTGAACTCACAACCGGTCACCCCGTGTTCAAGTCCTGATGGGAGCTTGTTGGATGTGCACTGCTAATTATTCCGAACAAAGATAAAACAGCTGTTCAGTGCTTCCATGGTTTTCAATGATAAGTTGTGCATTGAAACTGCATGATGAAACCTATTTCCTACTGTCTTTTTCTGAACAGTGTAAGAGCCTATTCGATGGGTGGCTGAGACGCTGGAACAATATACTGGCTACCAGGGCCCCGCAAAATCTGTTATTGTGGGATAACTGAAATGCACATTCGGAGCTGTATTTGAGCCAAACTGTTATCACCCCCTTTGGAACATCTGATCTGTATGTGAACATGAAGTGGCTAGATTTAGAAGACGCACATTCAAAAAGGTTAAACCCACATTTTCGCAAGAAAAAACTGAAAGGTTATTGAACTCTCTTGGGAATCATTACCAACGTAGATATAGTTACACTGATTCCATAAAACCGCTTCGATGGTAAAGGTACATGAGAATGCTAGTTTTTGGACGGTCCTTTTCGTTAAATTTACTTTCTAGAACGGCCGAAAGAAGTAAAAGCGCGTACTTTCAACAGACTCCGCGTTAAGAATGATACCACTTATGTGACAACTTCCTTATGACCATTTCCTTCCCTGAATGCAATGCTTCTCAGCAAGAAACAATTTGAGTCATCCCGGCTAATGTTTCTTCATGGGGAGGACTATTGTACCTCAAATATCATAGCCTGCGTAGGCCAGGCTCCTAGGGACCGCAACTATAGTGTAGCATGTACAGAATGGGACGAAGAAGTTTTCAGAAGACAAAGAGAGTTTACAAGAAATTTTAGTGCGGTACTTACTGGTCAACGCCGAAATCCTAACTCGTGTATGTGTGAGAGGGGGGGGGGGACGGTATATCGGACCAGATTATCGTGGTCCACACAACTCCACGTGGGTATGCATAGTTCAATCACTTCTTGTTCCCACAGGCACGAGAGCGTCCGAAATCACATAGCCCACGAGTGGGAATGACCGATATCAGATTACCAGGCAAATACCCCGAAACCCAACTTTCCACCCTCCGACTGACCCCAGCTGATCTGCAGGGCTAATTTCATAGAGAAGATTGATCAAAACAAACTGTGGGTGGAGCAGTTACCGAGAGTGCACTGCAAGGTGTAGGATTAGGTTACACAAGGCGGGTAGCTATCAACCATGCCTGTCACTAAACTAGTCGTTTGGACGAGCCGGCTGAGTAGGATACGGGACAACCTGTGGCCAATATGACAATAATAAGGGATTCAACCTACAGCATAGGAAAATTGTGACCTCGGGATAAACACTTCGACTTGACAGGCCAATATTTCATTCACTGCCCTGGTAACCTCATCCCATATCGCAGTGAGTGGGTAGAAGATCATTAAGCTGAACTCCGGGCATGCATTCACTTGGGCTGTTTGAATACCTCAAGAAGAATTCAGACTGGGCATGGGAGAAGTCGTCAATGTGAATCTCATATATCACAGCTCACACTACGGACGCGTTGAATGAGTGCTTGATTGAATTGCCACGGGAATGCTGGGTGGCGTGTTATTTACCATCTGTGATGATGGGATAAGTAACGAAACATGCCCATAATTGAACGTGTGCCTATTGCCGTCAGAAAAACAGAGTTATCAATAGGATCATCTAGAGCTAATATTTAGAGGCAGTGAACACATAAACTAATCCAAGCAACACCACCGAAAGGTAGATTATATATATATATATATATATATATATATATATATATATATATATATATATATATATATATATATATATATATATATATATATATATATATATATATATATATATAACCCTGAAAGGTAGAGATATTTATTTGTAAACAGCAGTGCTCAGTTTCAGACAGCGAGATTCACTAAGAGTAAGAAAAAAAATCACATGACCTTCCTCTGGCAGATTGCCGAACGGTTTCATCCGGAACGTGGCACGCCGGAGATCTACACGGAACAAACAACGTATAAACTTGCATTGCTTACTTTTTCACGGTCACAAATGCAATCCGATGAACTACTTTGCACTTAAGGATCGGTGTACCTAATCTGAGCATGCGGCAGGAGTAGAACTAACCACGATTCGCAAGACTTTTATAGCAAATGTTTGTCCTTCATAGGTTCTCCGATGAAATCGAGACAAAAATGGCACTCAGAAAGTACTGTACTGGTTAACGCCACACGCAGAAGGATAAACGCAACTCCTTCCAGTGGCCTAAATTCTACGTTAAATGCGATCAAGTTTTGATCGGTGATTACGACTTGTTCCGCATCAGATGTCCGAGCATAGACGGAATGTTCTTGTCCACTTAATTAGCAGCTGTCTCTCAACTTAGCTACACAAACAGCACGACAGTGCAACACTGGTCGCATCAAAGGGCATCAGTTGAGTTCGTTTAGGCGTCGACGTAAGAGTTATCTCATACAAAACTGTTTCCATCTAACACGGACGATTTCGATAAAGAACAATTCTATATTTACTGGTATCTGCAAGGTTCATTCAAATAAATATCGAGAGGTCAGACTGAATGCCCTAGCATCTGTCCTAAGGCCGAATCTATGTAAACTTGCCAACGAAAGTCTGAAGCCATGAATTCAGCCGCAAATACTGGAAGTAAAGCTCAGTTACGTAACTCAAGCGCTTGGTGTAAACAGTCACTAACTGAACCAGATCGACTGACCCCGGTTTCACCAAAATATGTGAATCATATTTTCATTTGACATGAACTCCAGCCAACCAGTTTTCGCATAGATTACAAAATGATTCGCCGTGCAGTAGTACCGCTCAACTCACCTTCGAAAATTCGTAGGAACCCTTAATTTGTCTTCCTCAGGAATGACTACCTGTAATGCAGTTCTGCTGGTTTCCTACAGGGACACTAACCCGAACACTGGCAGCATTGTTAGGTGCAAATAATGACCAATCAGCTAGTCGGTAGGATTAGGCTTCAGCAGCTTCTCTTACATCAAGATCGCACAATAGTGTCCGTCTGTCACCAGATTTGGACGTTAATAACTCGTCACCCAAACAACGATCAACTCCTATGAGGGATATCTTTTCAGTGATGGCTAATTGACTCGTTCAGGTATACATGCAGACAACCCCTTTGGGTCTTATTTAATATTTGAGCACACTGATGTTCCAGTCACAGAGTTCGGTTAATGTAGATTGAACTTTCAACTGTTCTGCTTATGATTAACTGAAAGATGTGCAATCTCCATCTCCAGATGGCAACAACAAATTGTGCGATCGACACACGGAACCTCGCTAGTACGTCTTCGTTCAGGATTCTCGATAACGACGGAACAGCGAGAAATTCACAAGTTCCGTAAGACGACTAATCACTAGAATCGGACAAGCTATCGGCCGCTCAAGTTGTAAGACCAACTGATATTTCTCGCCCAACAGTTAAATAAGAAAACTGAAGACGATTTTAGCGACACTCCACCGGAAACTGCATGCTCATTGATTACGTAAAACAGACCCTCAATTGAGCATACGGCTCTCAGATAGCCAGCAGTTGTGTCCACGTAACGGTACTTTTCATTTAGGCCATTGATGATTGGGTACCACCTCACGTAGTATTGACGAAGAGAGTCAGGCATCGTAACAGAGCATGAGTTCAGTATTGGGTCCAAAATCACATATTTAAGATGTTGAGAAGGGGTTATTTAATTTTGACCACTGAAGAATGGTAACAATAGTGAGCTGCAGTGCCCTTGAGTGGAGCGCAGCGTAATTTGAACTCTGTTCAGCAGCGAGCAGCAGAAGGAAAATGATGATGTATGCACATGGTAACTCACTCACGCTAGTCTAGTTTCATAACGGAGCTGAATCAACTGAGTAGAAAAGTCCCGAATACTCACGAAGCGAAAACAAGGTATAACTGACACAAAAATGCGATCTGAAAAATTTCAAGTGTACAAGTATCTATTCTTCTCTAAAATGCAACGTGAGACCCAAGAATAGTTATGTTCAGTGAAGAGATGTGTTGCGTGCGTGTGTGTATGTATGTATGTAAGAGAGAGAGAGAGGGAGAATTAAAGGTCGAGCGATCACAGTTGTGAAACACGCACAGGAACGTGAATAAATGACACATCAAGTCTAGATGACAGTGTCAACGGATATTCGGACGAAAACGTGAAGCTTAAAAGAGGCGTCCAATTCCTCTTTCAGACAGTTCTCCTATACAAGAAAGTCAATCAGCTGCGGCTGGAAATTACGAGGGTGCATCGGTCGGTTGACCGTCCTTGGTATACACGGCCCGCAAGACTGCGTATGTGCGAATGTGTACATAGTGATTGTACAAAGCGAACATGCCCATTGCCACCATACCGATTAGTTTGTACCATTCGAAAACCCATTTAAGACTGATCAATTGTCCGAGAGGTAAAGCCAGTGACACGTACATCAACAAGGACGGGATACGCAGTGGAGAATAAAACCACGACTAGATGACATCGGGAAAAATAGGAAAGAACGTTGTTTGAGAGAAGATGAATCACACACGAAAATGAAGCAGTAGATGATTAATCCATCTGTAATATATCACTTTATTAATCAGTATATGATGGTAGCTAGGATGCTTATATAGGTCTGTATCTTGCTTCATTAGAAAACGACACTGAACAGTGGTGTATCATGGCTCAAAAACAACACAGAAATTCAGGCGCAGAAAAACGGAACCCCGAAGTATCATCTGAACTGGACCTGAGGCCAATATGTTTGGTCAGTATTGCAAATGACATTTGTGGTTGAATACTTGCCGATGACGCGATATTTATTAACCAGAAGAGAAAAATCAACTGACAGATAGAGTGAAATCGTCCGCGGAGTACCTTTTTAGGGAAACCACCTCAATGTCACAACAAACATCCATGAGTTCGGTCTGTTCTCTTCTGAGAATGTGTTCGGCGATCACGGCGAACTTTAGATCTTGTGGTCCCGAACTTGAATCATCTCGCCGTCGGTCACTTCACGTTTGAAGCTTCTAGTTAGCTATGATCCCCCTTACTGAAATACTGTAGCATTTCTGTGTAATAAGTAAAAATGAAATAAAATGCTACCATTACTGTCCAGAAGTCTTGTGATGTCGATTTTGTCACTTGTTGTTCATGGTAAAACTCATCCAAGAACCTTACCCACGACGCAGAAACTGTGGTAAATTAAATCCTCACGCATGGCGTACTAAGTAGCAACACCGGTTCTAGGAAATGATTCGGCATACAGTATTAACGGTAAACGCAACAATGAAAATGGAAGTACCCAGTACACACCTATTTCATACTTATTGCGAATCTTCAGCAGTACGTATAACCGAGTATTACCTAGGGCTACTCCAGAGCCCCGGGCGCAAAACTATCAGTCACACGTGGCCCGTTAGATTGTCCCGGTGGACTTCATCAAATCAACACTACACCGCACACGGTTCATCTGACACTGAATTTGGACGCTGGCACCGAGACTCCATTGATAGATATTATCGCAGTAGTGGCTAACGCATGGGCGCTATATCATATCGTGTTGATGTGATGTAAGTCGTCGAGAATCAGCCCGGATAAAAAAGTGGTAACGGGTGACTCACAGCCTGGGTAGGACTGCTGATGCTACTTCACGACAAGCCGGACGGTGTTTCCATGGTGAGTTTGGTATTGATATTGCACGGTGAATTATTTCTTAAACAATACAAGTCACATAGTAATGAAATATTAGTTTTCTTCTTGAAGACAAATTAGTTGTATGCAGGTACTGAAAATACGCATTTTCTCCGATCCACATACTGAGGATTAATGTGGATCCAAGTACAAGTTATTCACTTGAAGCGTGGGAGAGAAATTAGCTTCGTAGAATGATAAACACCATCGAATCTAAGCTTTTTAAGGCCGCGACAATTGTTGGTCAGGAGAAAATGGGACAATGGATAATTATTTGGAAACGATACAGGACGAGTCAAAGCGGATAATGCTGTTGTCTACCGACTTCGTGCTACGTAACGGAGAGAAGTCAATCATGAACTTAGTTCAAGTTCAGTATGAACAAGCATCCAATTCGCGGTATCAATGCCATATATGTCAGATACTGATCATCACTTCTGTCACCACCACCACTCACGGACAATTTCGGGTGCCACCAGGTTCAAAAGGTGCAATCAGTGCGCTTTGTGTTTGGTCCAAAGACTTATCTCAAGTATCCCTGACCGATTTAAAACTTTAGAAACACCAATCCGGTTTTAGGAACAGTTGTGATTAATGTTTGAGATGAAACGATGTTCAAGTAGGAACAACCCCAGTGTGTTCAACTCCAAACAGTCAGGATTCTGGACGGCATATGAGAGCTGGCCTAATTGCGCCAGCGTAAACTGCATGTTTGAACAGTGTGTCAGGAATGGGATGAGTATTCTGGACTCTACAGCAAAGCTTTTTGCTTTATGCCTACGCGTATTAGGTGGAAAAAGTAGAATATATTGCCATTAGGGGACCACTGTACCACCGAAGATAACTCAAAGACTGGAATTGCAGTCAACCACATAGATACCGAATAAGTTTAATGCTATGGAGCCCGGTGACAGTGAGATTAGTTTTGTGACATTTGATTTGCCGTGTAGTATGGACATTTCGCTCGTCAGTGAATGTGCATTCAAGCAGTATTGTAGAGTAATGTAATCACTGTTGGGAATTATACGCAATGCATAGTCAAGGATTCCCCCGAATGGACTCGAACCAGGAGTTTATTAGTTTGGGTGATACACGTTAGCCAGGAGACCGTCCCAGGCGAGCCATCCACGACTTGCTTCATACCAGTACTGCATGATATAGTCACGATTTTCAACCGAATTTGAAGGGAGACAACCGTGCAATCGACCACAGCGATCGGTGGTCGCGATCGACGTCTAACAAGCGAAAGCATCCCTACGAGTTAATTGGTTTACCGTAAAGTGAGTTGTAAGTCTCTTAAGTTGCAATTTTTTTCAACGATTACATCGAAGGGGAGTGGGGCAGACCTAGATGAGATTAACCAACTGTTCCGAGCCAGTGACGGAAGTGCGCTATATCACGTAGCGCTGACGTGAAACAAACTGTTGAGCCAGAGCCCGGTGGTTCGGCGCTCGACTCACACTCACTCGTTCGTCCCGGGGTTCGAGTCACAGTGGGGGCTCAGTGGATGTATATTCAGTGATTACCAGCAGGGATGAAACAGCTGTACAGCATTTCCGTGGTTTTCAATGGTGAATCGAACGTTTGCACTGCGTGATGAATCGTATCATGAATAAATCAAGTCTCACTAATTCTATTCAACAAATTCCGATAGCATCGACAAATAGATGGGGATTGCCTTAAGAACGATCATGCAAATATTCTCAGACCGGACTTTTTGAACAATAGTGACTAAAACCGCTGATGAGTTAAAAAAACAAGCCAGTGAGACTGTTCGGACTAAACGCTATGTGACGGAAATTTAAAGGAGATATGAGCAAAACAGAATATAGCAAGTGACGCTTGGTATCCACTGGCGGTGGTCAAACGGTTATCATAGTGGACTTAAGGCAATAACGACCCGAGTGCGATTTCAGCCACCACCGGTCACTTCCCCATTTGGCAGTCTTTCGTCGGCCGCAGCCCCCTTCCAGAAATGTTTTAAAAGGATAATTATTAATTATTATTAGTATTCATTTACTTATCAAGACTGTCCCACTTGGTGGTGAAGGAAAAATAGTACCGTCTCAACACGTGCTTAGAATGTTGACCTCACGACTAGCGCACGGCACCGGAAAACGCAGCGGGTCGGTCGTTCCCGAGTCGAGGTTCAGGCTGAGATGTGAACAGTGAGTCATCAAAATTCATGTTCTAAGGTTCTCTAGATAGGATAGTCAAATGCGGTCCTCGTTTCAAGAGGAAACCGTACATCATTATCATAAAGTACGATATTTTGCAACTGGTTAAAAACAACACTTATTACATCGAAAAACACGCCGTGGTTTGACGGGCCAGGAAAGCAAATAAAGATGATTAAGATTAGGATTTGATAGTTAAAACCAATATTTTATGCTTTTTGTGGAGCGCGGAAAACGGAGATTAGTCAAGCGCGTACACCCATACACACAAACAAGCATGAGCAATATTCAACGCTGAATACCCCCAGAGCAGACAGCAGGTGTTATTCAGGTACCTCCGTATCCCAAGGGAGAGAGAGACACACACATACACACACACATGAAGGGTAACAGAAACGACCGGTAGTCAGTTGGTTGTCTATCATATTTGAAACCGGGATTAAGAACGGAGAAAGCCACAAGGACAGCTAGGTTCTGGTTGATCTTAACTGATCATGCGGGTCGATTGCCCACACCACTACCAACACCACTGTTGTTGTTATTTCTGTACGAATGGGGGTGTTGTTTAAAAACGACCGAAAAGAACAAAAGGAAAGTAAACTTCTTACCATAGGTCCTCCAAACACGCACATAAAAACAGAAGCAAATATAAGAACAACGGAAAAGTTTTCCGCCACTAGTTGACTGGCGCAGAAAACAATGTGCACATACGTCGACCAACCGCAAACGAGCTAATACAGAGGAATAAACAACAGTTCTGTAAACACGATTACAAGCGATCAATAAGATGGATGAATGGACACATGTAGACAATGCGCGTGGGAACTCATTCATGCATGTACACACACAAGGACCAATCTGACCGTGTGTAAAACCACAACGACTGAGAGTGTCGGTTACCATCTCAACTGGTGGTGTACCTTCGGATTAGACATTCTCGCGCAAATAGGAACCCCCGACCATTGTCGTTTAAGATGTCAGTCTGTTCTTTGAGAATACACGAAGGCAGTTGAGAAATTTCTAGTGAATTTGTCACAACAATATTGTCCGACCAGGTCTGGCTTATTAGTCAGTTGAAGATCGCTAACCTGTGGATGTGTATGACTAGAAACATTGAGAACATCGGGTGGCTTACTGAAGTTTTCGGGGCTTTCCGACAGTGAACGAAATTGAAACATGCTTTTCCCGAAATAATCTTGAAAAGAAGAGTCAGAATTGTAATACAGCACGATTTATGTCCGAGACAATTTCGCTGCATCTCAACATGGTGCACACTGCAGAACGATACTGTTTATATAAGTTCATGTAAAACCATTATGTTCGACAAATATAGGGAAAATTACAATAGTCAAGTTACGTCACCATGGTAAAGACACATTACCAAAGAGCTGTTTCTGCTGACACAATATAGGTTTCCATCGATGTATGGCAATAGCTTCAGCAAACCTCAAAAGCCTGGTATTCCTTGCCACGTAAATGACCCGAAACGCAGTGCTTCGGTCAGCTGAATGTTGCGTCATCAGAAGATGACGAGCGACGGCCGACGACGGGATCTTATGGTTTCGAACGTTGTCATTATGCCTTTGATCTGACCCTGATTGCATCACAAAACGTTGTACCGAATTTGGAATGTGTTCAATCACTCGGTTACGTAACTGCCGCTCTGTTCGACCCACGCAGGTGGCTCCGCAACTACACTGAAATTGGTAAATCAGATTCGATTTGGTGTACAGAGGTGGACGTTGTTTCACCGAGGGTGTGGGGATCTCAATCGTTCGATGAACAATTCTGAGGTCAGCTGCATACTATGTTGGGGCAAGCGCTGATCCAAGTCGTCGTTTGAGCAAGCAATTGACGTCATCACCTTTGAACGGAAGACAAAGTGTGACTAGTAATTTTTCTACTGAACAATTCGTTTGTCTGATGACTTTAGGCTTGCTGTGCCTTTCGATAAACGCATCGGGATCAGCGTTTTAAGTCAAGGCTTCTTTCAACCGTCGTATTTCGTTGTCAGCGAAATCGTCCCGGACATAAATCGTGCTATATTACAACTCTGGCTTTTCTTTTCAAGTGAACGAAATGCCGAAACTGCACGATATGTCTTCCCTTCCCGCCGAATGCAAATGTTCTGTTCACCGTGTGCAGTTCATAGTGGTGTAACATGACAAAGATAATGTGCATGTGTGTGAGGGAGGGAGAGGGAGGGTAAGGTTTCAAGCTCCCGCTGATTCCACAACTACTAATGATGAAAGTGCTTGCGATGATGACAGTTGGGACTGTGATGACAAGCTATGAACAAAGGTATTCCGGATTCACGACACTTCCTGACAGACGGGCATACTCATTCCACGGAGCCAGTGAGATCAGATTACCTAACACAGATGCCACGGAGTTAAAATAAATAAGACTCATGTCCTGAAAAGTGTCACTGGATTTCGTCTCATCAATGAGTTCGTGGTCATAATGTTTTCAAAGTGACTGACGTTCGTCATAAGAAAATTAGTAAACTTTTTGTTGCTGTAGTCGGACTGACGACCGACAACTGTTTCTGCTCAAAGGCACGTACGAGGAACGTGACTGTTGGCAAAGACCTCGTGTGATTTATTGCAGGAAATGATGAGCATTTGACCATAGGATAGATTATATATATATATATATATATATATATAATATATATATACACGTTAACATGCTACTTACTATCAATATGAGCGCTTGCACATGCAGCCTCGTTGTTCGTTGGGTTAGCAGTGACCCAGACACGAATAACTATGAGAAATCACAGTTGTGATTCATTTGTGGGCTCTTTAATGAAGAGCATCCATTCACACTCCAGACGATTCAAATTAGATTCTAGTGTACATATAACATCGGAGTGTACAAGTATGAAGACGAGTGGGCAGAGGAGTACCGGGTGCGCATACCTGATGAGCGGCAACAACCGCGAAAGTGGTCGTGTGCTTCCAGGGAAATTTTGTCCACACGTTAACATACTACTTACTATCAATATATATATATTGATTCGAGGGGGGGGGCTAGGTAGCTCGCCATGCAACAGCATCATTAAGAGACTGCGCCATACTCATTAGAGGGGGGAGCACACCATGAAAGTTGATAATATTTTATGTAGCTAGAGTAGGGCATGGAAATGAATGGATAGGGGCACACGGATCGTTCGATAGAGGGGCGTGAGATGTGTTTTGTGTCCCACATTGCACTAGACATTATTTCAAACGTCATCCTTATCATCACTGGGCAGGGAAACACTGCACTAAACGGTGCATTGTTTACCGTTAATTTAAATGCTGGATGAATTTTCCTAGATAGGGAGATTGTGAATGTGTAAATGGGGATGTGACAGATGATTGCTAATTTGGTCGCCGCAAGCAATACACAGCCTGACCACATAAGTACGCGTGCATTGTGAAGCAGATGGACCACTGTGCACTAATTCCAACCAACCGGTGATGAAATTACACCGACACCGACCAGGGAGACGAGCAGCAACCGATCTCCCTAATCACATGATATATTTTTCAATACCTAATAGCCACGTGGTTTCCTCAACCCCGAAACATGAAATGCGCACACAATGTGATGTGGCTAGGCGGATTTCCTTCATATAGAGCTCGTGGTTACTGCATCTCAGCAGGAACCTCACTCAGAAGGAAAAATAAACATTTTCGAAGGTTCACTGCACGGTCAGGGATAGCTGGTAACCGAACCCTGAGACTTGGAGTGGTAGAGAACCACATAAGGTCACAACAGATCAGGTGTGGTAACGAACCGGACGACAGTGGATTACTGTCTGCCATCAAAATGGACTGGCAGTGGCGGGCTGCGAAAATGTTACCACAGAAAGGATAGTCAGAAACTAATATCCCTCGAATACCACCGATGAATGGTATTCACGCACCTGAATGCGGTACCAGTAACCAAGCGCAATACGGCTTCAGCAGAAGAACACAAGGTACATTGCCCAATGCATTGTATCCTCTCTCGAATAACTCCGACTATACAAAAACACCAATTTAAAATGCTAATTACATCAAATAAACACCAGGTTAAGATTTGACGAAACCAACATATGGTGTTGTGTTGTCGAAAAAGGACTTACATGAAATCGTACGTGTTGTATGTTGCCCGGCTCAGCCGCATTGCTAGGTTCGATAGACCGAAATTGTCCCCGTACGTGTTTGACAGTCGCCCCTGAAGCGTAAATCTATTATTGACAAAGGATAACAGGACACGTGACTACCAACGGGTTCTACCTTAATTTCACTTCAGATAATCATTATGAATCTACTAAGATGTGGTGCTGCAGAGTCAGAATGCACAAGGAGTCGGGAAAATGCAATCTTAGCGACATACGATTTTTATTCGGTAACTGCATCAAAATATTCATTGGGAGAGTGAGTTTCAGGTGTTCAACAAAGAACATAGAGAAGACACGTTAGCCAATAGATTTATGCATTAATGGCAGGGAAGCATGTTCATGAACGATAGTTACAACACTAATAGCAAAACTGGTTAATCAAGGTAGTGAATGTTTTGTAATTCAAAAGGAAGGAGGATCGTTTGAGTTTGTGGGAATACCAACGGAAAACTGTTCGTCTCTATCGGGCCCTCTCTTCCATGGGATGAGTTAGGCGTCCTGTGTTGGCACGGCGATCCGTAAGGCTCAGGGATCACCCTGCAGCAACCGGTTCCCGGCAGACGAACCTTTTTCTTACTGTTCTACAGGTAGCATTTAGGTCCGCATGTCTTACAGATGTGTGATGAAAAGTGCCTGTGTGTGGGGTAGCATTGGACAATGTTCATACCTGAACTCATAGATAAACACCAACTGGCCATGCGAAATGCTTCTTTTGTCTTAAGATAATTGGGAAAACAGAATAAACCTCCAAAGGACCAGATTTATATGACATTCAGGTAAAGGACATCTTGCGGCCAACTAATACTTCTTTCTGTTTGAAAGCATGGCAAGTTAGCTGAAATAAAACAATATCTAAACAGATATGATTCCGAATTTTCCTCGCTTTTAGACAAAGTTTTGTTTAACACGCTTTCTCAGAAGGAATGATACCGCCTGAGACAATGACTTGGCTCAGGACAAGTGGGTAGCTCTCAGTCGTGGGAACCAGTCGTACGTCTTCGCGTTCATATACGGTTAACATGGCAACTAAAGTCATACACAATAAACTGACCACACATTAGACACAAATATACTTCGACAGAAAGAATCTGAGTGATTTCATACTGTTAACCAGTGCGAAGAAGCATTCGAGAGTTTAAAAAAATACTATTTGGAGCAGCCAGAAAGGAAAACGGCCAACCCGTAACTCTACATGTACCAACGCCCTCCAAACATAGTAATACTGCATGTCTTAAAAAACACTGCAAGCGGGGAGAACCAGTGGACGTTGCTTAGCAGCGAAACAACGAACTCATGCGGCCAAAATGAACGCCTAAAAGATTGAGAATAATACAGGGTTAGAGCTTTGCACGGTTAGTTGTCATGGCAAACAGTGTGTTGTGAATCAATACGGTTGGGTGGGACAGGGTGTGAAGTGAGTGGAGGAAAGCAATGCCCAATAGGCCTGATTATTTGTGTTAGGGCCGAGAGAAAGAGGAGGTACGGGAACTGCGGTTGAGGACAGAATCATCGGCGAATAGAACGAACGCCAATGGGCGTAGCCCAAAGAAATTGGAACATTGGAACAATGGTACAATCTACTATAGGAAGCGCAGAAATAAGAAATGAGACAGATTAGACGTATGACAATTGTCACATAACGTTGGCAACCATTTTAACTTTAATCCAATTTAGTCAAGATATGTGTTACCTGTGGCTCTTGGCCGACTCACACAGCGTTTTGCTAACCGGATCTGAAAGCTGGTTGAAAGAAACCGCGTGGAAGCCAGGCTATAAAGTGGAACCGGTCGGTCAAAACACTGACACAGGTTTGATTCCAACGATACCTCATACCCGCACGAGTGGGCACTCCGGGGTTCACATCACGCTCGGCTGTAAGTCTCGTCGGATATCGCTCGGGATCGCAGTCGGTAACAACTATGCCATGCAAGTTTGTGTTCCAAATCCGGAGAGAATTTTTCCATCTTCTTCACTTTCATTATTCAGTCCATCTTTATTATTGAACCAAGCCTCCGAACTATGTAGCAGGCAAATGGTGAATAAATCCTTTTTTGGCAAACCATTTATTTAGAAAGTGAACTACTCAATCTTAGTCAATTCTTATTCATATTCTGTCGCCTTCAGTCAGTCAATTTGTCGTCTTCTGACGATTTATCCTTGACGAAGAAACAAGATAAAACGAAACGATTGTTCGAACACGGAGAACAAACTCTTACTCATCGATTTGTTATCATACCGCTCAGTTCTATGACGATTCTTAAATGGGGTTGGGACAAAGTGTTGCGGTAGGGGAGAGGGTCGAAAGAGGGTAAACACGTGGTCCGGATATAATACTGAACTAAAAGGAAATAAAAAATTCCGAAGTGTTCTGTTCAAAAACATACCGAAAAGGTCATGGACCCGGTCGAATGGACTTGACAAGTTCTGTGCTAGTGATAGCTTCCAATAGCCATAGGACAGAAACATGATACTGTTATGACTTCTCAGTGCAGTTGTGTGATTCTTCTGTTTGATGGTAAATAGTTTTGAAACAAGTTGCACCATTGCAGTAATAATGAACGGGCATTCTACGGTGTAGTGTGTACATCCGGAGTCATCGAATTCATCATTCCAGGTGCGAATACGAGCAAGTCGTTAAATAGGCACTGTAGGTAAGTCAGGGGGAACAGCTGTATGTTCTTGCACCTGATTGAAATATGAAGTACTGTGGAAGAGAAAAACCCCCACTCACGACGGTACTATCACACACCGAGCCTGGGGTCAGACATGTGCCAGCACCACACACAAACAAACGGATAACAAGGAAAGGTAGACAAATAAGAAAGGTTTTTCGGGCCGTTTCACCGCACGCACTTCCATATTTTTTAAAAGTTTTGTCAGATATTCATAGGGTCAAAGGGTTTCCTAAGCACGCCGCACAGCGTTCGTGCCACTGATTTCAGTTCTGAGCAATATCCTACAACATCCCTAAACAACGACAATCGTCATCCCTTGGGTCCCAACCGTGGGAACGGGTTGCACCAATTGGAACCAATGCTGACGCTAACTTCTGCATGTCCCTACATCACGTCGCTTCTTCCGGTCACATCGGGAGGCGCAAACACCGCACGGAATGACAGGCGATGAATAGCCTCGAGTAAAACGTGACCAAATCATCGGAGGCAATGTACGGTGATTGCTTCGGTCAGAGAGCGGTTATCTGAATCCAAGATACGATAACGAATCTAACTGTCGCTCATACGGTCCTGCAGCAGCATTTTAAACTGAAGTTCCAAAATGCATCCCAAACATTGCTACACTGTTGTCTAAACTAGATCGAGAAACTTTCAACTAACCTGCATTTTCATTCGGAAGAACAATATCGTCCCCATTTTCCAAGTCAGACAGTTGACTGCTTCAGCAAGGATCGACGCCGCTATTCTCACACGAGGATGGATCTATCTCCAGAACAATTTCAATTACAAAACTGAAGAGGAAGATCGATAAAGGTTAACCTTGACGACCATCACTTTCCGTGGTGAACTCGGGTGAAAGACCACCGTAAGCACGAACTCGACTTCGGCCGTTCGCATACAGGCATTGAAAAAGAGAAATAAACTTCTCTGGCATAACCTCCAATGAGAGGCAGCACCAGAAAACGGTGTGGTCAACTGAATCGAACGCCGTTTTCAGATCAAGAGAGACAGAGATTGTGGGCCTACAGAAGATGTATGTATGCTCTAAAATTTGTCGAAGGGAAAGTATGTGGTCGATAAAAACGCCAGACCGGGTCTGAAACGGACTTGATTCTCATGCGCGTTAGATAATGCCAATGGGTAGTTTGGATGTAGCACTTACCAAGTTGGTTCCACCGTGGATTTTAAGAGGACAGGCCGCTTTCTTGTCAGTCGGCACAATCACCGATTCACACAATTGCCTGGGAACCTGCTCACTATCCTAGACTGCCCAGAGGAATTTTTTAAACTCTGAAACCAAAGCTTGGCCCCATCTACAAAGAAAGATAGCGAGAGCCCATCAGATCCAGCGGTTTTGTTCTTTTTTAGGTAACCTAGCCTCTGGATAACTTCCATTTCTGACGGAGGAGTGATATTTACGTGCATTATTTCTCCTGCAGGTATCACGGGAAGGTTCAGTGTGGAAGTGGGCCAACTGAATTATTCCGCCCAACGGTCCAGACGACGTCCCTCGGAGTGAATCAATAAGTCGTCGGACTTCTTCATGTGTCCCACTTACACCTGGCCTCCGTGGACCGGTACTTCAGATCAAACGGTAAAGGTTGAGGCTATTGTTAACAGACGCAGCCTTCACCATTTCCCTACATTTCGCAATATACCACTGCTCACAGTCATTTCCCAAGCTTCTAGTCAGTTGGCGCCTCAGAGCTTTCCGCATCAAGAGGGACGGATCTTCAAGCCTCTAACAGAGTAACTGATGTTGAGAATATCCATCGTTTGTGAACCTTACTTGAACTGGAGTCTTGTGGCATTGGAAGCAGCGTACAAGGCTTCATCGTTCTGTTGTCAGTGTTTGAGTCATGAGCATCGGGTTGCACCGATAACCGCGTGGAAAAGTCAGCATCGAAAGCAGATTGTCGGTGATCGCCCAAGAACAAATGTGCCGTTTTTAGTGTTGATGCGGCCGCAGACAAGTCGTAAACGGAAGCGTGCAAGTACTAAAGCGTGATCTGAGATCACAGGTATGGGTCATAATGAACGGCCATCGTCGATTAATCTACGCCAGCGGTGACCAATGATAATCAAATTGAGTTCAACGCTGTGGAGACGTAGAATGAAATCAGATGAGTTTATGTTGCATTTTATGGTAGAAGCTCGTACGCGCCAGAGATAACCTGTGGCCAGGGCACAGCTGGATGAAATGATCGCCGTTGTCAGTACGATCAACTGGGATAGAAAATGGGCCTCCTATGTGTTTTCAGGAATCTTCCAAACATGCAACTTGAGCGCTGAAATCCCCAGCAATCAACACGACGTCCGTTGAACGCACAATTCGAAGCGACTGAGACAAATCTGGATAAAATTTATCACTGGCTTCAGAGGAACTACAATCAGTAAACGGATACACAGACACGACAATCAGGCATCGATGCTTCAGCCTACTGCCTGGGATATCCAGTATTTATAACGGCATTTCGTAGTTCCCAAATCACCATCGCACCTTGATGCACTTCTGCTTTCAATTTGACCCGCAGCAGGTCAACCGAGTCTGCCGTGGGGTGTGTAGTGGATGCATCCGTTGACAATAGTAGCTCAATCTCATCCATTAGTGCTTCTGTTTTCTCCCGGGACTGCAGCGATTCCTCGCTTGGGCGGTTCGGGGCAGTTGCCTTTAAACGGGTTGCCAGCCAAAGGTAAAGCATCGCACGTAACAGCATGCGATCTGATCCACCCTTGTTCCCTGCCTTGGGGCCGCGATACGATCTGCAGTCTTCTGTTGAAAAGAACCACTGTGACCGGATTAACAAGTAGAAAATTTGGTGAGCTGTTCAGTCGTAACTGGAATACCATGTGAGATGTCTTCTAGGTTGCTGGAACCGTGTGTAGGTTATGTGTAGGCGGTTAAAATCGGAGAAATTGAATAGCCTATCGCCATTTTACAGCGCTAGCCCAGGCCGAACTTCCCGAGGATGTGACGTATCGAGGCATTTTGCGTGTCTGTCCGAACGTTCCAGTCCCTCTCTATGATAAGTATATCTCTTCAACATCGTTTGAAGACTGTTGTAGAACTCGTCCTTCACATCAATGTCGGACAGATTTCGAACGTGAATTACAATTACGGTAAGGTTGAGGGGTTGGTCTTTGAAGCGTGCCACTGCGATTCTTGGTGACATCGGTTTCCAAGAAAGCAGAACGGAATTGGCGCGGTGAATTGAGGCTACTGCTACTCTTTGCCGATCCGGGGTTTCCGGCCCACTGGTATACTCTAGCCTATCGACCGCATATCCAAACCGTTCTTTTTCGATGAGGGAAAAGGCCATGCCATACATTGAGTGTTTCCTTAGAATCTACAGCTACTCTTGTTGAGGTAGTATCCGTGATGGACGACAATTATGGACAATGGGGTGACAAAGAACGCGACGACATCACATGGGCAGAACACAGTGCAACTAAACAGGACCGAACGAGTACCGGATTATTGTTGATTGTACATCTTCCATACAAATGAGAGGTTCGGATCTATCCCAATCATTCGAATGCACTTCAAAAGGATGGGTCTTTATAAATGAGCAATTGCCCGACACGACTTCTGCATTATCACACCATTACCATTACTTTCACAACAACAACACATACTACTGCTGAAGTCGACAAATTGTTTGTACTTGTGCAGAAGTTTATTTTGTTGCATCGATCCCTCCCAAATACGTCTTGCTTGACCATTTCGTTAATTCTATCCATCAACAGAGTGGGAAAGTAAGCGAGTACACGAACCACGACGAATAATGAGTCAGCCATTATTCGTCTAGACAACATTCCGTAGCGAAAAAAGTGGAATGAGTAAAAACAGACACGCATGGATTTCTGTACACAGGATAGTGAGGAGAACAAATCGAATGGATGTAATATTTGGGCGAGAGAACTTACGGTGGCGTATTCTGTGATTAGAGCTAGTTAGGAAACTTCGCGCGCGCACGCACGCACACACAGGCATGAAAGCAAGATAAACAGACCATTAGCGCACGTACGGACTTCAAAACATGACATTTTAATTGACCGTTGTTATCCCGGTAGAGTGAGGCGAAATAAAAGAGATTTGAGATTTCCTTTGAGTTAATCACCATGCTCTTCCACCCCCTATTTAGTCCCCCATCCTCAACTGCCACGCAAGAGGAAACCGTGAGCAAGAATGGAGAAGATCGGTACACTATTTCCACGTTCTTCTAGCATATTCTCCTCGGGGAAAAGTTTGAGTTCACAGGATGAGTGATGACGCATCTCCTGGATGAGCAGCATAGTGTGTGACCTTCGACTGTAGTCCAGTTGACGATAGATTCAGAGGAATAGAGAGATGGATAACAATGATAAATTCTGACTGATTTCACTCTAGACTGAGGAGACGCATATGTGCATGGCAGATGAGAGTAACTCGTCGGTGAAATTAGGAGTAGTCTGTCCAATATAAAGGAGAAAGACTGGTCATCTGCTTATCTATCGGTGAAAAGACGGAAACAAGGACGGCGCATTACACTGATTCGCATTTAGAAGAAAAAACCATAGCCCAGTTTTCTGTAATATTTCCTCGCGACCGCAGTTTGCGATGTATTTCAGTGTGTGTGTGTAACCGCTATCAAGCGAAATACAAAACACAGAATATGACCATGCGTTAATAGCATGGTCAATAGGATTAGTTGCATTGATAATTCGATAATGCGTGAAGCGACGGATAGAGATCGATGTAAGTCAGCTCCAATCGAGGCCCGAATGGACGTGATACTCGTTTGCCGACCGTACGACCGTTCATGTCGGAAAAAACTGGCTGTTACAGACACGTGCATGGACGTTTTCGCGCCATACTTAATTAAGGTGGGACAAAAACTCAAGGGTTGGAGCTAATGCTAGTAACTGTCTTCCTCATCCAGACTAGGCCGCTCATTTATTTCATGATTAAATGTATGCAGTGTGGGAGACACCCATAGCGAGTTATAGAGGATCCCTCAGTTCGACCTGGAGATTTAAACAAGCCTGATGGCTCGCTATATATATATATATATATATATATATATATATATATATATATATATATATATATATATATATATATATATATATATATATATATATATATATATATATATATATATACGATTCTCCGTCACGACTCTTGTTATTTCACGCACCCCCATTTGAATTGGTATCCTTTTACAAAACCCCGCAGTCTAAAACCATTACTCCATTATGTCAAAATGGACTGTTAAATCGATTTTCAAAGCCTGTCAATCGCGAACACAAGCAACCGTGAGTGCATAGCATTATAATTAATACAATAACTGACGTGAATTATTTATTTTTCGCTGAAAAACTCGAAAAGGACTACGGAGAGAAGGCTGAAGAGTAGACGAAACTAACAGTGATGACGACTTCAACGTTCTGCCAGGTAATGTGGACCGTTTAGGATCACCTTGGATAATCTCTCGGTAACATGCGGAACTAAATTCTGCATAACGGATTCTATTCGACTAGATGTGTACTGCTGACGGCTCTGCACAGGCCAGATGAAGCAACTCTCCAATACAAAATGAATGAACAATGCATTGTCTGCCATTTTGGACTACTGCTACCATTATTAGTCTGAGGTGAAATCAACATGTCCAGGTGATTTGGTAAAGTGAACAATTAAATAGGTGGGGACGTGTCGTGCACGTAAGCGGCCATTTCGTGTGGTGGAATTGCACGCCAGATGCGGTAGCAGCATAAGGTCAACGTGAAAATTGGCCATCTTCGGTTTAGATGACTAAGGTGTGAGGTGGAACTGCATCGAATACAGAGGACGATGTTTGCGTAGTTTGTTGTGACGGTGGCTGGACGCGCAACGCGCGGACAGTGGAGCGAGGGGAGACGAGATTTACGGGAGTTGATTCCTTGCAAAAATAGACCAGAAACAGAATATTCCACAAGCATGGGAGGGGAAACCCAAGAATGAACCTCTCTCAATGGGTGCCAAATGAGGTCAACCATGGAAAAGTAGAGCGCAAGGGTGGGGATTGGGACATGACAAGGGATTTGCTCTCCATAGTCCATGCACATTTGTTTTGCCTGTCAGGCAAACAGGGAGAGGATCGTGTGGTGAACGAGTGGAGCGGAACTTCTAATCCCTTTCTAATATCTAACGGTGCTATAAACAATGGTAAGAGGACGGAACGTGTGAGACGGTGACCGATAGATAACCCAAGCGCATACGCACATACATACATACCAACATGTATGTCTGCCCAAGCGGTTATGCCGGAGAGTCTAATTTGCAAGTCAATCCTGGTACTAGTTTCATGCGAATAGAAAGGACCTCTTCCACAATAAATATGCAGGACCATCGAGATCTGTCTTAAGTTATTGAGCAAGATGAGTTTGGTGCTACACAGTAATCCGCTGACATCCAGCGCGTTACCACACCTGACCCACTGGGACTTCATGTGGTCCCACACTCCAGGGTCAGGTTGCCACGAGAGTGTGAAAACTTGAACAGCAGAATGGCATGGGGGAAAAGTTGCCAGTACTATACTCGACCGCAACATCACTCATGACTGACTTATCATGAGAAATATCTTAGGAATCTAAAACGACGATCGGTTAGCTAGGAAACGGCTGAACAGGCAACAAAGTGAAATACGAAATAACTCACTTGTGAGGGAGACCAAGCTGAAGATTGGGCAGAGACAGTATAGGAATTTTCCGGTATCCAACAACCTAAGTGCAAAGCACTACGATGCAGCATGTCCAAGTAGTCTGCCGGTAAGTGGAAGTACCAGAAAAGAAGAAATGTGACTAACCAAGTCACTAGGCCGTGTTGAATACACCACGGGCCGTCGTAGACCAATCCGTTTGGCTGTTTGGAAATGAGAAAATTTACGGAAGCAAATGAATTGGCGCACGCGCGCACACAACAAAGACGATAGTGAAGACGAATGTCATTGGCAAATACGATACACTGCATGACAAAAGTATGAGAGTCTCCTCATTTTCTCGCCTATTCCTGGTTCGTTCACGTCTCGTTGAGAGCCGTGCTTCATTATTCTCACTACCAGCTGGAATGAACTGGTCTGCATCAAGAAGACGCGGAGACCCAGCTGAAATCCAGGGTTCACGACGCAACGGGTCAGACCACTACTCACTATGTCAGCAGAATAGAAAGCAGTCTTAATAAGCGACCACTGCTGGTTGATGTTATCTAGTGGCGTTAATCCTAGCTTTTTAGCTAGAGCGTTTCGGAAAGTTGAGAGGCAAGAGAGATCAGATAGCATTTCGCAGTCTAACCACTGCTGCATAGCACGTTTGGCACGCCCACCGAAGCACATGGACAGCTTAGTGCATAAGAGCGCGTGATCAGAGTCAAGAGGAGCATCCCAGCACGAACAGTAGTCTTGTATGCAGCCCCACCATTTGTAGCTTATTGCGACGTGGTTTACCTGGGTCCATTGTTGACTCGAACAGGACGGATGCCACGTGGTATACCGGCGATTAGAAGGCCTGAGGTTCGCACTGGCGAGAAACAGGCGGCGTTTTGAACACAGAGCCAACAACTGTTCCCCGTTTTGTGAACGACAGGAATCAAGGCCAAAAGGACTTTCGAAATGCGCCTCGTTCAAAGACAGCTGACCGACTCTAGCATTCATGTTTCCAACTAAAATTATGACATCATTACGTTTAGCTTTACATAGGTGGTCGTGTAAGTTTTGGTAGAAGACACTTGGGCTGCAATCCGTAGGGGCGTAGGCCGAGATGACAAACAAATTGCGTCTATCGGGACGGCGTTTGCTTACTTTGCACGAACCTCTAAGTCTCACTGCGCACAACCGACTGTCAACCGGGATCCAGTCAAGTGGAGCAGCCTCAGCCCTCTCATTGAGAGCTACGCCTACGCCAGCAGGACCAACAACCACAACCTCAGGGTCCCCAGACAAATGTGGGTAAAACTTTGTAGAAGGATTAGATGGAGGCACAAACCGAATGACCGAGCTGGAGTCTTGGATGCGAGTCGGTTGAATGAAACACACGTCGATGGCAAGGGACTCCAGCGTACGAACAAAACACGCCTGTTGTCCTATACGCATCAGCGTTCGCACATTAAATGTGGCCAGTTTAAAAGGACGCCGCGGGCGAAGAAGAGCATCAGTTGGTGGAAGCAGGTTCGGTGATACTAGGATACTAGATGAATGAGGACGCAAGAGAACAGGAACAGGACTTCCCTCAGAGACATTACCGCGAGTACAACCGACGGCAGTTCCCGAGGAATATGAAAATGTATCGGGGTGAGGTGTGAGATTAGAAAAATCAACGTGAGTGTACGGTGCGAGAGCGTCAGCGTGTCTTCGGAAAGCGTAACGAACGTTTTGTAAGGAAACCATCATTTGCATTGTTGCGTAGAGGTAAGGCATGGTCATAATATGCTAGGACTGGGATCTTCACTATAAGCTGCTTTATGTCACCAAATGCTAATTGGTGTTTCTCTGTCCGAATTCACGTTGCGCCACCGTGTTAATAAGCGGATCGGTCTCATCAATTCCGCTAACTCCGGTAAGAATCTGCTCAAGTAGTTGATCATCTTGTTAAAATGTGAAACACCTTTCGTATTGATTGCCACAGGTATATCTACAATCGGACTCACATTTTCCGGATTCAGTTTGATACCTTCGCTTTCCCAATTTCTCACTGAAGACAAACACAATTTTCCAAGTAATATTCAACAGTATCAAATATATGGCGAATAACTGAATTCATTGCTTTCTTGGAAAAACATTGACGGGAAATTATTGAATTTCATGCAGTTATTGGAAGTTTTTCCCCAGGTGGGACAGTTGCCTCTTCCCCTGAAGTATAGTCTGCCACAAAATCGACACTTCGTCTTGGGCTGCCGTCGTCTCTCTGATGTAATTTTCTACAGACCATGAGATTCTGACGTGTTCAATGTCTCCATACGTTTTTTGGCTGCTTGATCACCTCGGCGGATGTCGACACACTGCCGGAGTGTGAATTGTGGGGTCTTTAACAACCTTTTAACCACCATGAAGTCCTGTGACCCCATCCCTATCCAATTCTTTTCGAGGCTCTCTTCTAGACAGGTGCGGAAATTACATGATCATACCAGTGATCTTAACGATAACACAAGAGAGTCGAAAGACTCACCAGTTTCTGTGTCTGCTGGTTAAAAATAAGTCGTTCGTATGTTTCGTTGCACTCACCAACACGATACAGTTCAAGTTTAAGCATAACTATCTTCCAGTCCCTACTATCCTCGTCCGAATCATAGGAAAAACCACTGATGATGCGAACCACCGCCGGTTCAATGGTGTAACGAAACAGTTCAAACTGGATGACCTTTGATTCATGCTCCGTCGACGACAATGTCCAAAAATCTTCATACTGCTTTCACCACAGCTTCCACTTGTCAGCTAATCGACCCGTGTCTTCCATCACCAAGTACGCCAGTGGGTGGGTCTGCAGGCGATTTTTAAATTTTTTATTACACTCAAAGTGAAGTACAGCATAAACGATAAACCCCATAATCAGAAGACATACTGTAAAAGTAGGTTGTGGGGTAACATTCACGTAAGAACCAGTCTACTGATCTTGCTTTTGAAGAGAGAGAGAGAGGTTGTAAGTGGATGGGAAGACAAAACGAGGGAGAGAGCTTCACAATTTACCGGTCCGAGGAAAAAAGAGTGAAAGATAGAAGTATGACATCTAGTGACAGAAACTTGATAAGGATGACTAGTTGCTTCGGTATGTGGTGTTCGGGAAAACGTTTTGGGAATGGAAACTGTCGAAGCAAGCTCAGAAAAACAAAATATAAAATAGTACCAGTAGAAGAGAGACAACGAAGCAACAGCTCGACGATGGGATGGTGACTGCAGACTTGAGGTTGAAGAAGGGTCGTCGATCAGCCGGACGGCCTTGCGTTCAACCGATCTAAAGAGAAAGAGAGGTAGACGAAGCTCCACCCCACATGTGACTACAGTATTCAAGTGCGGGGCGGATTTGAGCTTTGTATAGCAGATGAGCTGGTGTGATGAAGCGTCCGGCGCGAAACAGGAAACCAACTCTGCACGCAGCACGAGATGCGAGCTGAGATATGAAAGCGGACCAACTTAGAGGGGAAGTTATAGATAAGCGAAGAAGAGAAATAGAATCAGTGGCAGGCAGCGCAGTTGAATCAAAGGATAAATGTGGGGAGAATGAATGATGTTTCCAAGAAATTGAGAGAGGAGGAGTTTTGGAAGCATTAAATGCGACATGGTTGTGGGATTCCCAGGAGGAAATGTGTTTGAGGTCGGACTGTAAAGATACACTGGTTGCACTGCGGTCACGATCGATGTCGATGTTGGCATGGCGAGGAGTGGGGTAATAAAAGGAAGATTGAAGGGTGGTATCATCGGCAAAGGAATGGATTGGGTTGGAAGTAGTGGATAAAAGATCAATAATAAATAATAAAAAAACAGGGTGGGCGCAAGTACTGAACCTTGCGGAACACCAGCATTCACAGGAAATGGCTGGGACAGAACCCCATCAACTCGGACGGAGTGGTTCGCTTACTTAGGAAACTTGATGTCCACGATACGAGAGCGAAGGAGGACCCAAAAGTGGGAAAGTTTCGCCAGAAGACCTTTGTGCCAAACCCGGTCAAAGGCCTTAGAGATGTCGAGTGAGACCGTGTGTGTTTCCCCGTGGTTGTCGAGTGCAACCGACCAAAAGTGAGACGGGAGTCAGAAGATCACCAGCGGAACGAAGAAACCAGAATCCGTATTAGCGATCACTCAATAGTCCTTCGCGTTCGAGAAACGTACACAGTTGGTCGAAAATGACAGTTTCCAATATTTTCGAAATAATAAGTGTGAGGAAAAGAGGACGATAGTTATTCGGGTCAGTGAGTTTGGGAATAGAAAAAATTACTGCGTTTCCATCGAAAGAGTACAAAGTTGGAGAGAAAAAAAAGACCACACAAGAAACGGGCCAATTCAGGGGCAACTATTTCAAGGATGATGGGTGGTATACCAGCCGGACCGGGTGGTTTGCATACGTCCAGAGAACGTAGCGCTTGGCGAGTGCTAATATGAAGTTGAAAATGGGAGACAGAGGAAAGAGAAGGAACCGGAGGAGTAGGATAAGTGGGTAAATTGGAGCTGGGGGCATACCGGGAAGCAAAAACCCTAGCTTCCTCGTGTGGTTTACAAAGAAGATCACCAGAGGAATTGCAGATGGGAGGGAAACTGGAAGGGCAAAAGCTGCGGGAGACTGCATTGGCAAGGAACAAAAATGTCCGGCTGCCGGTGGCAGATGAGAGTAAGAGTTCGGCTTTCCAGCGAATGAAGCGTTCTTTAGATCTCTGTATGGTTGACGAACGAAGCACGAAGCAGCGATGGGAGTCGGGAGTGGGCGAGTGGCGAAATGTTGCACGGTTCGAACGTACAGCACGATCAAATGCGTGGTTGAATCACTCGGGGGATTCGGGTTTGGAAAAGTGAAGAACAAAAAGTTGTATACCTTGAAGAACAATGTCAGTGAAGTTAGAAAGAGAAGCAGAAACGTCTTAAGTAAAACAGAAAATATTCTAAGGATAGGAGCCAAAAAATCGTGAAAGTCGTCCAGTTCACTGAACCGTAGCGCCAAAATGTGTCTCGATGTGGGTGGAGGATCGGGACGAGTAAAACTGACGGAACAGGAAATAATACAGTGGTCAGATGAGCCAAGTGGAGGAAGAGCAAAGATGCCTGAGAACAGAGAAGGAATAGAAGTGAGAATAAGATCAGGGGTATCGGCACGATCGCCAGCTCGATCGAAGATACGTGTGGAAAGGTCAACAAGTTGGCACATGTTGTTGACCGGCCGCATCTCCCATATCGACATTTCACATCAGTTTCCGGTGCCACCATGTCGAAAGTCAGTTCTTCGGGAAAATAAATCAATATATCGTTACTGCAATCCACTGTTGTCCGGATCACTACTACACCTGACCTATTGGGACCTTATGTGGTTCTCCACTCCAAGTCTCAGGGTCTGGTTGCCGGTTATCCTTAGTAGTGCAGGGGGTCTTCGTGGTTATGGGATGTATACCCCTTCCACTGCACTCATTAGCATGTGATAAAAAAAAACGAAATGTCAACCATTGCTAATTCTTTGGTGGTTTATAAAGTCTTTTGAATCAATCAGATTGTTCGGTTCAAAATGTGCCAAACAAGTCTCCCCTCGACCGACCGGTACACGCCACCGATATGGTAAGACAGAAGCATACTCAACGCAAGAGGATGGATCGGTACCAACATCAATCACTTTTTGCAATTGAGTTGTAGGAGATTAGATTTGTATATAATATGATTCATCATGCAGCTTGAACGCTCAACTCACCATTGAAAACCATGGAAGCACTGTACAGCTGTTTCATCCTTGTTGGGAATCATCAGCAGTGCACATCCACCGAGCCCCCACGGGGACTCGAATCCGGGGTGAACGATTGTGAATCGAACACCTTAACCACAAAGCTATCCGGGCTGGCTCTCAACGGTTTGTTGAACATCTACACTACATGATATAGCACCCTTCCGTCACTGGCTTTGAACGGTAACAACCCGCTTCCCACAAAGCGATCGACTCCTATGATGGATGACTTCTCTGTAGGGGCCTAAGTACAACGAAGGCATTCCGTTATGAACAACCTACAGAGCTTGGTTACTGTTTGCAATTGAGTTGTAGGAGATTAGATTTGTATATGATTCATCATGCAGCTTGAACGCTCAACTCACTTTCGTAGCGTTGATATCGACTATCACGAATATGGTACCTTTCTCACTTTATGCTTCTGTTCTTCTTGCCCTTTACTTTACAATGCTGGGAGGTAGAAACCGAAACCAGGGCACCGAGGTGCGAGGTTATTGGTTGAATAAACTGAAACTGGTTATGGTACTCTGTTGCCATGTTGTGTTGATACGAGGCTAATGGCAGAGGGTCAAGTCGGTTGTGTAGTGACGAATTCGTCAGACATCCTAGTATGATACACTCATACCAGGTTTGAATACACGTATAGGAGACTATAGTATGAGCTTATGAAAGAGCGGAGTGGAAGGGGCACATTCAATAACCACAGGGATATCCTGAGGCATCAGAGGGGACCGGTAACCACGACTTTGGTACTTCGAACGAAGAACAAAATTAAGCCCCTTATGGATCAGGTATGGTAACGAAACGGAGGAGTGGTGTGATGCTGTCTACAAACAAGTAGATAAAGGTAGCGGGGCTCGAGTTTCGTACCTCATGTGACCAGAAGGCCAGACGGGTAAGGTTCATCCATATACCCTCAGTCAGACAATTTAATATGATAAGGTGTGTGCAACCGTTTAAACGGTCTGTTTTCACGCCCGCACTGCAGCAAGATCGACCCTCCGGCTACCCGGCGCATTTCCGCTCATTTTTGGTCATGCGCCTGCAACTACTGGGCTGGTTCTCATGCCCACCGTTCTCGCTGTGTTGTCCCGATTACTCCGATTGACGTCTTGATCTGAAGCTCCTAATGTGGGCCATCTTACTGCCTACCCTGAATCATGCTGAATTTCGACTATTTGTCAGTAAGGTCCTTTGTGTCTGTTGCGGGATGTCTCCAAAATAGTGGCCACGTCTTCTTCGGTCTGCGGCTGCTCTTGGTTGGCTGACGAGACTGGCCGAATAGTCACCTCGTTCTGATGCCACAACCGTCTCCTCTGTAATCAAACTAGACAGCCGGTGACTTGAACTACTCACACAACACCTTTGGATCTGGACTGTTGTGGATTCTAGACATGGCTAAAACTATAAGGTACGATGTTGATTTCAAGGTTGTACAGTGGTAAGTAGAGTGCTGAGCATGCATGTGGGATCATTCATTCAACCAACAAAGATCGACTGAGACTGGACAGATATTATAAGTCAACCAAAGGCATCAAATAAGTTGACGGCATCTGTTCTTACAGAACTTAGTCATACCACATTTTCAACAATGAAGCACTTGCAATGTAAAGGTTCAGCTTAGCGAACACACCAATAGAAGCTCGGTTCGATCGTGTTCTGCGAATACCTGCCCATCATCTATCTTTCCGTGCTCTATTTGCATGTGCTGGTCAAGGCTGGAAGAAGCGACGCGACGGCCACGCCACAACTTGGTGAAGAGGTATGACGAAGCAAGTATATATATATATATATATATATATATATATATATATATATATATATTATATATATATATATATATATATATATATATATCCCATTGCATTATAGAAAAAGGCGCGATACCGAACAAGCTCGTTTTCGGTAACTTCATCCTCTGGCTAATACAGTTACATACATATATATATACGATAGGAATGCATATTTTCGGAACAAAATAGAGGGTATTTACAGTATCAAATTAAGATTGGTCAATCAATATTGTAGGTGTTTTGCGGTTCGGAAAAGGGGTGGGAAGTTGGTTGTTCGTGGTTGGGAAAACTCGATGTAGAAAGTACATCTGGGGTGGATTGGCTGTTTCCTGTCACGACTGAAAGGTCGCGGTCGAGGTCACCATGATTTTGTCCCCTGGCACTAGTATTCCTCGTCTATATGGCTTACCGAAGATACATAAATCGGGAGTACCACTAAGACCGATAGTTGATATGAGCACTTCTCCCTACCACTCTACTGCTCGTTGGCTCGTCGATATACTGGAACCAGTACGCAGAAGCATTGCACAATACAGCCTTAATGACACATTTCAGTTCGTAGAGTTAATAAAAGAACAAAATACGACAGGACTTAAAATGGCATCTCTGGACGTAACATCACTATTTACGAGCGTCCCACTTCTAGAAACTATCGAATATTTGTGCGAATATATAATCGAAAACGAAATAAACGTTGGTATTCCGGTAGCCAGTCTGAAAGAACTACTACTACGATGTATTCTAAATGTTCAATTCGGCTTCAACAACAAGCTTTACCGACAAACCGATGGAGTTGCGATGGGCTCGCCTCTGGGACCCGTACTGGCCGATATTTTCGTTGCCAAGCTGGAGAATAGGGTACTCAAAGACACCATAGAAAGACTACCAAGGTACTGCCGGTATGTGGACGACATTTTAATTATGATTGACAAACATGTTCACCTAGATGAACTAATGGAAAAGCTTAACCAGGCTCACAGTGCGCTCAGTTTCATATCCGGAGTGGAATTAGACGGCAACTTTCATTTTCTGGATGTAAACCTTAGGAAAAGGGAAGATGGGAAGCTCGTCCTCCGCGTCTATCGTAAGCCAACATGGACAGGCCAATACACAAAATTTACCAGTTTCGTGCCTCTAAAACGCAAACAGAACCTAATCCGATCCCTAGCGTCTCGCATACGAAAGATCTGTTCCGAGGAAACAGTGAGTGAGGAATTAGATCACATAAGACAAATGTTACTAAACAACGGGTATCCGGAACGTTTTATTCACAAGAACATTTCGGAAGTACCCATGCGACCATTGATAATCACCGCCAAGAAGAAAGAATTGCGCATGCAACTTCCCTTCAAAGGAGATGTTAAATGCGAACTACTAGTTCGGCGCCTAAGGGATGCAATCGCCTGTACGTTTCCTGCCGCTACTCTACGCGCCCACTTCACAAGCCGGCCAATGATTCCCATGAATCTCAAAGACAAAATGCCTGTCCTTTCCTCCTCCATGTTAACTTATTCATTTGTTTGCTCATGTTCGGCAAGCTATGTAGGCAAAACGACACGGCAACTGTCCCAAAGAATCAAGGAACACAAACCAGCTTGGCTGAGGACAGGAACTAGAATAACCATAACTAGTGCAATCGTAGCACACCTTGCCGAGACAGGACACCAGGTAGACAACGAAGCCTTCAAGATAATTTACAAAGTGCCTGTGAATTCTTCGAAGATCGTTCGCCAAATCACTTTGGGAGCAGCGGAGGCAGTAGCGATTAGGCTGTTAAATCCATCGCTTTGTTCACACAAGCGATTTGTCAAATCACTGCAGCTACCCTGGCCGCGATCGGAAAGTGGGGGACAAAATCATGGTGACCTCGACCGCGACCTTTCAGTCGTGACAGGAAACAGCCAATCCACCCCAGATGTACTTTCTACACCGAGTTTTCCCAACCACGAACAACCAACTTCCCACCCCTTTTCCGAACCGCAAAACACCTACAATATTGATTGACCAATCTTAATTTGATACTGTAAATACCCTCTATTTTGTTCCGAAAATATGCATTCCTATCGTATATATATATATATATATATATATATATATATATATATATATATATATATATATATATATATATATATATATATATATATATATATGCGATTCAGAGCTACATGACAGGACGCCAGTATAGATCCTTTCACAAATACTGACACCACATCCTCTAACAACGCCGCGTTGCCTTCGTCTGGCTATTCGGCATCGGCCCTGACGGTATGGATGACCCTGAAGGAGCGCTTTGCGCTTCAATCAGCATAACCCTTGGGATCATTGCAGCACATAAACCCGATAACCACGGTAAGGTGGCAATATCAATCGGGTAGTGACCGATTGATTTGATAACGTTATAAGGCGTCCATTGAAAGCCTACTTATTCCTTTTACCAATCTCATCCTGTTCACCTACGTAACCCACTTATTCTGCAAAAAATATCGGGGAATCACGAGAGTATCCAATAGTTCACGGGGATACAATCATTTGAGTAGGAAATAAAGGGCAAGAAATTGGTGAGATCCTGTTTTCCCAATTATGCAATGAATCTGAGAGCGAACAGAGAACAGACTCAGTAGAGTTCAGACAACCAATTAACCATGCACTAGGTGTGGTGTCTTTAGTTGCTATCTGGCAGCAGCAACCTCGATTGGAAGTAATTAGGAAGAAGCAAAAATATGAAAAGAGTAAGAGAACTACAAACAGTATCAGTTCGACAAAGAAGGTTTGTGAATACAAGAACGCCAATGAGCACAACACCGAGCCATATCCTGCAACGCATTGGATTGGACTCCACCCAGGAAGCTTTTTTTATTACGTTTACGCATTAGCGCAATGAAGAGGATATACCCCATAGCCACAATCCAATGCTTTGGTTCGTGTACCTGACACTCTGCGCTTAACCTCAAAATTGCTGACCCGGTGTTCTCACCACCAAACGCGTCTTCCTTTTACGCAATGACACTTTATCCAACACCAGGTGAAATAGAGCTGCTTGGATAACAGAACTTATCTACTTGATTGTCTCTTCAGAAACCGTGAGGTCTGGTATCGGGAGAATCCGGTCTTGCAACAGCATACTGCACTTTAAAGGCGCAAAACGCGTACCGAATATTGATACTCAACTGTTCAAGGTGCCTATAAACGCTTCCAACCTATCTGGATCGTCGCTTCCGAATACACCTGCAAGAGAAACGATGCAGGTAGACATCACTCCTCCGACACAGATGGAGGTTATCCGGGAGGTACGTTACTTGAAAAGATACAAGCCGAGCGTGAGTTAAGCGGTGGACAATAATACTAGCAAGCAGTTTAGATGTGATACCAACCAGACCTATCTAACAAATTAGCACGACCACCGATTCACACCAACTCTTCGAAACTTGTTCCTTATTCCATATCAAATCAACGAGTATTGTCAATTTCCGAGAAAATGCTCAGCCACCGTCCTTGAAAATAGATGGAGACAACCTAACCGGCCCAGTAGCTTTATGCCGTTTTAAATAGTTTATGCCACGGAGAACCTTCGCCTCTGACAGAGGAGTAGTATATACATCCAGAGGTCAGAAAATAGTGCTAATTAGCAAAACTGCTGTGGATAAAAGCCAGTTAAACTGTACGTCGAAATGCTCCGTCCAACAATCTAGACAACACTCCTGAGTTTGAAACAGTGAAACATTTGCTTCTTTGATCAGTTCTCTCACAGCGAGCTTTCACAGATCAGTATTTCTAACGAGATGGAAAAGTTTGCAGCTGTATCTAATTGCCGCGGTTTTTCCCATCTCCTTACACACTTCGCAATCCGCTACTGCTCATCGTCGTTTTTAAGGCTTTGAATCAGTAAGCGTATAAAACATCTCCATGCCTCGTCATATCTGAAATCCGGAAGAATCGATCTGAGCGCATCTAACGGTGCAAATAAGGACGCAGATATTTGTCCTTTCTGGGTATGTGCGCGCCTGCGTGTGGTTTTCTGGACCTTGGACAGCATTAACAACCTCAAACAGAGTCTCCTTGATGTCTGTCCATCGCTTATCTGGATTCTGGGCACTTAACTGCATTAACAACCTGGCAGATAATTCTACCTGGAAAACAGGTCGATGATTATCGTTCAGGAGCAGCTGCGAGGGACTGTTGGCTTTGGCGTTGGTTAGACCCAACGACGAGGAGTAGGCTGAAATGCGCGCGGACAAGAGCGTGATAAGTATTTACAGAAGTGAACCAAAATGGTCGGAAATCTTGAATTTATCCGCGCCAGCGATAACCGATTGCAATGTGGTTGACCTGAGTCCAATACCGTGATAGTGCAGCAGGACGCTAAGCTAGTTAGTGCCGACTTTTGTGCGAGAAATTTGTACTCGCTATGAAAAGTCTATGGTCAGGACATAGTAGAATAATCGGTAATCGTTATCGACTCGATCGGCTGGAATATCAGATCGGTCTCCTAAATGTCTGTTCCTCTCGTCTAGGCTTCCAACATAAGCACTGAAATCGCTAGTTACAACCATTATGTCCGTAGAGTACACGCTGAGGAGCAGTTGAGACAGATCATGGTAAAATTCGCCTTTAGCCTCAGGAAGGCTACAGTCGATTGGAGCATAAGCAGAAACGAAAAACACGCATCGACGCTTCAGTTTATTGCTGTTGACACGAACAGAAACATCCAACCGAATTGTACACAGACAACTGCTGACTGGGATCCAGTCAAGCAGTGCACGGTTAGCTTTTGCGCTCACAGCGATGACAGCGCCAGCCTGTCGAAACGCACTAGACACCGAATCGTCCGATACGCGAAGAGTGAAACGAGAAGACGAGCTTGTATCTGATTGACGAAGTATTAACACTGAAGTTGGATTTTGTACATGTGTTTCGGAGACAATACACACATCCATTTTAAAAGTGTCAAGAGTCCTAGTGGGAGCAATCTGTTACCGTGTCGCAAAGTATGCGGATGTTGAAGGCACCTAAGTGAAGAGAATGCTCGCGTTTGAATATCCATTCTCTATTACCCTTACCGAGAGTTACAGGTTATCGATCATGATTCATTGTGGCTTCTCGTATTTAATTAGGATTGAGATGCCAAGGATGAAGAGCAGAGAAATAAATGCTTCCAAAGGGACTACTGGAGATTTCTGGGCACATCCCACTTCTCGGTTGCTCACACCGCAAAAGGGGTTTTCTTTGAGAACCTTAGCCGAAGCCTTTGACTCAAAAGTCTGACTCACAAGGCAGTGGGGCGTTAGCCCAACACGAGAACGTGACCGAAGAACCTGGTTTGTCACGTGAGACCTGATTGCTGTTCCTATCCTGTTTTGTGTTCGCTGGTGCTTTATTATCGACCCGCTTTTCGGATACAGTCCTTAGCTTCATGCACCCAATGGAGCAAGTGGAACGTGGACGGAACAGTATTCTTCGACCTGGGGGCTGCCCAGCTTAGACGGGCGATAGCTACCCACTAAAGTGCGATGACTTCTCTCATCCTTCGAAAGAAACCCGAGGTATTTCACTCCTACATCCATCTAATGAAGGTTTTTTGACCGGTGAACCGCTTTTCTCCCTGTTTATTCGCTGCTGTGTCCTTTCCAGAGTCGCAGTGGTTAAAACCAGATGTGGTCCATCAACTGGTTCAAAGAGAATGAACTTCGCCTGGTTTCTAACGACCGACCTACCAAACATGATTGTATCTTCGATTTGAGCAAGGCATCCTGCGTGACTATCCGGGTTATATAGATACACAAGCCATCACACCACACCAAGGTGCAGCCTCATCGTAATGCGAATAGTAGAGTACCGAATCTTATGACAAATCAAGTGATACGCTCAAACGGAGAAACTTTGTATGTACTCTTATCTGATTGGAAAATCATAAAGAACAACAGGTGAGGCTGGAGAAATGTTAGTTTCACAAATACCCGGATAATGTTATGAAAACTACTCAGTAAAATAAAAGTTGACGCAAGCAAGCTAAGATTCGCCAACGGTCTAAAACGTGACTTAAGACCATTTACACTTTACCGCTTTCGATGGAGAAGAATTATCTGACCACATCGTGGTGAGCTTTCCTGACTAATACCTATTCACTACGCTCATGAATCAGCTGAGAAACACAATAGAATGAGACAAAAAGAATCCAAGATTTGATTAACCTCAGGGGAACTTATTTTAGTTACAATTATTGGAAAGGGAAGGTTCAACAAAATATCGCAGTCCAGAAGTTGACCAATGCTAGCAACAAAACACTGGTGGTAGTGGGGAGGTTACAACTCCATTGCAATAATGACATCACCTCGAAAAGTCACGAAATACTCGCAAACTAATCATTCAGCTCGGGGAATAAGCCAACGGTTTGACATATGTTAAAAGTGGTTAACTCTGACGGTCAAGAAGTACACGGATCGACAGATCAACAGAAGAATCTAAGCTGGAAAGATTGGATGAACCAATTCCGCATTCACGAAGCATGCCACAAATGAACTAAGACAACATTATCACAAAGTGTTCACTGTATTAAACAGATGGAATACGAAATATCATCCGAATTTGGGGAGCATCACATACCTTGAGAAAGAGAACCGGCAGAAAGCAGCTGTAGTAAACCGTGTAGGAAGCATTAAACAAAACATCCATCAATCGAATATTGAAATCGCCTCGAAACAAAGCAACTTCCTCGCGGACTTGTTCAGCCGAATTCAAGCACTGATGCCGCAACAAAACCGTTGACTTTGAACCAGGTTCAATCCCGTAGTGATGAGAGCAATAAATGACTGGAGAGTTACCGATACTTCCGGTGGGTTCGTTCGACACGGTCATATAACGAATGGGAAACAATGCACTGTTGGGTGTCATGCCGGGCCAATCTGCACAAGCCCAAAACAGCTTAGATGTGATTTGCCTTAGCTGAACAAACGGAGTAGAAACGAGTAACCATATTAGACAGAAAATCCCCGTCTACCTTGGTCAGAAATCCGTGAAAAATATTCACCGATGGCGCACAGGATCTTCTGGATCGTTTGGGATGCGTTAAACTCATTCGTAGACACAAGTGCTTCAGTCGATCAGTGTTATAAAGGAGACAGGCTAATACGGGCCTTTAAGTTTGGGGATGAAAAGCAAGCAAAGGCATTGATAACCAACTGTGAAAGGCTAATTATACTGAACTCGAAGAGAAATAAAAAAGTTATCCATTTTGGAGACAATTGTGGTTCAATTACAATTAAGAGATGAAACATATTTACAGTTGTTCCCCGCGATGAACTATATTACACCAGGAGGAGCGTGGTCCACTCTGAAACATTTGAGATTAATTCTGTCTACTGACATAATTATTAGTAGACAATTGTTTGATGTAAATGAAAAGTAAAAGAATTTCTGTGGACGGTCAAGATTTTTCACCATTTGCGATAAGTAAAAACAAAATACACTCAAGTCTGTCAAATGTCGAACCCTTAGAAAGTAGCAATTTGTCAGACGTTCTCAAAATTTTGGAAATCCAATCCCAGCCCTTTGTTTTTTTTGGTTTTCAACCATGAGAAATAGCACCCACAAAACGTCGCAGTCAGAAAAATGTTCCCAATTTCGTTCAAACCAGCTTCACTGAACCGATATAAGAATGGGTCTCTAAAAAGTTGTACCCGGTTAGCGAAGAATGTTTTCACACGTGATTGGTCAAAACAAGTCGTCTATCGGATTAACCGATTTAGAGGTCATCCATTTGTGCAAACAAGCCAGGTAAAGCCCATGAGGCCGTTGGCAACTGAGGCAAACCACAGCCTACGTGTTGAGCTGCGACCGGTGTCAAAGTTCAACTTACCTGTCGCCTAAAGGTCTGGCGGTTACAAGAACTACAGAGCAGACTGACCCTGACTAAAAACTGAGTGACTGCGTCCGTGTGTGTTCGCACGTGTGCACAAGATAGGATCAGTGACAGAATGCAGAGGGGTTGATTATCGATCGTGATGGGGTTGTTGATTACAAACACCTCAGAGGTACAATGACAATTATCCGTTCTCGATCACAGTCACGCTAAGCAAGATTAGAGTTCGGTTGGTCCGTCTGTTTGCTTGTCAAGAATGAGCGGAATGACTTTTAATCAGCAATTCGTTAAAACTTCGTTTACTCTTTATAACTGCTCTGATGAAAAACCTGAATTTTTTTACAAATCATGCCTGGGATTACAATGAACGGACGTAAAGCATCAGTTATATACGGAATGAAGTAAGATTCAATCTGTCAAGCTCGTTCCAACTCACCAGTAAACTGGAAAACATTGTATTGTACTGTACATCTTTTGTGAGCTCACGTGCTCGCATTTCAGTCAAAAAACATTCGCTCAAGAAACCATCCAATTCAGATTTCATCTTATTCATAAAATATAATTAAAGGACCGAAGTTTATATACCGAGATTAGTGCACCATGTGTTCCATCTTGTTGGAACCATAAACAAGATCGTGCGAATGGCTTCATTGCCTTCATGGTAGGAGAGAGAAGATCTGCCGTTCTAACCTCGAACATCAGTTACATAAATTTCAGGTTGTCTTACATAGATGATTGGGAAGAGTAAACGAAATTCTAACCAATTCTGTTCATCTCCCTCCATTATTTACATGAAAAGGTGACTACTAGGAACCATTTCAGTAGACAAAATTGATCTCCAAATGCTTGCGGCGGAGCCAAATGTGCTAGACAGTGCGTGAAGTAGGACGTGTAACCGCGGAGGCTCACAGTACGCAGACAGAATGAAGAAGCTTGTACTCAAAGCTTGAATTGGTAGGCCACAAGAGGACCGCATTAGACAGCGCGTGGTAGCGAGTCCAACGGATCTTATATGGTTCTCCATCCGGAGTCTCAAGGTCCGGTTGTCGGTTACCCTTAATAGCAAGATGGGCTGAGACCACGGATTAAACACCTTTGGCTGCACTCATGCGCGAGCATATAAACAAAAAACCTCCATCGTTACACGCGTGATTAACTTATGAACTGAGGACACGAAAATGAAACAAATGATTAGAAACTGCATGCAAAATCGAACAGCGGAGGTCTTTGGCGTCCACTGCTACCTGTTCGATTAAAATGACCCAATCCACAAAGACGTCAATGAGGGAAGAGAGGAGCATGCTACTAGATGACTTTTAATCGAATCATTCGCGAACTTCCACAAAGATACAATGATAAGAAGTTATCCCACTTGCCTTCTGAAGAAATATCAAAAAATAACATGAGTTATGATATGAACACCATATACTCTCGAATGGAGCAGTAAGGATTATGCAAACCCTGGTGGAATTGACGATATATCAGCGATTCTGATAATAGCCCCAATAGGCTTGACTAAAGAATGAGACAGAAAAATTTCACAAAACAACGGATTTAGGGTTAAAAAATCAAACAGGAAAAGATTAGAAGCAACTTACAAATAGAGCAACAAAGCGTACAGATACGCACAATAGAGCCAAGTATAGCCCATGGTATCCACACCCAGTGCAGTATATACGGCAAGAAAGAACCAAGTACCAAATAGGGGTATACCACCTAGAAATCGCAGAACAGGATATGCAGCTAACGGTCCGGAATACAACTGTAAAATAAGAAATAAAAATGTACGATAAGTACAACAATGAAGACATAAAACAATCTATATTAGGCATGATATTTGGGGGAGGGTTAACTAGAATAAAGGAGATATCCATGAATAGCATGTTTAGTGTTAAACATTGGGGTTTCCCCATCAGCTGCAATCCAGATCCGTGTTAAATCGGATTAATAATAAAGACGCAGTGATTTTTAGTGATACACCACATTTGAGTAGTGCCTGAAGCCACAAAAGTGAATCTGAAGAATTTCTTGGCCGGCTGACAGTCCTTCGGACTCCATCTTCCCCGCACAAACCTTAGGTTATCCGATCAACCCTGCACTGGAAAGCACCAAATCCCAGTTTCGTTCTTGTTAGAGATCATCCCACAAACTACTCGCAAGTCATTGTGAGATATAAACAAATATCAAAGGCGAAGCAGGTTTAGATGTGGATACGTTGGCCCACCTTGTGGAGAAAACCTGACTTGGTGGGAGGCATTCGCTTGAAGTTAACGGGTACAGAGTTGTCGGGCTTTGCTGGCAGTCATGGAAGACTGCATCTGAACAAACTTAACTTGCTGATTCGGATCAGCCCAGAGGGCAGCGGGGTGACGCAGTGGTAACAAGCCTTCGAGGTGAGAAGATCCGGGTTTAAACCTTGGATGCAGCGGAGGATATGCACCACTGATGCGCTTTAACAAGAGTAAAATTTAAGTCTGGTGCTTCCGCGTGTGGGATTGATCGGATGACCCCATGTTTGTCCGTGAAAGGTGGAGTCTAAAGGATAGTCAGCCAAACAAAGTATCATCAATCTCACACACTGCTCGCAAGTAACTGTGGGATATATACGAACCTGAAGATGTTATTTTAAATGTTTATCAGTCAGTCATCTAATACAACATGAGTACAGTGGAATGGAGTCTTCGTAGCTACAAACGCACTACTGAGGAGAACCAGTGTTCTCGACTTTGAGACCGAAAGTCGGGAATCAGTTAATGTCCAAACAAATTAGGAACTATATTATACCAGCTGACGCCATTTTACAGGCGTGCTTGAATCACGTACCCGCGTTAGATCAGTATATTAGTTCAGTTCACCTGGACACCAACCTCGCATTCCTGTGCTCTGGTTTTGGTTGCTATTTCTTAGCGTCATCAAGTAGGGGGAAGAATGACTAAAATCATAAAGTGAATAAAAGTCGAAAACAAAGCAATAAGTGGATTAATGCATCAATGTCTTACGTATCAGAATGTTGTACCGATGTGACTTGGGTATCAAAAAAATGTAACTGATTACACATCTGACGTGGAAGAACAGAATGCTTTCTTGGGGGAGTGGGCTGGCATATTGCCAATAGACGGCTTAGATCGTTCGATAAACGGCGAGACCACCATGCATCGTATATAAACTATTGTTTTAATAATAATAAGTCGAGACGGTTTGAAGGCAGAAACGTCTTCCTACTAAAGCTACTGGGACGGATCGTAACACTTTGCAATTTGACAAAGTCAGTAGACAGATATTACGAGAGGAATTCCTGTCGTTCACTCATCTTGGTGAGTCAATCAGAAAGTACCAGGGATTTAATAAATAAACTAAACGGGGCATATTCGAACTTGAATTTTGCATTTAGACTGTAAAAGCAAGGCTTGTTAGCCTTCCTCAGCTTCTTCTGAACTCGAAGAGGGAACGGATTTATTCAGCGATCCATTTTCCGTGGGAAAACTTGGTACGGACAGTACCTCCATTTCAATAGCGCCCTTGTGACTGAACATCAGAGAGCTAGTCAAAACCCTATTCTCCAGGGAGAGAAACATCTGTACGGAAGGTACCAAATTACATCACCCGTTTATTCGTTTTCACAGTCAAACAAGAAACCAGACCGAGCCACCTGTCCCTGAAGTGCCAGAAAAAGATCTATCTCTCCTGCAAGGAGATAACGACACGCCTTACTACACAACGTACCAGAAATGCACTACATAGAACATACTATACCAATGCGATGCACCTTCACGGATTTACCCGGGTGCCTCTCCACGGCCCTATTCAAAGATCGCCACTCAATCTAATCTACCTCCCGCTGCATCTACGCTTTCGCTTGTAGCTGCAAGGAAGTGGGGCTGACTGATCACTGCAGCCTAGGATGGCCGAAAAAATGTTAAAGTGCATAGGCGATGTGATGACTTGTCCTAGCCCATAAAAATAGACTGCACAACGTAGGCTGACCTCGACCATCGCTCGCCACTTGGTAGAAAGTGATGACAAGTAGATCGGGCGAACGCCTTCTCGGTCTCGCTACATTATCGCAACAAACACCGACTAAGACTATGAGGCATTATCAGCCGCTCACACCAAACCCGCCCTGTATCTAAAACCGTATGACATTCACACAACCTACTGTGGTTTTAATCAATCACACACAAAGAAACAAACTTGCATCACGTTCTATAAAACTGCATGAATTAATCACCTCGGTTCATAACTTTCTAATCTTTTACTTGACGTTATACGTACGCGACTGATAAGAGTAAACGACAAGAACTCCTCTCGTGGTTTCTTCCGAATTGCTTGTTCATTACGGAATCTGAATGCTTCACTATCAACTTTCTTGACGTACATCTCAAGTCTCTTGATGGTAAGTTAAACCATGGCATACATCGCAAACCAACATGGACAGACCAGTTCTGTACCTCAGAAAGGAAAACGAGACTTAGTTTGCTAACTTGGAGCTCGATTGAATATGATCTACTCGGCTGAGACAGTGACCGAAGAATTAGAAAAGCTGAAGCAAACACTTCTGAGGAACGCGTGCACTGAACGCGTCATTCAGAAGAACATATCAGAGACCAACGGGATAAGAAGAGATAGTTGTACATCCAACTCCCTTTCAAATGCAATGAAAAAACGAGTTACTTGTACGACGACTGGAAAAGACGATTACTCGCGCTTATCCTGTTGCCACATTGCGAACTCGATTCACCAGACGATTGGTGATCTTCAGTTTCATTGAAGACGAATTGTCTGTCCCTAACTGTACAGTAACCCTTCGTCTGTTTTTTCATGTAACATAGACAAAATGATACGGTAACTATCACGAAGTGTCGAAGAGCACAAATAGGTATGCTTGAGGAAAGACTGCGGTACACCTTGCAAGCACCAGGCATCGTTGAATGAAAATTCACTCGAAATAACCGATAAAGTCCAAACAAATGCATCGTTAACAGCTTGCAGAGGCTGCTGTGACAAGGTTGTTAAACCCACCGCTTTGTTCTTACAGGCGATTCCTTAAACCACTCCAACTATCCTAGCCACGATCCAAAACCAACCTTCGAATTCAGCTATGACCCAGACGTTGGCCCTTTGTCCGAAACCGGAAGTGAATAATCGTACAACCCTGTGTTCATTGTTTTACTGGTTCCCTCCTAAGCACGAAACAAAAACTATTACTCTTCTACCTTCTCCCAACTACGTAACAACAACTTTTGTGGCTAAATTAACACATTTGGAACAGACAAAGTTCGCAAAATTTCTGCTCTGCATATGTACTGTATCAGTGACGAGGATGATTTTATCGTAAAGTTACATTAGTTGTAGCAAGTGACTATTAAACTCATGCAAAAATGCCTTACGTTTATAAATCAGACTTTGGTATATGTCTCAATCGAATACGGTAAAGTGATGGACCTTGTTTCGCGCGATGTTTTACACAGAACATTTCAATTAATGTCGAAATCTAGAATTTAAAGGCGCAATCCTATTAGTATAATTATTATTATTACACCGGCTTGAACACGTCTTACCGTGCTTTTCAACCGGAGAAAAAAATGAAGATGAGTTCTGTATGCCGAAACGGGTTAAAAGTTCACATAAAACATCCCTTGTTTGCTAAAAACACGGGAAGGGAACGGAACTACGGAAATTCTGTACAGCGATAACTTTGAAGGAAGTAGTCAGAACTTGGAACGAGTGGGATTGGCTAAGAGAAAGATCGCAGTCAACAATGACTTTTTCGGGAAATGCAATGGATGCCATTATGTGCTTATCACATAAGTCTGAAGAGATTCCTCTGGGCTATGCTAGAAACAAGACTGATGATACGCAGACCTTAACGAAGAGTGATGTAGTCCTTTTTCATCAGACCAGGGATAACCACGGGAGAACAACATATAATTACGGGAAATATACAACGGTGTACGGAGGAAGAAATAAGAGTACGCACTAAACTGTCGCAGTTCACACATTTGACATGACAATGGACGCAATTTTCGAACGGTAATATCAAGATTTAAAGACCAGTGTAAGCTCTCTTGTAAAACCGCACCAATATATTTCATATGGTTTACACGTGCAAGAAGAATGGAGTTAATGGTGGTACTGTTTTCTATTTTCATGAGGAATATTTTGTCCTAAAAGCCTTTGTTTAAACAATAAGTAAACTGAATCGAACAAGATGAGAACGGTTTGTGAAACAATACATACTCACCGAAAGAAAGATTCGGTATAGTGACGGTGTAAGACCCATGAGAATGATGTGAGCCATTACATAGTAGTCGATTGCTTCGAAATCCTGAAATAAATGAGTCACAATCTGATTCTCAAATAAACCTACGATAGCGTAATTAAACGGAGAGTCCGGAATCCACCATACTGTCTTGTATAAATTCAAGTACTGAACTAGCACGGACAAAATAACCAGGGCACAGTGAAGTAGTAAGGGCAACAGACCGGCGGAACTGGGCAATGAAGGAAGCAACACGTGACGTATGACAGAAGCATTGGATTGCCCGGTGGAATCATTGGACCTGAGGTGAGAACAAAGCTACCGAGAACTTACTTTACAGTCGCAGTATTTTGGCATGTGTTAGAAAGTGATTGACTTGTAGTAGGTCGTGCGGTAAACCGTCGACCGATGGGCATGACAACTAGTTTACTGGAAATTCTAGCTGAATACAAATGAAAGTAAGGTTTACAAACGCACGCGATATCGAACAGCATGGGCATTTATGAACTGCAATGCAGATAATTATAAAATTTAAACGAACTAATACTAGTTAAATCGTACCCTTTGAGAATTTGCTTTGATAATTCTAAGAACTGACGAGTTAGCATTGAGGTTACTCTTTGGGGCTATTGCCGATTAGCGTTGTGCAGCATTTTATCCAGTGGAACTGAGACTGCGAGTTGCGAAATGGCTTCCAGTGTCACTACCTGCATCGAATCACGTAACAAGAAGAATTGTCTTGTAACTGCATTGCGCTCTATGTATCTTCTAATCCTATTTTCAATCGTTTTCGGTGTTCATGTTTTCCTCAGTTTATGGCTGGTGAGAGCTTATACAGTTTCAGTTTATACAACCATTACCCTTACACTTCTGTGCTTTGGTTTCGGTTGTTACCTCCCAGCATCGTCCAGTAAAGGGCAAAAAGAATAGAAGCATCAAGCGAAAAGACCCAAAAATTGAAGTAATAAGTGAAATTCGAGGAGACAAAGAAAGAGCCCGAATGCAACCACGTTATTCACCGCGACACCCAACCATGCCACTCAATGTTTCCAACCTTTGGCAAGTGGGTTGCGTGGATTCCAACCCATAAGTCTTACACGCCCTACTTGACCAAGTCCACTGGTCAAGGTTTTCATACTTTTTCGCCATGTCAAGGAATGACCACCTCGACCCACCTTTCAACGAATACCTGCCTCGGAGAACAGTGTACGCTGAGGAAGTCTATCCGTGGGCATACATAACACATGTCCCAACCACATCAACCTGTTCAGATTCAATACTTGATCCAAAGACTGACCTCTGGTTCCCAACACCTTACGCCTAACCCCAGCATCGTTGATACGGTGTTCCCACTATACTCGGGCAATGCTATGGAGATATCGGTGCTCAAACACCGACAGCCTTTGCCTATCTTCTACCCTCAACAGCCATGTTTCTGAACCGCATAAAAGAACGGACCTAACAACCGCGTGTACGCTCTACCCTTAACAGACAATCCGATGTCACGCCGACGCCACAGATGATGGAGGTTGGCAAAAGCCAAACGCGCCTTCTGTATATGCGATGACACTTCATCAGTTATCTGTCCACCGGGTGAGATGTAACTTCCCAGGTAACAAAATCTATCCACTTCAGCTAGAGCTTTCTCTGCCAACACAACGTTTGGTGTTGAACCAACCCAGCCCTGCAACAGCATTTTATACTTTGAAGGTGCAAAACGCATCCCAAACATTGCTACACTATTGTTAAAGCTATCTGAGAAAGCTTGCAACTTACCTGGATCTTCACTCAGAAGAACAATGTCGTCCGCATATTCCAAGTCAGACAGTTTACTACCTGAAAAAAGATCGATCCCGCTATTCTGACACGAGTATAGGGCTATCTTAAAGAGGAAGGATGAAAGAGGGCAACCCTGACGAACACCACTTTCCGTGGTGAACTCGGGTGAAAGAACACCGTAGGCATGAACTCAGCTTCGGCTGTTCACAAACAAGCATTGGAGAAGAGAACTAAACTTCTCTGGCACATCCTTCAGTGAGAGGCAGCGCCAGAGAACTGCGCGGTCCACTGGGTCGAACGCCGCTTTCAGATCAAGAAAGACAGAGATCGTGGGCCTACGGAAGATGCGTCTGTGCTCTAAGGCTTGCCGAAGAGTAAAGATGTCGTCGATACAATCCTGACCGGGTCTGAAACCGGCTTGATTCTCACGTGGACACATTTCGCGCACGCTGGATAATCGGTGGAGAAAAAGGCCGGTGAGCAGTTTAGACGCGATACTTATCAAGCTAATTCTTCTGTGGTTTTCACAAGAGGACCTGTCACCTTTCTTGTAAATCGGCACAATCACCAATTCACACCGTTCCGTGGGAATCTGCTCACTATCCTGAATAATACGGGAGTTTTGTTAACTCTGAAAACCCCGGGTAGTCCGGAAAGGCATGTGTCCATACAGCGTCCAGCTTCCTCTTGAACACTGCCACGGTGTTCGCTTTCACCATCGCCTTGGGAAGTTTATTCCAGTTGTTAATTAGTCTGCAAGCAAACGACTGGACTCTGGTGGATTTTTTGGCTCTCTGTTTGGTTAGTTTCATTTGGTGTTCACGAAGAGCGTTTCCGTCGCGGGTAAACAGCGGCTTGTTCGTGGCTGAGAACCCATTCAGTTGTTTCATTGTTTCGATCACCCCCGCCCCTCTCCTGCGTTTCAGCGACAATAACCCAAGCTCTGCTAGCTTGCTCTCGTAGCCCGAATACCGTTCTCGTGAACCTTCACCAGAGAATGGGTGTCCATCACTAACTGCAGAGCTCAGGCCTGGACTACATACTCCAAGTGGGGTCGGATCAAGGTCGTTTATTGTGGCAGCAGCACCCTAGGGCTCCTCGATGTGAATGTTCTGCGCAGCTAGTACATGACCCTATTTGCCTTGTCAGCAACCTGTAGACATTGCACCGAGGGTTTAGAGTCGCTTGAAACAATTATGTTGAAGTTTCTGACTTCGCATTTTTGGGCCAATGGTTCCGGGTTTTCCACGTTTAAATGCCAAATTCTGCTGAATCTCTCGGCTATCAAACGTGAGCATTTTGCCAAACCCAGAAGCAAGCCCCATGTTACAGACCAGTGGTAGACACCATCTAGGCCCAACTGAACCTGATTAGATTCTGGGCATTCAAAAAACTCCAGCTCATCTGCGAACATGAAGCAAGGCGATCTTATAAACCGCGGTAAGTCGCTGACATACATCAGGATCAGTACGGGACCCGGTACTGATCCCGGAGCGACCCCACTGGTTGCTGTCCCCATCTAGGACTTCGTGGCCTCAACTTTGACGTAGAATCCACGGTCAGCTAGGTAATCTTTTAACCATTCCGTTGGCTCTGCAGCCACGCCCATCTACCCTAGCTTATGTAGAAGCAACCTGTGGTTCACACTACCAAACGCCTTACGAAGTCCAGACAGCATACTTCCACCTCCTCTCCCTGGTCCAAACTTTTAGTTGTCTCATCAGAAAGGCTTAGTAAGTTGCTGAGGCAGGACTTGCCCCTCCGAAAGGCGTGCTGTTTATTGGCGATTAGGTTGTTTTCCTCTAGGTGCCTTAATAAAGCATTTCGGATTATTTTTCCATAACTGTTAGCACTACTGATAGCAGGCTAACAAGCCGATAGTTCGTCACTTGGTCCCTTAAGCCTCTCTTGTGAATTGGCACGACTTCCGCAGTTTGCCATTCACTCAATGACCTAGCCTCCCTCAGAGATTTGTTGAACAGAGTGGCTCAGGGCCCTGCCAGGGTTCGAGTCAGCGGTCTGAGAACGGCTGAATGCATTCAGCATGGATTCCACCTGGTACCGAGGCTTTCCCCTTGTCGAGAGCGTCTAATAACAACCGCACATTGCCTGGTGTTATTTCCCATTCCTCCGTTGGAGTAGTCCCAGGACACTCTAGGGTCGAAGACTGCCTTCCCCCATCGATCCTGTGGACCTCCTCGGAATGGTCTCGGAGGGTTTCCGACTCCTGTTCATTATTCTCCGCCTGGTTTTGTCCCCCATTTTTAAATCTCGACAGTTATCTGCATATTCGCCTTAGCCCGGACGTAGGTAAAGAACACTGGGTGTTTCGTGGCCGCCCTAGTTGGTGCCTAGTAAGAGTATCAAATATTCTTACCAGGGGATGAGGAATCGTTCTGCTTGCCATTCCAAGAGCTAGTAACTAAAGTGCGAGCGACTAAACAGAGATCTCAGCGCGAGTTACCAAGATGAACCCGGCAGATTAAGTTGTCAGACCCTAAATGTAGTACAAGTGCATAAGTGTAGTTCAGTTCAGTTCAGTTCAGTTTGCACAGGACTTGGTGTGGCTAGAGCCAATGGTGTGTCCAGATAGTTGTGTTGTCGGCGCGTTTCCGTAGCTCCCAACACTGCGTGATTTTCTTTTTCTGAAAGGCAGAAATTTTGTGCAGTATCAGCCCTGGCAGAGTAAGGTGGAAACAATAAGTAAATTGCATCTGACCCTAAAAGCTGCTTAACATAACTCGGGGTATACTGTCACCCAACATAAGTCTACTGCTTTCTTAAAGGCCTTCACTGTTGTGGTATTTATGACCTCTTCCGGGAGCTTATTCCAATAGGGTACCACTCTATTTGAGAAGTACTTCGCCCTAATTTGGAGCCTCGAATGTTTCCTTTGTAATCTAAGGCTATGCCCCCTTGTGCCTCCCTCGGGGATCAGCGAAAAAAGGTCTTCTCGACTTATTCCTGACAGTCCTTTCATTACCTTGAAGGTTTCTATCAAATCCCCGCGAATGCGCCGTTTTTTCATCGAGAATAGGTCTAGGGCACGAAGATGAAGATTTGATTGGAGGTGATTTAGGTGTAGACGTGACGCGATATGGTCTGCAGGCAAAAAACTGAAATTTCGCCCGCTTGTTAGTTTCTCCACTTAAAAAAATACAGCGCTTTGGACAGATTCCCTTATACTTTCCCACTAATTCGTTTACTTCCAACACTCAGCCTTCACACATCACCGCCCCGTGGTGTAGCGCAAACCTGAAGTTCAGTTCAGTTTGCACAGGACTTGGTGTGGCTAGAGCCAATGGTGTGTCCAGATAGTTGTGCTGTTGGCGCGTTTTCGTAGCTCCGTGAGCTTCTTTTTCTGAAAGGCAGAAATTTTATGCAGCATCAGCCCTGGCAGAGAAAGCTAGAAACAATGGGTAAATTGCGTCTGACCCTAAGGACTGCTTAACATAATTCGGGGTATACTGCCACCCAACACAGGTCTACTAATTTCATGAAGGCCTTCACTTTTGTGGTAATCATGAACTCCTCCGGGAGCCTATCCCAAAAGGGTACCACTCTAGCTGAGAAGTAATTTGTCCTAATTTGTAGCCTCGAGTGCTTTGTAATCTAAAGATACTCTCCCCTGCTCCTCTCTCTAGGATCGGAGAGGAAAGGTCCTCTCGATTTAGACCTGACATTCCCTTCGTTACTTCAAAGGTTTCTATAAAGTCCCTTCGAACAAGCAGCCTTTTCATCGAGGACAGATCTGGGGCACAGAGAGGCTCTTTGTGGCTAAACCCCCTTGTCCATTCAACATCCTAGTGGCTAGCCCTTGCACTTTCTCCAGGAAGTCTATATCTTTCTGGTAGTTCGGTGCCCCGGCTTGCACGCAGGACGCCTAGCTATGGCTTGGTATAAGAGAACAAAATGTTTCGGCTGTCTACACAACTTAATGGATTTAACACGAAAGAGTCTGTAGTGCTACCAATAAAGCACTCGATGACGAAGACTAACAAATTTGTTTATTTGAACAATGACCGTTTTTGGTGGCGCCACTTGCTCCGCCTGTGTACGTCGTCTGCACGCCGTTGCGCTCCTCCAATACACACGTTGTCCCGCGCCAGCGTTTTGAGTTCTGCTTTGCGCGCTGCCGAGTATATTCGCTATCGTGTCACATACCGAGGACCACGGGCTATAGACTCTATACGGGAGCAGGTCCTGACTTAACTGAGATAAATCCCAAACTGGTGAGCCCGAACAACAAATTAATTCTTGAAGGACATTCGTAAGTCCCTCAATCACATTTATTCGTTTACATATACACTTTTTCGATATCTAAACGGTAAATTCCGGATATCAGTTACCATATCCCTTATATGTATTTTCTCATATCCATATTATAAGTGTTTCACTTTTGCTGCACTGACCTCTTTATATCATTTTACATTTGATATACCATTGCAACTATGGCTAGCAACGACCGTAAACCTGACCCGGAACCGTCCGTTTCGACAGTCTCCCTAGCCGTCCCTCAGTTTTTTATTGATGATCCGCAACTCTGGTTTCATATGTTGGAGGCAGAGTTTGAATCGCATAGAACTACAAGCGAACGAACCCGTTACTTGTGGACTATCGGTCACCTTCCCCGTGACGTTGCTACTCAGATACGCGACGTAATATTCAATAACAGTTCTTACACAGACGTGGAAGACGCGGTAGTCTCTTGTCTTTTGCCGTCAAAATCGTCCAGACTGAAACGGCTGACCCGAGGGACAGAGTTAGATAGCAAGAAGCCCTCTGAATTACTGAGAGGAATGTAGCAGCTGGCGGGGCAACTTTCAGAGGAAAACGTCCTTAAAGAGTTGTGGGTACAGCGACTACCACCCAACATTCAAGCACTGCTCGAGGTTTCCAGCCACCTTAAGCTCACAGAAGCGGCTAAACTAGCGGACGGTATTATGGACCGGTACCATCCCCAAATTACCGCCGTAACAATATCGAGCAGCCCCCAGACCACCGCTCCCACCGTAGGAACACACTCCGAGGACACTCTGATAGCTGCTTTCGAGCGGGCTTTCAGACGTTTTTCCTCTCCTGGTTGTTCTCACTGTAGAAACCATATATCTTATCACAACTGTGACCGACGTGAACGTCTCAGAAGCCCTTCCCCTGACCGCCTGGTTAACCCATCTCGATCAACGTACTGTCGATACCACAAACGGTTTGGGGAGAAGGCTCGGAGCTGCGAAGCCGGTTGCACCTTCCCAGGTGCCAAACAGGGAAACTAATATCCCGACGCGTTCCGACGACTAACGCGGTCGGCAGCCATAATAGCAGTCGTCTGTTGTATGTCCGAGATTTAGTTTCCAATAGCCTGTTCCTAATTGACACCGGTGCAGCAGTAAGTGTCATTCCAAAGGAGGCAGGTGATGCAACGAATCCGTCAGTCCAACAACTGCGTGCTGCCAATGGCACTCCCATTGCTACTTACGGCCGTAAGTCACTCACACTCAACTTAGGACTACGTCACACCTTCCGCTGGGTGTTCATAGTAGCAGACGTCCCTTATCCCATACTAGGCATCGATTTCCTAGACCATTTCGACTTCCTGATCGATGCACGAGGCCGGAGAGTTGTCGACCGGCAGACTTCTCTTTCCGTAACCGGGTCGTATTCCTCTGTGAATCACATCACGCCCCTATACATCGAACCGCAGGCCGAACACCCGTACGCAGACCTACTTTCAGCTTACCCGGCAATGCTAAGACAATCTGGCCCCCTTCCCACGGTGACCACAAAAGTTGCCCACCATAATGTCACTAAAGGACCCCCAGCATTCATCCGACCACGTCGCTTGACCTTAGACAAGCTATGCGTAGCACAGGCTGAGTTTGAACACATGCTAGAATTAGGCATAATACCCCGTCCAGTAGCCCTTGGGCCTCGCCCCTTCACATGGTTCCTAAACCTAATGGCGATTGGCGCCCCTGCGGTGACTACAGGGCTCTCAACCAGGCTACTCTCCCGGACAGGTACCCCATTCCACATATTCAAGATCTTACTTCTACCCTGTCTAGTTGTTCTGTTTTCAGCAGAATCGACCTCGTTAGAGCCTACCACCAAATCCCAGTAGCAGAGGCTGACATCCCTAAAACCGCTGTCACAACTCCATTCGGACTATTCGAGTTTTTGCGCATGCTTTTTGGGCTCAGCAATGCAGCGGAAACCTTTCAAAGGTTTATGCATGAGGCAACACGCGGTTTGAAGAATGTCTACGTGTACTTAGACGATATTTTGGTGGCAAGTTCTTCAAAAGAAGAGCATATGACACACCTGCGTGCTCTTTTTGAGCGCCTTAGCCAACACGGTGTAACCATTAACCCTGCTAAGTGCGAATTAGGTAGGACGACCATCACGTTCCTGGGTCACGAAATCTCAGCCTCAGGCATACAGCCCCTGCCTGACAAGGTGGCGGCAATTCGCGACTATCCTGAGCCTCACTCTTACCGACAGTTGCGCCAATTTTCTGGCCTGGTTAACTTTTATCGCCGCTTTATCCCACACTGCGCCGAAATAATGCAGCCTCTAACAGACCTTTTACGTGGAGGTAAGCGGAAATTCATTTTTCCCGACACGGCGCAGGCAGCTTTTGCTTTGATCAAGGATGCTATCGCCAACATATCACTCCTTGCACATCCCGATCCTTCTGCTCCCCTGGCATTAGGAACAGATGCTTCGGACACGGCTGTTGGAGCAGTGTTGCAGCAATTCGTCAACAATTCATGGCAACCAATAGCTTTCTTCTCCAAGCGTCTCCAGCCTTCGGAATCCCGATATAGTACGTTCAGCAGAGAACTGCTGGCAATCTATTTGGGTATCCGACACTTCCGGCACACACTCGAGGGCCAATTGTTCACAGTGTTTACAGATCATGAACCACTAGTTTACGCCCTCCAGTCAGCTTCTGACCGATATTCGCCACGCGAGATTCGCCACTTAGACTATGTTTCGCAGTTTACTACGGACATTCGACACGTCTCTGGGGCACACAATCCCGTAGCAGACGCACTCTCACGCGTCCACAATATCGACTACCCACTACCCATGGGCATAGACCCAGAAGCAATCGCCGCAGCCCAAACGACAGATCCTGAGGTAAAGCAACTCAGACACAACAGCTCCCTGCACCTAGTGGCAGTGGCCCTTCCAACTTCGGACGTAACTATCATTTGCGATGTGTCACAAGGTCGACCCCGACCACTAGTTCCTGCCAGTTTTCGCCGACGAGTTTTTACCAGCCTCCACAACTTATCGCACCCTGGGGTAACCGCCTCAGTGAAACTAGTCACCGAGCGATTCGTCTGGCCTTGCGTCAAACGTGACGTACGTCTTTGGGCCAGTGCTTGTCTCCAGTGCCAACGAGTTAAGATACATCGTCAAACCAAATCTACTTTAGGCACATTCTGCGAACCGGACGCACGCTTTCATCACGTGCATGTGGATCTCGTGGGGCCACTTCCGCCATCCAATGGCTGCGTCTACATCCTCACTTGCGTAGATCGTTTCACTCGCTGGCCACAGGCCATACCTATTCCTCGCCCAACCTCAGAGGAAGCTGCAAAAGCATTTCTAACCGGTTGGGTGAGTCAGTTCGGTTGCCCTGCTATCGTGACCACTGATCGCGCTTCTCATTTTGACGGCGCCTTCCACGAGCTACTAAACGCATTCGGTTGTCGACACAACAAGACGACGGCCTATCATCCTCAGTCCAATGGCATGGTGGAGCGATTCCATCGCCAGCTGAAAGCTGCCCTTCGTGCTCGTGATAATCCATTATGGAGTGAAGTTTTGCCGATCGTTCTCTTAGGACTGCGTAACACCGTTAAAGCCGATATGGGTGTTACGGCGGCTGAACTGGTTTACGGTTGCACACTACGACTTCCAGGTGAGTTGGTTTCTCCATTACCACCTATGAGTTTTAATTACGGGGATTACGCAAAACGGCTGTCGCACCAAATGCGGGTTATAAAGCCCACCCCACCACGAGAACAAACCCTGAGCAACTACATACCTACCGTTCTAGCTACCGCCAGCCATGTGTTTATTCGAGTAGATGCAGTGCGATCACCACTGCAGGCGGCTTACTCTGGCCCGTTCCGCGTCGTCCAGCGAAAGGAAAAGAAATACGTGGTGGACGTCGAGGGCAGGAAGGAGACCATCAGCATAGACCGCCTCAAACCAGCCTTCATCGAGGCAGAACCCACCTCGAACAACCCTCTCAGTGTCCCTACCTGCTCACAACCTTCGGTTAGTCGTCCCGAGTCGGCCCCTGTTACTCCCACTAACGACCCCTCGTTACCTGTTGCAACACCAAACTCCGCGAAAGACACAGCTGCACCGGTCAACAGGAGAAATCGACGCGGCCGCGAGCTGCGACAGACAACGAGGTTTTCTGAATATGTAACAGCTGTATATACTTAAGTTTACTCTTCATATTCAACTTGCACATAGTCTTATTATACATGAATGCACGACCACGTGGTGATCACGACAAGGGTGGCGGCAGCCTGTATTGCGCCGGTATGTCCCCCTCAGTCGAATATCTGATCGCGCCTCGAGGCGCAGCTTCCTTGTGTTTCTTTCCTTCCAGCTCGTCCCGTCAGACAGAACCACGTGGAATTCCAGGATCTCGCATGGCTCCAACACAAGGCTCACTGGATCGCGACTGGACTCATTTGACGCCGGACGCTGGCTCGCTTACGAAGGCAATGACAACCACAGGGACACGGAACTTTGGGATATGCCGACAACGACAAACGCTACAACACAACCACCACTGCCAGGTCACGAACAGGATCTACCCCGGTCGGATAACATTTTGAGGAGGACGCAATTTTGCGATCGACGCACAGCGACCAGTGTGAGTCATGGAGAACGGCTTGTGCTGGCTTCGCTGTTGTGTTCGACCACGGCGGGAGGCATGGAAAACGTCTCTCGCCACCGAATCCGACGTATCCATCACGGGTCGAAGCCCAACTGCGACGGCCTTCTAGGGGGGGACCCCTGTAGTGCTACCAATAAAGCACTCGATGACGAAGACTAACAAATTTGTTTATTTGAACAATGACCGTTTTTGGTGGCGCCACTTGCTCCGCCTGTGTACGTCGTCTGCACGCCGTTGCGCTCCTCCAATACACACGTTGTCCCGCGCCAGCGTTTTGAGTTCTGCTTTGCGCGCTGCCGAGTATATTCGCTATCGTGTCACATACCGAGGACCACGGGCTATAGACTCTATACGGGAGCAGGTCCTGACTTAACTGAGATAAATCCCAAAAGTCCCCTCCTGGCCATATTGGCTACTGCGGTGCACTGCTTCGACGGCTTGAAACAGTTGTTTGTAACGCACATGCGTGAAAATCCTCCCTCGTCCTATAGTTGTATTATTGAGACTATGCTCATTATTCTACTGACCCTCGAACAAGTACAGCACCCATCAATCACTGCACTTCAACGTTTGTTTATATTTTGCTCACGTGAAGTGGCATAATTTTGATTCGAACGTGGACTGCCGTGACGGCGGTACCTGACGTTGACTTTTTTGAACTCTGGTCCTCGTTTCTAGACGTTGTGGCTGTACAGTTGGGGTTTGTACATATTTATATGCGTATAACTTGTCAATCCAGTACCGTAGAAACTACGAATCAATCTTGTTCTGGTTTTGGCGTTCGTTTTGCAATTGGCTACGCGTTATTCACAGTCGGAATAACCGTTACAATGCTCAGCTTGGAATCTCCAGGAGGAAATCAATCAAAAATGCCGAGAAGAGGATAAAGGCAGACCGAAGCTGGGCAGGAGGTAACCCGGCAAGTCCCTGGGGTATTTTTGGCTGATATTGATTCCCCAAATATTGCTACGTCTACTAGTATTGTCAGTGCAATTCCATGTACTTAAGCTAGTGGTACAGAACCTAAAGGTGATGATATCTATCGATTGAGAATAGTTGAATTAGAAACCCAGCTTAGAGAGGCTAGAGAAGAAGATGAGTCTGGCAGGAAAGATCGACTCCGAAAACGGGAGCGAGAGGTGATCCTGGAGACCACCGAGCATGCGGCCATTCAGCCTTGCAATTCCGTGGAGAGATTGGAGCCGACTTGTGCCAGCGTAACACACGCTATTGACTTACCAAAGGTGGAATTGTCCCCATTTGACGGGAGTGCAGAACAGTGCTGTAAGTTCGTTAAACAACACGAGAACTTTATAGAAAGGGGAGTATCCGATCCAAGACAGAGATTCCTTTATCTGCTACATTACGGCCGTGGAAGAGCCAGAGCGGCGATCGACGGGTTCTCGATGCTGGATCCCGAAGATAATTGCACTCAGGCACGTAAAATCCCGAATAACCTGTTTGGGCAGCCATTTAAGGTCGCTCGGAATCTGATCGATGATGTACTGTCGGAGGTAAAACGTTCCGAAGGCGAGTCGGGCTCTCTAGCCAGCCTGGTGATAAAAATGCAGAACTGCGGCATCGCACTGAATCACCTAAATTACCGATCGGACCTGAATGCGCTGCACACATTGGAGGCCATAGTGCGCAGTTTACCCACAGAACTACAGAGTAGATGGGCCGAGGAAGCCCAAGGGGATCAGTAGATTTGGGCAAGAAACTGCGTTTGAAGGTCTGACGCAATTTATAGACCTTCGCGCCCGAATAACAAACAGTTGTTTCGGTCAACTTGTGCGCGAGACGAGCAAGTTACCTAGGATCGCGACGACGCAAAGCTGGACCAGGGAATAAAGTAGGGACCAACCATGGGCAGACACACACACAGTACCTCGCGAAGGTGAAAACTTGCCGGTGTGTAAGGTTTGTGGGGCGCCTCATCGCCTAGTGGGACGCTCTCGCTTCCGAAACGTAGACGTCGACAAACGATGGGAAATAGCTAAGAGACTGGACGCGTGCTCCTTCTGTCTCAACGATTCACATCGAGCAGAGGTGTGCCGAAAGAAACTCAGCCGTGGTCAGGATGGATGCCATGGGGAACACCATTACCTACTGCGCAAACCCAAGAAATTGAATGCCGAAGAAAACCCGAAGCCAAGTGTGGTCTGCTCGGTGTCTCGCTCCAATAACAAGCCCTTTAGCCTGGGAGAAATAGCAGTTGGCGTAGAAACCCCAGTTGGGGTTATAAGAGCGTTGGCCTTCGTAGATAGCGGCTCGGATACTACTCTAATAGGGAAGGAGTTTGCAGAGAAATATGGGATCAGAGGGAATCAATCTTCATTAGCGGTGAGCACAGTGGGTGGCACCCAGGTCATCCGATCGACCAAACTACACCTACAACTCGTTTTCCTGGTCAACAACGATAGAGCTGAAACTCCAGAAGCATTCGCCGCAAAAGATCTGCCGATGAGAGCATCTCAGTCGGTGCAATCAATTCTGACTCAGTGGCCGCATCTCGATGGGATTACGATCGAGGAGTGGCAGAATAACGAAATTGATCTGCTGATCGGTTGTGATGTACCGGAAGCGCATTGGGTCCTGGATCAAAAAATAGGAAGCCGCAAAGCACTCTATGCAGTACGCACTATATTCGGCTGGACTTTATATGGTAGTACAGATGGAAGATGCGGCGAACAAACCCAAATCAACTGCACTTCAGTGGAAACGGCGAACATTGAACAGGAGTTCCAACAGCTGTATAACGCCGAATTTGCCGACCTGGCCATTGACAGACATGCCCCGTCACGAGCAGTGAGTCGGCTTTGAAAATGGTAGCCGAGAACGCCAAGTATGTAATAGATCGTTTCGAGGCTCCCGTCGTGTTGAGACCCAACCCGAAACGCTTGCCAAACAGCCGAGAAATGGCTCCGAAAATATTACGCTTCCTCAAAACCAGGTTAATTCGAGAGCCACAATTAAGGATAGAATACACGTGGGCCATGCAGCATAGCATAGACTTGGGCTATATAGTAAGAGTGGATACAGCGGTAATCGGTGCAAACTTGAAGTGGTACCTACCTCATCACCCGGTCGCGGACCTAAAGAAACCGGGGAAGGTCAGGGTGGCTTTTGACTGTGCAGCGAAATGTCAGGGTGTGTCACTCAACGACCATATACTACGGGGCCCAGACTGGACGAAACCACTAGCCGAGGTTTTATGTCGTTTTCGGCTCGAAAAAGCGGCCCTCTCTGCGGCCATACGTGAAATGTTTCTACAAGTGAAGATGCCCGTTGAAGACAGGGGCGCCTTTCGTCTTCTCTGTTGGCCTGAAAGCGACGCAAACCGTGCACCGGACGAGTACAGGCTGACCGTGCATCCCTTTGGGACGATATCATCCCATTCTGTGCTAATTTTGCCCTCCGAGAAACCCTCAAGCGTTTCAGCGGCACCAGCGATCTGTTAGGAAGAGTAGTGAATCACTCCTACGTGGACGATTTTCTGTGTTCCTTTGACGGCCCAAATACTGCTATTCTATATATGACCGAACTGATCGCCACTCTGGAGGCCGGAGGATTCAACCTCACTGAATGAACTTCAAACAGCCAGGAGGTGCTCAATTTTATCCCGAAGTCTGAGAAAATGGAGTGTGCGAGTGAGCTTTTGGGATCCTATCCACAAACGGGGCGCACGCTTGGACTTCAATGGAAACACGGAGGTGACGAATTCATATTCACTCTGCACCTACTCAAACAACCGGCCGCACGGAGAGGAATCCTATCATCAATCTCAAGCTTCCATGATCCCCTAGGTTTTGTTTCACCATGGTTGTTACCGGGAAAGTGCTTGTTGCAATCGCTGTGCCAGAGAGGGACGGGTTGGGACGAACCTCTCCAGGATGAAGACGACAAGCGATGGCGCGACTGGCTGCATAGCCTAGATCAACTTGGTGAGATGAAAATACAGAGATGCTTGAAAGGAATCAAGTGCAAAACGACGTCAAACTCCACTTATTTTCTGATGCATCAGAAATAGGCTACGAAATAGTGGCCTACGGCTGCTGGGTAGACGAAAATGGTGGGCGGCACGGTCAGACAGTATTCACAAAGGCGAGGTCAGCTATTCTGAAAACGGCGTCCATTCCGAGTCTGGAACTGACTGCAGCAGTACTGGCCTTGAAAGCCACGACGCTCATTAGGAGATGCTTCGATCGGATAAACTGGGAACCAAACTTTTGGTCGGACTCAGCCGGTTGGAATGACCGAGGACTGCCGTAAAGAAATCGATGGCCTCGTGCGCTCGGTGGTGGTGGGAACGAACAAAGAAGACGTATTGCCGGATATCTGTAAGATATGTTTGCTTGAAGGAGACAATGGCGAGGGCAAATGTGACACTGCAGACCAAGATAAAGCTAAGTCTACTGATACCAACCGAGGCTGAATTTATTTATTTTATAATAATAATAATAATGGTTTATTTCGGAAGCGCCCGAAGCATGCCATGTGCATGATCATGTAGATACATGTGGTGGAATGGACAGATATAATTCATGGAAATTTGGAGACTCTCATGAAAATATTGGATAAAAAGGCTCAGAAGGGGGAACAAGGTAGGATGAAAATAGGATGAACGTATGCACACCATAGAGATTGCGTGGAGTTTAAATGAGCTCAAGAACGGATTTGAATGGACGCCCGGTGAGTTTGAAAGTCAAGGTCAGGTGGACTGAATGGCCGGTCCCGGGCAATTACATATGGAGGCCGACTGGTAAACATGAGAAAGGCTGGAAGTCGGTATAAAGAACTGCAGTAGCGAGGAACGATGGAAAAAAAGGTGAGGTGCACTGCAGTGGATTAGATGACAATGAAGCATTTGTTCTTTGCAGTGAATTGTCGGCGGACAGGACACAAAACTCACCGTAAAACAGGCAGCGAGCAATGCAAGACGTAAAGGGATGATCATACGACAAAAACGATTTAGAAGGATTGGATACGGTAGATATGAGGCACAGATGTAGAATTGATGGATGCCTATGATGACGGTCGTTGGGATGATAGCAAGAGAAATGGCAGGTGAGGAACTGCAAGATGCAGAGCGTGTGCACATAGATATATATGCGTAAGTTTATATATATATATGGATTGATTGTATATATATGTATAGGTGTAAGAGAAGCAGGAGCAATAACAATGGGGTCCTAGAAAAGAAAATTATCAGTCAATAAGAGGAGTAGGTAATGTTAGATCAATTGGTTGTAGGATTAACTTTGGAATTTCGTGGTGGATTAACTTCATGACAAGTGCACGTGGCAGCCCAACGGAGAGAAAAATAGAATGTGGAAGCACAGAAGTGATGAAGACTGTTAGGAGCAGTTCATGGAAGAGTGAAGATGAAAGACAGGATCAAGGAAAACAGGTAAGAATGGGTCTAATTATTTGATCAATGCAGGTGCGAGATTTAGTGACGGACCAGAGAAATCGGGTAGTGACAGGTCAAACAATTTGGAACTGTAAAAGAACGTCACGACGTAACATTGTCATTACAATGGTGGAACATGGAAAAGCGGACCACACTGGAAGGTACGGAAAAATGCCTGTAGCGGGCAATAAACGGATCAAGGGATGGAAGCAATGACCGAGGAGACACAGGTAAGAAATCACCAATCAGATCATTTTACTGCAGATGAAACACGAGGGAGGCGGACAAGGAAGCGGGAAGCCCCGAGATAAGTGGGCCAGCAATAGAACAAAAAGGCCACAAAAATTGAATGCCCAACGGAGTTGGGGCAATGGAGCTGGAGAGCTGTGTGCCGGCAGACAATTGGACAGGTGGATACTAATCAGGACACTGGAAAGAACCGCAGAGGAATCGCGGTGCCAAGTGAGGAAGGTATGGTGGTGGTGATTAGATAATAAATACGACTGTAAAAGATGCGAAGTTTGGAGCGGCAAGTTCTAATATGCGGATTGGGCATGAGTGCGGGTGCGATTGGTGCATCATGGCATGGGGCACGAGGAGGGATTTAACAGAACGACAGGTTTAAGGAAGCTATCAATGAGCGTTCTGAGCAGAGGGTAACACCAAGCGCATAGATGATAGAAGCCAGCAATGACGGCAGGTGGGAAAAGAGTTATTGGCGAGCGTCGACAGAGAAGAGTGGTTAGGACGATAGTGACTCAAAGCAGTGAAAGTTGATGTAGAGAGAGGCGGTAGGAGGAAGGACAAAACGGGTGGGTGTGCATACCGTGGTAGGACGACAAAAATAGGAAGTGGAAACAGATGATAAGAGCTATAGGTGAGCAAGCTGTGCCGGAAAGTAGATGAGGAGCATGCAATTTTCAACCGACAGTATTAGATTCGGTAGTCCAAGAAAAGTTAGGGCGTGCCATCCGCAACAGGTGCTAATGGGTGGGACTGACCGTGCTCTGGGCACCCAACCTGAAAAACACTTCGTGAAGTGAACGCAGGAGGTGTGATCCACCAGTCCAGTTGCGCTCGCACATCGTTGCAGATGGCCTGCACGCCCGATGTGCGCCGGCCATAGCGGTAGATCTGACCGCTCCCCGCACTGTTGGGAGTGGCACGAGTGATCATGGATAGTTGTACAGGGGACAAAACGACCGCGATGGGGGTGCGTGAACCAGGAACAATTGACGAAGACGTGAGACCATGGACAGGATAGCCAACGGAAACAGCGAGTGGTAGACGACCGTGTGGCAATATTATCCAGGTGCACCTGCCAGGGAGATGGTAAGTACAGTGCCCGAAGTGGTTGGCCGTCACGGAGGATCACTGGAAAGGGAAAAAGGATAGAGAAGCGCAGTCTGGGTGTGCCCCAGTTGAGAATCAACGGATACTGAGGGGAAAAAGTGAATATGATGGATAAGAGATGAACGTAGGTGAGCAATAGGGTCACCTTATGATGGCAGGAGGTAGGTTCGCTGTGGATCAGAGAAGGCAATGGCCTTAGTTCGCGGGGTGTACCTAGTGGCCTGTGACGCATAGGTAGTAGAGTTACAGTGTGAGGCCTTTTTCAAAGGCCAGGTCGGCGGAGACGAGCTCATTGGTGAGCAATATAGCATTGGGGACTGCTAAGTATAACAAAAGTGCGCGCCTAAAAGCAAACATTGAGAAGGCACTGCTTAAGCTGAGGGGCAGTTTATTCCAGATTTTGGAATAGGCCGACAGAAAGAATCGGGACTTCAGACAGAGATTAGAATGAGGGACAGTGAGAGAGAAGGCACGGTGCCGGATGGGGTAGGAGCAGGGTGCATCGAATGAGATGGGATAAGAGGTGTAGGCCAGGTTATGGATTAGCTTAAAGAAAAAAATCAGGTTGAGCCTCATGCGACGAATCCATAGAGGCTCAATTTGTAGGAGCTCACACCGCTGGCGGTATGTTAGGGCTAGGGATACGTCCAACAGCCTTTTGGTGATAGTACGCTGAACGTTCTCAAGAGATACAATAGAGGAACGTGGCCAGAGGCTGGAGGTAATGGGACAATATTCTAAGAGTGATCTGACGTGTGAGAGATACATGGAGAGGCGACTGGCCGGTATTAAGAAACACCGATTGATCAGGCCTAGGGTTCGCTTAGCCTTAGCGATTTGGAACGATGTCTGTTCTGAGAAGTTAAAGGAACAAGAATAGCGTACGCCAAGATCGGTAACCATGGGGTGTATGGGGATGGGCAGGCCGTCCAGACAGATTTGGCCGGGTTTTACCGTGCACTTGTATGGTAGGAGGAAGCTTTTCTCCGCGGAGAATTTCATGAACCACGAGACGCACCAAGTTTGGAGAACGAGTAAGTCATGCGATATGTTGCATAGAGTCACGGATAGGTCACTAGGGAGAAAAGAGTACACTATTTTTATATCGTCGGCAAAGAGGAAAGGAGTGCCGTGTCGAATAGAAGAGAAAATGTCATTGATATGAATAAGGAATAGTAATGGGCCTAGGACACTGCCTTGGATGACGCCGCTAGTAATTGGTTTGGCGGAAGATAGGTGGCCGTCGACGAGCACGGCTTGTGATCTGTGAGAGAGATAGGAGGATAGCCAGGAGAGGAGAGGGTCAGTAATACCGAGAGATCGGATTTTGGCCAACAGATGAATATGGGGAACACGGTCAAAAGCCTTAGACATGTCGAGGTACAGGACAATTACAGAGTTGCCGGCGTCGGCAGCAGACGATAGGACATTGAGAAAGTCAAGCTGGCAGGAAGAGCAGGAACAGGAGTTCAAGAAACCATGCTGACCAGGGTTCAGCAGGTTGTTAGATAAGAGGTACTGGACAATGTGTCTTTTGATAATTCTCTCCATAATTTTGCAGACTACTGGGATGTGATTAATGGGCCAATATTATGCTCAAAACAGTGTGCCATGGGCAGCCAGCACCAGTATATGAACGACAATGCGGGGAATATGATGTGGGGTTTCGGCGTCGAGTCAAAATAAAAGACTATCGCGCACCATCACTCCATTGCGACATGGGGCCGCAGGACAAGGAATCGTGGTCAAGCAAGACAACAGGGCAGAACATGATCAGAACGGAGAAAGACCACAAAGGAGGGATGAGGAATTGGAATGCAATGTGGGTAATGTTTGAGTCTACGTGAAACACGATGAATGGATCTAGCGTACCAAAAATTGCCTCACCGACATTGCGCGGATCACAGTGGGTAGGGGATAAAGTGAAGTAGAGAAAATGGAATTCTAACGGATTCAAAGAACACTACCAAGTGGCTACGACAGACAGATGAAACGAGAAAGTTCACGGTAAATAGCAGCGGGTCGAAATGGATAATTTTGGACTGTGGGTATGGTTGCAGATTGGTCGCAGAATTTGGTTACGATAATTTTACCTAACGAGGATAATATTTTTCCAAGATTTTCGATGGAATTCGTTTGAGAAGCTCCTTTGGGAAGATACGTAATAGTTCCCATCCAATATCCAAATAATCAAAAACGCTACAATTTTCGTAAGCCCCTTGAGAGATGAAATTTTTCTCGAATTTCGTCAAAAACTCCAAGTATAACAAATCTTCCGGGCTGAGAGCTTCCTCACCAACCACGGCTTTCATTGCTTGAACATCTTTTCCGATTGCGTAACAAGCGTACAGTTGATTTGAAACATCCGAATGATCTTCTCGTGTCATGTCGGTACCAATGGCAGATTTCATCAAACGAGACAACGATGGGAGAACATTTATGGGCGGGTATATTTGTCGATTATGTAATTGACGGTCTACGTAGATCTGCCCCTCGGTAATGTAACCGGTCAAATCGGGGATAGGATGAGTAATATCATCGTTGGGCATAGTCAAAATAGGTATTTGAGTGATTGAACCGCTTCGCCCTTCTACACGCCCGGCACGTTCATAGATCGTGGCCAAATCCGTGTACATGTAACCAGGGAAACCACGACGACCAGGAACTTCTTCTCGAGCAGCTGAAACCTCACGTAAGGCTTCAGCGTATGAACTCATATCCGTCAGAATGACTAGCACGTGTTTTTCGCACTGATATGCCAAATACTCGGCGGTGGTCGATGCGATACGCGGAGTGATGATGCGTTCAATCGTCGGATCATTAGCAAGGTTAAGAAAGAGACAAACGTTCTCCATTGAACCGTTCACTTTGAAATCTTGCATGAAAAATTGAGCAGTCTCCATATTCACACCCATGGCAGCAAACACGATGGCAAAGTTATCTACATCAGAATCCATCACGCTCTTGTTTGTCGTTTTGACTAATCCAGCTTGCCGACAAATTTGAGCGGCTATTTCATCGTGAGGTAGACCAGAAGCAGAAAAGATGGGAATTTTCTGTCCACGTGCAATAGAGTCCATTACATCAATGCTGGAAATCCCCGTTTGGATCATTTCCTCTGGGTAAATCCGGCATGATGGATTAATAGGCTGACCCTGAATGTCTAAATAATCCTCAGCCAAAATAGAAGGGCCCTTATCTTTGGGCTTTCCTGAGCCATTAAAAATGCGACCCAACATGTCTTCTGAGACCGGTGTTCTTAGGATGTCCCCAGTAAACTCGCACGTTGTGTTTTTAGCGTCGATACCACTGGTTCCTTCGAAAACTTGTACGACAGCCCTTTTCTCGCTCACTTCCAAAACTTGACCTGTGCTTTGCGTACCGTCTGCGAGTGTAAGACGCACGATCTCGGCATATTTAGGGAACTTTACGTCATCCAGTATAACCAGAGGTCCGTTCACGCCCGAAACTGTCTTGTAAGTGATCCTTGGCTGAGATATATAATCTCTGGTCAGAGCTTCCTTGTGCACTGCTCGTGCGACGTTAGCGTCCATCATACACACGCGGCGCTCTGGGTCGTGTAATACGCCCTTTTTGAAGCGCGGAACTGTAACAGAGGATTTTCATTGAGGTGGGACGAAACTGTGAAGCATGGAGGTGGTATACATAATAAGCAACAATAAAGGGAGGTCGGGACTACCGAAACGGAGGAGGGCCGGTAAGAAATCATCTGGTCCCGGTTTCGAGGAAGGTTTAATAGAGGAAACTGATTTTTCAGTTCCTAGATGGGTGAAGGGAATCGATGAAAGAGAGGCAGAGGTGCAGGGGTGAATTGTAGGAGGGGGAATGCCAGGACAGCTTATAAGGGAGGAAGAAAAATGCTCTTTGAAGGCCTCAGAAATAGATGCTGGAGTATTAGCGGTAGATGAGCCGCAGATGAGGAACTTGGGCGAGGTATGATTGGATTGATTGGACCTTTTACTAAGGAGGTTGAACAGGTAACCAGCTTTGTTTGGGTGCGCTAGGGCGATGGCCTCTTGCCTTCTCAGATGCGAATCGACCATGCAACGCAGCCTCAGTTGTAGCTGGATTATGAGCAGGAGAATTGTAAAGTCGTGTGATCTAGCGAAGGTAAGTTGCGGCTTAGCCAGCTTACGCTCTAGAAGTGACAGGCTTGAGGTGCTGGAATTGGGGCGTGGATCGGCACATGGGTTGGCGGTATTTGGGCAGTGTAGAAAGTTGGAGTAGAGAGAGTTCACAACAGTGAGGGGATCGGATGAAAGAAAAAATGTGTCCCAGTTAAGGGAGCGGATTATCGTTGGCACTAGGGGCCAGTTACAGGAACGGTAAGAAGTCAGAACAAGGGGATAGGATTGCATCGGATGAGAACAGCTGAACTTGCACCTGACAATACGGTGGTCACTACCCGGGAAGTGTTCAGTAGTCTGGGTGATCATATCAGGAACATCAATGGAGAATACTAGGTCCAAGACGTTGTTCCCCCTAGTAGGGCAGGAGACATGTTGGGTCCATCCACCAAGACGGACACAAGAAAGGAAGGTGGAGAGGGCGGGAGGGCTAGTATGGGAGGACCAGCAAATTGAAGGAAAGTTAAGGTCACCCGCAATAATTTTTGCACTGGCATGGTAGTCAAGCGCAGCATTAAAGACATCCATGGTTGAGTCAATTTTTGCAGGCTCCAGACCCGGGGCGAGGTAGACGCAGCCAAGGAGGAGGTTCTGGCCGGAAGCGTGAATGGATAGCCATAACGAATCCTCAATAAGGAGAAGAGGGGGCTGGTCGATAACACTAGCGTGGATAGTGCTTTTGACAGAGGCTAGTCAGCCTCCTCCACGCCTGGACTGGCGGGTGTTCGAGAGGCATTGATACCCAGCTATGCGAACAAGGTCAAGCGAAGCATCATCTGACGGCCAGGATTCAGTTTTTAGTATAATATCAGCGTTTGACGTAAATGCCAAGGATCGCAGGTGCGATATTTTTCTAATTATTGAGCGAGCGTTAATAAGAACTACTAGGAATGAGTTCAGTGTCGGTGTGCGCAAAGCATGGATGCCAGGTGCAAGACTATTGGGATCGCTGTGGCGATTGGAGTCGGGTCTCAGTGGGGATAGAGCGTCAGTAGAAGGGGGAGGGCAGGCAGTGTTGGGTGGGGGACGGAAAGTAGGAGAAGCGTTAGCATTAGGCGCAGCCGATCGCTGTGGGTGATTAATACAGTGGGTGTGCAGCACACCGCTGATGTGGGCCGGAGGGGTGTCACACGGTGCAGAGGGAGGGGGCACCATATGACAAAGTGAGAGGTTAAGAATATCTGTCGAAGCGGGGTGGACAGGGGGGAGTGCGTGGTGTAAGGTGCTAAGTGGCATGGCATCGAGTGGGGAGCTATCAGTAATATGAGTCTGTGAAAGTTTATGGATATGGTCCATAGGGCGACTTGCAATATGGCCACGGTTGCGGAGGGCACCGGTCAGGAAAAAAACGATATCTTGACTGCAGGTAACCCACCTGTTGGGCAGAGTCAGTATAAGGCCGGTAGGTCGGTATGGGGGTAAAGGCATGTGGGAGAGTAACTGGGACGTAGTGTGAGGTGGGGGGCGGGAAGGGAGTGGCGAAATATGGAAAGGTTTGCCAGGCTCATAAGGGGCAGGGGAGCCGGTAAGTGGGGAAGTGAGGCAAGGAGGCGGGATACAGGTACGAACCTAGAGTATCTGCTAGGGTATGTACGTGGTACTTCAGGGTTAGATGAGGGTTGGTGGAGGTGAGCAGAGGGGAACAGCGGAGGCATGCTGGGGCTATAGTATGGAGGGTTGGTGTCTTATGCGCAGGGAGGGATATACGGTAGCAACGGAGATGGAGGGTTGGTGTGACCCATGCGATCAGAGAGAGGGAAAGACAGTGGAAGGGGGTGCTAGGCAGTGGAAGGGTGAGTGGCACTGGCAAGGCCCTGAAGGTCACTCCTACCCAAAGGGACGATGGCGTTAGACGAATCCGGATGGTGGCCCAGTTGGTTATCACCTGGAGGATCCGAGAGTACGCTATAAGCAGAAGCCGATTGAGAGTGGGGGCTAATGGGTGGGGTGATTAGTTGGGCAAGTGCGGACCTGGTAGGAGTACCAGGTAGGCTTATGGGGGGATTAGAGCGGCACTTATGAAGATAGAAACGAAGTGTCGCGGCTGAGCTAGCAGCTGGTGGGTAGTTTGTAGAGTCGTTAGAGCGAGAGCGGTGGGTGACAACATTTGTCAACGGCCCGGAGGACGGATTGGAAGTAGTACGGCGGGGCTGCTGGTTGTACCAGGGTCTTGTTTTGGCTCAGAGACTATGACGGGGGAGCGCGGCTTTAATACTGAAGTGGAGCGCCGCTTGGGGCCTGTGGTCGGGGAGCGAGAGCTACTGCTGGTAGAGGCTACTGTGGGAGATGGTAAAAAAGGGCGTTTGAGTGGAAGCGGAACCGGGGGTGGGGAGTTAGACATATCTAAGTCGACAGTTTGCAGGCAGGCAGGGTGAGGCGCTGGGCTCGCCTTTGACTTCTTGACAGAGGGGCATTGGGTAACCTTCATGTCTGTTACAGTGGGGTCAGTCTGCATGGGCAAGGCGGAGTTATTTCTCAGCGAACGAAGTATTTCCCGTTGGAGGGGGGTTTTATCAGAGAATATTTTGATGTCCTTATACGGCGAAAGGGTAGCAATTGTCGACTTGTTGCTAATGAACTCTGTAGCTGTTAGGTCGTCCGTGAATTGGAATAGCGGGGGGCAACTTTGTCGCTGGGACGTTTTACGTAGCCTCCTGCAATGGCATCTATAGTGAGCCATGTTGCACGAACTTAGTATGTTGTGTTTCGCCAAGGAAAGTGGTAAGCGGTCTGGAACATGAAAAACCACTGCTTTCTTGGAGTTTGTGATGCGGTGGTATATTTCAGTAGACACGGAGTCGAGGAGGTGTCCCACCGAAACCAAGTTCTTGGGCGATGTAGCGGCTACAGGGTCAAGGAGAGTAGCCAGGGGTGAAACCTTTGAAAGGATTTCATCAATCAGCTCGACATTGTTGCTAAGTTCGACGAAACTCAGCTTAAGGTCATTAGGACTATTAGAAGCTTCACCGTCGACGTTAACGAGGGTAAAAGAGCACGACCTGGTTTTTGGGAGGGGCTGGGTGCGTTTGGATTTGCCAGCTTTAGCGATACGGATTTTCCGAGTACTGGTTGGGGGCCGGGATAGCATGATAAGTAGAAATATATGACGGAGGTAAAAAGGTAGCAGGAAATCGATCAACTAGACAGAGACAAGCCAAGGGCCTGAGCAGACCAGGAGTGTTCCTGGGTGCTATGTGTGCAAAGGTCTAGATGAGACCAATGTGGCAATAAGGTACGGGCAGTGAGCTATATGACCCGCTATATATATTGTTGGGACTAGGAGACTTCGGACGATGAGGAACAGTGAGATAGAAGAAATTTTGCTGTGTGGTGTGCACAGGTTGAACCCCACAGGATACGGTAGGTACTTAGCTATTGCTTGGATCACAACAGCACGTTTTGCGGGAGAGTATATTGCAAGTATGGGGTCAAGGGACCGGGTGGAACGAAAGTGCGCTCTTATGGCAAAAAAACAAGTGAATGGAGGCACAGTGGGACAAAAACTTCAAAAGGTGCACCGGAGGATGCGTAGCGAAAATAAGGTAGGAGTTGGGTTAGAGCGATGGGATGTAAAAACGCAAGATAGAGCCTACTGTGGCGAGAATCAGGAGAGATTTGCTAGATAAGCCATGTAGAATGTAATTAAGTGGAATTTAAGCAGTGAATAATCAATATAGTCTATAACTCTAACTCGCGATTATTCAACCTGTGTCCAAGTGGATATTAGTTATGAGTCAAACATACTCCGAATGTGATAACATCACATGTTAAGCCCCTGATGTTCGAGTAACCCGCAGCCATCTCGATTCTTCATCGAGAATTCTCAGTCTTCATCTTGTCACGTACTTTACTCTTATTCGGGGAGCCTTTTCCTTCTACATTCCGTAATCTGTCTACGCCTCCTGATCACATCTAAGTCCTTTTTTGTATACGGATAATGTCGCATCATCCACAGACGAAACTCCCAGGCATCGAGGTGTGGAGTATAACTTCAAGAAGACTTGCAGGCGTGTCTGTGACTGGCCAACGATAGATGAAGCCCATGGCGACCTACGTATGCACTGACTTAGGGTCTAGGTAGGTTAGGGTGAATCAGTGCTTCTAGTTACTCCTAGGATGTTGACCGTTTCATGGGAGAATTTGGTGGGTGGTATAACGTACATGTGTGGAAATCCTGTCTAGCGATTGTCACATACTTGTATTGTTGAGACTATGCTCATTATTCTACTGACCCTCGAACAAGTACAGCACCCATCAATCACTGCACTTCAACGTTTGTTTATATTTTGCTCACGTGAAGTGGCATAATTTTGATTCGAACTTGGACTGCCGTGACGGCGGTACCTGACGTTGACTTTTTTGAACTCTGGTCCTCGTTTCTAGACGTTGTGGCTGTACAGTTGGGGTTTGTACATATTTATATGCGTATAACTTGTCAATCCAGTACCGTAGAAGCTACGAATCAATCTTGTTCTTGTTTTGGCGTTCGTTTTTTCAATTGGCTATGCGTTACTCACAGTCGGAATAACCGTTACATCGTCTACGATAAAGTCTTAGTCTTTGACTTGAGAGTCCACTTGCAAGAAACCCATGTCCTTCCCACCAACCCTTGTATTTCTGGTCAACCACTTACACTCGGTGATGTTTAGTGGAGGGTCTCATTTGCGTGTCCAGTTTTGTACTGCCACCACGCCAAGTTTAATGTCGACTCCAGCTATCTTGGCATCATCGTGAAACACGAAGGTTGGGTTTGTAAGTTCACGTGCTAGATCACTGATGAAGATGAGGTAAAGCAGAGGGCAGGGCACCTGGCCCTGTGGCACCCCACTCGTTACACCTTCCGGTTTTGAGAAATGACTGCCCACCTTAACATTAAAAGTTCGCCCTGCTAAAAAACTATTTATCCATTGTCTTGCCTTGCCAACAATTCCCAAAGATTGCAGTTTGACATCCAGAAATCCTTTGTTCACAGAATCAAACGCCTTGCTGAAGTCCAAGTAGCAGACCGCAATCGATTTCCTTTCGTCTAGACTCTTGGTTACCTCATCGAGGAACAGCAGGAGATTCGCCAGACAGGATCGTCCCGCCACAAACCCATGCTGAGCATTTGGTATGAGGTTGAGTTGAACCAAATGCCTAGAGATCTGTTTCCTTACTTTTCGCTCCAGGCACTTACACAGTACTGAAGTCAAGCTAAACGGCCGGTAATTTTCGGCCTTTTGCCGGGGTCCACTCTTGCAAATTCCTACCACTGCGGCTCTCCTCCAGTCTCTCGGCACAATTCCCTCTCTAAGTGATGTTTCATAAAGCTTCGTCACCGGAGCCTTCAGGACCTCGGCCAGAGATTGAACGGTTGCTGGATAAATCCCACCTGGTCTTGCTGCTTTATTCCTATTCAAGGTTTGCAACTCCGCGTACACTTCTTCTCCTACAGTAAGTTCGGATACTGGAGGCGCCTATGGGCCATCCATTCTTTCCTCTAAGTTATTTTCTGGTCGACATATTCTCTTGAAGAACGCCAAGAGAATGTCAGCCTTTTCCTCGTCGCCTAGGGCTAGTTGCCCCTGTGCCCTCTCCAAAGTTGCAACAATTTCTCTCATACGTTCATGGGATTGCACGTAAGCGCAGGATAGCTTTGGGTTTGTGCAGACCGACACAGCTAACTGACGTTCGAAGGCATATTTTTCTACTCTTTGGATCACTTGAACTCTGTTCCTGGCCACCTTACAGCTGTTCCATGCCCCCTGAGTGTTGTACAGCTTGTACGCCGCCCGTCATTGCTTACGAATGACTATAGCCTTGCTGGCTTTTGACTTCCACCATGGGGATTGATTTCTGCTGCCAGCCACCCTCAGAAGTGCAAACTCCCCTGTAGGTTCGCATAGCCCCATCTTGAGGGCTTCCCAACGTTCCCCTACAGAGGCACTTGTGTAACCAGGAGTCCACTGAACTTCCTCCATCGCCCTCTTTATTTCACCTGTATTGATTCTCCCGTAGCGCAGAAGCAACACGATTTCCTTCGGCGCCTTCCTGAGTCTTGATGTGACCCTTAGGACTAAATGATCACTTTTGCCCAGAGGCTCCTCTCACTTAATTTCTTAGACGTCCTGATGGTGCCGAGTTATGATCAAATCAAGGGGAGATGAGTGCTGTCCACCTCTGTTTCTAGTAGCCTGAGTCACATGCTGCGTAAATGCGTGTAACTGGAACCACTGTAGAAACTTGCCGCTCGTTCATCTCCTTGGTGCGATCCTGCTTTCCCAGTTAGGTTCCGGTAGGTTAAGATCCTTAATGAGGCGAAATTTTTTGTCTGTGCCGGCTCTACGTCCAGCATTTGCAAAAGCTCAACGTCTTTCTCATCTGTTGCTAGCGGTGTCCTGTGGATGCAGATAATGCTTACCATTCGCACCTGAATCCTGATAAAGCAGGATCTGGCCTGTGCATTACCAGAGGACAAGTTGAACGGAGCCTCCCAATATCCTATGTCGGTCAGCATTAGCAGTGCTACTCCGCCCTCTGCCTTCCGCCTGTTCTATCCTACCTGTAGGCAGCTTGTCCCTGAAAGATCATCGTTATCTGGTTTTATCTGGGTTTCCGTCAACGCAACGACGTCAGACCCTGCGATCCTAGTCGTCAACCCCCCTCCTTTTCCCAGGAGGTTGCAGGTGTTTGTGTACCGTACTGACGGTTTACTGGCCTTCGCTGCTGACTTTATTGCGAATTGTATGGCTGGAATAAGCTCGGAGGCAACCTCCGAAGTGATGCCCGTTTTGTGCCTCTGTAGGTGTCAGCCGTGCTGAATCTTGAATATTAAGTGATGCTCTGGGTTTCGTGGCTTTTTCTTCCCCACCCGTCTACCTGGTGTCGGTTTCAATGTGCACAGCGGACGTTTCTTCCTTTAGAATCACCATACCGATGGCTCGGGTGGTCTTGCGACCACCTCGGCCCAACTGTTTTCCCGAGCTTTTCACTCCGGCACCTCCAACTTCGCTGGTTGCACCGGAGAGGAATTTTTGGGCGTCTCCTTTGGAGTCGAGCTAGCTTATTGCATTTTCTCAACACCAACTGGACTGATAGCCCTGTGAGTCCCCCTGTTTTGGGTCTTTCGAACTAACTGAACTATGGCTTTTTGTTTGCCGGCGTCTAGAGCCACCTTTGGCACCTGAATTACTCCTTGGGCTTTAGGTGTTGACTTCCCAAGAGGGGTCATCTCGAATTGTGTTATATGGAGAATCGGTCGCTGCAAATCACGTGTGCCTATTCCTAAAGAGACCCTGTCTGACAAATGCTGGACTGTCAGGTGTAACCCTAGCTATTCCCTGAGTGCCACCCTCAACTGCTCCCTCCCTGGACAGCAGCATGTCTCTCCGGTAGACACTGTGGAACACAACTACCAGGGGTCGTGGTAGCGCTGGTTGGGTGCCACGCCATAGTCCTATTCTGTGGTACTTGACTATTGGTGTCGTAGGAGGTAGGCCAGCCACCCTAAGAACCTCGGTCGCATGCCGGCTGTTTTCGTCCCCCCTCCGATTCTACCGTCGTTTACGATGTTTTCCCTAGAGTTATAAAGTAGCATTCTTCTACTCTTGTCTGCCATGAGCCTTATGTCCCGCATCATGCGTTGCACTTCAGCTTCTAGGCGTTAAACCTGCTCCTAGGGGGGTTCTATTTCCGTCAGGAGGCTTTCTTCCACATTGGTGAAACCTGTCATCCCCTCGTTTTCTTTACCTATTGGCTTTGGTTGTCTTTTTTGGTTTTCTGATCTGGCACACAGTTTCCCCTTTCCGCTAAGCTATAGATCGAATTTGCTCTCTCTAGTCCTGGTTCCGGCTTGGTGTCCCCGCCCCCTTTCCTTGTTCCCCTCGAATTATGCACGAGCACTCGCTTGCGAACGCGAGGCAGTGGGCGCATATCCAGTTGAGCGATGCGTACTTGAAGCGCAGCTCGAAGTCTTTCTCCACCAGCTTTGAGCACCTTTGGTGATACCAAGGGCAGCACTGGTCGCATAGAATTCCCTCATCTTCACCACATCCGTACATTCCTATTTCCCGCAGCCAGCTACCTGATCAATAGGATCAACCTCTGTTCCACTCGTTTGGGAAGTGGTGACCGAGTTTGTTTGAAAATATCGCATAGATCACCTGTAGGATAATAACACAACCTTTTAAACCAACACAAACGGTGCCCTACAGCAAGTTCTGCAAAAACTGTACACTACAAAAAGTGACACAATAAAGGTACACTACAGAGGATGCCACAAAAAACTTTATCCGGTATCAGTTGCACTGAAACCAAAAAAACACCAAAGAGGGCACCAGAAGGTATGACCAGTTTTTGAAGAAAATAAACTCTTCAAAAAGGATCCACACCCTGAAGCTAATTATGATACGTTGGTTTGGGGGAAATAACGTGTGTTATTTCACCAAACATTGCAGAAATGCTTAGCATCGGGAGCGATTAGAAAATTGGAACCACGCGGCAACTCACAGGGCTCAGGGTTTCGCGGGTAGTTTCAAGTTTCAGGTCAGGTCAGGTCGGGTCGTATGACCTGCTGCTTGAGCCAGTAAACGTCAAGTTTCTTGCGCTGCGGGCCCAAGGAGTTCCCGCCGTGCTGCGACTTCCAGGTATCCAATATAATTCGGTATTTGCGGTAGCTGAGGGGAAAAGAAGCAGCCTCGCCCTCGGGAACAGCCAACCCACACTAATATAGGTTCGGCTCCACAACTCACTGCGGTCTGCATGTGAAACATACTCCGCGTCCTCGAATAATATAAAGGTGTTAATAGAATGATAATGAATGGGGTGGTATGAAGACTGTGATAGAGGAAGCACTAGAGTGGTGAAATGCAGTGCAAGATAGGTAGTAGGAAAGGGAGAAAGAACTGATGAAAAGAATAAGAAAGGAAGCTTCCTAGGATGGTTAGTAATAGTCTGGGACTACCTCCGCTCAGCAGGCATCCAGCTCGTGCCTAAAGGCAACGACCGAGGTTGCTGTCACTGCTTGTGGAGGCAACTTGTTCCACTTGTTTATGGCACGGTGGGAAAAGAAACATGCCCTTATGCTGTTACCTGCTCTTGGTTTGTCCAATTTATACTCCTTCTTCCTGAGTGCCACATTGTAACAATGAGTCAGCAATGGTCTGCCGGTCGTGGTGATTTCCTGGTAAAACTTATAGCACCCTGTCAGGTCACCTTTAGCCTACGACGATCAATGGAGAATGGATTCAGGGCACTCAGTCTTTCTTGGTACGACTTTCCTGGCATCCCGTTTATCATCCGAGTAAACCTCCTTTAAACGCCTTCTAACACTTTTTGTCCTTCACTAAGCTCGGTGCCCGTGCTTGAACAAAAATCATCAGGTGACGCCTTATGATCACATTTTATAGAGGTAAAATAACTCCTGCCCCTATAGACACCGATGTTTTTCTTAATTTGAAAAGCACCCCGTTTGCCCCGACCGCTGCAGATGTGCACCGCTTGGCGGGTTTGGATCTCTCCTGCACAGGGGCACCTAGGCCTCTCACTACAGCAGCGAACTCAGTCCCGGCTGGGAAGGACAGTCCTACGTACCTGTCTTCGTTGCTTCCCATGCCTTCCGGCAAGTGTTTGCCTTTGGCCGCATTCAGTAGCAGCTCCCACTTGTCTGCCCACGCACTAATCCCGTTCAAGTCGACTTGCGGTTTCCATGAGGTTGGTTCGCTTACTATTTTGACATCATCTGCGAATAGAAGTCCCAAGCAGTCTATAATAATAATAATAACAATGGTTTATCTCGGAAACGCCCGAAGCATGCTTTGTGCATGATCTTGTTGATACAGGTGATGGAATGGACAGATATAATTCATGGAAATGTGGAAACTCTCAGGAAAATATTGGATAAAAAGGCTCAGAAAGGGGAATAAAGTAGGATGAAAATAGGATAAACGTATGCACACCATAGAGATTTTGTGGAGTTTAAATGAGCTCAGGAGCGGAGTTGAATGGACACCAGGTCATTCAGGCATACTAAGAGCAACAGTGGCCCTAGAGCAGACCCCAGCAGCGCACCACCGTAAGCATGGACCAGTGTAGACCTGGCGACCCTGACCTGTAAGAAGAAGGTTCTGTTACTTAGGTAGCCCTCGACCCACCTCACAGACTGTAGGGCCACTCAAGGTGCCCAGTAAAAAGCGGTGGTTCACCAAAAGAAACAACAAATACCCGTGTTGCTGGTTAGCAACCAGCTGGTGAGTCCGTAGTTGCCAAGTTAGTCCCTCTCTGACCCGTCCCTCTAGCACTTTGAGGGCAACTGGTATAAAGCCTACGGGACGGTATTGAGAGGCCACATCCCTTTTGCTTCCATTGTGAATGGGAATAATTTGCGCTGATCTTAAACCATCCGATGTCTCCCCGGGGTCTAGAGAAGCGTCAAACAGCTGTACTAGCTGGTCATCTAGTACACTGGCTGGGATCGAGGGAAGGACACACATGGCCCCGCGGCCCTGCTGCTAATCAGACTGCGAAACGCCATTTGAGCTTCACGATTACTAATGACGAGTACGTCTATGATGATCGTCTGCTGGGTTACGGTTGCTACGGTTATTCCGACTGTGAGTAACGCATAGCCAATTGAAAAACGAACGCCAAAACCAGAACAAGATTGATTCGTAGTTTCTACGGTACTGGATTGACAAGTTATACGCATATAAATATGTACAAACCCCAACTGTACAGCCACAACGTCTAGAAACGAGGACCAGAGTTCAAAAAAGTCAACGTCAGGTACCGCCGTCACGGCAGTCCAAGTTCGAATCAAAATTATGCCACTTCACGTGAGAAAAATATAAACAAACGTTGAAGTGCAGTGATTGATGGGTGCTGTACTTGTTCGAGGGTCAGTAGAATAAGGAGCATAGTCTCAACAATACAAGTATGTGACAATCGCTAGACAGGATTTCCACACATGTACGTTATACCACCCACCAAATTCTCCCATGAAACGGTCAACATCCTAGGAGTAACTAGAAGCACTGATTCACCCTAACCTACCTAGACCCTAAGTCAGTGCATACGTAGGTCGCCATGGGCTTCATCTATCGTTGGCCAGTCACAGACACGCCTGCAAGTCTTCTTGAAGTTATACTCCACACCTCGATGCCTGGGAGTTTCGTCTGTGGATGATGCGACATTATCCGTATACAAAAAAGGACTTAGATGTGATCAGGAGGCGTAGACAGATTACGGAATGTAGAAGGAAAAGGCTCCCCGAATAAGAGTAAAGTACGTGACAAGATGAAGACTGAGAATTCTCGATGAAGAATCGAGATGGCTGCGGGTTACTCGAACATCAGGGGCTTAACATGTGATGTTATCACATTCGGAGTATGTTTGACTCATAACTAATATCCACTTGGACACAGGTTGATTAATAACACAAATAGGTCACGGAAAATGAGATATTCCTACAAACGGTCAACAGGTGCTTGTTCAAGAATTTCCAGTACTTCACAAAGAATGTCGTGTCGTGTGACAAATTGGGGTTTCGACAACTAACTCCATTGTAAACCGTGAACGCCGTATGAAAACAGGCACAACTATACTTCAAACACTGTGTGAAGGATTGGGACCCACGAGAGACTGCGTGAGGAATAAATAAATAAATTCAGCTTCGGTTGGTATCAGTAGACTTAGCTTTATCTTGGTCTGCAGTGTCACATTTGCCCTCGCCATTGTCTCCTTCAAGCAAACATATCTTACAGATATCCGGCAATACGTCTTCTTTGTTCGTTCCCACCACCACCGAGCGCACGAGGCCATCGATTTCTTTACGGCAGTCCTCGGTCATTCCAACCGGCTGAGTCCGACCAAAAGTTTGGTTCCCAGTTTATCCGATCGAAGCATCTCCTAATGAGCGTCGTGGCTTTCAAGGCCAGTACTGCTGCAGTCAGTTCCAGACTCGGAATGGACACCGTTTTCAGAATAGCTGACCTCGCCTTTGTGAATACTGTCTGACCGTGCCGCCCACCATTTTCGTCTACCCAGCAGCCGTAGGCCACTATTTCGTAGCCTATTTCTGATGCATCAGAAAATAAGTGGAGTTTGACGTCGTTTTGCACTTGATTCCTTTCAAGCATCTCTGTATTTTCATCTCACCAAGTTGATCTAGGCTATGCAGCCAGTCGCGCCATCGCTTGTCGTCTTCATCCTGGAGAGGTTCGTCCCAACCCGTCCCTCTCTGGCACAGCGATTGCAACAAGCACTTTCCCGGTAACAACCATGGTGAAACAAAACCTAGGGGATCATGGAAGCTTGAGATTGATGATAGGATTCCTCTCCGTGCGGCCGGTTGTTTGAGTAGGTGCAGAGTGAATATGAATTCGTCACCTCCGTGTTTCCATTGAAGTCCAAGCGTGCGCCCCGTTTGTGGATAGGATCCCAAAAGCTCACTCGCACACTCCATTTTCTCAGACTTCGGGATAAAATTGAGCACCTCCTGGCTGTTTGAAGTTCATTCAGTGAGGTTGAATCCTCCGGCCTCCAGAGTGGCGATCAGTTCGGTCATATATAGAATAGCAGTATTTGGGCCGTCAAAGGAACACAGAAAATCGTCCACGTAGGAGTGATTCACTACTCTTCCTAACAGATCGCTGGTGCCGCTGAAACGCTTGAGGGTTTCTCGGAGGGCAAAATTAGCACAGAATGGGATGATATCGTCCCAAAGGGATGCACGGTCAGCCTGTACTCGTCCGGTGCACGGTTTGCGTCGCTTTCAGGCCAACAGAGAAGACGAAAGGCGCCCCTGTCTTCAACGGGCATCTTCACTTGTAGAAACATTTCACGTATGGCCGCAGAGAGGGCCGCTTTTTCGAGCCGAAAACGACATAAAACCTCGGCTAGTGGTTTCGTCCAGTCTGGGCCCCGTAGTATATGGTCGTTGAGTGACACACCCTGACATTTCGCTGCACAGTCAAAAGCCACCCTGACCTTCCCCGGTTTCTTTAGGTCCGCGACCGGGTGATGAGGTAGGTACCACTTCAAGTTTGCACCGATTACCGCTGTATCCACTCTTACTATATAGCCCAAGTCTATGCTATGCTGCATGGCCCACGTGTATTCTATCCTTAATTGTGGCTCTCGAATTAACCTGGTTTTGAGGAAGCGTAATATTTTCGGAGCCATTTCTCGGCTGTTTGGCAAGCGTTTCGGGTTGGGTCTCAACACGACGGGAGCCTCGAAACGATCTATTACATACTTGGCGTTCTCGGCTACCATTTTCAAAGCCGACTCACTGCTCGTGACGGGGCATGTCTGTCAATGGCCAGGTCGGCAAATTCGGCGTTATACAGCTGTTGGAACTCCTGTTCAATGTTCGCCGTTTCCACTGAAGTGCAGTTGATTTGGGTTTGTTCGCCGCATCTTCCATCTGTACTACCATATAAAGTCCAGCCGAATATAGTGCGTACTGCATAGAGTGCTTTGCGGCTTCCTATTTTTTGATCCAGGACCCAATGCGCTTCCGGTACATCACAACCGATCAGCAGATCAATTTCGTTATTCTGCCACTCCTCGATCGTAATCCCATCGAGATGCGGCCACTGAGTCAGAATTGATTGCACCGACTGAGATGCTCTCATCGGCAGATCTTTTGCGGCGAATGCTTCTGGAGTTTCAGCTCTATCGTTGTTGACCAGGAAAACGAGTTGTAGGTGTAGTTTGGTCGATCGGATGACCTGGGTGCCACCCACTGTGCTCACCGCTAATGAAGATTGATTCCCTCTGATCCCATATTTCTCTGCAAACTCCTTCCCTATTAGAGTAGTATCCGAGCCGCTATCTACGAAGGCCAACGCTCTTATAACCCCAACTGGGGTTTCTACGCCAACTGCTATTTCTCCCAGGCTAAAGGGCTTGTTATTGGAGCGAGACACCGAGCAGACCACACTTGGCTTCGGGTTTTCTTCGGCATTCAATTTCTTGGGTTTGCGCAGTAGGTAATGGTGTTCCCCATGGCATCCATCCTGACTACGACTGAGTTTCTTTCGGCACACCTCTGCTCGATGTGAATCGTTGAGACAGAAGGAGCACGCGTCCAGTCTCTTAGCTATTTCCCATCGTTTGTCGACGTCTACGTTTCGGAAGCGAGAGCGTCCCACTAGGCGATGAGGCGCCCCACAAACCTTACACACCGGCAAGTTTTCACCTTCGCGAGGTACTGTGTGTGTGTCTGCCCATGGTTGGTCCCTACTTTATTCCCTGGTCCAGCTTTGCGTCGTCGCGATCCTAGGTAACTTGCTCGTCTCGCGCACAAGTTGACCGAAACAACTGTTTGTTATTCGGGCGCGAAGGTCTATAAATTGCGTCAGACCTTCAAACGCAGTTTCTTGCCCAAATCTACTGATCCCCTTGGGCTTCCTCGGCCCATCTACTCTGTAGTTCTGTGGGTAAACTGCGCACTATGGCCTCCAATGTGTGCAGCGCATTCAGGTCCGATCGGTAATTTAGGTGATTCAGTGCGATGCCGCAGTTCTGCATTTTTATCACCAGGCTGGCTAGAGAGCCCGACTCGCCTTCGGAACGTTTTACCTCCGACAGTACATCATCGATCAGATTCCGAGCGACCTTAAATGGCTGCCCAAACAGGTTATTCGGGATTTTACGTGCCTGAGTGCAATTATCTTCGGGATCCAGCATCGAGAACCCGTCGATCGCCGCTCTGGCTCTTCCACGGCCGTAATGTAGCAGATAAAGGAATCTCTGTCTTGGATCGGATACTCCCCTTTCTATAAAGTTCTCGTGTTGTTTAACGAACTTACAGCACTGTTCTGCACTCCCGTCAAATGGGGACAATTCCACCTTTGGTAAGTCAATAGCGTGTGTTACGCTGGCACAAGTCGGCTCCAATCTCTCCACGGAATTGCAAGGCTGAATGGCCGCATGCTCGGTGGTCTCCAGGATCACCTCTCGCTCCCGTTTTCGGAGTCGATCCTTCCTCTCTGATTCGGCTTCTTTCTATGAATGGTCCTCGTTCAACCAAGCTGTCGCTTAGCGACGATCTGTGTGCGCTTCCACAGGCGGCACAGGTCCACCTTAAGCTAGGATGCTCTATGTGCAGCTTGAGGTTACTTACAGAAAGCTCGCTGCGCTTCCAACGGTACCACTGCTAGCATATACCATAGCAAATTCCGTTCTTTTTTACCTCATTACGAAGCTTTAGAATGCCGCAAAGGGACATGGGCATGCCCGCTGAAGTATGATTTCTCATCCTTGGAGCTATCAGAATTAAGGTTCCAAGATGAATGCTTACTACGCTTCAAGAGAAGGGGGGAAATAGTGAGACTCTGGATATGCCCCAGCGATGGAGACGAACAGACAAGCTACACAACGACTTACCCTGAAGGTACGATCATTGGTTGCAGACTAAAGCCGAAATAACCCTATTTTAAATCTCGTAGCATTTATTCTTCTGGGCTTGCGACGTAGTTGCTGCCGAGAACCCCATCACGAGGTTTTCCAGACCAATATCAACTGGCTTTTCTGGTGATGCTTCGTTCCGAAAAGACCCTGAGCTCAACGCAGCTTCACGTCACTGCGTAGCGCAAACCTTAAGGTAAAGTTTCCGGAGTCACAGGCAGTGGGACACCTCCCGTATGAGCCTCATCACCATCCAGTCTTGGCTGTAGCCTTAGGATGGTAGTTTACTCCGACGCTCCAACTGACATGCATCCAGTTTCCTTTTGAAAAGTTTGTAGTTGTCCTCTTCCGCCAGGTCAGCCGGAAGTGAGTTCCAGAGTATGGTTGCCTTCCCGGGCAGACGGTAGACCATAGGCAGCCCAGTGGACTGCAGCTTCATGAACGCCATCGAGTGCCCCCTTGGGCTAGAATGACCATGGAGGTGGAAAAACGCCTGATACTTGGCACCCGATGGTATTAGCCAGATGCTTATCCGGTTCCCTCTTACTCCTTGATAAGCCTCCGGAAACAAACCGGGTAATTCCAGCCGCATGTCGCAACCAAACCCTCACAGCGCAGCAACGAAACTAGTGGCAATTCTCTGCAGTCGCTTCAGCCTTGCAAGTTAATAAGCCGAGAAGAGAAATGTGGCCCCTCCATCGTACTCCAGTCAAGGACTAACTTGTGGGGTAAATGAGTTTGAAAGCACCATAAAGTATCCTTCCAAAGGTCCGACGGATCGCACCACAGATGCTACACCCCGAGGAACACAAATTGTCAGAGTGATTTCGAGGTTTTCAGCTTGGATGGCACCAACTCTCGTAGGTATCTTTCAGCGATGGACACTCGAACAGTAGCCCGTTGAAAGGATTAGGTGTCCTCAGGCCTCAATCTCTCTAGCTGGAGCTGGGCAGGCGTGCAGCTCTCCCGTCCGTGTCACATGACCAAAAGACAAACATCGTGGAATCCTTATGTCCCCTAATTCCTTCAAGGTGTTCAGAAACTCTTCCCAGTCCAGCCGGTCTTCTCGGTCCACTGGCTGGTCCCAATCGACCTTCTTACGGCAGAGCCGCTGCAGCAGGATCTTTCCGGGTAGCAGCTAGGGAGAGACGAAACCGAGCGGATCGAACAAAGTAGAGACAGCAGGTAGTATACTTCGACGGGTTACTGGCAGCTTGGAAACGTTTGGCTCGAAAACAAAGTCGTCCGTTTCCACGTTTCGTTGTATCCCCAGAGTTAGTTCGGTAGGGAGTGCAGAGCCGTCCAAATATCTAACCCTTTCGGCCCTCTCGTGGCAGAAGATGACATCGAGCACTTCTGAAGGGTTCGGTATCCTTTTAGTTAGATGGAAGCCGCCCTCTTCTAGCAGTCTTGTTAGGCCCCTGAACTGCGCTAGGGCCGGGTCTACATCATGGAATGACCCAATATAGTTGTCCACGTGGAAATTGTCGCTGATGCTATCTACCACCGACCGGTGGACCAAATCTTCATGCTTTTTCGCTGATTCGCGGAGGGCGTAGTTCACACAAAACTGTGATGGTATGGCTTTGAAAGGGTGGACGGTCATCCTTTAACTTATCACTGCGCCGACCCGGTCGTTCTCTTCCCACCACAGGGAACGCAATGCATCTCGTCTTTCTGCCGGTATGTTCACCTGGTGAAACATTTTTCCTGATATCGACTGGCAAGGCCACTTTACCCATTCGGAAACGGCACAAAACCTCGATCAGTGACGTGGTTTAGTCAGACCCTTGTAATAGGCGATCGTTGAACGACTTGCTCTGGAACTTGGCTGCACAGCCGTAAACCATCCGCAGTATTTGGGTTTCTTGGGGTTGATAACCGGGTGGTGAGGCAGATATCAGATACCGTTTTTGGCCGTCGGTGTTTGCAGGCACTCTTTCAACGTAGCCGAGAGTTTCGTTTCGCTTCAATAATTCTGGGTATCGCTTCCACATATCCTGGTCTCGGACGAAGCGTTCTTTCAGTCGAGGTAGTCTTCGCAGGGCTCAACTTCTGGTATCAAACCAAGGGTCAGATGGTGTGCGCCATGGAAGGGGAACCTCAAACTGTTATTTATGGCCTCTAGTTCTTTGCCGTACTGTTTGCGAAGCGAGGTGGTCCTCTTGAGAAAACTGTAATCTCTCGTTTCGGATGTCGTGAAACTCCTTTTCATACGGCCGCTGCAACTAATATTCTACGCGGTCCATCTCGACTGATACGTAAATCACGGAACCGAGTCCCCCTACTAGACCACACAATATCCATCCCAGAGCTGTGCGTAAGTTATGAGGTGCCTGGTGGTTGCCCAATCTCTGGTCCAGTATCCAGTGTGGCTCTGGTACGTAGCAGCCGATGAGGAGGTTCACTTCGTCGTCTTCCCAGTCTACAACGGTTACGTCCTGCAGGCGGGGCCACCTAGTCAAGATTGAGTTTACCGCCCTTGGTGCTGGCATGGAGAGACCAGCCAATGTAAGCGCCCCCCGTTGACTCGATTTGCCTGTTAGTGTCTAAAGAGATGAGCTGTAACCTCAACCGGCCGGCAGTCATTACCTGTGTTCCGCCCATCGTGCTCACCGCTAACGACATCGGACTTTAGCGAGCCCGTGTTTGTCAGCAAATCGCTCCTTCATCAGGGTAGTGTCCGAGCCGCTGTCAACGAAAGCCAACGCTTTGACCACCCCATCTGGGGTCATTACTCCCACGGCAGCTACTCCCAAACTCGTTGGTTTACTGGTAGACGGCGGCGTTGAACAAATTACACTGGGCTTGGTGTTCGTCTCTAGTGTAGTTTCTCTCGCCCGGTGCAACAATCGATGAAGCCTGCCCGCGCAACCCTCGTGACCACAACTGGTCTTTGTTCGACAGGCTGCGGCCCGGAGCATGGTGTTGGGGCATATAAAGCACTCTCCTGTCGTCCTTGCCATTCTTCAACGTTCGTCTATTGTGGCGTTGGTGAATTTGTGGCATTCAAATAACCCATGGCTAGCGTCACAGGACCTGCAGCTTGGTTGCGCTATAGTCTCACGTGAAACAGCGTGTGCATTGGTCTAAGGCCAGTATTTCGACTTTCCCGTGCCGTGGCTTCAGCCTGACTGGCGCTAGGTTTGCTTACCCTGTTGCTGTCTCAGATGAGTCGGCCAAATTTACTGTCGGCTATCTTGGTTTGCCTGTAAAGTATTCGGTCAAGCACTGGAAGTTAGCCTCACGGTCTTTTCGGCTTATCCGTTCCGCTTCTTCCGCCCACCGACCCTGTATATCGGGAGGGAAGTGACGGACTATGCCCTCAGAGGCATGCATTGCATTGAGGTCAGTCCTGTAACCTAAATGGCCGAGGGCTGTTGAGCAGTCCTGCATTTTGATCACTAGGCCGGCCATTGTATAGTCGTCACCCTTGGTTGTTTTGGCCTCAAAAATCACGCCCTCTGTTAGATTACGGGCCATCTCCAATAACTGGCCGGACAGGTCCCTCAAGATCTTCCCTGCTCGTGTGTAACCTTGTTCTGGATCGAGCGTGGTACACCCATCTATGGCTCCTTTTGCTCGGCCTCGACAGTATTGAGTCAGGTAGGGAAGCTTAGCCTGGGGTCGGTTACCTTGTTTTTGACGAGGGTTTTGAACTGCCTGATGAAATTGCAGTAGTGTTCAGATCCTCCGTCGAGAAGTGCCAGTTCTACTCTTGGCAGATCAATCGTTGGTGGCGTTGATGTTTTACTTTCGACGACTGGCGCAGAGTTTCTTATTTTAGTCTGTCCTGATCCGTTAAATAGGTCGTAGTCGCTGATTTTCTGCTTACGCCCCTTCTGTCTATACTTCTCTTCTGCCTCCTGGCCCCTTTGTCTAGACCAAAACAGTTGTTGTTCTAGGTCTATAATCACTAACTTAAATGGACCAACATTCTTGCAGTCCATATTGCCTTCAGTGATACATGAGCTAGCATTAACAGGAATAGGTGACCTAGCATTAATTCAAGAATAAAAAGTGCCCAAAACCTCCCCAGTGGCTTGCCATAATACTTCCTGTCCGGATTCGAATTGTTTCTATCCTTTTCTTGGCATGTAGCATATTTTCTCGTTCCAGGTTGATAAATTGAGCGTTATGAGACACATCTGAACAATGCGTAGCCAAATTCGCAACGGATCCCGAAATCAAAAGGCGGTTATCCGTGAAATTCTGCGATACTAGATTAGTAGATGAACAATGACGCAAAACGGATACAAACCTTAATTATGCAATCACAAGGACTCAAAAACGAGAACCGTATTGCGGCCTGCAAGGACGGAGCACGTGCGTTACGCAGACCCAGAACAAGGATATGACAAAGCAGGGCGCTGGGCGCGAATAAACAAGCGTTGGTCCGTAAAACCAAACAGTGCATAAGACAAGTCAATAGTGTAAGCGAGTGATGTTAAGGAAACATAGAACTGCAGTGGTTTTTGGGGGATTTTCCACGACCGGTCGTTACAGGGACCCCAGTTGTTGCGGCAAGTTCTTGGTTAACGGTACGAACAGCGGTGGGCCTAAGCTCGGGCCTTGTGGCTTTCCCCTGGATGCTTAGTGTCACCCACAGCATGGTGAAGCTGATTTCTCAGAGGTTTGAGCCCAAATATTCCCTTATCTTGTGTCTATCTCCCTTTCGTTAGAGTAAGTGACTGATTTAAATGCACTTCGAATCAAGGACCTGACGACGAGATGCCCGAATGTCCACATTCTTGCACTCTTGAGCTCATTGGCTCTCATAGTGCTCCGACAACTGGCAGTAACGACTCTTCTTCAACACTTGGCTATAATCAGGGAGGGTTAAGACTGGACCTCCGATCCCCTTTTTCATTAATGACTTCTCGTATCACTTCCGTGACTCACGCAAACCTCACTGCTAGTCTCACCGGCACGGACGTCAGTAAAGTGAGGGAGATAGTTATTAGATAAGGGTTCCAACGGGGTCGAAGTAAAAGGAACTAGTCTGGTGTCTACAAAAACGGCGGTAGACTCGCGGTCGTGCTTCCCCTAATGAAGCTATCCACACCTTATCTATTCTTCCTTTGAACTCAGCCACCGTTCTAGCGCTCACCACATCCCCTGGCAGCATATTCCAAACATTAGCCACCCCAAATGCAAAGGACTAACTCCTGATTGGAGTCAAAGGTCTATCTGTTTTGACCGTCAATACAAGCCTTCCTAGGCAACTATTCCCCTGCAGCTCAAATAAGGCCCCTCGGTGACTTCGTACCTCTATGAATCCTTTTAGCACTTTGATGGCCACCGTGAGGTCACCTGGTTCTCTTCTTTCTAGAGAAAACAACCATAGTTGCTCCAACCTCTGTTTCTTACCATAAACGTCTGTTTTCCACGAAAGAACGCGTGAATCGCCGTTGTGGTTGCTCGAGAACCCTGATGTACTTCATCATATATGGCATCCAAGCTTGGACACACTTTCCTAGATGAGATAACACAGACCCCTCCTAAGATGACAATAAGACCAACGGTGTAAGGGATTTTACGATATCCCGTTCCATGCATTGGCATCCATGTTACAAACGACATTTTTCATTTGTATGAACCACCTTTGCCGGAATTCCGATGGTTCCTTTTACTGCTCTAGATCTTTGTCTCAAACGGGACTCCCACCGTTGCTTCAGGCGTGAGTCGCTCAGCTTAAACTTCGTTGTGACTGTATTTGGTAATCTCATCTTCTGTATCTAACCTTTTGCTGTAATTTAGCGGCAGTCGTTGATTTGTTGTTCGATTTGGAGCGTAATAGCCCAGAAGGAGCATCACTGAGATTTGATTATTGTAAAATTAATTAATCTGTTGTATATAGTACCGTAGCTATTTAGAATCGACTTTGTTTTGAGTTGTGTCAAAATTGGTTGCTACGCGTCGCTCGAACGTTCCGGTGGCTGAACTTTACAGTACTCAATATCCTTGGCAGTTGCTGAGACATGAAATTACGCAGCAAACCGTTCCGAATCGAAGGAAAATACCCCACTCGTGAACCGAACCCTTTTGCCCATAGGTGTTGGTCATGTTTCTTTCTCAGGATCTAGTATATGAGGTTATTCTAGGGTTAGCTCGGTTTTCCATAGAGCCGGAGCGAACCCGTTGTCAGCTGAGTTGAAGGAGAGGCAGTTTGCAGAACAGTCAGAGTTAGATAAGCGACGTAAGCTGCTCGAGGTGAGGAATGAGACGGAAATGGCGAAACTGTCTTTAATACTCGCTGAAGAAGAGGAAAACCTCGTCAAAAGAGAGGAAGTCAAGGGTAAAGCAATAGTCAGTGAACATGTTTCTCGCTGCCTAGGTGGTTGCCTCGTGTAGAAAGATGCACCACGAAAAACAAGCGTGGTTCTAGTGGCGGAACCTGCAGTGGATTGTGGTTTGGATTTACCAGGAGTGGAACTGGAGTCATTTTCGGGCTGCTGGCCGACGTATTAGGGGTTTGTGAAACAGTTTGAACATTACGTCGAAGGTCGAGTTCGAGACGATGGCCAGCACTTACTTTATTCGACGCAATACTGCAAGGGACGAGCAAGAGACGCGATTGCCGAATGCATCATGTTGCCTTCAACACTGGCGTACAATAGGGCTAGGGAAATTCTAAAGGATCTGCATGGACAAGATCATTTAGTGGCTCGTTCACTGATTGGCGGCTTACTGCAAGGTTTGAAGCCCCCGGTGGGAGATTCGGATGCCCTGACCGAGTTGTCGTTGAAAATGCTCAACCGAGAAGTTCTTCTCACAGAGATAGATTACATGTCAGACTTTAACTCACTGCAAACCACGGAACGGATTACTCGAGTGCTACCAAAGCGTCCCCCGGATTTGTGGGCTAGGACCGTTGATGATATCTTGAGAAGAGGCAGTGAAGCAAGGTTCCACGATCTGCAAGACTTGGTGTCTCGAGAGGCACGGATTGCTCGAAGTAGGCTTGGCAAACTGGCTGCCAATAAAAAGGCTTGGGGATATTAGCGGTCATCCAGTTGGAGGAATAATTCACAAAAACCGCATCAACAGGCCACGCGGTTCACGCCAAAACAGGGTAGTACTTTGTTGGTCGCAGCGAATGGGTGCTCAGTATGTAATGGAATACACGCACTTGAGAAATGTCAGCGATGCTTGTCTCGTGATATATTCGGCCGTTGGGCTTTGGATACAGAAACCAGGGCTTGTTTTTCGTGCCTCATTTGTGGACACCTGCTAGCAACTGTCCTGTTTCCAAACCATGTTCAACATCAGGTTGTCAGAAACGGCACCACCCTCTACTGCACGTTGCACAGAAGCAGTGTGTCGATCGAGTCACACAGGACACAACACAAGGGCTGCTGCTGGATAAGCTGGGTACGGACAATGAAAAAGGCCTGGTCAGTTGACCAATAATTTTGCGGCTACTCTTAGGCCAGAATATTGTGTCAATTTAGGTGTGCTACTAGTACGAGTAGACGGACCGGGGGGCTCTGTGGAGACCTACGCTCTGCTGGACAGCGGGTCCGATGTGACAAATACAAAAGACCTTATGGAGCTGGTGGGCCTGAAGGCATCCCCGACCTCACTTTCGATTTCGACCGCAAATGGGACTACCACTTGGAATTCGGGAAAAAAGGAGCTGCGACTGAACTCATTGTCAGAGAATGATTTCTTGAGAATGAAGAGAGCCCTCTGTGTTGATAGGCTACCAATCCAAGCGGTTCAGTACTGCAAAGATGTGGATGTTCTATCGTGGCCTCACCTGCATTGCGCCCGAAGACAGAATCTGGAAGATTCGAGAGTGCGAATCCTGATAGGTGCCGGTGTCCCAGAGGTACATTGGGCATAAGAGCAGAGGTGCGGTAAAAGAAAACAACCCTATGCAGTGCTGACGTCTTTAGGATGGATTCTTCTTGGTCCGCTAAACCAGGAACCAAGCTTTGCGAGAACAGTAAACCACGCTGAGAGGGGAATCGATCCCTTAGCAGAACAGGTCGATCAAGTATACAACGCCGATTTCTGCGATGGGTAAGCACGAAAAAACTCCCTCTCATTAGGAGACAAACAGGCTGTTGATATAGTTTCCAATGCCATAAACTGGTTGAACGGACACTATGAAGTTGCACTTTCGTGAAGAAATCCTGTAGTGAGACTTCCAAATAATAATATCGTGGCCAAAGAGAGATTGAACGGATTGAGGAAAGGGTCTGCGCGTGACCCTGAATTTTTTGATAAATACTCTACAATATTAGAGGGTTAATTGCCCAAGGGCTACGCCCAGTTGGTGCCCGATGTACAGTTAAAAATGGGTTGCGTGCCAAAGTGGTACTTACCACATCACGCACTTACAAACCCTTGAAAGACTCAAGTCGAAGGTAGTGTTTGACTGTGCGGCTGCATTTTAGCGACTTTCCTTGAATGATTACTTGCTACAGGGACCGGACAAGACAGGAAGCTTAGTTGGAGTGTTGCTTCGTTTTTGGAAGGAACCTTTCGCACTGGCCGCGGATATTGAAGAAATTTTATGTAGGTTTGAGTGCCGACGAGGGATAAAGAACCACCGAGGTTCCTTCGGTGGGAGGGTGGTCAACTAGGTGGTAATCTTGTTGAATATCAAATGAATGCCCACCCATTTGGTGCCAAGTCCTCCCCACTTTGTGCCAATTTTGTGTTACTCCGCACAGCAGATGACTGCAGAGGACAGTATGAGGATTACATCCCCAGGGCCGTGTATGATAACTTCTATGTAGACGACTGTCTTGTGTCTTTGCCAAAGTCGGAGAATGCAAGAGTTTTTGCTATCCAGATGAGTGAATTACTATCACGAGGCGGGTTCCGGCTTCACAAGTAGGTGTGTAATCGTAAGGAGGTGCTGGATATTTTACCAAAATCTGAACTGTCTCATCCAACTTTGGAAATAGATGATTGCGTGCCTGTGCCGGAGAGGACGTCGGAATTGGAATGGAAAGCAATAGAAGACACTTTCCAGTTTTCATTCACAATACTCGAAAGACCTCAAACAAGGCGTGGCTTGTTGTCTATAGTATCGTCAGTGTCCGACCGACCAGGGTTGGTTTCATCTGTCATTCTGTCAGGCAAGGTGGTATTGCAATCACTTTGTCGCTTGAAGCCTGGTTGGGACGTCCCAGTTGAAGAAAAACTAGTACAACTAGTACAATGACGCTTTTAAACTCGGCTGTGGAGTTGTGGCGCATTCCGGAATGGTTCCAGGGGACATAGCCACCTACTGTATCCTACGGTTCTCCAAATAAAGGGTAGCTCCTCTGAAGACCATAGCGATCCTTCGGCTGGAGTTAGCCGCAGCAAGACCGGCCGTTCGATTTTCTCGGATTCTAATAGAAGAAACTGGAATTGAATTTGAACAGACTTACTACTGGATGGACTCTGCTATAGTTTTTCACTACATAAACAACAATAAAACAAGATTTAGTACACGCGTTGCCAACCGTTTGGCTGAAATCCATCAGTGATTGGAACCCTGACAGTGGCGCCATGTCAGATCGGAGGCTAACCCTGCAAACTTGGCATCAAGAGGCACAACATCATCGAGTGATATCAGCTGATGGTTTAAAGGTCCTAACTTCTTGACAAACGATGAAACTTTATGGCCTACTAGTCCTACTGTGTCTGCAGCACCACAGAATGTGGAGTTGAAACAGCCTTCGAGTACGGTTCTCACAATGTCGCAGGACACATGGACGGACGTACTTATAACTAGGTACTCCAGTTGGTTTCGTCTGCAGGGGTCGGTAACCTAGCTACCCCGTTTTGAAATGTGCACTGCAGTCATGAGAGGATCTAGGACTGAGAACTGGGCCGTTGAAGTTAAACGACATTGCTAAAGCGGAGGAAAGTGTTATTCTGATTGTACAAGCTAAGGTCTATGGCGAAGAGTTAAAGTGGCTACGAGACAGGAGCAATCACCTGTGCTCTAACAAATTTCCGATGAACAGGACTCTATCAAAACTGGATCCAACTTTATTAAATGGAATTACTTGTGTTGGAGGACGACGGAACTACTCCAGTCAGCTTCAAGGTGTGAAACATCCGGTGGTACTGCGCAAGACTCACCCGACTACAGACTAGATAATCCGACGATATCACGCAATGGAAGGACACGCAGGACCTTCTCAGTCACTCGCGGAACTTCGCAAATGTTTTGGATTGTACAGAGGGGAGCTGCCGTCAAGTGAGTATTTGGAGGATTTTGGAAATGCCGGAAGCATTTGGCGGTCGTAGGCAAACAGATGGTGGCTCCTCTACTAGCCATTAGAGTCCAACAGGGTTGGTTTCCGTTCAGGTATGTCGGAATAGATTATTTTGGTCCATTTGCAGTTAAACATTGCGCGGCATAGATAAGCCATATGGATGCATCTTCACCTGCCTCAAGATAAGTGCGGTACACATTGGAGTTTCTCATTCTCTAAGCACGGAGGTGTCTATTATGACACTACTGCATTTCATGTCTAAGAGAAGGGCTCCCTCCGAGATTTTTATTAGTAATGGTACAAAATGTTTTGAGGCTTAAAGGGAATTGAAGAACCCAATGGAAAACTGGTCTGGTGATAAGATTGCTGATAGATTGTTGCAACGGGGGGTACAGTGGCACTTCAATCCCCCTCATGCTGGTCACCGTGGTGGCATGTGGGAGATCGTAGTGTGCTTGGTTGGAAGAGCACTTCTTTCAGTTTGTGATGAACAGCCAGTGACCGACGAAAAATTGTTGACATTTCTTACGGCATTTCAGCTGATAGTAAACGGACGACCGCTAGTGCCTTTGACCTCGGACTGTCGTGATCTGCCAGTACTCGCTCCCAATGACCTACTTATCCTGAGGGCGAACCCACGAGATATTCCGACGAATTCGTTACTAAATAGAATGGTTCATCAGGAGAGGAAGGCAAACTACCTATCATCTGTGTTCTGGAAGAGATGGACCAGGGAATATCTTCCACTATTACAACAGCGGCAGAAGTGGATAACCCGAGAACGCAACTTCAGATCGGGTGACGTAGTGCCACTAGTTTCGGAGGCCCTGCAGCGTGGCCGGTGGCCGATTGGAGTTATCGAAAGCATCTAAGCTTCGGAAGATGGATCGATGCGAACGGCAGCAGTGCGAACTAATGAAGGATTAGTGCTCCGTGTTGCTAGAAAGATTTGTCTTATTGAAGGTGAATCGGACACTGCTGATGCAAGTTCAAAAGCCAGCTCTTCTCAAGTGGGAGGCCGGTCTTCAGATCTGATGAATTGGGAGGGACCAATGAGATTTGATCCACTGGTACAACTGGAAGTTACTACTGACGGTGATCAGCGTTAGGTACTGAGGAACCGTAGGGCAAGCCTATGCATGAGGCCAAACACACCCAGCGGTGCACAAGAAAAATTCGGGTCGGGTCTTCAGGGACGGTGTGGGGGATTTCACGATATCCCGTTCCATGCATTGGCATCCATGTTACAAACGACATTTTTCATTTGTATGAACCACTTTTGCCGGAATTCCGATGGTTCCTTTTACTGCTCTAGATCTTTGTCTCAAACGGGACTCCCACCGTTGCTTCAGGCGTGAGTCGCTCAGCTTAAACTTCGTTGTGACTGTATTTGGTAATCTCATCTTCTGTATCTAACCTTTTGCTGTAATTTAGCTGCAGTCGTTGATTTGTTGTTCGATTTGGAGCGTAATAGCCCAGAAGGAGCATCACTGAGATTTGATTATTGTAAAATTAATTAATCTGTTGTATATAGTACCGTAGCTATTTAGAATCGACTTTGTTTTGAGTTGTGTCAAAATTGGTTGCTACGCGTCGCTCGAACGTTCCGGCCGCTGGACTCTACACATGGTTTCCTGGAGCTGACTGCCCTCCTTACCTGGTGCAGGGCTCTACAAGCTTTATGCAATAATTCCTGTCACTGGCTGCTTGGCTTAAGGTCAGCTCTTACCGTAGCCCCTAAGTCCCGGGCTTCTCCGGTCTAAGCCGGCACCTCCCAATTGTCTGGTGGCCCCATATATCGCGTGGGGCGTGGTCTTCCTCTTTGATGAGGCACTGGCTTTTGCTCACATTAAGAGGGATATCCCACCCCACTGACCACTGGTATACCTTGTCCAGATCACGCTAAACCACAGCATCATCTGGTGCTCCTACCTCCTTGAAGTAATCCGCGAACGGGAAGCTCGGGTTTTCTAACTCGTCTTCCAGATCGGTATTGTGCATCGGAAACAACAAGGGTCCCATGGCTGACCCTAGCGGGAAGTAACTATGAAGTCTCTCATTCTACGACAAGCAGCCTTCTGCTCTCACCCGGAAAACTCTTTCCCTTAGGCTTTGTAAAACCTGCTTCTGTATTTTCACCGTAAGCTGAAACAATTCCACCTTCGCCTCGAGCAGTCTGTGGTTAAAGGCATCAAAAGCCCCTTGGAAATACAAATAGCAGGCTCCCACCGGTTCTTCTCGGTCCACTCGACTGGTTACCTTATCCGAGAAACCGATTATGTTGAAGAGACAATAGCTCCTGTGCCAGAACCCATGGTGATTGGCAGTCACCAGCTTGTTTCCCTCTGAAAGCCCCACTATTCTATCTCGCATTATTCTCTCGAGAGTTTTAAGCCCCACTGAAGTCAGGTTATTCGGTCTGTAACTGGTACATATGTCTCTGTCTCAGCCTTTGCAAACGAATGTGACGATCGACACAAGCCAGTCTTTAGGTAGTACACTCTTGTCTAGTAATGCCTTGAGCAGCTTGGCCAGTGGTTCAGCCAGGATGGATACTAGTGGCTTTGGTGTCGCTGGGTGGATGTTATCCGGCTTCGCGACGTTGGATAAGTTCAGCTGCTTCAGGCTGTCCAACACCTTGCCTGCCTTGACTTCTTCCTCCTCCATGAGTGAAGCTGGACAACATGGGATGGCAAACAAGCTCGAGAGCGCGAAGACATTGGTTAGAAAATAAAAAAAACAAGTCAATACACATTCTTTCGTGACTGATTCTTCAAAGTTCCTTTATCATTTCTCCTTTTCAGTTTTCTTCTCTAGGACCGGTAGAAAGAAAATAAAGGTCTGATTAGACTCGGTCTGGTCAGGTCAGGTCAGGTCGCAGGACCTGAGGCTTAGGCGAATAGATCACCCAAGATTCCCGCACCGGCTAGCTTCCCTCAACTCTTACCGGACTAAGACTTCCAAGCTTTCCTTTGCTTGTTTTTGCCTCTTCCATTCTTGGATCTGTGGAGGAACAAGTTTAGGGCTCAATTAACTGCCAAAAGAGCAGCAACCCCAAGGTTACTGGCCAGGTTTACTTCTCAACCAAAAGCATTATTCACATAACAGCTTCTGGCGTGCGAGCTGATAAGGAAAGGTCAAGTTTGGGGGAGGAAAACTGGGGGCATTGAAGGGGAATGGGATGTAGATGTGGAAGCCTAGTGCAGATTTGTGGTGGTGAGTAACAGGTATAAGGAAATTCGTAGATGAAATGATGAGGAGAGCGCTGCGTTCAGATTCTCCCTGCTTTTAGTAGGTTAGTTGCCCCCAGGGAATGCGACCAGCCAGCAACGGCCAAGAAAGCCTGTAAACTGAACCACCGTGTCCACAGCCACCACCCCGGCCGGCAGACTGTTCCACATACTGATGACCCGGCAAGCAAAACGTATGCTCTGACTGTCTTCAGATCCCTTGGTTCTAGTAGTTCGTAGTTAGGGCCCATAAGTCGGGATTCCCTTACTATTTCTGCAATCGGCTTGGGTAGAATAGGTAGGCCTCTCAACTCTTTGAAGTTTTCTGTGAGTCCACCTTCAAGTTTTCTACGTGTTAAGGAGAACAGATTCACTGCCTTGAGCCTTCCTGTATGTGGCTTGCTCCTCGAACCATCTACCATCGTTCTGAACTGAGGCGGAACTTTTTCCAAAGCTGCAGCGTCTCTCACCAAAGCAGCAGCCCACGCTTAGACACAATAGTTGTGGCGTGATATGACTACTGTTTTGTAGTTCCGCAGCAGTACATGAGCCTCTTGTGATGCACATGAGAACAGTAATTGTTCCAGCTCTCCCATTGCCCTAGCCGAGGCTGCCAAGATCAGACCAGACCAAGTCACAGAATTCATGGCTATGGCCAGTGTACTTCCAGATTCTTGTACCTAACAGCTGCAATGTTCCTACTGTGCCTCACCCGCTAGACGGTTCGAACGTCTTGTTTGTTGAGTGATGGACTACAAGGAAGAAAATGAAGAGCAGGTTCGCTCTCGAGGAACCAGCAGTCGAACTAGGTAAACAGGTTCCCTGTCTTGCCTGGCTGTTGCTCTGACCTTGAAAAATTTCCTCAAAAATACTGAATAAATAAAGAAAACTTGGTCAGCCGTGTTTTACTTTGCTGCTGGAAAACAGATGCGTCTTACCTTCGGAAGAAAGGAAAAAGCGGAAGGGAGGGGTGTAACCTCGGGATTCGCTCTATTGATTAGTCATGGTCCAGGAAAGCCTCGTCCCAACAGTCATCCAGCCGTCGTTTAAACATGACGACGCTAGTGGCTGCTACATATTAGGGTGGCAGTTCGTTATAGGGGCTCTTTGCTAGGCGAGGGAAGAACAGTTCCTGAACTCTTCCAATGGCCTCGGGATTTCATCAGCTTGTGTTAGTGTCCCCTGAGTGTCGGGTTGTTACTTAGAACTAATAACGGTCTGTCGGTTTCGGATAACCCTCTAATTTGTTCGAACTTTTCGATCAGATCACCTCTCAAGCTCCTCTTTTTGAACAAAGTCGGTTCCATACCCAGCTTACTTCATTTTAATCTGCACAGGACTTTGTCTGACTAGAGCCAATCAAGTATCCAGGTAGTTGTCGTCGGCTAGCTTCCGTAACTCAGCACTGCATGATTGTTTTCTTTTACTGGAAGACAGAAATTTTGTCAACGTCAGCTCTGCCAGGGAAAGGGGTAAACGAAGCGTAAGTCGCATCTCATTCTGAAGCAAACTTACATAAATTAATGTAGGCTGTCATCCAAAACTGCTGTACTGCTTTCTCAAAAACCGTAGCTATTGTTGTATTTACCGCTACATCTGGGAGCCTACTCCAATAAGGTATACCTCCTTTTGAGAGGGTATTCGCCTTAATTTGGAGCCTTCAGTGCTTTATTTTGAAATCTTGGGCTATGCCCCCTGGGCCTCTCTCAGGGATCTGAAAGCATAGGTCTTCTTGATCTTTACGTGACAGTTTTCCCATTACCTCGAAGATTTATTTTAAGCCCCTGCGAAGGCTCCCCCTCTTGATCAAGGACTGATCCAGGGCACGGAGGCGCACCGTGTGGCTAAACCTCATTTGCCCAGTCACCATTCTAGTGTCTAGCCATTGTAGCTTCTTCAGACAATCTATATCCCTCTGGCAGTTCTGTGCCCGGGCTCGCAAGCAGTACCCCGTGTGCTGCCTAGCTACATTTTGGCAGGTCGGAAAAATAATCTCCAGCCCTCTGCACGACATGTTGAATCTAACTGGAGAGAGTTCTCTCACAAACATGTTCACTACCGCCGTGCATGGCTTCAACGGCTTGAAGCTGTTGTCTAGCTCTCAAGTCCTTTGCCTGAGAGGCCATTTGCAACCATCATCCACCACTCCTACTGGTCACTTTATCTGTAGACAAGCGCTGGCAATTAGTCAGGTTAAGCGTATGGCCCGACTTGCGTGACCAGCTTTGTGCGGGCAACAAGTCAAGTTATGTTTCTGTTCCACCTATCCTGACTTCATCGGGAAACATAGAGGTAGGGCTGGTGAGCACAATTATTGGATCGTTGATGCAGATGAGGAAGAGCCGGGGGCCAAGCACTAAGGCCAATGAAGCTGCGCTAGTTATACCTTCCCATTTTGAGACTCGACTGTAAAACACGTTTGAGCAATGCGTAGTCAAATTCGCAACGGATCCCGAAATCAAAAGGCGGTTATCCGTGAAATTCTGCGATACTAGATTAGTAGATGAACAATGACGCAAAACGGATACAAACCTTAATTATGCAATCACAAGGACTCAAAAACGAGAACCGTATTGCGGCCTGCAAGGACGGAGCACGTGCGTTACGCAGACCCAGAACAAGGATATGACAAAGCAGGGCGCTGGGCGCGAATAAACAAGCGTTGGTCCGTAAAACCAAACAGTGCATAAGACAAGTCAATAGTGTAAGCGAGTGATGTTAAGGAAACATAGAACTGCAGTGGTTTTTGGGGGATTTTCCACGACCGGTCGTTACAGGGACCCCAGTTGTTGCGGCAAGTTCTTGGTTAACGGTACGAACAGCGGTGGGCCTAAGCTCGGGCCTTGTGACTTTCCCCTGGATGCTTAGTGTCACCCACAGCATGGTGAAGCTGATTTCTCAGAGGTTTGAGCCCAAATATTCCCTTATCTTGTGTCTATCTTCCTTTCGTTAGAGTAAGTGACTGATTTCAATGCACTTCGAATCAAGGACCTGACGACGAGATGCCCGAATGTCCACATTCTTGCACTCCTGAGCTCATTGGCTCTCATAGTGCTCCGACAACTGGCAGTAACGACTCTTCTTCAACACTTGGCTATAATCAGGGAGGGTTCAGTCTTGCGCAAACAAACAAGCGTTGGTCCATAAAAACAAACAGCGCATAAAACAAGTCAATATGTAAGTGAGTGATGTCAAGGAAACGTGGAACTGCAGTGGTTTTTGGGGGATTTTCCACGACCGATCTTCACAACGACAGCTCACCTAGACACTGAGTTTCCGCTCCTTTAAAAGGTCAGATCCCATTACCTCATCTGCCCCACAATTTCCGTGAACTGCTGGTTGACTTTCGGGAGCCCACGGTTTACGCAAACCAATTTAACAGAGCCCAGTTGACTGTACTTGATCCTGGCACTTGATGAACTCGCCAGGGAGCAGCTGATAGTTTTTAGACATAAACATTCATCTAAAAATCCACTTTGCGCACTTGAAGAGATTATACTAAACCGGAAGCCTAGAGATCTGTTTCCTAATTATGCGTTCCAAGCATTTACTCAATACTTAAATCGGGCTAACCGGCGGGTAATTTTAGGCGTTTTGCCGGGGCCCGGCCTTGTACATTTCTACCACCTTTGCTTTCCCCCGGTACCCGGTACACCCCCCTCTCCAGGTGATGTTTCACGTGGCTGCATCACCAGAGCCATTCAGGCCTCGGTCAGAGGCTGGATGGATCGCTTCTGGCCCCGCTGCATGGCCTCTAATCGTAAGCTGCAGCTTCGTGTACTTCTCCGCTTCTACACGCAGTGCCGGTATTGGGAGCATTTTTGTTCTCCCTATTCTTTCTTCTTCATTATTTTCTGGTCAGTGCCCTCAAAGATTGATAAGGGCTTGTTAGCCTTGTCACCATTGCTTAGAATCAGTTGTCCCAGCGCATCTTCCAAAGCCGCTAAGCGTTCCCTCACAGCCGTTGCGTGTTAGCGGAGTTTTTACACCTTGTACGCCGCCCGTCGTTGTCTTTGAGCGGTTGTAGCCTTACGGACTTTAGACGTCCACCACGGGGGTTGACTTTTATTGCCAACGGAACTCAGGAGTGCAAGCTACTCTGTAAGTCTGAATAGTTTAACCTTGATGACCCCCAACCCTTCTCCACCGAGGTATCTGTGTGGCCTGGTGTCCACTGAATTTTCTCCGTTGCTCCCCTCAATCCATCTACATAATTCCACTTTGGCCCGATGTAACAAGATATCCTTTGGCTTCTTGCTGTCTTAGTGTAACCCTTAGGACCACATGGTCACCCCTGTCCAGTGGCTCTTCCAACACGAATTCCTTAGTGTCCCGGCGGTGCCGTGCTGTGTTTAACTCGAGGAGGGGTGGGTGCCATCCTTCTGTGTCGGGGAGTCTGAGTCACATGCTGCCTAAAGCGTACTACTGGACTCACTTCAGAAACCTGTCGCTAGTTGGTTACTTCGGTGGCATCTCGTTTTCGCTGTTGACTTTCGGCAGGTTAAGATCCCCTAATGAGACGAATTTCTTTGCTATGTCAAAACTGCGCTCAGCATCAGCGAAAGCTCGACGTTTTCCTCATCTGTCCCTAGCGGTGTGCCGTGAATATAGATAATGCAGACTGTCTCAATGTTGATTTTACCAAAGGAAGAATTGTTCTGCACATTATCGGAGACCAAGTTGAGCGGGGCCTCTCAATGGCCTGTGTCGGTCCGTATTGCCAGGGCCACCCCGCCACTTGCCTTCCATCTATTAAGTCCAATTTGTAAGCAGCTCGAAACGGCTTCATTTCAGCACCTGGTCTCTATTAGGCTTTCGTCAATGCAACAAATACAGATTCTGTGACCCTAGTCTTCAGCTCCCTCTCTCGTTCTGGGAGACTGCAGGGGTTTTGTATCAGATAAATGGCCCCTGGTCAATGCTACTCATCTAATTGCAAGTTTTACGGCCGGGGTACCCTTGAACGCAACCTCCGAGGCAATATCCCGTTTTTGCCTATATGACCGTCTGTGGTGATTCCTCTTGAATATTGGATGAATCCTTAGATTTCTCGGATGTTTCGTTCCCGCCCATCGACAAGGTGCCGGCCCTTACGCGCACAGTGGAAGTATCTTCTTTTTTAATCACCCTAATAATGACCCGGATTGGTCTCGGGAACACCACAGCCCAACAGGTTTCCTTGGCCTTACGCTCGGGTGACTCCGCCTTCGATGGCTGCACCGGAGTAGACATTTGGGGCAGCTCACCGAGAATAGGGCTCTCTTCTGGCTGTTCTTTCCTAATACTGACTGGAAGCAATATCCTGTGAGCTTCCTCCTTTCCCTTCTTTTGAATTAGGTGAGCTTTGTCTTATGTCTTACTGGCACCTAGCACCAACTTTTAGGACCCTACTCACCCCTTCGGGATTTGGGTGTTGACTCGCCAAAGGGGACATCTCCCATTTTGCACGGCTTTGCGCTGCAGAAGCCAGTCGTATCTCCAGACAGCTGTGTTGTCGGCAATTTTCCACAGCTCCTACTACTGAGTGTTCTAGACGGAAGGTATGGGCAATCTCATCCGGATATAAACAAAGATAAGGTACTTTGAGAGCCCTCTACTTTAGTATTGTTCCTAGGTTTTCTGGCCGAGGTGGTTTTTGGTTGAGAGTCTTGCACAGCCTTAACCGCGTGCGGTAAGAGGGTCGTGCACTCTGCCTTGGCATGAAATAGGGATGTGCGGGCCCGGCAATTAACTGAAGGATTAAAACGCCCTGGAGGAATGAATAAACAGATAAAATAGGCACTTTATGACGAAACAGATAGCGCGAGAAAAAATCGAGCAGCTGTAGCTTTACTTGTGCGAGAGCCGAGATTATAATGTAAGTTTTTTTATGAAACCAAGTTTAGACACGTGTATATGGCTTCGAGTAACAGAATTTCAGCACCCATCTTGTTCGCTATCCACGTGAGCGACCGCAACTCTTGACGACATGACGCCCCTTTCAGAACAAACAAAGATTCCCGTGAAGATTACCACCAGTTTATGAAGGGTTTTCGAGACTTCCGAAGTTGTACAAGGGCAACTTGCTTCAATCCAATGCCGGCACAAACAAAAAGGCGAAAAAGGTCGGTTAACAATTAGGGAAGATTTTATGCACCTCTTCATGAAATACTCTTGTGCCCATCAAGGCCGGAGAGAAAAGTGGATCTGAGATGAGTTAATAAAATGCAATCTGAATAAAGCAGAGCTGAACTACGTCACGACATGGAGACATAGCGTGACTCAGCAGGGATATTCACAGGAATTTAGGGGAACCGTAAGGGGACCAGGAGTAGAAATCATGGGAGATCCACCAGATGATCACTGATACTAACCCTCGTAAACCTGCCAAATTCCACGTGAAAGCTGAGCTATGAAACGGAGCAGCACACTGACAGCTGCAACCAGTAGAATCTGAAGCTGCAAGACCATTTTATTGATCGAATAGCTGAGGGACCCTACCGGATCCCTCGGTCCAAATTTGTGAAGTGTGAGGAATGGAACCACTGGAATCTCTGTCCACCTTCACCACAAAACAAGCTCTCTCGGCAAAAAGGTGATCAGAGTCTGAAATCTTAAACAACAAGAAAGTAGACCAAGGGAATAAATGAAGAGAAGAAAAAAGGAAAAAGGAAAGGATCAGAAAGCACAAAGTGAAAAAACGGGAGAAAATATAAAAAGAAAGAAAACAGATGAACACTGGTTGTAAGCTGGAGGATTTCACCCTCTACAAACCGTCAGATCGTCATTGCACCTAGCATAATCCACACTCCAGGAGATATCCACCTTGAGGTACAGGGAGAAGATTTGATACTCGAGGAACTATTAGTGGGAAGACCCAAAAACTGAAAGAGATAAAGAAGAAGGCATCCACAGCTTTGTGAAAAACGGAGAAGCAGAACAACAGAAGAGGGGCAACCGGCTGACGATCGAAGGCCAACAGCACTCTACCTGCCGGAGGGAACTCCCAAATGTGAGTGGTCCTGCAGTGACTTCCTGTGGTACGACCCGTACAGCATGGAAGATTTAAGCCCCACAACTGCTGTAGCTATTATATCTTGAGGACCATAATTCAAAGCCATCCAGTCCAAATTCTCACGACACCATTGGTGTTGAGTAATTTGCGGCCACGGTCAGGAGGTTACCCTTGTGCAGGTCCCGCTGAATAAGGAAAATATAGAGATTCGGGGAGTATTGGGTGCGTACTTCTCGAAATATGTGATACGGGGTAACACCCTAAGTACTGGGTGCCTACCAGGGCACCGCTCGCCGCCTTTTTTGAAAACCAGAAACCTACGTGGACTTACACTAGATGCAACACTACGGACAAGAACTATGGTAAACAGGCGAAGGTGGCAGCTGAGCTAGCAAATGAGACTACCCAGAAAGAGATTGTGAGTCACACAGAATTGGGCCGGAATCCAATGGCAAGAACGGGGGATGGGGAAAACCAATGTGGGAGGGGCACAACTTCCAGCTAGGAGAATGGACCTCCAACTGTACGCAGAAGCAGTGATGCGGAACAAGGCTCTTGGCTACTTTGCAAAGGTGCCCGTAACCAACGACGGCCGGGAAAGTATATGGTACCTGTCTCACCACCCGGTTCTTCGCCCCAACAAACCAGAAAAGCTGGGGGTAGTCTTTGATTGTGCGACCAAGTTCCAAGGCAAGAAGGTAAGTGACCTTCAACCACAGGGGCCCCGCTGGGCCACTCCGTTGATTGAAGTCTTGTGCCGTTTCAGGGTAGGCAGAGTGGGCCCGTCAGCTGACATCGGAGAAATGTTTCATCAGGTAAAATTACCGGTACGGGAACGAGATTCGTTGCGACTCTTATGGTGGGACAAGAACAACCTGAATAAATTGGTGGTAAATTATGGGATGACCGTCCACTCCTTCGGAGCGACATCGTCATCATTTTGTGTGAAATTCACCCTTTGAGAAACCGCCAACGAACATGGGGCTCTGGTCCACCGGTCGGTGGCAGACAGCTTCAGAATAAATTTATACATCGACGACTACCATGGGTCTTTCAATGGTGTTGAATTGGTTCTAGCACAGTTCAGGTACCTAAGAAGATTACCAGAAGAGGATGGTTTTTGTCCCATGAAATTGATGTGGAACGCGTTGGAGGTGCTTGAATTCATTCCGTGCCACGAGAGGGCAGAAAAGGTTCGAGATATGAACGGGTCTCTAGTCCCAACCAAACGCACGCTAGAATACAATGGAAAGCGGAAACGGACGACTTCGTCTTCGAGCTGAGAGCTTACGACCAACCAGTCACCCTTCGTGGTGTACTGTCAGCAGTCTTCAGCCTAGGTTTCATCTCCCTCTGGTTGTTACCCGGAAGGATCTTGTTGCAGCGGCCCTGTCATAAGAAAGTCGACCGGGACCAGCCACTGGGCCAGGAAGACCGGCTGGAGTGGGAAGAGTTCCCGCCACCGATGAAGAGCGCGAGGTCCGGTGACTTCCAAGGTCAACTTGAAGTGTATATCAGGTTGTCTCACTTTTTTCCTTTTCCGTCGTTTAGGCTTGGTTTAACGAGACACCTAGTAATGATAGTTATTTACTCTGAGGCTCCATATTGTCCGTTGCAATAACTGCGACACTTCACTGTGCTTCCGTAATTTATTACCGTAATAAATCGCCACAACCCTTTGCTAGAAAATCTAGATCTATACCTACCGCCAGTCGCCCTTTGTGAGCCCATCTGTATAATACTTGGCGACTGTCGGCTAAATCACTTCTTTTAGTTATTGTTTCCTCCTTGGCTAAAACCCTAGTCCTTCTTCGCTCACAGTCTGAAACCACATAGTTAACCCTATTTGTAATCAACCAGGGTGACTTCCTAAAGAATTTCATCTATGTTCCGCATCTAGGCCTTTTGAAATCGCCAAATACTCAACAAAACTAGTCGATTATCTAAAGCCTGCAGTCAAATGAGCAACTCCAAAAGAAGCAGGCCGGCCAGAAGGAATTTGCCACGCGTAGCCGTAAGTCTCCCAGTCACTACGCCGTGCTCCTTCTCATTAACCAACATCCACGATGACGCACATAGCAACATTGACGGCCTCCTACAACACGTTAGCTCACTCGAATCACAAATTGAAGCCGTTGACAGAGCCACCAGAATTCCGGCATCACTGGCTCAAATTCCCGAACCTTCCATGGCAACCACGCACTGTAAATTAGTTGCCACGTGTAGCCTTATTGACACTATATCTTCAGAGGTTTTAAAAAGAACTCGAAGTTCAAATCACGACATTGTATTCAACATCCCTGATAGGGCCCCACTGAAAGTAGCCAGCAATACCTTGATAAAGGCCGCTAGCATCGTACGGGTGATATGCCGTGGCAGCAGACTACGAAAACAAAACACAACGACATTACCGCCTTCTGCTTTTCCACGTTTCGGAATTACTGACAGCCAGTGAGTTTATTCATAAACAAAGTGTTATTGTTGTTAACCCACCATGCAAAAATTTCGAATAGCATCTGAAAAAACGCCGCTACAAGAAGGATTGCTGAAAAATATGAATTCTCTCAAACATCCGGGGCAGAGATCCGCCAAAATGACACCTACTCCCTGCATTCTCCTAACCTACTCAGAAACAACCAACATCTACCGGCCGACAACTGTCTGATGTAGACCTTGACGCAATGCCTGGCCCTCCTCCAAGTCCATCAGTCTCCAGGCGTCCTAGACTCACCAATAAAGTCATAGATGCATGGGGCTCGAATAAACCGAGTCCTGCCAGACAGCTTAGTCCAGAGCATCAGAAACAGCTATCCAGATCGCATAGCCGCCCTAACCTAACGACATTGCATCACATACCCAAGGCGAAACATAAACGAACGTATGGTCGCTTTTGTCCCCACCATCTAACAGTGACTAAAACCCATCCGCTGGACCGCACCATACCACTGCCAGATCATTCTAGTTCGAACCAAACCCGTCAGCCCTCAGGGCGTACTGTCGCAAACAAACCGCCAAGAAGTAGCGTCTTTAAGGACACAATCTCGTCGTTGCGATCTGACGTATCACTACGGGCCGAAGGTTGGCAACGATTCGTACTCAGCCCCCAATGCGAAGTGTCGGTACCAACGGTAACTCATGGCCGCAAATCCAGAATTCTGCAACCCACCCTCCATTCCTGATAAAGGCCTCAACGTGTAATTCACTAGACAATGACGGCCTTGAATTGTCACGCCACACTCAGATGGTAAGATGTAAATTAGAGGCCAACAGATACCATAGCAGAATGTCACTAATGCCAGAGCCTACAATTTCTGTTCCCAAAACAGATGGTTTCTCAAACCGTATTTCCTCCCAGCGAAACCTCAACTCCACGAGCATTTATAAGGACTTTACTAGCAACCCACTTCAAAGCCATCATTCAAATCTTTATCTGTCGAGATTATCATTTTTGCCCTTTTCGTGCCTCCACAGTTCATCCCGTTAGTTCTATATCATACCTAGATGTTCGTTTCGCCTCCCCCCCGTTGCGCGTCCCACTACGGTCCTTTCACTCACAGAATACATCCACAAACCCCCTCGGGGTAAATTTTACCCACCTCTTGGCATACAATCCCACAATCCCTCCTTTCTTCTAGCCTTGGTCAACCACTTTCCAATACCAGCACATTGCCAGTCGTTCCTACCTTTGACAGAACACCTAACTACCCAGGCCAACTGCGCAGCACCTCGCATTCCCACTAACTTCTTCCAAAATAACCTCCTTATAACCTTATTTAAACTGTCGTCTTTTATCCTTCCCGCCCGGGCAGGCCGCACTGACGGGCGGCGAAGCTACCCCACACTCTTCTAGTCCCTACCTTCTGAGGCTTGCTCCTACCACACAACAACAACCACTACCAAGGTTGCCACGTGGGAAAGCCAATATCGTTCATAACCCCGTATTCTTTCACCACACTGAAGCATCAAAGGATCCTAACGAATCAGGACAAGTAGCAAGGTTACTCAGTCAAAGATCTTCTTGCTTACCTCATAATATCCCGAAATTAATTATTGCCGGGTCGTTCACGGCTGAATCCTCTGAAGCTGTCACGGAGGCGTCCAAAGCTCACTTTTCTTCTACTTCGGTGTTGGCCCCAACTCATGCCACTGCCCGTGCACTTCCTGCCTCCAATAACTCCCGTGCCTTACCTAGCTCAGATACTCGCATCCACATCAATGGGTCATCCCTGATTTTATTTAATTTTTGGTCCATCTTAAATAAGTTTCATCACTAAAACCTTATTCCAATAAATTCAGTCCTGATATCATCCTTATTACTGAAACCTGGCTCACGAAAAACACTCCCAAAAGCGAACTTCTGCTTGAGGGATGCAAGGTTGTTAGAGTAAATGGGATTGGTGGGCGCGGAAGTGGGTGCCTAGTGTACGTACAACAAGCCTTTTCAGTAACCCCCTTCAGACATGCCATACTCAACTCAATTTCGGGTTCTCTGCGGCTCACAATTCGATTCTCAACTGTAGTCATGCACGTTGGTTGTGTTTATCCCCCCTTCCTCTACAATTCCAGACATACCTCCTTCAACCGAAGCATTTGGTTATCTTTTACTACTAAGTTTGGCAGCGAAAATCATAGCCAGTGATTTTACCTGGCCTAAAATACCCTGGACCAAGCTCACGGCGCCTCTCAACTTAATAGACTTTTTCTCCCATACGCAGGTTGAGGTTGGGTGCAACACGTCAAAACCCCTACTGGAAACGCCAACATCCTAGATCTTATACTCACTCACAGCAATTCCATCTTTTTGGTTTTCTTTCTGCTTGAGTATCCGGATAACGACCATAAGATATCGGCTGGTAATCTTTCACTCCGACCCTATCCATCAAACTATCTGACCCCTGTCAACAATTCCCTCCGTTTAAATTGGAACTCTGCTCAGTTTTATCTATAACCAAGATCAGAGCAGTTGTTTTCCAACGGCAGACCCCCAGCCGGCGGCTGATTACTTTGATGTTAACACGGGAAACCACCTCTTGAAGTTTAGTCCGATAGCTCAAAACTCCTCCCCCAGGAAATCCGAACTTGCCTCCCTCCGGCAAAAGCACCCTAAGATGCAATGATTCAACCTCCGAGAACACGACTTCTCCTTTCTTATGAGACTAACACGTCTTGCTGATATTATCCAGGACCTGAAGGAAGACCAGGTCCGCAACAAAGAAGCCAAAGCCCTAAGGCATTCCAATAAAGCTTTGAAACTCTCACTCCAGGATAAATCCAAGAATTCAGCAACAGATACAACAGTCCAATACTCTGTTTTACCGAATGAAACTTCGGCTGACTCCCCTTCTGGTACCGCTGAGGCCTTTGACCTTTACTTCGCCAATTCTACGACCCCTCCTCATACATAGCCCCCACTCGAATCCTCTTGCTATCATCAGCTCTCCTCTGTCTACCCCAATCTTTGAAGCAAACGTTAGTTCCAGGCTCATTTCACGCTATAAAGCATCTACGCATCCTGGACTAGACGGGTTACCCCCAGCTGCAATCATTAACGGTGGATCGAACCTTCCATTTCCATCACTGAACCTATTTACTTTCACTAAAGTCCAGTTTGGTACCGTCGAACTGGAAGCTTACGGTCATCATACCACGACACAAAAAGGGACCCGTCCACGAACTCGCCAGTTACCGTTTCATCAACCATACTCCTATCATTTCCAACATAATGGAAATTACCGCCAAAATGAAATTAATACCCTTCATCTCTCTTCAAACCTCCTTAGCCGTGGGCAGCATGGGTTTCTCAAATCGCGATCATGCACCACATTTAAGTTTGACTCACTCAACCCAGTCACTGGGGCTGTCGATGGTGGGCCGGTATTAGTCATTGTCTACCTAGATCTGTCACAGACTTTTGACCGTGTTCCACACACGTACCTCATTGGTAAATTGCATTCATTTGGCATTGCTGTCCCATTGCTTCCTTGACCGCAGTCTCATCTCACTCAGCGTTCTCAAGTGGTTCTCACCAATGGACATATTTCTAACCCGAAACCTGTAACAGGTGGCGTTATACAGGGAAGTGTAATGGGCCCTCTCCTATTTCTAATGTATATTATTGACGCACTGGATCTAGTACACCGTGGCACGCCATTCTCGTTTGCTGATGATTTAAAAACGGTACACTCTTTTTATCCTATTGATGCTACACCTACGCTTTGCAACACTTCCGCTGACCTCTCTGCACTGCACCGCTGGTGCCACTCTTGAATGATGGTCTTTCCATTGATAAGTGCGAGGTTCTAACCTACAAACTACAAGTGCCCCGGACCCTTAACTCCCGGAGGGTCTCCGATAGCCAGTAGACCTACCATCCGCGATTTAGGCCTCAACTACTCTAGCTTCTTCAGCTTCTCTTAACACGCGGCCATCCAAGCGGCCAAGGCTAGAAGTGCAGCTCTTCTCTTCCGTTCTTTGAGTCTCCGGGGCAGTATCATCAGCACTACGAATCCGACATCAGGCCTTTGCTTGAGTGCTGCCCAATAGTATTTTCTAACAAGATAAAATTTGACAGAGTTGCGCTACATAGCATGAAAAGGCGTTTTACCAAAAAACCGCTCGGTTAGTCTACTAGACTAAACTAAGTCTTCCTGTATAACCTGCTCCATAACCGGTCTTTTTCCTTTAACCCAGTAGGCTCCTCTCGTGAAACCCCTTACGCACTTCGGCACAGGCCCTTTACTGTCCCTTCTGGCATAGTTTAATCGGCCGTACGGTCACACGTTTTACTTCCTGTCTGCTCCAAGTTCTGGAACAAGTTGCCCGTCGCCCTTCGAGCTTCGAAAATGAAGTTCCGAATTCTATCGGCATTCATCCCATATCTCGGCGTTATCCTTGCACTCAAGTTATCTAATTTGAGCATAGCAGAAGATATAGCATACCAGAGGGGCCTCGACTTCTGAGGCCAACTCCTTCGTAGACCCAGCTCTTCCCAATTGAGAACACAGTCAGCAATAGACAGTTCCATTTATCTGATTGAGTTCTCAACGCTTGACTAGATAGGGCCATTCCGGCAATGAGTAAACGGAATTGAAATGCCCTCATTTTCACGCACTTTGCTCTCGCCTTCTCCCATGTTCTATGTCACCCTTATGCTTCGTCTTTTATTGGTTTTTGTATGACTCCAATAACCGTTATTCCACAGCAGGGGCACACACTGACTACCCGTTTTATCTGTTTCCATCTTCAGTTATCCCCTTACGAGCATTTCACCCTCAAAGTTGGTGTACTGTCCCGAATAAAGCCGCTTTGTGGTCAATTACTGACCGCTGGCTCCTTCCTCTGAGACCCGTCGCAATTTTGTCACCTGATCGCGGATCTTACATCTCGTGCTTTCATAGTTGAACTACGCCTCACATGCATAACCATCAGTGAACAATAATGTCATTCCCAGCAGTGCTGGGCGCCGTCGGATCCACAGCTTCGGCCGACGCTTATTGGACCTGCAGACCGTCTGCAACAATGTGCGAGCTCCATTAAGATGGTGGATCAAACCTCCTTTGTTCACTTTGAATTGTTTTTCAAGTCGGGTTTCCAGCGCACCACCAGTCCCACTTACTAGCAGTTGTTGCGGATCGCACTCCTTAATGCTGTCAGCTGCAGATCTCATGATTCGACCATTCTAGTTCGCCACTGTAAGCTCACCTAGCGATCTTGTCGTCACTCTGATCACATCCATTTTTTCCTTCTTCTAAGTTAAGCACACCTACCAATTCTATCGTGGCTCCTATCGAATCCCACCATGTCACCTCTCACGGCGCTTCACTATCGTCCTAACGAATTTACTCTGCCGACGACCGCTAATATTTCTTTCCCAACCACGTTGCCATTGCCGGTTTGTAGCGTCTATTCAACTGGTACAACCCTATGCCCGTAAAGCTCACTGACCTCATTCTTATGCCAGACTGCCCACCGTTCTGTCAAATCCTCCCTCGTTCCCCCTTCACAAGCTTCATAATTTGCTGCGCTAAACCACATCATTGGGCTTACTGTTACTGGTTTAGTTTCCACTGAGGTATCTAGGGCAATAGCTGACAAACGGCTTTGTAAGACATTCCCGTTAGCTAAACTAAATCGGGTCTTTTTCCTGGACAATAAAACCTGAGGTTAGCGTTTGACCTTAGGATCCACTTCTATCAAAGTTTTTTGAAATATCCTGCCTAGATTGACTACGAATCGCCTTATTCACCGAGTGTCAGATCGGGCTCCACCTACAAGCACTAAACGCCCCGACTTCCTACCTCCTCGGTGTCTTGGTCAGTACCACTGGTCGATATATACAGTGAAGACGGTATTAAACATAACGCTCTTCAGCGGAACTTATCGTCCTTAGAGAAACAGATACGATCCATGGATGCGCCGACCATGCTGCTTCCACTATAGTATATTGTTGACCCCTTAAAACATGCGAACACTGAAAGTCTCCTATCAGCCAGCCACTTCCTGGACCCAGTTGCATCTGAAGTCCATAGAAAGATAAAAAAATTCCAAAAATGCCGTAGTTATTATTGTTTAGGATCGTTTGCCCTCTTCTTCAGTCAAAAGGTCATTGCTCATGGCTTGTGGTATGTAACACCACTAGTGCTACTTCATAAGATTCAAAAAACGGTCACATCGAAACATGTGCCCTCTACTGCTGCAATTCCCAGAAGAAACCTCTGCCATGAAATTCGTTAAAAAGAGAGAGTTCATCTCAAAGTCCACTTTATTTAAAAATATGAAAATTGCTCCAGCCAAAACCCTCTGTAGAGGGAGGTCCTACGACTAAGTGCTCCCACCATCCTCTGATCCGGTGCCGTCTTAGCCTACTGAACAATTTCCCACCATCGATAACTCAACACCAGTTCTTCTGACTAGTGCTCCAGCGCAGAATGTGGACCTAAGTTTGTCCCGTTCGCCTCGAACGTCACAAATTCCCTCTAAAAGGCTCCAAGTTGCACCCCGGTCTCCACCACCGTCTATCCACAGCCGAGCAATACAACCCCCTTCTCTGCCAGCAGCTGTTCACGTTCTGGTCTGTCTGACAAACGAGCCAACAAACCGCCAGATTCCAACGCGCCACCCCGCACCGATCAGCCAACTGCAACTTTGTCTCCTTGTTCTTCGGCCACAAAGTCACCCTCGTCACCTGTTGCTCCTACTGGCCGAGATCTCTGCGCTGACATCGTCACGCTCCAATCTTTAGTCGACAGTAGACCTATAACCTCTCGTGCTCCAGCTAACCGGCCTATTACCCATCCATACCCTTCACCAAGGCCGTACATAAGAAATCTCGTCGCTCACCCTAGCTCTAGCCCACCAGCGCATTTATTTGGTCCCCCGGAGATCCGAGTACCCACCTGATACATCCCACAACTACAAAAACTCATACGCCACCGCCTTCACGTCCACCTAATGTATCGCCCCTTCGTTAGCTCTACCAAACCCGAAACCATGCAGGACGAGTTACCAGCATGGTTGCCAACAGGTACCACAACATATGGCCCGAGCCCGACTCATTTCCGCCCTACGGTATGCCCAATTTTACCCCCTTGCAACTTCAACATCCCCTACCTCCTCAGCATTCAACATGGCCGTATTCTACTCTGACCCCACTGCTCACTTGCAGCCTGACCCTTAATACCAGAGCCTCTTCCATCCGCGGCCCTTTCGCTACTACTCCACCCCCTCACACTCTTTCCGTGGAGCCCTATGAGATCCCTGCCACTTCACCAAACCCCATCCAAAACATCATACCTGTCTCATTCAAATCCCACTTACCCCGCCATTCGTCATCCTCCTCACAAGGCCGCTAACAAAAACATGGCTGCTCTTCCCATACCGCTTTCCACCCTCATACTGACCCCCCAGCATCGTTAATAACTGCCCCCGATTCAAACGTTATTTGTCCCAAAGATCCCACCTAGAGTCACTATACCCCCTGTAACAGCCGGTCATGGAAAATCCCCTATTTCCCTCGCGATTCAGTGTTTTTCCCAACATCACTCATTTGCCTACACTGTTGACTTGTCCCTACGAACTGGTTGTTTTTCTGGACAAATTGTTGTTTGTTCGCTCCCAGAGCGCTACTTTGGCACATCCTTGTTCAGGACCTGCGTGACGCACGTGCTGTTTGCTCACACGCTGCTATTAGGTTTCTCGTTGTTGAGTCCTTGTGATCGTATTATTGAGGTTTGTATATTTTTTATGTCATTGTTCATGTAATAATCTATTATCGTAGAATATCACGGATAATCGTCTTTTGATTTCGGGATCCGTTGCGAATTTGGCTACGCATTGCTCAAACGTTCGTTACAATACTCAATAAATCAATTTGGAACGAGGAAAAACACGCAAAATGCCAAGAAGAGGATCAAAAGCAGTCAAATCCGGACAGGACGTAATACGGCAAGTCTCTGGGGAGGTTTTGGGTACATATGATTCTTTAGTTATTGCTAGATCGCTTAGTCCTGTCAGTGTTAGTTCATGTGTTAATGAGAGCAATGTTGATCGTAAGGATGTTGATTTATATAAGCTGAGAATACTAGAACTAGAGCAACAGTTACTATCGGCTAGACTACAGGCGCAGGAAGCAGAGAAGAACTGTATACAGAAAGAGCGAGAGCATGAGACCAGTGACTTCGACACTTCCGATAGATTGGGGTGCAATCAAGTAGGGAACCCCACGCCGGTCGCCGACTACAAACCACCATCGATCGATCTGCCTAGAGTGGAGCTAACGGATTTCGACGGATGAGCTGAGCAATACTGCAAGTTTGTCAAGCAGTTCGAGACGTTCGTTGAAAATAAGGTAACCCACCCTGGGCAAAGGCTTCTCTACCTTACTCACTACTGCCGAGGCCGAGCAAGAGAAGCTATCGACGGATGCACCATGCTCGACCCAGAACAAGGCTACACAAGGGCAAGGAAGATCCTAAGGGACTTGTTTGGCCAACCGTTTAAAGTAGCCTGTAACCTAATAGAGAGCGTGATGGTAGAGGCAAAGAGAACCAAGGGCGACGTCTACACCATGGCCGACCTGGTGATTAAGATGCAGAACTGCTCAATAGCCCTCGACCATTTAGGTTACAGGGCTGACCTAGATGCCATGCACACTTTGGAAGGCATAGTCCGTCACCTCTCTCCCGAACTACAGGGTCGGTGGGCGGAAGAAGCAGAACGGATAAGCCGAAGCGACAGGGAAGCTAACTTTGAAGACCTGACCGAACACTTGGACAGGCAAACGATGGAAGCTGACGGCAGGTTCGGCCGACTCATCCGGGACAGCAACCGGGCAAACAAGCCCAGTATTAGCCGAGCCCAAACCCCTAGACGGGAACATCCAAAATACCAGCCATGGACCAATACACATGCCATTTCACGAGATGCTACTGCGCAACCCAATTGCAGATCCTGTGGCACTAATAATAATAATAATAATATTGGTATATTTCTCGGCCATGGTCGAGAGGCACGCGCTAGCGCATGATCATGGTGTAACACGTTACTCAATAAGATGAAATATTCACAAAATTCTAAGTATGAAAGTCGAGAGTATCAGAGATGGAAAAACATAGACAGCAACAGTTTGAATGGATCATTCTGATAATGGTTTGCGCGGCAGTTTTGAACTAGTTTCGAATCCGGGCTAGGTGCAATACGCTCAGACAGATCGCCACTCCCATCTTTATCGGTGTAAGTGTTGATGCTTGTTGATGCACTTACTGAGCTCCGGCTCACCGAGTTTTCGTTCTGTCTTTGCAGATCGTACACGTGCAACCCCCAAGGAAGACACTGCATCCCGCATACTACACTAGGCAGTGGTGCGCGGTGGAGATGTCGAAGAAGTCGTTAACGCAGAGCTAAGGAGGCATTATGAACAAGAATGATGCAAGCCAAGGAAACCGGAGGCCAACTAAGGTTCTGCAGATGGAGTAAATTTTTAACAAGAAGAAGAGGGGGGAAAATCGACGCATGCGAAGAGGATAGCGATCCATGAAGACAATGCGGACCCTGAATGACGGATTTACCGGAGTTCGAAAAACGAAATGAGTTTTGAATCAAGGGGACATGAGGCCAATTTCGTGAAAGTGAACTGGTGGATGTGGGAGAAACAGCAGTCCATAAAAAGGTAAGTTTAGATTCAAGGCCAATAACATGTACTATTCAGAAATAAGAAGGCGCAACTGGGGGGTTCTCGAGAAGTGGAGAGTCAATTTCCAGCCGGCTACGGTTCGGAGGAAGGATAACCTGTGGTAACGGATAACAAAGTGGGAAAATCTCCGCATGGACTTCAGCGTTATTATGCTGTTTCACTGACAAATATATATGTATGTGTTGATGCATTTGCCTTCAGTGTTATTCAGCGTCATTTCTGGTAATGTACGGCTTCGAATGTGTAAGTTTCGTCTGGCAGGGCGCAGTATGTGTCGGTCAATCAGCCCAGTGTGCTTGTATATTAGCGGCATGCGCGTGAACTGGAATTCGTGTTCGTTGCGTTAGAAAACGCTGAACGATCTGATAAGCAATTAGGGGTATCTCCTGTTGTGTGGTTTGATTTCAGTCTCAGTTGCTATGGTAGATTCCACTTAAGTCTCTGTCCGTGCGAGTCAAAGCGGCATCCTTGGTTAGCCAATTTGGCGACTGAGATGGTGAGAGACAACGAACCTGAAATAAAGGGAGATTGCAGTCTGGACGTGGTTCCAGCTGTGGGTTATGATAATATATGAAGACAATAAACAATGGATTGGTTAGGTCTATGTGAGTGGGGCGTGGGTAAAATAGACTCGCAGTGGATTTGAGCTATACTGCTGCAGGCCGACGAAGTTGCGTACACTGGCTTGGTAACTGTGTATGCATTTCAAAGGATTTGTGATTTGCCCGTGAGCATGGCATCGCTGGGATACTAATAAAAGACCCAGGGCTTCACGGTTGAGAGTGGTCAGTAATGATAATCCTCAATACCGTTTGCTTACGCAGAACGTAGTTTGGCAACGAGGCGATATGATAGGTTTGAAGTGACAGACTGAGCGAGTAAGACTAACATACTGTTTGCGTGGCGCTACGCTGTTACTGTCTCTTTCAGTATAGTGGTTATTCTATACTGAGTAGTTTCTGAGGAGTCAAGGCAGAAGGAACTATTGGGGTGACAGTAGTGATACATTAGAGTTAATTGGTCACTTGTCTTGGAACATTGACGCGAGTTCATCTATGCTCTTCCTCGATAGTGCTATCGAACTGAGATTAAGCTCCAATGTGAACAAGGAAATAAGATGCGGATATGATTGCATGGTTACCGTGGTATCTTTTTCGCTGTTATCGTACTGCAAAGCAGGACTACACCGATGTGAGGACTGGTTTGGGGAGCCGTGAGAGGTGGGTCCGAATTTTCGTCAGGGAAGCAAACTCTAACGGTCTACATTTGGTGCTCATGGTCCACCATGGCCTACCAGAATGCCCCAAGTTCGGCAACGCCACAATAGACGAACGGTGGGGAATGGCGAGGATGACAGGAGCATGTTTTATCTGTCTCAACACCACGCACCGGGCAGCAGCCTGTAGGACAAGGAATCGATGTAGTTACGAGGGCTGCACAGGCAGACACCATCGGCTGCTGCATCAGGCGAGAGTAAACTTACCCGAGACGAGTACCAAACCCAGCGGTATTTGTTCAACGTCACGATCAGCCAGTAAACCGGTGCGTTTAGGCGTAGTGGCCGTGGGAGTAGTGACTCCGACTGGGATAGTCAAGGCGTTGGCTTTCGTTGATAGTGGATCCGACACCACTTTAGTGAAAGAGCGGTTTGCCGGCAAACGCCAACTGGCTAAAGGTGCGATGTGGTTAGCAGTGAGCACGGTGGGCGGAACACAGGTAATGACTGCCGGTAGATTAAGGCTGCAACTCATCTCTCTAGACACTAGCGAGGAAATTGAACCAACGGAGGCATTCACGTCAGCGGATCTTCCTATGCGAGCACCAAGGTCGGTGAACTCAATCTTCACTCGGTGGCCCCACCTGCAGGATGTAACCGTTGTAGACTGGGAAGGTGAAGATGTGGATCCCCTCATCGGCTGCGACGTGCCAGAGGCGCATTGGGTGCTTGACCAGAGAGTGGGCGACCGCCAGGCACCTTATGCCGTACGCACGGCTCTGGGATGGATGTTATACGGTCCAGTAGGGGTACGCGGTTCCGTGAATTACTTATCCGCCGAAACGGACCGCATAGAGTATCATCTGCAGCGGCTGTATGAAAAGGAGTTTCATGACATTGGAGACGAAAGACCATCGTTGTCTCAAGAAGATCACTTCGCTCTACAAGCAGCGCAGCAAGGCACTAGAGGCCTCAAAAAACAGTTCGAGGTTCCCCTCCCATGGCGCACACCGGTCGACCCGTGGACCGACAACAGAAATTATGTTCTCCAACGATTACTACGACTAAAAGAACGCTTTACTCGAGACCAGAATCTGTGGAAACAATACGCGGATTTGATGAAGCAAAACGAGGCCCTCGGTTACGTTGAAAAGGTGCCTGTTAACACCGACAGCAAAAGGGGTATCTGGTATCTGTCTCACCACCCAGTTATCAATCCCAAGAAACCCAATAAACTGCAGGTGGTTTTCGACTGTGCGGCCAAGTTCCCGGGCAAGTCGTTAAACGATCGCCTACTACAAGGGCCTGACTGGACCACTCCACTGATCGATGTTTTGTGCCGTTTCAGAGTGGGTAAAGTGGCTTTGTCTGCTGACATTAGGGAGATGTTTCATCAGGTGAAGATTCCGGTAGGAGAACGAGATGCTTTGCGTTTCCTGTGGTGGGAAGGGAGCGACCGGGACAACGCAGTGGTGAATTATAGGATGACCGTCCACCCCTTCGGAGCCATATCGCCACCATTTTGTGCGAACTACGCCCTCTGAGAATCAGCAAACAAACATGGCGATCTAGTACATCGGACGGTGGTAGATAGCGTCAGCAAGAACTTCTACGTCGACGACTACCTTGGGTCATTCGATGATGTGGAATCAGCTCTAGAGCAGTTCAGGGGTCTGACGAGATTGCTGGAAGAGGGCGGCTTCCATCTAACTAAATGGATGTCAAACGCTTCAGAAGTGCTGGAGGTCATCCCGTATCACGAAAAGGCCGAAAGGGTAAGAGATTTGGACGGCTCTCCACTTCCTATCGAGCGCACCTCAGGGATACAATGGGACGCGGAAACGGACGATTTTGTTTTCGAACTAAACGTTCCAGAGCTGCCAATAACCCGTCGTGGCATACTATCTGCTATCTCATGTTTGTTCGACCCGCTCGATTTCGTCTCACCATGGCTGCTACCCGGAAAGATCTTGCTGCAGCGGGTGTGCCGTAAGAAAGTTGATTGGGACCAGTCACTGGACCGAGGGGACCGGTTGGACTGGGAAGAATTTTTGAACACCTTGAAGAAATTAGGGACATTAGAATCCCACGATGTTTGACTCCTGGCCATACGACACGGACTGGAGAACTACATGCCTTTTCCGATGCATCCGAAGTCGGTTATGGAGCTGTGGTGTACGGACGATAGTGCGCAGGAAATGGACAATATACTACGAGGATCCTGTTCGCCAAAGCCCGCGTTGCTCCACTGAATTCGGTCTCGATCCCACGCCTTGAACCGAGCGCAGCCGTGTTGGCAGTCTGGGCGGTGCAAGCTGTGAAAAGATGTTTCGATCTCTACATTTGGTCGGTGAGCTTCTGGACGGATTCAACGATAGTACTTTACTACATTAACAACGTGAGGAGCCGGTTTAGTACTTTAGTTGCTAACCGGCTCACGATTATCCACGATGAATCAGCCACGAACCAGTGGAGTCATGTCAGGTCTGGCGATAATCCGGCCGACCTGTACTCTCGAGGTGCGAACAACTTCAGGCAACTGGACACGTGGACGAGAGGGCCAAACTTTCTGCACTTGCCCAAACAGGACTGGCCCGCGTTCGAATTAAACCCCCCTGCGGAAGTGGAACTGGAGATCAAAGGCGTAGTGATAGCGGCCAACGTCGTCGAAGCGACATCCGTTCTATCGCGACTGGTCAGGTTTTTCTTCCTGGATGAAGACGCTTCGTTCGCTAGTTTGGTTAACTAGGTTCAAGAGAAATTTACTAGTCATGAAAGGGCTACGGCCCTCAGACCGGATACGGGTCGGCCCGATAAGTCCCGATGAGCTACAAGCTGCAGAATATGATATTTTCCAAATGATACAACGCGAGGCTTTCGCCCAAGAACTCAAGAGGGCGGAAGGAGTGGGGCCGACCAATAAAGACATACCATCTCCAAGAGGCGAGCTGAAGCGTTTAAATCTCAAACTCAGCGACGGACTGCTGCGGGTGGATGGTAGGCTGACCAACGCCCACCTGAACTTCGACACAAGGTATCCTATACTGCTGCTTGCGAGATAACCTGTAGTAGAGCTAATGGTTCAACACCTACACGCCGTGGAGGGACATGCCAGGGAAAGTCACGTGACAAGCGTCACCCGAAAGAGTCTTTGGTTGTTGAGAGGACGAGAGACTGTAAAACGCCTAATCCGACGGTGTGTGCAATGTAGGAGACGCAATGCCACAGCAGGCAAACAACTCATGGCCCCACTACCAGAATGCGGGGTGACTACGGGCTGGTGGCCGTTCAGTGACACCGAGTTGGAATATTTCGGGCCCTTGTGGATCAAGTGCGGGAAAAGATTAGAAAAGCGATACGGATGTATCATGACGTGCATGAAGTCACGTGCGGTACACCTGGAAGTCGCACATTCGATGACGACCGATTCGTTTCTACGGGCCTTGCAAAGATTTATCAACCGAAGAGGCGTACCGGCCGATATATACTCAGATAATGGATCGAACTTTGTGGGCGCTCACCGGGAAACGCAGGGTTGGCATAAGAACATAAACAGGGACGAACTGCAGGATCGAACCGTGGCCTACGGCATACGATGGCATTTCAACCCCCCACACGCCAGCCACCGAGGTGGCGTATGGGACCGCATGATCCGGTCCGCCAGACGGATATTGCTGTCAATCATGGAGCAGCAGCCGCCCGACGACGAGACGCTAAACATCGTCATGACTGAGGTGGAGCGAATCCTGAACAACCGCCCCCTGGTTCCAGTAATGAACGGCGACCCCACCCACCTGGCGCTCACCCCGAACGACTTATTGACGTTGAGGTCGAACGAGAGTTTCCAAGGGCCGGTAAACCTTCGTGGGAGCTACCTCCACGGGTGGAAGCAAGCGAACTATCTGGCCAAGGTCTTCTGGGGGCGATGGCTTCGGGAGTACCTACCGGCTTTGCAGACTCGACAGAAGTGGCTGGCCAAAACAAGACCATTCAAAATTGGGGACGGGGTTATGATCGCCGACGAACGCGCACATTTCAGCACTTGGTCTTTGGGAGTAGTTAGGGAAACCATCAAAAGCACTGACGGAATGATAAGAAGGGTGAAGGTGAAGACAGCTAACGGAGTGCTCATTCGTGACATACGCAGTATTAACCTACTCGAGAGCGAAGACGGAGGAGCTGATAACCCTGAGGCCTAGTAAACCTTTTCACACCAGTCATCGAGGTGGATAAAGAAACACCACATATACCACACGATCTCCGTCAAACACGTTACAGTGCTCGCGGTCTTTCGTTGACATTACAGAAGGTTCTTCCCGATATGTGGTGAATAATACGATCCCATTTTACATCCCGATACATACACACATGCACGGCGCACTCTACATCCCGTAAACCCATCAAACATGTGACAGTGTTCGTTGTTTTTGCTTTTTGTTGACGTTACCGAATGCCCTTTGCATATGTGGAAGTAGCAGAGCTTAGGTCACACACACATGCTACATTTTACTCGTTTTCTTGCCACACTGTCTTTTGTTGACATTGCAGAAAGCCCTCCTTTGATGTGTAGTCATACCTGTGATTTCATTGTACACCTCGACACACACACACACACATTCACACACACTCAAGCACACACATCCAGGACCGGACGGCCCTTTAGGAGGACAACATCTATGTGATCCTTCACGCCCGCCGTCGGCCATTTGGTCTTGTGGAAGATGTAGACTAGCCTCACGTCTATGTAGCCAACAGGTTAGGTGCGACCAGTAGTAGAACGTTGACGACGAGCATCAGACGCACGCACTGACAGCAGGGCCTAGGTAGGTAGGAAGAATCAGTACCTTTATACCGAACCTTTGACTCCGCTAAGGATCCAGGAGGATGTTGGTGGGCGGTGTAACAGCCGGTCGTGGAAAATCCCCTATTTCCCTCGCGATTCAGTGTTTTTCCCAACATCACTCATTTGCCTACACTGTTGACTTGTCCCTACGAACTGGTTGTTTTTCTGGACAAATTGTTGTTTGTTCGCTCCCAGAGCGCTACTTTGGCACATCCTTGCTCAGGACCTGCGTGACGCACGTGCTGTTTGCTCACACGCTGCTATTAGGTTTCTCGTTGTTGAGTCCTTGTGATCGTATTATTGAGGTTTGTATATTTTTTATGTCATTGTTCATGTAATAATCTAGTATCGTAGAATATCACGGATAATCGTCTTTTGATTTCGGGATCCGTTGCGAATTTGGCTACGCATTGCTCAAACGTTCGTTACACCCCCTCCAGATCTATTGGCTCGCGTTACACTAACACCTCAGCATTCAGTGTTAATCTCTACTGGACTTCATGAGTGTTTAGCCCAATGTACAGTCTGCAGCAATAAGGATAGTGCAGTCCAAATGGAAGCAGTAACTCACATCCAGTCCTCCTGCGTAGGTGACCCGCCCATTGATCACCGCCCTCACACGCACACTCTGGCTACCAAATCCACTGACTACTCGAAGCCTCCCACAGAAACGCTATCCATAGCAATATTCGACTTCCGTTCCATCTTGAACAGGCTTTTCGCTATGAAGAGACTAACTGTCATCCACAACTTCGACATTATCCTGATCAGTGAGACCTGGCCGAAGGAGGGCGTACCTTCTGACCACCACTGATCGGTTGTCAAACCTTGAGGACTCCACGAATCCACCTTTGCGGTGGAGGTTGCATGGAGTATGTCGAGAGCAGCCTATCTATTACCCTACTGGAAAGTATCGTGCTGGCAAATGTCGAAGATTCTGTATGGTTTACAATTTCTTTATCCCAGATGACCATAGTTTTAGGTTGTATTTATCGACCTCCCAGAAACAACACTTCCACATTTAACCCCATCTTTGATGCATTTAATTACACCACCGACCCGCCATTTGGAGGTGAATTTATAGCAGGCGACTTCAATGCCCCGGGGGTAGACTGGCCTTCCTTTGCTGCCCCCTACAAATATTTGCAATTCGCCTGGGCCAGTGGGCCCAACATGTAAAACAGCCTACCAGAAAGAATAACATCTATGATTTGATATTTACCCTGGGTCTCACAAACGTCTCTGCCTCCGTACTAAACGACTACACAGGTAGCGACCATAATATAATATAATATAATATAATAATGGTATATTTCTGGACCGTGGTCAAGAAGCACGCATGTAAGCATGATCAGAGTTTACAATATCACCGAATGAAATGGAAAATTTCACAAAATTGAAGGAGAGATTAGCAAATCACGGTAACAATGGAATAAGGCTGCCGAGAGTTTTAATGAATCAAAACAAGCAAGGAACACACGGCGAACACTAATTGATTTCAAGTCAACGGCGGCAATAGTAGTGAATCAGCCGGATATAGGAAGGTTCAGACGGACATTGGCTTAGGACGCAGGAAATACGATATTTACAAGAATAATGCGAGGAAAAGGTCGGCACTGCATATTCATGTTCACTTAAAAAGGTAATTGACGTTGAGACAAAGGAGGCAGGGAAGAATTTCACGAAGGTTCGCAGAGGAATACTAATTTTCATAGACTTGCGGATGTGAAAAGGAATAGTACCCCTTGAAAAGGTGAGACAATTTTCGTGAGAGGTGATGTGTGTCATCTGGTGTCAGCAGTTCGCCGCTGGTGGAGGATGGATGGAGTTCCAGGAAGGAATAAGCAACAATCGGAATGTCGTGTCCATGCGGAACAAAATAAGGCAAGACAAGAGTAAAGACCTTTGCAATAGGCAGGTTATGCTGGTAAATTGGCAAATACATCATTTTGTTGAGTTTCTTGTGGGTTTTCTGTGTCCATGTTGGGCTTTTTGGGCAAGGGTTGACTGCGGTTTTGTTCGCTTTCTCATGGAAAAGAGGCGGGCATCGCCGAATCTGGACCAATCACAGTATAATTAGAAGTCCTCGCACGGCAGCTTCGACATCGGGAGGGTCTTGTAGTGAGAATTCTTCAGTAAGCCTCAGAGTAACGTATGCAGTGATACCAGGACTTGTTTTGGGTGAACCCCGTTGCTAGATCGTATTCGCGGTAGCCAGCCTTTGGTGTGGTTGTAGACGGGCAGAGAAAAAGACAAGCTGTCTGCACGATATATTACAGCCAGGCAACGTGATGGCCGGGTGGTTCTGAAATTGAAAAAGGGAGGATCGCAGTCTGGGAGATGTTCCAGCTGAGGGTTAGCGTGAGCAAAATAACGAGAGTACGGATGTTGGAAATGAGGCACAATGGTCTTAGTTAAATGTGGGGTCGTTGGTATTGTGGTTGGGTGTTCGTGAGGGCTAACTGGTATTATACTACTAGGCAAAGTTATTGGTTACCGAATCGGCCGTTCACCGGGAAGTCTTATCTTTATGAGTTAATAAAGTCGTGGAAGTGCATTTGGACTAGGGTCTGAGGGCTACGTGAGAAAGCTACTGGGCAACACGAAGAACCTCGAATGGCAAGTTTGCATAATAGGTCTAGGGGATATATGACGAATCCCACAGTGGTGTTTTACAGGTCACAAAGAAGCAGCTAGGACACACCAGAACCCGAATGGCTAGCTTATATGATAGATCCGGAAGATGTATGACAAGTCCTATCGTGGGGTATCTACAGGTCTAATGCTGCAGGTTGCTGTTCGTTAAGGCTGTAAACTGGAGAGTAGGCCAGATTCTAGGACAAGAGGAATGCCGCTTTCTTACGAAAAGGGGGGAAAACATACTTGGGCGAAGAATACGGGCGCTTTTCTCTACGTTCTTACATATATGTTTATATATAAAATAATATCTACATGCGAATTACGGCCAGGCAAGGAAGCTGAGAGGAGCGGAAGCCAGAATAAATAAGAGAAGAGTCGAAGGATCAAGGAGCGAAGTATTGGGTGGTGGGGCTTAATATCTTAGGACCCAGCACCACTGAACAATTTGGTGCTAGGGGAAAACATCAATGACTAAAAACCTTCGGTTAGAGGAAAGTTGTTTTACATGGCAGCCCTAGTGCTATATAGCGAAAGAGGCAGTAATCGTTTAGACAAAGTTGTGAAGACCGGCTACTGAATTAGATGAGGCAGGGTTGTAAAGGGGTCAGGTGATAGAAGGTGAACGTGGGTGAGTAGCGAGAACCGGCAGGCATCTAGCTACCTATAGTTGTAAACGACAAAACTGTATCCTTCTGCAATGTAGGTTGTACGTAAAAAATGATAATGAATGTTACGTCTGGCGTCTGTCGTTAGACAGAAAATGGTAGGCTTGAGGTATGGTGCCATGATCCTAGTAGTGGAACCCGTTTTTGAAGGCCAGCTCGACGGATAGCAGAAAGCGGGAGGAGAGGCTGAAGCTAGGGTTCTAAAGTTCGATGCCTTCTTCATAGGCTCGATCCTCAGATATGCTGGCGTTAGTCAAAGATATCATATGACTAACGGTAAGTTGTGATTTAAGGGCATGGCTAAACTGGGTTATTGACGTACATTTGCGAATGGTCAGGGGTAGCTTATTCCAAAGCTTTGAATATTTAATGAGAAAGAAGTTGGATCTTATTGCCAGCCTGGACTGTGGGATGGTCAGACTGAAGTCTCTGTGGCGCAGAGGATAAGATGAGGGTAGTGAAAATTGTACAGAGTTGGTAGAAGTGAACGCAGAGCGATGAATAAGTCTATATAGAAAACACAAATTAAGCCTGACATGTCTAAGCCATACGGGGTCAAGTTTTAATAGAGTGCATCGCTCTTTATAGCTCAGTGGAGAAGAGTATCCTATGAGCTTCTTGGTGAAGGTGCGCTGAACTTTCTCCAGGCGTATTCTATCAGATTTAGATATTCCGGAGAAGATTATAGGGCAATATTCGAGGTGGGGTCTAGCATGGGATTGGTATGTAAGAAGAATACTATGTTTCATTTTGAATGATCTGAGGACTAGTCCTATTATCTGTCTGGCCCTGGCCGTCTGAAATGAGACATGTTCCGAGAATTGTAGATTGTTAGTGTATCGAAGCCCAAGATCCTTTACTGATGAGCTTGGGGCGATGGGTACTTGGTTCAGTGACAGAGTTCCGAGGGGGACTTGACATCTGTAGGTTGTGTAGAAACTTTTGGATGTCGAGAAGCACATCTGCCATGAAGTGCACCATCGATCAAGTTTCTCAAGATCATTACCTATTTCAGACAGCGCTGTACTCAAATCTTGATGGCGGAACTCATAAACGATTTTGATGTCGTCGGCGAACAGGAAAGGTGTGCCGTGTTGCACAATCGAGAAAATGTCGTTAATATAGAGTAAGAAAAATAGCGGACCAAGTACACTTCCTTGTATGACTCCACTAGTGACAGGCGTCGGTTGCGATAGATGACCATTAGCATATACAACCTGGGTTCGATCCGACAGGTAGGAAGTGATCCATGATAAAAGCGGGTCATGGATACCGTAGGCCCGGAGTTTTGTTAACAACCGGGAGTGAGGAACTCGGTCAAATGCCTTGGTCATATCGAGGTAGATGATAATCATAGATTTTCCGTCGTCGGCTGCCGTGGTCAGTAGATTGAAGAAATCAAACTGGCATGTGGTACAAGAACGTGACTTTAGGAAGCCATGTTGACCGCTGTGAATAAGGTTATGCGAAATGAGATAATCGGACATCCGCTGCTTAATCAAACGCTCCATTATCCTGGCAGCTAAAGGGGTATGGTTAATAGGACGATAATTTGAAGGGTCATGCACTGGACCCTTTTTGTGGATAGGAATAATGGTTGAAGTTTTCCACTGGGATGGAAAAGTGCCATTTTTAAGGGATAAGTTATAGAGATTCATAAAGATAGCCGCGGCGTCAGTTCCACCAAGATGAAAGAGTGCTGGGGGGATGCCGTCATAGCCAGGGCGGGAGGAGGGTCTAACACGCATCAGTAGGAGGGCCACGTCGCTCAAACTGAATTCAATGTCAGAGAGAATTTGCTCGGTTATGAGGGGTACGGGTGGTGGATTTGAAGTGGCGTCAGTGGTCATGGATTCTGAAAAGAAGGTATTGAGGGCCTCAGCGATTTCAGCAGCAGATTTAATTTGCGTGTTATTCCCCAAAATTAAATAGGGTATCCCTGTAGGCTCTCTCTGATTTCTGCTCTTTAGCAGTCTGGACAATCGGTACGATCTGTCGAAGGACTTCAAGGCCGAAAGCTCCTGCTTTTTCTGCAGTTCATTAGTCCGAAGACTGATGGTTACAGAGAGAGAGTGGAGTTGCAATAGTATGGAGAAGTCCTTGGTTTTATTGTAGATCTTCTGCAGTTTTGCATGTTTATTTTGCAGCCTTGTTTGATAGGAACTGTGGGTTTGAGAGCGGTTGGTCCCGATGGTGGTGATTGCTGACAAGCAGCTATGCAGCTTATGGTAGAGTACGTCACTAGCAAGCTGAGTGTTGTGCTGTAGGAAGTAGTCATCCCAGTTGAGGGATCGAAGCATAGGCTTGAGGTTCATCCAGTTGATCTTATGCAGGGGCTGTTGGGATGAGCTACATATAGGGTCTATGGGTCTGGCTGTGAATCTGCAAGATACCATTCTATGGTCACTGCCTGGGAAAAGGTTGAGGGTGGTAGTCACCACATGCGATAAGCCAATGGTAAATATCAGGTCAAGTATGCTGTTACCTCTGGTTGGAGTCATTACGTGCTGGACCCAGCGCCCTGCGCGTATGGTCGAAACGAAGCTCGTGAAGTATTGGGGTGATGACATGGTGTCCCAGCGGATATTAGGTGCATTGAAGTCGCCAGCAATGAGTTTTGACGAAGAGGGTAATAGTGCAAAGTGGTCAAAGGCTTTGACTACGTGGGCGAGGTCCGTGATGTTTGAATTGGGTGGTCGATAAACGCAACCAATATGGAGTGGAGAGTTGGCCAGAAGAACCGTTACCCATATTGAGTCCTGAATTGAGTTCAGTACTGGATCAGAGAGAGGAATGGTAGGCAAGCTGTTTTTAACGTGGATTAGACAGCCTCCTCCACGACGACGACGATTTTTCATGAAGGTCTGATAACCAGCAATAGCAATTTGGTCCAATGGGACAGAATCATTTAGCCAGGTTTCGGTTATGACAATGATGTCGAAGTCGGAAGACAGTACTATATTACGGAGAGTATGGGTTTTATTCAGTAATGAGCGAGCGTTAATGAGAAGCAAGTTAAGTGCAACTGTACCGTCATGGTGTGGAGTGGGAACAACCATCTGCGGATGTTGATGGCTAACACTACCGAGGTGGTAAACGTCATTAAGTGGACTCATAACGACAGGGTTGTCGTGTATAGAAGTGAAGGAGTCTAAACAGGGGTTAGAAGTGGGGAGCCGGCATTGTGAAGAAGGGGTGAAGCTGGGTTGGGGGGGTGCCGTCAAGAAAAAATTGGTCGTTTGAGGAGGTGGGATTTCCGGGGTGGTTGAAGTAGCCAGGTGGGGGGTTGGATGCTGAGGTAATGGGTAACGGCAAGTGAGATGGCAGAAAGTAGTGGTGACTGGGTTCAACGGGGTACGCAGGGGGCGGGTAGTTGCCGCTTGACCAAGACCGACGAAATAACTGTAGTTGGTTGGGCTGGCCCATCCTGTGTTCAGGAAAGGGCGCGGAGCTAGACAATTGAGGCCATTGGTTATAATTCGACTGGGGGTTACTTATTTGTATCATTGGAGAGGAGAGAAATTGGTTACAGAGGTTCGACGGTAGGTGCTGGCGCTGAGCTAAATGACTGGGAAACTGTTTCGGGATACTTAGAGAGTATGGTATGTTTGGTCCTGATGCATGACGATGCGTTACTCGGTGGCCGTTTTCGCCTGTATTGTAGAGTGGAGTTGGGAGGACATTGTCGATAAGCCGAGGTACCGCGGTAATACAGCGAGGTGGGGTTGGCTGCTTTAGGGTGATGAAGGGTTGCGTCATGCTCGCCAACATGTATGAATTATTTAGGGTGTACTTAGAGCGCTTGGTGGGGGTTCTAAATGGGGTTCTGAGAAGACTTCCGGGGGGGAGTACGGGAGTAGCCGGAGTAGCTAAAAGCCGTGGGGGGACACAGAATTCTGTCTGCCGATTGGACAATTGGCTATATGGTAGATCATGGCTTTTATGGACGATTTGTGTCCGCCAGACAGTGGGACATGAGTTAGGGCGGGACGGACTGTTGGTAACTGACTTCCCCGGAGTCTTTTTCTGTGGTGAGACGGTGGGCAGTAGGTTGACGTTAGCAGCAGCAGGCCTGGATGCACGGGACTTTGGTGGCCCTTTGCTACTAGTGGGTTCGGCATGGATATCGTTGCCTTTTGTGGGAGCCGAGGTTGATGGTTGAATGCAGGGCCGTTTACTAGGGGGATGTGCTGGAGATGGGGTGGTGGTCAGGTCTAAGTCAACTAGAGTAGTGCAGGCAACTGAGGGCTTTTGTGTTACGGCGTCACTCGACAAGCAGCGAGAAGACGCGGCGACTGATATTTCAGCCACAGGTTGCGCTGGTGGAGCTAAGGCACTTTTTAGTGATCGAAAAACCTCTCTTTGGAGGGGCGTTTTATCCGGTTGTATTCTTATTCTTTTGAATGGGGTGGAATTGGCAATGATTTGCCAACTAGTTATGAATTCTCTAGCAGTTACTTCGTCAGCGAATTGGAACTTTAAAGGACAGTCAGTGCGTTGTGATTTTTTGCGCAGTCGAGTGCAATAGCACCTGTGGTGTGCCATGTTGCAAGCATTCAGGATGGCGAGTTTGGTTGACGGCAGGGGTAGTCGATCAGGGATGTTGAAAACTATCGCGTTTTTGGAGTTGGCTATACGCTTATGAACTTCCGTCGCAACTGAGTCTAAGAAGCGGCCCGCCATGACTAGGCTCTGGCGATTAGCAATAGGCGTGGGCTCCATTATGCTAGATAAAGGGGATATATTTAATAGAATATCATCGATGGACTGGATCTGGTTATGCAGGTCCGCCACTCTTTGATCTACTTCGTTAATCTTCTTGTTGACTACGTCATAAACATCAACGAGAGGTACTGAGCATGGACTGAGTGCAGACTGGGGTTGAGTGTTCCTGGTTTTTTTGAGCCTAACGGTACGAATTGCCTGATTTGCACCCGGGACCTTGGCACGTTTACGCAGGCCCTTTGGAGCTTCCATTAGTAGTTCGGGAGATAATGTGAAGAAGAGGGAAAGATTATGGGTCAGCAAGGTAAACTTTTCGAGAGTGTAAAGCTACGTAGAAAATTTTGGGTATTTTTCTTACGCCTTTCTAGCTAAATGACAGACGGTTATAAGTTTCATAAACATAAAAACCAAACATAACCTAGGGAAAATAGAGGCCCGGTGTAGCGCAGGCCCTTCAACAACCCGGGTTTCAAGTCAAGCCATGTACTGATAGCCTACCACGTAACGGTCCCTCCCTCCGTCACTTTAAATGGGACCATATCCCCTTTCAAGTTCGCTCCAGAAGCTGAGACTAGTTCGTCTTAACAGCAAATCCCCAGTACGCCACTAGCTTCTTCCACTCAAGTTTACCCTCACGCATCGAAAACAAGTCACGCCCCTACTGTCCATCCAGACCAGCGGGTTACCATATAACCAGGGTAAAGCAGAAACTCAACAAGCTTCGACGGCAGCACCAACAAAAAAGAAACTTTTCTACAGTCTTTAGACTAGAAAGCCTCTTCCGCAAAATCCACCGCAAGGCCCGTGACCTACAACTAAGGCAAGAAACCAAAGCATTACGCCACCCAAATAAAGCTCAAGCGCTAGCTTGGCTGCAAAGGGCTCGTGCCCCACAATCAACTCGATGCATAAAACAGATCGTCCTTTTGGATAATCTCACAACCTCACCTCGAAAGATAGCTGACACGTTTAACACATTATTCACAACCACCGTGTTTCCCAGTCCAGGGTGTACCCAGCTTGCCACCCAGTCTGTCACAAATTCAGCACTCAGTTCTATCACGTTTGCCACTACGGATATAAAAAGGCACATCCACACTTTCAAAACAACCTACTACCCCGGACCCGACGGCCTACCGGCCCGGATATTCCCCTCCTACTACTAAACCTATACAACCTATCTCTGCGAACTGGAAACTTCCCCAGCCAATGAAAGAAATCCATTATTATCCCCAGGCATAAGAAGTGTGCAGTGCATGACACTGCCAATTACTGCCCAGTTAATCATACGCCAATGATCTCGAGGCTGCTAGAAAAGTCGTGGAACACCACCTGACCGACCACCTTTCTGCACATAAATTCATCAGCCCAAGACAGCAAGGATTTCTCAGATCACGGTCGTGTTCAACTTGCCAATTTCACTTTCTGAAATCGGTAACAACAGCTGCCGACAAAAGACAGAGCACTCGTCACCATCTATCTTGATATGACAAAAGCCTTCGACAGGGTCCCACATCTGCAGTTGTTCAGCAGGATTAGAGGATACGGGATTAAAAAACCCCTACTCAGTCGGTTTAAATCCTACCTACAAACCGTCACCAAGTTACCTGCATCGGCGGCCAGATGTCAGAACCACCCGGTAAACAGCGGGGTTATCCAAGGCAGTGCTCTAGGACCACTGCTGTTTTTACTGTATATAAATGACATTTTCCATTTTATCATCTATGGCAAAATTTTCTTGTTTGCCGACGACATAAAGATATCTATGAATTCGAACGGGGAAACCTACCTGTAGCGGTGAATAACATCACGGTCGACGTACAGTCCTTATCCTCCTAGTGTGATCGCTGGAAAATGGAATTTTCAGTGAACAAAAGCAGTTATCTCAGGCTAAACTGTAATATTCCTCATGATACGCATAAGATTGGCGGTGTCTCACTCCCAAACTCCCCAACAATAAGAGACCTCGGACTGCAATATTATTACACTTTCAATTTCGCTGAACACACTTCCTACATAACTGCACGGGCAAATGAGTACCTTTGTTTGTTACAGCGAAATTTCCTTCCCACGAAAAGTTAGTTAGAGATATACAAAACTCACATTCGCTCAACCCTAGAGTACTGTACGCTTGTGTTCTCAAATATGCACAAGTGACATTATCGACATTGAGAATGTACAGCGACGATTCATCAAAAAACTGTTTGGGCCCTCTACGAACCTGAGCTACAGACAGCGGTGTAAACTCCTGCGGCTTGATCCCCTGTGGCTTGGGAGAATAAAGCTCTACCTTGCATTTTTGTTTACTTTGCTCCACAAGCAAGCTGTATCCGCTAGACAAGTTCAGTCCAGTATAAACTCGACACATCAGCTGCCCTTTAGGGAACACCGTCTAATGATCCCTAATTCTCAGCCATCCCTGAAGCAAAACTTCTCACTCCTTAAATATGCAACTTTGTGGAATAAACTTCCAGCTGATATCCGTTCCCTAGATTCCCTAATTATGTTTACGTCTAGACCACACGTAGCGCTGGACATCCAGAAACTGATCGCTCTTATAAATCCTTATATGACTATTGATGGAGCTTACGAGGAAAGCGTAGGATACTAAACAGAACCCTCGATAATCTCTAAAATGTGCCACACCATGCACCGCAACTGCCATCACCTTAGCGTAAATCTACCAGGTTACAAAGCCTAAACATGGTAACCCTCATGACTGAGGCCAGTGCCTCTGGAGTCGTATTTGATTATATGAAATACCACTGGCTGCATGAAAGATATTCTTCAAACATTTTGTGTGCTGTTCTCAATTAAGTCTACGCTTCTGTCTCTAACCCAAGATGCAGCACCTGTCAGACTCTCCAGCCGCCATCCAGCAGTCACCCTTTATCAAACCATTAGACAATAGCAGACCAACTTCCCTCGCTATCACATTATTCTAGCGTCCTCCATGATTGGCCCATATAATATTTGATACTTAGTCAGCAAAACTACGAACCATCTGTGGGTCTTCCGTGTGAACCACGTTGTTAGTGCTGCTAGTTGTGCCCCATCTTTGTGCAGACTGGTGTTTTGTTGAACATAAACCCCATCGAATAATCGCAGGCTGTGATTGGCTTTACCTCCCCCCGCATATTTTGTCCCGTGCAAACGGCCCTGGGGTACTGACTTCACTGATAAGGCCAGTGTTAGTGCGGCACTTCTGCCATAATTTCTAGCAGTGATGGTCTCCCTGCACAGAGTGGACCATCAATGAGATGTGAACATCAAAAAGTAAGAAATTGGCACAAAATAGTGAGAAAAATACCCCGCTGTTTTATCTTCTAGGCACACCAGCCTTGTCACATGTGACCCATGTCTCCGGGTTGCAGTGCTGCTACGGATTGACTGGTGTGAATGACCTATTCCCAGCGCGGCTTGTTTCATGCCGTCCATGTTTCGGCCGGGGCGTGAGAGCTGTGGTCGCCCACCAAAAGCAGCCCCACCTTCTCTGACAGCCGGATACCTGACTGCGATAATACCAAAAAAATAATGACGTCTAAAAATGTGTGGATCATTCTTGGAGCTCCACTTGCTGGATGCCAGTGGTTGTGTATCGTGCCACCTCCCTATCTGGAGCAGGCCCTCGTGCCGCCCACCATGAGCACCGAATGAAGACCGTTCGAGTTTGCTTCTCAGACAAAAATTCGGACCCATCTCACTCCCACCTCTCACGGCTCTCCAAAACCAGTCCTCATATCGGTGGTGTCCTGTTTTGCAATACAACAACGACAAAAAGATACCACGATAACCATGCAATCATATCTACATCAGATTTCCCTGCTAACACTCGAGTATAATCTCAGTACGATAGCACCATCGATTAAGGGCATAGACAAACTCACGGTAACTTTTCTCCGCACGTGATCAATTTCCCCTTATGCATCACCCCTGTCACCCCAATAGTTTCTTCTGCTTTAAGGCTCCTCAGAAATTATTCAGTATAGAATAACCACTATACCGGAAGAGGCAGTAACAGTTTAGCTCTACGCTAACAGTGTGCCAGTCCCATTTGCTCACAATCAGTTATTTCAAACCTGTCTTATCGCCTCATTGCCAAATTGCTTTCTGCGTAAGCAAAGGGTATTGAGGGTTATCTTTTCTAACTATTCTAAATCGTGAAGCCCTTGGTCTTTTAATAGTGTCCACGCGCTGCCATGCCAACGTGCAAATAACAATTCCTTTGGAATGCATACATAGCTGCCATACGGGTGCACCAAACATAGTTAGCTAGTAGCAGTATAGCGCAAATCCAATGCAAGCCTATTTTACCCAGAATGTGGGGTAGGTGCCACTGACTGCTCGAGTTAAACCAAATCTATGCCCTACTCACATAAACCTAACCAGTTCATTATTGTTTTCTTCATATATTATCAAAACCCACAGCTGGAGCCACGTACAGACTGCAATCCCCCTTTATTTCAGGTTTGTTGTCTCCCACTATCTCCGTCGTCAAACCAAATAACCGAGGATGCCGCTTGAACCCGTACCAACGGAGACCCAAGTGGAACTTACTATAGCAACTGGGACCGAAAGCAAGCCACCCGACAGGAAATACTCTCAACTGCCTATCAGATCTTTCAGCGTTTTCCGATGCAATCAAGACAAATTCCAGTTAATGCGCATCTTGCTAATATACCGCCACGCTCGGCTGATTGACCGACGCAAACATTGCCCTGCCAGACGAAACATACCCATACGATGTTGTACGTTACCAGAAATGACGCTGAATAACGCTGAAGTCAAATGCGTCAACATGTACATATACATATATATTTGTCAGTGAAACAGCATATTGACGATCACGTCCATGTAGAGATTTCTCACTCTAGTATCCGTTACCACAGTTTATGTTTCTCTCGAACCGTAGCCAGCTGAAAATTGGCTCTGCACTTCTCGAGGACCCTCCAGTTGGGCTTTCTCATTCCTGAATGGTACGTGTTACCAATCCCGAATTTAAACTCACTTTTTTACGGAATGCTGTTCCTCCTACATCCGTCAGTTTTCTCGAGCTCACTTTCACGAAATTCGTCTCCCATCTTCCTGTTTCAAAACTCATTTCGTTTATTGAACCCCAGTAAATCCGTCATTCAGGGTTTGCATCGTCTTTATGGATGGCTATCCTCTTCGCAGGCATCGATCTTCCCGAGAAGACTTCTTCACAATTTCTTTATTTTTTATTCTTTCCTTTTCTTCTTGTTCAGAAATTACCCCTTTCGCAAAACCTTAGTAGGTCTCTGTTCTGTTTGGCTTGCATTATTCTCGTTCAGAATGCTTCCTTGGCACTGCCTTAACGCTTTTTTCAATATTTCCACCCGTAAGTACGGCTCTAGTCCAGCATACCCGGTGTACAGCACCCGTCAGCTGATGGGACACGGAGGCTTAGATGGTAAATACGGCTAAGTTTGTACGGTATTTGGCATGGGAGTATTTTGTTTGGCGAAGGTATTTCTGTTTGTATCCTGACATATGTTTGGTTCACCGGACATATATAAGCTTGTGTGCACTAAAATTCGCTGTAGTTTCGTTTCGTGTTGTGCTGTCGCGTTGCGAATGGAGCGCGTGCCAGTGGACGATCTATTTGTGCTTCGGCTATTGATCCGTACTGTATACCCCAATATCGACGCATTTCAAGCCGATTTTCGGGAGTTTCAAAAGAGAGCTTGCACGTCTTTCTTCGTGTACAATTCCGGGACGTACGCGATGGCGAAAAAACGAGGCATCCATCCGCAAGATAGTGTGTCTTATCATTTCATAAAGTACTAATGCGTTCACCGTAGAAGGGAATGTGATAAGTCGTCCAGGTGTGTTATCATTTATTGGTAAATAAATCCTTTCCAGGTACCCTAATTTGGAATGCGGGGCGTTCTTCATGCCTCGATTTGCGGGTTCCTGCTACTGCGTCGTCATTTGGCCGATGAAGCATTCGCATAGTTTCCAAGCAGGAAATGAGGGTTTTTATGTACGAAATCTTAGACTGACACTGGATCAGGAAGCGCATGTGTTGCAACTGGTGGACATTTTCAAGAAGTCTGAGCCAAGGGAACTCACGTTTAGGAAATTCGACGGGCCTCTTTTTAATGACGATTTCAGATCCGTGAGAAGAATGACCAAGAGAGAGTTGGTAAGTGAAGTAGAGGAGGTTCAAAAATTACTGCAGGTCCATTTTTATTAGGATATAATTTCCGATAACAGTGAAATAAAGTTGACCTTCTTTGCCCAGTCCATAAGCAAACAGTTATGTCCTAGTTTTGATGACTTTATTTTGGCTGATGCTACGCACCAGCTCAACCGTGGTGGGTACATTCTATGGCACACAATGATAGTTGATGGGAAGGAGTTAGGTCGCAGTCTGTTCCATGCCATTCTCCCAAATGAGAGTGGTGACTGCTATCGTAGGGCTGTTTATTTCATGAAGAAAATGCTCCCACAGACCGATAATTGTAAGACAATCGTAGGTGAAAGTAGTTTGGCACTGTTTAATGCTTTCAAGGAAATTTACTGCGAATCTCATGTGTTATTTTGCAGTTCCCATGTTATGCAAGACATGAAATGTAGATGCAGCCGCCTACGTGGAATACAACCAAATGAAAAGTTAAGCACCTTTCAGTAGATGCTTATTTAGTGTTAGCTCAAACTAGGATTCGTTTCGAGAGATCCAGAGCAGCAATAGAATGTAAGAGCAATTAGGCGGCTGAATACCTGAATGACACATGGATACCACTTGAGCAGTTTTGGGCCGGATATATAACCCGTGGTGCATTAGTATTGGGCAGTTTTACTGCAAATGCAGTAAAAACAGAAAACAAGCATTTAAAAGATGGCCTGTCAAACCGTTCAAACATGCTGGACGTGTTCAAGAACGTTTTCAAGCGTGTTCAGTCTCTGACTGAAAAAAGGCGTCATAAGGTTGCCAAAGATCGGATGGCTTGTTATAGGGCACCTGATGGGATGCAATGGTTGCAACTATTGCTTGAGAAATTAACGAGGTACGCAAGCTATCTGTTGCTAGAGAACTTGCATTGAGAAGTTGTGCAATCGATGGAGCAGATCAATAGCATATGGTATGTAGTAAATCACAGGGGTGTCACTCACCACGTTAGTCTCAACGGGGATGTGAAATGTGCCTGTTCATTCAGCCACCGGTGGACACCCCCCTTTAGGCATTTGTTAGCAGTTTGCAGGGAAGCAAACTACTCAGTTGGGGAAGTCGCTTTGGACAAATGGTCAGTCAGCCGAAACATTCCCGGAAGCTTTGTACATCTTTATTTCAGGGGAGAAACTGCACTCAGTGACTTTCAGAAGGTTCAAAGTTAAGACTTCCACAACATACAGGACAAATTCTCAAAAACGGCGACTACAAGTGGACTACTCGCCAATCCGTCAGGACGTCTGCAGTATCTGCAAAATCAATGAACCAATGTGGACTTAGACGAAAAAAGTCAGTGAGTCCAATGTGGAGCCTGCGGACGATGGACGTATTTCCGGTGTGCGGCCTTTCATAACGAGGAGAACTACCGTTGCGTTCACTTCATGGCCCACAGACACCGACGCCACAACATGTGAACGAACCCAAGGCCCTTTTTCAGGGCCACGCCATTTTGATTACCGTTTCCGTTGCTGCTTCCTTCGCATGTTAACTCAAGCCGTTGCCACGTGAGTCTTTCTCTATGTGCGCAACTGCGGGATGAGACTCGAATATCTCCCGTTAACATGCAATGGCCACGTGAAATAAGATGGCACTTGTGCTCGTGGCAACTGCTTATATATTTGAATATGGATACATATGGATTTCTAGTATACAATTATTACCCCTTTGATTTCCAATACTCAAAACTGAAAACAGAGCATCCTTTATTTGCCAACAACGTAAACCAATCGTAGTAAAATTGGGCAGCACCTCCTCGGGTTACGCCTCCGTGCTGTACACAAGAAAGGTATTTTGGCCAGTTTTTCAGCAGCCTTTACTATTACGCCGACCCATGTAACAGTCCCAACCAAATCCCGACAGGGCTCCCATTGGGATTTGATTGGGATTCGGTTGGGATGTATTGGGTTTTGGTTGGGACACCGTAGCCTAAAGGTTGGGTTTTGACTGGGAGCTATACCTAGTTATTTTAGGGCATTTTCATGGATTAAATCAATATACTTGAATAAAGCTCCAACTGAGCATTGCATATTACTTAGGTCGTCGATTTCCTTTGCATCAGTTCACTGCTGATTCTTGTAAGACGGCTACAGAACAAGACAATCGGAAACGGGTGTTAAGAACGGGCTGCGTGCTACAAGAAGAGTGTTTCACAAGATATATAGTTCAATATAATAGGCACTGACGCCGTTCTGCTGACTTTTCATAGCTTCACCGGATGGAAAGGAAAACAGCTTTATCGATTCCAACAGTGAGCCACCGTAAATCAGGTATACCATTGACACATGATTCGATGAGCAGGAGCATCTTTTTAATATTAAGATCTGATGCAGATCGTTAGCTAGAATACACGTGCAGAGCTGTGCATAAGCATATCTAGATGTGGGCAACGAACCGGTTGCTTACTTATCGAAGAAATATCTATTAGTGGACCCCACACAGCAAGAAGAAGGATCAGCATAACGATGAAATCAGGCTCTCCTTTTATAGCCAGATATATTCAGTTTAAACTGGTAAAATACCGCCCTTATTTAGCCAAACCTCTCCGACATACGCTGAAAACATTCTAACTAAAGTTGCGCAGAAATTCAGTATAACGGTTGTCATATATATCTGTTTCATATAACACAACAAAAATATAACCGTGCACATGAAATACATGACATGAATAAAATGATAACATAATGTCTATTATAATTATCCCGTATATATATACTCCGAAAGGATATTCGATTTAAACTTGTTTTAGATTACACCAATCCACAGGAATTCACCCTTATAAAACAAGACCGCGGATATGATTACCTCTACAGCACTGGACTGAGGTAGTGTCCAAACATACGGGCTTAAATACAGCCTGACTGAAGTTGTGGGACTGCTATATGAGGAACGGTTGGAACGGATGAATCGGTGCCCGTAGAAAATGAGATTGACGTAAAATGTTGTGGTGCTGCTTTTGTTTGAATAAGTTCCACAAGGGTATATAAGCTTTGTATTCAAGGTCAGCACCGTCATTGGCCGCGATGACTGCTGGTGCTGCGGGCGCGGATCTGGCTGATGGCTTTGCAGTGTTTTCTCGCTTAAGTCGCGATATGTAGAAGAATTCTTTAGATTTTGGAAACGATTCGCAGGATTTTCAAAGCAAAACTTGGACCTTTTTCTATATTTATGATAGTGTGGTTACCGTTGGCTGTATAATTCACCAAAATGAGTATCAATTATGAAGCATTTCTGGAAGATGCGCCAAAGGTAGCGTTTTCCCGCACCGGTATATTTGGTTTATACCACTGGACTACTTACGAAAACCAAATAGCCCGCTTGTGACGGACAACAGAAACCACCATAGAAACGGCGGTACCTCAAACTCCAGTGCTGGACTAACTCCATCTCACCCCGCACCACGTCCCACCTCGGATTCGAAGCTGGTTCGAAACTGCCGCGCAAGCCATTGTTAGAATGATCCATTCAAACTGTTGCTGGCTTTGTTTTTCTATCGCCGACACTCTTGACTTTTATACTTACAATTTGTGAATATTTCGTCTTATTGGGTAACGCGTTACACCATGAACATGGGCTAGAGCGTGCGTCTCGACCACTGCCGAGAAATATACCAATATTATTATTATTATTATTATTATTATTATTATTATTATTATCATTACGCACCAGTCCCGCCAGCACCCATGACCAATGCCCATATCATTACTCGCCTTTCCAAACTCTGCATCTCTCACAGTCTCTTTTATTATCTAATCACCACAACTATATCTTCCCTGCCTGATTCCGCCATTCCTGTATGTATCTTTTCATTTAGCAGTGCCCCGATTAGTATCACGCAGTTGCACTCAATTGTACAATTGCCTGTAGGCTCGAAGCTCCCCAATTCCACGTCTCCAACTTCAACGTGCATTCATTGCTCGTGCGTTGTGTTCGTTCACCGGTTTGCGTGTCCCGGTGCTTCCTTTTTCTCAGCCTTTTTCGTGCTTCACCTGTAGTAAGACGATGTTACTGGTTATGTCTCACCTGCCTTTTCGGTCCGCGCTCCCATCTTTGCTTTAGTATATTGACTGCCACGGGCATTTTCCGTGTGCCCTTCAGACCGTTTTGCTTTTTCACTAGCCACTTATGCGAAATCATCGTAACGTCATGGTTCGCACTCGGAGTTTCAGTCCGTTTGATCTGCAATTAACCGATTCATCTGGTAACCATTTTGCTCATTTCCTTCCCACACTGTCCGCCGTCACAGCTGCTGTATCTTTGCACCACAGACTGTCTCAACTCCCGGGTACCGTTCTCCACTTTGTATGCAAGATCACTCAGTGCTGCTTGGCAATCTCCATCACCACCATCTTCCCGCTGAATAACGTAAGTCCATTTATTATTGCTTCTCCCATTCTCGACCGCCAACACATGTCTCACCTACATCAATCAGATTATAAGATCCATTCTTACCTGTTCTGTTCGATACATAACCTCATCTTCCCTCTATTTGAAACTGCTCCTGACAGTCATCCTTACCTCTGTGCTTTCGCATTCTTTCTTTTTTCCCCTCTCTCTGTTAAGCCGCTATGTTCATCTGTCATGAAGATAACTCAACACGATATTCTGAAGTTAATTCTACAATCATTCGATCTAACCTTACCTGCCCCTCCCAATAGCTGAAAATTTCTTTCTAAGACTCCATTGTAACTGCTCCTGCTTCTCTTATATATATATACGTATATATATACATGTACATACATGTATATATGCATTCGTTCGGCAAACTGCAGTTCTACACCGGCCATGTCCCTTGATATCACCCCGCTCACCATCATTATATGCCGCCATTTCTTATACATCTTTGCCTTACATCCACCGTATCCCATTCTTCTGAGCCATTTCTGTCATCTGGCCTGCAGTTCACTTCTTGCATTGCTCGCTCCCTTTTTTACAGTGAGCTTTATGCCCTGTCTGCCGACCATCTTTCACAGAGTACCGGCCCCTCATTGCTTTCTAATCCGTTGCAGTGCACCTCACTTTTTCGGTCTTCTTTCACTACTGCAGTTTTCCTGCCAATTTCTGGCCCTTCTCATGTATTTCAGTCAGTTTTCAGTCGTCCTCAACCGGACCAGTCAGACCTTCCATTTGATCTTGACTTTTAAACTCATCGGAAGTCCATTTTAATCTGCCCTTGGGTTCATTCAACTTCCCTTAACTTTTTGTGTGCATACAATTATCATATTTTAATCCCACTTTATTCCCCTCCTGAGCCATTTTATCCCGCATTTTCACTCAAATTTCTACATTTTCACGAATTTGGTCCGTCCATTCCATCACTTGTAAAAACTTGATCATGCACCTGGCATTCTTCGGGGGTCTCCGGAATAAACCATAATTATTATTGTTATTATTATTAATAAAATTAGTGAAGGGAGACAAGGAGACAAGCGGATCCCCGAGTGCTTGCCATCTGATCATACAACACAGACGGGAGAGTAGCACGCCTTTTCGGATGCGTCCGAAATAGGGTATGGAGCCGTGATTTACCGAAGATGGCGCATGGAGGAGGGATGATACGCTATAAGGATCCTGTTCACAGAAGCCCGAGCTGCCCCACTGAAATCGGTCTCGATCCCGCGCCTCGAGCTCAGTGCTGTTGTGTTAGCAGTAAGGGCGGCACAAGCGATAGTGTTGTTACGACGGCTATAGTTGATAATCTAGTTTTTGGGCGGACTCAAAAATAGTGCTGTGCTACAATAACCTCTTCGTGGGTCGTTTTGGAACTTTCCTCGCTAACCGGCTGGCGATCATCCACGGCGAAACTCCCACGAACCAGTGGAAACATGTCACGTCTGGCGATAACCTAGCCGATCTGCTCTGCCGAGGTGCGATTGACTTCCGGAAACTGGAAGAGCCGACGGGAAGGCCAAAAGTCCTGCACGTCTCTCAACAGGATTGGTCCGTTTACGAATCAAAACCACCTCCTTGACCAGAAATGCAGATCAAAGGCGCAATTATGATGGTGACAGCCGCCAAATGGGCGTCCACTTAGACACTGTTAGTCAGGTTTTCCTCCCTGATGAAGACGTTTCTGTCACTAGAGTATTGGCCAGGTTTAGAAAATTTGATAGTCGCGAAATGGGGCCACCCATGTTGGTGTGTACGATTGGGTCCGATAAACCCTGGCAAATTACGAGTCGCAGAGTAAAACCTATTCAGGATGACACAAAGTGAGGTTTTCCCCCGAGAACTGAAGAAGGCCGGAGAAGTGGAGCCAATCGACAAAAGAATATTGCCTCCGAAAAAAACTAGAAGCATCTAAACTGCAAACTCTTTATTGGACTCCTATGGGTAGATAGCGGAATAGCCAACGCCCCTGAGTTTTGACGCGAAGTACCCCATACTGCTACCGGCTCGTGATTGTGTGACTGAACAAACGATTCAACACATCCACGCCGTGGAGAGACACGCAGGGGAAAGCCACGTGACAAGCTTCGCCTGAAAGCATTTTTGGATGCGGAGAGAAAGAGATGCTGTGAAACGCCTAATCCAACGTTGTATACACTGTAGGAGAAGCACTTCTGCCGCGAGCAAACAACAAGTGACTTCTCTGCCAGAGTTTGGGGTGGGTTCGGGTTGGTGGCCGTTCATCGATACCGAGCTGGACCATTTAAGATTTTTTTGATCGAGTGTGAAGCAGGGTTGAAAAAAAGATACGGGTGTATTGTGGTGCTCATGAAGTCAAGCGCGGTACATATGAAAGTTACGCACTGGATGACAACCAACTCCCTCCTCAGGACCCTGCCAAACTTCAACAACCGAAGAGGCACACCAGCATATATTTACTCCGACAATGAGTCGAACTTCGTGGGAGTTCACCGGGAACTGCAGAATTGGCACAGAAATGTGAGCAGGGACGAGCAGCAGAACCGAACCTTGGCTTACGGCGTACGAAGGCACTTCATTACCCCTGCAGGCCGTTCATCGCGGCAAAGTACGGGAACTCCTGATCAGGTCCACCAGGCGAACATTTCTGCCGATCATTGAGCAACAGCCGCCCGACGGTGAAACGTTGAGCACGGTGATGACCGAGGTCGGAAGAACTCTGAACAACCTCCCCCTAGTTCCGATGGCCACCGGCAACCCCACCCATCTGGCGCTCACCCCGAACGACCTACTGACGTTGAGGTCGAACGTGGGATTCCAGGGTCCAAAAAAACTTCGTGGTAGCTACCTTCATGGATGGAAGCAGGTAAACTATCTTGCCAATGTTTTTTGGGGTGTATGGCCGTGGCAGTACCTATTCGTTCAGCATACTCGACACAAGTGGCTAGCAAAAGCGGGACCATCTAAGGGTGGGGATGTATTGAGAATCGCCGACGGATAAGCTGGTTTCAGCACCTGGCCCTTGGGCTTTGTCATGGAAATTGTCAGCAGCTCTGACGAACTGATAAGAACTGTCACAGCAAGGACCGCCAAAGGACGTTAACTCCTGATGGGAACAATATCCGCCTCAAGGATTAAGAGGGGACAACCGACGCCACAGAACTCCGGTTGGCCAGTGAAAAACCCAGAAGGACCAACCGTTTTGTGCCACCTACGGAACTGCTCTAGGAACCGTGATTGTTGCTTTCGATACCTCCTCAGTAATCTCACACAAGACATGCTATATTGTTCACTCTCCTCAGTTCGTCATTAAAGTTGTTGAAAAAGCCTCCCGTATGTAGTAGCATTTACTACATGCTTACGTACTCATAAACTCTCACACTCAGTCACTCACACGTATGAAACACGTTCCTGCTCCACAATCTCCAATCAACATGTCACAGTGCCCACCGTTCCTAGTTTGCCGTTGACATTACGGAAGACGTTTCTCATATGTGATAGTGGTTGTAATTTACTCGCGCACCCAGAGGCACTCACACTCAAGCATGCACACCTGCAAGAACAGGCTGCCGCTCCATAACCCCCAGCAAACAAGCTACAGTGCTCACTATCATTCATTAACCACCGAAACTATGGAAGACGTCTCCCGTATGTGGTAGCAGGTTACCTACCCACACACCCGCGTGCAGCTTCGCTCATGGCACCCACCCGCACCCACACATGCACGCACGCACACTCACACAAGCACACGCAACTAGTTCACCACGGCTCTCCCGAAGACATCACATATGTTTCGGAACCTTCGCGCATTCCTTTACACCCGCCATCCAGCGGCAGTTCTCTTGAAGGATGCAGAGTAACATCGCACAGGGCTGGTCAACAGATAAGGCGCGATGGTAAGTAGAATGCTATTGTCAGAATTATAAGTTACGCTCATTGAAAGCGGGGTTTTAGTAGGTAGGGAGAATCAGTACCCCTATTCCAAAGCTTTGACTCCGCTAGGATTCTGGAGGAATTTGGTGGGCGGTGTGATGACCGGTTCTGGAAAATTCACCCAAAACCACCACAATTTCGTGTTCTCTTGATATCACTCGCTCATATACACTATTTGCGTGTTTTTACACACTTTATTTTTTCATGAACCAACCTCTGTTTGTTCGCGCCCAACGCGCTACTCTATCACATCTTATTTTGGAAATGATTGACGCATGTGCAACTCGGTTCTTGTTTTCTGAATCCTTATGTTTGCAAAATTGAGGTCCGTATATGCTTTATATCATTGTTCGTTTAATAGTCTAGTATAGTAGACTTTACGGATAATTGGGTTCAGATTTCGGGATCCTTTTTGAATTTGGCTACGTATTGCTCAAAAGAATGTAAAAATGAGTGAGTCAATATGTACGAGGATGAAATAAATCAGTTCGTAGGAGGAGCACTTAAATTCATTAAACGGAAAGCCTGAGAAGACGGAAAACCAAAGAACCAACCGGTAAATATCACGATATCCTGAGGAAGAAGGCCTGGGATTTTGGAATGCTGACGGCGGGGAGAAGAGAGCAAGTCCGTGGGTAAGAGTGAAATTACAAATCGCAGGATTTGTAAGTGGCTGGCTGCAAATTGGAAAAAATGGACGACATTTATGTGAATCCAGCTGCAGCCACGGGGATGGCAGTTTTCAGTATCTAGGCAACGGCGTAGTGGAGAAGGAACACGAGCTTGTCTAACGAAGCATCATGACATGGCCAGATGATTTGCTGTTCTACTCATTACTTATAAAAACATTTGGAGCTCAGTGAGTAGGACTGTCGTGGAAATTGGTAGGGGTGGAGGTGCAGAGGTTGGTAGTTTATGCAGTATGAAAACCATTCAGGGTGGCGTTCAATGAATGCCTTGATATTGCACGCGCAGCGGCCGAGCAGATACAGCGCTTTGCAGCAAGCTTTCAGGGAAATACGAAGTTGCAAAAAGCAGACGAAGTTGAACCTCGCCAAAAAGTCACCTGACTTTAGGGGATTAGGAGAGAAGTTGTGGTCATTTCGTTAAGCACCGCCCTTCGCTTTGAGGTCGTCGTCATCCAAAGTTCACTCGCGCGGCCCAAAACTGAGTGTGAGTTGTTCAATACAAATTCGTGTCAGCTTGGGAATCTAAATAAAATCTTCAAGTAACTAGCGCCCTAGAAATTCTTACAGATTTAAACTTCTGCATATCCAGTCGGCAGCTTCTGTCTCGAAAGTGCGGCGCTGTTATAGACGAAAAGGCACCAAATAGAACAAGATCGTTTAGATAACTGACTGGATTGAGCTGCAAACTTTTCTGTACAATTTGAATGAATTAAATGGTTGCAATGTATCATGTCGTTGGAACGAAGAGCGGCTCATAAAGAACCTCACTTGGATTTGGAGGAAATCAGCCAAAGCTGCATGACAGAAAATCAGAAAGTAACCACCAAAGATCACGGGAACCACCCCCAGCGCATCCGTTTAGGAGTCAACGATAAACGGAGCGTGAAATCTAAACAGCACAACGGCAGCTGCAGGTGGAGTACGAAGAAGTTTTCTGTTCAAAGCTGCAGGTATAGAACAACGACTCACCGGCTGTGTGAACTGATCCAACTTAGGTAATGAAATGCCTACAATCTACGTCCATCTTTATCGTCAGTCAAGCTATATTGGTGACGATGACGCGACAAAAGTTCTCCACCAAAAGTGACGATAATATCATAAGGAGTAAGAAGAAGAATGACTTGAAGAAAAAATTAAAAGAAACAAGGAAGAAGAAAGACGCCAGCATCACCACACCTAGTTTGAATGGTACCACACGCACCGCCGGCCAGTAGTCAGGGGAGAAGGACCGGTACCCGCAAAAGCACGTAGGGCAGAGTGAGCGCCTAGAAGAAATCAAGAGCACGACGCCACCGGTTTTACGAGAGATGCAAGAAGGCCTTACTTTAACTCTGCCAAAGTCGCCTATGCTTGAAAAATGGAAGCACATCGAAGGCATGACGAACGAGCTGGCAGGCGAGTGATTGTAAACTGGAAGAAAGTGAGTCACGGCGCGGCCGGTTTGCACCATTTTGACTGGCGAGCCTACAGATGAGCGCTACCAGTTTCATCCAAGCCGCTGTTGCTCCCTTTCTTATAACTGGCATGTTCAAGCCTCAAGAATCACAAAAGCTTGCGTCCTGGGTCCCATTAAATTTGATTCTTGGGTAAAATACAACCAACTGCTGTAAAACTCGATTTAGCTGTCGAAAGCGTGATTACACGCTGGTCTTGAGCTCAGAGTCTCTAAAATCACACGTCATCAGGAAGGACTGAGATAGATACAGAGTTTTCACTTGGCCACAAGCCTTGTTCCTTGAATGCCCGAGAAGGGTATATGCTACAGCACTTGCCCCAACGAGTTTCACTGCGCACGCGGTAAGATAGCAAAAAAGAATCCTTCGGTCTACCAGGATCACTACAATTTAATCTGGGCGTGCGTGAGAAATATGGTGTCTGGCAGAAAATTGCCCCAAAAGTTATATCGGGCCTTGAGGCGAAAAACAAATAAGGAGGCCACTCCTGACCCCGATTCACGCACAAAGGTTGACCGGCTTACACTGGGGCTGCATGGGAATGGTATACAGACTCAGTGACGAAGTGTTTGAATAGGCGTTTGTGCAGAGGGACACGGAAATTAAACAAAAAATCGGGGCAATAGGTGTCGTAAACGTTGAAGAACCCTGGATTGCTAATCCAAGCATTTGTGAAGGGTACTAACTGTAATTCAATTCTCGCAAATCGAGCAACGAGTAGCCAATTCAAATAAATCCCAAAACCAGAACAAGATTGATTCGTAGTTTCTACAGTACTAAATTGAAATTCACAAGGGGCACAAATATATACAGTACTCAAGTGGAACCTGGACAGGAAAACCTGTTGGAAATTCCCAGACGAAGAAGAAAGGACCTATTGAGACAGCAGAAATTAACTCGGCAAGTTCCTGGGGATGGTTTGGGTATTATTGATTCTTTGGATAATGCTCAGTCTACTAGTTCTGTTAGAGCAAGGTCATATATTTCTATCCGCAATGAGCTTGCTGATATTAGTACTTATAGAATGAGAGTGACAGAATTAGAGAACAAACTGCGGTTAGCCAGAAATGAGGCAGATCCTCCTAAACAAGGAACTAGTCTCAGCGATTTAGCTGAAAGTCCACGTAGTTCACGATGTCAACATAGAAAGGGCACTGTGATCGACGAATACCAACCCTTGAGACTGTCTAAAACTGCAGAGGATTTTGCATTCCACCTGCCAAGAGTGGAGATTTCCCATTTTGACTGGCACCCCGAGCAATTGCAGTATAGCACTGGAGCCCTCAGAATACCAGTCTGATCTGAATACGTTGCACACACAGGAATGCATTGTCCGATGTCTACCTGTCGACTCACAAAACCGATGGGCAGAGGAAGCTGAAAAAATAAATATGCTTGAGCGGGAATCTACGTTTAACCATTTGACAGAATTCATGGGTCGTCAATACCGTGTCGCCAACAGCCGATTTGGACAAATCGTACACGAAAGTTTCAGGCTGGCGCGAACGGAACCAACATCTGCTTAAATTGTAGGGAAGGACTGTAACCGAATCCAGTCTTTGGCTAACGAGCACATGTTAATTCGAGAACTCGAAATTTCTACTGAATGCAGGCTATGCAACTCCCTGCGTCGGTTACCAGATTGTCCGACCTTTCATGAGATGAGTGTGCCCAATCAGTGGTGCGCAGTGACAAGGATCGGCTCGTGCTTTACGTGCTTAAACAATTCTCATCGAGCCTCTGAATGCAGCTTAAGAGTGAAATGCAGCCAGGACGGCAGCCTGGGTAATCATCACTCGTTATTACACGGCCCTCTCAACAATAGGCCTATTCAGCCGAATGAACCCAGAATTGTCTGTTCAACGGGACATGATCGTTTCAAGCCGGCGAGATTAGGCATCGTAACTGTCGGCATCGTGACACCTATAGGGCTGAGGAGGGTTAATATATCCTTAGACAAGGGGTCGGATACCTCGCTGATTACTCGCGAACCTGTAGAAAGCTGTGAATTAGTCGGCGAGCCTACCTCGCTCACTATCAGCACGATTGCAGGGGTCATGTTAGCAATTCTAAGAAGCTGACCCTGCAGGTACCGTATTTATCTGATCAGGGGATCGTAACATTTTTGGAAGTCTTGCGATAGAAAGCTTGCCATTGAGACCAGTGACTCTATTAGATCGATGGCCGAGAGATGGTCTCATCTCAGAGACATAGCGTTCAAAGAAGTGTCTAGATTCCACGTCGACATACTAATTGGATGCAATGTACCAGGGACTGATTGGGTGCTTAAACAGAGCATAAGCAATCAAAAAGAACCATTCGCTACGCGAACGATACTCATCTGGTCACTTCTCGGACCCCGAACTTCAACAATCGGCATCAATAGGTTGTTTAACTGTTGCTGGGAGAAGTGCCTCTGTAGAACACAACCAACTTTTCGATATTGAACCTAAAGGTCCATCTCAGGAAAGAGCGGTTCACTCAAAGGAAGATCAGTCGATGCTTTCGACGGTGGATTCAAAGACGGGACGTCACAGTGGGCAACACGAAGTTGCTATACCCAAGAGACCACCGTCAAGTCACCTATCAAGAAATGGAGAAGTTGCCCGGAGGCGTTTGAAATATCTCAAAAACGGACACTTTCGAGAAGCCCTGCTGAAATTTGAACACCAGCAGGTCACGCAAAGCAGCATGGAATTTGCCGACCTAATGACAGCGTACGGTACCTGGGTGGGACTGCATGACCGGCGGCGTAAAAAGTACCCTTTGCCAAAACAAAATTTGCTGAGCTGAAGTCATTATCCCTCGCGAACTCAAAATGACTGCGCTGGTATTGGGTTTTGGGGTAGCACCAATACTAAAAGAGAACTGTACCACCATTGAACTGAACCTCACATATTGGACAGATCCTACAGTTGCGTTACATTACAGGAAACGGAAGAAGCAAACAGCGTGTTCGAAACATCAGAAAGTTAATCCACTCGTAGCAGGAAACAGCGAGAAATGTGTCGACAATTCCAGCTCGAAACCATATGCAAAGGACAAAGTAGCTTGCAGATCGACTGGCTTCGAGTTACTCAGCATTTTATTTCATTTCATGCTGTACAACTCTTCAACTGGACCCATTTTTTTTGAACAGTCGCAAGATGTACTTAGTTCCAGTTTCTATCCAGCGTGCACAAAGACGAAAAAGAGAAATTCACCAATATTTCACTTGAACAGTTCGAGTGAGGCTTATTAGCTGTAAGCACATTGTGAAACTGTTCTTGCCTTTGAATGAGAACATTTGTTCACATTTCATACAAAATTGTTTGTCACATATTTTGTACACACAAAAACTTTGAAATACTCTGATAGATGCCAGTATTCGGTCAACTTTCGTGTTCATGTGTGCTTCGATACTGTCCGTCGTATACTTGTTCTCGAAACTTATTCATAATCAGAAACCAGTTTTTTTCGGACAATTTGGTGCATTATTTTTATGTAATTCCACTGGTTCGTGACCTTTCAATTTTACGCGATATCTCATTAAGCGTTGCACCTACGTTCAACTTTTGCGCTCATGTCTGTAAACAAAATCGGTCTAGCCAATGACTGCAATAGTTTACTGCTTGAGATACGTAGACTGAGCTCGTGCGGCGACATTTTTTACTCCGCAAAGCCTTCACCGTCATCGTGCGTCTAACTGTATGCGTCGGTCTCCTGATGAATATGCCAATCTCAAGTTGTGCAGCGGGATTTGGAATTAATTCCTTATGGATTGCGCTAGTGCTGACTGCGGCGGAAACCTGTTTTGCGCTCAGCTAACACAGGAAGTCAGTAACGATAGGCACTGACACTAAGTTATGGGTAGGTGGGGTGTGAATTATGACCCCATCCTGAACCTTAGACGACCATTTTTGCCGAAGGATTTTGGCCCGCGGTGTAAAGAACACATACTGAAAATCCTTCCAAATGTTCTACGCGCTTTGTAAATTTGGCTCTATTTAACATTACTTTGAAAAGCTCGCTCATATACCACACTTTTCACGTTTGTTTATCCATGTGAGGCATTTGAATTTGGCCTTGAACCGTTCCTGACTGTCGTGCTTGAACCACAGGGCTTTGAACCTTTGGGTTTTACTGTGAAGTCTATTTGGCCGCATACTCGAGGTCTGTATATATTTCTACCCCTTATGAATTTCAATTTAGTACCGTAGAAACTACGAATCAATCTTGTTCTGGTTTTGGGATTCATTCGAATTGGCTACTCGTTGGTCGATTCGTGAGAATTGAATTACACCAACCACGTACAATCAGAACGGTTCAGTGCCGGCAAGGTTCCTAGATCTCCAACATTTGGCCTGGCATAAGCAGCTGAGCAGAGGGACCACTGGATCCGTAGTGGCTTGGTGTCACAAAGATCTCCATGGAGGGTGGTCACCAGCAAGACCACCACCGTTGCAAAGCCAATAAATGAGGGTTCAGCAAACCAGTGGCATCGGCCGGTTTGAGGTGCTAACTGATATGTAAAGTGAGCACTTCCAGGACAGCCAAGAAACATCCTGATACATTCCAGTTATATCCAGGCTAAAGCGGCCATGCGTATAAAGGTAAGAAAAGTAAGAATGGATAGCCGTAATTAGACTAAGGACAAAAAGCGGAAGGTGAGATTCCTCCGAGAATGTTTCTAGCAGGTTCACTAAATAAATGCGAGAAAGTGGCCACCCACTTTGGAGTCATTCGGGACTGCTCCCAAAAGGTAGTCAAGTTATCAACGGGAAAGGTAACACTGGTACTGAGGGCGCTGGAAAAGACTGCAGCCCCGAGATCAGGCGTCATCCATCCAGCTTCTGTCAGACCGCTGGCTCAGACATGGGCAAGACCCCCAGAGACAATGCTCAAAAATGTGCTTCTGGTAATAAAGAGATGGAGAAGGCGTGTCAATCCACAGAATTCTACGGGAAGAAGTAGCCAACAACCGATCTGTTAGCTTACTACGATCTGTACGGCAGGTGATGGGAAGTGTCATCCGAAGTGCTTGATTAGGACACGTGGAGGAGAACAACCCGAACGCTGATGAGCAACGTCTTCATAGTTCATATAGGTGTTGTTACTTCATTCCAGAAAAACGGCTTTTGTCGGTGAATTACTGTGGGCCTTTTGAATGATTATTTTTGTTCCGTGAGAAAATCTCAAAGGGCTGATGAAACGCCTGGACTGTGATCAAACAGCTGCCGCGCAGTCGCATGCCGTTTGATGGTTACTTTGAACATAAACTTGCCAACGGTTAGCCAAGTCTCACTTCTGAGTCAAACCATAAAAATCAGGGGGAACGAAAGTCGGATGACACCCCTGGGGGAGTGCCCGACAACAGATGTGTGATAAGTTGACTATGTCTCATTAACAAAACGTTAGTCAAGTCTTATCAGAAGTGGGGTCTTTTTTCTCTGTACTCCTGTTTGCTTCAGCGAGTCGATTTATTTTATGATCGTTCAAGGCTTCAGTTCTTCTTCTTTCTGCTCCTTCGTTTGCCACAGCCTTGTTTGTTTGTTGTGGTCAGCCCGAGCAACACTGCTGCCAAGTATACACTGCATAAAGTATGCTCTGCACGCACTGTGTGCACTGCATTATAAATGCTTTTTTGAGATGCCGCACCGATTGAATATAACATCACCTACCCTCGGATATTGAATTATGGCCTCTCGCAGGTATTTCCGAGCAGGAGCCTCCATTTGTTTGCACCAGAGACTGTTCTTCTTTATGGGTTCCAGTTTATGCTCGTATTCAGAGTCCAATATCCGGCTGCTGCCTTGCCTTTTAATGTCCTCCGTTTCGGCCGAGTCTTGTGAACAGTGCAAAAAACGGGGGGAATAGTGTTCAGCCGCCTTTCTCAGATGGGTTTTGAACTTACTGGATGATACATGTCCGTAGTGTACTCTAAAGCCCCATCCTGTAACCCTCTATGTACTATAAAATATGCGGTCTCTAATCACAGGCTAGGAGGAAAGTAGAAAAAGTAAAAAACCTGAGAACTCCTCCCCAGCATTATATCACGCTCGGCCAACAATCTGTTCTCCAGCAAGCCCAAGGCATAACACATTCGATTCATCAAACAGCCCAGAGGGCCCTTAAATCTGCAACGCGGTGCGGATGGCAATACTCCGAATAGTATACCTTGGGCTTCGAATGAAGTTCTTGGGTACTGCTGAGCTTTATGCCTGCTGAGTTGCCCCCTTAGCGACTGGTCTCCAGTCGCTTCAATTATGGCCCCCGTAAAGAGTTCCGCGGGCGCAGGAAATTCACCGAGAAAAAGTGTTCCCTGGCTCTCATTACCTCTCCAGCTTTAGGGAGTAGTCAAACGGCTATAAACTGGATGCTCATATAAACAGGCAGTGACTCGTGTGCCCCTGCACGATCAAGACATTCTTCAGAGGTATGCCATCTCTTTACGTTCCGCACTCTAGACAGAATAGATTCAGTGTGTCGGGATAGAGACCTTTCGCGATTTTGCCCCCCCCCGTTGGACCTTCGGCGTCGTCTTGGTGCTGACGAACATGCGTGGATGTTTACATGCAGGTGCGTCCCGATTATCGAGCAAAGGATCTTGAAAAATGATTAGGGAGCGAGCTCACCCAGGAGTCAGTTGGGCCGGTTTGACCTGAAATTCGTCCCGCACCTAGAACTTCGCAGTCTGTTATCTGAGATAAATTGTCCGCCGTGGTCAAGTTCAGGTCCTTTTCTTGCATTACCGCACCTAGTCAGTTAACTCCAGGGAGTAAAGGCCGGTCTAGTTTCTTTTTATGTACATTAATTTGCGTCTACTTTTGTAAAAGAGGAGACGGTCCATGACCGGCTAGGGTGAACACGGTCCAGGCCTGCTTGTGGTGTCTACATACGGCACGGTTCGAACCTCGTGAACGATCTTGACATTGGTGGCACATAGCAGAATGCCAGGGTCCACCCGAAGAGGAAGATCGTTCTAGAAACTGCAGTGAACGCATGGTAGAGTGCATACTTTGCCAGCCAAAGGCAGCTCTGGTGTTACGGCCAGACCTTTATTGGTGGGGCGATAATCTACCGCTTATCCTCTGGTTTTCAATTATCAGTAAAGAATGGCCCCCGGTGAACTTCCGTTGAAAGAGTTTTTGGCACCCATATTAGCCTTCCGAGCGAGCGTGTTACACTCAGCCCTAATGACGGTCCTGGCTACACTCAATTTGTTTACCAGCTTCGAGACCACGTGTCCCATTTCAGCTCGACAATCACTCGCTCGTCACTCAAACATCGTCGCACAAAGTGACCTGCGTGCGTCATCATTCGTTTTTACCCTAAGGATTCCGTTGACGAACCGCATGCACCACAGTGCGATGGCCCGCTCAAGGTGCACAGTCAAGCAGATAGATATTTTGTTGCTCAGGTGGGTGGTAAACAGGACGCCATCTCCAATGAAAGACTATAGCCCGCGTATTTTGGTACACCGTCACCATCATCGCGCGCATTACTAGCTACTACTATTGACAAACCACGGCTCACCAGGTACCACACCGCCTCCCTCATCATCACCCACAGAACAACCACCCCACATCCACTGTCGTCCAACTTTCACTTTCGATTGTGCCACGAAAAGTATATTTTGCACGACAAAATCTGTAAAGGAAGATTGTGTAGGTATCTGTTCATTCCATACTTTTTTGGTTATCGTTTCCTTCGTTACAGCCCCTCTGCCGTACGGACGCACCTGGACGGAACAATACGGCATCTCGCTTGAGGCAAACATTTTGCCCCAGAGAAACCCGTCTGCTCGAGCCCAGTCAGATAGTGTAGCACCTAGATTGCAAAGGACCCAAGGGGCTTTAGGCTGCGAAGTTTTTCCAGGGGCATGGAACGGCTTGCCTGACCGAAGGCCCTTGAGAACTCTAACAAGATGATATCCTTCTAGACATCTTTGTCACTGGCCGTAGTGCTTCAGTCTGTAGCTTCGCTCGGGTTTGTATGACATGGTTCAAGCCCCTAAATCCATTTTGAGCTTCTTTACACCGACCATTATTGGGGTCACGGGAGAGGTCATTGCCAGGGTCTTCAGTATCCCCCAAGGTGAAGTTTACCTAGAACTTTGTACGGCAGAGGAAGGACTTTTGACTTCATCAAGTTCACTGCCAGTTTTTGTCGATACCAGGTTGGTACCTTCCTTTGGGCTGCGTGATGACACTGGTGGTTTGGCTTGAATTCCACCCGTACTATCATTTCCAAGACCCCGACTTTTTCTGATATTGCGGCACCGCTTGGTCCACAGTCAGACCCACATACCTACAGACCGTGGTTCTTTGTCACTTCTGAGGTGCTGGCTCCATTCCGCAGTGGGGAAGGGGGAATCGCACCTCACTGACCGGTAGGATGTACTTCCTCGTCCCTTTTTATCTTGTCCTCTCTGATGTTACTGTAATTATCAAGTCTCATGAAAATTTATAGCGCGGAATCTAATCCCTGTTCTAGGTAACTTACAACTAGCACATAGAAGGGTGCTAAGCACCGACGATTGAGGTAGCCCACCAAACAGGTTTGCTTTCGAAACATCATTCCCCACTCTAGCGCGAAAATGTCTACCCTTGAAGACTTCATATCTTCCATATTTTCACTCTTGGTGTCAACCTGAAGGTGCTCAATTTCTGATCAAACATCCTATGACTAATATGTCAGAACACAGATCGGTTCGGAGTGTATCGAAAAATCGATGCGCCATGTGAAATGTTATGGTAGAATTTTATTGCTCAATAACATAGCGTAGTCGAAACGGTTGGTAGGTGGTCGACGTTTTGGTCACCACGGGTAACCCTTTTGAAATGACCCCACTAACACGGACACATTACGGATGGAGATTCAACCCAACCACCCACCCCCTACAATAAAACAACATCACAAACACAAACCAACACAAGAACCCACTGTGACTGACATCCAGTAGCTCTAAGCTACTATTCCAGTTTCATTCGGTTGTCAAACCAGTATTGAAAAAGGTTGCCCGTGGTGACCGAAACGTCGACAACCTACCAAAGATTTCGACTGTGCTGTATTATTGAGCAATAAAATTCTACCATCCTATGACTAACCTAATCAAAAGCGTTTTGGAATTCAAGACTGCACACCCTCTCTCGGTATCCCATGTGCGGTCTCTTGGTCCTCTTATCTAGGAAACAGTGACTCCAGGGCCTAACTTAAGGACAGCCGAAACCTCCAGTTTTTTGCACGGCTCCCCCGATGCTGCAGAAGTAGGAGAAATTATCTCCTTATTGTTCAGCCACCGTATCCACTCGAATTATGTAGGTCATGGTGGGCAACGATAGACCCTCAAATGAACAAGCCCTTTCAAGGTTGAATTAGGAGGGGAGGAGGCTCAGATATCAGATTAGTTTATGAAACATAGCAATAAGGCAAAACAATAACAATGAGAACGAAGAGGTTGAAAAACCGATTTTTTAATAAAAGGAGTCGGAGATAGAGAAGATGAAAGAAGCTAGGAGAGCGAAACAGACAGCAACGAAATGACGAGAGAGGGGATTTAGAAAATCTCAAAGGGTGGAAAATTTTAATAACTGGTCAACGTAAGTTCCATGAGACTCTCACGAATCCACCCGGTGCGGTGTATAACCTCCTTGTGGCCAACCCTCAAACACTCTAGTCTATACCTTGCCCACGCAACACTTGAAGCCAGCAGCCGGGGTTGACTGAATCCCTTTCTCCGGAAGTTTATCGCAGTCATTTACAACAAGCTACGTGGAGACCCGAGCCCAAAGACGAGTCCGTGAAGTATTTTTCCTCAGCTTGAATGCGTAGTGTTCGAGGTGTGGATTTTGCCCCGTTGCAGAATGGCATAGGTAAAGAGCACAAATCGACCTGGCCCGTTAGGATTTATTACCACACTTAGGGATCTCTTCGCTCCTCACAAAACCCCCTCTGATGAATTGCCTCTGGGTAACCGACTCTGAATCTTCTTCGGCAGCTGTTTATTCCGTGCCGGCGATGACCTCCCAGCCGAGCCATAGTTTTACAGGTGAGACTTTACATGAACCCCATACGGCTCTGCAACATCTCTTCTCATGCGCCACTTATAGATCTTCCTCTCACCTCTTCTCTTACAACTTTGCCCTGAAGGTCGTCACACTTTATCAAGCATTAGAAAATCGCTTGTAGAAAGTAGATAATAACGAATATGTTGGTATTTCAGCATGGCGCTCGTGGACTATCTTTTCAAACCTATCCCACCACTCCAGCATTAGCCTGTGCCCTGCGGTAGCGAAATGTGTCGGGTGTTACCACTCACACTTCTGTATGACTACGAAGCCTGATGTTCTTTTGACAACTGAAGACCATCATAGTGTTTTCTTTGGAGTCCCCGTAGTTCTCAATAGTAGCCCCCTCCGGGACTGCAACTGCCATTCCATACATAAAGCATACAATCCGAAATTATTCCATAACATCGCGCCCGCTAGCACAGAACCTTAGGCAACCATCTATTTATGACCCAGCTGTCCCAAAACTGTAGATGAAGCTCTTCTACTTCTCGACGACCTCTTATTTATGCTCCAGCAACTGGTGTTTCCAAGTCGGTTGTACCTCTTGCCGTAAGTAAATTTTCCACGTATACAGGCTTCCACAGAAAGTGTGCTATTTGTTGGGCACAGCTATTTGAGGTGGGATGACACCCGCTTCACTGATTCAACTTCAGCTACTCCGGTTTACTGCTCTTTCGATGATGGCTAGTTGCGGAGAAACTCCATGGATGCTCATTTTCTTTTCTCAGGAGAGAATGCCAGACGTAGAACTCGCTTGTGGTTCCTCCAGTTATTCGCTTATATCGGCACTCTAAAGATCTGTAGCTAAACTAGTTGCGTAAAGGGTACCCACTTAGCTAACAGAACCAACCTTGAAGGAGACTCTAGGGGGCTTCTGTTGTGCGTGTATAGCTGGAATGTTGCCACAATTGATGACTTCCCGCTTTCCAAGGGGCTTAAACGTGCCTACGGCCATTATAAGCTACTCAAAGACGAGGCTCATGGAAAAGACTAAGCCTGTCAGCGAGATAATTTCCTTATTCCATTCATCAACAACAGGTACTCTGGGAAGACCAATGTTGCTAATTTTCGAAATAGAAAAGATATTGGACAATGGCCACCTGGTTCCGATGACGCCTAAGCCTGAGGACGGCTAACTTTTGAAGCCAAATCACGTATGGTTGTGTAACAGGTATACTGGTCCCGAAGCCGACTGCAACCGCGTACTTTTATGCCTCAGAAAGTGGAGACAAGTCGTACATCTGGTGGCTGTCTAGGGTGAAGACGGGCCAAGGAACCTGTTCTTCCGCTGCAGCAAAGAGAGCGGTTCATATCATAGGATTGTAACTTGAAGGTCGTCGACTTGGTGATTATTGCCTCCTTTATTGGCCCCAGGGAGCAATGGCCGCTGGGAGTTATGGTAGAATGCAAGAATTCAGGTGATAGCCCTGTACTCCTGGTGTCAGTTTGGACAAAGGATGGGCTCACTTATTGAATCACAAGTCGGATACTGACCTTACGCGAGTGCTGAATGGCGCGTGCATGGTAGCCATAGGTGGATCCCGGAAGCCCAGTTGAGAGCGCGCGATTGCCTCTGGGGATTAACGAGACAGGCTTGTGGGGTTTTTAAGTTCCCGGATTTTGATTTATCAGTCACACGCACGAAATCTGAAATCTACGATTCGGCGGAGGAATCTCACTATGGATGCTTTTGGCATACAGCTAAACGCAGTCAAGTTATTTCGATGTTTTATTCGGCACACATGTAAACTGGCTCATGAAGGCTCATACATATATGAATACACATGTTTTGTTACATTCTGGATTATCATTGGAGTGTTACTTGTGCACACATATATATATAGATATATAGATTTATTATTAAATATTGTTCATATATATACTCGTGCTTGTAAGCATATACATGTATACGGTTTCACCGTCGCGTATTATTTATGCTTTTGTGAATAACGGGTGGTTCTTCACCGACGGTCGATGGAACGTCAGTAGAATCTATTGCGTCATTTTCTCCCCAAAGGCTCCCTCTGTAAACCCGCGGTTGTGCCTCTGGAGCTCATATGCTGTCAGCGAAACAGACCCTAGTTGTGCCCTAAATGAACCCTACTCCTGCCTCTCTTAGAACCCGACGGAACTACATAAGGTCCATTTCGGTGCATGTTTTAGGAAATCGTGCTTGACGGCAGCTTAGAGAGAAAGTCCACGCTTTAGTAGCAAAACGGACTCCAATTAGACCCAAAGTGAACTAGAAAGAGTCCCAGACCAGACCCCAACGGATCCTTGTATGGACCTGTGTGAAACATCTCGGGGTGTTTTAGGAGTATGATTTCTGGGTAACCGAAAATCGCTCCAGTACTAGTTCTAAGTAGTTATTTCATGTTTTCGAAAAGTATTTGATAACTCGTGGTCCGTGCTACAAAAACGATTATTTTTCACCTTGATCGAGTATAAAGCAGAGTGTGTTTACCCCTAAAATAATGCAGCCGTCTTCGTTTTATATTGCATGCTCAATAGTTCACGTCCAGGTACTCTACACATGCCTTGGCTTTGAGTAAGCAAGCTTGCTGAAGAAGCGCGACACATACTACGTATTACTCGGTCGTTTGCATGCCCTGCTGCATTGCTTTCGAACTAATCTCATCTTTACTGAAAGATCTATCAAACATTTGTTGCTTATCGCGCTGGCGAAAGCCACCGCCTAATACGCATGTATTACATCTCGTAAAGACCGAAATCTGGGGTAATCACGAGAGTGACGATATCAGTCACAACAAGATAAACGTGTAGTGTTGCTGGTTGTATGTGGACAATTCTACTACTGCGCACCCATTTTTCTGTGTCATATTCCTCATTGCAACAGGTGGCTCCATACTTGTATCACTCCATTGTGTACATATGTATTTGACTTACGAAAAATAGAGTCCTTCCACCAAGTTGCGAACTAAAATTTAAAACGCAAGCTCAATTTATCTAACATTCTGAGAACAATAAATTACTTATTGTGGCGGCTCAACGCCACCTTATTTTTACTGACACGGTGATCACCAATAGTAAGAAGCTGCGAGATCCTCGGAAAAGCAGGGGTGACTGAAACTGAATGGTGAAATTTTTGCACATTCATACCGTTCTTCACGCAAAAGTCTATTTTTGACATTGCACAACTGGCGACCTAGCCAACCGCTATCTACCACCGCTGCGTGCCGCAGCGCAACCACCACAATTTGGTGAATCCTTAGCATCTGTCAGCAGGACATCACTAGTCCCCTGCGCAAAGTTTATCACCGGTAACAGAAACATACCTGACCAGTGAACCATCACAAACTATTTCGCACCTACGGCGATCAACAGGAAAACCCTTGATCTGATCACCTTCTTTCAGGGAAACCAGTTAGGCCTTCCGTTTCCATCGACAATCTGGGCGAGACTAATGCTGATGCCTCTTCTCACTACCCCAAGGCTCGACTATGCCAGTTGCCAATAATGGCGAGAGCTTTCCCGAATCCGAACCATATATACCATTGAATAATGTTCTTGGTAATATTTATTAAGGGAATGAACAGATGAAAACTGTACATCCTTTTCAATGATGTCTTGTGGCTCCGTACTTATTTTGGTGCGTACGAATCACCTATGGCAAGTGAAATGTACTGGCGGTATAAACCTTTTCCTCCCGATTTTTCTGGCCCTACCATGAAGTTATTGGTTTACTGCCCTTCGTAACGTAATAGCCTGTTTCTAAATAAAGCAGCGTAACGGAATCACATTCCAACCTCAGGTACCTGAAAGAGTTAGGTTAGCCTCCAGCGAACAAGCAGCCTACGTTCACCATCGGTCACCTTTCCGGCAACGTTGAAGGCACATCAAGTCACGCATTTTTGTGAAAAACCGTCAGGACACTGCGTACTTTGTTTCTTAGCCCCAGCAGGCGTCACAGATTTGTATATATAAAATAGCGTACACTTTGCGAGGTGCACAGATTCTGCAAATAGAAAAGGTTACCTCGTGGAACCCACGGAAGCCCTTGGCCAAAACATGTAAACAGCAGTACCGCCAACAGAGCTCCACTGCACCGCAACAGCCACCAATAAACAAGCAGCGACCAAATGCCAGAGAAGCTACGTGCAAAAACGATATACATGTAACACAAACAAATCAAATTCGAATATGCAGCCAGCAGCGGGTAAGACTTACCGCGATCGTGGGTGCTGTAGAACATTCCAACAAATATTCGTCATAAGTAAAGTGATAAGAAATTATTAGGGATCACAACACCTTGGCTCGCCAGGTAGAAAACGTTTCCTAACCCTTTTACTGATTTGATTTTAATAATAATATTAGTTTGTTTTTCGACTGTGGTCGACAGGCACGCATGAAAGCCTGAACAGAGTTCAGAGTATCACTCAATTAGGTGAAAAATTCACGAATGTTGGAGAGGCGGTAGCACTTTTTAGCGGCAGAGGAATAACGCTGGGGTGAGTTTGAATGAAGTAAGGTGGCAATAGAATTGTGATTCCATTTTGAATCAACTGAGGCAACAATAAAAGTCAGACGAATGTAAGAATGATGGGATGGACGCTTCATAGGACGCAGAAAATACAATATTCACAAGGGTGACAAGAAAAAGTAGTCAGACATGCATACTCAAGTTCACTGGAAGGGTATTTGATAGCGGAGCAGGGAAACAGGTGAGACTCTTGTAAAGTGCGCTAAGGAACACTAATTTTCTTAGATTTGTGAATATGGAAAGGGATAGCGCCCGCTGAGAAGGCGAGATAACTACCATGACAATTATTAAGTATAATCTAATATCAAGGATTCGCAGCTGGTGGAAGGTGAGTGGAGTTTCAAGAAGGAGAAATTAGCAAGTGGAATACCGTGTATACGAAAACCAAGATGAAGCAAAAAAGAACGGGTAAAACTTCGCAACAGTCCAAGTAATGCTGACAAAATAAATATATTATTTTATTGGGTTTCCTGTGGCTTTTTTATGTCCGTGTTGGGCGTTTTGGGCTAGGGCTTGGTGCGGTTTGTGTTCGCTTTTTCTTCTTTGGAAAGAAAAGAGCACCATCGCATCTGGACCTTTCGTTACCTAGTTAAAAGACATTGCACGATAGTCGAAGTAATTTTGATATCAAGGGAGTTTTGTAGTTGGAAGTTCCTTTTAGATAAAAAGGAATAGACCATTTTGGACCGCATTTCGTTCAGCGTGGTGAGACCGGGAAGAAACGATGTAGCTGTTTGTTCAAATGCATGAACTTGAAGGCGGTGCACACCGAAGTTGCACACTCAATGTTCATGGATTCTTTCTTGCAGGCACTAATACGCTTCGTAGACAGAATAGATTACCTACGTTTTATTTTCAGTAATAATAGAAGGAGATTAAGGAGGCTGGGCCCGAAATTCGAGAAATTATTCAAGAGTATCGCAAGAAAGCACAAATCGCTCCCTATGGAATCCTGGTACTGAATGGAGGTGCGAACAGCCAGAAGCTAATCATTTGGTTGAATTTTGGGAACTTATGATACTTTCGGTGTGACATGCGCTATATCCAGTTGTACTTGGGCATATTTTGATTAGTGCAAATCTAATGACACTCTTGGCAGGAGTAGAAAAGATTTTCAACGATTGCCCTCTCGTGCTAGTGACAGGCGATTGCAATGTCATGAACAACCGGTTCCAAGCAAGTATCCGATAATCCGGAATGATGAAATTATGTTTGACTGCCAGGACGTTCCCCGTACCTGTGCAAAGCGCTGGAAAGATGTACAGTTGCCGGCAAATTCATTCTGGAAACTTTGAAAGACTGAGCAACTAAGTTTGTTGCAAGAAAGGTAAAAGTGTTCGACGAAGGATATATATCTCGAACCGGAAATTTTGTTCTTCTGGTTTGCGATTTTTGTCATAAGACCAAGGGCCGCTGGGGACTGTTAACGGAGTGCGGGGTAAAATGGATGGACTGGTTGGAGAGGCTCTGATTCTTACGTCCTTTGGGCTTTTGTGGCGTGACGCACAAAAACCGTTTCTCAGTGTTCCAGTTGTCGGTTGAGCTGTGTGTACTACGCCTCTTCAGTTAATGCATGTTCTTCGTGGTTAGCAGCTTGGAAAACGTTTTATCACTTTCTGGCACATGATTCCAAGTCCTGCTTATCTGATGGACTTTTGTTTGTGCAATTTGATTAGTTCGATTGGGTCTAGCATAAAAGCGATTTTCATCGCACTCTGGCGCGGATTACTTTTCCGGTACACTCAGGTAATATCGTCGCACTCACATGCTTGTTAAGTTGAGCGCGAAGTGATTTACGGCGGATGAAAAAGATGCGCCTCCGCCAACCTAATGCCTCAGCAAGGCACGCAAAAGTCTTTGGGTGATAACTGACAAAAAATGTCTGTAGATGGCGCCGCGTTTGTTCACTTGGGCCCGCCTGCGCTGTCACACGTGGTCAGCGTCTCGAGGTATTTGTGGTACGGACTACTTAAATTTCGGTTGAGGGTAGTTTACCAACACCTGTTCCGTTTCACTCTTACGATCCGCCCAGAAACGAGCACAGCCATTTACGGTTTATGAAGTCATGATTTACTTTTGCTCAATATTCAGACACCAAATTAACCATTATACGGTTAGGTTTCACGGCGGATTCCACTTGTTTGGTTTTGTTACTTCCGGGTTTTAAAATCGCAAGTATCCGTTCTTCGTTGCGCGTCAGCGACATCATTTTGGGCCGTCGTACACTTGCCTTATACGCGGCCACTGACAGTGAGTCCTACGGGCAGCAAGCACCTACCATAAAACAGCTTTCCGCAGCCCTCGGTTGCGGAAATTTTTAATCCAGGCAATAGAATAACCACGCAGGGATGATTATTGTGACGGTGTTAGCAGGTGCCGTTGAGGTGTTCCTCGGAGAGTAGGATATCGCTCAGGAGAACTAAGCTACCTCAAGCGCCTACGTGATGTGTGCCTTACAGATTTAGACGGCGTAGTCTGTCGCAGTATGTCTTGCAGTATAGCCCCTGCACTAGCTTTGTCGTCACGCGCGCAACCCTCTCGACAATACTGGCATCCCATCGGAGTATTGGTTCATGTTGATCCGGATGTTTATCCCTGCAAGATGGTGTTAAAACCTACCGTGCTTCTTCCTTGATTGCACGCATTTGTTGGCCTTTTCTGCTTGGCATGGGCCACCTGTCCTTTACAGTAACGCTGCGCCGTGCTCCATACGATCACTACAGCATACTTCACCTAACTTGTGAGAGGGAAAACACTATCGGTAGGGAGGGGGTGGTTACCGTATATTGTGAAAGCGTTTACAACTTGCATGGGAAAGGGTTAGATAGCGACGGCGCTTAACAGCAAGCGTTCAAATGAACAATATAATAGATAACAAAGCCAAATCGAATGTTGCGGCATCTTAAGGCGCGGCCTGACAAGTGTGGCATGCGTATTTGGGGGGGGGGCGTTTTAAAGATGAATCTCCCTGGAATTCCGCTTAGTTTGTTAAGCCTAAGCAAGGCTGTGTGAGCCAGAACACTGGAGTTTATGGTGTGGGACGGATCGCCTGCGGTGACTGTGTCCAAATCGCGTTTCTACGTAACTGACTGCCCTATGCTGCTCCCGAGAGCTTGATCGGTTCCCCGGTACCCCATAAAAGCCTGACAAGCCTCAGGCAGAAATAGGTCACAGGTTACTGCGGACATACTTGTGAAGCAGACCGTCGTGATCAGCTTGTAAAGTATCTCTATCCACTCTTGTCCGAATGTTCCGACAGATACCCGTATCGTCACATCACACAGAGCAAGACTGGCGGCCAAAGCCAGTGATAGTTTGGTTGTTTACAACTGCGAGCCCTCAGGTCTCACCGTACCTCGACTCCCCGGATCCTCCGCCTTTTGGTACCTATGAGTCATGGCAGATATCTTGATTGCCGTCAGAAAGAGTAACAAGCAGCAGCATTTCCATAATATCAACCAACACTTTTACACTACACGCAAAACGGAGGCATTCAGCTGTCAACTGTAATGAAGTGGTGATACGTCCACAGAGACCAAGAAGATTCTAAACAAGGAAATGAAGTGGGCTTGGAAGAAGGGAGTAGAAAGTGAAGTAGACTGAAGAGCCACAGCCAGACCCATTTATCTAGCTCGTGAGCCACCAATAGAGGTTCATCCGTGCTTCGTCCAGCCTCCTTCTAAACACTGCCGCGGTGCTCGTTCCTACCACTTACTTGGGATTTTTATTTCGGTTGTCAGTTGTCCTGCAAGCAAACCGATGGCCTCTGATGATCTTGTTGGCCCTCAGTCAGATTATTTTCACCTCACGCTGACCGAGGACAGAGCCGGGTCAGCAGTTGCTTGTTTCTGTGTGACGTGCTGTTTAATTGTTTTAATGCGTCAGTCGCTTCTCTTATGCTCTGTTGCGTGTGAACAGCAACAACTCTGGCGTAGTTAGTCCACCCTTATTCTGCTACCCTCAGAGCAGCAATACCGTCCTCGTGAACCACTGGACCATCTCCAGTGTGTCCTTAATAACTGCAGAGCCTAGGCTTGGACTACAAACTCCAAGTTGGGTCGTACCGTGGCCCTGCATAATGGCAGCAGCAGGCTTCTTCCTCCTGAAGCTAACGTGCCAAAAAGCTGGTACCTGGCTCTATTTGCTTTGCTGGCAGCCAACGAACATTATCCCGGAGGGTTCAGAGCCGCTTGTAGCGACCACGTCCCAGCCCTAGACCTATCATCTCTGGGCTACTAAATTCGGGTGTTCCGGATTTGACTGACGTGTTCCGCTGGATCCCTCGGCTACCAGAGATAGGCCTTTTGCTACGTTCAGAGACTGGTAGCTTTCTTCAGACCACTGGTAGAGAGCACCCAAGGGCAGCTGAGCCCGTCTAGGTTTTGGTCACTCCAGTACCTTGAAGTCATCCGAAAACGAGGCAGGACGACCTTATAACCCACAGTAGGTCGTTTATACATATCATAAACTGTATTAAGCACATCACCGAGGAACTTTACTGACTACTGTTGCCACTGAAGACTAGGTAACCTCATATTTGACGTAATACCGCCCGTCAGCTGGGTAGGCTTTCATCCATTTCTTAAGCACCGTAACTGAGCTCGCCCCCTGGCTTATGGAGAAGCAACCTCTTGTCCATGCACTCGCCTGTGGAGAAAGGCTTGGTAGGGATCTGAGGAAGGACCAACTCTCTGGGGAACCACGTTGCTCATCAGCGTTCGGGTTGTTCTCCTCCACGTGTCCTAATCAAGCACTTCGGATGACACTTCCCATCACCTGCCGTACAGATCGTAGTAAGCTAACAGATCGGTTGTTGGCTACTTCTTCCCGTAGAATTCTGTGGATTGACACGCCTTCTCCATCTCTTTATTACCAGAAGCACATTTTTGAGCATTGTCTCTGGGGGTCTTGCCCATGTCTGAGCCAGCGGTCTGACAGAAGCTGGATGGATGACGCCTGATCTCGGGGCTGCAGTCTTTTCCAGCGCCCTCAGTACCAGTGTTACCTTTCCCGTTGATAACTTGACTACCTTTTGGGAGCAGTCCCGAATGACTCCAAAGTGGGTGGCCACTTTCTCGCATTTATTTAGTGAACCTGCTAGAAACATTCTCGGAGGAATCTCACCTTCCGCTTTTTGTCCTTAGTCTAATTACGGCTATCCATTCTTACTTTTCTTACCTTTATACGCATGGCCGCTTTAGCCTGGATATAACTGGAATGTATCAGGATGTTTCTTGGCTGTCCTGGAAGTGCTCACTTTACATATCAGTTAGCACCTCAAACCGGCCGATGCCACTGGTTTGCTGAACCCTCATTTATTGGCTTTGCAACGGTGGTGGTCTTGCTGGTGACCACCCTCCATGGAGATCTTTGTGACACCAAGCCACTACGGATCCAGTGGTCCCTCTGCTCAGCTGCTTATGCCAGGCCAAATGTTGGAGATCTAGGAACCTTGCCGGCACTGAACCGTTCTGATTGTACGTGGTTGGTGTAATTCAATTCTCACGAATCGACCAACGAGTAGCCAATTCGAATGAATCCCAAAACCAGAACAAGATTGATTCGTAGTTTCTACGGTACTAAATTGAAATTCATAAGGGGTAGAAATATATACAGACCTCGAGTATGCGGCCAAATAGACTTCACAGTAAAACCCAAAGGTTCAAAGCCCTGTGGTTCAAGCACGACAGTCAGGAACGGTTCAAGGCCAAATTCAAATGCCTCACATGGATAAACAAACGTGAAAAGTGTGGTATATGAGCGAGCTTTTCAAAGTAATGTTAAATAGAGCCAAATTTACAAAGCGCGTAGAACATTTGGAAGGATTTTCAGTATGTGTTCTTTACACCGCGGGCCAAAATCCTTCGGCAAAAATGGTCGTCTAAGGTTCAGGATGGGGTCATAATTCACACCCCACCTACCCATAACTTAGTGTCAGTGCCTATCGTTACTGACTTCCTGTGTTAGCTGAGCGCAAAACAGGTTTCCGCCGCAGTCAGCACTAGCGCAATCCATAAGGAATTAATTCCAAATCCCGCTGCACAACTTGAGATTGGCATATTCATCAGGAGACCGACGCATACAGTTAGACGCACGATGACGGTGAAGGCTTTGCGGAGTAAAAAATGTCGCCGCACGAGCTCAGTCTACGTATCTCAAGCAGTAAACTATTGCAGTCATTGGCTAGACCGATTTTGTTTACAGACATGAGCGCAAAAGTTGAACGTAGGTGCAACGCTTAATGAGATATCGCGTAAAATTGAAAGGTCACGAACCAGTGGAATTACATAAAAATAATGCACCAAATTGTCCGAAAAAAACTGGTTTCTGATTATGAATAAGTTTCGAGAACAAGTATACGACGGACAGTATCGAAGCACACATGAACACGAAAGTTGACCGAATACTGGCATCTATCAGAGTATTTCAAAGTTTTTGTGTGTACAAAATATGTGACAAACAATTTTGTATGAAATGTGAACAAATGTTCTCATTCAAAGGCAAGAACAGTTTCACAATGTGCTTACAGCTAATAAGCCTCACTCGAACTGTTCAAGTGAAATATTGGTGAATTTCTCTTTTTCGTCTTTGTGCACGCTGGATAGAAACTGGAACTAAGTACATCTTGCGACTGTTCAAAAAAAATGGGTCCAGTTGAAGAGTTGTACAGCATGAAATGAAATAAAATGCTGAGTAACTCGAAGCCAGTCGATCTGCAAGCTACTTTGTCCTTTGCATATGGTTTCGAGCTGGAATTGTCGACACATTTCTCGCTGTTTCCTGCTACGAGTGGATTAACTTTCTGATGTTTCGAACACGCTGTTTGCTTCTTCCGTTTCCTGTAATGTAACGCAACTGTAGGATCTGTCCAATATGTGAGGTTCAGTTCAATGGTGGTACAGTTCTCTTTTAGTATTGGTGCTACCCCAAAACCCAATACCAGCGCAGTCATTTTGAGTTCGCGAGGGATAATGACTTCAGCTCAGCAAATTTTGTTTTGGCAAAGGGTACTTTTTACGCCGCCGGTCATGCAGTCCCACCCAGGTACCGTACGCTGTCATTAGGTCGGCAAATTCCATGCTGCTTTGCGTGACCTGCTGGTGTTCAAATTTCAGCAGGGCTTCTCGAAAGTGTCCGTTTTTGAGATATTTCAAACGCCTCCGGGCAACTTCTCCATTTCTTGATAGGTGACTTGACGGTGGTCTCTTGGGTATAGCAACTTCGTGTTGCCCACTGTGACGTCCCGTCTTTGAATCCACCGTCGAAAGCATCGACTGATCTTCCTTTGAGTGAACCGCTCTTTCCTGAGATGGACCTTTAGGTTCAATATCGAAAAGTTGGTTGTGTTCTACAGAGGCACTTCTCCCAGCAACAGTTAAACAACCTATTGATGCCGATTGTTGAAGTTCGGGGTCCGAGAAGTGACCAGATGAGTATCGTTCGCGTAGCGAATGGTTCTTTTTGATTGCTTATGCTCTGTTTAAGCACCCAATCAGTCCCTGGTACATTGCATCCAATTAGTATGTCGACGTGGAATCTAGACACTTCTTTGAACGCTATGTCTCTGAGATGAGACCATCTCTCGGCCATCGATCTAATAGAGTCACTGGTCTCAATGGCAAGCTTTCTATCGCAAGACTTCCAAAAATGTTACGATCCCCTGATCAGATAAATACGGTACCTGCAGGGTCAGCTTCTTAGAATTGCTAACATGACCCCTGCAATCGTGCTGATAGTGAGCGAGGTAGGCTCGCCGACTAATTCACAGCTTTCTACAGGTTCGCGAGTAATCAGCGAGGTATCCGACCCCTTGTCTAAGGATATATTAACCCTCCTCAGCCCTATAGGTGTCACGATGCCGACAGTTACGATGCCTAATCTCGCCGGCTTGAAACGATCATGTCCCGTTGAACAGACAATTCTGGGTTCATTCGGCTGAATAGGCCTATTGTTGAGAGGGCCGTGTAATAACGAGTGATGATTACCCAGGCTGCCGTCCTGGCTGCATTTCACTCTTAAGCTGCATTCAGAGGCTCGATGAGAATTGTTTAAGCACGTAAAGCACGAGCCGATCCTTGTCACTGCGCACCACTGATTGGGCACACTCATCTCATGAAAGGTCGGACAATCTGGTAACCGACGCAGGGAGTTGCATAGCCTGCATTCAGTAGAAATTTCGAGTTCTCGAATTAACATGTGCTCGTTAGCCAAAGACTGGATTCGGTTACAGTCCTTCCCTACAATTTAAGCAGATGTTGGTTCCGTTCGCGCCAGCCTGAAACTTTCGTGTACGATTTGTCCAAATCGGCTGTTGGCGACACGGTATTGACGACCCATGAATTCTGTCAAATGGTTAAACGTAGATTCCCGCTTAAGCACATTTATTTTTTCAGCTTCCTCTGCCCATCGGTTTTGTGAGTCGACAGGTAGACATCGGACAATGCATTCCTGTGTGTGCAACGTATTCAGATCAGACTGGTATTCTGAGGGCTCCAGTGCTATACTGCAATTGCTCGGGGTGCCAGTCAAAATGGGAAATCTCCACTCTTGGCAGGTGGAATGCAAAATCCTCTGCAGTTTTAGACAGTCTCAAGGGTTGGTATTCGTCGATCACAGTGCCCTTTCTATGTTGACATCGTGAACTACGTGGACTTTCAGCTAAATCGCTGAGACTAGTTCCTTGTTTAGGAGGATCTGCCTCATTTCTGGCTAACCGCAGTTTGTTCTCTAATTCTGTCACTCTCATTCTATAAGTACTAATATCAGCAAGCTCATTGCGGATAGAAATATATGACCTTGCTCTAACAGAACTAGTAGACTGAGCATTATCCAAAGAATCAATAATACCCAAACCATCCCCAGGAACTTGCCGAGTTAATTTCTGCTGTCTCAATAGGTCCTTTCTTCTTCGTCTGGGAATTTCCAACAGGTTTTCCTGTCCAGGTTCCACTTGAGTACTGTATATATTTGTGCCCCTTGTGAATTTCAATTTAGTACTGTAGAAACTACGAATTAATCTTGTTCTGGTTTTGGGATTTATTTGAATTGGCTACTCGTTGCTCGATTTGCGAGAATTGAATTACAGTTAGTACCCTTCACAAATGCTTGGATTAGCAATCCAGGGTTCTTCAACGTTTACGACACCTATTGCCCCGATTTTTTGTTTAATTTCCGTGTCCCTCTGCACAAACGCCTATTCAAACACTTCGTCACTGAGTCTGTATACCATTCCCATGCAGCCCCAGTGTAAGCCGGTCAACCTTTGTGCGTGAATCGGGGTCAGGAGTGGCCTCCTTATTTGTTTTTCGCCTCAAGGCCCGATATAACTTTTGGGACAATTTTCTGCCAGACACCATATTTCTCACGCACGCCCAGATTAAGTTGTAGTGATCCTGGTAGACCGAAGGATTCTTTTTTGCTATCTTACCGCGTGCGCAGTGAAACTCGTTGGGGCAAGTGCTGTAGCATATACCCTTCTCGGGCATTCAAGGAACAAGGCTTGTGGCCAAGTGAAAACTCTGTATCTATCTCGGTCCTTCCTGATGACGTGTGATTTTAGAGACTCTGAGCTCAAGACGAGCGTGTAATCACGCTTTCGACAGCTAAATCGAGTTTTACAGCAGTTGGTTGTATTTTACCCAAGAATCAAATTTAATGGGACCCAGGACGCAAGCTTTTGTGATTCTTGAGGCTTGAACATGCCAGTTATAAGAAAGGGAGCAACAGCGGCTTGGATGAAACTGGTAGCGCTCATCTGTAGGCTCGCCAGTCAAAATGGTGCAAACCGGCCGCGCCGTGACTCACTTTCTTCCAGTTTACAATCACTCGCCTGCCAGCTCGTTCGTCATGCCTTCGATGTGCTTCCATTTTTCAAGCATAGGCGACTTTGGCAGAGTTAAAGTAAGGCCTTCTTGCATCTCTCGTAAAACCGGTGGCGTCGTGCTCTTGATTTCTTCTAGGCGCTCACTCTGCCCTACGTGCTTTTGCGGGTACCGGTCCTTCTCCCCTGACTACTGGCCGGCGGTGCGTGTGGTACCATTCAAACTAGGTGTGGTGATGCTGGCGTCTTTCTTCTTCCTTGTTTCTTTTAATTTTTTCTTCAAGTCATTCTTCTTCTTACTCCTTATGATATTATCGTCACTTTTGGTGGAGAACTTTTGTCGCGTCATCGTCACCAATATAGCTTGACTGACGATAAAGATGGACGTAGATTGTAGGCATTTCATTACCTAAGTTGGATCAGTTCACACAGCCGGTGAGTCGTTGTTCTATACCTGCAGCTTTGAACAGAAAACTTCTTCGTACTCCACCTGCAGCTGCCGTTGTGCTGTTTAGATTTCACGCTCCGTTTATCGTTGACTCCTAAACGGATGCGCTGGGGGTGGTTCCCGTGATCTTTGGTGGTTACTTTCTGATTTTCTGTCATGCAGCTTTGGCTGATTTCCTCCAAATCCAAGTGAGGTTCTTTATGAGCCGCTCTTCGTTCCAACGACATGATACATTGCAACCATTTAATTCATTCAAATTGTACAGAAAAGTTTGCAGCTCAATCCAGGCAGTTATCTAAACGATCTTGTTCTATTTGGTGCCTTTTCGTCTATAACAGCGCCGCACTTTCGAGACAGAAGCTGCCGCCTGGATATGCAGAAGTTTAAATCTGTAAGAATTTCTAGGGCGCTGGTTACTTGAAGATTTTATTTAGATTCCCAAGCTGACACGAATTTGTATTGAACAACTCACACTCAGTTTTGGGCCGCGCGAGTGAACTTTGGATGACGACGACCTCAAAGCGAAGGGCGGTGCTTACCGAAATGACCACAACTTCTCTCCTAATCCCCTAAAGTCAGGTGACTTTTTGGCGAGGCTCAACTTCGTCCGCTTTTTGCAACTTTATATTTCCCTGAAAGCTTGCTTCCAACCGCTGTATCTATTTGACCGCTGCCCGTGTGAGTTACACACATGCTGTCGCAACGTACAACAATCTCTCTTCTGAGTTGTGGCAAGCATGGCTACGCTGGTCGCGGTGTCGTTGCACAAGGCATCCTATTGAAGTAGGGGCGGTCGAAGCTCCGCAGGAAGCACTACTGAATGCATGTAATGAGGCAACAGCCTCTTGATGCCAACAAACCCTTTCGTTTTAGAAAGTAGCTTACGAGTCTCGGTGATCTTTCGCGCGGTGTTACGCGGTGGAGCTTTCTGAAAAAGCAAGAAATGTATGACCTCGTGTTCCGAGGCTCAGTAAGCACTTCGAAAGGTACCAACGCACGTATTATCCCAGCTAAAATATGGCGGCTCATATTCTGGCCGTTAAAAAGAGCCCGACTTGATCTTAGCGTCGAAGATGTTTCCTTTGCTTTCCCCTGTTGCCGTTCTGTCTGCCTCTTGGTATGCTGTTTTGGCATGGGATAATCCGTGGGGTCTTTGGTTTTTGAAACTTTTAGTTTTTTTCCTCTATCGTTTTATATTTTCATCATGTTGTGGTCCTAATATGCCCGGTCATTTTCAAACCTTTTGGTCTCCTGTGGCAGCAGGTTGTAGTCGACTTTTGTTGTCTTTTTTGTCTGCTATACCTACAACCCGCTGACTCTGCATTCGTAAAGGTCGGGAGATAATTAAGAGCCGTTCCCTCAGGCATCAGTCTTTTTCTGCGCGAGCATAATGGCCCGTTTTCATCGTGTTCACGAAAAACAAGCGTATGGCACACGTCGAATTCTGCTTCCGTTCAACACTCAGCAAGAAAGGTTCGTCACTTTGACATCAACTTCTTTCGATGGGGAGATGCAGTAACCCAACGAGGCACAACCGTGTCGCCGATGTCCTATCACGGGTACATCAAATGAGCCTGCTCTCAAAGTCCGACTTCGACTTGGACGTAATGGCATACGTACCAAGAAAAAGCGTGACATATCAAACGTCTAGCTATGATGTAGCACTCCCAATGTGGCGAGTGCAACTCACGCAGCAGGCCTTTGCACCTAGCCAAACTTCAGTAGTCATCAGCTGTTTTTTCGCCGTTTTGTGAGCCATAGTAGAGCTAAAAGGCTTTAGAGTCCATTATTCCGGTCAAACGTCTGCTGGGGCTTCCATGTATCAAAACCAACAAAACCATCTACTTTGTACAACAGAAATTTCATCCAAAAAGGTAGAACTGGAAGCGTAAACGCATTGGAGTTTCTTAGCCCAGCACTAAACCAAACCCTCATCAAAGTAGAAACCATGGCAATTGGTCACCGGGACATACGAAACTGAAGCAATTTATTCTATCCACTTCCACGCTGTGAAAGGCAACTTATGCAGACCTGGGTCGATGCCACAGCAGGATGTTCCAACCAAAACATCCCTCATGGGTCAATCTTTTGCAGTAAGAAGGGTTCAGATTACTTTCTTTATCTAATCATTCCATGCAATCCATACGACTCTTGGCTGGTAATAATTCTATCAATTCCCCGCAACTATTCCCCAAATCCCTATTTACCAAAGGTCACAGATGCGCGGGCCTATCAGAAGGGCTTTTCGCGAATAACGATGAATGATGTTAAACCTTGAACCTAAATACAAAAAATCTTTAGAGCTGCGAGGACGGGGCATGACTGGGTTTGTATTGTATTGGCATAGCTCGCCATCCCCTTACACTGACTTAGGTGTCAATAACTGGTTTTACACCTACTGGGCCTTGGACCATCGGGTTTCTTATTCCTTCTATATCTGAATGGGTCCTGCTCGTCCAACTCCCTATGGAGGAGCGCCGACTTCCGTACTCACCCTGCGGCTCTGCTAGTCTGCTTGTTTTTCGAACCTCCTTCGCAGTCGTAGAGTCCATTGTTCCGTCTTGCCATCATCCATTTCGTTACTGCATTACTGGTGCACTCAAGAAAGTCTTTCAAAGGAACGCACAAACGTCTGCTAGAAGCAAAAACCAGTCTCTGCTTAGTCGCAACATCTTTACAGGTTCTGGCTGACAAATTGGGTCGCCAGGTCACAATGGCTTATAGCAATCATCTACTTCAATACCGGTGGGTTGCAAGTTTCATATCGCCGAGCCTCAGGATGTGTGCACTTCTCATCCTCATAAAATGTAAACGAAGTGTAACACTGAGCTCGGTTTCGGCTACGGCGAAGAACAAGCAAAATTTGACCCCACATTTTATTCCATCTAAACAGTCAGCTTAAGGCCTCAGCAGCTGAATCCTTTGTGCATCACCAGGGACCTGTTTACGTCTTCGTTGCCTACTAATGGTTTTCTGCCCTGGTGATTTATCCCACTCTACCCCTACTTTCCACAACTCGTGAAAAAATTCTCGGGTCCCGCCAAACCTAAGGAATCAAAAATGTCCGCCAGACACTTTTCATGCAACCTCTTTCGAAAAAACTGCGAAAAACCCAAATCCTAATTACAAAGACCATGGGGTTTGTACTCAAGCCTGAAGTACATAGTCGTCCTCTGCAAAACCTCACAAAAGCTCCAAAAAAGAGGGGATGTATACTGGAGGGCGTTATCGAGCTCTGGGAGAAAAAAAACTTGATCGGTTTTCACCTTTCTTTCGGTCAACAGTTATTTCCTGAAAGGCCACAAACAGATTGCAGAACTGACTCACCAGTTTAAAAATTTGTCGGGATGTTTTCGGTGTCGGCGCACGATGACAGCAAAGACAGCAACTGCACTCCTTGACAAATAATCAGTCCCAACTGAAATATTGTGGGCTATCCGGACAAAAGCTTTCCTCTTTCTTCAAAGTTCGACCTCATCATAAATATTTTTTGCAAAAAAGCCACTGACAAAACTAGAGCAGGTACGCAGCTTCTTCAGTAGCCTTTATCGAGCTCAAACACTTTTTCTTAAACACCCACTGAGTTCTTGAAAAACATGTTTCCCAAAAATGAAGAAATATGATATTCACGGTTCCTCCCAACGATACATGCGCCTTGTGTTTTATCACCGCTGAGCTCTTTATACGACTAACGGTGAAACAATAACGCTTTTGTGGGTCGGCTCTATGAAAAATAACCAAATCTTATCTACCCCGTTTGCCACATTCGCGCTTTCCACCAACTGCTTGTTCATCGGAAAATTTTGAGTCCACACCCTTATTTGTGGACCACGAAAAGCAAAGAGGATCACAGACAATGAAAAGCCAAACAGAAATGCACCTGTTGGGCTCTACGAGAACAATGCCATCCCTGGCGGCAAAACCATGAGTACCATCAGAATATCCCTGGAGTATCTTGCCCAGCCTTGCTTTTCTGAATAAGCCACAAACTTTACACAAAGTATTTCTTCCCAGTGCCCGAAAAAGTTTTTGGTCGCTCCCCTTTTGGCTTCAAAAGCTCTCAAATGAAATTGAGTATCCAGCAGTGTTAATTAGGCAATATCCGTTTTCGGTCTGAAATAGCTCCATTGATTACCATTCAAAGTACAAATCGAGTCTTTGGTTGTGAAGTGATGGTCGGTGCAGCACAGCCACCAGGCTTATTTTTGGTATAGTTTTCCATGAGAGGGAAAACGAAGTATGAAAATCAGAAGGGACGACAGGTATCAACAGAACGAAGGCTTGTCATTAGAACAATAAGCTAAAGATTAGTAGAATAAATCACTTTGGGAGTTGAATCTGACTGAATGCGGTAGATTTAAAAGTCCAAAAAGAGGTACAAAGCCAAGGGAAGAAGAGAATTCTAACAGAATGGTTGAATTCAGGTAATTCTTGCTAAAAGTGACTGTCTTCAAGCATTAAGTTCAACGAGATAACCTAGTGATCCCGAAGTAGACGAATTATGATTGCCATTCGACCAATTATAAAGAAAGGTCAGGTAAAAGCAAAATCATTATCGTGCTTTATGTGGTATCAAAAAAGTAGAACGCTATCACAAAGTGAAGAAATTGCATAATCATTCTCAACCGCAGTCCTTCTTAGACAAACCCCAAACGAAAAAACTATCGGATCCTCCCGAACAAGAATCGAAGATGTTTCCAGTGAAGTGACACTGAATTGGTGCGGGTAAACAAAATCGGAGCGATAAAGAGAGACAATAAGGACGCAACATGAAGGCACACATAATATGCAACAGAAGAAAGTTTAATAGCTAAAGACCCATGATGGGCCAGTAGCCATAGATATTTCCATGAAAACTACTGCTGACGTTAAGTATGGAAAGGTGATTGCTGGGGCCGAAAACCAAGGGTTAGCCAGCAGTGAGCCGGTGACGGCAGATGACGTAGAAAAAAATCCCGGTTATGGGTAGCCCACACTTATTCTATAAACTCGGACAAAACCAGGGTGATACATACCCTGTGTACCGGACCGACGGTTCGGGCCTAGCAAGAGAAGAAATCTAGGCTACCTTATTGCTCAGGCGGAGTTACCGAAGTAAGAGTTACTGCAACCAGTTGGTTTATCAACCACTTATACTTTGCTTTATTAGTTTTATCAGCAAATGAAAACGCGTGCAGAATGTTGGTCAGAGGTTAACCTGCCCCTATTATTGATGTCAGAGAAAGGCCGGGAAGGCCATAGGGGGATGTTAGCTTGTATTCTGCAAACAAGGATACAGAAGAAACCAGTAAATACTAGGAAAAATATTTGCTCTTGACATTCGATGGTACGGTCCATGATGGATCTGGCTGTAGGCACGGAGGCCGTAAAGCACTATAAGAACATCTACTGCATCAGTGAAAATTGTCAATTGGACGTGTTCACTTAGACACGCAAAATGCCCCCGAGTCGAATGTTGTTTTGATTAAAATGTCATTGTTTCTAATGTACAGTGGGTCAACACGACAGGATATACTTTATAAGAGCAGTGGGGAACCTGATTTATGACTTCTGCGTAAGTTTTCAAGCTTTATGCTCCAGTATAGGGCAATGGACAACTACCCAACGAAAAATGACGAGTCCAGATCAAGGAACCAAACACAGGGCGAGTATCTTAGGCAAGGCTTCATGCGGTCTCAGCTAGTGACATCATGTGAGAGAAATGCGCAAACGAGCATCCCCTCGAGGACAGTCCGGACCCGTAGACAGTCAAGATGGAATGCCTCAGACGTTCACTGGGTATGAGAACCAATTTGGGGCAGCACGGGCGATAAAAACACTGAATATGGACCCTCTGGTTGTGCGTAGAGCTCTTTCTTAGATAATCACTGTTGACTTGGAAGTCACACTTTAGCCTGCCGTGGTACGGAGCTTTGGTTGGGAGAAAGTCTCAGGATTTTCTGTGACCGGAAGATTTTGCGGATAATGAGTAGTCTAAGATTAATTGTCAGTCGAGGTAAAACTGGTCACTGATATGGTGAAGAAGACTACAAAGATACAAAGGGATAGTCTACGCTTCGGCCTGCGTGGAAAGAAGGATATCTCAATGTCATGTGCGGTCTTACTAGAGCTCCTAAAAGTTTGACGTCTTTAATTAAGGAAATAATCCGAGATGCCGAAATTGAGGACAATAATCAGCTACCTGGAAGCAGGCTGTCAGATTCGCTTTTAAAAAGGTTCGCAGCAAAATAGCTGACGCCGATATGTTCTCCACCATGCAGCGGAGAGCTAGGGGCCACAAAGTGTTCGTGTGGTTTTAGAAAGCACATCCAGGTTTGCCGGTGAGTTGTTCAAAGACCTTTCGATGCCTAGTCCAAATTTGGTCTCTGTGACACTTGTCCGAGCAATGCTGAACCAAAGGTTAATCTCAAATTCAACATTAGGCTGATTCACGGTTTTAACCATATGTGAAGCCAAAAGACGCTAGACTCCCCCCGGAAGACCATGGTACCTTCGATTTGTCAAAATATTTCATTCTATACACACCTTGTGCGTTCCGTACCACCCATATAATTATGCCCCTGTGTTCGTTTATTAGCGCCATAGGCGTGATCTTGTGGTGAATCGTTCGGACTCGTGTGACTCACGTGATTATTTTTTCACGCAGTGAACTTGACTCCTGTACTCAGTGTTTAGGATTGTAAATTTTGAAGTTTACATATATTTTTAAAGTTGTTCATTTTATGATGTATATCGTAGAGTTCGCGATTCAATGTTGTTCCGATTCTTGTATTGGTGTGAACTGTCTAATTATCCCTCGAAATTGCCCTATATTATACGCAGTCATTTTGCGAACTCACCGATTTCTGCTCGCGAGGCCTAAAATACTTATACAAGTTATTCAGCCAGATAACAGAACCGGGGTCCCTAACTCTGTCGGAAAAGGATATGCCGTTATCCCAGCTGTCTAAATTGAGTGAAGGTGTAGATTCAAAACATGTGGCCCTGACCACCAACCCCACCAACGGTGATGTATCGCTGAATAAGCTGCGCTTCCTTCCCTTTCGGACCGAGGTGGACGAGACTCAAACGGCGGATACCGATATTTACAGATGTCATACTATGAGGTTCTCTGAACATCGGTCCCATAACCTCCAGCAAACCCAAGCTAGCAGAGAATGTGGTGATACCTTTGACGCAAATGCAAACGTTGTCTTTGGAATCGACCATTGAAAGTAAAAAATTGAAGTAAGAAGAGAACTTGTTCGTATTCCACTAAAGAGAATGAATTTAACTTTGGTCGGCCAGTTGGTAAGAACAGGGGTCGGATTGAATAACTCTCACTTGAGTTTCGGCAAAAAACGCCGGATGATATTACCCTGCAGAAACAGAGTAAAGTTTTTATTAATTTGGCATTGTCATGGCAGAACGATGGGCTGCCGGAACTCACTTTCTGAATAGTACCCGTCAACGATTTTGGATAATGGCCGAAGGAGCCGCAATGAGGGTTTCATTGTCAAATGCGTCTGGAGCCAGCGGCAAAGGTCAGTGGTGAGAGAGCAACCATCGTCACCGTTATCAAGAACAACATGAACTGAACGATGTTGGCCTTTAGTCGAGACCGATATTGTCCGCTTTGGCTGTCTTGTGTTGAAGGGGTTTAAGATTAACGAGAGGAGATAGAGTCGTCCGGGGACATGCTTGCAGACGAGGGCAGTTCAACCGGAAAGGGCGCTAACGATGAATACAAAATCGTTTCTGATGTCGTCACAGCCTCTTGTCGGCAGAGGAGGTTTTCCAGCTAACATTAATTCAGACTATTTATCGAACTCCGTCGCCTTCCTGAGGGGAATCGAGCGCTGGTGGCGGTGTTTAGGCAAAGTTTGGATTTAGAACAAAAGGAGTGAGCCGCAATTCCAATTCCCAGCAAACAATTCATTCTGTGTGAGTATGGGAAACCCCAACAATTTCCGCGAGGAGAATAATAACTGTCTTGATGAAATAACAACTTTAAATAATAAGACTTTGGGTACATTTCTTGCTGAAGCAGAAATAATTCTAAACGATAAGCTATTGGTATGCATTGTCTTTAAAGGCCCAACGTGTTCGTTCGACTTCAAAAGGCTTACTAGCAAGAAAACCAAAAGTAAGGCTATGAACTGCCAGTGGCAATAAGACACACTTGCCTCCAAGGTTGAGAATAGGCCGATCACCTTTCAGAAGTCTTTCAGAGAGGATGGATGTGAGAATATCTGCCAACTCTACACAGTGGACGGAAGTGAATCACCAAGGAGAGAACATTCAGGTTAAATGACGTGGCACCCCTAGAGGAGGACCAGACTCTCCGCGAGTAGTGGCTACTCGGAATCATCAACAAAAGCCTTGCTGACATGAAAGGCATTTATCCTACCGTGGTAATGGAAACAGGAAAAGCAGAGTGCATTTTGGTCAACAGAAAGATGCTTCTGCTCGAGAACGAAGACAAACCACGAGAAGCCTGAAATTCAGAACTCTGTGATTCATAATGACCTTTCACACATCGTCAAATATGCTCTCTCGTATTCAGTACCACATTCGCGTACATTCAGCAGGAAAAGCAAGTAATCACTTACCCACACGAAATATGAAGTTATTTCGTAAATGGTTTTCCTACTTAGGGCCAGGTTCCACTATGCTGCTGTCATCTAAAGATTTCAGGTGACCCGTGAAATTTACGGGTACGAATATACATGTCGTGATTATTTTCTCCATTCACTCAGTCACAATCATTCACTCAAACTAGTATACGTACCACGGAACGGTAGCTTGCACAACATCCCCAGTGTATTCGGGACATTTGCATTTTCTTATCAAGTATGACTGTTTCCTTCACCTTTTAAGATTCTTTGTCGCTATGAACAGTCAACAAAGACAGGACTACAGGTAGGTCCAAAAGAACCATTGCTTTGGCGCCACTAGCGAAATGTTTGTGCGATGGTGTCCAGTGTACAACTGAGCTTCTTCCACCTTCCGCCATCGGTAGGTGGATGCACCGACAACGGGGTGTACTTAAGTGGGAGGACTCGTTGCCCGAATTATAACCCCTTGAGTCTGCTGGGCTCTGATGGATTTTGGTAGGTGGCGTAATCACCAGATGTGGGAAACCCCCGAGAACACCATGGTATTTTTGATTTGTCAAAGTGCCCCATTCTACACTCTCCTCGTGTGTTTCGTACCACCCTTATACTTGCGCGCCAATCTTCGTTTCTTCGCTTTTACGAGGGAAACCGTCAACCCATCGCCTGCTAGCAGTCAAGTCGCGTTGGCGGCTGGCCTGAAGCAACGGGATCTCAGATGACAGGAAAGCCCTCTGATGGAGTAGATCGATAGATAGGAGATCCTCCTTGAGAGTCTATGCGGCAACGAACTATCTAAAATCCAGGCTATTGATGGTTCGTTTGTTTCCTCGATGTCTTATATCAAACTTTCTTCAGCTTGTCTAGCTACGCCATCGCCTGCACCTCCTGGCAGTTCCTCACATAGACTACTTTTTTATTATTCCATCAACTTACCACATTTTTTTGTTATCATCTATTATTGCCACGATGCCTTTCATCAAGGAACCCAGATAATCCACAAACGAATCATATTTTACTCAACTATCAGCCTCCGTAGCTGTTCTGCCAAATTATCACCATTGGACATTCGCACCACAATCCACTGAGAGATTTTTCACATATTTGGCTTGAGGTCAACTACCTTAATCTCACGCTGCTGTCAATCTGCTTGTCTCTCCGATGTCTCAGGTAGAACTTTCCCCGGATTGCCCTGTCGCCCAATCATCTGCGCGTCTTAACAGTTTGAGTAGTGCTTTAATTATGGTTGATTCCGTCGTATAATAAACGTGCATACCACTATTATGCAAAATTTGTTGTAAATCTGCAATCCCGTTGTGGCAATCTTGAAGTCCTCATAGAGGAACCGATCGCTGAACACTGTATCACTTGCATTTTAGCTGCAGTCTCTTTTTCCACCGAGTCCCCACGGTTAGGCTTCTAGGCCGAATACCTTCTTGACGGCAATCTCTCTAACACTTTGCTGAAGATGGACTTTATATAAACCCGCCAGATTATTCGTTTTCCAGTTGTTTCCTTGAGGTCGTATATCTGACTCTTATCAGCATATCCCATTAGGCGATCATCTGCATGTTTTGATAGTTCTACGTATGTACTGCCCTTATATGACCTCAAAAGATTTCCGTACACCAACCTCCTTGTCCACTTCATTATGAACCTACGTTCCTCTTTTTCAGTAGCTAGCTGACCTAAAATAACCCTTATTTGAAAGTCACTTTACCAATCTGTGAGCTTTTGCTACTTTGCTCCACAGTATTCCCTTGATTGAGCATCTACTCCGCACCCTAATATGAGTGTTTTCTCCACGACCTCTAGCTGGATATTTAGCGTTCACGTTGTGGGTAATGGGACATTCTGCTCTAGTTACGTTCTCTTTCTCCCCAGAGAACACCTCTCAACTTCCTTGACATTATATTTCTGCTTCTTACCCGGGTCATTAAATTATTGGTTCAAGCGCGTATCCCTCGTCACCAATAACTCCCAACTTTTCGTCAGTGCTCTTTTCGAAAGTTTTTCTGCCAGCATACTCCCTTTGCGACTTTAGATCGATGTCATCCGAATTCCTGAGCATGTTTCTTTCAACCCTGCTTCACTTGGTTGTGTATCTCGGACACGAAGTTGGTTTCATTCATCGCTGGATGATATGCTTATCTGACCAATAAATTCAATTCCTCCATGCATTCATTCGTTGGACCACTGAGACCTCTAAGCTTTTCTGAAATGCACTTTCACAACCAAGCACACAGAAGTCCCTGATGTGACTCAGCTTGTACCACGTGCCGGTGCAACCGAGAATGTTTTGGGTGTCCATGAAGTAAACCAGTAATATATGCCACAAGGCATGGTTGCCCACACCAACCGGACCAATGGGTTGTGTGCAACGAGCTAGCACGTACGACAACAACATTTACGTTCTTTGTTTTCCGCCTGTATAGCAAAGTGGTTCTGAGGCACGGCACGGTTCTTACTGGGGCTAGCTTGATGGGTAAATGAGCACAGAAAGTACAATGTTTTCGCTTTTTGTTTGGACCATTGTTACTCAAGTGCTCGTTTTCTAGCACCACTGAACTTGGCTCCTGTTCCCAGTGTTTGTGATTGTATATTTCAAGCTTCTATATTTTTTGAATTTGTTCATTTTATGATGTATATCGTAGAGTTTGCAAATCCGTGTTGTTCTGGTTTTGGTTTCCGCATGAGTTGGCTACTCGTTTTTCGAAAGCGCCTCGATCTCAATGACGTGGACTTCACCGTCCGAGTCTCCCGGGATGAGCCGTGTTTCTGCAAATGCCAACAAGGGGTGGCTTTCTTCAGGCCACTGGCGGCCTCAGTTCTGGATTTTCATTTGAGCTTTGCATTAAATAGCTTAAGAAGCATTTCAGTTCATGCTTGTTACTGACTTTTGATAAGTGGGCACTACGGCTGTGGTAGTACCTGATTAAGGACCTCTTGGAAGCCCTTTGTTGTTCGCTTCCATCCACAGAGCATTTGGCAGAGACCATGAGTGTCATTGGTTTCCTTTTTCTAGGTCTCCTCTGGGGCAGGTGTCTGCTTTGAGTTTGAGCCAAAAGAAAGTTGAGAAGACAATTGCTTTTGGGGCAGTTTTAAGGTATTAAAAGGAGGGGCCTGCTCATGAGGTTCCGACCGAATCCAAGTTGGTTTCGAAAACAGTGAGAAGGCGGGGTCAATAAGGCCGAGAGTGAAAAAGAGATGCCTGAAGGGGCTAACTTGTTTTCCTGAATCTGGGAAGCTCACGCTTCTTGCTGGCCAGGTCAGGATTAATGGGGCCGGAAGGAGCACTTCCTTGACTTTCCGCTTCTTATCCGGAAGGTTTTGCAAAGTCAGGCTTTGCGTCTATAACCGTCACTTGAAGCTTGCTATCCGGTTTTTCTTGGTTGGAGTTCGGCCTGCTGAATACTGAGCTCCTAAAAGATGCCCGGGTTACAGGAGGAGAAAAAGGGAAAGCTGCTGAATGGGCACCAGGAGAGGCGAGTTTTGCAGATATACCTGTTAGCAGGGGCACTGATTTGTCTTTCAATTTGGTTACTTTAATTTTTGGGAAGCAAGGAGGTTTGCAATCAAATTTCTTCTCCGGGGATTCCTCTTCTCAACATTAGATATATTTGGCCGGCTTTTCTTTCATCGGAAGTGAAAGGGTTTGTCTTGTTAGACCCCTCTGGCACGCTTGAATGTCTTGCTTGTCTGTGTGATAAGATCCAAGACGGGGCTGTAAGAGATTTTTCCAGAATTAAGCGCAAACCTAGACAGCGGCAATGATGCCTTGGCCGGGTGGAGAATTTCAGCTGGTAATCGTCTCATCAGAGCATTAGCCTGCTTCGCTGGGCCGGCAGATTTCGGAAAAGGGCCCTAAACTACAGCCCTTTGCCGCTTTTAATACCTTGCTGAACAGAGAGGCTGGATCTGGAACTGTCTACTAACGCACCAACCGCTTGAGTGTCTGCAGACGTTGTTGGGGACGTTTCATGATTGTAAGTTCTAGGTGAGCAAAGTAAGTTTGTAGGATGGCCACTGGAGCCCTTGGTTAGCCTACCTCAGTCAGTGGTTAGTCAGAACAAGGTAGATTCAAGATGTGGCTGGCATCCCGACGGCACCCTCGCCAGCGTAGCACAGGCCGTATTTGATACCAGTGGCAAACTGCGGCTATACAAGGGGATCACTAAAGTATGTGGCTCCTGAAGAGGACATGGAGCTTTATTTTGCTACTTTCTTTGCAAGCCTTGTGAGGTCGGATTTTTCGGAGCATTTTACTCAAAGGGCGACGTATGGGGAAACTTGTCATGGGCCTCACAACAGTGAAGACAACTTTTCAAAAGTCTAACTGGTCCCAAAGGTCACCCCCACCACAAAGGAAGGTTTTAGCCCGTGAGTTTAGGGCTTGAGAACTGTCAAAACAGATGGAGTCAAACTCCTCTGTTTCGGGATGCTTTTATGGGGTGATAAGAATCCACCAGGTAACATAGCGCACTAAATATAAAGCCAACTTGCGGAACCGCTCCGACAATACAAACACCTGGAAGCACTATTGGCTCTATACAGAAGAAGTCCCGTGCAAACTGAAATGAACTGAAAGTCAAGGCCGCACTGTGCCCGAGGTCCAAAGATCATCCTGTCTAAAGTCTAACAGATTTTCTTAAACAGAATCTTTTGTTCTACCGCAGCTGAGATGAACAAAGCGCAGACGAATCCCCTCCCACTGTCCAGTAACCTGTATTTCAGCTAGCTTTTAAAGCTGGGCCAAAGCAGCAGCCAGGACTAGTGTTTGGTCCATTTCCCAGCCCAGCGGCAAAGCCAGGTGTAAGACGTTGAAAATAATAAAAGCTTCCTTTTTTCCGGCTATTCATCATCCAGTTAACTAATTCCTAGCCAACCGACGACAAACAGACAGTAAGATAACCACAAGATCCGACAATATTTAGGTTTCACCTGCTCGCCCGCGCATCGCTTTGAGATTTCAAGGCTTTAAAGACTGCCTGACATACAGCAGTCCAGCTAAACTGAATAGAGATCTGACCTGTGAGAGTTGCCGAGTGGCCTAAACTTTTGAGATGTTCCATTCTATCGTCACATTTTTGCCCTGGTAGCTAGGTAACGATAGTTATTTCACAACAGCTACGTACGGAGATTTTGCCAACGTACTGTTTTCATTGGGTGAACTTCTCACTCCGGCTGATTTCTATTTCGACGAAGAACTGACCTTTTGACAAAGCTTTGTTGTTTTTTTGTTGTACGCTTGATTACCGTGTTCATTCATGCCATTTTTACCACTGCTCAAGCTATTCGGTTGAATCTGGAGACATTCTTTTCCTGGTTTATGTTCTCTTGTCTACTAGGTAGCCTGACAAAGCTTGCAATATTCATGCGGGGCCAGCAGTTTCGATAAAGATGTAAAACCGTTTTTTTAGCGGAACGGACGAAAGGAGTGGTACCACCAGCTCTGTCTCACCCCGATCAAGGAAACTGCTAGCTGCACAGGGAACATTAGCCTTCAGAACAGGGGGAGGTTTCTGAATTACTCGGGCGGAGCATTATTCCCCCTTGCTATGAAGATCTATGAGTAAAATATGGGGCCAGCTCGAGAAGTTTAGTGAAAGAGTTATCAAGGAGCTCGGTGTTTCGGCCCAAAATTACAAGTGTTGATCTGGGTTAAGTCAATCCAAATATCTACTGCCCGATCTACCGAACAATTGAATTTACCCGTTCCGCGTAATGCCCAAGGGGCTGAAAGCAGCAAGTAGCCCAATTCGGTGCCAATCCCAAATCAAAACGAGTTTGCCCAGCAAATTCTGTGGTATGGTTAGTGACCTGGAATGTAGATACACAAAGTCCATACCTTTGACAATGATCCCTAGGAACTATCCGGCCAAAGGTAGTCAAAATCGGAACAGAAATCAATACGAAAAGAACAGTTGGTCAAAAAGAATTATTAAAAAGTACCTGTTCTGGGTTCCGAGCAAGTAGACCAAATTCTGCACGCTTAAGTTGGCCCAACGAGCAACCTCATGAGTTAGACAGCCCAAAGCCAAATAAAATGAACCAAACCTTAACGATCCGTCGAAAAAACGGAGGAAAAATCGGATGGTAGCAATGAATTACCCTGAGTCAATGAGACTAATTTTCGCACCAAATATGCACAAATTTATCAAACGAAGAATGCGCTACCACAAAAGTAAAAAGCAAGTTCCTCTATCGTAAGCAGAACGACGACCATAGAACGGTGCCAGCTGGAATGAGGAGTAGCACGAAATCCGCCGAGAAAAAACATGTGGTGACAGATGATAAATTTTCAATCTTTCAGGCTGTGGTGAGCGGTGGCATTAAAGCGCACGGTTGTCAAGATGACTGAACAGCCGCTGCATGAGAGAAAACCTTGTAGAGACGAGACACTAAACGAACTCATTGTAATCTTAGACTTGGAGGCGCTGAAACAGAGTATAGAAAATCTTGAAGAAGAGATCAATAATTGGGGCTCTTCACGGGAGTGGTTTTTGGGGAGAGCAAGTGACTTCAGTATAGTCGTACATGACCGGTGATCAACGAAGCTCCGAGGCGAAGGGAATCTGACCATGGGCTCATCTCAAGTGTACTGTTAGAGACGGGACCACCTGCTAAATTAAAGTAAGCACAGTTCCATAGAATGGGACTTAGACTCTAAACGGAAGCTCCAAAATTGCGGCCGCTGCCTTCGTAATTCATAACAAATACAGCAGGCCGTGTATCGAGTCCTGAGCACACCGCGGGAAGGCACATGAGGATCAGGCGGGAAACTCCCTTTAGTTCACAGTTTGCTGCAGGGCAAACTCCGCTGCCTGCAATGGAAGGAGGTGGAAAACTACGAAAATTAGGCTGATCAGCCTGACAGAGGAGGTTGTTTCTCTGGCCGCTGAAAGAAATCAAGGCCGGCCAATTTGACTGAGGCCAAGGACAGCAAGGTCACCTACCGCTCGTAAGGGCTAAAGGTTCATTACGGACTTAACATCACGCGCTACGCGTGGACTGCTTAAGAACCGCCATAAACAGGGCCCAGGTCCTACAATGAGAGCCAAAAAACAAGTATGGGGAGGAACCCGCCAACAAAATTAAGGCAGGTCCTAAGAGTTTCTTTTTATGTAAAGTCCAAGGAAACAACATGTTAATGAACAGGCACACCGGAAATACCCGACAAATGCTTTGCTTCTAATGATACAGACAAGGTGAAAAACTCACGCGCATTTTTTGAGAGCATGTTTTATTAGGAACAATTACTCATTTGACGGACTTGAAGGCTGGGATAGTCCTAGTTCTTTGGGAGCTCCCGTATATGGGGTCGAGGGGATCCAGATCTTTGAACTTTCTGTCTAGCTCAAATCAGCCGAGCCGGATACTGTCCATCCGGCAACTACCCAGCTCCTTCATGCCATCTTAACAGAGCCTGGTACGCAGCCGTAAGAAGCATCACTAAGGGAGGGTAAGAGGCCAAAGGGCTGGGCTGATGCCGCCGCTGGAGCAAAACATAAGAGGCGATTCAGAAGGAAAGCGGAGAACTATGGACCGGTTAGCTTGACATCAGAGTTGTTTAGGTGGTTGGAAAGTATAATCAGAGGACAGCGTTGCTTCCGCCCCTTCTTTAATGAACTATTGACACCAGCACAGCATGAGTCTGTTGAAACCAATCGTACTTGACAAACATACAGATGGTTCTTGATGGCACTAGCCGACGAACGGATGAAGGCACGGCTGTGGAGGTTTGTTATTACGACTTCAGTAAAGCTTAGTACCCTGTGGGTAATCTGCTGCTGGACTACAAATTGGGGGGCTTTGAGGTAGTTGGTGGAAGCGGACGATTGGATAGCACACTTTCTTGGAGATCTTATTTCCCACCTCAAAGTGAGGGGTTATCTATCTAGGTTGTAGCTGGTCTTTTTGGTGTGCAACAGGATTCCTTTCTGGGACCGGTGCTCCCTGTTCCCTAATTAAACGGCTTGGCAAAAGAATTGAGCAACCCGTGTTTCATCTTTGCAGGTGCTGTGAAGAAAGCAGGGAGAGATTCGATACACGATGCAGGTGCTGTTCTCAGACGGGCCGTTTGATGGGATTTACCTTTAAATCTCACGAAATGTCGGGTCTTGAATGCTAACTTAGACGGGAATTGTGTCGGAAACGAAAGATCTAAGTGTGGTATTCACTAGGGACCTCAGGCTTCAAGGACAGTGCTAGAGAGCGGCAAAAATGACCAGAATGGTATTGACTAGAATGTGCAATATGGTCACGAGCAAAAAATCAGAAATTTTCGCCTCCATTTTCCAAGGTTTTGGGGCGACGTCTTCCGGAGTATTGTGTGTATGGGTGGGCTTCTTATCGTGGAACAGAATGAAGGGTGCTTGGAAGGAGTGAACAAACTTACAAGTAGAAAGCCCACCGGTCTTTCGAAGAATCTCAAATCCAGGGTTTAGAAGGCCTTAATTTCTTCTCTTTAGCTTTGCGTGGATGCTAGGGTAAATTTGTAGGAGCGTTCAAGGTTATGAAGGGTCTATCGATGGCAGTTACGGGTGATCGCTCGCTTCTGCTTCTGCGAGCGGCACCAGGGTGCAAAGCCTTAGGCTACAAGGATCACACTCAAGGCTGGGCACAAGGCTTCAATTTTTTAAGAGCACTTTTGTATGTATGCTGAATAAACTGTTAGATGACGCTTTTAGATGCAGCATCGAACCCCCTTTCAAGAACATCCTAGTTTACGCCGGAAAATAACTTCCCTAGGGTTGGCTGTATGAACGGGGCTAGTTAGCTAGCCCCTGCTATTCTTGTGGGTAAACTTACGTCGGACGAGCATCGCGGAGCTTCGCGAATCCTAGTCATCCGAGAATTGTTATCTTTCTCACAGCGGACCATAACAATCCTTTGAGTGAACCAGATCCTGATGAAGTTTGTATCTGTTTAATTTGTAGCAGAGCTATGCTTCCAAGGGCGAAAACCCTGCTTCGTGACGGATATAATTGATAGATCTGCTTTCAGTGCGCCAAAAGAGCTGCAGATAGATGTGAACTGCTGTAACTGTGCGAAAAATCCATTGTAAAAATTGTGTGTTTTAACCGTTTTGTGGACAAGCCTCAGCCCCCACCGGACTCACAGCAGACTCAAGTGCTCCCCAGCTAGTCACAGGCGGAGACGTTTGGACTAGAAGCAAATCCTTGGTTATTCTACGCTCTGGTAGCTGCCACAACCGCGGCTGCCCGTCTAGTGAACTGGATAAACATCACGAAGGAAGGTCCCCCACCTACGGCACCAGACAGCTGTTAAAACCCCAATGCCAGCAAACCCTTCGGTTGGCGCACAGGATGACAAACAGGTTAATAGAGGTTGCCTCAATACCAAAGAAGGTTGGACTGCCCCATGAACGAGGCTCCCCGGCATTCGACATCCCGGAAGCAGCTGCAACTTTCCCCTGAGAGCGGGCTTTATCACGGCTTGATGCAACTCAGGCTGATCCTGAGTAAACTGTCCGCGAATGATAAAGCAAGGGTGGATGGAACAGCCCAAGTTGGAGCCGCATTCAGACTCGGGAAGCCCCAAGAGTTCGGAAAACTGCTGAGTCTAAAGGTTGTTCTTTGTTCTCAGGAGCAAGCAAGAGAGGTTCACAAAATTTTTTTCTGTCGAAAGGGAGAGCCTTTCCGCCTCCATTAAGAACTTTTTCCTGAGAAACGTCGAACGATTAGTCAGTCCCGTGCAAGCCTTCGAGCAAGAAGGGTAAACAGTGAAACGAACCTTCGTATCCGAGATTTTCGTGCAACCCGTAGAAGGTGGCGGATACTCTGACCGCCAATACTATCGGCGAGCTTTCTTAGCGCGCAGCCGTGGAAACTTTTCCGGCAGGGGACGGCCAGAAGCATCCGGAAAGACACCGCCAAAAAATGTTTTTGGATTAATGAACAAGCTGAAAGTACTAGAGGCCCTCGAGCTGTATAGAACCCCGTCTATCATTGCATTTAGCGGAAAATGGATATCAGGTGATGTTCGAGGCACAGAGGTTTCCCTTCTCGGATATGCTCCGCTTAGTTTAGTTTGAACGTGCACCACTCGGGGAGGAGAAGGTGCCGTGAAGGTGGAAAGTGGTGTACCGGTAAAATTACTCAATACCAGTGTGCACCAGCATGGGCGAGGAGAAGCTTCATGGCGCAGAGTAAAACTCTGCAAAAGTGGCTACATGGTGCGTGGGATAATCCATCGTAAGCCAGCTGCGGGCCTTCAGGGTTTTCTGGATTTCACGCATCGGTGGGCGGCTGACAGCCATTGTCTGACACTTTGCATCATAACCCTCCCCACACTGACCTGGTATTGAACAACCGCAATATTTCTGCAGACAGGTCCTTCTGTTGTCTACATGAAACAATATGTTACTTCGTCCAGCATCAGCACGTGCAAAAACCGACCAGCAATTCGGGGGATCAGGCTTCCATCTCTGGCCTGCTGCCTCTCTGAGGAATTTTGACAAAATGGAATTCCCCTCCCGCCCCTTTTGGGCCTCGGCAACTAAGTGATACTAGCCATCCACTGGGGGTGCGTTCACTAACCAGAAACCGGAATGCGGACTAAACAAGTGGAGCATACTCTTAGTTTGAAAGGAGAAAGCTGCTGCTGCTATTCCGTGGAATTCGACCGCGGGTACGAAACGGAAGAAGTCTGGAGCTCCGTCAAATTGAAAATAACTGCATTGATTAGTCTGTCTCTACCTCCACACAGGCGACAAAGTCATGCCTAAACACCGCCCTGGTTTGAAGACGACCTACGAAGTCCTTCGTGAAGAACTAACCAGGCCTGACAACATTTCCTCTCATAATGCAGGGAATACAACAGTTACAAGCGTGTCGGAAATCGACGCTCAAAGCTGAATAACATAGAAACTTGGATTAGAACAGCGGCTTTCAGCCAATTCCATCTTGGCACTGAAAAGGCTGTTTGCGTGCCTCAGAAAGAGGACCAAGACGCATTTGGTCATCCCAAAACAGCCAGTTTGATGGGAAAATGGCGGACGCCGATTCTGATAAGACGGCACTATAGGTGGGACAAAATGCTGATGTTTATTTAACGGAGCGTTCATATTCACCTCAGCCTCCACAGAGTGCAATCACCATGTCACTGCGATAGTCAGTGTCGGAAGATGTTGCAAATGCTGCGCAAGGGCTCCGGCCATATACATCGCCCGGTCCGGATGGGGTCCTCTAATTAGTCCCTCGAGAACCAGCTGGAGTTATCGCCGCTGCACTCAACAGACCTTTTAAGAACTCAATGGAACAAGGCAAACAACCATCCGAAAGTACAAAAGCCGCCGTCATCACTGTGTTCAAGGACGGCCAAAGGCCGGAAGCCGAAGACTACCATCCGGTTAGCCCTACGCGTGTAGTCAGGAAGATTATGGAGCCCCTAGTCTGGATACCACTGTGAGGAACGTTTGAGCAATGCGTAGCCAAATTTGCAACGGATCCCGAAATTAAAAGACGATTATCCGTGATATTCTACGATACTAGATTATTACATGAACAATGACATAAAAAATATACAAACCTCAATAATACGATCACAAGGACTCAACAACGAGAAACCGAATAGCAGCATGTGAGCAAACAGCACGTGCGTCACGCAAGTCCTGAATAAGGATGTGCCAAAGTAGCGCTCTGGGGGTGAACAAACAACAATTGGTCCATAAGAACAACCAGTTCGTAAAGACAAGTCAGTAGTGTAGGCAAATGAGTGATGTTAGGAAAAACACTGAATCGCGAGGGTTAAAGGGGGATTTTCCACGGCCGGCTGTTACACCGCCCACTAAAATCCTCCTGGATCCTTAGCAGAGTCAAAGGTTTGGTATAAATGTACTGATTCTTTCTACCTGCCTAAAGCCTTGCTGTCAGTGCGCTCGCCGAATGCTCGTCGTCAACGTTCTACTACTGGTCGCACCTAACCCGTTGGCTACATAGACGTGAGGCTAGTCTACATCTTCCACAAGACCAAATGACTGATGGCGGGCGTGAAGGGGCCACATAGATGCTGTCCTTGCAAAGGGACGTTCTATCCTGGATGTATTTGCTTGAGTGAGAGTGTGTGTGTGCTGGGATGTGCAATGGAATCACAGGTATGACAACACATCAAAGGAGGACTTTCTGCAATGTCAACAAAAGACAATGTGGCAAGAAAACGAGTAATATGTAGGCATGTGTGTGACCTAAGCTCCGCTACTTCTACATGTGCAAGGAGCATTCGGTAACGTCAACAAAAAGCAAACAACGAAACACTGTCACATGTTTGATGAGGTTACGGAGTGTACAGTACTTCGGGCATGTGTGTATGTGCCGGGATGTACAATGGGATCGCATTCATCACCACATATCGGAAAGAACCTTCTGTAATGTCAACGAAAGACCACGAGCACTGTGACTTGTTTGATGGAGACCGTGTGGTATATGTGGTGTTTCTTTATCCACCTCGATGACTAGTGTGAAAAGGTCCACTGGGCCTCAGGGTTATCAGCTCCTCCGCCTTCGCCCTCGAGTAGGTTAATACTCGTCTGTCACGAATGAGCACCCCGTTAGCTGTCTTCAACTTCACCCTTCTTATCATTCCGTCAGTGCTTTTGATGGTTTCCCTAACTACTACCAAAGACCAAGCGCTGGAATGTGCGCGTTCGTCGGCGACCATAACTACATCCCCAAACTTGAGTGGCCTTGTTTTCACCAGCCACTTCTGTCGAGTCTGACGGGCCTGTGGGTACTTCAGCAGCCATCGCCTCCAGAAGACCTTAGCCAGATAGTTCGCTTGCTTCCATCCGTGGAGGTAGCTCCCACGAAGGTTTACCGGCCCTTGGAAACTCTCGTTCGACCTTAACGTCAATAAGTCGTTCGGGGTGAGCGCCAGGTGGGTGGGGTCGCCGTTCATTACTGGAACCAGGGGGCGGTTGTTCAGGATTCGCTCCACCTCAGTCATGACGATGTTTAGCGTCTCGTCGTCGGGCGGCTGCTGCTCCATGATTGACAGCAATATCCGTCTGGCGGACCGGATCATGCGGTCCCATACGCCACCTCGGTGGCTGGCCTGTGGGGGGTTGAAATGCCATCGTATGCCGTAGGCCACGGTTCGATCCTGCAGTTCGTTCCTGTTTATGTTCTTGTGCCAACCCTGCAATTCCCGGTGAGCGCCCACAAAGTTCGATCCATTATCTGAGTATATATCGGCCGGTACGCTTCTTCAGTTGATAAATCTTTGCAAGGCCCGTAGAAACGAATCGGTCGTCATCGAATGTGCGACTTCTAGGTGTAACGCACGTGACTTCATGCACGTCATGATACATCCATATCGCTTTTCTAATCTTTTCCCGCACTTGATCCACAAGGGCCCGAAATATTCCAACTCGGTTTCACTGAACGGCCACCAGCCCGTAGTCACCCCGCATTCTGGTAGTGGGGCCATGAGTTGTTTGCCCGCCGTGACATTGCGTCTCCTACATTGCACACACCGTCGGATTAGGCGTTTTACAGTCTCTCGTCCTCTCAACAACCAAAGGCGCTTTCGGATGACGCTAGTCACGTGACTTTCCTCGGCGTGTCCCTCCACGGCGTGGACGTGTTGAATCATTAGCTCTACTACAGGTTATCTCGCAGGCAGCAGTATAGGATACTTTGTGCCGAAGTTCAGGTGGGCGTTGGTCAGCCTACCATCCACCCGCAGCAGTCCGTCGATGAGTTTGGGGTTTAAACGCTTCAGCTCGCCTCTTGGAGATGGTATGTCTTTATTGGTCGGCCCCAATTCTTCCGCCCTCTTGGGTTCTCGGGCGAAAGCCTCGCGTTATATCATTTGGAAAATATCGTGTTCTGCAGCTTGTAGCTCATCGGGACTTATCGGGCCGACCCGTATCCGGTCTGAGGGCCGTAGCCCTTTCATGACTTGTAAATTTCTCTTGAAAATGGTTAACCAAACTAGCGAACGAAGCGTCTTCATCCAGGAAGAAAAACCTGACCAGTCGCGATAGAACGGATGTCGCTTCGACGACGTTGGCCGCTATCACTACGCCTTTGATCTCCAGTTCCACTTCCGCAGGGGGGTTTAATTCGAACACGGGCCAGTCCTGTTTGGGCAAGTGCAGAAAGTTTGGCCCTCTCGTTCACGTGTCTAGTTGCCTGAAGTTGGTGGCACCTCAGGAGCACAGGTTGGCCGGATTATTGTCAGACCTGACATGACTCCACTGGTTCGTGGCTGATTCGTCGTGGATAATCGTGAGCCGGTTGGCAACTAAAGTACTAAACCGGCTCCTCACGTTGTTAATGTAGTAAAGTACTATCGTTGAATCCGTCCAGAAGCTCACCGACCAAATGTAGAGATCGAAACATCTTTTCACAGCTTGCACCGCCCAGACTGCCAACACGGCTGCGCTCGGTTCAAGGCGTGGGATCGAGACCGAATTCAGTGGAGCAACGCGGGCTTTGGCGAACAGGATCCTCGTAGTATATTGTCCGTCTCCTGTGCACCATCGTCCGTACACCACAACTCCATAACCAACTTTGAATGCATCGGAAAGGGCATGTAGTTCTCCATTACGCGTTGTATGGCCAGGAATCAAACATTGTGGGATCCTTATGTCCCTAATTTCTTCAAGGTGTTCAAAAATTCTTCCCAGTCCAACCGGTCCCCTCGGTCCAGTGACTAGTCCCAATCAACTTTCTCACGGCACACCCGCTGCAGCAAGATCTTTCCGAGTGTCAGCCGTGGTGAGACGAAACCGAGCGGGTCGAACAAACTTGAGATAGCAGCCCGGGAACGTTTGGCTCGAAAACAAAGTCGTCCGTTTCCGCGTCCCATTGTATTCCTAAAGTGCGCTCGATAGGAAGTGGAGAGCCGTCCAAATCTCTTACCCTTTCGGCCTTTTCGTGATACGGGATGACCTTCAGCACTTCTGAAGCGTTCGACATCCATTTAGTTAGATGGAAGCCGCCCTCTTCCAGCAATCTCGTCAGACCCCTGAACTGCTCGAGAGCTGATTCCACATCATCGAATGACCCAAGGTAGTCGTCGACGTAGAAGTTCCTGCTGACGCCATCTACCACCGTCCGATGGACTAGATCGCCATATTTGTTTGCTGATACTCGGAGGGCGTAGTTCGCACAAAATGGTGACGATATGGCTCCGACGGGGTGGACGGTCATCTTATAATTCACCACTGCGTTGTCCCGGTCGCTCCCTTCCCACCACAGGAAACGCAAAACATCTCGTTCTCCTACCGGAATCTTCACTTGATGAAACATTTCCCTAATGTCGGCAGACAAAGCCACTTTACCCACTCTGAAACGGCACAAAACGTCGATCAGTGGTGTGGTCCAGTCAGGCCCTTGTAGTAGGCAATCGTTTAACAACTTGCCCTGGAACTTGGACGCACAGTCGGAAACCACCCGCAGCTTATTGGGTTTCTTGGGGTTGATAACTGGGTGGTGAGACAGATACCAGATACCCCTTTTGCCGTCGGTGTTGGCAGGCACCTTTCCAATGTAACCGAAAGCTTCGTTTCGCTTCATCAAATCCGCGTATCGTTCCCACAGATTCTGGTCTCGAATGAAGCGTTCTTTCAGTCGTAGTAATCGTTGGAGAACATAATTTCTGTTGTCATTCCACGGATCGGCAGATATGCGCCATAGGAGGGGAACCTCGAACTGTTTTTTGAGGCCTCTAGTGCCTTGCTGCGCTGCTTGTAGAGCGAAGTGATCCTCTTGAGAAAACGACGGTCTTTCGTCTCCAATGTCATGAAACTCCTTTTCATACGGCCGTTGCAGATGATACTCTATGCGGTCCGTTTCGGCGGATAAGTAATTCACGGAACCGCGTACCCCTACTGGACCGTATAACATCCATCCCAGAACTGTGCGTACGGCATAAGGTGCCTGGCGGTCGCCCACTCTCTGGTCAAGCACCCAATGCGCCCCTGGCACGTCGCAGCCCATGAGGAGATCCACTTCATCATCTTCCCAGTCTACAACGGTTACATCCTGCAGGTGGGGCCACCTTGTCAAGATTGCGTTGACCGACCTTGGTGCTCGCATGGGGAGATCCGCTAACATGAATGCCTCCGCTGGTTTAATTTCTTCGTTAGTGTCTAGAGAGATGGGTTGCAGCCCTAATCTACCGGCAGTCATTACCTGTGTTCCGCCCACCGTGCTCACTGCTAACCACGTCGCACCTTTAGCCAGTTGGTGTTTGTCGGCAAACCGCTCTTTCACTAAAGTGGTGTCGGATCCACTATCAACGAAAGCCAACGCCTTGACTATCCCAGTCGGAGTCACTACTCCCACGGCCACTACGCCTAAACGTACCGGGTTACTGGCAGATTGTGAAGTTGAACGAATCACGCTGGGCTTGGCACTCGCCTCGGATATGGTTACTCTCGCCTGATGCAGCAGCCGATGGTATCTGCCCGTGCAGCCCTCGTAACCACATCGGTTCCTCGTCCTACAGGCTGCTGCCCGGTGCGTGGTGTTGAGACAGATAAAACATGCCCCTGCCATCCTCGCCATTCTCCACCGTTCGTCTATTGTGGCGTTGCCGAACTTGGGGCATTCTGGTAGGCCATGGCTAGTACCACAGAATCTGCAATTGGGTTGCGCAGTAGCATCTCGTGAAATGGCATGTGTATTGGTCCATGGCTGGTATTTTGGATGTTCCCGTCTAGGGGTTTGGGCTCGGCTAATACTGGGCTTGTTTGCCCGGTTGCTGTCCCGGATGAGTCGGCCGAACCTGCCGTCAGCTTCCATCGTTTGCCTGTCCAAGTGTTCGGTCAGGTCTTCAAAGTTAGCTTCCCTGTCGCTTCGGCTTATCCGTTCTGCTTCTTCCGCCCACCGACCCTGTAGTTCGGGAGAGAGGTGACGGACTATGCCTTCCAAAGTGTGCATGGCATCTAGGTCAGCCCTGTAACCTAAATGGTCGAGGGCTATTGAGCAGTTCTGCATCTTAATCACCAGGTCGGCCATGGTGTAGACGTCGCCCTTGGTTCTCTTTGCCTCTACCATCACGCCCTCTATTAGGTTACAGGCTACTTTAAACGGTTGGCCAAACAAGTCCCTTAGAAGCTTCCTTGCTCTTGCGTAGCCTTGTTCCGGGTCGAGCATGGTACACCCGTCGATAGCTTCTCTTGCTCGGCCTCGGCAGTAGTGAGTAAGGTAGAGGAGCCTCTGCCCGGGGTCGACTATCTTATTTTCGTCGAACGTTTCGAACTGCTTGACGAGCTTGCAGTGGTGTTCAGATCGCTCGTCAAAAACGGTCAGTTCTACTCTTGGCAAGTCGATTGTTGGTGTTTTATAGTCGGAGACCGGCGTGGAGTTTCCTACTTTATTGCACCCTGATCTATGAGAAATTTCGAAGTCGCTGGTCTTATGTTCTCGATCTTTCTGTGTACACTTCTTCTCTGCTTCCTGCGCCTGTAGTCTAGCCGATAGTAACTGTTTTTCTAGGTCTAGTATTCTCAGCCTTTATAAATCAACATCCTTACGATCAATATTGCTCTCATTACCACATGAACTAGCACTGACAGGACTAGGCGATCTAGAATTAACTAAAGAATCGAATGTACACAAAACCTCCCCAGAGACTTGCCGTGTTACTTCCTGTCCGGATTCCCGTGTTCTGTGTCCTTTTCTTGGCATTTTGCGTGTTTTTCCTCGTTCCAATTTGATCCATTGAGTATTGTAACGAACGATTGAGCAATGCGTAGCCAAATTTGCAACGGATCCCGAAATTAAAAGACGATTATCCGTGATATTCCACGATACTAGATTATTACATGAACAATGACATAAAAAATATACAAACCTCAATAATACGATCACAAGGACTCAACAACGAGAAACCGAATAGCAGCATGTGAGCAAACAGCACGTGCGTCACGCAAGTCCTGAATAAGGATGTGCCAAAGTAGCGCTCTGGGGGTGAACAAACAACAATTGGTCCATAAGAACAACCAGTTCGTAAAGACAAGTCAGTAGTGTAGGCAAATGAGTGATGTTAGGAAAAACACTGAATCGCGAGGGTTAAAGGGGGATTTTCCACGGCCGGCTGTTACAACCACTGCATGAACATCCGGATAGGTAAATGCCTCTCTTCTATCCGCAACATGGCTCCTGACAGGGCCGACCTTCTTTGTCCAACCTTCCACTAGCCCGTGAGCAATGGGCACGCGCTAGAGCGGAGGGCCGCTCTACGGAAGTTATCCATGTGAAATCCAGCAAAGAGTTACTTAAACTTCCGCACAGCCGTTCTCTCACTGAGCTAAAGTCTCCAGGTGTGACAGAGCAGTACATTCCTATGAAAGTGGCTTCATCGTATTCTGGCGGTCATGGGGTTACCAACGAAGTGCTACGAGGTCCGGTCCTAGGTCAGCTGCGGCCCCTGGCGTCCATCGGCGACTTACCATAAGAACAAACGTCCTCCTGTCTGGCCTTAACAACGTGGCGTGTAATCAAAACAGAAGTAGATTACGAGGCACCACAAGTAGATTTTGCACACCCTAGTGCAGTAGTCTAGCGTGTGGGTTCTCTTGTTTATCCACCAAAAGTGAGCTCAGCAACATCTAGAAAGACCGAAGCCTGCGAACACCTACGCTTCCCAGGGGGCAGCTCTCCAATTGCCCATCATTGAGAGAGACCTAAGAGTGACCGTGCAGTCTACGCCCAAAATCCGCAACAGTGCAGAAGTAAACCACGAGCTTCTCAAAGAGAAACTTGACGCACACTTTACAGGGCCTTGACGTGAACCTCCTTCGCGAGGTCATGGCCAAGAAGGGACAACAATGGTGCTCATGCGGGAGGTGTTCCAATGCCTCCGATTCGGAAAGCTTGAGACTTGAACTTGGCGAATGAGATACTGCCAAGCAAATTGTGCTCTTCTTGCCTAGATTTCGGTGTGCATCTTTTGGAGCCAAGGAAACTCACTGATAATACAACGATCTGGAAGCACGGTTGGTCTCTACCAATCTCGCTCTGTGTAAGCTGAACTGAAATGACATTCCACATCTCTGAAGATGTAGTCAGGATTGGTTGATCACACGGAGAACTTGCTGGCATCAGCTAATCTCTAAGCTGCTGTTCTGAGTTTTGCGTAAGACCGGGTCTACCCAGATCCATCAGGGATGACCCTACACGTGCAACATTCCCAGGCAAATCCCTCAACAGCGCACGAAGTTTAACCCTGCATGGGGTCCCTAAACCACTCAGCGACAACTCTGGAGGCCGAAGAAGCTACCATCTCCCTTATTGGAAGTTTACCTCATCCGAGTTAGAAATCAACGGGTCAGTAGCGTGCAATAACAACAGTCTGCCAAGGCCCTCGGCCTAGAGAATATCCATCAGCCTAGCTCCCTCCGAGCCACCCTTCTGTCGGAGACCATGGCACAAGCTACGATCGACAAATTGTATGTCCCTAGAGTTGGCTCCTCCTCAGGTCTACATCTGCTCCCATACAGCAGGCGGAGCGAGTGCCAACCACAAATGTAAGTCGAAACGTCGATGACAAGCCAACCAACACAGTCTTCACTAAAAGCCGGAGAAGTCACAGTAGAATGCAGTAACCAGCTGCCAAATCAAAAATTGTAGGTCTTGTCAGCTCAGATGAAGCTGGCAGCATGACTATGGTTTAACAGACAAAGACTGCCCTTCAGACTGGTCCACAGCTAGGTCACTGGCCGGTACCCAACAAAGCCGCCACTAGCACCCCTGCGGTAACCGTGGATGAGACTTCTTCTCCACTGGACGGTATCATGATGGTCGAAACTTGAGAATGCGTGTCCAGCAACAGCCAGGTCTTACTCAACAAGCTTCCTGAACTCCGCCTCTTGAGCACCGAGTGCAACGTACTGGTGGCGGGGATAACGGAAACATGGTTGCATGTCGAGGTTTCTGACCTGAGGCTGGAGATTCAGAGAATGGATATCATCGGGAGTGATGGAACGGGAAAGTTAGGCCGGGGTGTGCACTGTACATTATCAGGGAGCTGAAAGCAACTGGTCTTTCAGACCCGACCTCAGCTAATGAGCCGGAGGGAGTACGGGCTACATTTAGACTGCCTGGAAAGAAAGCTTGTCTCGTAGGCGTGAAGCACAAACCTCCGAACTGCACAGGACCTACCAACTGTCACGCGCTGGAAGCACTGAATTGTTCGATGTCACTGAAACACGACTACATGTTTGTAATGAGTGACTACGATCCGTCTGATTTTCGCTCTGCCACCACATCGTGCCACACCCGTCCGGGGTCAGCATCTCCAGCTTTCTCCGATAAGATAAACAGCCTGTACTGGTATGAGAACGATAAGCTACCGGCACGTTGGGTGGGACTTCTAGTCCATAACCAATGGACTGGGTACTCACCCAAAGACACCACACTGCTGACCAGCTAGTAGCTTACGGACCTTTAGTGCGCGGGCATCATGGGTTCATCAGGTTTGATTTGGTGCACACCACTGTTCAGCTGAGAGCTGAAAAAGCTCCCAAACAAAATCTGCCCCGAGAAAATTACTGAGCCTTGAAGGACTTCCTAGTCATGGGGCAGCGCCCACCAGACCAGTCCTGTTTTGAAGCCCACTAGAAAAGCGTGAGTGGAGTTCTAAATGAAGCTGTGCGAAGGTTTGTGCCACGAACACCAGCAAGGACCCCGGGATCCAGGCCGATAATGTGCTACCGCGGGCCGAAAACCCAAAGGAGGCAGGTAGATGCGTGGGATAGGTATAGATCGACTATGAGCTCGAAGGACTACACGAAATACTTCGGCATTTGAAACCCCTGTGATGCACAACGCAAGCAGGATATTTCTGGGTATCAGAGGCAGTCCCCGCTCAAGGTGGTAAGGGATCCCAGAGGATTATATAGCAGCATATCTACAGCGACGCAGGCCAGACTTGGAATGACATGTTCGGCTAGCGGATGGAAATATGACGGAAAGCATCAAAGTGGCAGCTAATGTCCTGGCTCAGAGCTACTCCTCCGTTTTGCTCCGGAACGGCCGAATCAAGCACGGAACAATGACTCAACCACATTGACAAGAGGTACGCCGTTAGATGCGGCCTTACTGACTTCCGCACTTATACATGTTGGGCGTAAGCTCAGTGGCCTACAGCTCCAAAGATCCACGGGGCTGGATGAAATTCCGCCGCCGCTTCTGAAACACTGTGAGCGGCAATCAACTCTCCCACTTTCAAAATTTTTCAACCATTTCACGAGAGTTGGGAAAGTACCTGATAAAAGGAGAGCTTATTTGGTGTCACCAATCTTTAAAACAGGGAACAGGAGAGTACCGCAAAAATTACCGTCCTGAAGAGCTGCTCTCCGTGGTCCCTGTAAAGAGTAGTTGTAGAAAATCCTCCGAAGACACTTTAATTTCGCTCTTCCATAATATCACTCACATACACTATTTGCGTTTCCGCGCACCTTATGTTTCTGTGGACCAACCTATGTTTGTTCCCGTCCAAAGCGCTACCTTGTCGTACCCTTTCTTACACCTAGGTAAGGCACTTGCTTGTCCCCGCATGCCGTGAACCCGGTTCTCGTTTTCTGATTCCGGGTGGTTGCATGATTCAGGTCTGCATATGTTTTTGTTACTGTTTATTCATTAATCCGGTCTCGTCGTGCTTTTGTTTTGGGGTTCGTTCGAATTCGGTTACATATTGCTTAAAGTATTGTCACCGTCCCAAGGTCACGGAGGGCGTGATCGACGTTGTCCTTTGTCTATTCGTCGTTGATGGCGACAAGCTGAATGACTCTGAGAATGACTTCCACCACAGCATATCTGGCCAAACGAACATAACAGAAACATTGGACTGGTATGTCAAAGCATAAGACAAGGGAGTCCAAATGGACGTCGTACTCCTAGATTTTTTCAAGGCTCTTAATCGTGTTTGCCTCTCTCTCTTTCTACAGGAGCTGTCAAGATTTAATTTTCCTCAGTCTCAGGTAATTTGTGTGTCCCGCTACCTGGCCAACAGAGCATTTAGAGTCAGAGTGAAAGGGGCGCTATCCGATAGCCTTCGAGCACAGGGCGGAGTACCCCAGAGGTCCATACTTGAACCCAGCTTAGTCACTGTCTTTCTTAACCACCTCCCTCTTACGGTACCACGAAGCATACCCCTGTACGTGGACGATGTAAAGATCCGCCTAGGAGTTCGGACGGCAATGGACAGAGATGCACGACAAGCTGTTCCATTGTCAGTCTGCTAACACATGCCATTTAATTCGGCTGGATGGAAGGTCACAAGAGAAGGAGGGTCCCGGAAAAAATAGTACTCTCCAGGAGGTAGCATACCTCAGCTGGACACACAGAAAGGAGATCTTGGCACGACAATTGCGGGTGATCTGTCGCATACCGCAAACTGCAACGTCCTGGCTAGCAGAGCCGTGTTCTGACCTAACTAATTCAGCAAACTCCTAGATAATTTCAGGACAGAAACATTCCAAAAGTCCCTGACGCACTGGTCAGACCGCACTTGGAGTTGAACATCCGAGCCCGTTCACCAGTACTCAGACAAGACCTCAACACCAACGGGAGGACTGAGCGGAAGGTCACGAAGATACAGCAAGGGCCATCCGGCACGGCGCGCCTCGACAGACTACGCTGTCTGAATCTGTGCAGTACGGAATACTGAAGGGCCAGACGGGCCCTAATTCTCCTACAGGATATCCCACGCTCCAAAGGACACCTTAGTTGGCAAATGTTCACATTAGTGTCCCATCAATCGATATGCGATCACTTCCTAAAGCTAAAGCGACGATATTCACCACCGAGGGTCAGGGACACCGTTTCTCGGTGCGTGTCTTCCGCCAGTGCAGCTTGCTACTGGTGCCCGTATTTGAACTGACTTGCAGACAGTCTCTCAAAGGGCAACTGAGCAAGCATGCGGCCGAGCAGCACCCAGATGCCGCATCCAAAACTCCAGTTGCAGCATTCAGATTAATGCCCTCTGTACAGCACTGCGGTGGTGATTAGACCGTGTTTGGTTTGTTTTGCTGAGGAAATAGATGAGTTTTGCCTGGAGCCTCTTTGAGAATCGGGTGTTCGGGTATGGTGTAAAGCTAAGGTAGAATTGTCAGGTTTTCTCTCATTCCTACCGGTTTTCTCTTTGACCGATACCAGGCAGAGGTATATTGCACTTTAGGTCAAGAACCAGACGGGAGCGACACCAGAGCAAACCACAGAAGAGTACCAAGCACTAAGTTTTAAATCCATTTGAGAATGTCAGCTGAACACTATGCTTCTTGCCCATGGTGCCACCCACTTAACCGGACCAAAGAACAGAGGAAGAAAGAATGTTCAACGTGACAAATCTTGGTCTTCCAGGTGCACCACGAAAACAAAATAAGGAAAAAGAGGGGAACGCGGGAAAGGAACATGAACTGAAAAAAGTGAAGTGATGGAAAAAGGGGAAAGATGAAGATATCGAAATAAATATGCAGAAGATAATAGTGATAAAAACCCTTGACAGAATATGGTGAGGCAAAAAGACAAACTGTGGAAGAATGAAAACAAAAGAACAAAGAAGAAAAAGTTTGTGAAGCCCAAAGAAAGGGAGATGGGAAGAAAAATGAAGTCACCAGCTGAGGGACGGGAAAACGAAAAAGAGCCTGAACCAAGTAAGCCGACGGTGAAGGCGACGAGGGGGAATGAAGAGTTGTCAGCGGCTTCTCCCGTAAACCGGTCGAATCAAAAAGAAAAACTTCATGAGTCAACAGGCATTGGGATTCCGCCTCCCCGGCGTCATTCGACTAACACCTACTCATACTCTCCCCCGTATATGTTAAAAGGGTATAACGCTAGAACGCCACTGGTTCCCAAATGGATGGCTCAAGGTGAGCTGCTTAGATAAAGGCAAATTGTGCGATGCAGCGCAGGGGGACTCTCCATTATCTCGCTTCTCTGTATGACTTCCACAGGTGGAGTGAATGCAAAAGGTTTCTGAGTTGCTTGCCTAAAATGAAAGACTGGGGAATTGAAAATGGTCACTAAATATGATCTGGGTGTCACCCCTACTCAATGATAGAGCTAGAATCGGGTGAAGTCCGGGTTTATAATATTGGAGTTGTTGTGCTATGTACCAAGAAGAGGCGCCCTTACTAAGTTTCCCAACCCTGTTTCCTCTATAGATTTCTAGGAAGGCAACAGCAGACACACAAGTTCAAGCCAAACCTGGATGAAAGCCTCCATTTCGGGCAAAGTTTTCCGGTTGGCTGATGTTATGCACTTTTCACAGAACGCACCAAGTTTTCCGCCGAGCCGTTAGAACACGGATGGCTTGGCACAGTATGCAGATACTAACATCCAATTCTATCAAGCCAACATTTTAGCCCCGCTGCACTGAACTGCGATCCATCATCGGTGGCTAGTACCTGTAAGATCCCTCCTCGGGTGAAGCATTTTCGTAGCCCCTGGACTACAAACGAGGTGGTTGGCGAACTCGTCAGGAACAATTCCGGCCATTCACAATAGCAGTCGATCAGCATAAGGGCGTGATACAGATTCAAGAATGGACCACGGAAGTCCGCGTGAACTCTCTGCCACGGAGTGTAGCTTCCGGGCCATAGATTCTAGTTTTTCGGCCCTTAATGGGTGTTCTGCAGACAAACACTAAAGTTCCTTGCTGTAGTGCAAATATCCTCATCCAATTCCGGCCGCCAACACACCTGTAGGGCAAGTGACTTCATTTTATCCACTCTCAGGTAGCCTTTGCTTAGTTCATCCAAAACCGACTTGAGCAATGTAGGTGGAATGACCATCCGGCCACCTCGACGGAGGACGCCGTCAGGTTAGATACTGAACTTCTCTCGCAGGGCGGAGAAGTGAGAAAACCTTCGCTTTACTTCGGGCCGCCATCCCTTTCTGATATCCAAAACCACAGACCAGTGGTATGGTTTTTTCTGCTTGATCGATTCCCCCCTCGACACAATGGCTGCAGCTGAGATGAAATGGCATCGGTCCCCCACGGCGACTTGTGAGTAACGGAAAGGAAGTCCGCCTGCTGGGTCGTCTTGCCGGGTCAATGCAGGAGGTAATATTTATAAGCTGCCGGAGCAATGCTCCATTTCTGATTCTTAGCAGCCGTGGATTTGGCGACGGATTTATCTGAGTTATACAGGAAATGAAGGGCCTGGTGGTCTGTGACAATCATGAACATCACCCCATCCGGATGCTTGTTCAGCCGGAGTACGGCTTAAAAAAGGCCAAAGCCTCCTCCTGCCTCCAGGGCTTACCCTTTCCTGCGGAACTGAGAAATGGCGAGACGAGATAATCGGGTGTCAATCTTGTTCCGGAACTGCTCCCATCCCCACTTCGGACGCACCAGTAATCAGCGTGGTCCGCTTAGATGGTGCATATGGTGCTAGTATCGGTCGGTCAATGATACTTTGAATAAGACGGCGTAGTATCTGTTCATACTGTTCGTTCCACTGCCACATATCGGACGACTGAGCCAGAAACAATGGTTGGGCTCTTGTTGCAAAGTTCGGAATGAACCTGGAGCAGCATTGCGGGCTCCCAAGAACTGATCGTAGAAGCACCTGATTTTTCGGTGGCTCGATGCCAATCAGGAGCTCAGAACGACCTGGATCGTTCGGCATCCGTTTGCACTGGCAGTGGAAGCGAAGAAATTTAAGTCGGTGACGCCGAATTTGTACTTGGGGGCTTTGGTCGATACTTTTCCCTCCACGAAACTCTCCAGCCACCTTTGTAATCTGTGACCATGTTTAGCGTTCGCGAATCCGAAAGTGAGAAAACCCTCCTGATATACAATAACCTCCTTCCATCCGATATCATGGATAACCTCGTATACTGCAGCCTGGAATATCCCGGATGACATGTACAGACCAAACGGCAAGAAGTTGTATTGGAACATGCCTCTTGTAGTGTTATTAGTCGTTAGTGTTTTGGACTCCATGTGCAGCGGAATTTGCAAGTACGCGTCCGCCAGATCGCTCTTAGAGAAAAACTCCCTAAGGAGCATGCCTTTCATGAAGTCCTCTGGTTCCGCCGTAGTTGCCGCACGCTTCCGTAAACGGGGTTTCAAGTTTAACCTGTAAACACCGCTAATCCAGGGTGTCTGTCCGTGGCCCTTCATTGCCATCAAAGTCGGGGTCGCCCAAGCGGATGAAGTCAAATGAGAAACAACTCCACTCTGCTCCATTTCGGTAAGCCTTTTCAGAACTCCTTTCCCTCTGACCGTAAGGCAAGACTCGGCGTTTCAGGAATACTGGATCATCACCCACTTTCAACCTACCGGGCTCAACCGCCATGCCACTTTTGTTGTTCAAGCATTGTGCAATCAACAGCCGAGGGACAAGTTGATTCATCGGATTGTCTGAAGTCTTTTTGAGGCTTACCGATTCCACCAAGGCAAGCGGGGCTATAAAACTCGGAATCGATGGACTGTCTACGGAAGTCAGGAATCGTACCGGGGTATAGTCGCTCTCCAACCGAAACAGGATGTCCCGGGTCAAGGTCAACCTGATGCATAAATCAGGCTGTCTTCTTTTTTCCTTTCACCATTGTTAAAGCTCGGTTTTTTTGTTGCGCTTAACAGTAATAGCTACTCACGCCGAAGCGTTATATTATCCATGGCAGTTACTGCGACACACTACTTTGCTTCCGTTATTACCTACCTCGAAAAATTAACAAGACCCTTTACCAGGAAATCTAGATCTATACCCATCACAAACCACCCTTCGCGAGCCCACCTACAAATACTCAGCCAGTTTTGGATAAATCATTTTTTAGTTATCTTCCCTCCTTTTCCTAAAACTTCAATCCCGGTAAAACGGAATTAGTCCAACACAGGTTCTGGGTACCACCGTTTCTATGGTGATTTCGAGTGTCCGTCACAAGCGGGTGGTTTGGTTTTCGTAATTAGTCAAGCACCTTGGAACTAATCTTGTCCGTGTTCCTGGTTGATGAATGTAAATTGTTATTCACTGATATGGTACAAAAGAAGTGTATTCCGAACATTTGTTTGACACATACACGGTACTTATGATAAATCTTATGCTATTATGTTATCCATGTCATGTATTTTACGTACACTTTTATATCTTTGTAGCGTATTATGTAAAATAAATGTGATAAATGTATCGCTGAATTTCTCCGCCAATTCCTTCAGAATGTTTGTGACGTACTACGGAGAAATCGGTTTAGCTAAAACTGGTATTTTGCCAGTTAAGACCGATTATATCTGGCTATAAAGGAAAGAACTAGATTTGTCCTTACGTTGACCATCCCTTGTGCTATGTGGGGTCTATTAACAGACAGTTATTCGTTAAGTGTAATCAAAACCGTTTCAATTGCATGAACTGGTTTGTTGCATACACCTAAATATGATCACGCACAGCTGCGAATGTACATTCCAGCTGACAGCCGGCGTGGGATTTCAATATAAGCATGAAGCCTTTGCTAGTCGAATCAAGTATCGATAGCATAGCTGACTTGCGGTGGTTCTCTGTTGGAATTGAGAACGCTGTTTTACTTTCCATCTGCTGACGCTGTGAAAACTCAGCAGAGCGGAGTTAGTGCTTGTTATATTGAGTGGTATATTTTGTGAAGCGTAATTCACCATGAAGCCACGGTGAAGGGTGAATCCGATGTACACTTATAGAAAAACCGCTCTGAAGTCGATCGGTTATCGAGCGGTTTTCACCATTACTTTGATCGGTTTCCAGTCGGTTTGTTCAGTAACCATTTTACAATCAGCCGATAAGAAGAGACTTTACTACCGGAGTAATATGCAATGCTTGGCTGGCCACTTATTCATGCATATGGGTTTAATCCATCGAAATGCCCTGAAACACCTCGGTGTAGATCGCCCCTTTTTTACCTCAAAAAGGAGGAAATGAGGAAGATTCATTGCAAAATCACAAAATAGTAGATAGAAATAAGCATCGTAAGCTGTTATTTGGGCAAGATGACAAAAATAAAGAAGCAAGCCACGTGCTTCAAACGACTGGCACAAACTGCTCGGAAACCGTTCAGAAGCCGTCCACAGAATCGGTCAGAAACTGCTCAAAAACCGATCAACGCAATAGTAAAACCCTCTATAAAACTGGCCGAAATCCTATTGGTCTTGTCTACAACAAGCAAGCCTCTTCCGAAGCTGTGCTGCTCAATTATGTCACAGTTAGTTTACATTACGTCATTGTCGGATAAAAGATGCTCTATTTTCAGTTTTAAATGTTAGAAATCGAGGGGAAAATAGTTCTATGCCAGAGATAAATATATATCTATATCTAAATGTATCAACGGATGCCGAACGGAATTAACACTCGTCTAACTGCTTAATTGGATGATGTATTAAGGCAGCTGAATACATCATAGCTAGTGCAACCGATTCGTGAGGGAGACCGTGTGAATAGGCAAGCTTAACAAACGACTAACTGAAACAGATCCTCATTTCGGTCACCGGTACCAACGCCACCTTATTCCACGTGACCATTGCATGTTAACCGGAGGTATTGCAGCCCCGTGGTTGGGCTACGCACAAAGGGGAAGACTCTTGTGCCAACTGCCCAAGTTTACATAAGAAGAAAGCAGCAACAGAAATGGTAATCAGAACGGCGTGGCCCTGAAAAGGGCCTTGGGCTCGTTCACGTGTTGTGGCGTCGGTGTCTGTGGGCCATGAAGTGAACGCAACGGTAGTTCTCCTCGTTATGAAAGGCCGCACACCGGAAATACGTCCATCGTCCGCAGGCTCCACATTGGACTCACTGACTTTTTTCGTCTAAGTCCACATTGGTTCATTGATTTTGCAGACACTGCAGACGTCCTGACGGATTGGCGAGTAGTCCACTTGTAGTCGCCGTTTTTTAGAATTTGTCCTGTATGTTGTGGAAGTCTTAACTTTGAACCTTCTGAAAGTCACTGAGTGCAGTTGGTCTCCTGAAATTTCTAAATCGTCATTGGCTGTGTCACCGGTTGTCAAAACGGATTTCCATTTTGACGACTGAAGCACGGACTCACCTTCCCCTTATGTGACCGCCCGCGATTGGTCATTGTGGTCGTGGCTGTTACTGGCAACTGGCAAATTTTGAAATCCCGTTTTTCTCTTAAAGGCTGCGGCCATCTTGGATATATCCGCTTCAGACTCAACTGCAACCGGCTTCGCGCTATTTTGCTGTTGGTACGGCACTTTGGTCCAGGGACAAGAAGCAAGAATATTGTTTAGGAAGCCTAACTTTCCAGAATAATGCCTATAGTCTTTCTCCCTCGGCATACTTAGAGCTACAAATATATCTTTGGCCAGAAATTCCGACTCCAATAACCTTTCTTTTTATCCGTTGTCGGGGACCTTGGTTGATCATCCCTAAAGAAGTGAAGTCGCAATAAGCCGTCGGAAGCGTTTCCGCCGTCTGACTATCTGCACAACGCGACTTCCCCAACTGGGTGGTTTGCTTCCTTGCAGACTGCGAACAAAAGTCTACAGGGAAGTGCCCAGTGGGTACTAAAAGAACTGTCTTACTCTACATCCCCGTTAAGACTAATGTGGTTGGTGATACCCCTGTGATTTACCAAACACAATATGCATTTGATCTGCTCCACTGACTGCACAAATTCTCGAAGCAAGTGTTCTAGAAGCAAATCGTGTGCGTGCCCTGGTAATCTCACAAGCCATGGCTGCTGTAACGACCGGTTGTGGAAAATCCTTCATAAACCACTGCAGTTTCCATGAGTCTTTAAAATCAATCACTTTTTTACACTGTTGAGTTATTTTATACACGGTTTGTTTCTGCAGACCAACGCTTGTTTGTTCGCGCCCGGCGATTTGCTCTGTCGTATACTTGTTCTGGACCTGCGTGAAGCACGTGCTCCTTTCTCGCAAGCCGCATTACGGCTTTCGTTTTTTTGAGTCCTTCTGATTGCATAACTGAGGTTTGTATCTGTTTCGTGTCATTGTTCATTTGATAATCTAGCATCGTAGAATTTCACGGATAATAGCCTTTTGATTTCGGGATCCGTTGCAAATTTGACTACGCATTGCTCAAACATGTTTTGCGGGTGCAGCCGTTGCATCCCATCGGACGCCCTATAAAAAGCCATCGGATTCTTGGCAACCGTATGGCGGCTTTTTTTCGTGGAAAACTGAACATGCTTGGCGACTTTCTTGAGTACGTCCAGGGTGCTTGAACTTATTGACAGGCGATCTTTCACATGCCTGTTTTCTGCTTCTACTTTATTTGTAGTAAAATTGTCTAAAGCTAATGCGTCATGATTCATATACCCGGCACAAAACTGCCAAGGCGGTATTCGGGTATTATTCAGGTATGCAGCAGTTTCATTACTCCTACATTCCAGCGCTCTCCTAAAACTCTTCTAACGCAGCCTAAATTGGGCCAACACTAGATTACGCATGCACTGAAAGATACGTACTTTCACTCAATCGTACTCCGTGTAAGCAGCTGCATCTACTTTTTGTGTCTTGCACAAAAAGAAAACGGCAAAATAGCAAACAGGATTCTGGGTAGAAATCTGTGAACGCATTGAATGGTGCCAAACTTCTATCATCTGTGATCATTTCACAATTACTGGTCTGAGGGAGCATTTTCCTCATGAAACGAAGGGTCCTAAGATAGCAGTCATCACCCCCATTTGAGGTAATGGGACAGAACATACCGCGACCTAACCATGTCCCCTCAGCTATCATTGTGTGCCATAGAATGTACCCACCACGGTTGAGCCGGTGAGTAGCATCTGCCAAAATGACGTCACTAAATCTAGGACATAAGTGTCCGCTTACGGGCGCGACGAAAACAAAATTTATCTTACGGCTATTGGAAGTTTTCTCCGAATAACCATGGACCTACAACTTTTTTCGACCTCTTCTACCTCAATTATTAACACCCCCCTGACCAGTCTTTCTACGAATCTGAAGTCATCATTATTCAAAAGCCGGTAGAGTTCCTTAAACGTGTACCCCCTAGTTCAGACTTCTTCCTACAAGTATCCACTGATTGCGAAACACGAGCATCCTGTTCGGGTGCCAGCCTACTACTTCGTATGTAAAACCCTCATTCCCTAGTTGGAAGAAATGCGGATGCATCATCAACCAACAAACGGCACAGTAACAGGAGCCCGCAAATCAAATCGTGACGAGTACCTCGCATTTTAAATTAGGATACCAGTAAGGAATTTATTTGTAAATAAATGGCTGTGTACTCCTTCAGATGTGTTTGTGAAGCTTCGCATGTAGGTCGAACTGCAATCTTGGTAAACCTGGTTGGCACCGGACATCAGGTGAATCCAAACACGACTTTCAAGATTGTGTACTGAGTTCCCCTGAGCAAATTCGAGGGTGTGCAGTTGCGCACTCTAGCGATGGCCGAGGCAACCGGCATCAAGAAGCTGACCCCCGACCTTTGCCCCCAAAAGCGTTTGGTTCAGGCACTTCAGCTTCCATGGCCTAGGATCGATTGGGGCCAAATAAATCTGTCATCATGTCACCCGCGGGGCGCAAGTTAGATAAACCAATCAAGTGACAACGAAAAGTTGACTTTTGACCACCCCTACCCATGACTGGTGTTTATTTCATGTCTGTCCGCATGACTCTTGCCCAATGTTCCCCATGTAATTTGTAAACGGCTTGAGAATGAATTATTGAAAAACCATTGTTTCGTCAAGGTAGATTTCTTTGAGATACATCGGGCATTTTCCAGATATTATCAACAGATGATAACATGCATGAACGACTTATCGCATCTCCTTTCACGAAGGGCGAAGAGTACTTCTTGAAATATTGAGGCGCACCATCAGCGCTCTCGTTTTGCTATCGCCTACGTCTCGCAACTGTACGCATAGGAAGACGTGCAAGTTTTTTTCGAAACCCCCGAAAATCGGCTTGTAATGGGCCGATTTCCTTTTGCTACATGGCCGAACAACATGAAACGAAAGTACGGCTAATTTTTGTGCGCATAAGCTTATATATGACCAGTGAAGCAATCACATTCTGGGTGCAAACAGAAGTATCAGCATTGAATAAAATACCCACAGACCACGCAATTACAATATTTGAGTTTTCGTGCCAAGTGCCACATAGATTTAACCGCATTTACTATCTCATATGCCATGTTCCGTGAACGGATGGAAGCCGTACACCGGGCTTGCTGGACTAGAGCCATGCTTCCCCTAACATCCTTCGTCCATACAGTGAATGCAACTAAGCAACCCTGTTTGCAATCATCCTTGGTGACCTCCTATAGAATTTCACCTTCGTTTCATACCTGGGCTCATTGCAATCACCAAATAACCAACAAAACTAGCTGATTACCAGAAGCATACAGTCAAAAAGCGCATCTCCAAAAGAAGCCGACTGGCCAGCAAGATTATTCCGCGCGTAGCCGTACATCTCACAGTCACTAAGTCATGCTCCTTCTCATTAAGGAGCAAACATGATGACGCACATAGCAAAAGTGACAACTTCTCACAACACGTTAGCTCACCCAAGTCGCAAATCGACCCTTCGGGCAGCACAGGCGCATAACGGCTCCAAAACCGATTGGTTTTTCGCCGGTTTTTAGCCTATTATTGATCGGGTTTACTAATGCGCTGATGGGTTTTTGTTTCGTTTCACTGGTAACTTTTTACTCGGAACAATGAATTGACACGAAATGAATAGATGATCTAAGTAATGTGCAATGCTTGGTCGGCGTTTTATTTAAATGTTTTGGCTAGGTTCATCGAAAAGCCTTGAAACACCTCGCCATAGATCACTCCATTCTATTCCCTCGAAACGGGTGAAATAGGGACGAATAACTGGAAAATCATAAATTAGGAGATAGAAATGAGCATTGTGATATGCGATTTGGGTAAGTGAAAAATAATAACGAGCTGCTTCCAGTATTTCAAAAGATTAGCACAAATCGCTGGGAAGCCGTTTGGAAACCATTCAGGAGACTGATTAGAACTCACTCAGAGACAGCTCAAAAACCGGCCGAAAACTGATCAATTCCAGGGCGGCTTTTGGCTGGTTTCCGAGCGGTTAGTACTGATCGCTAGAAATACGGGATATGCTTCGGTAATTTTTCACTTTTCCCAAATTACGTATCACTGTGCTCATTTTTATCTCCTAGTTTAGAATTATCCAAATAATTGTCCCTATTTTACCCATTTCGAGGTGATAAAAAGATGGTTTATACCGAGGTGTTTCAAGACTTCTCGATGAATTAAACCAATATGTTTAAGCAAAACTAACCATTGCACATCACTTAGATCGTCGCTTCCCTTCGTGTCAATTCATCGTTGACCGGTGTAAAATGTTTACTGAAGGTACCGGCCAAAAACTGATCGAAAATCGATCTTACTAACGGAACGGGCGCTGCAACGGGAGACACTTGACAGTGCCACCAGAAGTCTGACAACACCGGCTCAACTTCTCGTGCCTTCTATGGTAACCACACACTGTAATTCAGTTGCCACGTGTAGCCTTATTAACAGCATATCTTCAGAGGTTTCAAAAAGAATACGAGACTCTAATGACGTCACTGTACTCAACTTTCCTGGTAGGGCCCCACTGAAAGTAGCCAGCAATACCTTGCTAAAGGCCGCTAACATCGTACGGGTGATATGCCGTAGCAGCAGACTACGAAAACAAAACACAACGACATTAACGCCTTCTGCTTTTCCACTTTTCGGAATCACTGACAGCCAATAATTTTATCCATGAACGAGGCGTTATCGCTGTTAACTCACCATGCAAAAATTTCCAATAGCATCTGACAAAACGCCGCTACAAGAGGGATTGCTGAAAAATTTGAACTCTCTCAAACATCCAGGGCAGAGATCCGCCAAAATGACACCTACTCCCTGCATTCCTCCAACCTCTCTAAACAGCCAGCATCTACCAGCCAACAACTGTCTGATGTAGACCTTGACGCAATGCCTGGCCCTTCTCCAAACCCACCAGTCTCCAGGCGCCCTAGACTCACCAATAAAGTCATAGATGCCTAGGGTTCGAATCCACCGAGTCCTGCCAGACAGCTTAGTCCAGAGCATCAGAAACAGCTATCCAGATCGCATAGCTTCCCTAACCTAACGACATTGCATCACACTCCCAAGGCGAAACATAAACCAACGTATGGCCGTTCTTGTCCCCGCCATATGGCAGCGACTTAAACCCATCTGCTGGACCGCACCATACCACTGCCAGGTTATTCTCGTTCGAAGCAAATCCATCAGCCCCCAGAGCACAATCCCGCAAAGAAACCGCCAGGAAGTAGCGTCTTTAAGGACACAATCTCGTCGTTGCCATCTGACTTAATACCCATGTGCCGAGAGCTGATAAAGCATTTTACCCAGCCCTCAATGAGGGGTGTCGGCACCAACGGAAATCTGTGGTTGCAAATCCAAAATTTGGCAACCTGTCCTCCGTCCCCACTAAGGGCCTTAAAGTCTGGTGTACCAGGCAGCAAACTCCTTATATCCCCTGACCATAATCTCATGGTCTTTCCAGACCTAAAATCGAACGGATATCCCACTAGGATGTTACCAAGGCAGGGTCCTAAAGTTTCTGTTCCCGAAACAGATGATTTCTCAAACCATATTTTCTCCCAGCGAAGTCCCAGCTTCGCGGGCTTTTATGCGGACGATATAAGCAACCCATCTCACGGTTATTATTCGACTCTGCATCTGTCTAATTCATCGTTTCCTAACCTTTCCGCGCCTCCACCGTTCATCCCGTTAGTTTCCTTTGCATTCCAAAATTTTCTCTTAGCCCAACTACTGCCAATCAAACCACAGCCCTTTCACCAGCCAGGTACACTCAGAGACCCTCCGTGTAAATTTCCAAACAATGTAGCTTTCAATCCCACAATTGCTCCTTTCTTCTAGCCTCAATGAACCACTTTCCAATGCCAGCTCCTTGTCAGTCGTTTACACCTTAGATAGCACACCGGACTCCTCAGGCCAACCAAGAGTATCCTCAATACTCCTTCCCAAAGTGGCTTACATGTATCCCCTCTACCAACCATCGATTCCTATCCTACCCCACTTCACCAAGCAGCATCGACAAGCGGTGAAGCCCCCCACACTTTCCCGGCTCCTACCTCCTGGGGCCTGCTCTTACCACAAAACACCAACCGCCACCAAGGTTACTTTTCAGGAAAAACAATAAACCCCTAACCCAATGTTCTGTCGTTGCACTGGAGTATTAAAAGGTCCTACTGACTCAGAACAAGCAGCAGAGCTACTTGGTCGGAAATCTCGCTTACCTCGTGATATCCCAAAATTAATTATGATAATGATAATGATAATGATAATGGTTTATTTCGGATAGCCCCGAGGCATTCTGCAACTCAAGATCAAACGTTACAGTTGGATGCAGAGTCCGAGTTCCAAGGGGATGGCTCAGGTATGTGCACTCGACGTCGTACAGGAGAGAGTATTTAATTTACCCTTTGAGGCTTTGCCCGGCAAATTTGAACTTAAGGTCGGGTGGCCAAGCCGGCCGAGTCACGGTGGAGCTGGTCGGAGGTAGTAGACTCCTACTCAAATATTACAAAAAGAGGGACTATGCTACGACAGAATCAAACAAAATCGACGGAAGTTTTGTTCATCCTGAGGAAAAAGAAGTTTCCAATGGAGAGGTGAACCAGATATAGCGCTCCGCGCAGTATAGCATGGCTTTGGATTGGAAATCAGACAATGAAAGGAATGAGTTTGCGGACGAAGAACAAGACAAATCTTTCGAAGTTTACCCTTGTAAAGTTCAGCGACCGAATATCGGCTGATTCAGTTAATTACCCAGTGAATGACTCATTTGTAGAGAGATTGCCTAAGTGATGGTGAGAAAAGTGACCGGATGTAAACATGTAATCTTTACTCACATTGTTTCCTTTCAGAAAAGTGGAATGTGGTACACCGAAATTGAAATGGGAACTTAGCCACAAATCAATTTTTTGATGCATAGCCATGATAGTAACATATACACGGTTTGCAAATGAGGTGAGTATTTAAATGACAAGTAAGTATTCAGGTATGATCATCGTTATCTAAAAGCTGGACATGATGACCAGAGAGTTGCAAGGATCAAAACTTTCTGAGAGGACTTACCAGGATAGAATACCGAATATGCAAAAACAACAGACAACCGATGAATACCGTTGCGAAGTTGGGCGGCTAGATACGGGTGGAGTCAGTGATAAACCAAATGGACAGCACATCTGGCGAGGTCGTTCACGGCTGAATCATCTCAAGCCGTCGTGGAGGTGCCCAACACTCACTTTTCTTCTTCCGCGACAGCTTCGACTCCCGACCCTCCCCGTGCAATTTCTCCTTGCAATAACTCCCCTACTTCACTTAGTCAAGACACTCACTTCGACGTGAATGGGCTATCCTTGATTTTATCTGCCTCCCGGTCCAACCCAAGTGACCTTCATCACTTGAAATATTGTGTCATAACACCAAGTCGTGATATCATCCTTATCATTGAAACCTTGCTCACGGAAAACTCTCCCAAAAGCGAACTTCTGCTTGAGGGATACAAGGTTTTTAGAGCAAATGGGATTGGCAGACGCGGAAGTGGGTGCCTAGTGTACGTACAGCAAGCCTTTTCAGTAACCCCCATCAGACATGCCATATTCGAATCAATCCCGGGTTCTCTAAGGCTCACCGCTCGGTTTTCAACTATATTCATGCACATTGGTTGCGTCTATGGCCCGCCCTCTACCGCTACATATTTATCTCCTTTATATGAAGCATTTGGTTAACTTTCACCACTACCTTCGACAGCGAGAATCATAGCCAGTGATTTTAACTGGCCTTAAATATCCTGGACGAACCTCACGGCGCCTCTCAACTTTATAGACTTTTTCTCCCATACACAGGTTGAGGTTGAGTGCAACAAGTTTAAACCCCCACTAGAAAAGCCAATATCATAGATCTCATATTCACTTAAGGCGTCGCCAACGTTTCGGCTGTCGTTCTACATAAGTTTCCGGAGACAGACCATCAGATAGTGGCTGGTAATAATTCATTCCATCACTATCCATTAGACTCTCTGAACACAGTCAACAATTTTCTCGGTTTAAATTGGAACCCCCTGTCCATTTCATCCGTGACCGAGGCTGGAGCTGTTTTTCTAAAGGCTGATCCCAACAGCCGGCTGATTGCTAATACCTTAGTATGGAAGACTGCTTCTTGAAGCTTAGTCCAATTGTCCAAAACTCCTCCCTTGAGAAACTCAGAACTTGCCTCCCTTCAACAAAAGCACCTTGGGAAGCCAAGACTTTACCTCCGAAACCACAACTTCTCCCTCCTCATGAGACTAGCACTTCTTAGTGATACTATCTGGGACCTGAAGAAAGACCAGGTTCGCAATGAAGAAGCCAAAGCTCTGAAGCATCCCAAAGAGGCACTGAAATTTCCATGATATTCTGATCGCTGGGCTTGGTGTTTAGGTAGCAAACGTTTCATTGCAAGTCGAGGTGACATCATCAGTTCATGTGCTAATTACAGTCCTATTAGTCACATCTTTATAATTGTCAAAATGACGGAAACAATTGTCTGAGACGGCATTGCCACCTACCTTCTTGCTCCAAACCTTCTTAGCCGTGGGCAGCACGGGTTTCTCAAATCGCAGTCATGCACCACATGTCAGTTTGACTTACTCAACCTAGTCACTAAGGCCGTAGATAGCGGGCCGGTATTAGTCATTTTCTACCGACCGTGTTCCACACCCGCATCTCTCTGGTAAATTTCTTTCATTCGGCATTGCTGTCCCACTGCTTCCTTGGCTGAAATACTATCTCACTCAGCTTTCTCAAGTGGTCCTCGCCATACTTCTAACCCGAGACCTGTCACAAGTCGCGTTATACAGTGCAGTGCACTGGGTCCTTTCCTATTTCTAGTGTACAATATTGAAGCACTGAATCTTGTACACAGCGGCATGCGATTCTCGTTTGCAGATGATACAGAAATAGTACACTCTCTATTCTACTGACGCTACACCAACTCTTTGCAACATCTCCGCTGATCTGTCTGCACCTAACCGCTGTTATCATTACTGAGTGAGGAATGTTTCCCCTGATAAGTACGGGGTTCTAACCTACAAATTCTCACCTCCCCTGGATTTCTAACTCTTGATGGCTCCCCAATAGCCAGTCGACCTACCATCCGCGATTTGGGCCTCAACTGTTCTAGCTTCCTCAGCTTCTCTGAGCACGCGGCCATCCAAGCGGCCAAAGTTAAAAGCCTAGCCCTTCTCTTCCGCTCCTTTCGTCTCCGGGACAGTATCATCGGCACCTACAAACCCCACCTCAGGCCTTTGCTTGAATACTGCCCAATAATATCTTCTAACAAGACAAAATTTGACAGAGTTGCGCTACATAGCATGAAAAGGCGTTTTACCAAAAACTACTCGGTTAGTCTACGTCTTTAAACTATAGAGAACGACGCCAACATTTTGACCCACTCTGGCTTCGCTGCTTGAGACTAAACTTAGTCTCCTTGCACGACTTGACCCATAACCGGCCTTTTTCCTTTAATCCAGTAAGCATCTCCTGTAAAACCCCTTACTTACTTCGGCACAGGTCTTTTACTCTCCCTTCCAGTATAGCTAAATCCGTCATACGTTCACACTTTTTCCCCTTTGTCTACTTCAAATTCTGAAATGAGTTGCCCATCACCCTTCGAGCCCCTCAGATCAAGTCCAAATCTTTGTCAGCACACATTGTATATCTCAACGTCAAACATGCACTTCAATTATCTAATACGTGCATAGCTGAGGATACAGAGTAAGGGAAGGGCCTCGACTTCTAAGGCCGACTCCTTTTCGGTCTATGCTCCCGTAATTGGGGATGCAATGAACAACAGGCAGTTTCACCTCCCTGACTGAATTCTCAAAGCTTGGCTAGTCGTGGCCATTCCGGTAACGGGTAAACGGAAATGAAATACTGTTGCTTTCCTACAACTCGCCTTACTCTTTCCCCTCAATCTCGGACATCCTTATGTTTCGTCCTTTATTGGTTTTTATTTGCCTCCGTTACCCGTTAATTCACGGAGGGGGCACACCCTGACTGTCCTCAATTATCGGCTTTCCTTTTCCAGTTCTCCCCTTATGTGCACTTCTCCTTCAACGTTGGCCAACTGCCCTAGAATAATGAAGATCACTTCCATCATATGCGCGCCTGGATGATGCTGCCGTATGGTCGTTTACTAACCACTGGCCCGCCCTATGAGACCCCTTACAACATGGACATCAGATCTCTGATCTTATATTATCACAGCAGAACTACGCCACGCGTGCGCAGCCACCAACGAACATTAGTGCCATTCACAACAGTGCGGGGTGCCGTCAGGTCCGCCGCTTCCGCCGGTGCCCATCGGGCGTCCAGGCCATCTGCAACGATGTGCCAGAGCGACTAGATTGATGAGCCACACCTCCTGTGTCCACTTTGAGGTATTTTTCGGTATGAGTGTTCAGCGCACAATCATGCCCACCCACCAGCACCCGTTACCGATCGTACTCGCTAACCCTCCTTGCCCCACCGCATCCAATGATGTCGGCTGCCGATCGAGTACTCTCACCATCCTTGCTCCGCCTCAATACTCCCACCTATTACTCTTGTCGTCACTCTCATCAGCCGCCTTTCTGGCCTTCTTCCATTGTATGCGCACCTACCCATTCTGCCTGTGCTCCTGTTGACCCTCGCCGTGTCGCCTCTCACCGCACGTCACTATCCTCCTACGTTTTTTACTCTGTCGACGCCCTGTCAATAATTCTTTTCCCACCCATGTCGTCATTGCCGACTTATAGTCCTTATTCACTTGGTGTCACCCAACGCTCATAAAGCCCACTGATCGTTTTCCCATGCCTTGCTTCCTGCCGTACTGTCAAATCCTCCCTCGTTCTCCCTTTGCATGCCAAATGCCATTACGCACCGGTCCCACCCACACCCTTGACCAACTCTTATATAGGAATACGCGGTTCCAAGCTTTGCATCTTTAACAACCACATTTACTATCTAATCACCACCGCTATATTTTCCTTGTCTGACTCCGCTATCCCTCTGTGAATCTTTCAATTAGGCGATGCCTGATTCTCATCTTACAGCTCCACTCACTTGTACAATGGCCTGCAGGCACACAACCCTCCCGTTCCATTGCCCTAACTCCGATGCGCACTCAGTTCTCATACCTAGTTTTCGTCCACAGGTTTACCCGTACTAGTGCTTCTTCATTCTGAATCTTCTTCTTGCTCCAACCGTAGTGAAACGACCTGGTTGGTTACGTCTCACTTGTATCTTCACTCGGTGCTCTCATCTCCTGTTTCGTATATTGCAAGCCACAGGGATTATCTGTGTGCCTTTCAGGCCGTCCTGCTTTTCCACTTTCCGCCTAAAGTAAGATCATCTTAACCTCATGGTTTTCACTTACAGTTTCAATCCGTTTAATATGCAATTACCCTAGTCCTCTGCTGCTTGTTTTACTTATTTCTCTCCCTTAATGTTCGCCGTCACAGCTGCTGCACCTCTGCACCACAGACTGTCTCAACTCCCAGATGCATTTCTCCACTTTGTATCTATATTCATTGTATGCTACCCAGCCGGTTCGATGGCCATCGTCTTCCCGCCGAATAAAGCAATTCGATTTATTAAAGCTTCTCCCATTCTAGACCGTCACCACACGTCTCATCTAGAACAATAAGATTATTAGGACCATTTTTACCTGTTCTCTTTGATACTTTTCTTCATCTTCCCTCTTTTATGAACTGCTCTTCACAGCCGTCATCACTTCTGAGATTCCGAAGTCCTTCATCTCTCTTTGTTGATCCCCATGTTGACCTGTCATGAAGAAAATTCATCAGGATACTCCCAAGTTATTCCTATACCATTCGATCTGACCTTACCTGCCTCTTTCAACCGCAGATATTATTTTACTAGGACTTCGATGGTATTGCTCCAGCTACCACAGTTTCCTATGCCCATTTGCAGCCCCTCCTACGTATGTCCGTCAGCTTTCAGAGGTCTCTACATGGATCAGTCAGATTCTCCATTTGACCTCGATTTTCCGATTCACCGGGCATATATTTGAATCCACTATTGGGTTCAGTTGAACTCCCTACAATTTTCTTTAGAGTGCATACAATTATCACACCTTTATCCCCCTTTATTCTCACTCCCGAGTTCACCTCCCCCTACTTCTGTCATGCGTATTTCTACATCTTCACTAATTTTGTCTGTCCATTTTGTCGCTAGTGAAAATGTAATCCTGCATCCGGCATGCTTCTGGAGCCCTGGAAAAAGACCATTACTATAGTGCAGACTCACCCAGTGGTGAAATCCAGTGTCCAGTAACACCCTGAAAGCTCACGGCAGTGGACTATATGAGTACCCTTGTCCGAGTCAAGCCGAACACTGATTTCGGAATAATGGAATCGCAGCTCCCGGTATCCACAATGAAAGGATGTCTCAAGCCCCACTGGAATTGGATTGATCTGTACAGGAATTGATTTCATTCACTCGAATTCTTCAGCGTGCACTCCGGACTATCATCAGTTTTCGAACATTCAAGGGTTGCACTCGTAACATTACGCCTGGATTGACGGAGTGCCCTGCGAATACGACTAGGCTTTCCACAAGAATGGAATACTGCATGACGAAGAAAACAGGCGGAACGTGGGTGAAAATCGCCGCACGAGAAGAAACGATTCAATTGTACTGGTTTGCGTTCAGGAATCATTTTGTTAGCAGGCTTTGGCCGAGGAGTCAGATTTGTAGAGGGGCTGGTCTACGGGGAGGAACGTGTTGGTAATGTGCTAAGGAATGTACAGTCGTCGCACCGGCTACATCACCGAATCGTTCGCATGTTGACCGGGGTTCTGCGAACCTAAGGTCGGGCTTCAGCAATAGCTTCTTTTGCAACTCTGGATGATTTATGCCGGCAAAGAGGAGGTCAAGCAGCAGGGTTTCCAACGGATCCCCAAGAATGCAATTAGCAGCCTGCGTCCGAAGCGCAAGGATGAATTCACGGAACTTCATTTTGGGATCATGGACCAGCTTATGAAACTTGACACGTTCGGTCGCCTGGAAGTTGACCGGAACCACGCGGCTTAGCAGCAGAGCCTTCATCTCGTCGAACAATACTATAACATGGGCTCTCTGATAGGCAAGGTTTTTCATCAGCGAGCACACTTAACGGCCGTCAGCCGTCAAGAGGAATGCAGTCTGGTTCTCCTTCTTCATATCCCTTCGTATGCTGAATCACAACTCGAAACTGATAATCCAATCTTCAGTTTCAGACGCACTATCGTGCAGGTTCAGCTATTCAAAACTGGGCAGCTCCTTGATGGAGAGCCAGTTGTAATAATCTTACTGAACTGGACCGACTGCCCGTATTGAAATTCCCCCCACCCAGAACTACGCGGACGGAAGTAGCAAGAAGACCAAGGCTGCGAAAATGCAAGTTTGTCGCTTTGCAGATAATGTTTGTATAAATATGGTAAATGAGAAAATATTACTGTTAGACTCGAAAATGACCAATTACAGGGAGTTTTTGTTGAGCTTACCCGCGGGGACTCTTATTGGTTGAGGCTCATCCGTGCACGTGGTTACGAAGCTGCACCTGGCCGTATCACGTATGACAGCTGCTAAACCACCACATGGATATATTATCCCCTCCAGTATACAGGTTATATAAAGCCACCCTGGACCACGGAAGATTGCCACAGGGCTGGAAAAACGAGGCAGTGGTAGTTCTACATGGAGGGGGACCCTGCTCTGTAATGGGAAACTACAGACGTGTTAGCCTAACCTGCATTTTATGCAAAGCTCAAGAGAAGATTATCCGGGCGCACGTCTGTGAGCACCCATTTGAGAATTATATGCTTTGCCCAGCACAGCATGGATTATTAAAATACTGATGGTTCTTGACCAGTCTCACGAGCTTCCTAGAAGTCACTCGAAGAGTGAATGAAGGTAAGCAGGTAGAAGTATGTTGCCCTGACTTTAGCAGAGCATTTGACTCGGTAAACCGTCGGATTCTGCCAAACAAGTTGAGGTTATTCGGTATCAGTAGTAGGTTCGGAAATGGTTAGGGGAATTTCTCACCTGCAGAAAGTTTTACGTTAGAGTATGCGACAAGAAGTATAAACGTCACCAGTGGAGTACCACTGGGTTCCCTACTAGGCCCAATACTGTTTCTTGTTTAATAATGATTAAGTTTCAGTCCCACGGCCACGAAGCTTCTTTGCAGATGGTGCGAATTTAATCGGATCTCAGTGGAGAGACCAGGGGAGCAGAGGCATGCTTGCCGTTCTTAACTGGGCACAGAAGTGGGACTTACCTCTCGATGCTGAGAAGAGCCACTGGTGGTCATGGACAGCTACAAGCCTGACTGCTGCACACGACCAAGGCCCATTAACTAGATGCGGTAAAAAGGGTGAAAGGCCTTGGGATTTTGGTGGCCTCCGATCTTAAGTGATCGGATCAGTTTGCAGCCGCCGTAAAATGGGCACGATGTGAGCTCTTCAGGTTGAGATCAGCGTTTTCGTACAGACGTCCAAAGGTTTTCATGTCTATAGTCAGACCTCCTCTAGGAAAATGTGCTCAAGGATGGTCATAGTTCTACAACAAAGGATGCCACTTGTTTAGAGAACGTACAGCTCCTTTCAACGCCCATGGTTGATGGTCAAAGGGGCAAGGCGTATGAGCAGAGGCTTTAGGACCTCAGACATTTCTCCACGGAATGAGGGAGACTACAAGGGCATCTCATAAAGACATTCAAGATAATCGGAGGCTTTTCAGGGCTTAGACCAGAGGGTATTTTACATAAGGCAAAAGACTCCCAAACATGGGTCAAGGTCAAGGGAAGCAGCTAGCGAAAGCTCCATCTAGGTTGATAGTTAAATCACATTTCTTCAAAAATAGGGTAGTTAACTATCGGAATGGGCTCCCAGAAGAGGTAACAGAACAGGGGACGGTCCAGGTTTTCAAGGGGTCCCCAGATTGTAAGTGAGTTTTTAGCACTGCACTAGACAGACGGATGTGACGTGTTTGACTATTGAATGTTATCGCTTGCAACTTGATGACTTTGTGAACTCTCACGACTCCTAACGTCTCTCGCAGTTGATGTGAGATGAAATTCTACGCTTCCCTTCTATTTTTAGCGGGGATTCCATGATGTGAACTGCGCAGTAGTGGGTGCCTACCTCGTATCCATACTATCGAAGGAATTCTGGAAGCTCGATTGGCCCTGGAGATCATCTGTCCTGTGCAAGACGTTCGGCTCCGTTATTCATCGTCTTCTGTTATGCAAGACGGAGACGTCCCGTATAGGTGGGCCGGTATATAGGTGGCTGGCGGACTTCCTCTTCCACAGGACGTTTTGCGTCAAAGCAGGGGACAGGTGCTCCAGTTTGGTGAATGTCACCAGTGGTCTAACTCAGGGATCCGTCCTAGGCCCGGTCCTATTCTTGCTGTTTATGAGGGACCTGGTATCTGCCCTTCAGTCGCCTGGCTTTAATTTTGCAGATGATGTGAAGATTGTCGGATCTGGGGGTAAGGTGGGCCAAGGCAGGGATCTAGGTACCGTCCTGGACTGAGCATACAAATAGGACTTACCTCTGAACGCCGAAAAATGCCTCCTGTCGTCAAGGACAACAGAAAGCTTGACTGTCGCTCGTGACCAAGGGCTGTTCACCACAGAAGCAGTCAGTAGGGTTAAAGACCTTGTGGTTATGATGAACAGTGACTTGAAAATGGTCGAACCAGTGTGACGCTGCTGCAAAAATGGCTCGTGGTGAACTCCTTAGACTGCGATCAGCATTGTCTTGCTGGCAACCGGAAATATTCTTACCTATTTACACGGCTATAGCAAGACCTCATTTAGAAGGTAGCGTGCAGGCTTTGTCAACCTTCTACAAAAAAACGCCACCTGCTTGGAGAAAGTTAAAAGTCCCGCCACGCGAATGGTTGAATGACAGAGAGGTAAGACGAACGAGCAGAGACTCCATGGTCTGAATATTTTCTCGCAAAATAGGGGGAGACATCGAGGGGATCTCATAGAGACCTTCAAGGCGGCCTTAGGTTCCAGAACAAGGGGTCACAAAAAGAGGCTGAAAAGAGTCCGAGCTAGGTTGATGACTAGATCGCACTTCTTCAGAAAAAGGGCAGTGAACAGTTGGAACAGTCTGCCTGATGGAATGATAGATCTGCAGACCCTTCAGTCCTTCAAATTTGCCCTAGATAGCCAATGGTGTGAGATATTTCTTTGTAGTGATCGTTGAGTATATCAACTAGATGGATGACGGGGAGCACTGTGGTCCTTCGGAAGTATGTTTTAATAGACGTTTTCGCTCATTGCATGCTGCCTCAGTGAACACTCACGATGCGTAATATCTCTCGCTGTTGGTGTGCGACGAGGTTTTCCGTTTCCCTCTCATTTCTAGCGAGTATTCAACGAAATACACACGGCAGTGGTGGGTGCATATCTGGTGTGCATATCTTCGAAGGAATTCTTGACTCTCGATTGGCCGTGGCCATTACTTGTCCTGTGCGCCCACTGCTTTGCGTTTGCAAGCGAGTGCTCGCGTATAATTAGAGGCGAACTAGGGAAAGGGGACACGGACGTGAAGCCGGAACCAAGACTAGAGAGAGCCAGTTCGATCCATAGCCTAGAAGGAAAGGAAAACAGGGTGCCAGACCACAAATATAAAAAAGGCAACCCAAGCCAAAGGGCAAAGAAGGCAAAGAGGTAGCAGGATTCACCAACGTGAGGAAAAGCCTCCTGACGGAAGTCGAATCCCTCAAGGAGCAGGTCAAACGCCTAGATGCTGAGGTGCAGCGCATGAAGCTTGACACTGAGGTCATGGCAGACAGAAGTAGGAGACTGCTACTTCATAACCTTAGGGAGAACGCCGTAAAAGACGGTAGAATCAGGAGGGACGAAAACATCCGGCATGTGACCGAGGTTCTTGGGATGGATGGCGCACCTCCTGAGACACCAATAGTCAAGTGCCACCGAATAGAACTATGACGTGGAAAGCAACCAGAGCCGCCACGACCCTTGGCAGTTGTGTTCCACAGTGTCTGCTGGGGAGATATACTGCTGTCCAGGGCGGGAAAAGTTGAGGGCGGTACTCGGGGAATAGTTGTGGTTTCACCCGACAGCACAGCATTTGTCGAATAGGGTGAAGCCATAGACTTACTGAGAATGGGCACACCCGATCTGAAGTGGCCGGCTCTCCATATAGCGAAACTGGAGATGACTTCTCTTGGAAATTCAGCACCCAAAGCCCAAGGAGTAATTCGGGTCCCGATGGTGGCTTTAGACTCCGGTAAACAAAGAGCCAAAGTTCAAGTAGTTCAAAAGACCAAAAAGAAGAGGATTCACAGGGCATTCAGTCCGGTTGTTACTGAGAGAATGCAGCCAGCCAGCCCGATTCTAAAGGAGACTCCCAAACAGTCCTCTCTGGTGCAACCAGCGAAGTTGAAGGTATCAGAGGGAAAAGCCGAGGAAACCAGTTGGGCTTAGGTGGTCGCAAGACCATCCCGGGCCACCGGTACGGCGACGCAAAAGGGAGGAAGGTCCTTTGCGCATGTCGAGCCTGACACCGGGTCGAAGGGTGGAAAAGAAAAAGCCACGAAACTCAGAGTGTCACTCGATATGCAAGATACTACACCGCCGAAACCTTAAGAAGCAAAAAACGGAGCATTACCTCGGAGATTGCCCCCGAGGATACCCTAGCCCTAGAATTAGCAATGAAGTCAGTAACGAGAACCAAGGAACCGTCAATATGGTACACCAACACCTGCAGTCTCCAGGGAAAAAAGAGGGGAGTTGACGGCTAGGATCGCAGAGTCTGATGTCGTTGCGTTGACGAAAACTTGGATAAAGCCATATACTGACATGCGCCTCCAGGGATACGCTGCCTACAGACAGGATAGAACAGATGAAAGGCAGGGGGGCGGAGTGGCACTTCTAATACGGACCGATATAGGCCATTGGGAGACTCCGTTCAACTTAGTGTCTGGTAATGTACAGGTCAGATCCTGCTTTATTAGGATCGAGGGGCGTACAGTATGCATTATCTGTATCTACAGGGCACCGCTAGCCACAGATGAGGAAGACGTTGAGCTCTTCCAAATGCTGGATGTGGTGCTGGCACAGACAAAGGAGTTCATCTTACTAGGGGATCTCAACCTACCCGAAATTAACTGGGAAAGCGGGATCGCACCAAGGGGATCAACGGGCGACAAGTTTCTGCAGTGGGTCCAGTTACATGCACTTACGCAGCATGTGACACAGGCCACTAGACACAGAGGTGGGCAGCACCCGTCTCTCCTTGACTTAATCATAACGCGGCACCATCAGGACGTTAAGGAAATTAAATGGAAAGAGCCACTTGGAAAAAGCGATCATGTAGTCCTAAGGGTCACACTAAGACTAAGCAAGGCGCCGAAGGAAATCGTGTCACGTCGACGCTATGCGAGAATCAACATAGGTGAACTGAAGAAGGCGGCGGAGGAAATTCAGTGGACACCGAGACACACAAATGCCTCCGTAGAGGAACGTTGGGAGACCATCAAGATGGGGCTACTCGAACTTACAGATGAGTTCGCACCCCTGACGGTGGCAAGCAGTAGAAATCTACCCCCATGGTGGAAGTCAAAAGTCCGCAAGGCCAAAGTTATTCGCAGGCAACGATGGGCGGCGTACAAGCTGTACAGAACTCAGGGGGCATGGAATAGCTATAAGATGGCTAGGAACAGGGCTCAAGAAATCCAAAGGGCGGAGAAATATGCCCTCGAGAGTCGGTTAGCTGCGTCGGCATGCACAAACCCAAAGCGATTCTACGCCTACGTGCAATCTCACAAAAGTATGAGAGAGAGCGTAGCAACTTTGGAAGGAGCACAGGGACGACTAGATCTAAACGACGAAGACAAGGCTGACATGCTCTTGGAATTTTTCAAGACCATATATCGACCAGAAAATAGTTTGGAGGAAAGAATGGAGGGCCCACAGGCGCCTCCAATACCCGAACTTACTGCAGGAGAAGAAGAAGTGTACGCGGAGCTGCAAACGTTGAATAGAAATAAAGCAGCAGTTCCAGACGGGATTCATCCAGCAGTCGTACAGCATCTGGCCGAGGTCCTGAAGGCTCCGGTGACGAAGCTGTATGAAAAGTCACTTAGAGAGGGAATTGTGCCGGGAGACTGGAGGCGAGCAACAGTGGTAGGCATTTACAAGAGTGGACTGTAACAGCCGGTCGTGGAAAATCCCCCTTTTCCCCTCGCGATTCAGTGTTTTTCTCAACATCACTCATTTGCATACACTACTGACTTGTCTTTACGAACTGGTTGTTTTTCTGGACCAATTGTTGTTTGTTCACGCCCAGAGCGCTACTTTGGGGCATCCTTGTTCAGGACCTGCGTGACGCACGTGCTGTTTGCTCACACGCTGCTATTCGGTTTCTCGTTGTTGAGTCCTTGTGATCGTATTATTGAGTATCGTAGAATATCACGGATAATCGTCTTTTGATTTCGGGATCCGTTGCGAATTTGGCTACGCATTGCTCAAACGTTCGTTATAATACTCATTAGATCAAATTGGAACGAGGAAAAATACGCCAAATGCCAAGAAGAGGATCAAAAGCAGTCGAATCCGGACAGGACGTAATACGGCAAGTCTCTGGGGAGGTTTTGGGTACATATGATTCTTTAGTTAATGCTAGATCGCCTAGCCCTGTCAGTGCTAGTTCATGTGTTATTGAGAACAATATTGATCGTAAGGATGTCGATTTATATAAGCTGAGAATACTAGAACTAGAGCAACAGTTACTATCGGCTAGACTACAGGCGCAGGAAGCAGAGAAGTGTACACAGAAACAGCGAGAGCATGAGACCAGTGACTTCGACACTTCCGATAGATTAGGGTGCAATCAAGTAGGGAACCCCACGCCGGTCGCCGACTACAAACCACCATCGATCGATCTGCCTAGAGTGGAGCTAACGGTTTTCGACGGGCGAGCTGAGCAATACTGCAAGTTTGTCAAACAGTTCGAGACGTTCGTTGAAAATAAGGTAACCGACCCTGGGCAAAGGCTTCTCTACCTTACTCACTACTGCCGAGGCCGAGCAAGAGAAGCCATCGACGGGTGCACCATGCTCTACCCAGAACAAGGCTACACAAGGGCAAGGAAGCTTCTAAGGGACTTGTTTGGCCAACCTTTCAAGATAGCCCGTAACCTAATAGAGAGCGTGATGGTAGAGGCAAAGAGAACCAAGGGCGACGTCTACACTATGGCCGACCTGGTGATTAAGATGCAGAACTGCTCAATAGCCCTCGACCATTTAGGTTACAGGGCTGACCTAGATGCCATGCACACTTTGGAAGGCATAGTCCGTCACCTCTCTCCCGAACTACAGGGTCGGTGGGCGGAAGAAGCAGAACGGATAAGCCGAAGCGACAGAGAAGCCAACTTCGAAGACCTGACCGAATACTTGGACAGGCAAACGATGGTAGCTGACAGCAGATTCGGCCGACTCATCCGGGACAGCAACCGAGCAAACAAGCCCAGTACTAGCCAAGTCCAAACCCCTGTACGGGAACATCCAAAGTACCAGCCTTGGACCACTACACACGTCATTTCGCAAGATGCTACGGCGAAACCAAATTGCAGATTCTGTGGTACTAGCCATGGCCTACCAGAATGTCCCAAGTTCGGCAACGCCACAATAGACGAACGGTGGGGAATGGCGAGGATGGCAGGAGCATGTTTTATCTGTCTCAACACCACGCACCGGGCAGCAGCCTGTAGGACGAGGAACCGATGTGGTTACGAGGGCTGCACGGGCAGATACCATCGGCTGCTGCATCAGGCGAGAGTAACCATATCCGAGGCGAGTGCCAAGCCCAGCGTGATTCGTTCAACTTCACAATCTGCCAGTAACCCGGTACGTTTAGGCGTAGTGGCCGTGGGAGTAGTGACTCCGACTGGGATAGTCAAGGCGTTGGCTTTCGTTGATAGTGGATCCGACACCACTTTAGTGAAAGAGCGGTTTGCCGACAAACACCAACTGGCTAAAGGTGCGACGTGGTTAGCAGTGAGCACGGTGGGCGGAACACAGGTAATGACTGCCGGTAGATTAGGGCTGCAACCCATCTCTCTAGACACTAACGAAGAAATTAAACCAGCGGAGGCATTCATGTTAGCGGATCTCCCCATGCGAGCACCAAGGTCGGTCAACGCAATCTTGACTCGGTGGCCCCACCTGCAGGATGTAACCGTTGTAGACTGGGAAGATGATGAAGTGGATCTCCTCATGGGCTGCGACGTGCCAGAGGCGCATTGGGTGCTTGACCAGAGAGTGGGCGACCGCCAGGCACCTTATGCCGTACGCACAATTCTGGGATGGATGTTATACGGTCCAGTAGGGGTACGCGGTTCCGTGAATTACTTATCCGCCGAAACGGACCGCATAGAGTATCATCTGCAACGGCCGTATGAAAAGGAGTTTCATGACATTGGAGACGAAAGACCGTCGTTTTCTCAAGAGGATCACTTCGCTCTACAAGCAGCGCGGCAAGGCACTAGAGGCCTCAAAAAACAGTTCGAGGTTCCCCTCCCATGGCGCACACCGGTCGACCTGTGGACTGACAACAGAAATCATGTTCTCCAACGATTACCACGACTGAAAGAACGCTTCATTCGAGACCAGAATCTGTGGGAACGATACGCGGATTTGATGAAGCGAAACGAGGCCCTCGGTTACGTTGAATAGGTGCCTGCCAACACCGACGGCAAAAGGGGTATCTGGTATCTGTCTCACCACCCAGTTATCAACCCCAAGAAACCCAATAAGCTGCGGGTGGTTTTCGACTGTGCGGCCAAGTTCCAGGGCAAGTCGGTAAACGATCGCCTACTACAGGGGCCTGACTGGACCACACCACTGATCGACGTTTTGTGCCGTTTCAGAGTGGGTAAAGTGGCTTTGTCTGCCGACATTAGGGAAATGTTTCATCAAGTGAAGATTCCGGTAGGAGAACGAGATGCTTTGCGTTTCCTGTGGTGGGAAGGGAGCGACCGGGACAACGCAGTGGTGAATTATAAGATGACCGTCCACCCCGTCGGAGCCATATCGCCACCATTTTGTGCGAACTACGCCCTCCGAGTATCAGCAAACAAATATGGCGATCTAGTCCATCGGACGGTGGTAGATGGCGTCAGCAAGAACTTCTACGTCGACGACTACCTTGGGTTATTCGATGATGTGGAATCAGCTCTCGAGCAGTTCAGGGGTCTGACGAGATTGCTGGAAGAGGGCGGCTTCCATCTAACTAAATGGATGTCGAACGCTTCAGAAGTGCTGAAGGTCATCCCGTATCACGAAAAGGCCGAAAGGGTAAGAGATTTGGACGGCTCTCCACTTCCTATCGAGCGCACTTTAGGAATACAATGGGACGCGGAAACGGACGATTTTGTTTTCGAACTAAACGTTCCCGAGCTGCCAATAACCCGTCGTGGCATACTATCTGCCGTCTCAAGTTTGTTCGACCCGCTCGGTTTCGTCTCACCATGGCTGACACTCGGAAAGATCTTGCTGCAGCGGGTGTGCCGTAAGAAAGTTGATTGGGACCAGTCACTGGACCGAGGGGACCGGCTGGACTGGGAAGAATTTTTGAACACCTTGAAGAAATTAGGGACATAAGAATCCCACGATGTTTGACTCCTGGCCATACAACGCGGACTGGAGAACTACATGCCTTTTCCGATGCATCCGAAGTCGGTTATGGAGCTGTGGTGTACGGACGATAGTGCGCAGGAAATGGACAATATACTACGAGGATCCTGTTCGCCAAAGCCCGCGTTGCTCCACTGAATTCGGTCTCGATCCCACGTCTTGAACCGAGCGCAGCCGTGTTGGCAGTCTGGGCGGTGCAAGCTGTGAAGAGATGTTTCGATCTCTACATTTGGTCGGTGAGCTTCTGGACGGATTCAACGATAGTACTTTACTACATTAACAACGTGAGGAGCCGGTTTAGTACTTTAGTTGCCAACCGGCTCACGATTATCCACGACGAATCAGCCACGAACCAGTGGAATCATGTCAGGTCTGGCAATAATCCGGCCAACCTGTGCTCCTGAGGTGCCACCAACTTCAGGCAACTGGACACGTGAACGAGAGGGCCAAATTTTTCTGCACTTGCCCAAACAGGACTGGCCCGTGTTCGAATTAAACCCCCCTTGCGGAAGTGGAACTGGAGATCAAAGGCGTAGTGATAGCGGCCAACGTCGTCGAAGCGACATCCGTTCTATCGCGACTGGTCAGGTTTTTCTTCCTGGATGAAGACGCTTCGTTCGCTAGTTTGGTTAACCATTTTCAAGAGAAATTTACTAGTCATGAAAGGGCTACGGCCCTCAGACCGGATACGGGTCGGCCCGATAAGTCCCGATGAGCTACAAGCTGCAGAATATGATATTTTCCAAATGATATAACGCGAGGCTTTCGCCCGAGAACTCAAGAGGGCGGAAGAAGTGGGGCCGACCAATAAAGATATATCATCTCCAAGAGGCGAGCTGAAGCGTTTAAACCCCAAACTCATCGACGGACTGCTGCGGGTGGATGGTAGGCTGACCAACGCCCACCTGAACTTCGGCACAAAGTATCCTATACTGCTGCCTGCAAGATAACCTGTAGTAGAGCTAATGATTCAACACGTCCACGCCGTGGAGGGACATGCCGGGGAAAGTCACGTGACAAGCGTCATCCGAAAGAGTCTTTGTTTGCTGAGAGGATGAGAGACTGTAAAACGCGTAATCCGACGGTGTGTGCAATGCAGGAGACGCAATGTCACGGCGGGCAAACAACTCATGGCCCCACTACCAAAATGCAGGGTGACTACGGGCTGGTGGCCGTTCAGTGACACCGAGTTGGAATATTTCGGGCCCTTGTGGATCAAGTGCGGGAAAAGATTAGAAAAGTGATATGGATGAATCATGACGTGCATGAAGTCACGTGCGGTACACCTAGAAGTCGCACATTCGATGACGACCGATTCGTTTCTACAGGCCTTGCAAAGATTTATCAACTGAAGAAGCGTACCGGCCGATATATACTCAGATAATGGATCGAACTTTGTGGGCGCTCACCGGGAATTGCAGGGTTGGCACAAGAACATAAACAGGGACGAACTGCAGGATCGAACCGTGGCCTACGGCATACGATGGCATTTCAACCCCCCACAAGCCAGCCACCGAGGTGGCGTATGGGACCGCGTGATCCGGTCCGCCAGACGGATATTGCTGTCAATCATGGAGCAGCAGCCGCCCGACGACGAGACGCTGAACACCGTCATGACTGAGGTGGAGCGAATCCTGAACAACCGCCCCTGGTTCCAGTAATGAACGGTGACCCCACCCACCTGGCGCTCACCCCGAACGACTTATTGACGTTGAGGTCAAACGAGGGTTTCCAAGGGCCGGTAAACCTTCGTGGGAGCTACCTCCACGGGTGGAAGCAAGCGAACTATCTGGCCAAGGTCTTCTGGAGGCGATGGCTTCGGGAGTACCTACCGGCTTTGCAGACTCGACAGAAGTGGCTGGCCAAAACATGACCATTCAAAGTTGGGGACGTGGTTATGATCGCCGACGAACGCGCACATTTCAGCACTTGGTCTTTGGGAGTAGTTACGGAAACCATCAAAAGCATTGACGGAATGATAAGAACGGTGAAGTTGAAGACAGCTAACGGGGCGCTCATTCGTGACGTACGCAGTATTAACCTACTCGAGAGCGAAGACGGAGGAGCTGATAACCCTGAGGCCTAGTAAACCTTTTTCACACCAGTCATCGAGGTGGATAAAGAAACACCATATATACCACACGGTCTCCGTCAAACACGTTAAGGTGCTAGCGGTCTTTTCGTTGACATTACGGGAGGTTCTTTCCGATATGTGGTGATGAGTGCGATTCCATTGTACATCCCGATACATACACGCATTCACGACGCACTCTACATCCTGTAAACCCATCAAACATGTGACAGTGTTTCGTTGTTTTGCCTTTTGTTGACGCTACCGAATGCCCCTTGCATAAGTAGAAGTAGCGGAGCTCAGGTCACACACACATGCTACATTTTACTCATTTTCTTGCCACGCGGTCTTTTGTTGACATTGCAGAAAGCCCTCCTTTGATGTGTAGTCATACCTGTGATTTCATTGTACCCCCGGCACACACACACACGCACTCACACACACACTCAAGCACGTACATCCAGGACCGGACGGCCCCTTACGAGAACAACGTCTATATGACCCTTCACGCCAGCCATCGGTCATTTGGTCTTGTGGAAGATGTAGACTAGCCCCACGTCTATGTATCCAATGGATTAGGTGCGACCAGTAGTAGAACGTTGACGACGAACATTAGACGCGCGCACTGACAGCAGGGCCTAGGCAGGTAGGAAGAATCAGTACATTTATACCGAACCTTTGACTCTGCTAAGGATCCGGGAGGATTTTGGTGGGCGGTGTAACAGCCGGTCGTGGAAAATCCCCCTTTTCCCCTCGCGATTCAGTGTTTTTCTCAACATCACTCATTTGCATACACTACTGACTTGTCTTTACGAACTGGTTGTTTTTCTGGACCAATTGTTGTTTGTTCACGCCCAGAGCGCTACTTTGGGGCATCCTTGTTCAGGACCTGCGTGACGCACGTGCTGTTTGCTCACACGCTGCTATTCGGTTTCTCGTTGTTGAGTCCTTGTGATCGTATTATTGAGTATCGTAGAATATCACGGATAATCGTCTTTTGATTTCGGGATCCGTTGCGAATTTGGCTACGCATTGCTCAAACGTTCGTTATATGGACCCCGGCAAAAGGCGGAAAATTACCGGCCGGTTAGCTTGACTTCAGTGCTGTGTAAGTGCCTGGAGCGAATAGTCAGGAAACAGATCTCTGGGCATTTGGTTCAACTCAACCTCATATCAAATGCTCAGCATGGTTTTGTGGCAGGGCGATCCTGTCTGACGAATCTCCTGCTGTTCCTCGATGAGGTAAACAAGCGTCTGGACGAAGGGCAACCGATTGCGGTCTGTTACTTGGACTTAGGCAAGGCGTTTGATTCCGTTAACCACAGATTTCTGGACGTCAAACTGCAGGCCATGGGAATTGTTGGAAAGGCAAGACAATGGATAAGTAGTTTCCTAGCAGGGCGAACCTTTAGTGTTAAGGTGGGGAGTCATGTTTCAAAGCCGGAAGGTGTAACAAGTGGGGTGCCACAGGGCTCGGTGCTCGGCCCTCTGCTCTTCCTCATCTTCATCAACGACCTAGCACGTGGGCTTACGAACCCCACCTTTATGTTTGCCGATGACGTCAAGATAGCTGGAGTAGATATGGAACTTGACGTGTTAGCAGTACAAAACTGGTCACGCAAATGGGACCTTCCACTAAACCTCACCAAGTGTCAATGCCTGGCCACAAATACAGGGGCTAGTGGGAATGGTGTGGGTTCGTTGCATGTGGTCTCGCAGACCAAAGACTTAGGAGTTATAATGGACAACAGCTTTAAGCCGTCAAAGCAGTGCACTTCAGCAGCCAATACGGCCAGGAGAGAACTCTTTCGAGTTAGATCCATTATGTCGTGTAGAGATCCGGAGATTTTCGTTCCGATATATCAGGCCATAGTTAGGCCGCATATGGAGTACTGCGTGCAGGCCTGGGCACCGTACTACCAGAAATATATCGACTGTCTGGAGAAAGTGCAAGGGCTAGCCACTAGAATGGTGGCTGGGCAAAGGGGGTTTGACTACACAGAGCGTCTCCGTGCCCTAGACCTACTCTCGATGGAAAGACGGCGCATTCGCGGGGATTTGATAGAAACCTTCGAGGTAATGAAAGGAATGTCAGGAATAAGACGAGAGGACCTTTTTTCTCTGATCCCCGAGAGAGGTACAAGGGGGCATAGCCTTAGATTACAAAGGAAGCATTCGAGGCTCCAAATTAGGGTGAAGTACTTCTCAAATAGAGTGGTACCCTATTGGAATAAGCTCCCGGAAGAGGTCATAAATACCACAACCGTGAAGGCTTTTAAGAAAGCAGTAGACTTATGTTGGGTGGCAGTATACCCCGAGTTATGTTAAGCAGCTTTTAGGGTCAGATGCAATTTACTTATTGTTTCCACCTTACTCTGCCAGGGCTGATACTGCACAAAATTTCTGCCTTTCAGAAAAAGAAAATCACGCAGTGTTGGGAGCTACGGAAACGCGCCGACAACACAAATATCTGGACACACGATTGGCTCTAGCCGCACCAAGTCCTGTGCAGCTATCATCAAGCCGTTGGCGGATATCATAGCTCCATCGGTATGCAGATTGTATAGATCCACGTTGGACCAGGGAAATCTGCCTCAGGACTGGAAAGTAGCGGCAGTCGTGGCAATACATAAGAGTGGGCCTAAGTCGGATGTGCAGAACTACAGGCCGGTAAGCCTAACTAGCATTCTCTGTAAAGTTCTCGAGAAGATCATCCGTGCTCATATCTGCCAGCACTTACTGCAGCACTCCATGCTAAGCCCGGCGCAGCATGGATTCCTGAAAAATAGATCTTGCCTGACCAATCTCCTGTGCTTCTTAGATGAAGTAACTCGACGACTGGACGAAGGTAAGCATGTTGAGGTATGTTACCTCGACTTTAGCAAGGCGTTCGACTCCGTTAATCATCGTCTTTTGCTATGCAAGATGGAGACTTTCGGGATAGGTGGGCCAGTATATAGGTGGCTGGAGGACTTCCTCTCCCACAGGACGCTTTATGTCAAAGTGGGGGACAGGTGCTCCAGTTTGGTGAACGTCACCAGTGGTGTACCTCAGGGATCCGTCCTAGGCCCGGTCCTATTCTTGTTATTTATTAATGACCTAGTATCCACTCTTCAATCGCCCAGCTTTATTTTTGCGGATGATGTGAAGATTGTTGGATCTAAGGGTAGGGCGGACTTGGGCAGGGAAATAGGCACCGTCCTGAACTGGGCATACAAATGGGACTTACCTCTGAACGCTCAAAAAAGCCATTTGTTGTCAAGGGCAACAGAGAGCCTAACTGTCGCTCATGATCAAGGGCTGTTCACCGTAGAGGCAGCCAGTAGGGTTAAAGACCTGGGGATCATCATGAAAAGTGACTTCAAATGGTCGGAGCAGTGCAACGCGGCTGCGCATAAGGCTCGTGGGGGGCTCTTTAGACTGCGATCGGCTTTGTCTTGCCGGAAGCCGGAGGTATTCGTACCTATTTACATGGCTATAGTACGACCTCACTTAGAAGGTAGCGTGCAGGCTTGGTCACCCTTCTACAAAAAGGACGCCGCCTGCCTAGAGAAAGTCCAACGTCTCGCCACGCGGATGGTTGAAGGGCAGAGGGGTAAGACTTACGAGCAGAGACCCTGTGACCTGAATTTTTTCTCGTTGGAAAGGAGGAGAAGTCGAGGAGATCTCATAGAAACGTTCAAGGTAATGAAGGGCTTTTCTGGCCTCAGACCAGATAGTCTATTCCAATTGGCCGTAGACTCCAGAACAAGGGGACACGAAAAGAAGTTGATAAAAGCCCGATCTAGGTTGATGGCTAGATCGCACTTCTTCAGCAACAGGGTTGTGAACAGTTGGAACGGTCTGCCTGGTGAAATGGTAGATCTGCAGACAGTCCAATCCTTCAAATGTGCCCTTGATCGCAAGTGGTACGAGATCTTTCCTTGTAGTGAGCCTTAAGAATATCAACTAGATGGATGACGGGTAGCACTGTGGTCCTTCTGGAGTATGTTTTAGCAGACTTTTTCCCTCATTGCATACTGTCTCAGTGAACGCTCACGATGCATAATGTCTCTCGCAGTTGATGTGCGATGAGGTTTTCCGTTTCCCTCTCATTTTTAGCGGGGATTCGACGAAATACACTCGGCAGTGGTGGGTGCATAACTGGTGTGCATACCATCGAAGGAATTCTGGACGCTCGATTGGCCGTGGCCATTACCTGTCCTGTGCAGACTGAACTGAACTGAACTGAAACTGAACTGAACTGAACTGAAATAAACTCAACTCAACTGACCTTGAAAGGACCACCACGAAGGACATGTCCTCTGATGTCAGTGTGCCCATGCCAGTTATTATTTCCCATCTAATACCACAGGTTTTCTAATGAATCATTTTAAATTGTAGGCCGAAGTCGTTGAACTGCCGCCTCCCGCGTACATCCAGTCATCCAATGGTTTTCCCATCGAACCAGACCAACGAACAACTCTCACTTCGAAGAACAACGCAGTGGAGGAAGTGGAAACCTCGGAGCGACATAAATTTTTGGCCGAGACAGGGGATGATGATAGTGATGTAGACGACGATGAATTCGAAGATGAGACGTTAGTAGAAAGGCTAATGGGATTAACGGAGATGTTCCCGGAATCGGTGCGTCGAACATTTAGCTCAGCGGCCAGTATGACATTTTCCGGAATCAAGTCGACCTATTCTCTCAGCAGGAGCGTCTCTTGGTTTCTTGCTAGCACAGCAACACTATGTTTCTTACCTTTATTCCTTGAATTGGAACGCGTTCAAACCGAAGAACAAGAAGCTGTACATCAAAGAACAATGATGCTTGGACCCAGGGCTGCAGGCGGAGGTTCTGGCCTAGCTGGCTTTTCTTCAGCTTTACCTCACCTTACTCCTATGGAGTCCAAGTAATCAACCATAGTGATTCAGTTTTGTCGAACACTTTTATTACAGTTGTATTTTGAGTTAACTCGTCTTCGGTTATTCTGGCCTTGGGGGATTATGATTCTCGCATTATTGACACTTTATCCACATTCATTGTCGCACTCATCCGTCGTAATTAATACCAGGAATATCTTTCAATTTGCCACTAGTGGTTCCAATAAATATCTATAATCACATCGTTCTAATCCCCTGCAACTAGCTGTCGATTTTTCTCCTTAATACGCGTCGTTTATGTAAGTAGAGGTGCTGCAGTAGCTGTGGCACTAGGATCATTACTGCCCTCTGTATTTTACTCCATATTTAAGCCACAGGACGTCCTTAAATAAAATGTGCCAAGGTTGCGGTGGTCAATCAGCTGCAGTTTACTGACAAGCTTTGATCAGTCGCTTGAACTCTAGGTATCCGACCGCAGTGGGGTTAGCCGACAGACACGTAACAAACAGGACAATTCAGAAGCTTGCTTAGTCTGGCCACTTCGATCAAACTGAAACTTCAGTTGTTCTGCTTCAGATCGAACTGTTGTGATATATGAAAGAGGTTTTGCCCGTTTTTTTGTATAACCACGGAAAAGTAGACAATTTTGTTTCACATTTGTCGTTAATGTTCAGCTTATTCTACTAGGGGTAGTACTCGCTGACTTCTAAACTTTGGTTAATTGTTTAGCGCGCGTGTTCCTTATAATTTGTCATTGGTGATGAGTTCATTCACATAGAAACCAAAAGTTAAACGCGAAAACCGGTGTAAAACCGGGACATCTCGTCACTCCAAAAGGCTTGATTTGTTGATTTCAAACAGCTACAAAGACAGAGCTAACTAGTGCACTATTGAGTGGAAACAGGACTTCCACTGTTTTTAAATTCGACCAAATGGGAAAATGGCTGTCCAAACAAAGCAAGCTGCTAGTGTTATTCTTATGTGCATGTAGGAGGTTGGTTGAATAGGCATACTCCATATTCTTAAGGATTCACACCGAATCAAGGCTCAACCAGAAGCCGTGTTCTTTTAATTTGAAGTAGATTACAAGAAGAGACTCCAGCAGGTTAGGTGTCACAACGAACCGGCTGATACAGCGGTGCTGTCTACCAGTAAATTTTACTTCAGGTCGGTTGGATATTCCCGGTAGGAACGGAGAATAAGGCTGAGTGTTACCGAACAAGTCCAGGTCGCCACGCCAGTAGTTAACTGCGAATAAGTAAGCCACAGCTCACCGAATAATGGCGTTGAGAAGGGGTGTGTCGTGTTCTTGACTGGAAACAGACTTTTTACATAGAAGTCACAACCATAAAAAGCGAGATGACCTGCGCGAACGTAGCCCACCACCAAGATAAAGAAAAAATTGCCTCTTACCTAGTTATCATGAATGGTATAAGATTCGCTAGAACGTTTTATGCATCCTTGACTGACAGACCACCATCCAAAAGACCTATGGACCGCTGAATAGGTCGCCGTTCTCTAGCTTGTCGCCTAATGCACCCAACCATACGGTGGGTCGTCCTCTTGAACCTCATCCCATAAGTTGAGCAAGTCCTACTCGGCCGAGCTCACTCGTTATTGTTTTTCATACCTTTCAACCATGTCGTGGATTGACCACCTCGGCTTACCTCCCAACAAATACCATCGTTCGGTATACCTAACGTCCTAACCATCTTAGCCTGTGTAGATTGGCCGCTTGCTGCAGACATTTTATTCCCTGGACTCTACGCATAACCTCAGCAGTACTGATATGGTGTTCCAACCATATTCGAGCAATACTACAAAGACCTTGGTGCTCAAGAATCGATAGTCTTCGTATTTCTTCTAGTTGTAGCTCCCATGTTTCTGAGTCGTAAAGTAGGACGGGGTTAGTTGTCGTAGTGTATACACGGCCCTTCGTGGGTAGTCGGATATTATGCAGACTCCACAGATGTTTGAAACTGACAGAAGTCTGAGACGCAACTGTCTAGGTAACAAGACGGGTCTGCTGTAGCCGAAACTTCCCACTGCTAGGACATTGGTTAGTGTGGGGCCAATCCAGTCTCGCAGCAACAGTTAAAACTCCGAAGGTGCAAAACGCATCCCAAATATTGTTACATTTGTCTGGACTATCTCGGAAGACTTGCAGTTTACCTGAATCATCATATCAATTGCAAAGTCGAAGAAAGGTTGTCATAGGATAACCCTGGAGAACACCACACAAAATTCCTGTTGCTCGATAAGTAGCCCCTAGTTATGCCTCGAACAAAAATCGAGTGACGTTCGAGACGCCTCGTTCTTACCTTATTCTCTCCTGCTCATCCTCGCAGAAGCTGGCTGCATAAAAGTAAGTTGGTAAATGACAATGCACGCCAGTAGTTGAATATTCAACTTTCACAAACTTCACACCCTCAAAGAAGTAATGAACTTGGTACAATCAGTGTCTGGGGCGATGGTTAGTAGGAATCGGCGCTATTTCAAATTTTCTGTGAACTGAAATATTTGAGAAACAAATGTGAAAAACTGTGCTAGAGGAAATGGTGGAACTGATGTATGCTCGAGTGCGTACATGAAGATGGCTGTAGTGGGAACGTCTTTGTGGATGGGATAGACTATGTCAGAAGGAATCCTAGTGAATAGCTTACGTCAAGCACCACTACTTGAATGTGATAAAGTGAGTAAAGTGCTGCTGGAATATGCCACTGTACGATGATAGTGATCCAGTACTTAGCCTAAAGTCTTTCAACAGTAGACCGAGAAAGATAACGAGAATTTTATGGACAGTGGGGCGATGCACGTGAAAAAACAGCGTCTGATAAGATGAACGGGCGTGGAGTGGAATTTGAGATATAAAATGTAGGAAGATTCAAAAGCATGGAAATATCTGGATCACTAGGTTGTAATCTAGTTCCACACCGAGGTACTCAACTGAATCAAGATGGTTCCCCATTTGTTGCTGCAGGGTTAAAGGAGTTTTGAAGGCCACAATACTTCCATTCAGCAGAGAGAATAGTGTCAACTCGTTCCTCGGGGTTGATGTCTTATTTGGGAACATCAGGCGATTTCTAGGGCAGGAAAAATAGAGTAGTATACGTAGGAGAAACTAAATATGAATTTATTTTCATACGTCTTCAGCAGAGCATTTTCGTGAGTAGGAATAAAACAGATGTAGGCTGAAAATAGTGGTGACAGTATTGCGCTTTTAGGGAGCACCAAGTATAGAAGTATAAACAAGAGCTGTTGCCATTGTGCAGGGTGAATTTCTGGCGTTTACGGAATCAATGTCAACAAAGGAATAATGGGAGGGAGGGGGAAATAACTTATTTGTCCAGAAAACATCGTGACTACCTTACTGTCTCTGTCTAATCATGACAACGTAGTGTCAGAGTGGCCAGGGCGTTGAGGTTGGAGCCCGACGGCCCACAAGCGACTTATCGTGATCAAAAACAAAAAGTAACAGTCATTCGTTACTGGCTTAATCTTTCAAAACCAAAGTGCAAGCTAATGGACGTGATTTCGAAGAACCTTTTTTGGGAATGATTTAATGACTGTCATCCGAAATTCCCCAAAAAAATGTTGGTGAAGATAGGAAGGCCTGTCTATTGAGCACTACGTGGTTGAGACGATCCCACACGGCCGACTTCGTTTTTTTTGTTACGTGCTTGCGTACGAGTGTAATGGAAGGGGTATACTCCATGGCTAAAGAAATCACAGGCTTTAAGAGGAGCAGTTCCTTGTAAACGTCAATGGAAGCTCCTAGAGCGGGATTTCTCTCAGGAATGTAGAAAGATAAAACTACTGTCTTATTGAGTGATTTGTTGAGCTCTTCTGTGTTCATAACGGCTGATCTGCTCTCGGACGAGCCACCGCTTAGATCTTTTCAAAGCTACTAGGTGTTCTTTGTCCTCCATTTCATGTATGTAGATGGAATCAAGGTGAGATAAATCCGAACTGACGCGGTTCAGTGAAATGTCATGATTGTGGTGATAATGAGCCACATATCACATATTGCCGACCACGAACCGTAAGACGAAACAGCAGTTACGCACCGTGTTCCCCCGGATGTAGGACGTGGTCTTATGTTTATTTTTGCCTCAAAAACTGTGCTAGAGCTTCTTTTCGGGGATTCATTGTTTTGTAGATGTAGAAATCAACATTTATGCCCGCACAAAATACATCTGTTCAAATACAGCCACGTCATCTTCTGGAATATCGTCATAAATTTCCGGATCCTGAATTCGGGTCTGGATTTCTTGCGTCTCCATTTCCTGTGGAACCATTAGTCCCAGTCTCTCGTGCCAACAAGAAAGCTATCCCTAAATGAACATTCGCTGTCCATGTAGCCTGTTCGTAGTGCATTGATACCACATCTGTCAGTAGTTTTATCCCATGGCTTTTCACCCAAGTCATGATCTCCAAACTAGGCCTCACAAAGTTTCCATGCTAATTTCTCCATTCCGTTTTCAATGTGTGGCTAATTTCTATGCGCGAATGGTCCTTAAAAGGTTTTTTATTGCAATAGCAGAAGTCCGGAGACATGAAATTCCTGTGAGAATCAATCTAAGACATTCTTCTCTCTGCAAGGAAGTTCTTTATGTCTTTAGCGCGGTGGGTGCTGGCTGGATGTCAGACTACCAGACGTCGTTGATCATCCCACAGAACAAGAGGCAATATTTAATTGCCTTTTTTATAACTGCGTTTGTGCATCAGGACTTTTCGATCACAAGAACATATATGCTGAAACACGTTCAGTTTTATTCTTCTTGCCCTTAATGATGATTAGAAGCAGGATTTCCTCTTACCGGCTCAGCGTACAGATAACAGGGATAGACTTCTCCAGTTCCGTGCAGACAATTGATTAATCTTGTCTGGTACGAATTTCCGACACAGCTCGTGTCACATAGCGACGTGGCGCTCACTCTACCGGTACTCTGTGTCAAATTGGTCATATCACAGCGCAGTTCCGTCAATAGCTGTGGATTCTACTGGTTCACGTATGTAGAGTTGGACCATGCATAAGTTTTAATGCGATTATTGATCCAGCTCCATGGTCATCGACGCAAACCACAAACCCGGTTACCCGTACAACGTTTGTCTGACTCAGAAGTTCGCACCAGTTAGGAACGGAAATTATCACGAGCTAGGAACTCCGACGAACAGTAATGTAGACGAGCACTGGGCCTATATCAAACGGGCCATGCACGTGGCAGAAGGTTTCGGCTGCAATCCTAGATCCGATGTCCATCAAAGACACTGGATTTCTCAAGAGTCATTGGTTCCAATAGAGCAAAAGCGTCAGCTGTTGAACTTAAAGGAGATTAATAAGGTGCAAAGACATCTACAAAGGCGAGTTACGAAAAGCCTCAAGAAGGTTCGCGAATATTCGTGGACCAAGGTAGCCGAAGAGATGAAAATAGCAACCGCTTCGTGCAACAGTCAAAGACCGGTCAAACTTACTTACGACATGGGCGGACAGCGAACATCATCATCATCATCGTACAGCTTTAGACAGTAGGGCAAGCCCCGCTGACCACTGCCTTTCTCATCATCTTTCACGCTGAATTAGAAAGTATGGATGTACAAGATGGACAGGGAATGGACCTACATGGGTGGGAAAAGGAAAAAATGCCCTAGTAGCCAATACACAGTCTAACTGTACAAACACACATCGACCAGTCATTCTGATTCGATAGAAAGTGACAACACGATCGCCATTGTTCGCGGTTCGCTGCCATATCCTTCAGTGTCTCCAGCCAACTGGTAGACGGATCTTTTGGACCCCAACCACGAAGACGTGAAGCACCTACTTTTCATAAGTTTGCTGCACATTTCATCATTCCTCGCTGCCACGTCATCTGTTGACTTCCACGTGGTCTCTTCCACTCCCTAGGAGGAACGGAGAATAGGACGCAGTACGGTAGACGTGTGTTTCACATACGCAACACATGCCCCAACCAACGAAGTCTACTAAGTTGGATACGCCGTGACAAAACATTCTCCGAATTAGTACCCAGTATTCGATTTCTGACCTCAGCATTGCCTACTCGGCTAATCCACCCGATCTTAGCGATGCTATGTGAACATCGGTGGTCGAAAACAAGGCGACGAATATCTTCAGCACGCAGACTCCAAGTTTCGCAACCACACAACAAAACTAAATGTACTACGGCACAGTATACACGACCTTTCAACTTCAGTGAAATATCAGGTCGGCGCCACAAGTGCTTCAGTCCAGCGTACGCCGCTCGAGCCTTGGATATACGCGTACTCACCTCTACTACTATGCTCCCATCCGTCGTCACGCTGCTGCCGAGGTAAGTGAAACGGTCGACAATTGTTAGTCCCTCCCCATCGAGCATCAAACTCGGAATCGTCGACGTCCAGTCTTGTAACATCACCTTGCACTTTGAAGGTGCAAAGCGCATGCCGAATGGAGCTACAGCTCTTGCGAGATTATCTAGTGCACGCTGAGCATGTTCCGTGCATTCGAACAAGCGGACAGCACCGTCCGCGTAATCTAGGTCACACAGCTTTCCACTATTTCCTAGTTCGACGCCTACATCCTGAACATTTTGCAGCGCACTCTCCATTATTTCGTCCGTGACGAAGTTGAACAGGATTGGAGACATGGGACATCCCAGTCGAACACCACTGGTCGTTTCGAACCGACCAGATAGTTCACCGTAGACTCTAACGCGGCCAGAGGTATGAGAATACAATGATCTCAGTAGGTTCACGAACTTCTGGGGCATACCTTTTCGATGAAGAGTACTGGAAAGCGCTGCTCGATCAACTGAATCGAAAGCGCCTTTTAAGTCTAAGAAAATCATTATTGTCGGTCGGCGATGCGTGTGACGCGTTTCAAGTGGTCGGCGAAGAGTAAAAATCTGGCCGATGCATCCTCGACCTGGGCAGAATCCAGCCTGCTGTTCGCGGGTGTTTCTCTTGCGAGCCGGTGTAAGACGGTGCAGTAGGATTGAGGCTAATACTTTGGTGATTATCGGAATTAAGCTAATCTCACGATGGTTACTACAGTCATTGCGTATTTACTTCTTGAAGATGAGAACAATCAATGACTCGTTCCATATTAACGGAATACGCTCCGCGTTCCAAATGTCACGGAGCAAGGCGGTAAGTGATTTTATCAAAACATTCCCACCCAGTTTGAAAAGAACTGGGGGAAGTTCGTCGGGACCTGCTGTTTTTTCTCGCTTTAGTGATCGAATGCGTGACTCTACTTCTACTTCAGATGGAGGCTTAAGTGATACCACCCAAGGAGCCGCAGTTGTTGATACAGGAGTAACTACACTAGCGTGCGGCCAGCTAAACTGTTCCTTGAAGTATTCAGCCCAACGGTCAAGCCTTTGCTGTTTGCTACGGATGGGTTCTCCATTTCTATTGCAAATCGTTTCACTGACCTGAGTTCGCCGTCCACCGGTGTCACGAATAAGTTTGAACAGTCTCTGACTGTTACCCGAAGCAGCGGCTATTTCCATTTCTTCGGCTACTTTGACCCACCAATTTTCGCGATCATTCCTGAGGCTTTTCGTAACTTCCTCCTGCAGATGTTTTCGCGTCTTATTCATCTCCTTACAGTTCGAGAGCTGACGCTTTTGCTTTATTATACTCAGCGACTCTTGCGAGATCCAGTGTCTCTGATGGACAACGGATCTAGGACCACAGGTAAAACCTGCTGCAACGTGCATCGCTTGTTTGATATGAGCCTAATGCTCATCTGCATTACTGTTCGTCGTAGATCCTAACTCATGTGTTAACTTCTGCTCATAACTGGTGCAAACTTCTGGATCACACATACGTTGCACGGCTAGCCGGGTTTGTGGTTTGCGATGATGACCATGGAGCTGGAGAGATAATCGCATCGAAACTAATGCATGGTCCGACTCTACGTACGTGGACCAGTAGGATCTACAGTTCTGAACAGAACTGTGCCACTGGTAGCTTACGGCGATATGGTCAGTTTGACTCAGTACCTGCAGGGTAATAGCGCCATGTCGCTGTGCGACGCAAGCTGTGTCGGAAATCGGTGCTAGACAAGAACAATCGAATGTCTGCACAAAACTGGAGAAGCCTATCCCCGTTATCTGTACGCTCAGTGGGTAAAGCACAACGCCCACCCAAACAGGCTTCTGACACACTAAGTCTGCCAACTTGTGCGTTGAAGTCGCCAGCTAGCACTACAATGTCAGAACCTTTACTGCTGCGAACGAGGGTGGCGAGGGTATCATAGAACTCATTCTGCAAGTCTGAGCTGCAGTCCGTTGGGGCGTATGCCGAGATCACAAACAAATTGCGCTTAACACAACTACCCTTTCGAACGCCAACTGACCCCTGGAGTCTTACAGCACATAAACGACTGTTAACCGGGATCCAGTCTAAAAGGGCAGCCTCAGCCTTCTCAGTCAGGACTATTCCTACACCACGTTGATCCACAGCTCGAGCTACTTCGTCTCCTGAAGTGCGCAGAAAATACCAGGAGCAGTTAGTTGAATTACACTGCTCGAATCCTGGATACGCGTTTCACTTAAGCAGCAAACATCAATCTTCAGAGAATCTATTATGAGCGCTAGGCACGCCTGTTGACCGGCCTGCATGAGTTAAAGGAGCTGAGATTCAGAGGCTGACGAGGCCTGAGAAAATGTGAGTTACGATGTACAGGATTATTCCCGACACTATTTGACAGTGAATCATTGCAAGTATCGACCGTGTTATCAGTGGGAGCATTATGGGTGGATAGATGGGGCAAAGAGGGGGTGATTAGGGACAGAAAACAAAGGTTGAATAAAAGAGAGGGAACTTTGAGCAGTAGGCCACTTATCACTACCCACCCCGCTCGATGCAATGGGCGGCGCGGTCCTGATTATCCTGCGCGACGACCGATGCAGTATGGAATTCTTTGTATTCATGCAGTTCATAGGAGATGTTGAACGGGTACTGCTAGGGTGCCCAGCCACAAAGCAGGAGAACGATTAGGGTCCTCATCCAAAGCCTTTGGTTCTAACAAGAACCCATCCGCAAGGCAGCGGGATGGCTTAGTGGAAGCCCTTTTGCTTGGATCAATTATTCTTCCACTGATTTTGCCGATTGAGTTGCCAGCTCAAATCAACCCCCAAGCTGGAGGACCAGGAGACTGGACTTTGTCTGACCTCTACCGATTGCCCTATCAGGTATGATTGCATCTCTGGCTTAAAGAAGCCATCCTGTATAGCTTATTGAGTCATAGAGGCCCGCAAGCCATCACAACACGTCAAGGTGCAGTCTCGTCGTGATGGTCAGTAAAACGATATGCGATAGAAATGGAGAGCCTATTCATGGCAAAGAGCAAAGGCTCAATCGTTGGACCGAATACTTGGAGGTGCAGTTCAGCTGGCCGCGTGGTGTTGTAGTTACTCCTGTATCAACAACTGCGATTCCTTGAGGAGTGTCGCTTGGGTCCTCATCTGAAGTTGAAGTACAGTCGAACATTCGAGTACTTAACCGTGGAATTACGAGCGATTCGGACGAACTTTCCCCGGTTGTTTTCAAACTGGATGGAGATGCCTTGGTAGAATCACTTACCACCTTACTCCATGACATTTGGAACGAGGAGCGTATTCCGTTATGAGGCGAGTCATTGATTGTACCCATCTTGAAGAAGGGACTACGCAATAATTGCAGTAATCATCGTAGGGTGAGTTCAGTTTCGAGAGTGACCAAGGTATTAGCCTCCATTTTGAAGCGCCGTCTGACACCGGTTCACGAGAGAAATGTCCGCTAACAACAGACCGGATTTCTACTGTCCGCCAATTACTTGAAACACTTCACATATATCGTCGGCCGACAATAATGGTTTTCCTTGAATTGATGGGTGTCTTCTATTCAGCTGATCAGACAGCGCCATTCAGTGCTCCTCATCGAAAAGGTATGCGTCGGGCATAATGGTTGTTTCTGACAGTTTCATCACCCGTGCTGGAGAGCCATATAGAAAGCGGATTTGTTGTTCCAGCCAATGGAATCGGTAACGGTGACCAATTCATCCAACTATATCCCGACCATAGACTATTCCCATCACGACGAGGCTGCACTTCGATGTGGTGCGATGGCTTATCTGTCTCTACGACCCAAAGAACTATGCAGGATAGCTTCCTTAAGCCGGAGATGTAGTCATGCCCCACAGGTCAATGGGTAGAGGCCAGACAAAATCCAGTCTCAGCCAGTTAATAGGCAACATCTGTTTTTAACCGCTATACCTTGGAGAGGACACTACAGCAAATAAACACGGAGAGAAACAGTTTACCGGTCTAAAAACCTCCACTAAATGGACATAGGAGCGGAGTACCTGGGGTTTCCGTCCACAGTGGGAGAAGTGATCGCACTTCATTGGGTAGCTGTTGTCTGCCTAATCTGGGCAGCCCCCATCCGAAAGGATGATGCCACGTCTACGTTCCACTTGCTCCATTTGGTGCACGAGGCTAAGGTCTGAATCCGAAAAGCGGATCGATTACAAAACACCTGCGAAGAGAAGACATTGCGTGCAAAAACCAGGTCTCACGTGATAGATCAGAAAGAGTTCCTTCACGGGTTCTCTAGCCAGATTCTTTTGCTGGGTTCACGACCCACCGCCTTGTGGGTCAGACTTCTGAGTCAAAGGTTCCGGTTAGGGTTCCCAGAGAAAAACCCATTCGATGAAGGCAGCTGTGAAGTATCATTCACATAGAAGTCTACTAGTCCCTCGGGAAACATTTGTCATCCTTCACATCCAAATTCTCAGTGGATACGAGAGAGCACGAGTCATGACCAGGAACTTGTAAATATCGGTTCGGGTTAGAACATAGAGACAGGGAGGAAAAGGAAATCGATCTTCCAACCTAAGCATTCTTTATCGAACTGCTTTCAACGTCCACACACTTTGCCAGACGGGGCAACGGGCTGCCCAAGCTATGACTCTTAAAACCTGAAGAAGATGTTTGTTGCATCTTTGAAACACGCATACAAGAGCGCACTTCAGTGTTAACACTACGCTCCCCGGATACAAACTCGGTATCTCGTTACGCTCTTCGTATGTTGTGCTATCCAGCATCTGGTGCTGCGACCCTCCGCGTCACCTTGGTATATCGCTACTACCTAACCTTACCCCCTCTTCGATTGATGGGTTCATTTCAAACCTCGCAGCAAAAGTTACGCCTTGATCCCTTGATAGATAACGTGGGACTCTTTTACCAGTCAGTTAACGTTTACTTCGTTTCGTAGGAAGATCCTCACCTATGTTCGCATACTGTTTGACTATGAACGTCGTCATCATCGTACAGCGTTAAACAACAGAGTGAGCCCCACTGACCACTGCCTTCCTCACCTTGCTGTACATAGAAATAGGAAAAATGAATATACAAGGTGAGTAGGGAGTGGACCTAAAGGGGTGGGAGGAAAAAACGCTCTAGTAGCCAACACACGGAATACATAATCTGACTGTGCGAACGCACATTGATCAATCATTCCAATTCGATAGAAGATGACAGCGCGATCGCCATATCCTCCAGTGTCTCCAACCAACAGATTGAGGGATCCTTTGGACCCCAACCACGTAGACGTGAGACACCTAGTTTTCCCCAGTTCGCTGTATATCTTATCATTTCCCGCCACCACAACATCTGTTGACCTCCGTATGGCTTCTTTCACTGCCGAGGAGGAACGGAAAACAGGGCACGCTATGGTAGACGTAGGATTGCCATATGTAACACGTGCCCCAACTAACGAAGTTTACCGCAGCACCGTACACACGACCTTTCGACTTGAACGAAATATTGGGTTGGCACCACAGTTGTTTCAGTTCAGCGTACGTTGCGCGAGCCTTGGATGTATGCGTGCTCACCTCTACCACCGTGCTGACATAAACGACTGTTTACCGGGATCCAGTCTTAAAGGGCAGCTTCAGCTGCTTCGCAGGAAGTACCTCGATGGAATAACGGGAGCAGTTGGTTGAATCACACTGCTCGAGCTCTGGGCACGCGTTTCACTGACGCAGTAGACATCAATCGATAGAGTCCATTACGAGCGCTAGGCTCGCCTGCTGACCGGACTGCATGAGTGTACGCACGTTAGAGAAGCCGAGATTCAGAGGCTGACGAGGCTTGAGAAGATGTGAGTTACGAGAGAGGTGATTATTCACGACACTATTTGACAGTGAGCTGTTGCGAGTGTCGGGCGTGTTATCAGCGGGAGTTTTATGCGTGGATAGAGAGAGTAAAGAGAGGTGGTTGGGGACAGAAGACAACAAGTTGAATAAAAGGGAGAGAATTCTGAGCAGTATGCCGCTTATCACTACCCAACCCGCTCGATGCAATGGGCAGCGCGGTCCTGATTATCCTGCGCGAAGACCGGTACGGTGTGGAATTCTCTGTATTCATGCAGTTCATGGGAGACCTTGGACGGATACTGTGAGGGGATGCAGCAGATAAGCAGGCAGACGGTTGGGATTCTCAACCAAAGCCTTTGGTTATAAACAGAACCTGTCCGCAAAGCAGCGGGAGTTGGCTGAGTTGAAGCCCATCTGGTCGCATCTATTATTCTTCCACCGATTTTTAATGACGAAGTCGCCATTTCAAATCGACCCACAACGTGGAGTGACAGGAGGTTTTTTCGTCAGTCCTCCACTCATTGACCTTCTAGGTGTGAGGCGTGCAAGCCGTCATAACACGTCAAGATGCAGTCTCATTGACTATCAGTTGGGCTGCATCTGTGAGAACAACTTGGAAACCAAGTTTTTCTGTGGCCATGCAGAATGTTATTTTTATACACTACTCAGCTTTATCCTGTGCTAAGGAGGATTTAGCACCGTATTGTTTGTCGCACAGGACATACAGAAACACCTACTTACAAAGTCATGAAGGGTGCGTAGTAGCCTACTTATTGCTCGTGAACTTGAGCCAGTTCAGTCCATTCAATCGTCAGCCTCGAAAGTATGTGCTCTGGTTTTGATTATCATCTCGCAGTACCGTTTAGTTGAAGGCAGAACGAGTAGAACCATGATTTGAAACGACGCCAAAAACAAAGGAATGAGCAGAAATCACGAAGAGCTCGAACACAACTTCACCACAGACCGCGGGACTCAGCCGAGTAACTTTATATCTCCAACCATCTGGCGGGCGAATCTCGTGGAATACAACCTAGAGGTCGAGTTTCACCGCAAACAAGACATTATTTGAACTAAGTAGATGAAGAATAATTCAGAAGGTGGAAACACTGGAATAATATCTTCACATTCAACTCAAGCTCCAAACAATGTTTTGACACAGCAGAAACCAGGTCACTCGGTGTGTTCAGTTTATTCAACCATTAACCTCAAAATGAAATAAAGGAGGAAAGAGTATGAAAGGAGTAGGAGGAGAATTACACCATTGGAATTAAGTCGATGAGGAAAGTTTATGGATGCAAGAGCGACACTGATCGCGGCATCTAGCCATATCCCCCAACGTATTTAACCATTAAGTGGGGGGGGGGGGTCTCTTAGACCCCACCTAGGAAGTCTAACACGCCCTACATGGCCAAGTCCACTAGTCAGGCTTTTCATACCGTTCTTCCGCGTCATGGACTGACTACCCTTACTCATCTTCCAATAGGTACCCGCCTCAGCAAGCAAAGCACGCCGAGGGATCCTGTCAGGGGACATGCGTAACACATGTCCCAACTGCCTTAGCACGGCGAGCTTAAGTGTTTCATTCAATGATTTGATCCCTAAACATGACTTTTCGCTGAATCTCAGCATCGCTCACACTGTGTTCCCACCAGATCCGAGTAGTGCTACGAAGACATCGGTGTTCAAGTACCGACAATCGTCGTATGTCCTCCACCCGCAGTGGCCATGTCTTCGAACCATACAGAAGCACCGGCCTGACTGCTGCAGCGTACACTCGACCCTTGATAGGTAAACAGATGTCATATCGACACCACAGATGAATCAGGTTGGCAAATGCCAAGCGAGCCCTCTGTATACGCAGAGACATTTCATCCGCTATCCGACCTCAGGGTGAGATGCGGCTACCCAGATAACAGATCTCGTCTACCACGTTTATAGTCTCCCCAGACATTGAAAGGTTTGGCGTTGGATCAACCCCAAACCGAGGACTTTCGTCAACTCCAGTAAAAGTGCTGGGCCACCGTCTTTGGAAATAGACGGAGGCAACCCATCCAGTCCGGCAGCCTTATGTCGGTAGAGAGAGCTAATCTCACCTGAAGAGGACAAAAGTCAAATAAACTTCTTCTCAAAATGCTCCGCCTAGCGAATTAGACAACGCTCTTGCGTTTGAATCGGTGAGCTGTTCGCTTTTTTGATCAATTCGCTAACGCCTGGTTTTGTCTAATCAGATGGAAAATTTTGCGACTGTCGCCAATCGCCTCAGCTTTTCCATCTCCCTACACTTCGCAACCCACCACTGCTCACAGTTGTTTCTCAGGCTCCGAATCAGTTGGCGTTTAAGGCGTCTCCGTGCCTCGTTATATCTAGAATCCGGAGGAATCGTTGTACGCACATCTAACACTGCAACTGAGGATGCAGATATCCATCGTTTCTGTGTGTGTTGGACCTTGGGTAGCATCAGCAGCTGCACGTAGAGCCTGTTTGATCTCTGTCCAACGCTGTTCTGGATCTTGGGCACTTTGCTGCGTCCAAGTCAGACAGTTTACTGCCTGAACAAAGATTGACGCCGATATTCTCACACGAGGATAGGACTTTCTCAAGAAACAATTCAACCACAAAATTGAGGAGGAAGGGTGAAAGAGAGCAACTTTGGCGAACATCACTTTCCCTGGTGAACTCGAGAGAAAGATCGGTTCTATTCGCTATGCCCCTGGAGAGGACACTCCAGCGAATAAACACGGAGAGAAACAGTTTACCGGTCTAAAAACCTCCACTAAATGGACATAGGAGCGGAGTACCTGGGGTTTCCGTCCACAGTGGGAGGAGTGATCGCACTTCATTGGGTAGCTGTTGTCCGCCTAATCTGGGCAGCCCCCATCCGAAAGGATGGTGCCACATCCACGTTCCGCTGGCTCCATTTGGTGCATGGGGCTAAGGACTGAATCCGAGAAATGGATCGATAACAGAGCACCAGCGACGACAAGAAGCTCCTTCACTCGGCGTGTCCTGTTACCGTACTTCCTGCAGAACTACATTCACGCCGCGAAATGAAAGCTACGTACTGACAATCCAGCGGTATTGTTCTGGAATATTTGCATGTGAAACGAAATGAATTGGTTAGTTCACTACGACCGGTGAAGTTATTGTTACAAATATGAAATCCCGCCGTTCCCTTAATATTCCCACGGTTACGCATGAATGTAGTGGATCATAAGTGTTAATCATAAGAGACTGTTACATTAGTAGATGTAACCGACAGTTATGACTCTGAAACTTGGAGTGGGGAATCACATTAGATCCTTATAATTCCAGGAATGGTAACGAACCAGATGAAGAGAGAACTGTCTACTAATAGGCTTGACTTTAAGTGAAATCGGCTGACCTAGATTTCGGGTAGGACTGTCGTTATCCAGCGCAACATCACCGTACCTGTTCGTGCTTGAGTCGATTGCATGAGCTGGTTCTGGACTCTGTCCGTTATAGTGAATGAGTCTTTGGAGTAACTATTTCGTTTTCGGTGACAAAAAACTGTGGTTCATCATTGATTCAATCCCTCGGCAGGTTAGGTTCTATCTTACGCGCCGCATAAACACTCAGTAAAGGAAGATGGTTCTAAAATCAGAAAAACCCACTACTATTAACGGGGAGACGGAATTCGGACTTTGTGTACGAATGTGTTCCGTCTCCAATTTCGCTGTAAACATACGCGATACTGACTGGGTTAAAAGGAGACCTGACAACAGGACTCTTTGATTCGTATTGGAGTGAATAGATTCGATTAAATTCACACGCACAGGTACTTGGACTATAAAATGCAAGTAGACCAGAGTAAAAAAAAATCACATGTGCAAAGCGAATTTCGAAATAAAAACCGGTCTATTATTAGATGTGTCGCGTGCAGATGCGGCGGAAGGAGCATACATCACGGAAACAAGGACCTACTACACCATCGAGGGTAACTGGTGGTTATGAATCATGAGAGAGGAATATAAGAGGCCCAATACGTTAGGCTTGTTAACGTGCCGAGAGATAGTCGTTCATGATTGACAACAGGACAGAATCATTGCTAGTTCAGCCAACAAATGGTCGGTTTTCCACCGCTTAAGCAAGAGGTTTCTAGCTAATACCGCACAATATGTGCACTCATGTTAACGGTGGGGAATACTGACCAATTTGTTATTGCGTAGCAGTGTAATTGGCCCGCAGTTAGTTAAACGAACCAACTGGAACGCGACACAACGGGATGATTTACCAGTCTGCCGAAATTTCGGCATTTATCAGATTGACTCAGTCAATAATCGGTGTATTTATGAACATAATTACATGGGAATTTCAGCGATACCAGCATTTATTCCTTGTGGCGTTTTGTAGGGAACGGGTAGTCTTCATAGTCAAGGTCGGCATTACTGTCACCAGTATCACGATGATGACCATCATCACTACCATCGTTCTCAAATTCTTCTTTACCCCCTGAGTCGATGTCTTCATCACGTGATGTCCGTAAAGCGGCACCACTTCTTGCTTGTATTTTCAAACGGGCTTCTTTCAGCTTCTTGCGTTGAAGTCGATTCTGTTCTTTTCGATGCAACTTCCAGATTTCACGATCTTTTTTGTCCACAACTTCGCGCAAATATTGCCGTTCACGTTCCACATCTAGTCGTTTCGTTGTATCATCCGGCGAGGTTGCAGCCTCAGTAGATTGTTCTTTCTGATTGCCCAATACCTCCTTCGGCAAGACGGGCACACCTCCGACCGTTTTGCTGATGGGCTAAAGAAAACACGGACAGATTGAAGATAAAATCAATAATTTTGTCAGAACACGGCGGCTCACGAAATCAGTGGGCTTGGATATTGATTTGGAAAACAGGAACCTCATGATACATTAAAATGCGAGAAAATAGTATCCTTAACCGAATGCACGCGTGTCCAATGTCCGCTCTGCTTTGGACTAAAGCAATTGTGACATCTCACTGAAACCAAAAGGTTGTGTGAGCGGTATCCTAGTCTGATCAAGTGTGGTGTTCCATTATGAAAAATAGCAGTGGAGCTTGGAAGGTGTTCGGTAAATTCAGACTTTCGACCACCGCCTGCCTACGAACTCTAGCAAGAATGGGATGGAGCAACAAGGTTAGAAATAACGAAATTATGCGCCTTGTGTTTGGCGCGTCTCATTTTTTATTCGATATTCGCGTATGAGTACAGTAGGAGACATATCCCGTGTATACAAGAGCCCACTGTGACCAAGAACTAGCCACCACGGTTCTGCGAATCGGAGTACGGTAGCACATAAAATCTCAATGAATTAGCCGTAGTAATGTTATCGGATCAAACGGAAATTAGTAGACTCTGCTGGTTGGGATACATGGCGGTAAAGTAGCTACTACATAGCACTGTTTGCAGTGTGTCTGTATCAGGATGAGGGAAACCAAGTATAGTTAAAAATTATGCGGAGAACAGGTGATGAAGTTTCACAGAGAGAGCGCTTCTTGTCTTCCTAATTAGGGATCAGAAGCTCTCATTACCAGCTTGTCTGAAACTGTGAACAGTGTCCATTTCATTGTTAATTTCTGTCAGCACACATATTCAGAATGCACCGGCGACCAGGCCGTTTGTGGTAGCTAGAATAGCAAGCGTTTCATTGTTATCCCTTCTGCATCTGAGTTCATATCTCTCAAACTGGGAAATCATTCTTCGCCTTTATCAGTGGTGAGCAAAACGATATTCAATGAAGTACGTCTTGCTGACAATGATGAAAAGGAGAAAAAGTCCCATTTTTTTGCAAGCTCGTTCCGTCAAATGAGCATTCCTCAGTGCAACAGGTAAACTACAGGTAAGTGAGTGTTTTTCCAATCGTAAGATCGAAGTCATGGTGTTGCTGTTACATATTACTGTAATGATACCCATCACTAAAATGACCGAGAAACAACAATGTCACATTCATAAAGTTCTACTTAGTCTCACTGTTTGTTTAATCGAGGATGAGCTGACCAAGGTACCCGATGAGATAAAAATATTGAACCGTGCCAGGTCATACGGTAAACTAGCTACCTCGTAGGCAACTAAGTGTTGTCGTTTCCGTTACAACTGAGGGCGGATTATTTTGGGGAAAACTCCGGCTTTAAATAGGGATATAAGAGTAGATTGATCGCCTCTTAGAAGTCACTGACATTGGAACTCACTTGACCGGTTTCATCAAACACCACTTTGCTGTGCGTACGAATATTGCGACGTAATTCACTTTTGGCGCGTTGTATACGTGTTCGCTGAATACCGGGAGAGGGATAAAGTGAAACGAAGCAATATGCACGGAATCGTTTGGAGAACTGGTACAATTTTCACTGATTATTTACAACGGACCGTTAAAGCAAATTACCACGGTATCCATCTTTGTAGTGACTGAGGTAAGCGCGACTTAAAGGCCGTTGAACGGGAGACAGAAAATAAAAGCCGAGATGAAATGTAACTGAAACATTCTAGCTGACGTTGTGTGCTACCAGACATTTTTTTACACCGGGTTAAGAACAACCATGGCGCCAACGCAACAACAAAGGATTACAAAGTCAGTGGGGAATCATATAACAAGTAACAATATTTTGTTTAAATTTTCGCCGTACGCGTTTTGTAAATCTTTTGTCTGTTTTTCAGTTGTTTATAGTGAACGGGAAATCAGCAGACAGGCCATACAGCATCCGCGCGACTGCATTTAGTTTTGAGCCATATCTGTCAGCGTCTCCAAACAACGGAAATTTTCCCATCTCTGGCCTCAACAAGAAACGCGGGAAGCACCAACCGAAGTCAATGCCGAAGCTAACTTCTTCATTCCCCTGCGTCAGGCCACAGCCTGACCACCGCGCCGCTTCTTCCAGCCTTGCCCAGCGCGTGCAAACAGAGTACGAAAAGGTAAAAAACGGACAGGCACACGCGAAACACGCCCGAGCCATCAAAGGCGATGTAGAGCGATTATCCCGGTCATAGGGCGACTATCAACACCGAACACACGACGACGATTAAATGTGAAGAAAAATACCGATTGACGGTCAGTCAAGCGACCGAAACAAGCGAGGCATTCAACCAGGGGTCAAAAATGATTTGTATAAACTGTTTACTTAGTTATTTATCACGCAACTTCAACGTTCAACTCACCATAAAAATCAAAGGTTTTGCGTTCGGATTGCTAGGAATCATCGCCAGTGTATGACCACCGAGTTCTGAACTTGAGCTAGAAACCGACTGGCGGGATTTACATTAGCACTAATTGAATCAACCACAGCCATTTCAAATAGAGTATAAGAACACAGTTTGCAGACTTTCCATATTCATTAAGGCTAGCAGAGTGTTCAAATCCATGCTCTACATTGCGTGCTGGATCGTGAACGCAGTGAAAACTAGAGATCCGAAGGAAATAAGAACCCACTGCTTCCACCGGGATGAGAGACTGGTTAAAACTTGATCAAATAAGAACGATGCTGCATGCCGCCAGATATGACAGAAAAAGGCGGGTTTAAAACCCAGACGGATGGGTATTTTGTCCCGGGATCCCTGTGCGGACGCATTGTACAATAAACCTGATCATTATCCGATGAGGTCATAAACGGTACATTTTACTAAATAAGATAGTTTCGCGCGAAACAGAAAAGATGAACCAGACGACGAAATCATGTCTTGAGTGCGCGAACATGAGATTCTAATCCCATACCACTCAGAACGAAAACACAGAGCTAGACAACCGACATCAGGTGGTCATCGTTATGGAGAAAAGTGCCTCGAAGTTCGAACAAACAGCCTCGTGAATAGCAGCACAGGTTACATTAGGGTCATTATTGCGGTTGAATTCTAATGGGAGAAGTTATATTCCGTGATCACGTAGCTCAAAGTTAAAGCTATCGATTCCCCTGCACCGAGATCGTTTAGTCAGATGACCCATTCCCTGCGGGACCCATGTATCAGGAATCAATCACTAAAAACGAGGGATAGGTTCAAGAAATTACCTTTTTAGATGAGATGTTGTCGATATTAGCTGTCTGCTCGGAGCTCGTCTTCTTACTGTTCTTTGCCTCCGAATCTGACTGATTGGACTCACTGGAGCTGTCAACCAAATCCAGTAATTTTCGCTTTGCGCTCTGTTGGTCGGTTTCACCCAAAACAGAGATATACTGTGGCTTGCGGAGCAAAAATCCATCACTTTCATCACGTTCACTACCAGACCCGTCGGGGAATGCAGGAATATCTCTGCTCAACGCGTTCAGTGTAGGATCCCAGGAGACAGTGGTCAACTGTTTGACCGAGTTTACTGGTGTGGAAACACTAGACATCCATGCAGAAAAACGTTTGGGGAATTCCGGGAGCGATGGCAAACCTGTGATGTGCAAATGAAACATCGAATAGGGAACTTGTGAACTGAATAACCAAGCTCACGCTTATTTCCATCAAAACTACTGACGTGTTTCATCTGACATCATGGTATATGAAGGACAGAGGACTTAGAAGAGTGACTTGCTTATTTTCATGAGTAGACGCTGACACAGAAAACCGCAAGATCTGACCCAATGGTGAGTTGTGGTTGGTAGAGTTCGATTGATTAGAGTGATGTGGCCGCCAGCTAGTGGCGTGCGTAAAAATGATGCGGTAGATGAGTACGTCCACTGGACCCCATAACCAACACAATATAGCCGTGTGCGACTGGAATAAAAAAACTGTGAATCAAGACACAATAATGATGAACCCGGAACTGCAACTATTCGGCAAACTTACCGAGTGACGCGGCGAACGCAGGTAATGGGAGTGCTGATGGGTCAAATATGCTGCCAATGCCAACTTTTCGCCTGCCCGGGGCACCGGCACCAAGACAGTAATCATTCAGATACGCATTAAATGCATAACGAGCTGCTGTGGCCAATTCGGGCTTTGCTGCAAGCAGGGCTGGAGCTCGACCAGAGACTGGATGACCGACCTGAGCATCGGAAAATCTGTTCGAGAACGGTCGAACAGTCGGTACCAAAGTAATCCCCCCATCAAGAACGCGGGAAAACACACCAGCAAGTGAACAAAAATGATATAAATTGACGTGAACGGAGGGTTGAAAAAAATGTGACAGTAGTGAAACCAAAACTAGATGCAGCAAGTGCATTGTCGAAAGACATCCTGCAAGTACGTTTTGTACCTATGTGTCCAACCGATGATCATGCATATAAAGCTAGTGTGTCATACGTTTTTTTTTGGTTCTGTCATAAAAGAGAGCAATGGAAGCGGCGGATCTCACCGGTCAGATGCACTATTGGGGACAACCGGTGGTCTTAATGCCAAACACTAAAATAATGAACCACAGATGACTCAAGTAGATTAGGTTAGGTTGAAGCAAACATTGACTGCTCACTTCTGTTCTTTCAACTGCACATTCCGATCTCGTAAGAGATCCAACAAACCGGTTTCCGAAGGGAGCAGAAATGTGATTGCACGCCCGGCATTCCCGATTCGGGCAGTTCGACCGACTCGGTGCACGTAATCATCCAGCTCACGCGGACAGTCAAATTGAACGACCCAATCCACAGCGGGAAAGTCTGTGGGAGCAAAAAGAGTGACAAAGAACGGACAGTTGGATAGTATTCTTATTCGAAAACCCATCGGCATTTTTCGCATCGTTGAGTCGTGTGCTGTTAGGCTCGTCCGGGAGTGACCAACGAAATTAGTTCAGTGATTAAAATCAGAGCAGCACATGTGTATCAATCGGATGGGGATAACACATTATTGGATATTCACCTGCGTTATTCGCACCCGGTTGGCCATACTGCGATATCTCAGTTGGCAGAGAAACTGCTCAACAAGAGGAAGTTCGCCGGTTCATGGCGTGAACTTTGGGATACGAAAAACGCAAGTGAATCCTCCATTACCTACATCATTCTGGCTCCTTGTGTCATCAATAAACTCTGTGGTTTTTATTGCTGAAGAGCTAGACAACTAAATGAGAAGGAAAAAAAATCAAAAGTATGACAGTTGTTTTGTTCGAACTTAAGCGGTTCGTCATACTTTGTGGTGGATATGCTTTTGTTTTACCATATCAATGGTGTTTTCTGACTGATCAGCTGGAGAATTGTTTGGCACATTAAATTGAGCAATCTGGAAGACACGGGCCCATTGGCTGATGACTGGAGGTTGTGACGAACGCAATGTGAACATTTTCGGACACTATCTGCAATGGAGCACAAATCAGGCCACCCAGCTTGCGTTCTTTCGTCGCACCATTGGTCCGGCGGCGCTTTGCATTATCACTGGCTTTTCATACGATTCCAATGAGGATAGTGGTGACCGGAAGATGGTTATGCGTAAACTCGGATAATAGTGTCTCCATGAATGCAACGAAACACACGAGCATTTTATTTTAATCAAGGGACACAAAAGCCTGATGAGTCCTGTCTCTTTTGTGTTGTCGTTAAGATCACTAGAAAGATTGTGCAATTTTTGCATCTGTCTACAAGAGAGTCTCGTGCGAGACCGGATAGTGATTAGATTACACGAATATACGGTGATTGAAAGGTTGTTGGAGATTGCGAAAGTAACGGTCCAACAGTGCGTCAACATCGGTCGAGGTAAGGAAACAGTTAAAAAACGCATGGAGACTCTGAGTGCGTCAGAACGGCGTCTTCTGTACAGAATAAAATGAGAGACACGAACCACACTAAAGACAAAGTTCCGGTTATGTGGCATACTACACTTCGCGGGAAGAGACAACTGTTCAGCCTGATAAAGAGTTTATGATAACCGCAAGCGCGGTTCAGGGAACTATAAACCATGCACCGGGCGCGGTGGCTTTCGCTTCTAGTTCCTGGCGGCAACCACGAGGAGAAAAGAGTATCGAATGAATAGAAAAAATATAAACATAGGCATCAACTCAGTAAGCAAGTTTGTGGATACAGGAGCGCCACTGACTGCGACACCTAGCCCTATCTCTAAATGTATTAAACGATAGAGTGGGAGGACCTCTTGGACCCCACCCAAGAAGTCTAACACGCCCCACATGGCTTTTTATACCTTTCTTCCAGGTCAGGGATTGACCACCCTTATTCATTTTCTAATCGTGACTCTCCTCAGCTAACATTGCATGTCGAGGAATCCTGTCAGGGGACATGCGCAACACATGTCCCAACCATCTTAGCCTGGTGAGCTTAAGTGTTTTATCTAATGATCTGGTTCGTGAACCTAGGACTCTCCGCCAAACCTTAGCATCTCTTATACGGTGTTTACACTAGATTCGAGCAATGCTACGAAGAAACCGGTGTTCAAATACCGTCAATCTTCGTACATCTTCCACCCAGTGACCATGTCCCCGGACCAGAAATCGGTGCGATCGCTGACTCACACCAACTATTGGTCTATATCAAACCGAGGAGTTTTGCCAACACCAGTAACAATGTTGAGCTACCATCTTTGAAAATAGACCCATCTGGTCCGTCAGCTTTATGTCTTTTAGGACAGCCTCGTTATATCTGGGATTCAGAGGAGTCGATCTGCGTGCATCTAACAGTGCAACTGGGGATGCATATATCCATAGTTTCTGTGTGTGCCTGGCTGTTGGACCTTGAGCAGCATTAGCAACCTAAAAGACCCTCCTGGATCTTTGCCCATCGTTCATCTGGATCGTCGGTATTTGACTGCATCGATAACCTGGCGGATTATTCCGCTGGGAAAGCAGATCGATGGTTATTGTTCAGTAGCAGTCACAGGGTATGGTTGACTCTAGCTTCGGCTTTGTTTCGGCCACCAACGAGAAGTAGGCTGAAACGCGCGCAAGTCAAAGCGTGATCAGTGCCTGTTGACATGGATCTAAATGATCACCACTTAATTCGATCCGCACCGATGGTCACCGGTAGCAATGTGGTCGATCTGAGTCGAACGCTGCGAAAATACAGGAGGACGCCAAGTTAGTTGGTGCCGCTTTCTGTGCGAGAATAGGAATAATCTATGGTCATGACATGGATGAGTCTGTCACCATTATCGATTTGATCGGCTGGAACACTAATTCAGTCTCCCATATGCCTTTCCGTCTCATCTAGGCGTCCAACTTGAGTACTGAAATGGCCAACAACAATAATTTTGTCCATAAAACACATGCTGCAGAGCAGTTGAGACAAATCTCGGTAGAATTTGCCTTTGGCCTCAGGAGAGCTGCAGTCAGTTGGAGCATACATAGAAACGACAAACAGGGATCGACGTTTAAGTCTATTGCTGTTGCTGCACAGAACCATCCAGCTGAACTGCACACAGATAACTGTTGACCGAGATTCAGTTGGGCAGTACACGCTCAGCTTCTATGCTTAGAGCGATGACAACACCAGGCTGACCACGAGCACTAGACACTGTATAACGCGATACGCGGAGAGTGAAAGAAGAATCCGAGCTGAAGTTAGGTCTTGTATGTGTTTCGGAGACGACACATCCATGCTGAAGGTTTCAAGAGTTCCAGTTAAGGTATCCTGTTGCAGCGTATCACAAAATGTGTGAACGTTGAAGGCAGCTAAGTGAATAGAGTGTCTAGTGCCTGAGAATAGACTCTCTGTTTTCCCGTTTCCAAGTTATTGCCCTCACACAGAGGTACAAGTTGTCGGTCACGACTCGTTGTAGCTCCTTTTGTAGATTCACAGTTGGGATATGAACGATGAAAAACAGATTTCAGGACATTCTGACCCCAGACTTCGACTCAGAAGTCGTATCCACGAGGCGATGAGTGTCGACCCAGCACAGGGACGTGACCGAAGTAACATGGGTCTGAGTATTTCTGGTCTACCTGAGTGTCAACAAATCCGTTGTGAATTGCCAACTGAATGCTCCGTTTTACTTTTCTACTGTTCTCGGTTTTGTTGTTTATTGTTAGTACGAATTTCATAGAGATCGTCCGCTTTTCAGATGCTGTTCATCGATTAAATTTTATCATCGGGCGCCACGTATCTTCCAAAATGAACGGTTTAGTGATTGTCTATAAAACCAATCCAAACTGTTCCTAAGCTCCTTGGTTAAACAGTGATAGGCAAGTTGAGATACAGTAAGATCAGTAGTGGTCGTTTGGTATAAAGGGCCGCAATTCGACGGCCTGAACCCTTATCCCTTCCAGTTTGCCGTACCCATACTTGAGCATTAGAGTCTAGCTGACTTCCAGATTACTCTAAGTTGTGCAATGTCTGGAACGTACTTGTTATAGAGTGAATCTAGTGGCGTCGGCTGTTCCAGACTGTTAATTCGAGAGTGGCGTTCCATTGTATAGATATGGTCGCAGATACAATGGAAGGTTAGGCAGAGATCAAACCGGCGGTGGTCAAACGATCATCATTGTGGAATTCAGACGTCCCAGGACTTCCAAACCGGAGCCCACCAAGAATTGGGCCGCCAATTCAGCACGGGAACGTGACCGAAGCACCTGTAAACGGACTTATTGTGGTCTGTCACGCGAGACCTGGTTGCAGTTTCTATCCTTTTGTGTTCACTGCTGCATTATTATAGATCTGTCTATGGGATTCAGGCGTTAACCCCATGCACCCAATGCAGTACCGGAAAATGAACAGGGAAGCATCCATTGCCACTGAACCCCATTTAATGTGCTGGCCTTCGTTGCGTCGTCGATCCCGAGTGCGTACTGTCTTAGTGCACACACACACATCTCCTCCATCAAACAATTAGTTAGCTGACCTCTGTTTGAGGATTAGCTATCGCTTGTCGCTGCACTATGCATCAAATTTCCTTGTTAACACGGCTGACTTCACCAGTCTATTATTTAACACATTGTGACTGATTTACACTTTTCAATGGGCGAGAAAAAGTTATGACGCTAAAGTCGACAATATCTGGTTTTCTGCACGAATGGTTCGCGTCAGGGTCTTTTTCAATAAGATTTTATGTGCCCTCAAGGTATTTTACATGCGCCGTACGGATCTTATTTTTCAATCTGTCACTATCGTAACAGATCCGACTTTTCAGCTGTCCGATAGATTCAGACGGAATTGGTGTCGATGGCGTTAACTTGTTGCCGCATGCAATGAGGCTGTCGGAAAGCAATCTGGACCATTGGCTTCTTAAATTTTAGATTAGATTAACTCTTTGTGAACTTCCGGGGGTTCGACCGCATGCTGGTATTTATCCGTCAATAATCTTGGTTTCACTGCAACTTTCACTGGTGAGAATTGTCAGTATAAAAATGAAGTCTAGGCAGTTAGGCCTACTGATAAGCGTAGAAAGTAACCAGGTGCAGAATGCAGTTTGAATGGGGGTTAGACATGCCTACCATACCTGTTTTTATAATTGTTATTGTTGCGTTGGCACCCCCTAATCTCAATCCGGTGTACATACCCTGGTCCTTCAAAATTGATAACTCTTATGGTACTGTGTATTATCTACCTCTTTTAGATGATCATAGAGAGAATTACCACTCCTTATTCTTGCATCATACAATCGTGGCGAAACGAACTTAAGGGAATGAAACAGCAGCCGATCAGACGTTTTTCGCCACTTGATTTTCTTTGAATGATCTTTCATGCCTAATTAGGCTTTGTTGGTCGGGTGAGTCAGAATGAACATTATCATCATTTACTGTGGAGGGCACGTCTAACAGGAAGAAATAGACTGCAATTCCGGTCTTAGAATGGAAACAAAACCAAAAATACCGACCGACCGGAGCCGAAACCTTGTCACTTTCGTCATTACATCAGACAATGCTCGTAGAGAAATTCAAACTGGGGTGCATAAATGCGATTGAGAACATGCTCGACAATTTCAACAACATCTGATGGGAAACGGAATAGAGTCACATCCAGACAAGATGCATGACTTACCTAAGCCTCTTTCGGCCACATTTGTTGCTAAAAGTACACAGCCTGTCGGAGTGCCGGCAAATCGGTCGTACACTTTGAACCGTTTTAGTTGTAACATATTCCCACGCATTTCCATTACGCGGAAATATGGTCGGAGTTTCTGGAATAGTTCGTACGTGTACCGTACCTGAAATGAATAATTGCATGCAAAAATGAGTAAGATGAGTCAACGTCCATTGTTTTGTATATCTGATTCACCATATTTGTCAAGAGGGAGAATGAATCTCTTCCCTTGAAAAAAGGTAAGTGTCGAGCATTTCCTGGGGAAATCATGAATTGGGTGAGTCTGTTCGCTATGGCTTTCCTGATACCCGTTCAAAATATTTCGCACACTTCTCTCACCTCATTGACTTACTTCAACGGTTGTGCAAGGGTTTCACGAACAAAATTCAACGGGCCAAGATGGACAACAAATTACGGAAACCTCTGAAAAGCAGTATCCGTGTTTAGCGGTGTTGCCCTTTCTTCGGATCGCAACCAACATCAGTGATTCGACTACCCTCTGTGCCGCAAGTACGTAAGTGATGCAATTTAGACGAGGACGGTTTCACAAATTTATCATCCAGTTGTGCTATAAAAGTATTTTTCATTACTCCGCTCTCAATCTGTAAAAAGTAAAGCAGTACCCAACCTAAACAGTTCAGGGGTCAACGAGCAGGAAAGGCCATGGTTTTACATGACAGACTTTCACTGGATCCAACACCTAAAAAAGCACTGTCAGAAAGTTCCGACACCTTTCTTTTCGGACCCGAGGACCAGAACAGTTTAGAGCACTACAGCGACCAGATCCTCACTTGTGCACCATTATGTATTTCTCATAGTTTATAGTGATCCCTTGCTAGTTTCCAAGATTACTGAATAAGGACTACAGAACGTTATGTTGTGATCCGACGAGACTGCACATTGACGTGGTGTGATGGCTTGCGCGCCTCTATGACCCAATAAGCTATACAGGATGGCTTCTTTAAGCCGGAGATGCAATCATACCTGATAGGGCAATGGGTAGAGGCCAGACAAAGTCCAGTCTCCTGGTCCTCCAGCTTGGGGGTTGATTTGAGCTGGCAACTCAATCGGCAAAATCAGTGGAAGAATAATTGATCCAATCAAAGGGGCTTCCACTAAGCCATCCCGCTGCCTTGCGGATGGGTTCTTGTTAGAACCAAAGGCTTTGGATGAGGACCCTAGTGATTCTCCTGCTTTGTGGCTGGACACCCTAGCAGTACCCGTTCAACATCTCCCATGAACTGCACGAATACAAAGAATTCCATACTGCATCGGTCGTCATGCAGGATAATCAGAACCGCGCTGTCCATTGCATCGAGCAGGGTGGGTAGTGATAAGTGGCCTACTGCTCAGAGTTCTCTCTCAATAGTGTCGGGAATAATCCTGTACATCGTAACTCACATTTTCTCAGGCCTCGTCAGCCTCTGAATCTCGGCTCCTTCAACGTGCATACACTCATGCAGGTCGGTCAGCAGGTGTGCCTAGCCCTCACAATAGATTCTCTGAAGATTGATGTTTGCTGCTTAAGTGAAACGCGCATCCAGGATTCGAGCAGTGTAATTCAACTAACTGCTCCTGGTATCTCGTCGAGGTATTTTCTGCGCACTTCAGGAGACGAAGTAGCTCGAGCTGCGGGTCAACGTGGTGCAGGAATAGTCTTGACTGGCAAGGCTGAGGCTGCCCTTTTAGGCTGGATCCCGATTAACAGTCGTTTATGTGCTGCGACTCCAGGGATCAGTCGGCGTTCGAAAGGATAGCTGTGTTAAGCGTAATTTGTTTGTGATCCCGGCATACGCCCCAACGGACTGCAGCTCAGACTTGCAGAATGAGTTCTATGATACCCTCGCCACCCTCGTTCGCAGCAGTAAAGGTTCTGACAATGTAGTGCCAGCTGGTTGCACAAATTGGCGAACTTAGTGCGTCAGAAGCTTGTTTAGGTGGGCGTTGTGCTTTACCCGCTAAGCGTACAGATAACGGGAACAGACTTCTCCAGTTTTGTGCAGACATTCGATTGTTCTTGTTTGGCATCAATTTCCGACACAGCTCGTTTCGTACAGCGACATGGCGCTCTAACTCTACAGGTATTTTGAGTCAAATTGATCATATCGCCGTAAGCTACTGATGGCGCAGTTCTGTTCAGAACTGTAGATCCTACTGGTCCACGTACGTAGAGTCGGACCATGCATTAGTTTTGATGCGATTATCTCTCCAGCTCCATGGTCATCGTCGCAAACCGCAACCCCGGTTAGCTGTGCAACGTATGTGTGATTCAGAAGTTAGCACATGAGTTAGGATCTACGGCAAACAGTAATGTAGATGAGCATTAGGCTCATATCAAACAGGCGATGCACGCATGTTGCAGCAGGTTTTGCCTGTGGTTCTAGATCCGCTGGCCGTCACAGACACTGGATCTCGCAACAGTCGATAAGCATAAACGAGCGAAAGCGTCAGCTCTTGAACTGTAAGGAGATGAGTAAGATGCGAAAACATCTGCAGAAGGAAGTTACGAAAAGCCTTAAGAATGATAGCGAAAATTGGTGGGTCGAGATAGTCAAAGAAATGGAAACAGCGGCTGCTTCAGGTAACAGTCAGAGACTGTTCAAACTTATTCGTGACACCGGTGGGTGGCACATCCAGGCCAGTGAAACGATTCGCGATAGAAATGGAGAACCCATCCATGGCCAACAGCAAAGGCTTGACCGTTGGGCCGAATACTTCAAGGAACAGTTTAGCTGGCCGCACGCTAGTGTAGTTACTCCTGTATCAACAACTGCGGCTCCTTGGGTGGTATCACTTAAGCCTCCATCGGAAGTAGAAGTAGAGTCATGCATTTGATTACTAAAGCGAGAAAAAACAGCAGGTCCCGACGAACTTCCCCCAGTTCGGGACGCCTCCGACATATTCGCCACCTGTTCTTTTGTCTGTGGCCCTCGTTTGGTTCGTTCGTTCGCCTTGATGTTCACGCCGTTCCCTCGCCCCAGCATTCCCTGTTACAGTATGCAGCGAGTCATTGATTGTTCCCATCTTCAAGAAGGAAATACGCGATGACTGTAGTAACCATCGTGGGATTAGCATAACTCCGATGATCATCAAAGTATTAGCTTCGACTTTGCTGCGCCGTCCTACAGCAGCTCGCGAGAGGAACACCCGCGAACAGCAGGCTGGATTCCGCCCAGGTCGAGGATGCATCGACCAGATTTGTACTCTTCATCGACTATTTGAAACGCGTCACGCGCGCCGCCGACCGACAATAACAGTTTTCTTAGACTTGAAAGGCGCCTTCGATTCAGTTGATCGAACAGCGCTTTTCAGCGAAAAGCCGCAGAAGTTCGTGAACCTACTGAGATCATTGTATTCTCATACCTCTGGCCACGTAGGAGTTTAAGGTGAACTATCCCGTCGGTTCGAAACGAACAGCGATGTTCGACAGGGATGTCCGATGTCTCCAACCTGTACAACTTTGTCATGGACGGAATAATGGGGAGTGCGTTGCAAAATCTTCAGGATATGGGCGTCGAACTAGGAAATAGTGGAAAGCTATGTGACCTATATTACGCGGACAACGTTGTCTGCCTGTTCGAATGCACGAAACATGCTCAACGTGCACTAGATGGACTCTCAAGAGCTGTAGCTCCATTCGGCACTTTCTAAATGTAAAGTGATGTTACAAGACTGAACGTCAACGATTCCGAGCTTGATGCTCGATGGGGAGGGACTAACAATTGTCGACCGTTTCACTTACCTCGGCAGCAGCGTGACGACGGATGGAAGCATAGTAGTAGAGGTGAGCACGCATATATTCAAGGCTAGAGCAGCGTACGCTGGACTGAAGCACTTGTGGCGTCGATCTGATATTTCACTGAAGTTGAAAGGTTGTGTGTATTGTGCCGCAGTGCATTCAGTCTTGTTGTATGGTTGCGAGACTTTGAGTCTGCGTGCGGATGATATTCATCGCCTTGAGGTTTTCGACCACCGATGTTTACATAGTATCGCTAGGATTGGGCGGAATAGCCGAGTGAGCAATGATGAGGTCAGAAATCCAATATTGAGTACTAATTCGGAGACCTTTCTGTCACAGCGTATCCAGACTTCGTTGGCTGGGACACGTGTTACGTCTACCAAACCACGTGGAAGTTAACAGATGATGTGGTAGCGAGGAATGAGAAAATGTACTGCAAACTTATGAAAAGTAGGTGCTTCACGTCTTCGTGGTTGGGGTCCGAAAGATCCGTCTACCAGTTGGCTGGAGACACTGAAGGATATGGCAGCGAACCGCGAACAATGGCGATCGTGTTGTCATTTTCTATCGAATCAGAATGACTGATCGATGTGCGTTTGTACAGTTAGGCTATGTATTCCGTGTGTTGGATACTAGAGCATTCTTTCCTTTTCCCACCGCTTTAGGTCCAGTCCCTGTCCATCTTGTATATTCATACTTTCTATTTCAACGTGCAAGATGTTGAGAAAGGCAATGGTCAGTGGGACTTGCCTTGCTGTTTACTGCTGTTTGACGATGATAATGATTTTTCGAGTCTCCCCGTTCAAACTGAACGGATCTCGTAAGTGCAATCAATGCTTTGCTAACCCCTCACATCCTCCATGAGTAGATCTCTCTTTTTGTCGATCAGCACGATATTTTATTTGTTTCCCCAGTTAAATTATCTCTTTGGGAAACCCTTTTAACTCTGAAACCATGGTTCCTCTCTGTGAAAGCCAATGTTGTTGCAGCAAAAATCGGGATTCATTATCCTTTGGCAATGGATTCTGATCGTTTTCGACAACTGTTGAAATTCATCCAACTCGGTGGATGGGATTGGAACTAACGTGCGAACAGTCAAATGGAGGAAAGTGTACGCAGTACTAAGTCATGGATTCGAATTCCGCAGAATCTGAAGGAGTTGAATTCGTTATATGACTTGAAAATCATTGGTACTATCTGTCGAGACAGGACACGGAAAGCCCGTCGCTGTTATGGAAAGACTTTCCCAACATGCGATTGACGAGATTTTTTTTACCACATTTATTCATGAATTTTAGTTTGGTTCGAAGCGTCACAATGAGTATCTGCATTTATTCACGATAATAATAATATTGATTAATGGTAGCATTGCTTTTACTTCACTTACTTTTTACGCAACAATGGCACAATAAGTCTGAAAAGGGGTGGCAGCCAGACCGCCAAATGGGGGAAATTAACCGATGAGGTTGGAATCCTGAACCACACGGTTTTGATCGTCACATTGACTGACTCTATCCATGTACCGTACCAAGTTTCCGTATATTCCAGACTTGTTATGTACTACCCGAGGATAACTTTTAGCGAATCGTCTATTTTGCTTACCTTTGAATACATACCATTTTGACAGCTATTGGTCGTTGGTGTTCATCTTGCGACCAAGTAAACTTGTGGGATACTCTGCTGTGTGGCAATAAGCGACGTCTCTGAAATGTGGGAGACCTACGGCACCTACCGGAAGGATTCTACTATGTTCTAAGTCTCAACGATAAACTGAGTTGCGCCATAGGTTGTCGCCTCCAGTCTAAGCTCGATTATGGGGGAAGGAATAATTTTACGTGTACAGGGGACCACAGTATCAGCGAGGGGAACGGTGACCCTTACCCCAAAGACTTGGAATAGCGAACATACGAAGTCAATTAACAGTCCCGACGTGGTATTATACCGGGCGACGACGCAGCTAGCTGCGGTGATAGGGTGCGAATCCAAGGTTCAGAAATCAAATATTTGGACAGTATAACAATCGCACCGGTGAACGATTCCGTGCGCTGTTAAACGAGAAATCGCTGTGCTGTGTAGCCTATCTGTGTTCAGTGTTTTCAAGGCGGAATTGTATTGTATGAACAACAAGACGTTGCAGACGCTTTGATAAGGTGAAACGACTTTACCAGGATACTACTGTGGTCTTATAGATGAATTCCCTAGTTACCTAAAATATCTAACACACCTGTTTCTGTGTGGAGAAAAATACGATAATTTTCTTCTTGCAATGACTTTGCAGGAATACCCAAAGGGTGTCCAACTTTCGTTCCAGCGGAACCACGGCATAAGACTGGATAAGTTTTTCCGGCATGTGACTAGTGGAAAGTTGCTTTGTGGACAGAACGACCGGATCGCGCATGTGAAGTCGAGCCAATTGAGAGATTGTACTAACGGCGGGCGGGGGGAGAGGGGTAGAAGTAAACAGACGAAAATAAAAATAGTGACCCCAAACTATGGGAAAACGGAAACATACTGAACGTGTGAGAACAAGTAACATTGAACTGAAAGTCAATAATCGATGGCATATCAATCACTCCCATGAAAACACCACCTGACTGTTGTTACCGCAGTGTACTGCTTCACCTAACATTGAGTTGCTTATCATTGATATAAACGAAGAGCCAAAGGTGAAAAGCAGTACGTGAGGAAGGGAAACTAATCAGACTACGCCGGCTACACAACAGAATACACCACTGTTTGACACCACAATGGTAAAACGGTGACCTTGATAGTGGTTATGTGATAATTTTTGGTAGATGCACATTTAGGGTGACTCACCACAGTAGAACCAGATACGAAGTTCATTAAAAAATGTCATATCGGGACAGAAATGAGTATGCCCGGAGAGAAACTGTTCAGTTTAAAAAGAACTTCGGGAGGGCCTTGGAATCGGCGACCTTAGGGCAGTTATGGACACATTATTATTGTCCTTCTTATAAGTTCTTCAGCCATATCACCTATTAGCCAGTGGTTCCCTTGGCACATTCACGAAAGGTGTGAAGGTATAGACTGACACGTTGACGGTAGACGGCCTGGTTCACTCAGCAGATAGCATGCCTCCGTCCGTCAAAAATTAACGACAAGATTAGAGCCAAAAGTTGTTCCAACCGATAGCAGCGAAGCGACCAATCGATTTGCATCCAGACCAACCAGTCAGGCGAGTCGTTTATGGATAACAACTGGACCAATAAGTTTTCGCAAACGATTTTTGCTATGATTATCGCGCATCTTATACAAACCTTCAATTGGTGCCAATAAAATAAGATAGTTCGGATACAGACCAGTTTTTTCAGTAGAGCCAGTTGGACGGGCCAGAACAGGAGGAATTACTTGGCCGCTCTTTATTTAGATTCGATGGAACGTGACCTGTTCGAGTTACGTTCTCAGTGACAGCGCTTAAATAAATGATAGTCTTTTTCTTCTTTTATTTACCACGCTGCAATGCACAGCATTTCTGGAATGAAGCCGCGATCAATCAGAGGCTGTCAAATGGGAATAACCGGTGGCAAGAACGGAACCTAGGACATCTGAATTCCACAATGATGATCGTTTGACCACCGCCGGTTTGATCTCTACCTAACCTCCCATTGTATCTGCGACCATATCTATACAACGGAACGCCACTCTCGAATTAACAGTCTGGAACAGCCGACACCACTAGATTCACTCTATAACAAGTACGTTCCAGGCATTGCACAACTTAGAGTAATCTGGAAGTCAGCTAGACTCTAATGCTCAAGAATGGGTACGGCAAACTGGAAGGGATGAGGGTTCAGGCCGTTGAATTGCGGCCCTTTATACCAAACGACCACTACTGATCTTACTGTATCGCAAATTGCCTATCACATTTTAACCAAGGAGCTTAGGAACAGTTTGGATTGGTTTTATAGACAATCACTAAACCGTTCATTTTGGAAGATACGTGGCGCCCGATGATAAAATTTAATCGATGAACGGCATCTGAAAAGCGGACGATCTCTATGAAATTCGTACTAACAGTAAACAACAAACCGAGAACAGCAGAACAGTGAAACGGAGCATTCAATTGGCAATTCACAACGGATTTGTGGACACTCAGGTAGACCAGAAATACTCAGACCCATGTTACTTCGGTCATGTCCCTGTGCTGGGTCGACACTCATCGCTTCGTGGATACGACTTCTGAGTCAAAGTCTGGGGTCAGGATGTCCTGAAATCTATTTTTCATCGTTCATATCCCAACTGTGAATCTACAAAAGGAGCTACAACGAGTCGTGACCGACAACTTGTACCTCTGTGTGAGGGCAATAACTTGGAAACGGGAAAACAGAGAGTCTATTCTCAGGCACTAGACACTCTATTCACTTAGCTGCCTTCAACGTTCACACATTTTGTGATACGCTGCAACAGGGTACCTTAACTGGAACTCTTGAAACCTTCAGCATGGATGTGTCGTCTCCGAAACACATACAAGACCTAACTTCAGCTCGGATTCTTCTTTCACTCTCCGCGTATCGCGTTATACAGTGTCTAGTGCTCGTGGTCAGCCTGGTGTTGTCATCGCTCTAAGCATAGAAGCTGAGCGTGTACTGCCCAACTGAATCTCGGTCAACAGTTATCTGTGTGCAGTTCAGCTGGATGGTTCTGTGCAGCAACAGCAATAGACTTAAACGTCGATCCCTGTTTGTCGTTTCTATGTATGCTCCAACTGACTGCAGCTCTCCTGAGGCCAAAGGCAAATTCTACCGAGATTTGTCTCAACTGCTCTGCAGCATGTGTTTTATGGACAAAATTATTGTTGTTGGCCATTTCAGTACTCAAGTTGGACGCCTAGATGAGACGGAAAGGCATATGGGAGACTGAATTAGTGTTCCAGCCGATCAAATCGATAATGGTGACAGACTCATCCATGTCATGACCATAGATTATTCCTATTCTCGCACAGAAAGCGGCACCAACTAACTTGGCGTCCTCCTGTATTTTCGCAGCGTTCGACTCAGATCGACCACATTGCTACCGGTGACCATCGGTGCGGATCGAATTAAGTGGTGATCATTTAGATCCATGTCAACAGGCACTGATCACGCTTTGACTTGCGCGCGTTTCAGCCTACTTCTCGTTGGTGGCCGAAACAAAGCCGAAGCTAGAGTCAACCATACCCTGTGACTGCTACTGAACAATAACCATCGATCTGCTTTCCCAGCGGAATAATCCGCCAGGTTATCGATGCAGTCAAATACCGACGATCCAGATGAACGATGGGCAAAGATCCAGGAGGGTCTTTTAGGTTGCTAATGCTGCTCAAGGTCCAACAGCCAGGCACACACAGAAACGATGGATATATGCATCCCCAGTTGCAGTGTTAGATGCACGCAGATCGACTCCTCTGAATCCCAGATATAACGAGGCACGGAGACGCCTTAAAAGCCAACTGATTCGGAGCCTGAGAAACAACTGTGAGTAGTAGTGGATTGCGAAGTGTGGGGAGATGGAAGAAGCTGCGACCATCGGCAACAGCCGCAACCTTTGCCGCCTAGTTAGAAATACCAGCCCATGAAAGCAAGACGTTAGCGAACTGATCAAAGAGACGAACAGGTCACTGATCCAGATTCAAGAATGCTGTTTAGTTCGTTGTGCGGATCATTTCGAGTAGTTCTACTGGCACGATGATTACACCTCTAGTTGTAGATACTAATCCTACTACAGAAATGGAGGTTCTATGTGAGATAAGCTGTCCCAAAAGACATAAAGCTGACGGACCAGATGGGTCTATTTTCAAAGATGGTAGCTCAACATTATTACTGGTGTTGGCAAAACTCCTCGGTTTCATATAGACCAATAGTTGGTGTGAGTCAGCGATCGCACCGATTTCCGGTCCGGGGACATGGTCACTGGGTGGAAGATGTACGAAGATTGACGGTATTTGAACACCCTGAAAACGATCGCACTCTGGATTGTTAGTGGTTGCTTGAACTTAAATGAGTGGTGATCCCATTGGACAACAACCAAGAGTTCTTTTTGCTGCCGGTTTTCAGTTTGTCTCATTACTCTAAAAAAGACCGACAGGCATACACTGCTCGATTTTGGAAATATTATCGGGGGTTCAGCATCGCACTTCCCTCGTTTTTAAATGAACTGTCATTGTAGCGCACGTGCGGTCCCGGACATCTAAGGGCATCAGAGACCTGTTATTGCTCAATTTTGTGCGACTGAATGCCGCTTGTCCCTCTAAGAAATAAGTACCTGCGCCGCATCTGACGGTCAACGTAACCACTACCCTACGAAGAGTCAATGGACAACGCAACCTGCACGAGCAAAGGGGACGGGCATACTATTTAGCAGGCCAGGGTCTCACTCGTTATCGGAATTAACAGACAAACCGCTCCATCAACTAAGAACGGCCATGCACCACCAACCACCGAATCAAGAAAGAGCTATCAACCTGTCAATCCTCACAGTGGCCGGGCCGGGTGAGTTTTCCCGTGTTGAGTCGAATTAAGCCGCAGGCTCCACTCCCGGTGGTGCCCTTTCGTCAATCTTTTAAGTTTCAGCTTTGCAACCGTACTTCCCCCGGAGCCGAAAGACTTAAGGGTTTCCCGGGGACTAGCTGTGGGGACACATAAAGAAACACCACGGATCGTCAGTTGGTATCGTTTATGGTCAGAACTAGGACGGTATCTGATCGTCTTCGAACCTCTGACTTTTGCTCAAGATCAATAAAAACATCCTTGCCAAATGTTTTCGCTGTTGTTTGTCTGGTGGCGATCCAAGAATTTCATCTCTAACACCACCATACAAATGTCCCCGTCTGTTCCTCCTGACCATTACTTCGGATCCAAAAACTAACGAAATAGAACCGAAGTCCTATTCCATGCAAGAAGTTTTAGGCACAAAGACCTGGTTTGAGCACTCAAATCTGTTCAAAGTGAACGTGCTGTTCGCCTTCGACACCCGATTAAAGGCACGAAGAAGCATGCCAACAGACTAGCAGGCAAGCCCACTAGTCACGCTGACACCTGTAAACAGACACAGCAGAAAAAAGCACAACCACGAGACCGACTCGCAAGCTCAACCCGGTAGTAACCAGGCCATACCCACGAGCGACGACATGTAGCCATGCGACACAGATACAAATACGAGCTTTTTTAGCTGCAAAAACTTTAATATACGGTTCTGGAGCTGGAGTTACCGCGGCTGCTAGCATCAGACTTGCCCTCCAGTTGGTCTTCGTCAAAGGATTTCAATTGTACTCATTCAAATTACGGAGCCTCTAATGAGTCCCGTATCCGTATTTTCCGTCAATACCTCCCCGTGCCGGGATCGGGTAATTTGCGTGCCTGCTGCCTTCCTTGGACGTGGTAGCCGTTTCTCTGGCTTCCTCTCCGGAATCGAACCTTGATTCCCCGTTACCCGTTAGCACCATGGTAGACAGGTCACCTAGCATCGAAAATTGATAGGGCAGACATTTGAAAGATCTGTCGCCGGCACAAGGCCGACTGCGATCAGTCAAGTTATCCGGAACCATCACATAATGCAACAGAGACGACCGAAGCCGTCCCCGGTTGGTTGTTCTAATAAATCCACCCATTCCCTTGCGGACCAGGACATAGTGGCATGTATTAACTGTAGAATTACTACAGTTATCCATGTAATATTTACGATCCAAGGAACCATAGCTGATTTAACGAGCCATTCGCGGTTTCACCGTTTAAAGGTTTGTACTTAGACATGCATGGCTTAATCTCTGAGACAAGCATATGACTACTGGCAGGATTAAACAGATTATTCACAGTCTTTAACCCGTTCAGCCGAGGCCGTCGGGGCACATGATCAAAATCAATGGACTAGACACTGAACGGTGTCACGGAGCGTTAACTCCACATGCACACCACCGCTCTTATGCTACACTATGGGCGCCTATGCACGCCTATATACGGCCCGTACGCATGGGCTATGCTATACTATAGGCGTATACACAAGGCTGTGGACAGGTCATCGGCGGTGGTATCAGTGACCCGCCCGAGGGGTGAGGGTACTCCCTATATATCATGCAAAACTAGATGATCTTCTCAAATTCACTCAATAAATACTATGTGAGTCAACGGCGATGGTAACAATGAATCGCCTATTGAATTGCTTATCTCATCTCAGACCCTCATCTAGTTTTGCATGGCATATAAGGGGTGCACCATGTTCAGTCAGGGTCACTGCCCTCTCCGCGCGCCAATGTTCCGCACATATACGTGGTACATTGTCGGGCGGCCGCGGTAAATGCTGCGCACGGCTTGGATACACCCACTGAACCGTTAAAGTATGGTGTAAATTAGATACGAAACGGTGTTCCTGATATCAGTTGTTCGCAAACGAACAGACGATACTGGCCAGAATAAACAGTTTGAGTTTGTCGGGAGACGGTTGACAACCGAAAAATTCAAATACCTTTTGAATGCCTTTACGATAATCCAATATGCATAAAGCCACAACAGCAGGTCGGAACTGGTAAGTGATGGAGGATTCACGAGTTTTCGGTAAATGTTGTCTGACTGCAAGATAAAAAAAACATTGATTTGCTAGTGGGTTACGAACGCCACGAAGCTTCTCAATGGACTCCGGCGGTAAAGTCTTATTTCTCACGCTAAAACCAATCGCGTCCTAGATTGATGCAGCTGATCAATCACGGATATTCATTTATTGAGTTGTGTCTCGCATATTCAAAACTAACAATTCGGATGGTGTTAAAACGGCAATCTGGAACCGCTTTCGGTAGCATACAACTGCGGTTTTCAAAGCTAACCGGTGGGTTACGGCCCAAAAGACAAGACATGTATTAAAACCTGGGGATTTTGAAGACGACGTCATTGCCTTTTCCATTTAGCTTATTTTTGGATTTTCTGGTAAAATAAACCGAAATATGTGGTTTAGATATGATAATATTGAGTGATACTCACTTTGTCTGTGTGGCAGAAAACAACATGATCTGGCGCTCAGGGCTGATATTGGTCATTATGGTATCCACGTCTCCGCGAAATGTGGAATCCAACAGGCGATCTGCTTCATCGAGAACTAGGATACGTAGATTGGACATGTCCAAAAGCGGATTTTCTGTCATATGTTGAGCTAATCGACCAGGAGTTCCGATAAGAATGTTTGCACCGGAAACCGCATTCCACTCAAAACGTTTTGATTCCTATGCAACGATACACAAAGTCAATTCGTCACTGTGAACAACCGCATCAGTCGAAATAGAGCGTACGTTCACTCGTGTAACACCACTTAAAGTAAATTCGCTCTACTAAATCGAAAATTTGACTATAAGATTAATTATTTGCTTTTCTTGAACATCGCCCGACTTAGCCGAGCACGGGAGCGACTGAGATGATCACGAGAATTGTCATTACAGCTTGGTAAGTCTAATTATTTAGTGAATGCGATGAATGCCCTTTGCATCATTTACCGAAAATGCGAAATAGGCAATCAAGACCAATAAAGTGACGTGTCCTAACCACAGTTGAAGTTGTGGGCATCCACCTTTATAATCCTCCGATACCCTGTGCGCTCAGAAGCAACTTATGCAATTACTTAAGCTCCCGAACACGTGAGCACCAGTGGAACATTCTATACTGCTGTCCATTTCACACATGCGCAGAGGCAGATCTGGATTGTTAGAACTGCAAGTTACCATTCCTTATAGTGTACTGTAATATTCATTGTTGCGTTGATGAGTACGAATAACTAAAAACAAGCTTGTCCGCCACGTTGTTGTTCCTAGTTTACGGTGGTCTTAACGTTAAATGACCTCGAGTACTTTTTATCAGAAACCCTTTTCGACGACAACGCGTCCCAAACCAAGGTAAATTTCCGATCAGAGTCGGAGTCGGCGGCATTGCAAGGTATATTTGGGTCGCGAACGCCCTTAGTAATAATGGAGAACTTACGCTATTCTTACCGCCCATGATATCCAAGATAGTGAACTTGAAATTCGCGCAAAACCGTTTAAGAACCAAACATATTTGTCGGGCAAGTTCCCGCGTGGGCGTCAAAATCACTGCAACGGGTCCGTCAAATGTAGTTATGCGTTCAGCAAACAGTCTTTCGAGCATTGGTATTAGGAAACCAAGTGTTTTCCCACTACCCGTGACTGCTTCCGCCACAATATCATTACCCAATAAGGCGTGTTTGAGGGCCAATCTTTGAATTTCCGTTGGTTTTGAAAAGCCATTTGTTTTGAGAGCATTCAATACCGGCTTGGACAAAGGGAATTTGTCAAAGTACTTCAAAGTAGTGGGATCCACCTGAAAAATGTATGGTAACATTCCTATAAAAAACATACCTCTTTAATGGCGTCATAATTCGGAGTTGTGTGGGGCTCTTTTCGAAATTTGTGCTGTTTCTTCATCACTCACAGTACATACGATCCCAAAGTGTACCAACTTAAAAGCCCGGTTTTCTTCAGAACTGCAAGGAAATTGAGAACAAAAGATAGATGTAGCTTAAAACCACGTTATTTAACTAGTGGATGTAATAATAAATCTTAGAATAACTGTGACCAGTTGCCAATCCGGGCGTGTCGACAGGCCGCGGAGAGAGGAACGGTCGCTCCCGCGGTTAACCGTGAATAAGGTCGATTCACCAAATAAGCGGTCACGGACGATCAGCAGCGGTGCTCGAGGATGTGGCAGGACTTTCTCTAGCTAAGCGTTCTCCACTCTAAAATGCCACATGTATCTGCTGAGAACATTGTAACACTGCAAGTGTGGCCTAACACTAAGTAGGGTCATAGTTCCTTGTCGTATTCCACTAAATCAGAAGAGACGAATCAACTATACAATGGGCCACCGGTTCATCTGAACCAACGCTGCTGCCTTGCAGGATACGCTAGAGGCGAATCTTCGAATAAAAAGGCCTACCCTGGACTGGGCGACCAAGCACTACAGCATCCCACAACGCTACGAACCATGAAAGAGATCCATTGCAATGACTGACTGCTCTCCTACACACACACACGATTGTCCTCTTATATATATTTCACACCTGTCTGGTTTCAGACTGCATGCCAAACATAACATGGTACTATCGGGGAAGAAGGGGTAGATAGTCCGAGTCCATGACTTGCTTGTAGGCGCAATACTGTCAGATTGCCCAAGCCAAAGCAGGTTGTATTCTCAGGGGTCCACAACCAGAGCATTAAGCTACCCAAAGCTTAACCCGCACGGCAGCGGGACCAAACGTGGGGCCCGTAACCCACTGTAGGCCTGATTGCTCAGTTAATGCACCCTTCGGATGAGGCCAAACATCCTGGGTGCCCAGTGCACCTCTCCGCCACAGATCTCGCTTAGCATGCCGTTGTACGCCTCATGCGCCTTTCATGGTTGGTTTGGAATCAGGGTTTAGACATCTCCCCTAGACTGATTATTAGTTAGCCAACCCGGTGGAGAGCGTCGGGCATGCGGTTTCGTTCTCTCACTTTAGGGGGAAAACCTCCGCCACGAGAAGGCAGTGCGCAGGACTTCCTCAGCAGAGACTGTGTTAGACACACGGTCACTTGGGAGCATTTCGAGGGGCGTTCAGGGCGAGTAGCCAACTCGGAGCCTGAGACACCCACCCCCGACCATACTGAGGCATTTGGAGGCGATCGTCCTCCAACGCAGTACATAACAGCTTATTTTCCGATCCACTCGCTTAGCTTTACTTCCTGCCCGAATTCGCTCCCTTTTTGTATCCAACGAGAATGATAGCCGTCCGTAGTAGCTGTAGTGCCTCTGGAGGAGATCTTGGCCATGTACTCTTATGTCCTTCTCCGACTAGTTCCCAAGTCTCACTAAACCCTTCCTTTTGCCTTCGATGTCCATTCAAACTGGCTTCATTCAATGGGCGAATCGTTATGCGTGTAGAACCATAAGCGGGTTTAGCTCGTACGCTTGAATCCCTTGCCATCGATGGGTGGTACATTCAAGACTCCAGTTTCATCATTCTATGATGCCTCCATCTGATCCTTCCTTGAAGTGTCACTTACATCTTTCTGCGGACGTTAAAACTGCAGCTTCTGGTCTTACTGACGTTAGCGGTGGTCTCGGCGAAAGAGCTGAAGTGGATCCTAGTCGACAGTGAGACGTGCAAAGTGAGCAGTCTCCGCTCTGACAGACAATCTGCTCGTCGTTTCGGTGTATGAACCCACAGATTGCAACTTGGATGCAAAGGTTACATCTACCTAAAGCTCCCAGACTTAAGGAAATTCTCGCTGAAACCGTGCTTTGGCTAAAGATATGAATGCTGAAGTCGGCCAACTGGCACTGGACAAGAAAGCCTTTGGGGTTAGATTCCTTTCCGCGGAAAACTACTTTTAACCCTATGTTCTGACCATCGCCTGTTCCTCACTGGTACGAACTTCAGCAGCTCTAATCTCGTTACGCAAGCGGGATCTGCCCTCTACGATTCAATAGTTTACTCAATTTAATTCAGCCTTTATTTTCCGTCTTCAACTTCTGCTTTTTGCCCCATCTACCAACCCATAATGCTCCCACTGACAACACCCTCGATACTCGCAACGGATCATTATCATTTAGTGTCGGGGATAATCCTGTATCTTATAACTCACGTTTTCTCAGGCCTCGTCAGCCTTTGAATCTCGGCTTGCAGTCCGGTCGGCAGGTGTGCCTAGCCCTCACAATAGACTCTCTCAAGATTGATGTCTTCTGCGCAAGTGAAACGCATATCCAGGATTCGAGCATTGATTCAACCAGCTGCTCCTGTTAATATATCGAGGCATTTCCTTCGCACTTCAGGAGACAAAGCACCTAGAGCTGCGGATCAACGTGGTGTGTGAATAGTTAACTGACAAGGTCAAGACTGTCCTGTTAGACCGGATATTGGTTAACAGTCGTTTATGTGCTGTGAGACTCCAGGGCTCAGTTGGCGTTCGAAAGGATAGCTGTGTTAGACGCAATTTGTTTGTGATCTCGGCATACGCCCCAACAGACTGCAGCCCTGACACGCAGAAAAATGAGTACTGTGATGAAATCATCACTCACGTTAGCAGGAGCAAAGACTCTGACATTGTAGCGCTAACTGGTGATTTTAATGCACAAGTTGGCGAACTTAGTGCATCAGGAGCTTGTTTAGGTGGACGTTGTGCTTAATCCGCTCAGCGCACAGATAACGGGGAGAGACCTTTCCAGTTTCGTGCGGACAATCGGCTATTCCTGTCTAATACGAATTTCCGACATAGCTTGCGTCGCACAGGGGCGTGGCACTCTAATTCTAAGACTACTTTGAGCCAGATCGATCATATCGCGGTAAGCTACCGGTGGCGCAGTTCTGTTCAGAACTGTAGATCCTACTGGTCCACGTATGTAGAGTTGGACCATGCATAAGTGTTAATGCGATTATTGCCCCAGCTCCATGGTCATCGACGCAAACCACAAACTCGGTTAGCCGTACAACGTGTGTCTCATCCAGAATTTTGCACCAGTTGTGAAAACAGAAGCTATCACATGAGCTAGGATCTACAAGGAATAGTAACGCAGACGAGCACTGGGCCCATATCAAACGGGCCATGCACGTGGCAGAAGGTTTCGGCTGCAATCCTAGATCCGATGTCCATCAAATACACTGGGTTTCTCAAGAGTTGTTGGGTCTAATAAAGCAAAACCGTCAGCTGTTGAACTTTAAGATTATTAAGGTGCAAAGACATCTACAAGGGCGAGTTACTAAAAGCCTCAAGAAGGTTCGCGAATATTTGTGGACCAAGGTAACCGAAGAGATGAAAATAACAGCCGCTTCATGCAACAGTCAAAGACCGGTCAAACATGGGCGGACGGTAAGCCCCGGTCAGTGAAACGATATGCGATAGAAATGGAGAGCCTATTCATGGCAAAGAGCAAAGGCTCAATCGTTGGACCGAATACTTGGAGGAGCAGTTCAGCTGGCCGCGTGGTGCTGTAGTCACTCCTGTATCAACAACTGCGATTCCTTGAGGAGTGTCGCTTGGGTCCTCATCTGAAGTTGAAGTACAGTCGAAAATCCGAGTACTTAACCGTGGAATTACGAGCGATTCGGACGAACTTTCCCCGGTTGTTTTCAAACTGGATGGAGATGCCTTGATAGAATCCCTTACCACCTTACTCCATGACATTTGGAACGAGGAGCGTATTCCGTTATGAGGCGAGTCATTGATTGTACCCATCTTGAAGAAGGGACTACGCAATAATTGCAGTAATCATCGTAGGGTGAGTTCAGTTTTGATAGTGACCAAGGTATTAGCCTCCATTTTGCAGCGCCGTCTGACACCGGTTCACGAAAGGAATGTCCGCGAACAACGGACCGAAATTCGCTGTTTTTTGCTTCTCATCGTACAGTTCATCTTTTGATTGTCATTTTGTTATTTACGAGGCACGAGTGTTCCATAAACAGACCGCGCGACATTTGCGCCACTCTAACCAACGGCAATCCTCGTCCGTTGAGCGCCAACAACCGAAGCCAATGGTGATGCTAGTTGCTTCATACTTCAACACCAAGTCATGGCCTGACTGCCGCGTTGTTTTTTCCAGCCTTGTCTAGCAGGTGCGAATGGGCAGGCGTTCGCCAAACAGGTCCGAATCACCAGACGCAGTGCAGAGACATCACGTCATCAAGGGAGTGGCTATCCGTGCCTAACACGACAGCGTACCTCGTCAGTACTCGCTCGATGTTACCGCCAGACGCGAAAAATGCTTCCGAGACGTCAGCTGTCGAACACGGAAAGACCCCGAGCATCCTCAACACGAAGTGGCCAGGTCTCGCAACCGCAGAGTAAAACATTATGAACCGCGGCTACGTACACCCGTCCCTTAAGAGAGAACCGAATATCACGGCGACGCCACAGGTGTGACAGATTTTCAAAAGCTGGGCTGGCCCTGGTTATGCGTGAATCCATCTCCTTCCCAACACTAACTCCAACTTTCACCAAGCTCCCAAGGCACTTAAAGTTATCGTCTAACTCAACCTCACATTACAAAGGGTGAGTGCAGGCACAGGCTCCTGCAAGTTGTGAAAAAGCGCTCTGCACTTGGAAGGCGCAAAGTGTATAACTAATTGTCCGGAAGTTCAAAACGAGAAAAAACTTTTCTAAGCAAGCTGTGAATCCAGCTCCAGCGTGCCAGGCCGAATTGAATAACCAATAATTAATAATTTATCGGATTACTCAAGACGGAACCCCTTATGCCGATCGAGCGGTCATCTACAGTCCGACGCGAATTGGGTAAACGGGTCAATAATCCATCCGGCAGATATTTTTAACAACCTAATCGGCTTAACTAGGCTTAAATGTAACTGGACGCCCGAGTTTGGTTTTCGCTTCAAATACCAGATAGTAATTTCTGTAAAAACAGTCGTTTTGACGAGCCGAGTTGTGCTCCTCTGATTTTTCACAGCGGGTTGGAGCGATCGGAGTAGCAAGCTGAGATCGAATGTCCAGGTTTCCATTCAGGCCGTAATAAAGAATTTATGGGTCATAACACAAATTTGGATTCCTCAACCGCTCAGTGGTCCAAAGCGTGTTGTGTTGCCTGTGCAGTATCACTCAAAATGGTGATATCATCGGCATATTACAAGTCGAAAACCCTGTTCCCTGAGAGGATTTCAACTCAACCATTTGGGAAAACAAACAACGCATTCCGTAGAACATCCTCTATGGCAAAGCTGGAAGGAAATGGAGATATAGGGCAACCACTGGAGACGACGAAAGCTGGCCGTAGGTCCTCACCCTACCTGAGGTATGACGGTACAACTCTTCGAGGACCGATGCATACTTCTCAGGCACTCCATTTCTCAACAAACAGTTCCATAGTGCAGTCCTATTGACAGAGTCGAAGGCCGCGCGAATGTCCAGGAACACGATGATTGTTGATCTTTGGAAAGTGTGACGGTGCTCTAGCACTTTTTGGGGGGTGAAGATTTGATCAATACATGCCAACCGGCGCAAAACCCAACCTGCTCCTCGCGAGTCTGCTCTTCAAGCGTTTGGTACAACCTATGTAGTATGACAGACGCAAGCAGCTTCGACACTAGTGGGATAAGGCTTACACCCCTATGATTAACGCAGTCACTGCGTGAGCCCTTTTTAAAGATGGGGATAACAACCGATTCCCATCACAAGTTCAGTTCAGTTCAGACAATCACTACCCCGCACCGGGCGTGGTGTCTTCGGTTGATATCCCCTAGCGGCAACACCAATAGGAAATAACGAAAAGTAACAAATAAGAAATGAGTAATAGGAGAACTACTAAAAAATTGGTATCAAGTCGATAGAGAAAGTTTGTGGATACAAGAGGGCTACTGACTGCGGGACCTAGCTATATCCTCCGAAGTATCTAACCACAAGGACAGCATAGGCTTAGAACTCCACTTTGGAGAACAGAACATGAAGTCCTCTGACGAGCTGCACTCCACCATCTTTAAAAGGGCCAGGGGAAGGCTATCGGAGCCCAGCGCGCTGTGACGTCATAAGACCTGGATTTCTTTTCGGACCTCCGCCTCAGTGGATGGATCTGTCAAAACGGACCACTGAACGTGTGTTGGAAGAGCTATAGGAGAGGCCGATACTGAGGGCCAGCTGGACTGTCTGAAAGTGATCCGCCCAGCGTTTGAAACGCCGCTTCTGAGTATGAATTGTCGAACTGTCAGCTTCACAACGTGTTTTACTCACACCTAGTGGATTCCTGCTGGTGACTTGAATGAAAGAACAACTTGCAGGAATTTCAAATGGTGGTACCGCGTTCCGTCTCTGACGCCTGTTGCGAACACCAGATTCCGTGGTCTCTATGAAGACTCACGCTAAGTGTAAGCCTTGATTTGTTATACTCACTTCCAGCCGGAATCGACTGGGGTGTATCCAGAAGGCGAAGAGATTCAGCAGAAACCCAGGGTTTTGTGGCACGACGAGACAGGCCACAGCTTACTACAGACTGGCAGAATTCAAAACATTTTTGTTAAGCGACCAGTGTTGGTTTGTGTCATCAGGTGGGTGTTGTATAATCATTCAACCACAATAAACTCAGAGCCCTCACCAATTATGTCTCCCAACGTGTATGATTATATTAGGGGTTGCGCAACTTACGAAGCTGCCACAGAAATTTTCACAAGCCTGTATATCAAACCGAAAATGAGATTGTTGATCGCCATATATTGGCTACATGTCGACAATAAACAGGCGAAAATCTAGACCTGTTCTTGCAAAAGCTGAAATCGCTGGCTAAGGACTGCAACTTCAAACTGTTAACGGCAGAGGAAAATCAAGATGCCATCAGAGATGCTTTCATCACTGGACTCTAGTCTCAGGTAATACGAAAACGGCTTTTAGAAAACATTTCACTCGATCTGCAAACGGTGTTCGAGCAAGCACGACCTCTTTAGATGGCTCAATGTCAGTCACTATCGTACAAAGCAGAAGTTGTCTATACGGCTTGCACAACTAATCCACCGGAGTTGGAACAAACAGCCCACAGATCAACTACTCCAGCGTAAAATATTGCTGCCTTTGCATCCACTAATGTTGGCACTAGCGTGTTTCTTCTGCGGGTTCGGGAGACACGCACGATTGCTGTGTCCTGCCCGCGAGGCGATTTGAAAGGGATGCGGTAAGAAGGGTTATTACCTGAAGGCGTGTCGTTCCTCTAAGAACACCGCATCTTTGGTCCAGAACTACCTGTCGTCAGTAACTCTCGCTGCGGCATCCAACAGTCTCTCCCATGCTGCAGCCGATTTTCTCATCAACAACATTCCGCTGAAGGCCCTGATCGATACGGGAAGTTCTGAAAGTTATATCGCTGCGTCTGTTGTCAAAAATTTCAATTGGCACGTGATACAATCTCGTAACAAAATCTTTATGGCTACTACACATTTAACGAGTTTCACAAATGGTCATTGTTTCGTTACATTACAATATAAAAAGTGCCAGTACACAAACATCAAACTATCCTTACTCACAAATCTTTGCTCCGATGTTCTTCTAGTGCACGATTTTCTCAAAATGCATCAATCAGTTGAGATCCCGTTCTCCGGAACAAAACCTCCATTCTCTCTATGTGGTTTATTGGTCGCTGGTGTGGATTCCCCATCCCTACTCAGCGAAAACGCTTCCAATTTTAAACCAATCATAACCAAATCACGCCGTTACTTTGTCGCCGACGAATAATTCATTCGAGCTGAAATCAATAAGCTCCTGGACGATGGCATCGTTGAACCATCTGTATCGCCTTGGTGGGCAGAGGTTTTAGTTACCACGAATGAAAACCACAAACGGCCAGTGGTTATTGATTATAGCCACACGATCAACCGATATACCCACTTAGACGCTTATCCCTTGCGACCAGTAGATGCGATCGTTGACAACATGTTCCACTACCCGATATGGCACATTGCATCTACAAAGTTTATATCATCACACACCAATCAAAGAAAGCGAGAAGTTCACCGCATTTGAAGCTTGTGGAACCCTGTATCAATTCTGACGCATACCCTTTGGTGTCACAAACGGTGTAGCCTGTTTCCAGCCGGTTATTGGCAAGATAATTTGCGACGAGGACCTAAAGAGGGCATACGCATACCTTGATAACATAACGGTATGCGGAGTCACGGAGGATGAATTTGACTTCAACATAAGGAGACTGCATGAGACTGCTCGCAAGTAATAACGTAACTGCCAACGACAGTAAAAGCACTATTCGTTCTCGAGTGATACGACTATTGGGGTTTGAAGTGTCAGACAAAACCGTACGACCTGATCCTGACAGACTTCAGCCATCACGTAACTTACCAGTACCCAAGTCTCAGCAACGTATCGTGGGATTGTTTCGGTTCAACTTCGTCATGAGCGAAATAATGGAGAATGCGCTGCAAAATCTTCAGAATGTAGGCGTCGAACTAGGAAATGGTGGAAAGCTATGTGACCCAAATTACGCGGACAACGTTGTCTGCCTGTTCGAATGCACGAAACATGCTCAACGTGCACTAGATGGACTCTCAAGAGCTGTAGCTCCATTCGGCATGCGCTTTGCACTTTCTAAGTGTAAAGTGATGTTACAAGACTGAACGTCAACGATTCCGAGCTCGATGCTCTATGGGGAGGGACTGACAATTGTCGACCGTTTCACTTACCTCGGCAGCAGCATGACGACGGATGGAAGCATAGTAGTAGAGGTGAGCACGCATATATTCAAGGCTAGAGCAGCGTACACTGGACTGAAGCATCTGTTGTGCCGATTCGATATTTTGCTGAATCTGAAAGGTCGTGTGTACGGTGGTGCGGTGCGGTGCACTCCGTTCTGCTGTACGGTTGCGAGACACGGAGTCCGTGTGAGGAATATGTTCGTCATCTTGGGTTTTCGACCACCGATGTTTACATAGTATCTCTAAGATTTGATAGAATAACCGAGTGAGGAATGATAAGGTCAGAAATCCAGTATTGAGTACTAAGTCAGAGAACGTACTATCGCTGCGTAGCCAGATTAGTAGACTTCGTTGGTTGGGGCACGTGTTAGTAGGGTTCACAGCCAAAGCCTACAGTTCTAACACGAACTTGTCTGCTTGGCAGCGGGGTGGCTAAGTGGAAGCTCGTTATATATTTGTTACTGTTTCTGCTTCATAATTCGCTCCTATTTCGTTTGCACAGTCCAACAGCCATCTACTGTCGTCCGGATCGTCACCACAACTGACCTATTGAGACCTTATGTGGTTTTTCACCACTACCAGTCTCAGTGCCTGGCCGCCGGTTATCCCAATAGTGTAGTGGGCCTTCGTGGCTATGGGGTAAATGCCCCTTCTACTGCACTCATGCGTAAGCATGTAATAAGAAGAAAAAAACATTTCGTTCGTATTGCTTTAGTTCGTATGCCTCATTTGAAGTCAATCAAAGCCTATCAATCAGGCACTGTCTTCTGAGCTTTCATTCTGTTAGACATTTATAAGTTATAATTCAGTCGACCGAAACAACGGTCCGACGTCTGCGCCCGGATCGTTTCGACGAAGACCCAAAGTCTTCAAATGCGCTGACTTCTGCGAAAAAACTTCTACTTTACTTGACAAATTTTTGGGGCTAGTCAAAACTCTCACACATTTTTTACCGCCAACTGTATACAAATATGTTTCTTGGTGCACCAACTGACTGCTATCACCGCCCTTCAATCCCTACACATGTAAACTAAGAACGAAATTTCTGTATGCTATCTTTTGGTAACTTGAAACCGTCGACCAATTCATGCAAAAGAAATCTTGCAAGCGGCTGTATTTTCCAGACTGTTAGTGCAAAGCAAAACGAAGAGGATGCATTTCGCGGACTTTTATCAAACCCTATTCATCAGCGACTTCTCGAAAACAAAACATTCGACGTGGGTACTGTATATGACCAAACTCTGAATCCAGCTCATCAGCAATGGTAGACGTTCGCTAGATCCAAACCTTCAGTATACACTACCGCTACGACAGATAGCCCAAGTGCCCTCAGTCAGGTATCTGATAAACAGGCCGAAGCGACGCTGGCTGTATCCCGCACTAGCTGTTTTTTTTGTAGTTATGATTGTCATTCTCGCTAGAAAAACGTCTAACGAAAGATGTAACGTGCAAGCTGTGTGGTAAACGGGGACACTTTCAGAAGGTCTGCCAAGCTTCTCGCTTTGTGGTCTCTCCGCTGCTAGCCTTCCATCCCCATCTATTGTCGCACATCTGGATCCCTCTTGCCGTTCTATTTGCACAAAATTGAGGAGATACAGCTACAACGATGAAGCCTTCATTCGATCAGAGGTCGTTTGGTTATTGGGCAATGGTATAATCGAACCTTCTCGATCGCCATGGCGGGCCCAAGTCCCGGTTACTACCAACGAACGTCAGAAAAGACGGATGGTGATCGACTATAGTTAAACAGTCAATCGACTCACCCTCTCAGATCCAAACCCACTACCCCGCATAGACGATTTAGTGGGGAAGTTCCCCCGGTTCAACATTTACAGTACCTTAGACCTAAGAGCGCGCACCGTCAGATCCCTATACAGGAAAACGAACGGCAGTACACGGCTTTCGAATCATGCATTATCCCCTATCAGTTTTGCCAAATACCGCTGGGAGTACCCAACGGTGTTTACTGTTTTCTTCGCCCGGTGGACGGGCTAGTTTGATATGAAGGGCTCGAAGGAACGTTCGCATACGTTGACAACACTACTATCTGTGAGAAAGATGTCACCGGCCACGATGTCAACCTGAAACGGTTCCTGCGAACGCCTGAGAATTATGGTTTGACTCCAAATCACAATAAGTGTGTCTTAGCCACAACCGGAGTTCGACTGCTGGGCTACAAAATATGTAAAGGAATGATTAAGCTTGACCCAGAACGCTTTGACGCTTCCCTCAAACTTCCTGCTCCCAAGGATTTGAAGGCGCAGCAAGGAGCCGTTGGAATGTTTTCATATTACTCCCAATGGTTCTCCCATTTTTCGGATATGATTCATCCACTTATTGTCAACAGGACATTTCCCTTTCCCAAAGAAGTATTTTCGTCATGTGAATCATAAAAGTCTGGATTAACCCAATCATCACTACTCGCAATTGATAAAGACACGCCACTCGTGGTCGAAACCAACGCCTCCAGCATAGCAATTTCTGCGACTTTCAATTAAAGCGGTTGTCCAGTAGCCTTTTCTCGCGTACTTTGTCACCCATGGAGCGAAACCATAGCGGTAGAGAAAGTTTACGCAATTGCAAAGCTGTTTGAAGGTGGCAACATTATCTTTTGGGGTCACGCTTCAAGCTTATTATGCACCAATGTTATGACGCTTTTATGTACAACATGAAAATCAGCAGCAAGATGGAGAATGACAAAACCCAAGGAAGGCGCAGTGAGCTTTCTCAATTCTCTTATGATATGATGTATCGCCCATGTTCAGAGAATCCCGTAGCCGATACTTTATCACGAGCATTCTATGCGAGTACACACTCTACCAATGAGCCGAAGCGACTTCATGAAAGTCTGTCATCCCAGTATTACTCGTCTATATTATTTCGTTCGCACAAAAAACTTGCTTTTTTCTCCCGTTATTGTTAAGGCGATAATCCAGCAATGTTCTGTTCGTTCCTGCCTGAAGCCCAAGTTTTACGAACCCTGTTGTAGCTCACTTGTTAAAGCCACACAACCATTTGAACGTCTCTGTGCTGACTTCAAAGGATCTATTTAATACGTCACGACCCTAGGGAAACCTGTGCACTCAATCTCAGCTTGCGACTCCGATCGCTCCAGCCCGCTATGGAAAATCAGAAGGCAAAACCAGACCCACCAAAAAATGTCTTTCACAGAAGTTACCATGTTGTAAATAAAGCAAAAATCGGATGTTCCCGAACTCAAGCGGCCAGTTAGGTTCAAGCCCTGTTGGGCCGACTACGTTGATAAAACATTTTGCCGGATCGACTATTGATCCGTCGCACCACTTTGCGTCAGACTGTAGATGAACGCTCGATCAGCAAAAAGGGTTACGCCATGAGTGGTTTGATAATTTATTGACTATCGATTGTTCAGTCCGGCCTGACACGCTCGAGTTGACTAATGGCTTGCCTAAATTTTTTTTTCGTTTTAACATCCTAACACTATTCCCTCTTCTACTCGTAATCGCTACATTTTGATATTCATAGATGAGCATTTTCACTTTCCATTTGCTTTCCCTTGTTCTGATATGACTGTAACCACCCTAATTTCTCGTTTAATGGGATTGTTTGCTGTGTTTGGCATGCCGCACTATCTACATTTTAACCAAGGAGCTTCTTTTATGTCCCAAGAATTGAGGACATTTCTCCACGAGCGGAGTGTAGCTACTAGCAGAACAACGAGCTACATCCCTCAAGGCAATGGCCAAGTCGAACGACTGAACGAAACAATATGGAAAACAGTATCTCTGTGCCCCCGTTCGAGATATCCAGCCATTGATCGGTGGGAGTTGGTACCGCTTGAGGTACTGCATGCTATCAGGTCATCGCTGTGTACTGCTATCAATGCGACTACCCACGAACGAATGTTCGCTTATCATCGAAAATCTGCTGTTGGCACAAGTTAACCTCAATGGTTACTAGTGCCTGGGCCAGTGTTATATCGAAAAATATCCGTTCGTCCAAGTATGATCCGACAGTGGAGGAAGTCGAACTGCTAAAAAGCAACCCCGAATACGCTCACATACGTCTCCCTGATGAATGCGAAGAAACAGCATCACTTCGTCATCTTGTCGCCATAGAACGGCCGACTTCAGCGCCACTTGTCCCTCATTCAGACTCTCTCCCTGTTAATGACATGTCATGTACCTACGACTTACCTACCTACAACTTTCTCTGACTCAGTAGAGTATCTTAGTGAACCAGGAACAAACGTTGAAAACTTTCTCTCGCAACAACAGAGTGAGATCTTGTTGCCTTCCAAACCGTGAGGCATAACAACGCATTCTTCGTTAACCGGTATCAACATTTTCTATTCTTTGTCCACGGACTGCACGAAACACGAAATACTAGTCCTTGTTTTCCAAGTGGCGGTGAGCGTTACATATTTGTTACCGTTTCTGCTAACATTCCGCTTGCCTCTTTTTTAGCTCATATGCCTCGCTTTCGGTCGATTAAAGCCTATAAACCAGGAGTTGTCGTCTGAGCTTTGTTAACTGTTCATATGTTCAGGGACCTAACCACCGAAGTGAACACCCGACCCTCTACAGACAATCGGATGACACGCCGGCGCCACGGAAGACTGAGGTGAGCAAAAGTCAACGCACCTTCCGTATACACGATCAAACTTCATTCGATATATGTCCACTTGGTGAGATGAAACTGTCAAGGTAAAAAAACCTATCTACTACAACTGGAGCTTCCTCCGAAAACACAAGGTCTGGCATACAGCCAGCGTAGTCCTGTAGCAGCATTTTACAGTTCAAAGGTGTAAAACGCATCCAAAACATTGCTGCACTGTTTTCTGGGCTAACTGGGAAAGCTTGAAAACTACTTGGATCTTCACTCAGAAAAATATCATTCGCATATTCTCAATCAGACAGTTGGCAGCTTGAGAAAAGACCCACGCCGATATTCTTACATGAGGACATGGCTCTTACAAGGACCTTTTCGGTTACAAATTGAAGAGGAAGTGAGATAGATGGCAATCCTGACGTCACTTCCCGTGGTGAACAAGGGAAAAAATAGCCGTAAGCACGAACTCGGCTTTAGCTACTGGCATTAAAGCATTAGCATGGAGAAACAAATTTATCTGACACACCTTCCAATGGGGCAGCACCCGGTTACTTTTCGGCCAAGTGAGTCGAAGGCCGCTTTCAGATCAAGAAAGACAGATTGTTGGCATACGGAAGGTGTGCCTGTGGTTTAGATTCTGACGAAGAGTAAAGATGTGGTTGACACAACCTCGATCAGGTCTGAAACCGGCTTGATTCTCACACGTACATCTTCCACGGGCATTGGATAACCCGTGGAGAACAAGCCCGGCGAGCAGTTTGAATGCGATACTGACAAGCCTATTGCCTCTGTGGGTTTTACAAGAGGACTTGTCACCTTCCTCGTAACTCGGCACAATCACCGTTTACACCGTTACCTGGTGATCTGCTCGCTTTCCCAGGTTATCCGGTGTTCTGTTAACTACTTGAAAAAGGACGAAGACAAACCACCCGGTCCAGCAGCTTGGTATCTTTTCCAATACCCTATCTCCCGCACAACCTCCATTTCTGATGGAGGAGTGATATCTGCCTGCCTCTGTTCCCTCACCGGCAGACAGTAATCCACTGTCGCCCGGTTCGTTACGACACCTGACCCATTGGGACCTTATGTGGTTCTCTGCTAGTCGATGTCTCAGGGTCTGGTTGCCGATTATCTCTAATAGTGCAATGAACCTTCGTGTCAATGAGGCACATACCCCTTCCATTGCTCACAAATTGAAAAGCATGTAATAAAAAAACAAAAAGGTATATTCAAGACTACTGTGAACGTGGGCCAACCGAACTGCCCTTTAAAGTGCTTCGTCCAACGGTTCAGGTGATGTTTTTGTCAGTGAATTAATGAGCCGCCTGGTTTCTTGATTAATTCACTACCACCTGGCTTCCGTGGACCGGTACTTCTGATCAAACGGCAAAGGATCGACCATTACCAGTTGACGCAACCTTCTCCGTTTTCCTACATTTCGCAATCCACCACTGCTCATGGTCATTCCTCTGGCTCTCAGTCAGCTGGCGTCTTAGGGATTTACGCACCTCATTGAATGTGGCATCTGAGAAGACGGATCTGCGAGCATCAAACAGAGCATTCTATGTCAAAAATATCCAACGTTTATGAGGCCTACATGAGCCTGAGTCTTGTGCGGCATTGAAAGTGGCGTAGAAGGATTCATGACATTTCGGAGTATACTGCTCCCAACACTGGTCCACTGCCTTTTCAAAAACCTTAACTGACGTAGTATACAAGGCCTCCTTCGGTAGCTTATGTCAAAAGGGTGTCACTCAATTTAGAAGCAACTTGCCTTAAATTGGAGCTTTCAGTGCTCTCCCTAAAGCTACGTTTTCCCGTGCCTTTCTCTTGTATTGGAGAAAAGCTGTTTTCGATTTATACCTGACAAACTCTTCATTTTCTTGAAGGTTCCTATCAAATCCCTACGCGCGCGTTGCCTTTTCATCGAGAACAGATCCAAAGATAGAAGACGTTTTGTGTAGCTACTTCCCCTTGCCCAATTACTACCCTAATGGCTAATCTTTACGCTTTTACTAGGCAGTCTATATCCTCCCGGTAGTACGGGGCCCAGGCTTGAACGTGTTCCAGATAAGGCCTAACTATGGTTTTATGGATCGGAACGAGCATATCCGGCCCTCAGCACGACACGGTACATCTAACTCAAAAGAGTTCCCTCCTAATCATCTTTGCCGCCACGATGCACTGCTTCAGCGGCTTGAAACTGTTGTCTAGCATTACGCCCAGATCTCTGACCCGACGTGGCTATTGTATTTGTGATCGGGCACTGACACTTTTTGTGAGGTTTAGAGGTAGGTCCTACTTCCGGGACCAGTTTTGAGCGGCTAACACGTCAAATTCCATATCTACTCCAGCTATGTTGACGTTATCGGCTGACATAAAAGTAGGGTTGGTAAGTTCACACGCTAGATCGTTGAAGACGAGGAAAAGCAGAGGGCCAAGCACTGAGCCCCATGGCACCCAGCTAGTCCATGTCTGAACACGTCGATATAAGGTATGGAAAATGCCCATTTCCATGGAACGCGTGAGCGTTAGCTCAACGCTCAGTAAAAATATTAAAGAATCTGGGAAGTCGCATTTATTCGATGGCAATCCGGAAACCTGTTGGAACTCCGACTCAGGCAGTCCCCAGTGGATTCATGTAAAACTCAGTGTTGCTTCACTGGTCACGTCTATGCACATCCAATTTCAAGGGGGATTTTGCGGCCTGCATTGTTCATTGGAAGCCTGGAACGAAGGATCTGTTAACACATCTCCGGAGGAATGCATCTCTATTTATCCAAGGGAAAGCAGTTTGTTGCAGACGTTCCCGATTCACCTATCCAAAGCGTACACGAACTATCGACTTGTCTTTCACAGCAGCACTGATTTTTTCGGACGTGTTACTGTTTATCACCTTAACTTTGAAGGCTCACCAACTGAGTAATTTTTTTTACCAGGATTTTCATGTTTCCAATCAAGTTCGTTAATTTATTATCACGACGAGACTGCACATTGACGTGGTGTGATGGCTTGCGCGCCTCTATGACCCAATAAGCTATACAGGATGGCTTCTTTAAGCCGGAGATGCAATCATACCTGATAGGGCAATGGGTAGAGGCTAGACAAAGTCCAGTCTCCTGGTCCTTCAGGTTGAGAGTCGATTTGAGCTGACAACTCAATCGGCAAAATTAGTGAAAGAATAATTGATCCAAGCAAAAGGGCTTCCATTAGGCTATCCCGCTGCCTTGCGGAAAGGTTCTTGTTAGAACTAAAGGCTTTGGATGAGGACCCTAATCGTTCTCCTGCTTTGTGGCTGGACACCCTAGCAGTACCCGTCCAACATCTCCCATGAACTGCACGAATACAAAGAATTCCATACTGCATCGGTCGTCATGCAGGATAATCAGGACCGCGCTGTCCATTGCATCGAGCGGGGTGGGTAGTGATAAGTGGCCTACTGCTCAGAGTTCCCTCTCTTTTATTCAACCTTTGTTTTCTGTCCCTAATCATCCCCTCTTTGCCCCATCTATCCACCCATAATGCTCCCACTGATAACACGCTCGATACTCGCACCGATTCACTGTCAAATAGTGTCGGGAATAATCCTCTGTCTGGTAACTCACATTTTCTCAAGCCTCGTCAACCTCTGAACCTCGACTCCTTCAACGTGCGTACACTCATGCAGGCCGGTCAGCAGGCGTGCCTAGCTCTCGCAATGACCTCTCTGAAGATTGATGTTTGCTGCTTAAGTGAAACGCGCATCCAGGATTCGAGCAGTGTAATTCAACTTACTGCTCCTGGTGTCTCATCGAGGTATTTTCTGCGCACTTCAGGGGACGAAGCAGCTCGAGCTGCGGGTTAACGTGGTGTAGGAATAGTCTTGACTGACAAGGCTGAGGCTGCCCTTTTAGACTGGATCCCGGTTAACAGTCGTTTATGTGCTGTAAGACTCCAGGGGTCAGTCGGCGTTCGAATTGACAGTTGTGTTAAGCGCAATTTGTTTGTGATCTCGGCATACGCCCCAACGGACTGCAGCTCAGACTTGTAGAATGAGTTCTATGATACCCTCGCCACCCTCGTTCGCAGCAGTAAAGGTTCTGACATTGTAGTGCTAGCTGGCGACTTCAACGCACAAGTTGGCAGACTTAGTGTGTCAGAAGCCTGTTTGGGTGGGCGTTGTGCTTTACCCACTGAGCGTACAGATAACGGGGATATGCTTCTCCAGTTTTGTGCAGACATTCGATTGTTCTTGTCTAGCACCAATTTTCGACACAGCTCGCGTCGCACAGCGACATGGCGCTCTAACTCTACAGGTATTTTGAGTCAAATTGACCATATCGCCGTAATCTACCGGTGGCACAGTTCTGTTCACAACTGCAGATCTTACTGGTCCACGTAAGAAGAGTCGGACCATGCATTAGTTTTGATGCGATTATCTCTCCAGCTCCATGGTCATCGTCGCAAACCACGAACGCGGTTAGCCGTGCAACGTATGTGTGATCCAGAAGTACGCACCCGTTATGAGCAGAAATTAGCACATGAGTTAGGATCTACGACGAACAGTAATGCAGATGAGCATTGGGCTCATATCAAACAGGCGATGCACGCATGTGGCAGCAGGTTTTGCCTGTGATCCTAGATCCGTTGTCCATCAGAGACACTGGATCTCGCAAGAGTCGCTGAGTATAATAAAGCAAAAGCGTCAGCTCTCGAACTGTAAGGAGATGAATAAGATGCGGAGAAAGCTGCAAAGACAAGTTACGAAAAGCCTTAAGAATGATCGCGAAAATTGGTGGGTCAAAGTAGCCGAAGAAATGGAAATAGCAGCTGCTTCAGGTAACAGTCAGAGACTGTTCAAACTTATTCGTGACACCAGTGGACGGCACATTCAGGTCAGTGAAACGATTTGCGATAGGAATGGAGAACCCATCCATAGCAAACAGCAAAGGCTTGACCGTTGGGCCGAATACTTCAAGGAACAGTTTAGCTGGCCGCACGCTAGTGTAGTTACTCCTGTGTCAACAACTGCGACTCCTTGGGTGGTATCACTTAAGCCCCCATCGGAAGTAGAAGTAGAGTCATGCATTCGATTACTAAGGCGGAGGAAAGCGACAGGTCCCGACGAACTTTCCCCAGTTCTTTTCAAACTGGGTGGGAATGTTTTGATAAAATCACTTACCGCTTTCGCTTCGTGACATTTGGAAGGAGGATCGTATTCCGCTAATACGGAAAGGAGTACGCAATGACTGTAGTAACCATCGTGGGATTAGCTTAATTCCGATAGTCATCAAAGTATTAGCCTCAATTCTACTGCACCGTCTTACACCAGCTCGCGAGAGGAATACCCGCGAACAGCAGGCTGGAGTCCCCCCACGTCGAGGATGCATCGACCAGATTTGTACTCTTCGCTGACTACTTGAAACGCGTCACGCGCACCGCCGACCGACAATAATGATTTTCTTAGACTTAAAAGGCGCTTTCGATTCAGTTGATCGAGCAGCGCTTTCCAGTACTCTTCATCGAAAAGGTATGCCCCAGAAGTTCGTGAACCTACTGAGATCATTGTATTCTCATACCTCTGGCCGCGTTAGAGTCTACGGTGAACTATCTGGTCGGTTCGAAACGACCAGTGGTGTTCGACTGGGATGTCCCATGTCTCCAATCCTGTTCAACTTCGTCATGGACGAAATAATGGAGAATGCGCTGCAAAATGTTCAGGATGTAGGCGTCGAACTAGGAAATAGTGGAAAGCTGTGTGACGCAAATTACGCGGACAACGTTGTCTGCCTGTTCGAATGCACGAAACATGCTCAACGTGCACTAGATGGACTCTCAAGAGCTGTAGCTCCATTCGGCATGCGCTTTGCACTTTCTAAGTGTAAAGTGATGTTACAAGACTGAACGTCAACGATTCCGAGCTCGATGCTCTATGGGGAGGGACTGACAATTGTCGACCGTTTCACTTACCTCGGCAGCAGCATGACGACGGATGGAAGCATAGTAGTAGAGGTGAGCACGCATATATTCAAGGCTAGAGCAGCGTACACTGGACTGAAGCATCTGTTGTGCCGATTCGATATTTTGCTGAATCTGAAAGGTCGTGTGTACTGTGCCGCAGTGCGTTCAGTTTTGTTGTATGGCTGCGAAACTTGGAGCCTGCTTGCTGAAGATATTCGTCGCCTTGGGGTTTTCGACCACAGATGTTTGCGCAGTATCGCTAAGATCGGGTGGATTAGCCGAGTAAGCAACGATGAGGTCATAAATCGAGTATTGGGTACTAATTCGGAGAACGTTTTGTCACGGCGTATCCAACTTAGTAGACTTCTTTGGTTGGGGCACGTGTTACGTATGGCAAACACGTCTACCATACCGTGTCCTATTTTCCGTTGCTCCTAGGGAGTGGAAGAAACCACGTGGAGGTCAACAGATGATGTGGTAGTGAGAAATGATAAAATGTACCGCAGACTTAGGAAAAGTAGGTGCTTCACGTCTTCGTGGTTGGGGTCCAAAAGATCCGTCTACCAGTTGGCTGGAGACACTTAGGGATATGGCAGCGAACCGCGAACAATGGCGATCGTGTTGTCACTTTCTATCGAATCAGAATGACTGATCGGTGTACGTTTGTACAGTTAGACTGTGTATTTCGTGTGTTGGCTATTCGGGCATTCTTTCCTTTCCCCACCCATGCAGGTCCAGTCCCTGTCCATCTTGTATATTCATACTTTCTAGTTCAGCGTGCAACATGGTGAGAAAGGCAGTAGTCAGCGGGGCTTGCCCTACTGTTTAACGCTGTACGATGATGATGATGATGCACCCAGCTAGTTATGCTTTCTGACTGCGAGACGACTGCTCATCCTAACACTAAACGTTCGCCCTATCAGAAAGTCAATTATCTATTGCCTTGTCTTTCCGACAATTCCCATAGAAAGCAGTTTGACTCCCAGGAACCTGTGGTTTACGGAGTCAAGCCACTTTCTGGAGTCCAAGTAACAGACCTCAAATAGCTATCTTATATCCAGCCGCTTGGCTACCTCATCAAGGAACAGCAGTAGACTCCTTAGACACGATCGTTCTGCTACAAACCCGTGCTGCGTGATGTTTCATACTGCTACGTCACCGGAGCCTTTAGGATCTCAGCCAAAGGCTAAATGATGGCTGGCTAATCCCATCTGGTCCCGCGAATTTGTTCCTATTCAACAGTCGCAGCTCCACGTACACCTGGACCTCGTCTACACAAAGTTCAGGTATTGTCGATAATTGACAGTCTCGGTCTTCGTCCCACCTCTGTAAAGTGGAACAACAATAGCTTTCTTTTTATCTCTGGGGGAGCCTTCTCGCTGGTAACGACGCATTGAACAAATTTTGTGACTGACTGAGTTAATACAACAACCAGTTCGCTTACCACTAGGGGATGCACATCATTAGGTTCAGAGGACTGGTTGATCTTGATGGTACGCAAGGCGGAAGCCACCTGTTCCTCTGCAATCACATCGTACGACATACAGGGAATGTTTACCACAATCTGACGAGGATGATAATGCGTCAGTCGAGGAGCGTAGACTGACAAGTAGCGCCTCGCCAATACATCCGCTTTGTGTTCGTCTGTAACTCCCAGGAAGTGGCCATCCTACAGGGCTGGAATGGCTTTTGTAGCTATTGTCTTCCTTTTCAGATAAGCGAACAGATTTTTGGGTGCACGAACCGAGCCGGCTGCTAGCGTCTCCTCAAATATGCGTCACTTTTCTCGCTTCAGTTGGGTGCACTGATTACGGATGCTGTGACAGCGGTCATACTCCTCCTCAGTTGTGATATAGTTTCCATGCACGATTCCGACGATTCGAAAGACGTCTGAGTTGCGAGTCTAACCAAGGTAGATCTTTTGCATGCAGTCGCTGTCTGAACGACAAAGCAAAAGTTTAATATGGTTCAAATATTCCCCCGCGAATCACTCTCCAGGCCTTGTCTGTCATACGGACTATTTGTATATCAAGTCCCTGAGGATGTGGCCTCCCTGAGTTGCTGGAATGGCATTCACCAGGCGTTGAGTCCACCCTGTGGTCTGGGTAAGAACATCGATCTCCTTACCTAACTGATGGTCAACACTACGTGGCCACTGCAGCCTAGTGAAGGTAGGTATTTGATCTCCACATCAGAACATTTTGGAGATTTTACTTTGTCCGGAATAGGTTTGGAGATCTTAGGTTGTGATGGGCATTTTTACGTTTTGGCGCAGGGATGGCCGCAGCAAAGTTGTCGGAGTCTCACATGAAAATGAGTCCCCTTTTGGGTTACACCGTAGATTCTCCCGAGCGAAGTTCGGCGAGTCGAACCTATCCAAAATTAGACAGCGATCGTCGCCAGTCCAACGCCGGACGCCGGTCGGTATTTCTGAAAGATCTGCTGCTTCGGAACGCTAAATGACACCGATCGATTCAAATCCACTAGCTGTTAGCTTTACGCAACACCGAGGAGATTCGCCAAAGTCTTCCAGGTCTATCTGCCGATCCGACTGTAGCGAAGACACATCGACTCAGACATACATCGCCACGTCTCCCCGTCCTCAGGCTCGGCTTCTGTTACCAAGGTAAAGCGCGTACCTTGAAAAGACAACTTCCGAATCCATCGTCTCTCATCACGCCTCGAGCTCATCTCGCTCATTCAACTGACTTTTGATACTGGACGACATAATGAGAGCATGTTCTCGCCCATTCACTGCCTTCGTGTGATCCATCATTGAATAACCACTGCCGGGACCGTTTGGCTGGGAATACTATTGAGATTGAACAACTTTCATCGGAGTTGGAAATGCCTCGTTTGTACTCGAAAACGTCGGATGAATTGATCTTTTTCTCCGTTGGCTTAGCGTTCGTGTAACCCACGCAATGTCGACCTCCGTGCTGTAAAAGTGAAACCTCTCATGTTGTCCAGTGATTTACCTCTCAGTCCACCAGCAATACCAGAAGCAAAATATGGTCAAGATTTCAGTCTTCAGGATTAGAGGCAGAGGGAAACCTCCCGTGTAAGCCTCGTTACGACAGCTCTTGAATGTGGTCTCAAGAAAGAGAATCACACCACTTATCAGTCAGAAAATGGTCTAGTCTCCGCTCGAAGGTTGAATCGTGCACCTCTTCTACCACTTCCGCTGGGAGCGAGTTCCAAACGTTGGTGACTCTTCGGGACAGGTGGTATATCAGCGGCAAACCAAAAGATTCCAGCTTCATGAGTGACAGTGAGTGTTTCCGCGGATAATGTGACGGACCCAATTAAGATCACCTCGTATCCCCCGAAGAAAACAGGTCAGGTCAGGTCACAGGACTTGCACCTTGAGCCAGTAAACGTCCAGTATCTTGGACTGCGAGCCCAAATAATTTCCGCCGTGCTGCGACTTCCAGGTATCCAATATAATTCGGTATTTGCAGTAGCTGGGGGGAAGAGAGACAGGCTCATCCTCGGGAACAGCAAGCCCACACTACTATAGGTTCGACGCCACAACTCACTGCTGTCCCCATGTGAGACATATCCCAAGCCCTCGAATAATATAAGGGTGTTAATATGGACTGATGATGAGCAGGGTGATATGAAGGCTGTGATAGAGATAGGTGCAGTTAGGACACACTATAGTTATGAGATGCAGTACAAGATATTTAGTCGGGAGGGGAGAAAAAGACGCACAATAAGAACAGAAGAAGGCTTCCTAGGATGGTTAGTAACAGTCTGGGAATACCTCTGCCCGGCACGCATCTAGTTTGTGCTTAAAGGCAACGACCGAGGTTGCCGTCACTACGTGTGGAGGAAACTTGTTCCACTTGCTTATGGCACGGTGGGAAAAGAAACATGCCCTTATGCTCTTACCTGCTCTTGGTTTGTCCAACTTATACTCATGCCCCCTGAGTGCAACATCGTGACAACAAGTCAGTAATGGTCTGTCGGCCGTGGTGATTCCCTTATATAACTTACAGCGCTCTATTACATCCCCCTATGCCTACGACGATCTAGGAAGAATAGATTCAGGGCTTTCAGTCTTTCCTGGTACGATTTCCCTAGCATCCCATTTATTATTCTTCATTCTTCATAATACAGGTAGTGTATATCCCTCCGTGTAAGCCTCCTCACCACAGCTCAGTGATGTAGACTCATGTGTGAGTCTCCCACCACCACCTCTTTAGAAATACATCCAGAAGTCGCCTGAACAATGTGTCGTCAGGCTCTTCCAGCACTTCGGCTGACAGCGAGTTCCACAGATTGGTTACCCTCCGAGATAGACGGTACACCAGTGGGAGGCCCACCGACTGCAGTTTCTTTAGAATCAGCGGGTGTCCCCTCGTACAGTCATATCCGCGAAGAGGGAGCTCTGCACGTAGCTCTGGGCCAAAGTCGCATCTGATGATACGCCTGGTGGAGATCAGGTTTCCTTGGACTCTCCGATAGGCCACTGGAAACAACCCTGTAATCTTCAGCTGCTCTTCGTAGTTGACCCCGCGTAGCCCTCCGACAAGGCGGGTTGCGCCTCTGTACTCTTCCCAACTTTGCCACTTCTGCCGAGGGAAAACCGCTAACCTCCCGTATTCCAACCTGGGACGTACATGGGTTGCATACAGTGCCTCGAAAGCGTTGAGTGAAAGATGGCGGAATGATCAAGTAATCGGCCCGGGGATACGCCACGCTGACGCACAAAATCTATCAGTGCTGTGGTTCGTTTTTAGTGACGAGGCCGCCATCACTCCCAGATCTTTTTTCAGACAGAACGCCGAAGAAGTGCTCCGCGTACATAGTACATCTCACTACCGGACGGTGCTCCTACTCGCTTATGCGCACACTTGTCGGTGTTGACTGGCAGTGACCACAGATCTGACCATCTTTCAAGGGCTTTGATGTCCTCTTGAAGAACAAGCTCATCTGCATTTGATGTTATCGTACTCCAGATCTTAAGGTCGCCTGTATAGATGAGACACGGTGATTGAAAAATTGACGGTAGATCATTGATATAGACCAGGAAGAGAAGCGGACCCAGAACCGAACCTTGTGTAACACCACTAGTAGCCACTTACCAAGTTGACATTGATTGTGCTACTCGTACTGCAAAGGTTCTACCTTCTATAAAACTCACCATCCACAGAATTAAGAGATTTACAACACCAAGAGCCTTAAGCTTGCCTGACAGACGGTCATGCGGGACTTTGTCAAAAGCTTTGCTAAAATCCGTCCAAGTAAACCTCCCTTGAACGTCTGCTAACACCTTTCTATCCGTTTCTGAGCTCGATGCCCATGCTCGAACAAAAATCTCCAAGTGATGCCTTACGGTCACCTTGTATATAGGTAGAATTACTCCGGCCTACCTAGACACCAACGATCGTCTCAAGTTAAAAACGACACCTAAACCCCTCCCATTACCCTACTATCCAGTGAACTATCTCCCAGATTACCTAAAATATTCTGGTAAAGAGATAAACACGAGGTCCGGTCAAATCTTGGCTCAAGCGTCGTATCTATGTAGTGCTCCGAAAACAATCACGCCCGGGACAGCCGTCTGGGCGGTATACCGCAATCCATCACTCAAGGTCGCCCACGAGCTACCGGGACTCAATTCAGTTCAGTTTTCAGTTCAGTTCACTTCAGTCTGCACAAGACAGGTAATGGCCACGGCCAATCGAGCGTCCAGAATTCCTTCGATGGTATGCACACCAGTTATGCACCCACCACTGCCGAGTGTATTTCGTCGAATCCCCGCTAAAAATGAGAGGGAAACGGAAAACCTCATCGCACATCAACTGCGAGAGACATTATGCATCGTGAGCATTCACTGAGACAGTATGTAATGAGGGAAAAGGTCTGCTAAAACATACTCCAGAAGGACCAAAGTGCTACCCGTCATCCATCTGGTTGATACACTCAAGGCTCACTACAAGGAAAGATCCCGTACGACTTGCGATCTAGGGCACCTTTGAAGGATTGGACTGTCTGCAGATCTACCATTTCACCAGGCAGACCGTTCCAACTGTTCACAACCTTGTTGCTGAAGAAGTGCGATCTAGCCATCAACCTAGATCGGGCTTTTATTAACTTCTTTTCATGTCCCCTTGTTCTGGAGTCTACGGCCACTTGGAATAGACTATCTGGTCTAAGGCCAGAAAAGCCCTTCATTACCTTGAACGTTTCTATGAGATCCCCTCGACGTCTCCTTCTTTCCAACGAGAAGAGATTCAGGTCACAGAGTCTCTGCTCGTAAGTCTAACCCCTCTGCCCCTCAACCATTCGCGTGGCGAGACGTTGGACTTTCTCGAGGCAGGCGGCGTCCTTTTTGTAGAAGGGTGACCAAGCCTGCAAGGGACGAAAGTGGCGGAGACCACTCCAACTTCCAGATAGTTATGTTGTCGGCGAGTTTCTTTCAATGCCAACACGGCGCATTGAATGTTTTGTCTGAAAGGCGGAATTTCGGTGGTAGTATCATCCTTACAGACAAGATCATTGACAAAAATACAAGGGGTTCATTACCTCACCCCTCGTTCACACAGCTAGTTTTGGGGACGCTGTGTTCCGGCTTTAATCCAGGGCCCTCTTAAAATTTGGTTCTTTACTGCATCCAACAGCACACTCTGACAGTCTATTTCAAGTAGACACAACCCCGTTTGTAAAACAATTTATCCCGTATTGTAACGAGCGGTCGTGAAAAACCCCCCTAAAACGTTCGCGATTCAGTATTTTTCTTAACATCACTCACTCGCTTACACTATTGACGTGTCTTTACAAACTTTTGTTTTTACGGACCAATTGTTGTTTGTTCACGCCCAGAGCGCTACTTTGTCATATCCTTGTTCTGGACCTGAGTGACGCATGTGCTCCTTGCTCGCAAGCCGCAATTCGGTTTCTCGCTTGTTGAGTCCTTGTGATCTCAATATTGAGGTTTGTATCTTTTTGGTGTCATTGTTCATTCAATAATCTAGTATCGTAGAGTATCACGGATAATCGCCTTTTGATTTCGGGATCCGTTGTGAATTTGGCTACCCATTGCTCAAACGTGTGTTACACGTATGTCCAGCCCCGAGTATGCCCTATCTAGCTTGGGACTGTGTCCCCTGGTGCCGCACTCAGGGGCATAAATGAAAAAATCATGCATGTCTACACCCAACAGGCCTTCTATGATCTTGAACGTTTCTATTAGGTCACCTCATCCTCTACGCCGCTCTAAAGAGAAGAGAATAGGATCCTCTAGACGCTGGGAGTAAGGTTTCCCCTCCTGACCGGTGATCATTCTAGTAGCAAGTCGCCCCACCCCGTCCAGGCACTCCTTATCCCTGCGGTAACAGGGAGCCCATGCCTGCACACAATACTCCAGAAGAGGTCGGACCAGTATCTGGTAAAACGGGGATGAACATTCCTGGTTTTTTGCATGTGACATTATTGCATACCCTAATTAATACCCTTCTGGCCATATTGGCAGCTCTCTGGCACTGCCTCGAAGGCTTGAAGTCCTGTGTGGCCACCATAATTGGGTCTTTTACCTCCGACATTTTTTAAAACGTAATACTGATGGTTTCGTCTACGTTCGTGGTCAAGATTTGACATTTGGCGAGGTTCAGCGGTAAATACCATCGCCCTGCCTATCTGAGCACCGAAATTATATCTTGTGCTAAATCGCCCCCCGTTATTTTCACATTATCTGCAAAGATGGAACACGGGTTACTCATTTCTTTCGCTAGGTCACATGTACCATAAGAACGGCAGAGGCTCCAGTACTGAACCCTGCAGCATACCACTAGTAACCCCCCCCGGTCTCGATAGATAGTCGCCCACCTTGACGCAGAAGCTACGATTCCCCAGAAAGTGTACTACCCAATCTTTTGCCTTCCCGCTTGTCCCAAATGTCCGCAATTCATAGCCCAGCAGGCGATGACTCAGAGTCAAAAGCCTTACTGAAATCCAAATAACAACCCCCCACTGTCGTCTCTTCATCTATTCGTCTGGTGGTCTCGTCTAAGTACATCAGTAGGTTTATCAAACACGATCTTTTTTCAACAAGTCCATGTTGTGCAGGTGCCAGTAGGTCGGTATGAACCATATGCAGGTACCACTGCTTTCTGATTACATGCTCCAAGCCCTTGCACAACACTGATGTTGGGCTGACCGGTCTATAATTCTCCGCCCTCTACCTGGATCCTGTCTCATGAATCGCTACGACAGTGACCCTGCGCCAATGCTCTGGAACCTCACCGTTCCTTAGAGATGCTTCGTACCGCTGGCTATTAGCCCCTGACGAGATATCGAAAAGAGGCTAAGAAATCGCCGGATGGATTGTATGCGGTCCAGCTGCTTTGTGATCGCGCAAAGATCTGAGTTTGTGGCGCACCTCGTTTTAATAATAGTTTATTTCGGATAACCCCGAAGCATGCTGCAATGCAAGATCAAACAGTACAGTTGAAAGGTGAATGAAAGTTACAGTAGGACTGTACAATTATGCGAACGCGATTGAACATAAGAGAAGGCATCCAAGTCAATTACTGCGATACCGCCCGGTGAATTTAAACTCAAGGTCAAGTGGTCGGTCCGGCTGGAGGTGGGCGTAGTTATTCTGCCAAAGTGTGGGGTGGGTGGAGAATGGTACAAAATCACACAAATCCTACAGAATGAAGACTGTCCTGTCGGAGAACTAAACTAGATTGACGGATACGTGGATATCGTGAAGAAGAAACATTCCTGAAGGAGACGTATTCAAGCAATAGAGCTTTACAATATATCAGAGGAGTTGCAATGAAAAATTAGACGACAAAAAATTGTGGCATAATACATAAAGACCAAGAAAATCTGTCGAGGATAGCAATTTTGGGGTACAGTGACCGTATATCGGTTGAGCCAGTTGTAAAACAAAACGGACAACACACTGGACTGTGGGTGTCAAATTGATGGTAAAAGAAGTGACCGGATAGAGCATATGGACTTTGAGTGGATTGTTTTGCTTTCAGAAAAAAGGAATGTAATGCATCAGCAAGAAACTGGTAACTGACAAAAAAATCTACGTGTGGTGCGTAGCTACGATAGTGGCAGAAACGTGGCTTGCAAGAGGGATGACCGGTTGAATGACAGGTAAGTATTTACATACTGATAATTCTCACCAAAGACTTTACGTGGTGAAAAAAATGTATCGAGTATCGGAAGTGTCTGAGACGATTTATCGGAATGGAGCATGGGAAAGGAAATACACAGAACAACCGATGAATAGGTTTGCAAAGTTCGGCAGCCGGATATAGGCGGGGTGTGTGTGATAAACCAAATGGACTACACATCTGGACCGTGGTTGCCAGAGTGATGGTGAAGGAAGTGACCGGATAAAACATATGGACTTTGAGTGGATTGTTTTGCTTTCAGAAAAAAGGAATGCAATGCATCAGCATGAACTAGGAATTATCGAGAAAATCGTTGCGTGGTGCTCAACTACAACAATAGGATGGACACAGCTGGAAAAAACGATGAAGTGATGGGCAGAAGACTATCAGTTTATGTTTGATACAAAAGGTGGACCACGTGGTGTCAGAACATAACTCTGCGGCACAAGAGCTTATCAGATGTGCAAAAGTGGGACACAATACCTTGCAAGATGAGGACATTGCAATGCAACAGCCTTAAGTGGGCAAACAGCGGAGCTGGCAGAGAAGGCAAGCAAACACAGAGTCGTCGATTATTGGGAATCTCAAGAGATAAATTTCGCAGTGTCATATACTGTCTGGAGATTGTGGTACGGAAGTTAGTGACAGCAATAAATGCGTTATTTCTGGAGTATATCGGTAAAAGTAGCAAAAAGGGGTGGGCTTTATCTTAGAGAGTGGTTAAGTTTGCGAATAAGACTGGTGAGTAGTTTGGCATGAAACCGCGGGAAGTGGACTGGGAATAATGAGCCAGAAGTGTTGATGGGTTTTTAAGTATACGATAATTGTGCACCAAAAAAGCAACTTTTGCCGGACGAAAAAAACGTTAGGTTATGAAGGCAAATTTGAAGCGAGCACGATGGAGAGTCAATGTTGGCTGGAGGAGACAGCAACATTTTGAGTATATGAACGGTATTCCTTTTGTTCTGTTTTCTTGTTTTTTTCAATCCGCAACCGGTGCTGGTGGGTGGGGCTGACCGTGCGCTTGACACCCAACCTGAAAACCATTTCTGGAGGCAGGAGGTGCGATCCACCTAGTTGCGCCGACACATCGTTGCAGACGTTCTGCACGCCCTATGTGCGCCGGCCAAAGCGGGGGATCTGTCCGCGCCCCGCACCGGCGGGATTTGCACAGGTGATTTTGGTCGAGATCATACAGACGTAGAGATGGCGTAGTCTGGGAGATTGTGGGGGATCCAGATTTAAAGCCGTACTTTCGGGCCAGATATTTCGCTGATGTTATCTCCGGATCATTCCAAGACATCAAATGGGAGATGCGCGCCGGTTGGTGTCTGGAAGCATAAGAGTAGAGAGAAGCAGTCTGGGATGCTCCCAGCTGAGGATCAACGGTCAATGGTGAAAAGAAAAATCTAGTAATGTAGACACAGACTACTTTGGGAAGAATGGGGACTGTGAGCCACTGGGAGTGAATGGAAATACGAAAATAATGACCAAAACTAGGAATAAGAATGATGGTTTAGAAGGTAAGTGGTGGTCACTGGAACTGGATTGTTTTGGGACGCTAAGGCAAAATAAAGGAGGGGAATGAGGTCAGTTTGGACCGAGTAAAGCAAATTTAGTATGATAGGGACAATAGATAGGAGACTTTGGAGAGCGTGAATTGGGGAGAATCTAACAAGAGCAGTGTCAGTGATGTAAGTCATTCTAAGGGGTACTAATATGCTGGCGATGGAGAAGGCATATGGGGTAGGTGATGTCGACGTTACAAAGGATGTTAACCGGGTCGTGCTTCCTTTCTCTATTCAAAAATCTAGGTTACCCTCATAAGCTTTTTCCAACGTGGTGCACATATGGGTTAATTGTAGTACTTTGGCGACATCTAAATATTTTGTAAGGACAATTTTGAAACGGTCTAGTGTCCGGCAGGCCCGAATGTCTTCCGGCAGTCTGTTCCAAATGCGGGAATAAACGGTGATGAAGAACCTTTCTCTTAGTTTTGTCCTGGTGTATGGGACTTTAGTAGTATGATTTCGGTTACGAAGAGGGTAGGGTGCGTTTTGAGCGAAACATAGATCAGTGATGGACGTATGCGCTCTAGAATGTAGGAGGTTGAATAGAAGATAAAGACTGAGTTTCATTCGTCGTGGCCAAAGGGGTTCAAGCCTTAGTAGCTCACATCTCTATAATTCAAAGGGGATGATGAGCCGAGTAAGTGCTTGGTGAAGGATCGCTGAACTCTTTCGATCGCGAGTCTGTCAGATTTGCGCATGTGAGTGTATACCAGATGGCAGTACTCGAGCTGTGGTCTGGCGTGGGATTTAAAGATCAGAAGCTGGCTGTCGAGCATTCTAAAAGCTCTGCAGATGAGGGCTATCGTTCTCTTAGTCTTAGCCACCTGGTAGGTGGCCTGTTATTGAAAGGTGAACGTGCAAGAATATTGTAGACCGAGATCTCGTACTAGCGGAGTAGTAGGAATGAACGAGCCGTTTAAGGCGAGGGACTCAGGAGGAATTTGACTTTTATATGTGAGAATGGCACTCTCAGCAGCGGAGAAACTCATTTTCCAAGTGTTGCACCATATGTCAAGAGCGTTCAGGTCGTCAGCTATTTTGGTGAGGGTATAGGTCGAGGTATGAGGTTCAAATGAATATACAATCTTAATATCATCGGCGAATAGGAACACGGTGCCATGGCGTATTACTTTGAATACGTCGTTTATGTAGAGAAGAAATAAAAGTGGGCCTAAGACACTGCCCTGTATAACACCACTTGTGACTGGCTGGGGTGATGAGAGGTAACCCTCAATGTTTACTGCTTGTGATCTCATGCTAAGATAGGATAACAACCAAGAAAAGAGCGGGTCTATTATGCCGTAAGATTTAACCTTAGTTAGCAGCTGGGCTTGAGGCACGCGGTCAAATGCTTTCGTCATATAAAGGAAGATAACGATAAATGCCATTCCAGAGTCAGCTGACGTTGTGATCAGATTAGGGAAATCAAGTTGGCAGGTCAGACACAACCTAGACTTTAAGAAGCCGTGTTGGTTTTTATTTATTAACCCACGGGTGAGGACAAAATTGGCAATCCCATCTTTAACTACTCGTTCCATTATCCTAGATAAAATGGGAGTGTGGTTAATGGGGCGGTAATTAGCAGGGTCATGTAAAGCACCCTTCTTATGGAGGGGAATAATAACGGAAGTTTTCCACTGGGATGGGAAAACGCTTTGTGACATGGAGCGATTAAATAAGTTCATCAAAAGCATCACAATGTCCGGGCCGCCAAGACGAAACAGAGCTGGTGGGATACCATCGGGTCCAGGGCGAGCCAGAGGCCGGGTGGAATTTAACAGCTTTCTGACTTCATTGGCTGAGAATACTACGGTTGACAAGGTGTCAGCAGTCAAGGAGGTGAGATCCTGGGTTGGACTGTTGTGGTCTGTTATGAAGGTGGAAGCGAAGAAATTATTGAATGCCTCAGCGATTAACTGAAGCGAGCTAATTTAAATGTTCTCTGATAGGAGCAAATACGGTATTTTGGTTGTAGAGCGGGGGTTTCGAGTTTCAATAAGGCCAGAGAGGTGGGCTATTTAATTCGGCTGGTTGAGAGCGTACAGTTCTTGCTTCTCCAGTTTGTTCTCATTTTCGCTTAGTAGCTGGCGTGAGAGGTGGCTGAGGCAGAGGCAGATAGGTCCTTTCGTAGGCAAGCTGCAACTTTTCGGATTTACGTTGCAACTTTTGTTGTCGATCGGCCTTTCTCCCACTGAATTCAGTTATCTCGGAAGATATGATGTTAAGAGAACAGAATAGGTTAGACTTCATCACATCAGACGCCAGCTGAGGATCAGATATTTGAAAAAATTCATCCTATGTCTGGTTACGCAGGATGGTGGGTAAAGTGTCGCAATTTGCATTTCGGAAAGATTTCCGATTTTGAGGACTTTCCTGGTGATGAGGCTGAACGGAGAATTCACAAGTTATGACCCTATGATCACAAACAGGAAGGTGGCTAAGGACATTTGCCTTTATATTTCGGAGGCCTAAGGTAAAGATAAGGTGAAGAATATTGTTACCTCTGGTTGGTGATTTTACATGTTGTGTCCATCCGCCAGCACGGATACATGAGATAAAATTGCATAACGTCGGAGAGGAATTCAGGGTTGTCCAACAAATGCCAGGGAGGTTGAAGTCCCCCGCTATGAATTTAGCAGCATGCGGAATTTCAGCTACGTGACAGAAAGCATCGGTGATTGCATTTAAGTTGCCCATGTTGTAGCCCGGCGGACAGTAAACACAACCAATGACGAGCTGCCCCTGAAGTAAACTCCTAAAGCACTGTCGTATTCCCCATGTCTGATCCCCCCTGCACTAGGCACATGGTCCTGACGATACACGCTGTTATAGAAGGAAGGTAAGGTTTCTGACTTGTCCTTATCATCGAGAGCAGTGATTCCGTCGGACCCCTCCGAAGTGCCTACGCCCTCAAGAGTTGTTTTCTTGGACTGCACGTAAGCGAAGAAATTCTTAGGGCCCGCGTTCACATTGCTGGCTAGTTTCTTCACACACTGGTACTTTGCTTCTCGTCACGGGACTTGTGCCCCGCTTCTGGCTGTTTTGTAAGCGGCCCATGCGTAGCGCATGCTACGAAGCCTGTAGTGAGCCCATAGCATTCTACGAACATTTAATGCCCTCATAATCCTTGGCTTTCAACGTGGCGGTCGGCCCCTATTTCTTTGTTGTGTTAACGGAGCAAACTCGTCTGTCAGACTTAATAACCCGGCTGCTATTGCCCTCCATCGCTACTCCACAGATGGCTCCATGACTTCCGGTCATCAACATATGATTCGTGCTCTTACCCTCAGCTGATCCTCATCCACCATAGCCTAGTTCCGTACCGACCTAGATCCAGGTTGGTTGCGTCTTGCAGTAACATCGCCGTAAGGACTCTACGATCGCTCTTCACCAATGACTCCCCTATCACCAAAGGGGTGACGTCAGACCGATGCCTGTGCACAAGCAGATCCAGTGCGGATGAAAGTTGTACATGGCGGAGGGGCGTTGCGTCTCTTACATGTTGTGTGGAAGAGTGGTGGTGAAGCCACATCACCAGAGCATTTCCGGTGGTTCCCCTGGGGGCACATCCATCGTCCCAGTTTATTTCTGGGAGGTCCATGCCTCCCTACACAATAAAACTCTGTGACCTACTCAAAACCATCTGCAGAAGCTGGAATAGTTCAGAGTCTTCTTCCCCACATGCTTGCAGGGCTCGATAGACACAGACTATCCCTGCCTGCCTTCGGCCTAGGCAAACGCAACATGCAGTGGCCGGTATGTTGGGTGCGACAAGTGCAAACTGGACCTCCTAATAATTATACACAGCCCTCACGAGAAGCTACACCCCCCACCCAGTTGTTACGAACGTTTGAGCAATGCGTAGCCAAATTCGCAACGGATCCCGAAATCAGAAGGCGATTATCCGTGATAATTCTACGATACTAGATTATTAAAATAAACAATGACATAAACAATATACAAACCTCAATAATACGATCACAAAGACTCAACAACGAGAAACCGAATAGCAGCGTGTGAGCAGACAGCACGTGCGTCACGCAGGTCCTGAGCAAGGATGTGCCAAAATAGCGCTCTGGGCGCGAACAAACAACAATTGGTCCAGAAAAACAACCAGTTCGTAAAGACAAGTCAATAATGTATGGAAATGAGTGATGTTGGGAAAAAACACTGAATCGCGAGGGAAAAAGGGGGATTTTCCACGACCGGCTGTTACACCGCCCACCAAAATCCTCCTGGATCCTTAGCAAAGTCAAAGGTTCGGTATAAAGGTACTGATTCTTCCTACCTGCCTAGGCCCTGCTGTCAGTGCGCGCGTCTAATGCTCGTCGTCGACGTTTTACTACTGGTCGCACCTAACTCATTGGCTACATAGACGTGAGGCTAGTCTACATGTTCCACAAGACCAAATGACCGATGGCGGGCGTGAATGGTCACATAGACGTTGTCCTCGTAAGGGGCCGTCCGGTCCTGGATGTACGTGCTTGAGTGTGTGTGTGTATGTGTGCGTGTGTGTGTGTGCGTGTGTGTGTGTGTGCTTGTGTGTGTGTGTGCCGGGGTAACAATGAAATCACAGGTATGACTACACATCAAAGGAGGACTTTCTGCAATGTCAACAAAAGACCGGGTGGCAAGAAAACGAGTAAATGTAGCATGTATGTGTGACCTGAGCTCCGCTACTTCCACATATGCAAGGGGCATTCGGTAGCGTCAACAAAAGGCAAACAAAGAACACTGTCACATGTATGATGGGTTTACGGAATGTAGAGTGCGTCGTGCCCGCGTGTATGTATCGGGATGTACAATGGGATCGCATTCATCACCACATATCGGAAAGAACCTTCTGTAATGTCAACGAAAGGACCGCGAGCACCTTAACGTGTTTGACGGAGATTGTGTGGCATATATGGTGTTTCTTTATCCACCTCGATTACTGGTGTGAAAAAGGTTTACTAGGCCTCAGGGTTATCAGCTCCTCCGTCTTCGCTCTCGAGTAGGTTAATACTGCGTATGTCACGAATGAGCACTCCGTTAGCTGTCTTCACCTTCACCGTTCTTATCATTTCGTCAGTGCTTTTGATGGTTTCCGTAACTACTCCCAAAGACCAAACGCTGAAATGTGCGCGTTCGTCGGCGATCATAACCACGTCCCCAACTTTGAATGGTCTTGTTTTGGCCAGCCACTTCTGTCGAGTCTGCAAAGCCGGTAGGTACTCCTGTAGCCATCGCCTCCAGAAGACCTTGGCCAGATAGTTCGCTTGCTTCCACCCATGGAGGTAGCTCCCACGAAGGTTTACCGGCCCTTGGAAACCCTCGTTCGACCTTAACGTCAATAAGTCGTTCGGGGTGAGCGCCAGGTGGGTGGGGTCGCCGTTCAATACTGGAACCAGGGGCGGTTGTTCAGGATTCGCTCCACCTCAGTCATGACGGTGTTCAGCGTCTCGTCGTCGGGCGGCTGCTGCTCCATGATTGACAGCAATATCCGTCTGGCGGACCGGATCATGCGTTCCCATATGCCGCCTCGGTGACTGGCCTGTGGGGGGTTGAAATGCCATCGTATGCCGTAGGCCACGGTTCGATTCTGCAGTTCGTCCCTGTTTATGTTCTTGTGCCAACGCTGCAATTCCCGTTGAGCGCCCACAAAGTTCGATCCATTATCTGAGTATATATCGGCCGGTACGCCTCTTCGGTTGATAAATATTTGCAAGGCCCGTAGAAACGAATCGGTCGTCATCGAATGTGCGACTTCTAGGTGTACCGCACGTGATTTCATGCACGTCATGATACATCCGTATCGCTTTTCTAATCTTTTCCCGCACTTGATCCACAAGGGCCCAAAATAGTCCAACCCGGTGTCACTGAACGGCCACCAGCCCGTAGTCACCCTGCATTCTGGTAGTGGGGCCATGAGTTGTTTGCCTGCTGTGGCATTGCGTCTCCTGCATTGCACACACCGTCGGATTACGCGTTTTACAGTCCCTCGTCCTCTCAACAACCAAAGACGCTTTCGGATGACGCTCGTCACGTGACTTTCCCCGGCATGTCCCTCCATGGCGTGGACGTGTTGAATCATTAGCTCTACTACGGGTTGTCTCGCAGGCAGCAGTATAGGATACTTTGTGTCGAAGTTCAGGTGGGCGTTGGTCAGCCTACCATCCACCCGCAGCAGTCCGTTGATGAGTTTGGGGTTTAAACGCTTCAGCTCGCCTCTTGGAGATGGCATGTCTTCATTGGTCGGCCCCACTTCTTCCGCCCTCTTGAGTTCTTGGGCGAAAGCCTCGCGTTGTATCATTCTGAAAATATCGTACTCTGCCGCTTGTAGCTCATCGGGACCTATCGGGCCGACCGGTATCCGACCTGAGGGCCGTAGCCCTTTCATGACTAGTAAATTTCTCTTGAAAATGGTTAACCAAACTAGCGAACGAAGCGTCTTCATCCAGGAAGAAAACCTGACCAGTCGCGATAGAATGGACGACGCTTCGACGACGTTGGTTGCTATCACTACGCCTTTGATCTCCAGTTCCAATTCCGTAGGGAGTTTTAATTCGAACACGGGCCAGTCCTGTTTGGGCAATTGCAGGAAGTTTGGCCCTCTCGTCCACGTGTCCAGTTGCCTGAAGTTGTTCGCACCTCGGGAGCACAGGTCGGCCGGATTATCGCCAGACCTGACATGACTCCACTGGTTCGTGGCTGATTCATCGTGGATAATCGTGAGCCGGTTAGCAACGAAAGTACTAAACCGGCTCCTCACGTTGTTAATGTAGTAAAGTACTATCGTTGAATCCGTCCAGAAGCTCACCGACCAAATGTAGAGATCGAAACATTTCTTCACAGCTTGCACCACCCTGACTGCCAACACGGCTGCGCTGAGTTCAAGGCGTGGGATTGAGACCGACTTCAGTGGGGCAACGCGGGCTTTGGCGAACAGAATCCTCGTGGTATATTGTCCATCTCCTGCGCACCATCGTCCGTACACCACAGCTCCATAAACGACTTCGGATGCATCGGAAAAGGCATGTAGTTCTCCAGTCCGTGTCGTATGGCCAGGGGTCAAACATCGTGGGATTCTTATGTCCCCTAATTTCTTCAAGGTGTTCAGAAATTCTTCCCAGTCCAGCCGGTCCCCTTGGTCCAGTGCCTGGTCCCAATCAACTTTCTTACGGCACAGCCGCTGCAGCAAGATCTTTCCGGGTAGCAGCCACGGTGAGACGAAACCGAGCGGGTCGAACAAACTTGAGACGGCAGATAGTATGCCACGACGGGTTATTGGCAGCTCGGGAACGTTCAGTTCGAAAACAAAATCGTCCGTTTCCGCGTCCCATTGTATTCCTAAAGTGCGCTCGATAGGAAGTGGAGAGCCGTCCAAATCTCTTACCCTTTCGGCATTTTCGTGATACGGGATGACCTTCAGCACTTCTGAAGCGTTCGACATCCATTTAGTTAGATGGAAGCCGCCCTCTTCCAGCAATCTCGTCAGACCCCTGAACTGCTCTAGAGCTGATTCCACATCATCGAATGACCCAAGGTAGTCGTCGACGTAGAAGTTCCTGCTGACGCTTTCTACCACCGTCCGATGTACTAGATCGCCATGTTTGTTCGCAGATTCTCGGAGGGCGTAGTTTGCACAAAATGGTGACGATATGGCTCCGAAGGGGTGGACGGTCATCCTATAATTCACCACTGCGTTGTCCCGGTCGCTCCCTTCCCACCACAGGAAACGCAAAGCATCTCGTTCTCCTACCGGAATCTTCACCTGATGGAACATTTCCCTGATGTCAGCAGACAAAGCCACTTTACCCACTCTGAAACGGCACAAAACATCGATCAGTGGTGTGGTCCAGTCAGGCCCCTGTAGTAGGCGATCGTTTAACGACTTGCCCTGGAACTTGGCCGCACAGTCGAAAACCACCCGCAGTTTATTGGGTTTCTTCGGGTTGATAACCGGATGGTGAGGCAGATACCAGATACCCCTTTTGCTGTCGGTGTTAACAGGCACCCTTTCAACGTAACCGAGGGCCTCGTTTCGCTTCATAAAATCCGCGTATCGTTCCCACAGATTCTGGTCTCGAATGAAGCTTTCTTTCAGTCGTAGTAATCGTTGGAGAACATGATTTCTGTTGTCAGTCCACAGGTCGACCGGTGTGCGCCATGGGAGGGGAACCTCGAACTGTTTTTTGAGGCCTCTAGTGCCTTGCCGCACCGTTTGTAGAGCGAAGTGATCCTCTTGAGACAACGTCGGTCTTTCGTCTCCAATGTTATGAAACTCCTTTTCATACAGCCGTTGCAGATGATACTCTATGCGGTCCGTTTCGGCGGATAAGTAATTCACGGAACCGCGTACCCCTACTGGACCGTATAACATCCATCTCAGAGCCGTGCGTACGGCATAAGTTGCCTGGCGGTCGCCCACTCTTTGGTCAAGCACCCAATGCGCCTCTGGCACGTCGCATCCGATGAGGAGATCCACCTCATCATCTTCCCAGTCTACAACGGTTACATCCTGCAGGTGGGGCCACCGAGTCAAGATTGCGTCCACCGACCTTGGTGCTCGCATGGGGAGATCCGCTAACGTGAATGCCTCCGTTGGTTCAATTTCCTCGTTAGTGTCTAGAGAGATGAGTTGCAGCCTTAATCTGCCGGCAGTCATTACCTGTGTTCCGCCCACCATGCTCACTGCTAACGACGTCGCACCTTTAGCCAGTTGGTGTTTGTCGGCAAACCGCTCTTTCACTAAAGTGGTGTCGGATCCACTATCAACGAAAGCCAACGCCTTGACTAACCCAGTCGGAGTCACTAAGCCCACGGCCACTACGCCTAAACGTACCGGGTTACTGGCAGATTGTGAAGTTGAACAAATCACGCTGGGCTTGGCACTCGCCTCGGATATGGTTACTCTCGCCTGATGCAGCAGCCGATGGTGTCTGCCCGTGCAGCCCTCGTAACCACATCGATTCCTTGTTCTACAGGCTGCTGCCCGGTGCGTGGTGTTGAGACAGATGAAACATGCTCCTGCCATCCTCGCCATTCCCCACCGTTCGTCTATTGTGGCGTTGCCGAACTTGGGGCATTCTGGTAGGCCATGGCTAGTACCACAGGATCTGCAATTTGGTTTCGCCGTAGCATCTCGTGAAATGACGTGTGTGTTGGTCCAAGGCTGGTACTTTGGATATTCCCGTACAGGGGTTTGGACTTGGCTAGTACCGGGCTTGTTTGCTCGGTTGCTGTCCCGGATGAGTCGGCCAAATCTGCTGTCAGCTATCTTCGTTTGCCTGTCTAAGTATTCAGTCAGGTCTTCGAAGTTGGCTTCTCTGTCGCCTCGGCTTATCCGTTCAGCTTCTTCCGCCCACCGACCCTGTAGTTCGGGAGAGAGGTGACGGACTATGTTTTCCAGATTGTGCATGGCGTCTAGGTCAGCCCTGTAACCTAAATGGTCCAGGGCTATTGAGCAGTTCTGCATCTTGATCACCAGGTCGGCCATGGTGTAGACGTCGCCCTTGGTTCTCTTTGCCTCTGCCATCACGCCCTCTATTAGGTTACGGGCTACTTTGAAAGGTTGGCCAAACAAGTCCCTCAGAATCTTTCTTGCCCTTGTGTAGCCTTGTTCTGGATCGAGCATGGTGCACCCGTCGATAGCTTCTCGCGCTCGGCCTCGGCAGTAGTGAGTTAGGTAAAGAAGCCTTTGCCCAGGGTCGGTTACCTTGTTTTCAACGAACGTCTCGAGCTGTTTGACAAACTTGCAGTATTGCTCAGCTCGCCCGTCGAAAACTGTTAACTCCACTCTAGGCAGATCGATCGATGGTGGTTTGTATTCGGCGACCGGCGTGGGGTTCCCTACCTTATTGCACTCTAACCTATCGGAAGTGTCGAAGTCACTGGTCTCATGCTCTCGCTGTTTCTGTGTACACTTCTCTGCTTCATGCGCCTGTAGTCTAGCCGAAAGTAACTGTTGCTCTAGTTCTAGTATTCTCAGCTTATATAAATCGATATCCTTACGATCAATATTGCTTTTAATAACACATGAGCTAGCACTGACAGGACTAGGCGATCTAGCATTAACTAAAGAATCATACGTACCCAAAACCTCCCCAGAGACTTGCCGTATTACTTCCTGTCCGGATTCGACTGCTTTTGATCCTTTTCTTGGCATTTTGCGTGATTTTTCCTCGTTCCAAATAGATCTATTGAGTATTGTTACGAACGTTTGAGCAATGCGTAGCCAAATTCGCAACGGATCCCGAAATCAGAAGGCGATTATCCGTGATAATTCTACGATACTAGATTATTAAAATAAACAATGACATAAACAATATACAAACCTCAATAATACGATCACAAAGACTCAACAACGAGAAACCGAATAGCAGCGTGTGAGCAGACAGCACGTGCGTCACGCAGGTCCTGAGCAAGGATGTGCCAAAATAGCGCTCTGGGCGCGAACAAACAACAATTGGTCCAGAAAAACAACCAGTTCGTAAAGACAAGTCAATAATGTATGGAAATGAGTGATGTTGGGAAAAAACACTGAATCGCGAGGGAAAAAGGGGGATTTTCCACGACCGGCTGTTACACCAGTCTACCGTCTAATCTGACTTGTTTGTAGGCGGTGTAGTCACGAGGTTGCACGGCAATGTTGCCCTTTTTCAGCCAAGTCTCCGTGATACTTATGATCGCTGATCCGTGCGCTCTAATCAGTAGTTACCCCACTTTCCTCCTCAAGCTGCAGGCTTTTGTGCACAGTATGGTGGTATCTTCTGCCAGGTCATCTGCCTTGATTATTCCTTTTTGGGCCGCTGGACCCTCGGGGGCGATTCTCGAAGGGGCACCCCGTTTTGTGCAATAACAGCCACTTGGCCCGTATTTTCCTGAAACTCCAAGGCCAGGCCGTGCATAATAGCTCTAATGCTGTCGAAGGAAACTCCCAAGGCTTCCCTTGCCTCATTATTTGGCCTCCTGTTGCCCCTCGGGGGCGTCAGAGACCTACTCTTGCTCAAAGGTGTGGGTGTTGGCGCCACGACTATTTCCCAGGTTTCATCCGTTTTATTGACGCTCCGTTTGATCAGTTCAGTCCAGTTCTGTTTGCACATGACAGGTAATGGCCTCGGTCAATCGAGCGTCCAGAATTCTTTTGATGGTATGCACACTAGTTACGCACCCACCACTGCCGAGTGTATTTCGTCGAATCCCCGCTAAAAGTGAGAGGGAAACGGAAAACATCACACGTCAACTGCGAGAGGCATTGTGCATCGTGAGTGTTCACTGAGATAATATGCGATAAGTGTAAACGTCGATTACAACATATTGCACACAGACCAAAGCGCTACGGGGCATCCACCTGAATAGCATGCTCAACGCTCACTACAAGGAAATATCTCACACCACTTGCGATCTAGGGCAACTTTGAAGGACTGAACGGTCTGCAGATCTATCATTCCATCAAGCAGACTGCTCCAACTGTTCACTACCCTTTTTCTGAAGAAGCATGATCTTATCGTCAACCTAGTTCGGACATTTGCCAGCTTCTATTCGTGTTCCCTTGTTCTGGAATCTGAAGCCGCTTGGACCAGACTATTCGGTCTAAGGCCAGAAAAGCCTTCATTGACTTGAACGTTTCTATAAGATCCCCTAGATGTCTCCCCCTATTTTGCGAGAAAATATTCAGACCATGGAGTCTCTGCTCGTTCGTCTTACCCCTCTGTCATTCAACCATTCGCGTGGCGGGACTTTTAACTTTCTCCAAGCAGGTGGCGTTTTTTTGTAGAAGGTTGACCAAGCCTGCACGCTACCTTCTAAATGAGGTCTTGCTATAGCCGTGTAAATAGGTAAGAATATTTCTGGTTGCCGGCAAGACAATGCTGATCGCAGTCTAAGGAGTTCACCACGAGCCTTTTTTGCAGCAGCGTCACACTGGTTCGACCATTTTCAAGTCACTGCTCATCATAACCACAAGGTCTTTAACCCTACTGACTGCTTCTGTGGTGAACAGCCCTTGGTCACGGGCGACAGCCAAACTTTCTGTTGTCCTTGACGACAGGAGGCATTTTTACGGCGTTCAGAGGTAAGTCCTATTTGTATGCTCAGTCCAGGACGGTACCTAGATCCCTGCCTTGGCCCACCTTACCCCCAGATCCGACAATCTTCACATCATCTGCAAAATTAAAGCCAGGCGACTGAAGGGCAGATACCAGGTCCTTCATAAACAGCAAGAATAGGACCGGGCCTGGGACGGATCCCTGAGTTAGACCACTGGTGACATTCACCAAACTGGAGTACCTGTCCCCTGCTTTGACACAAAACGTCCTGTGGAAGAGGAAGTCAGCCAGCCACCTATATACCGGCCCACCTATACGGGACGTCTCCATCTTGCATAGTAAAAGACGGCGATAAACGGAGTCGGACGCCTCGCTGAAGACGGGGTAGCATACCTCAACTTGCTTATCTTCATTCAGTCGTCGAGTTTCTTCATCTAAGAAGCACAAGAGATTGGTCAGGCAAAATCTGTTTTTCAGGAATCCATGCTGGGCCAGACTTAGCTTGGAGCGCTCTGGTAAGTGTTGGCAGATGTGGGCACGGGTGATCTTCTCAAGGACTTTACGTAGGGTGCTAGTTAGGCTTACCGGCCTGTAGTTATGCATAGCCGATTTAGGTCCACCCTTGCGTATCGCCACGAAGGCCGCGACTTTCCAGTCCTGAGGCAGCTTACTCTGGTCCTAAGTGGACCTGTACAGCCTGCATACCTATGGAGCTACCGTATCCGTCACCGGCTTGATGATATATGGTTGGGTGCCATGTAGACCTGCCGACTTGTAGCTGTTTGGTTCCCGTAGCCACTTAAGCACGCCTTCCTTCGGGAGATCTGCCTCTTTTAACTGCGGAGGAAGAAGCACCGGGCCAGATCGACTCCTACCCCACTGTCATTCCCATGCACTTGTAATAATCTTATTGGAGTGAATTGATGGTCCGCTTTGAAATTGCCCCACCCAGAACTACACAAACGGAAGTAGCAAGAAGACCAGGGCCGCAAAATAGCACTTCAGTTGTATTGCAGAAAGGTTTTGTATACATATGTTCATGGAAAGAATATAATTGGTAGATTCAAAGATGGCCATTGACACGGAGCTTTTGTCGCACTTGTCCGCCGTGATCCTGATTGGCTGAGGCTCACCCGTGCGCGTGGTCATAAAGCTGTACCTGGCCGCACCACGTGTGACAGTCGTGGAATAACCACAGCACTCTACCGAAGTATTACCCTTAGGGAGTCTGCTCCGCTATGGTCATCAGTGGCGATACTGTGGTCCTTAGTGGATAGTGGACCAATGGCATTCTTTGTTGAGCTGTTCGACTGCACGCAGCTGTAGAATTTTTTGTGATACTGTCTCACGCGCCGGGCCTATCTGAGCTCAGACTTTCGCTCACAAGTCCGCAGAAGGCTCACGGCCTCGTTTCTAAGCTTTGTACAAAGGATCTAGGCTGGCCAACTGCAGGAGGTTTTTTAAAGGTTCCAGCAGCAATTTCTACGTTTGATCACCTTTGCTATTGCAGCCCTCCACGGCACATATGTGCCTGCCCCACTCCTTCTTTTCAAGGGTGCGAACTCTTCCTGGAGGTAATCGGGGATCACTTTATGACCTGCCAGCGCTCCTCGACAGTAGCCCACTCCACCGTGTACCAGGTCAGCCCCATCGCCGTGTTGCCAAGCCCATCTATGCCCATGGTACTGAAATGTCTAATCGGCCTTGAGGGTGCCTTGATTTGCGGCGTGCATGGGGTGATTTTGGCACACACATGGTCACCTTTTCCCAGCAAAGCACAGTAATGCAATTCAGACACATAGTTGGAGAGATTTGTTATTGCTAGATCCAGCAAGGATGGAACGCTTCCAGTCCTATATCTGTTATTTTCTCTAATGCTCTGGTGCGGTCAATTGGCACGCGTCCATTCTAATTAGGTTTCCTCCTCCGATCCCGGCACGCAGACTTTAGTCGTCCAGTCAATGTGCGAAAGATTGAAGTCACCTATTGTGAGGGTCTTTTGTGAGGCCCTGACTAGTTTAATCAGGATCCGCAGTAAGCAAGCATCCTTGCCGCGGTTTGTACTTGGTGCCCTGTAGACACAGACGACGTTAACCCTTCTGCTTGGGAGGATGACCGCAACTGCGCACAACTGGACATTGCGAGTGCACATCTTGGTCTGGGACCCAAGATGGTTTTTGTCTGACCTAATGGGGATGGCTACCCATAGATTGCAAAACAGTTACTTATTAGTCCCGGCACATGGTCTCCTTTAGAAAGCCATGTTTCCGTAACGGCAACTATTGACGCGTTGTGACCAGCAGCGGCTATGGCGGGTTCTACCCCTTTGTTTCTAATACTACACGTGTTAGTATGTAACACCACCGAGTCTGAACCGTCCTTCAGTTGTCCGTTAGTATTTACTCCCGTCTGGTTCTCAGGCGCAACTCCTGAGATGATGACAAGTATTTTGCACCACTTGTCCTCACGGGTGTCCACAACGCCGGCTGATGTTCTAGAACTTCCGATGACTCCTGATCCATTTCTGTAGGAGTAACCGTGACATCCAGCATGACAAGGATCGAGCTATCGTCCATCTTGGGACAGTATTGTCAAATTTCACCTTCATGCACATCTTTAATTACGGCTGTTTCTGGCCCTGCACACGGTGTCTTCACTGCTGTCAGGGTCGGAGAGAGAACCAAACACGGCATTCTGCTGGACATGGTGGCCTCCCACCAGTGCCTTGGCTGTTTCCAGAAACCCATTGGAGGATACGAGGTGACCTCATTTGCGTCCGTCGCATTATCCGCGGCGATCTAGAACCAGAACTACAAGCGATCTTTTAACTACGTGGAACTTGTCGTACGCGGAAACACTCACTATCACTCATGAAGCTGGAATCTATTGGTTTGTCGCTGATATACCACCTGTCCCGAAGAGTCACCAACGTTTGGAACTCGCTCCCAGCGGAAGTGGTAGAAGAGGTGCACGATTCAACCTTCGAGCGGAGACTAGAAAATTTTCTGACTGATAAGTGGTGTGATTCTCTTTCTTGAGACCACATTCAAGAGCTGTCGTAACAAGGCTTACACGGGAGGTTTCCCTCTGCCTCTAATTCTAAAAGCTGAAGACTGAAGACTGAATTTTATTTTTTCAGGCTAGGTCGTGAATTCCTGAAGTGGTACGCGGACAGCCTACTGGAGCCCAGATGGTCCCGGATCTTGGTACTATCTTAGTATCTTAAAGTCACTGTTGAGCTGGAAGGTAGTTCACTGGATAACTGGGCAACTAGAAAGTCAGGGTGGGCTCAAAGTGCGAATCTTGACAGTATCTTGCATCTGGTATTGCCGGCGAGCCGAAGGTAGATCACTGCACAATGGAAGAGTGGATTCCGCTTATCTTGAGGAGAGCAAACGATTCTGTCTAGGAAAGTTCACCGTTTGCCAAACAGCGAGCTATTTGGACCGAGCACCGCAGTAGGTAGGTTCAAGTCTCGGATTCAGGTCAGGCAAGGTCACGTTGCACAGGACTGGTAGTAGCCAGAGCCAAATGAGTGCTCAGAATTTTCTCCTTGGTGTGCGCATAGGCCGGCACCCACCCATGTGACTCTGTTGATTCTTCACGAGGATTCCAAAAGATTGACTGGCCTGGTTACCGCAGTTTTCGGGTGGCCCAGGTTCTGTCGCCAGGTTGACAGCGTAGTACCGAACAAGAGTCCTCGGATGCTGTTGTATGTCCTTCATTCTTGGGGCCAAACTAGATGCGGTCTAGTATCAAGGTTTGGCCAAAGCCCGTGATTTTTGTCGTGTTCGTAGAAGTTCAAAAGCGAAATAGGGTCAGAAAACAAAGCGGGGACTCTGCTTCCCGGTACGTAGCGAAACAACTCCAGTTTTGTAAGCTGGGGCTCTACCCACCTGTAGCCTTATCTGTGGTGTTACCTGGGTATACATTCAGTGAATATTTACAGTTCCCGTGGCATCTAACAGGTTTCTTGTGAGCACCCTCCTTATAGTTTAACCAGAATGCCTCGTATTCCATGTAAACGACTCAGACTACCATTGCATAAGATCCACCCGTGGACTTTATTCGAAGAAAAGAAATGAAGTAGAGTCACAGATGCCTCGCACCGCACAGCTTGTCTTTTGCCAAGCAGCCGGCTTCAAATCCTCACGTAAGGAACCAGTGGCGTGGTAGAGTTAGCATCTTTTGGCATGTGTAAATGCTTGGGAGTAGACGCTTGTTGAATGATGCTAAGGAGGCTAAGTCCCCGTGCTTGGTGACCCGTAGTGCTCTTCCTCTTTCCTATTTTTATCGGTTTAGAAAGGACACAACTGACAACTCGTTAATCTCCATCGTTGGCTTACACAGTTCTTCCCCTGCTTCCCCAATTATTCAAGTTCTTCTCTCTCCTCCCTCTCTTTCCATGCCTCTCATGGACGTTTTCTCCTTGTTTTTTTCTTCTTCCACAATTTGCCTCCTTCTGCTCCCCGTATCCCCTCAATGGTTTTCGTGATTATTTTTTTGTAACAGTCCTGCGTTTTCTTCATTTCCCCAGTCTTTTTTCATCACTTTCTTTTCATTTTCTTTCACATCCCTTTCCATTATTTTTCTCTCCCTCCATTTTGTCGATACTGTGGTGCAAGTGGCCGACCAAAGCTAGCCACACTGAAATTTCTTATCTTCTTTCCTTTTTATCTGGCCAAGTGGGTTGGGCCACAGGCAGGAAGCAGCTATCAGCTGCCGAGATGATATGGGTATGAAACCCAATGAGCGGTGGGCATCTGTGGTGTGCTCTGGTGTCCCTCCTTTCTGGCTCTCAGCCTAAAGTGCAATATACGACTGGGTGGTATTGGTCAAAGGGAAATCAGGTAATATATATATATATATATATATATATATATATATATATATCATAGAAGTCCAATTTGGCGAAACAATTGTTTTTCAGTAATTCATTCTCAAGCCGTTTACAAATTACATGGGAGACGCTAAGCAAGAATCATGCGGATAGACATGGAGTAAACACCAATCATGGGTAGGGGTTTGTCAACAGTCACATTGTCCTTGTCATTTGATTGGTTTATCTAACTTACGCCCTGTGAGTGACAGGACGACAGATTTACTCGACCTCGATCGATCCTAGGCCATGGAAGTTGAAGTGCCTGGACCAAACGCTTTTGGGCGCAAAGGTCGGGGGTCAGCTTCCTGATTCCGATTGCCTCGGCTATCGCTAGAGTGCGCAACTGCACACCCTTGCATTTGCTTGGGGAGACTCGATACACAACTTTGAAAGCCGTGTTTGGGTTCACCTGATGTCCGGTGTCAACTAGGTGTGCTAAGATTGCGCTGTTTATCGATCCAGTCTGTCCTTGGCTTAGCCAGCGTGGGTGATGCTCTTTGATCCGAGTGGATAGCTGTCGTGCCGTTCGACCCACATACGATGCGTCACAAACACATCTGAAAGAGTACACAACCATTGATGAGGTCAGCATCGGCAGTTTATCCTTGTTCTGAACATGGATCAGAGGAGCGCCTCGAAACACACACCGTACGGTTGCAGCATTGAACGTGTTTTGAATTTCCCTCCTCAGTCGTCGGTTTAAGATTTCACTCACCGTGTCACCTTTAAATGGTAAACTAATGAATAGGTCTTTCTTCTTCACGGTTTCTTCGGCGATTTTATGCACTCTTTGAATGATATTTCTTTCAATAAACCGATCCGGATAACTATTCTCCCGTAGAATGTTTCTTATATGCATCAGCTCGTTCTCTAGGTTTTCTTCAGAACAAAGTTTTCTCGCTCTGAAGGCCAAACATTTCACCAAGTTTCGCTTCTGTTGGATACATTTCATAGATTGTATAAATGGAGACTTGAAAGTTAAGTTTCTCAGCTGCGCCGGAACTATCATAGAATCTCGAACGAAGAAAAAACAGGACGAATTGACGAAAGGTATTGAAGCCAAGACTCCTCAGTGTGTTTTCCCGAATCAGCCCAGTCGGTATGTTCACAACTGTTCTAGCTCACATTTGAGTGATCACATGATTGAGGCCTTGTCACTAGGACCTAAGTTCTGTATCCCCACCAGAAAGCGTGACAAGTTTGATTATGAAGTACATTTTGAAACTCTATACTCCCAGACTCATGGATTAATACCAACGTCTAATGAAGCCTTAGAAGAACTGAAGTCAACATTAGTGAACGCTTGCCACTCATACCGGAAAATTAAACCCAGACTTCAAAGACCAGTCAAAAAGGAACATTTAGATGCGCTGAAAGAACTGACAAATAACAGAGATATCATACTGAGCAGACCTGATAAGGGAAGCGGAATAGTGGTGATGGACAAACGGGACTACATCGAAAAACTCAAAGCAATTCTGAACGATGAAACCAAATTCAGTAATAGTCCTGGCGAGGAAGACTCAACTCAACTAGCTGAGCGCCAAATAACCACTACGTTGAAACAAATGAGAGATAACGGCTTTGTCACGAAAAAAATGTTTGAGCAACTAAGGCCCACAGGATCCACGATCCCCAGGTTGTATGGACTTCCTAAGATCCATAAACCTGGAACACCGATTCGTCCCATACTATCAATGACAAATTCACCCTATCACACTGTGGCTCGTTGGCTATCTGAGCTACTTGAACCAATAAGAAAACATATGGCTATGCATAGCCTTAAGGATACATTTGATTTCATAGAACGAATAAAGGATGCCAATATAGAGGACAAAATAATGTTCTCCTTAGACGTCGAGTCCCTGTTCACAAATGTACCATTATTGGAAACCATTGATTTCGTCGTGGATTACATGAAAGAAAACAACATGAACATCGGTCTACCATTGGAAGGTCTGCGGGAGCTCTTGTTTCGTTGCACATTTAACATTCAGTTCCTATTTCATGGAACTTTGTACAGACAACGAGATGGTGTGGCTATGGGATCACCATTAGGTCCACTTCTTGCCGACGCATTCCTAGCAAAATTAGAGCAAACTGAGCTGAAGTCCACGATTACCAGTCTCAAACATTATTATCGATATGTGGATGACATATTCTGTGTAGCTGACGCTGCCTGTAACCTAGATTCCGTGCAAATAGAATTCAACAACGCACACAAAGCATTACGCTTTAAAATTGAACGTGAAGTTAATAATCAACTACCATTCCTCGACGTGAACCTTACGAGAGCGGAAGACGGTCGGATCCAGCGAAAGGTATACCGAAAACATACATGGAACAGTAAGTATATCAACTTTAACAGTTTCGTTAGTATCCAACAGAAGCGAAACTTGGTGAAATGTTTGGCCTCCAGAGCGAGAAAACTTTGTTCTAAAGAAAACCTAGAGAACGAGCTGATGCATATAAGAAACATTCTACGGGAGAATAGTTATCCGGATCGGTTTATTGAAAGAAATATCATTCAAAGAGTGCATAAAATCGCCGAAGAAACCGTGAAGAAGAAAGACCTATTCATTAGTTTACCATTTAAAGGTGACACGGTGAGTGAAATCTTAAACCGACGACTGAGGAGGGAAATTCAAAACACGTTCAATGCTGCAACCGTACGGTGTGTGTTTCGAGGCGCTCCTCTGATCCATGTTCAGAACAAGGATAAACTGCCGATGCTGACCTCATCAATGGTTGTGTACTCTTTCAGATGTGTTTGTGACGCATCGTATGTGGGTCGAACGGCACGACAGCTATCCACTCGGATCAAAGAGCATCACCCACGCTGGCTAAGCCAAGGACAGACTGGATCGATAAACAGCGCAATCTTAGCACACCTAGTTGACACCGGACATCAGGTGAACCCAAACACGGCTTTCAAAGTTGTGTATCGAGTCTCCCCAAGCAAATGCAAGGGTGTGCAGTTGCGCACTCTAGCGATAGCCGAGGCAATCGGAATCAGGAAGCTGACCCCCGACCTTTGCGCCCAAAAGCGTTTGGTCCAGGCACTTCAACTTCCATGGCCTAGGATCGATCGAGGTCGAGTAAATCTGTCGTCCTGTCACTCACAGGGCGTAAGTTAGATAAACCAATCAAATGACAAGGACAATGTGACTGTTGACAAACCCCTACCCATGATTGGTGTTTACTCCATGTCTATCCGCATGATTCTTGCTTAGCGTCTCCCATGTAATTTGTAAACGGCTTGAGAATGAATTACTGAAAAACAATTGTTTCGCCAAATTGGACTTCTATGGTATACAGTGGGTATTTTTCAGATATATATATATATGTGGTAAAATCTGGAAATTCCATCCCAGCACCATCGTACTCGAAAACCCGATTCTCAAACAGGCTCCACGCAAAACTCGTTCATGTCCTCAGCATACCAAACCAAGCGCCCCCTAACCACCACAGCTGTGACAATGGTTTCGGATGGAGCACCTAAATACTGCTCGGCTACATGCCTGCCCAGTTACCATTTGGACTTCCACTTGCAAAACGCTCCAAATACTGGCCCTGGTAGCAAGTTCCACGGACGGCAGACGAGTACCGGGAAACATTGTTCTCCGCCCTTCAGCTGTGAACCTTGCTGTTCCAGCCTTAGTGAGTGAATGCAAAGCAATAAATTGGACGATATTGTGAAGGTATGCCGGTTGGGGTATCCCTTGGAGCACGGAAAGTCCTGCGGGAGAATCATGCCCCCTCCGGTCCTCCGGTATTTCATACTGCATAAAGTTAGACGGCATAGTCTGTCGGAGTATGTCATGCCGGATAGACCACGCACTCACTTTGTGGCCCTCCTCCGAACCCTCTCGGTGGTTTTTACGTCTCGCCTGCGTACCGGTGGACGCCCCTGGGTGTTTATCTCCAAGTGCTTTCGGAATAATGTGACAAAACGTTTTGGGACAATTAAGGCATGAACACTTATTGTTCCGGATACCGGGAAATAACAAGATCCCATGAACGGCCCATGGAACGGACAACAAGCGATAGGTTCAGACGCGCGCCAGAAAACGGCAAAATTCGGTAGAATAGGTGAAGGGCAATTTGTATTGAAACAGTGTCGTTCACGTTTACGTTAGGGAGCGACACCAGACACGACACTAGCTGAGGGAGCCAAACGTTCAACCTTCTGTAACCAGAGCCGTCAATAACGTTTTTTCAACTTGCGGAAAACAAATGTCCTTACAGCAGGCAGGCAAACAACACACAGCTCTATGAAATCGAACAACATACAAACTGCTTAGAGCTAAGTGCTAACTTACTTTTGTCGACGGTCATTTTCAGTCATGGATTTACACATCAAAACTCAGTCATCTCCAGGCCTACCAGCATTTCCCCTTAGTAGGTAACTGTCGAAGTGGACCTTCGATCTAACGGAGGGTGTACCGCGCGCAGACCTTCATTAGCACCACCAGACTTACGCCTTTTCGGTCGTCCATGGGACCACGTTGTGATGCCACAATCCGCTAGCGCCGCCGGTGGGGGATCAATAAAATGGGCACGAGCCTATCGGTCATCTACCAAACCCTCGCCTAGGTGTCGCCGAAAAAATATGTGTGTAAACGGTACAAGGTAATCCAAAGCGACATTCCGGGGGTTCCTGCGGTAGCCGTACCTGTACGTGCAATTGAAGAGGAGAATGAAATAAGTGAGCAAACGGCGACGAGTAAGAACGAAATGAAAATAACTTACTCCGATCGATCGGCATGCTAAGCGAACCCTCAAATGTACGGAACGTTTTTCTCGTTTTCGGAATGGTTTTATAAAACGTCAAACGGTGAAAACAACGTCATTTGGGGTTAAAAAGGCTAATACTGTCTAAGAAACGCTTTCGCCGGTGCGCGTGACTGCCAGATCGAGTCTTCCGATGAGGCTGCGCGGTTTCGGGTTGCAGTGATTGAGGTTCGGGGGTGGACTTAATGATGGATGAAGGAACCATCGGAACATGTTAGGTAAGTGATGTCTTGCTTTGTAGACTACGGTCAAAGCGAGCAACCGTAAGACGGTCGACCCATATAGTTTCATGCTAACACTTTCGGCCAATGAGGTGAGTTCAATCGCATCGCCCGAACATATTACATGGACCTCTATGAGGCCGATGAGGAGATGTTCTAAAGCTATTCGCCCGTGCGAAGACGTAGGTGCAAGTGGACAGTTCTGGTAGAACGCAGATCGATCGAGACTGCGGCAGCGGAGAATACTTTTCCAAACGGTGCATCCATGCAGCTAACTGGTGAGCGTATTAGGCACAGCCGTCGTCTTTCACGAGACCTATGGTGGGGTAATCCCCGGGTTACCAAGGCGTTTGGCCAGAAGCCAATTTCGCAGCTGACGCGGTTGAATCAGTTTCATAGGCGGAAAGCAAACCTAACAAAATGATTGGAAGTTCCTGCACCCAGTTAGTGCTGTCATCGACGATCAGCGAAGCTTTCAGCTGTCGATGAAAACGCTCGACGATACCGTTGGATGCTGGGTGATATGTTGTCGTACGAGAACGATCACAGCCTAACATCCGCAATGGTTCTTCAAACAAACATGACTCAAACCTTGTGCCGTGATCAGTTATTACCGTTGCAGAGCAACCGTATAACGAAACCCAAAGTTCCATGAAAGCAGCTATTACGATTTCTGTCTCTGCAATGGCAACAGGAACAGCCTCTGGCCAACGGATGAAAAGGTCCACGGTAATAAGACGATGACGGAAAACCTTACCCACCTCGTCTGTGTGGAAATAAAAACGCCGTGAGGATACAACTGGAAGTTGACCGAAGGGAGCCGTTGTGTTTATACGTACTCTCGATCGTCGTCGCTGAAGATATAGACAAGCTCAGTTGTGAATATCCTTATACTTACCCAGTCAGACTTACTTATTTGCAAATAGCTTGGTGTCTTTTCCGATGCCAAGGTGGGCTAACCTACGTAAAAATTGGCAAAATGTACTCCCGCAAGACTTGGGTGTGAATCAATTCTCGCAAATGGAGGAAAGCGTAGCCATTTCAAATGAATCCCAAAACCAGAACCAGATTGATTAGTAGTTTCTCCGGTACTAAATCAAAATCCACAAAGAGTACAAATATATACAAACCTCAAGTATGCGACCAAATAAACTGAACAGTTAAGCCCAAATGCTCAAAGCCCCGTGGCTCAAGCACGACCGTCAGAATGGGTTCAAGGCCAAATTTAAATGTCTCACATGAATAAACAAGTGTGAAAATGTGTGGTGTGTGGACGAGTTTTTCAAAGTAATGTCAAATATGGTCAAACTCTCAAAGCACGCAGAATATTCGGAGGGATTTTCAGTCTACCAGGAATCAATTCCAAATCAATCCGCACAACTCGAGATTGGCATATTCATCAGAAGACCAACGCACACAGAGTAACACACTTTTGAGCAATGGGTAGCCAAATTCACAACGGATCCCGAAATCAAAAGGCGATTATCCGTGATACTCTACGATACTAGATTATTGAATGAACAATGACACCAAAAAGATACAAACTTCAATATTGAGATCACAAGGACTCAACAAGCGAGAAACCGAATTGCGGCTTGTGAGCAAGGAGCACATGCGTCACTCAGGTTCAGAACAAGGATATGACAAAGTAGCGCTCTGGGCGTGAACAAACAACAATTGGTCCGTAAAAACAAAAAGTTTGTAAAGACACGTCAATAGTGTAAGCGAGTGAGTGATGTTAAGAAAAACACAGAATCGCAAAGGTTTTAGGGAGATTTTCCACGACCGGTCCTTATACCGCCCACCAAAATCCTCCCCAATCCTTAGCGGAGTCAAAGGTCTGGTATAAATATACTGATTCTTCCTACCTACCTAGGCCCTGCTGCCAGTGCGCGCGCCTAGTGCTTGTCGTCAACTTTCTACTCATGGCCGCACCTAATCCGTCGGCCAATAGACGCGAAGCTATTCTACATCTTCCACGAGAACAACTGACCGATGGCGGGCGTGAAGGGGGAACATAGATGCTGTCTTTGGAAGGGCCGTCCTGCCCTGGCTGTATGTGCTTGCGTGAGTGTGTGTGTAGGATGTATTCGCCGCTACCTTCACATATGCAAGAGACATTTCAGCAACTTCAACAAAAGCAAATGGCGAACACCGTCACATGTTTGATAGGCCTTGGGGGACATAGCGTGCATCGGGTATGCGCGTATGTGTCTGGATGTATAATGGAATCAAATGTACCACCGCATATTAAAAAAGAGCTTTCTGCAACGTCAACGAAAGACTGCGAGCACTGTAACGTGTTTGACGAAGACCAGGCGGTATAACGAGTACAACGTAGGTGAGTGTGCTTCGGGGTGTATGATGGCTCGATACGTCAGTGTGTCGTGAATGCTCCATATATGGGGTTTCTTTACCCATCTCGAAGACTAATGCGAAATGGTCTACTGGGCCTCAGCGTTGTCAACTTCTCCGCCTTCACTCTCGAGTAGGCTGATCTTACGTATGCCACGAATCAGAGCTCCGTTAGCTGTCTTCATCTTCACCGTTCTTATCATTCCGTCAGTGCTTTTGATGGTTTCCATAACTACTCCCAAGGACCAGGTGCTGAAGTATGCTCTTTCGTCTGCGATCATCACCACATCCCCAACCTTGAAAGGTCTTGTTTTCACCAGCCACTTCTGTCGAGTCTGCGGAGCCGGTAGGTACTCCCGCAGCCAGCGCCTCCAGAAAATATTGGCAAGATAATTCGCCTGCTTCCATCCGTGAAAGTAGCTCCCACGAAGTTTTACAGGCCCTTGGAAGCCCTCGTTCGACCTTAACATCAATAAGTCGTTCAAGGTGAGCGCCAGGTGGGTGGGGTCGCCGTTCATTACTGGAACCAGGGGGCGGTTGTTCAGAATTCTCTCCGCCTCAGTCATGGCGGTGTTCAGCTTCTCGTCGTCGGGTGACTGTTGCTCAATGATCGACAGCAATATCCGTCTGGCGGACCGGATCATGCGGTCCCATACGCCACCTCGGTGGCTGGCCTGTGGGGGGTTGAAATGCCATCGTATGCCGTAGGCCACGGTTCGATCCTGCAGTTCGACCCTGTTTATGTTCTTGTGCCAACGCTGCAATTCCCGGTGGGCGCCCACAAATATCGGACCATTATCTGAGTATATATCGGCCGGTACGCCTCTTCGGTTGACAAATCTTTGCAAGGCCCGTAGAGACGAATCGGTCGTCATCGAATGTGCGACTTCTAGGTGTACCGCACGTGACTTCATGCACGTCATGATACATCCGTATCGCTTTTCTGATCTCTTCCCGCACTTGATCCACAAGGGCCCGAAATAGTTCAACCCGGTGTCGTTGAACGGCCGCCAGCCTGCCTTCACCCTGCATTCTGGTAGCGGGGCCATGTGTTGTTTGCCCGCCGCGGCACTGCGTCTCCTGCATTGCACACACCGTCGGATTACGCGTTCTACAGTCGCTCTTCCTCTCAGCAGCCAAAGGCGCTTTCGAATTACGCTCGTCACGCGAATTTCCCCGGCGTGTCCCCCCACGGCGTGAACGTGTTGAATCGTTAGTTCTACCACAGGCTGTCGAGCGGGCAGCAGCTCAGGTGGGCGCTGGTCAGCCTACAATCCACCCGCAGCGGTCCATCAATGAGTTTGGGGTTTAAACGCTTCAATTCGCCTCTTGGAGATTATATTTCTTTGTTCATTGGTCCCACTCCTTACGCCCTCTCGAGTTCTTGGGCGAAAGCCTCGCGTTGTATCATACTGAAAATATCGTATTCTGCAGCTTTAAGATCATTAAGACTTATCGGGCCGACCCGTGTCCGGCGTGAAATGAGTAGCCCTTTCATGACTAGTAAATTTCTTTCGAACCTGGATAACCAAACTAATGCACGAAATGTCTTCATCCAGGAAGAAAACCTGACCATTCGCGATAGAATGAATGTCGCTTCGACGACGATGGCCGCTATCACTAGGCCTTTGATCTCCAGTTCTATTTCCGTGGGGAGTTTGAATTCGAACACGGGCCAGCCCTGTTTAGGCACTTGCAGGAAGTTTGGCCCTCTCGTCCACGTGTCTAGTTGCTTGAAGTTGGTCGCACCTCGGCAGCACAGATCAGCTGGATTATCGCCAGACCTGACATGCTTCCACTGGTTCATGGATGATCCATCGTAGATAATCGTGAGTCAGTTAGCAACGAAAGTACTAAACCGGCTCCTGACGTTGTTAATGTAGTAAAGCACTGCCGTTGAGTCCATTCAAAGGCTAGCCGACCAAATGTAGAAGTCAAAACATCTCTTCACCGTTCGTGCACAACAACTCCATAACCGACTTTGGACGCATCGGAAAGGGCATGTAGTTCTCCAGTCCGCGTTGTATGGCCAGGAGTCAAACATTGTGGGATCCTTATGTCCCTAATGTTTTCAAGGTTTTCAAAACTTCTTCCCAGTTCAGCCGGTCCTCTCGGTCCTGTGACTGGTCCCAATCACCCTTCTAATGGCACAACCGCTGCAGCAAGATATTTCTGGGTAGCAGCCAGGGAGAGACGAAACCGAGCCGGTCGAACAGACTAGAGACAACTAAAAGTATGCCTCGACGGGTTGCTGGCAACTCGGGAACGTTTAGCTCGAAAAAACTTGTCCGTTTCGGCATCCCATTGTATTTCTAAAGTGCGTTCAGTAGAGAGTAGAGAGCCGTCCAAATCTCTAACCATTTCGGCTTTCTCGTGCTACGGAATGAACTCAAGCACTTCTGGAGAGTTCCGCATTAATTTTGTTAGATGGAAGCCGCCCTATTCCAGCAATCTTGTCAGGCCTCTGATCTGCGCTGGAGCTGATTCTATATCACTGAATGACCCAAAGTAGTCGTCGACGTAGAAATATATGCTGATGCCATCTACCACCGGCCGATGGACAAGATCTCCATGTTTGTTTGCACCTTCCCGAAGGGGGTAGTTCGCACAGAACGGTAATGATAGGGTTCCGAGGGGGTGGACAGTCATTGAATAATTTATAACTGCGTTATACCGGTCGTTTCCTTCCAACACAAGGAAAGGCAAAGCATTGTGTTCTTCTATGGTATCTTCACCTGGTGAGACATTTCCCTGATACCGGCGGACAAGGCCACTTTACCCATTCTGAAACGGCACAAATCTTCGATTAATGGCGTGGTCCAGTCAGGTCCTTGCAGTAGGCGATCGGTTACCGACTTGCCATGAAACTTGGCTGCACAGTCAAAAACCACCCGCAGTTTTTCGGGTTTATTGGGGTTGGTAACCGGATGGTGAGGTAGATGCCAGATACCCCTTTTGCTGTCGGTGTTAACAGGCACCTTTTCAACGCAGCCGAGAGCTTCGTTTCGCCTCATTAATTCTGAGTATCGTTCTCACAGATCCTAATCTCCAATGAAGCGTTCTTTCAGTCGTAGTAGACGTTGGAGGACGTAATTTCTGTTATCAGTCCACGGGTCGGCAGGTGTGCGCCATGGGAGAGGAACCTCGAACTGATTTTTAAGACCTCTAGTGCCTTGTCGCACCGTTTGTGAAGCAAAATGATCCTCTTGAGACAACGGTAGTCTTTCGTCTCCAATGTTATGAAACTCCCTTTCATACAGCCGCTGCAGGTGATATTCTATGCGGTCCGTTTCGGCAGATAAATCATTCACGGAACCACGTACCCCTAATGGACTGCATAACATCCATCCCAGGGCCGTGCGTACGGCATAAGGTGCCTGGCGGTCGCCCACTCTCTGGCCAAGCACCCAATGCGCCTCTGGCACGTCGCAGCTGATGAGGGGATCCACTTCGTCGTCTTCCCAGTCCACAAAGGTTACATCCTGCAGGTGGGGCCATCTAATCAAGATTGCAATGACCGACCTTGGTGCTCGCATGGGGAGATCAGCTAATGTGAATGCTTTCGTCGGTTGGGTTTGCTCGTTAGTGTCTGAAGAGATGAGTTGCAACCTCAACCGACCGGCAGTCATTGCTTGTGTTCCTCTCACCGTGCCTACTGCTAACGAAGTCGCACCTTTAGCGAGCCGGTGTTCGTTGGAAAAACCGCTCTTTCACCAGGGTAGTGTTAGATCCGCTGTCGACGAAAGCCAACGCTTTGATCATCCCAGTTGGGGTCACTACTCCAACGGCAACTACTCCTGAAAGTACTGGCTTTTTGGCAGACCGCGACGTTGAACAAATCACACTGGGCTTGGTGCTCCCCTCGGGTATAGTTTCTCTCGCCTGGTGCAACAATCGATGGTGTCTGCCCGTGCAGCCCTCGTAACCACAACTGTTCATTGCTCTACAAGCTGCCGCCCGGTGCGTGGTGTTGAGACAGATAAAACATGCTCCTGCCATCCTCGCAGTTTCCCATTGTTCGTCTGTTGTGGCGTTGACGAACATGGGGCATTCTGGTAGCCCATGGCTAGCATCACAGGACCTGAAACTTGGTTGCGCCGTGGCATCGCGTGAAGTGGCGTATGCATTGGTCCAAGGCTGATATTTCGGCTGTTCCCGAGCAGTGGTTTGAGCCTGGCTAGTGCTAGACTTGTTTGCTCGGTTGCTGTCCCGGGTAAGTCGGCCAAATCTGCTGTCGGCTATCTTAGTTTGCCTGTCCAAGTATTCGGTAAGGTCTTCGGAGTTAGCCTCCCGGTCGCCTCGGCCTATCCGTTCCGCTTCTTCCGCCCACCGACCCTGTAGTTCGGGAGAGAGGTGACGGACTATGCCTTCCAAAGTGTGCATTGCATCAAGGTCAGCCCTGTAACCTAAATGTTCAAAGGCTATTGAGAAGTTTTGCATCTTGATCACCAGGTCGGCCATTATGTAGACATCGCCTTTGGTTCTCTTTGACTCTACCATCACGCCCTCTATTAGGTTACGGGCTACTTTGAAAGGTTGGCCAAACAAGTCCCTCTAAATCTTCCTTGCCCGGGTGTAGCCTTGTTCCGGGTCGAGCATGGTACGCCCGTCGATAGCTTCCCTTGCTCGGCCTCGACAGTAGTGAGTCAGGTAGAGAAGCCTTTGCCCGGGGTCGGCTATCTTATTTTCGACGAACGTTTCGAACTGCTTGACGAGCTTGCAGTGTTGTTCAGATCGCTCGTCAAAAACGGTCAGTTCTGCTCTTGGCAAGTCGATCGTTGGTGTTTTATTGTCGGAGACCTGCGTGGAGTTTCCTATTTTATTGTGCCCTGATCTATCGGAAGTGTCGTAGTCGTTGATCTCATGCTCACGCTCTTTCTGTATACACTTCTGTTCTGTTTTCTGTGCTCGCTGTCTAGCCGGTATCAGTAAATGTTCTAGGTCTGATATCCCCAGTCTATATAGATCGACATGCGAACAGTCCACATTGCCCTCAGTAACACATGAGCTACCACTGACAGTATAGGAGATCTAACATTAATTAAAGAATCAAAGGTACCCAAAACCTGCCCAGTGAAGTTCCGTGTTAATTCCTCTCAAGATTCAATGTATTTGATTTTTTTCTTGGAATCTTGCGTGTTTTTCTCGTTCTAAATTGATTTGTTGAGCATTGTACCACACGTTTGAGCAATGGGTAGCCAAATTCACAACGGATCCCGAAATCAAAAGGCGATTATCCGTGATACTCTACGATACTAGATTATTGAATGAACAATGACACCAAAAAGATACAAACTTCAATATTGAGATCACAAGGACTCAACAAGCGAGAAACCGAATTGCGGCTTGTGAGCAAGGAGCACATGCGTCACTCAGGTTCAGAACAAGGATATGACAAAGTAGCGCCCTGGGCGTGAACAAACAACAATTGGTCCGTAAAAACAAAAAGTTTGTAAAGATACGTCAATAGTGTAAGCGAGTGAGTGATGTTAAGAAAAACACTGAATCGCGAACGTTTTAGGGGGGTTTTCTACGAACGGTCGCTACACACAGTCAGACGCACGATCAAAATGAAGATAGGTCAGAGTAAAACATTTTGCTGCAATAGCTTAGTCTACGTATCTTGCGGAGTGAACTACTGAGGCAACCGGTTAAACTAAGTTTGTTAACAAATTTGGGCACAGAAAGTGAATATAGATGAAACATTTAAGCAACGATGATATATCGCGTAAAACCGAAGGTTCAAAAAACAGTAAAATTGCACAAAACATACCACACAAAATGTTTTTATAGAACGGAAAAGCGGTTTCTGATTATTACCCAGCCTCGAAAACAAGTATACTACGGACAGTAATAGAACATACTTGAACACGGGAACTGATTGAACAATGACTTCCATCAAAACATTTCAAAGTTTTTCTGTGCACAAAATACGTGACGAACAATATTCTATAAAATGTAAGTAAACGTTACTCTCCAAACTCCAGAATAGTTTACCAATGTGATTTCAGCTAATAAGCCTCACCTGAACTGTCCGTGTGAAATCTTTGGGACGTTTGTCTTCTCACCTGTGTGCAAGTTGTATAAAGACTTGAACTCAGTACAATTTTCAAATACTTATGAAAAATGGGTCGAGTTGAAAAGTTGTAGGCCATGAAATGGGATAAAACGCCGAGTAAATCGGCACGAGGCGGTCTGAAAAATATCTTGTCCTTTGTATGTATTTTCAAGTTCGAATCATCAGAACTTTCATAGCTATTTCCTGTTATGGGGGAATTAACTCTCTGGTGTTTCGATTAAGCCTTCGTTTCCCCCGTTTTTTGTAAAATAACGCAACTGTGGGGTCTGTCCAATGCTTAAAGCTGAGCTTGATGGGGGTACAGTTCTCTTTTAGCGTTGTTGCCACCTTACAACCCAATAACGGAGCAGTCATTTTGAGTTCATTTGCGGATACTGATTTCAGCTCAGGAACTGTCGCTTTGGCAAAGGGTACTTTTGTTTCACCACCTGCCACGCAGTTCCACCCAGGTCCCGTACACTGCCACTCTGTCGGCCAATTCCAAGCAGCTTTGAGTGAGCTGCTGGTGTTAAACTTTCAACTGGGCTTCCCGGAAAGGTCCTTTTTTGAGATATGTCGAACATCTTCTGGCCACTTCTCCATTTCTTAATAATGGTTTGACGGTGGCCGCTCGGGTAGAGCAGCTTCCTTTTACCCATTCTGACGTTCTGCATTCGAATTTAACATTGAAAGCCCCGGCTGATCTTCCTTTGTGTGAACCTCACTTTCTTGGGATAGACCGTTGAATTCAATAGCAAGAAGTCGGTTGTGTAGAACACAGCAGTTATCGCTAGACAGCAGGCCCAGAAAGCAGAACAGAAGCGTATACAGAAAGAGCGTGAGCATGAGATCAACGACTACGACACTTCCGATAGATCAGGGCACAATAAAATAGGAAACTCCACGCAGGTCTCCGACAATAAAACACCAACGATCGACTTGCCAAGAGCAGAACTGACCGTTTTTGACGAGCGATCTGAACAACACTGCAAGCTCGTCAAGCAGTTCGAAACGTTCGTCGAAAATAAGATAGCCGACCCCGGGCAAAGGCTTCTCTACCTGACTCACTACTGTCGAGGCCGAGCAAGGGAAGCTATCGACGGGCGTACCATGCTCGACCCGGAACAAGGCTACACCCGGGCAAGGAAGATTTAGAGGGACTTGTTTGGCCAACCTTTCAAAGTAGCCCGTAACCTAATAGAGGGCGTGATGGTAGAGTCAAAGAGAACCAAAGGCGATGTCTACATAATGGCCGACCTGGTGATCAAGATGCAAAACTTCCCAATAGCCTTTGAACATTTAGGTTACAGGGCTGACCTTGATGCAATGCACACTTTGGAAGGCATAGTCCGTCACCTCTCTCCCGAACTACAGGGTCGGTGGGCGGAAGAAGCGGAACGGATAGGCCGAGGCGACCGGGAGGCTAACTCCGAAGACCTTACCGAATACTTGGACAGGCAAACTAAGATAGCCGACAGCAGATTTGGCCGACTTACCCGGGACAGCAACCGAGCAAACAAGTCTAGCACTAGCCAGGCTCAAACCACTGCTCGGGAACAGCCGAAATATCAGCCTTGGACCAATGCATACGCCACTTCACGCGATGCCACGGCGCAACCAAGTTTCAGGTCCTGTGATGCTAGCCATGGGCTACCAGAGGTATCTGGATCAGCATCGAGTAGCTCTCTAGTATATGGGGGGGTCTTTGCACCGCCAGTGCTAAGTGGTACAACCCCTCAGCTAACATCAAAACCCGTAAGTAGCAGTCAAAAAGGAAGTTTTGAGGACCGTTGCCCTGCCAATCTCTTGCAGCAAAGGAAGACTTCGGCAATTGCCATTTTTTTACAGAGCTACCTCAAGTGACCTCCATGAGAAAAAAACCGAGGGGTAAACAAACCAAACAAGATTTTAATTGATACACAACCTTCCAGCGGTTTTTAATCCACAATGCCAGAAACTCGACGGTTTTCTAATTAATGTCTGCCAAGACTGAATGCATCTATCACCTTCCGTGGATGTCGCAGATGTTTTATTACTCGAGCTGTCTTTCTTATGAGCCTCAACGTACTTGTTTTTCAAAGAGAGGATAACTATGTTCACAGCCTAGCAAATGAACATTAGCACCTACGAACTGATACGGGTCGCGTAAACGTTATTCGCTGCCTGCTTGGTGAATCTCATCAGCCCATTTTACCCGGTCAAAGGTCGCGTACCGGGGCAGCCCAATTACAACCGCTTATGGAGTGTAGAAACAAACTGGGGTCACTCAGGTATCTCGGTTGCCCCAGCGCATCTGTGCAGCCGATCAACTGGTCACCATATAACAGCAAGGCTCCTGCATCTTGAGCGTTCGTTCCTGGTCTGGCCAGTTCATCTAGAGTACAACACACCATGTGTTATCTGTGGCCAAAACATCCTCTAGGTTTCCTGTCGACCGCCGATAACCTTCACTAGCGGGCTACAGTGAGCGGCCTCAAGTGGCTCCTTTCGCTTTCCGTTCACAGTTCTGAAACAAATATTCCAAAGGCTGACAATCGTTCCCGATTTGGCTTTCGATCTGAATCTCAAATTTGGGAAGGAGCAGCGCATAGTGTAGAGATAAACCATCCGAATTGAGAAGTTCACATCCAGGCAATATTATTTCACTAGCAGCCGGTTTAGCTTGTGTATCTCAATCAGTGGGCTGAGTTTCCAAGCGTAGTAAAGGCCGTCACAACAATCCGCAAGGCGCCTGAGAGAGGATGGCATCCAGGGTGGGGAATCGAATGCGGAGGCTGCCATCAATCCTTTTTTTCAAATGATAGCTTCCCCATAGCAATCTCACGGCCGTGTTTTCTGAATGCCTCGGCAGTCCAACGCATAGCGTCAGTGACTTTCATCCCTTATTGAGCCCTTCCCAATCCTAGGTTTGCCCATTCCTAACCATCTGAAAAACCACAACGAATGATGGAGGCGAGATGTACGAGAGTGACGATCAAAGATTTTTTTAGCTGCTCACTCACCATCGAAATTATCTTCACTGTCTAATTACATCGGCAGCAGAGGCAGATTGAAAACTAGCAAATCGACGGCTCAAAGCAACAGGAATTTTAAGGGAGAGAGTAAACAGTGGAGAATGCATAGGCACAGGGGGAATTTCACAACTGATTTCCTGTGAATCCGCAAAACATCCAAGTAGGCTGGTCCAGAAATCTACTGATCCGAATCGTCATGTGGTTGAAAACTCTGCAAGAAGCAGTAACTCAATAAGTTGCGACTACTCGGAACGATGGTAATTGTTGGCAATGAAAAGAAAAATCTGGCTACTTCTAAACCCAGGGTTACCGAAAATGAACAAGTCCAACAGACTGCGAAAAGGAAATTTGTCTTATTCGATGTGATATCCAGGTAATGAACAATAATAAATCAGGACTTTGCAGATCGCCCTAGGCTGTAGTGGTTCCCAGGCCGGTGGTTGGAGTAAAAAAGAAGTAGTGTTAGGGCACGACGAAGAGCCGACTTATAGAACAGTTCAAAACGAGACACGAAATTAACCTAGTTACCTTGGAAGTAAATACGAAGAAGACATAACCTTTTCCGATGATACTAGCAGAATTTTGTTAGCCTTTTTCCCATATGCAATCCGCTACAACGCGTTAGTAAGGGTAAAGGTTGGCTTTGAGATAAGCTGGCGCCTTTAGCCTGGGCACGGGTCTGTTCGCCGACGACATCAAAATCGTTTATGAGTTCCGCCATCAAGATTTGAGTACAGCGCTGTCTGAAATAGGTAATGATCTTGAGAAACTTGATCGATGGTGCACTTCATGGCAGATGTGCTTCTCGACATCCAAAAGTTTCTACACAACCTACAGATGTCAAGTCCCCCTCGGAACTCTGTCACTGAACCAAGTACCCATCGCCCCAAGCTCATCAGTAAAGGATCTTGGGCTTCGATACACTAACAATCTACAATTCTCGGAACATGTCTCATTTCAGACGGCCAGGGCCAGACAGATAATAGGACTAGTCCTCAGATCATTCAAAATGAAACATAGTATTCTTCTTACATACCAATCCCATGCTAGACCCCACCTCGAATATTGCCCTATAATCTTCTCCGGAATATCTAAATCTGATAGAATACGCCTGGAAAAAGTTCAGCGCACCTTCACCAAGAAGCTCATAGGATACTCTTCTCCACTGAGCTATAAAGAGCGATGCACTCTATTAAAACTTGACCCCGTATGGCTTAGACATGTCAGGCTTAATTTGTGTTTTCTATATAGACTTATTCATCGCTCTGCGTTCACTTCTACCAACTCTGTACAATTTTCACTACCCTCATCTTATCCTCTGCGCCACAGAGACTTCAGTCTGACCATCCCACAGTCCAGGCTGGCAATAAGATCCAACTTCTTTCTCATTAAATATTCAAAGCTTTGGAATAAGCTACCCCTGACCATTCGCAAATGTACGTCAATAACCCAGTTTAGCCATGCCCTTAAATCACAACTTACCGTTAGTCATATGATATCTTTGACTAACGCCAGCATATCTGAGGATCGAGCCTATGAAGAAGGCATCGAACTTTAGAACCCTAGCTTCAGCCTCTCCTCCCGCTTTCTGCTATCCGTCGAGCTGGCCTTCAAAAACGGGTTCCACTACTAGGATCATGGCACCATACCTCAAGCCTACCATTTTCTGTCTAACGACAGACGCCAGACGTAACATTCATTATCATTTTTTACGTACAACCTACATTGCAGAAGGATACAGTTTTGTCGTTTACAACTATAGGTAGCTAGATGCCTGCCGGTTCTCGCTACTCACCTGACCCCTTTACAACCCTGCCTCATCTAATTCAGTAGCCGGTCTTCACAACTTTGTCTAAACGATTACTGCCCCCTTCGCTATATAGCACTAGGGCTGCCATGTAAAACAACTTTCCTCTAACCGAAGGTTTTTAGTCATTGATGTTTTCCCCTAGCACCAAATTGTTCAGTGGTGCTGGGTCCTAAGATATTAAGCCCCACCACCCAATACTTCGCTCCTTGGTCCTTCGACTCTTCTCTTATTTATTGTGGCTTCCGCTCCTCTCAGCTTCCTTGCCTGGCCGTAATTCGCATGTAGATATTATTTTATATATAAACATATATGTAAGAACGTAGAGAAAAGCGCCCGTATTCTTCGCCCAAGTATGTTTCCCCCCCCCCTTTTCGTAAGAAAGCGGCATTCCTCTTGTCCTAGAATCCGGCCTACTCTCCAGTTTACAGCCTTAACGAACAGCAACCTGCAGCATTAGACCTGTAGATACCCCACGTTAGGATTTGTCATACATCTTCCGGATCTATCATATAAGCTAGCCATTCGGGTTCTGGTGTGTCCTAGCTGCTTCTTTGTGACCTGTAAAACACCACTGTGGGATTCGTCATATATCCCCTAGACCTACTATGCAAACTTGCCATTCGAGGTTCTTCGTGTTGCCCAGCAGCTTTCTCACGTAGCCCTCAGACCCTAGTCCAAATGCACTTCCACGACTTTATTAACTCATAAAGATAAGACTTCCCGGTGAACGGCCGATTCGGTAACCAATAACTTTGCCTAGTAGTATAATACCAGTTAGCCCTCACGAACACCGAACCACAATACCAACGACCCCACATTTAACTAAGACCATTGTGCCTCATTTCCAACATCCGTACTCTCGTTATTTTGCTCACGCTAACCCTCAGCTGGAACATCTCCCAGACTGCGATCCTCCCTTTTTCAATTTCAGAACCACCCGGCCATCACGTTGCCTGGCTGTAATATATCGTGAAGACAGCTTGTCTTTTTCTCTGCCCGTCTACAACCACACCAAAGGCTGGCTACCGCGAATACGATCTAGCAACGGGGTTCACCCAAAAAAAGTCCTGGTATCACTGCATACGTTACTCTGAGGCTTACTGAAGAAATCTCACTACAAGGCCCTCCCGATGTCGAAGCTGCCGTGCGAGGACTTCTAATTATACTGTGATCGGTCCAGATTCGGCGATGCCCGCCTCTTTTCCATGAGAAAGCTAACAAAACCGCAGTCAACCCTTGCCCAAAAAGCCCAACATGGACACAGAAAACCCACAAGAAACTCAACAAAATGATGTATTTGCCAATTTACCAGCATAACCTGCCTATTGCAAAGGTCTTTACTCTTGTCTTGCCTTATTTTGTTCCGCATGGACACGACATTCCGATTGTTGCTTATTCCTTCCTGGAACTCCATCCATCCTCCACCAGCGGCGAACTGCTGACACCAGATGACACACATCACCTCTCACGAAAATTGTCTCACCTTTTCAAGGGGTACTATTCCTTTTCACATCCGCAAGTCTATGAAAATTAGTATTCCTCTGCGAACCTTCGTGAAATTCTTCCCTGCCTCCTTTGTCTCAACGTCAATTACCTTTTTAAGTGAACGTGAATATGCAGTGCCGACCTTTTCCTCGCATTATTCTTGTAAATATCGTATTTCCTGCGTCCTAAGCCAATGTCCGTCTGAACCTTCCTATATCCGGCTGATTCACTACTATTGCCGCCGTTGACTTGAAATCAATTAGTGTTCGCCGTGTGTTCTTTGCTCGTTTTGATTCATTAAAACTCTCGGCAGCCTTATTCCATTGTTACCGTGATTTGCTAATCTCTCCTTCAATTTTGTGAAATTTTCCATTTCATTCAGTGATATTGTAAACTCTGATCATGCTTACATGCGTGCTTCTTGACCACGGTCCAGAAATATACCATTATTATTATTATTATTACTTCTCAGCTCTGCCCTTTGCCTGTTGCTAGATATGCAGGTGGTTGTTACACCTGTGCCTTGCTGATGTGGTGGCTAACTGAGCTTCACACTTTCACCCCATTGATCCTGTCTTTAGCTCTTTTATCCATGTCAAAATAAGCATCTTTTTATACGCAACATTAGGCCAGCATAAAATTCAGATGTATTTCAGTGGCATCTTTTCCCAGCCATCTTTACTCAACAGAGCTTACCGGTTAAAGCCCTGGGCTACAGGAAGGGAGTAAGGATCAAGAAAATCTAGGCAGTCTTTCAAAATTTCCTACTCTTGATACTTTTCTGGGAAAGCCAACAATGCTCCTCTCTTTTGCTACCTCGACCACTCCGTATTGCTGGAACCTTGCTAAGATACCAAGCTTCAGCTGCGCATTGTGTACACTAATCGTTTAGATAGAAAAGTCCTCCTGAAACTGCGTAACTGCCTGACTCGCTAAGTTACTATGACTTTTGTCTGAAAAGTATCTTAGAATATATGTGCTATGTTCCATCCTAGGCCGTATAAACTTCTATAATTTTAACCAACAAAAATTCACAAAGTTCAACATAGGTCGGGCGAAACCTCAAATTATTGTAAGCGCATCCGGAAGCTCTCACGCCACGCATTCCCATCTGAATTCTGTGCGTCATCTCACCAATATAAATCTAGCTAATTCAAAAAAGTAGGCTATTTTCTGCTTCCATTGTAGCCTCCCAAATTTTGGTCCATGGAAGGTGGTTAGCCCCTTTCATGCCACTCGCCAAATTAGCTGGGCCCCGCCACTACGTAGTAATGTTACTAACCCTGTTAAAACTGACTACCGCAACAATACCAGCAGCCATCTCCTTAACGATTCCCCTGCATCGGTCTCAGTATATCCCAGCTAGTCACTCATCCAAGAGCACGAGTTCGCGGAACATTCAATCCAAATAATCGACAGCTCACTTGTTTTGCTAGCAAGGTTTACCACAACCCCTAGATGAAACGTCTTCCAGGCCGTCAACCTCTCAATCCCTTTCATAATTCGCCGGTTACCTGTGTTGTCGTCGGACCACCAAACCACGCTCCTGACCACCGTTTTAACTTCGCAAAATGATTTCTCTGGCCAGATCATTCTCCACACTGGATGACCAGCCTTTAATTATTGAATCATGCTAACCAAAATTACTATGAAGCTTTCCCCATGCACGGCTACAATGATCTGAACCCGGCCATCAAGCACAAAATTCTCAGAAACTTCTCAGTGGCCCTTCTGAAGGACCTCCCATGCTCAGTTATTTTTTGTTGTTGGTGTTACCATTCGCCCCTATGCAAATGAAGTAACATGAACCGTCTCAAAAGTTACGCCCCAAATCCCTCCGGGAGTCGTTTGCCTGACTTCTGTGAACGTTTTTCTGCTCAAGCTAAACGGTAGTACTGAGGCCGTGTACGAGAATCAAGCCTTGGCCGTCACATTCGCAATTGCTTACCACCGGTCTGATCAGATAATGCCCTCTTCTACTTTCCCCCACGAAGCATACTTATGTGTACAGAGCCAGCGTCAGCTTGTGAGCCACTCCTCGGCGAAAAAAACAAAACCACCAGGCTGGACGTCAATCATGGGCTGCCGGTTGAATGATGGCCTTATTTTCCGTCAAAGCAAGTGGACATATGAATAAACATTTCGCCAACATCCTGTACTTGTTGCTTCGGATCCGATTTTCTACAGGCCCATTCGATAAGACTTTTTGTTTCAGATTTCACTTTTCGTTTGACTCCATTTGCTTTTGCATACGCACTAAATTTAACCAAATCAAATTACTCATCTCTCCAATGTCCTTTTTCTGACTGTTTGGTGCCCACAGGTGAGCATTCATTAATAATCCATTAAGATTTAACTGTGCAGTACCTCTCCGTTGACCACCTGGTCCCCGTATTTTTACTTTTAGTTTCCAGTTTTACCACTTTATGTGCCTCCTCCATATCAAGCTTGGAGCTACCCATCTGAGAGCCGTCTCTTTAAATCTCTTCGAATCCCCTTCCAACGTTTTCACAATTCCCAAATTTTGTGCTATCAAGTGCCTACGCCATGCATGGTGAAAGCAATGATTTATACCAGCAGCATAGACAGCTAAGTGATATTGTGTGTGAAAAATAAAAACGGACAGAAATTATTTTGGCAGGTCACCCGGGGCGTCTGTGGGGTTTTCCAATTCTGACTGTTAGGTTTGTTATCTCAATCATTGGTATGTCAAGCAGTGATCGTTATTACAACTTCAAAAAGAAGTAAAAACTGCCCAACTTTTTCATCGTTATCTGCTCCTACATGGACATCAAACTGAAAACTCCCACGTTACCCCTAATTTAATTGATCTGGTTGTGCTTTAATATCATCAGGGTCGTTCACTTCAATTTTTTCGCAGTTGAACGTTTCCATTGAGGTAGTGGAAAAAACAATTTATGTGACAAAAAGACATGCGGGCTCAGTCCAGACTGCACTGTTAGGGCTCAGTTTAGCTCAAGCTCTGTCATACTCTTGAGGTGTTGAGGTATTTTGCCGGCACCGGGCTTGAGTCCAGATATTCCGGGATCTTTTGTTACACTCTTTTTCATAGACCGACCGCACATATTTGGTTTCTCTTACGTGGATTTCTGACCATCACGCCCAGGGACTTGTTCTTCTGGTCTGGAAAGAAGCGCAAAGTTCACTGTTTTATTCGAACAACCAGACAGGTGCACCCAGTTTACCATTTTATATAATCAGTTACACATTTGCATAAGTTTGTCCTATTTTTTGGGCGACTTTCTGGTTGGATATTACCAAGTCTCACCGTCAGTAGTAAGTTCCTTTTGTATATATAGTTTCATTGCTGAACGATACTGTAAAAGCCTTTGGATTGAACCACTTGTTATTTCGAAACCGTTTTGGGCTGAGTCGTAGTCTGAAGCTCTAAAATTGCTAACTGAAACCAGCTAAATTCGGCTTTCAACAAATCGGACTTCTAATATCAAAGCATATTTTCTATGACCGGAACTAAATCGCTTTGTTCTTTGACTCACTACTGCATGCCTAATACACGAAGCATCATGGCAACAAGACCAGATGCGGGCAAAAATGAAATAAGATCTATGCAGAGTGCTCAGGACACCCGACAAGTCTCGTAAGTGAATCTTCTGTTCATGGCTGCTGGGCAAATGGATCCAGCTAGCTGATTTGTAGGCTAATGACCGGTACTTCGATGGGCCAATCTAAGGAGAGTCGCCGTGGTGAGAAGCTGGTGCAAGAGATAAGAGGGTTGCTAAACGACGATGAAAAAACTTCCGGCTTTACTTCAGGAGCTCCAGACTGACAAGATAATAGGAAGGTGGGATAAGATCAGCGCTTTCCTTTGAGTCGGATGAATGTGGGGATAGACTCTTGCAGTTAGTTGAAGAACAGCCAGAATGGAATGTAGAAAGGGTAGACTGGCGGTTGTCCCCGGAAAGACCAACCTGATCATCGGCAAAGGCAATAACGTGGCGACCATACGCCAACAACATGACCAACGTCGCAACAAGCATGAATTTCTTGAGGGTCGATGCTTTATTTTCCAAAAGGTGCCAGAACACGCATCGACGCGCGAGCGACGCCCATAGACACAGTGCTACAAAGACGACTGAGGACACTTGTTTTTGGGCGACCAAGCAAGATCATTTCACGAAACTTAAAATTGTTTTTACAGCCACTTGCGCTACACCATATCGTTAAGCTAGCTGTTATTGTTACAGTTTCCTCCAAGGTATCTAGGGAAATAACTTACAAACAGATTCTCAAGATATGCCTTCAACCTAAGATGAATCCGGTTTTTTTCTGAGCAATAAAATCTGAGGCTAGCAACTAACTTACGAATCCATTCCCATCAAAGTCCTCTGAGATATCATGACTTAATATACTATTAATCGCCTCATTCGCCGAGTGGCAAACCAGGATCAACCTGGAAGCAGCAGACGCCCTCGAATTCCTGCCTCTTCGGTACCTTGTTCAGTACCAATGGGAAGCCAGTAACAGATATAATGTGCTCCAGCAAAACCTATCCTCCTTGGAGAGACAGGCAAGATCCATGGATGATGCTCTGATCATGCTACTGCCATTCGTATATATCGTCGATCCCTCAGAACACAGGAACTCTGAAAGCCTTCCATCAGCTAGCCGCTTCCCGCACCTACTTGCCTCCAAAGTCCATAGAAGGATACAAATTCCAAAAATGCCGCAGTTTTAGATGTTCTAGGACGTTTGCCCCGTTTCCCGATCAAGCGGTCATTGCTCATGGACAGTGATACCTCACACTACGAGGTCTACTTCAAAAGACTCTGAAAGCGGTCGCATCGAAACATGTGCTTGCTACTGTTCCAATTCCTAGAAGGAAGCGCTACCATGGAATTCGTTAGAATGATAGAGTCCGTCGCAAAGTCAACTTCCTTTAGGAATGTGAGAATTACCCCTGACAAAACCCCGCTGCGGAGAGAGGTCTCCAGATTGATCGCCGGCAACTAAGTGCTCCCATAACCCTCTGATCCGGTGCCGCCGTAGCCCCTGAACAATTTCCCACCACCGATAACGCGTCACCGCTTCTTCTGACTAGTGGGCCTAGGTTTGTCCCGTTTGCCTCCAACGTCACAAATTCCTTCTAAAAGGCTCCAAGTTGCACCCCGGTCTCCACTACCGCCTACCCAAAGCCAAGAAACACAGCCCCTCTCCTCTCAGACAGCAAACATCCACGCCCGGGTCTACCTGCTAAACAAGCCCATTAGTCGCCAGGTTCCACGGCTCACCCAAAACGGCCAGACGGCTACAACTTTGTCCCCTGGAGCTTCGGCCACATCGTTACCCCCGTCACTTTTCGCTCCAAATAGCCAAGGCCCCCCCTGCACTGACATTGTCTCTCTCCCAGCTTTATTCGACAGTAGACCTATGACCTCTCGCGCTTCAGATAACCGGCCTATTACCCTTCCGCGTCCTCCACCACGGGCATGCCAACGAAGTCGCGTTGCTGACCCTGGTGCTAGCCCTCCAGCGCATCTATTTGGCCCCCCGGAGATCCAAGTACCTAAATGCTACATGCCACATCCACCAGCTCAGACTCCGCCATCATCACGTCTACAGCAGCTGTACCACCTCAAAGATTTTCCACTAAGTGTACCGCCTCCATCGTTAGCTCTACCGAACCCAAGTTGCTCGGGACGGGTTACCAGCATAGGTGCCAACCCGTTCCACAATCTGTCGTCCGAGTCTGACCCTTTTCGCCCTAAGTCCAGCCCCATTTTATCCCTCGGCAACTTCAAAATTCTCTGCCCCCACCACCCAACATCGTCGTGCTCTACCTTGGCCCCACTGCATACTACGTCAACTGACCATTCATACCAAAGCCTCTTTTATCAGCAGCCCTGTTGCTTCCTTTTCACCCACTCACACTTAAGCCTTGGAGCCTTGTAAGGTGCCTGCAGCTTCAACAAACTCTATCTATAAAATCATGCTCCTATCCCAGATGACCATAGCTCGAGGTCGTATATATCGAATTCCCAGCAATGCTTCTTTCAGAGTTAATCCCATGGTTGATGCATTTAATTACATCGCTGACCTGCCATTCGGAAGTAAACTAACAGCAAGCTACTTCAAAGCCTCGGGTATAAACTGGTCTTCCTTTGCCTTTCCCTATAGGTATCCGCAATTCGCCTCTTGCATTCGTACGGGTCATCGGGGCCCAACATACAAAAGAGCCTAGCGGAAATAATAGCGCTCTTGATCTGATATTTGCCCTGGGTCCAACGAAAGTTTCTGCCTCCGTAATAAACTGCTACACAGGTAGTGGCTATAGAATCTTCAGCTGCAGATTACAAGTTAGGCCACACTCCGATAGCCTACCATATACCGGCCCCTCCTTCCGTCACTTTAAAACAGACCACATCGCCTTACTAACTCTTTCCAGAATTCGGGACGAGTTGTTGTTGACATTGAATCCTCAGTACGCCTCTGACCCCCTCTGCTCAAGTTTGCATTCATGCATGGGGAAAATACCGCGCCCCAACTATCCATGCGGACCGGCAAGTTACCATATAACCAGGCTACAGCAGAAATACGATTAGTTTTGACGGCAGTACCAGCGAAACAGAGACTATCCTGTAGTATTATGGCTGGAACGCCTGTCCCGCCCGTTTCACCTCATGGCCCGTGACCTACTACTGAGGCAAGAAACCAAAGCACTGGGCCATCCAAATAAAACTCAAGAGCTAGCCCGACTACACAAGGCTAGTGCCTCAAAATAAACTGTAGGTATTAAACAAATCAGCCATCTGGATAATCTCGTAACCGCACCTTGCAAGATAGCTGACAAGTTTAACACGTTCTTCATACCCATAGTCCAGCATGTACCCAGAACGACACCCCACCTATCACAAATTCTTCACTCAGTTTTATCACGGCCAACTCTACGTATATAAATAGATAAATCAACACCTTCAAACCGACTATAATGATCAGCCGATCACACCCTGACTAACACGTGTTCAACTGTGCGTTTCGCGCATCTGACAACCTCAAGCGCTAACTCCAACACAGTTCCTCGGCACACACCAGCGTCCGGTCTCTGTACTCAGGCCCTGTAAGAGTACACGCGGTTGGCACTCCACGGTATTTTCTCGTTGACCTATTAGAAGAACGCGATAGTAGAAGCTGCGGGATTGTGTGCTACAGAACGACCTACCACCCCGGACCTGAAGGCCCACCGTCTGCTATATTCGCTCTTGGTGGCCCGGATATTCCCCTCCTAATACTAAACCTGTTAAATCGATCTCTTCAACCCGGATTCTTCCTCAGCCAGTGGAAGAAATCCGTTATCGTCCCCAGGCATGATAAGGGGGCAGTGCATAACATTTCTAATTGCCGTCCGATAAATCAAAAGCCAATGATCTCGAGGCTGCTAGAAAACTAGTCACTTACTACCTGGCCGACAACTTTTCTGTACACAAAGTCATCATCCTCAGATAGCTCGGATTTCTCAGATTATGCTCGTGTTAAACCTGCCAATTGGACTTTCTGAACTTCCTAGCAACAGTTGCAGACCAAGACAGCGCACTGGTCACCATTTATCTTGATTTGACAAAAGCCTTCGACAAAGCCCTGCCTCTGAAGTAGCCGAACAAGATCAGAGGTTACGGGATGGAAACACCCTCCTTCTTAGTTTGTTCAAATTCTACCCACAAGGCCGCCAGCAAGTTACCTGCATCAACCGCCACATGTCAGACTCCCACTCGGTAATCAACGGGGTTATCCAAAGAAGTGTTCTAGGTCCACTGCTGTCATTACCACGTATAAAAAGCATTTGAAATGTCGTCAGTTATGGTTGAACTTTCTTGTTTTCCAAAGACGTGATAATAGTCTACGAATTCGAACTAGGGGACCTGCCCGTAGCACTCAATAACATAAAGGTCGACAAAAGTCCTTATCCTGTTTGTGTGGTTGCTTGGAAAAGGAAGTTTCCTTGGACAAAAGTGGTTATCTCACGCTAAACTGCAATGTTCTGTTGATACGCTTAAGGTCGGCGGTGTCTCACTTCCATATTCCCCTACAATACGGTATTCAGAACTAAAATACTCTTACTCTTTTAATCTTTCTGGAAGCACTTCCCACCTAACTGCACGGGCAAACAGTCCCCTGGATTGTTGAACAGAAATTTCCTTCTGACGGACCGTAGATTTCAGACATACAAAACTCATATTCCCCCAACCCTGGGGTACTGTACCCTTGTGTTCACAAACGTCCACAAAGGTGACATCATCGACGATGAAAATGTACAGCCTTAATTGACCAGAAAAAATATTTGGGCCTTCTACGAACCTAAGCTAAAGACAGCGGTGTACGCTCCTGCGGCTTGACCCTCTGTGGCTTGGGAGGATAAAATTCGACCTTGCATTTCTGTTTACTATGCTCCATAACAGGCTGTATTCTCTAGTCAGTTACAGTTAAGCATAAATTCGACACATCAGATGCGCGACAAAGAACACCGCACAAGAATCCCCAATTCTCAAAACTCCATAAGGCAAAATTTCCTCCTGCTCAAACATGCAAATTTTATGGAATAAACTTCCTGCTGACATCCGTTCCATAGAATCCCAAACCATATTTAAGTCCACAATACACGCAGCGCTTGACATCCAAAAATGATCGCTCTTCTAGGTTCATTCATGACTACTGATAGAGCTTACGGAGAGAGTGTTGGAAATTAAAATTAACCATTCAACTCTCGAGGAAGTGCATTACCACTCACCGTCGTTGCCACCAACTTAGCGCAAACCTACCAGGTTTCAAAGCCCAAACTTAGTAAATATCATGAGTGAGGACAGTGCATCTGAAACCATATATGAATGCATGAACTACTACTAGTTGCATAAAGAGTAATCTTTAAACATTCCCAGTGCCACTCCTGAGTTATTCTCTACCTCTGTCTACAGCCAAGACGCAGCATCTGTCAGACTCCTCAGCCTGCATTCCGTGGTCACCCCAAAGCGACTCACAAGGCAATCATCGCCCATCTCCTCTCCTTATCACATGACCTCAGCATTCACCCGTGACTGGCATTTATAACATCTAACACTTAGTCAATAAAACCACAGACCACCTGTAGATCACCTCGATGTATCACCACAGTTCGTGCAAACAACAGCTGGCTCATATGCGGACTGAAGTTCGTCGGGCTCAAGTCCTGTCAGAAACGAGCAGTCAACTATGCATTCTCCGAGTGTTCAAAAGCGCCACGTGTTTCTGTTTACCACGATCTCTCTTTCGCAGCTAAAAGGCGCCACACCACCGATGAGGAAATCGCAACAAGTCTGTGGTTGCCCTATAACGAGGGAGGAAACAGCCAACCCTAGCTGTGGCTGACCTCACGGGTCACGCGTAGGGAATGGCGGGCGGGTGGGAAGTACTCCCCATGGGGAAGCATGCTCTCCCGCTCCTTTGAATTAAGAAACAAAGTACCGAAAGTACTTCTGGCTCCAAAAGTGTCGGATTCATGCTCTACACTTCGTCAATAACGGGTGAATTCCCCGTGACAGCCACGACCCGACCCTGCGTATGGGATGTCCAGAAAAAAGGGAGCACAAGCTAAGCCCTTAGTACTTCTGCCTGACCCTGCGCAAGGCAACAAGAGCACCGAATAAGCTACCACATATAACCCGACCTCACCTCCCTCAGTTTAAACCCTTTCGGGTTCCTTGCTACATCTCAAACTAGCTCTTTGATGACAACCCCCGTTGTCCATACACGCTTCCCAAATTTTATCCATGTGAAGTCCGCCGTGCTCTAAAGCTTTCTTGATGACACAAGGACCGATTAGCACCAGCACCTGTTAACGCTAAAGAAGAGTATAAAAGCTAAATCGCCCCAAAGCCAACCCCTGGACAATTACTCATAGGTCGTTTGCGACCTACCTCGGTTTCCACGGGTCTACGTTTTTTTTATAGCGCAAATGAAGTGTGACTACGAACTTCCTACGCCACAGCCTCATACTTAACCCTCCAAACGTATAATGGCATAAGGTATAAAACATCTGTACCTCATACATCAAGAATTTAAACCTCTACATCGTTCACTCCAGCCGCCGATGGCCTGAGTAAAACCAACCGATTATCTACCGCGCACACATAAGTGAAAGCATGTGCTCCGATAGACGCAGTATCCGGCGAAGTCCTCTTAAAACTATACGACTTCATGTTTGAATCCAGCAGTCGTCCCTACTAACACTGTGTATTCCACTACGTTTGTAGGTACAGGATCTGCCATCCCTTTAATGATGTCCCTCTGAAATGAGAAACCTAGACAGAGGGTACCAACCAAACTGTCACCATGATCTAGAAAAAACTCCTCTACTTCTCCATAGCCTTAATATCACACCAGAAATTAGTTCACCCACCTCCCGTTGAAACAAGTCCTGTCGCGCATAAAGCGCTCCCATGCCACGACTTAAGCAGCTTGCAGCCGTTTATTTACTAACAAAACTATAGCTATTACCCGTCAACACACTCCGTTCAAGCTTCTTCTATCAACACTCGACTTCGAAGTCCGGCATGAAGCATGTGCCACCGACCGCCAAAATGAAGCGTCACTCTCGCAGTATTCATGCAAAAACGCCTGGCTCATATATTGCCTTCACTTGCTAACGTAACCCACAGCTGGAACCACTTCCAGATTGCCGATCTTCCCGTAAATGCTAGGCCTCGGTTACTCTCTTAAAATTGTAATCATCGGACTTATATTGATAGGTTATTCACTGCCCTCAACCGGACCATCATCCAGACTGCCACAACTCCGGTCTCACAAGCCACTACGACTACAAGCCACCATACTAGTTGCGCCGGGTCGCATAGGCGGATTCCCCACATCAAACGGCATCAAGCCCGGCCCCAAAACTTACTTCCAGTATAACCACTAATCGGTCGCTGTAGTTCCTAAATCATGACCGATACCCTACCGTCGCCGTTGCATTTTTACTCACTTTTCCCGTTTTGCCAACCAACGCAATCTTAGTCCATTTTTGCCTGCTACCCAACCATTCTCCTTAGGAACAGACACCCGCGTCTGGTGAGCCTACCCATGCTCGGGCTCTAGTTCGTGACCCGCCATTAGCGGCAAACGTGAACTTTATGTAATAAAATACCAGTCACTCCCTGTTCGCCGGAACTTGTCTCCATATTCTTTTGTTGTATATACAGAAACGTTTATCCTTACGTCCAACATAATATCCGTTGTCGCTTCGTGTCTGGTCCTATGCAAATCATTGCCATTGGACTTTTGCACCCACATTCACCGCTTCATCTTTACTTTGACGCATCTGCTCCATCATCTCGCTCCAGCTGACTGCCTCTTCAATGAACTCATTTTGAAATCCTCGGCTAAGCGCCTAACCGTCATTCATGCTGCTTCGACAGCACACTACATTCTTGTGAAGTATTTCTCTCCATGCCCACCTCCAAGTGAAACATCGCTCCCTCCATATCGCAATGAAACTACATGAAAAAAGAACAACCAAAATAAACCTATCTGACCTCACAGGCTCCTTCCTTCTTCACGTTTCTGTACCTCTGTCCACCGGCCTAGGGATCTGTCCAAAAAACATCAGTGAAGCACCACTCAATTCGCCACTGACATTGCTGATTGATGATCTGACGTTGGCTTTACCCTTCATCGTGTCCGGATATTCATTGGTGGAAATCTCCTTCCGGTCTTTCGACATCGATCCTTCTGGCAACCAGCCGGTGCGCCCATGTACTTATTCCGTGAGTCGCGATTTTTCTCCGATCTCTCAATGAGCTATTGTTTAAACCATTTTTGCACACTACACCCTCCCCACACTTTAATAATGCTTTAACTAGCAGCTTTGTGTTTGGCAGAAATTACACGGTGCCCTGCCCCCGAAATGGAAGCCATTTTGCACTCCCCGCGTTAACTATTCCTACTTTAGTTATTTTAAATACTGTCTGGTTCCATCGTACTGCTACTGGGATGTAGAGACCGGACACTCAAAATGTTTGAATATTTCACACTGCTGTGATGAGCTGTACTCCGTGGTCATGCTTTGTGCAATTGTCCTGATCCCAGTCGAGAAATGTGCCATTAACATCATCATAGTTATTTCGAGACCTCGCTGCTGCAACGTTGATCTGCAGGCCGTCTGCATGTTGTGGATCCTTTCTGATATTTTCTTGAGGCCATTAGGTCGATTTTCTTGTATTCCTTTTCATTTGGACTGCTCCAATTGTCCCGGTTGACGGCTTGAAAGTTGGTCAACGCTAAGCGTTTTATTGTTGGTTGAATGGAACCCATTTGCCTCCCATTATCTAGTTCATAGGCTTATTTGTCCCTTTTCCAGTGCCCTTGACAGATTGGCCCTAGGCCTTTTTTGCATAAAAGCAGGAGGCATAAAGCCGGATACGATAGGAAGCGTAGACTTGGTTGTGGACTGGCTTAAAAGGAAAGGCTAATCTGAGCCCCGTGCGGCCAATCCATAGAGGCTCAATGTGTAAGAGCTCACGTCGCTGATGGAGTGTTGTGGTTACGGACAAGCCCAACGGCGTCGTGGGGAGGTTTCCTGAACACTCTAGTGAGATATAATAGAAGAGCGTAATCAGTGGCTGGAGGTATTCAGGCAGTTCTCAAGAGTTTGTCTCACGTATGAGAGATGTAAGAAGAGCGGACTATCCGGATACCGCCCTGAAGATTCCCGGTCTGCTTTTGGATGCATTGGTGAAGGGAGTGGGTACGGGTGGGTGGACGCTGACTGTTTTTCTGGCTTACCGTTCATGCATAGAGCTGCAAGATCGCGTTAGAGAAGATGAACAACATGGCCAATCTAACTTTACTTGTGAAGCTGGAGTAAGTGATAGTAACGGTGGTTTGATTCGGTGGAGGGACCAAAGCAAATACTTGAATAAATGATATAAATGTTGCCATGGCCAAATAATTTGCGATAATTTGGACAATGCAATAAACGAGCAGGATACATTTTGTGAGCTTTTGATGAGTGTTCGCACACCACCGAGTGAGGAAACGAGTGCAAATAGACTGAATGATGGATTCAGGTGAGATGCTTGGCGAATTTGGAAACCGCCGCCAGGCGTTGGCGCCTGACAGGGCCAATCAGGGTAGATGGACACCGGGAGTTATACATGAAAGAGGCTGAAAATGCAATGAAACAGCTAGGACAAGAATAGAAGATGGAGGGTAAATTGCTTCGCTTAGGCAAGTAGTAGACAACAATAAGGATGATATGGAGCGGTGGCACACTGCGGCGGAAGATTGGAATCAAGGCACGAAAATCAAAGCAATGCAGGGGGTTGGTGTGAAAGGCAAAGGAAGGTGAGTCAGGTCTTGAGGAAAATGTGATAATTAGGTCCATAGCAGCTGAGGGATAAATGTACATTGGCAATAGATGGGTATCGGGGAGGTCCAGCACAACGATGGTCGGGGAAAAGTTTGGGGAAGCGGAACGAATATATTCCCCATGTTCTCTTCACAACGTGAACTGCCAGCGGAGAAAAAGAGGTGGAAAGTGGGAAGGGGATGCCAAGACACGGAAGTAGCATTGATGGGTAGCGAAAAAATAAGTTGAACACAGCAGTGATTAGAAAGGGCAGAGCAGATGGTCTTGGACTAGATAGGAATATCAATATATACGGCTTCAATTATAACGGATGGAGCGTGATACACTAGCAGAAAAAGTGCAGGGGAACAAAGCAGCATGCAAAGGACAGAAACGATGACGGCTACGGTGAGCAGAACACACACACAAAGTGTTTGAATAAGGGTAGAAGCAAACCGACTGAATTGTTCAGACACGGGTGCATCACGTGCCAACGGCCGAAAAAGTGGAGCATCAGGAAAAGGATCTACATCATGAGAGAGGCGGCAAGGTGGTGCCAAATGGAATTGCTGGAGAAAAGCTGAAGAGAGCGGAGTGGCTATGGTTTCGAGATGGTCTTAGAATGTCAGCGGAAGAATAAAAATGGAGAGTAAGATGGGCCGGGATATGAAAATACGGTGATAGCAATGGCGAATCAGGTGAGAAGGAAGCAAGTACACGAACAATTTAAACAGGCAGGTGGGGGCGGATCGTATACTCGAGAATTGCATATGAAGGTCATGATGTACCGTTTTCTTTGCGCCGGGTGAAAAGTGGTAAAACAGAAGAAGTATAGAGGAGAAAGCCAACTTAAATAGCACAGAAACTAAGTCGGACGTGGCGAGCGTTATGTAGGCGAGTGGATAGAAGGATTGTTCGAAAAGATGGGAGAAAAGTTTAGATTTGACCGGTCAGGTCATTTTACTGGAGAGGAAGCGTCGAGACAAGTGAATCTGTGAAGGTACGGTGAGCAGAAGGCGTACGTACGGCAGAGTCCGGACGATAAAGCTGGACAGCTCGTGCCTGCCGGCGAGCTGGGAAATGGAGTGAACTGGAAGACTCCGATGAAAACACTTGCTGATGGAGAGCTCTAGAGGAAGGACAGCAGAGTTGAATAGGTGATGTATATTGGGGACATATCGGCAGTAGATGTAGGTGTGAAAGTGGAAGGGTGGGAATGGTGAGTTTTAGCATTGAAACTGGTCATGATTACGAGTGAGGCTCGTGTGTTTTGACTTGAGGCATTGGAGGACAAGGAATAATATGTCAATGGGATGGGCAGTAGGGGAATAACTGTGCGGTCGTTAAACTGTGTGGGTGAAGGGCGGGAGCTGCAGATCATAGGTAAGGAATATGATAGACGTGGGGAGAAAAGCAAACAAATATTCTCTGGCATGGGCGGAGAAGGTAAATATGGTGCTAGTAACATTGTGTAGTGAGAGTACGGTGAGTACGGTGGTAGAATGAAGACAGTGGAGAGGCAGACGAAGTTATCGGGCACGTAGGCAGAGGCAGAGTGGCGGCAAAGAAAAGCGATTACATTACTGATGAAATCGTCACATGAGCATATCTTGTTAGGACGAACACGGTGGAAGCACGCGGCCTTCAAATGGCTTCGTTTGGTGCGGCAGAGCGATGGCGATGGAAGCGTGCAACCACAATCGATCTCAGTGGATGGAGCTGCCAGTGCGCCGGACACTCAACCTGCGAACTCTTCATGGCATGGACACTGGAAGTGTGGCACACCAGCCTAGTTGCGTTCGCACACCGTTACGGACGACCTGCATGCCCGATGTGCGCTGGCCAAATCGGTGAATTTGGCCGTGCCCCGCACCGTTCGGACTGGCACAAGTGGTCATTAATAATCATACTGGGGGGATATAGTGGCAACAACGATGGGATACGATCCGAGATCAGACGGGCAGGCCACAGGGGATCTTGGAAGAAGGGCCAGCAGTGGCAGCTACTGATACCTGGCCGTATAGCAGTTTTATCCGGATGCGTCTGTCATGGAAGTGGCCACCACGTTACTCGATGCGTAGACCAACATTGAGGTGAGACTCGCATGGGCGGATTATTTGGAAAGAAAACACAGTCAGGGAAACGCGGTCCTGGTATGCCCCGACTTAAAGTCAAAGGTTAACCAAAGCAAACAAAATATGTGGAGGAACAAAGCGCAAGTGTGTTGTTGGATGAGAAAGAAGGGGAGCATGGTTTACTTGAAGGGTAAGATGGTAATGGTATCCGACTCAGTTTTTACAAGACAAGCTCTGACCACGGCCAATCGGGCGTCTGGGGTTCCATCAGGATGACGAGTCCAAGTGTCGTTCATTGAGTTCACGGATAAAGGACGGAGAGCTTCTCAAAAGAGCCGGCTGGATTTGTAGTTCAAAAGCTCCCTCGTATACTATCTATTCATACATGACCATGTTAGATATCCGGATTGTACGGTACTGATTATACATAGAATGGGTACTTGCAGAACATGGGACTTGATTGAGGATGCATAGCTAATGGTGAACAACTTAAGCCAGAACCTGGAATAGACAAGAACGAGAGGGTGCAAGACGCATTTGAGCAAAACGCATCCAAATTGGGAACAGATCATGAAATCAGATCGCGACTATCCGCAAAATTCTACGATATCAGATTATTAAATGAACGATGGCATAAAACAGATACGAACCTCAAGTATGCGATCACAGGGACTCAGAAAACGGGAACCAAATTGCGGCGTGCGAGAAAGGATCACGTGCATCAAGCAGGTCCAGAATAGGATATGACAGAGCAGCGTGCTGTACGCGAACCAACAAACGTTGGCTCATGAAAAAATGCAGTGCATGGAAACAAGCCAATAGTGTAAATGAGTTAGTGATGTCAAGGAAACATGGAATGGCGGTGTTTCTGGGCGAATTTTCTACGGCAGGTCGTTACGCCGCACACCGAAAGCCTTACAGATATCGGCAGATTCAAAGATTCGGAACAAGGGTACAAATTCTTCCTACCTTCGTAACACCCGCTGTCTTTGCGCTTACCCAATACTTCTGACGTCAAGATTCTGCTGAAGATCGCACTTGTTCCGGTGGCCACACTGACGCGATGTTACTTTGCATCGTCCATGAGAACGGCTGACCCACGGCAGGCTTGAGGGAGAAACATAGGTACCGTCCTCGGGAGAGCCGTCGTGCATCGGCTGCGTGTGCCCGCGTGAGTGTGTGCGCATGTGGGTGTCACGGGTGAGATCGCACTGTGGTACATGGGCAAATATTAGCAAATACAACCTACGGGAGATATCTTGCATAATGCTGGTGGTAAACGAGGAACAATCATCCCTGCGGCGTGTTTGATGGGGGTCATGAAGCATAAAGCTGCATCATGTTGGTATGTGATTGGTGTGTGGGTGTATGATCGAACCACATCTACTACCGCATGCGTAAAATACCTTCCTTAAAGTCATTGAAGAAGGGTGAACACTGCAGCGTGTTTGATGGAGGTCATGAGATAAAGAGGTGTATCATGTACGTGTGTGTGTCTGGGTGTAGGTCTAGTTCAATATGTCAGCGTGTAGTAAATGCCGCCACTTTAAGGACGAATGAGAAACAGTCTACCGGGGCTCTGTGTTATCGGCTTCTCCGTCTTCACTCTCTAGTAGGCTGATACTGTCACGTCGCGGATCGGCATTCCGTTGGCGGTCTTCACCTTCACAGCTCTTATCATTTCGTCAGAGCTTTTGATGGCTTCCATGACAACGCCCAAAGGCCAGGTGCTGAAATGCGCGTGTTCGTTGCCGATCATCACTACATCCCCAACCTTGAATGTTTTGCTTTGGTTAGCCACCTTTGTCGAGCTTGCAGATCCGGTAGGTACTCCTGCAGCCATAGCCTCCACAAAACCTTGGCAAAAAAGCTTGCTTGCTTCCATCCATGAAGGTGGATCCCACGAAGTTTTGCCGATCCTTGGAAACCCTCTTTCGACCATAAAGTCAATAAGTTGTTCGGGGTAAGCGCCAGATGGGTGGGGTCGCCGTTGGTTACTAGAACCAGTGGTCGGTTGCTCAGAATCCTTTCTGCCTCGGTCACGGCGGTGCTCAGCATTACGTCATCGGGCGGCTGTTGCTCAAGTGTTGACAGCAATATTCGTCCGGTCGACCGGATCAGGCTTTCCCATAAGCCACCACTGTGACAGGCCTGCGATTGGTTGAATTGCCATCCTGTGCCATAGGCCACGGTTCAATTCTGTAGCTGATCCTTGTTCATGTTTTTGTGTCCGTGCTACAGTTCTCTTTGTGGCCCACGAAGTTTGACCCACTGTCTGAGGATATATCTGCTGGCATGCCTCTTCGGTTGATAAACCTTTGCAAGACCCGGAGGAAAGAGTCGAATATCATCGAAAGCTTATCTTCCAAGTGCACCGCTCGTGATTTCACGCTCCTCATGGTGCACCCAACCTCTTCCAAAACTTGATCTAGCCTGGTGTCACTAAACGGCCACGAACCCGGAGTCACTCTTCATTCTGACAGCGGAGCCATGTGTTGTTTTCATGCTGCAGAACTGCGTCTCCCACAATGTACACAACTTCGAATCACACGTTTTACAGTTGCTGCTCCCCTCAGCAACCAAAGGCGCTTTCGAATGACGCTTGTCATGGGACTTTCCCCGGCACGGCCCTCTACGGAGTGAATGTGCTGAATCATTAGTTCCATCAGAGGTTGTCGAGCCGTTAGTTACATGGGATATTTTGTGTCAAAGCTCAGGTGGGAGTTGTTCAGCCTGCCATCTATCCGTAGTAATCCAATAGTGAGTTTGGAGTTTAAATGCTTCAAGCTGCTTCTCGGAGATGATATTCTTTTGTCGATTGGCCCCGCTTCTTCGGCCCTCTCGAGTTCTCGGGCGGAAGACTCCTGTTGCATCATATTGAATAAATCGGGTTCTGTTCGTAGATCATCGGGGCTTATCCGACCAACTCCCACACGCCTGGAGGAGGTCAGCCGTCTCATGATCAGCAAATGTCTCCCAAACCTAACCAACCAAACTAATGACCAAAGCTTCCTCATCCAGGAGGAAAAACTGACCAATCGTGACAATATTAATGTCGCTTCGACGACGGTGGCCGTCATCACTACGTCTTTGGTCTTCAGTTCCAATTCCAGAGAGGGTTTTAGTTAACACACGGGCCGATCCTGTTTAGGCATTTGCAGGAATTTTGGGCCTCCAGTCCACGAGTCGAGTTGCCGGAAGTGGGTCGCACCTAGGGAGCGCCGATTGGCCGGGTTATCGCCAGACTTGATATGCTTCCACTGGTCTGTGTCCTTTTTGTCTTGGATGATGGTGAGCCGGTTGGCAACGAAAGTACTGAAACGACTGCTGACGTTGGTAATGTGGTACAGCACTACCGCTGGGTCCGTCCAAAAACTAGCTGACCAAATATAGGAGTGGAAACGTTTCTTTATTGCTTGTATCGCCCTTACTGCTTACATGGCTGCGCTGAGTTCAAGGCGAGGAACTGAAACCAATTTCAGTGGAGAGACGCGGGCTTTGGCGAACAGGATCCTCGTAGTATATTATTCATCTCTTGTGCACCATGGTCCGTACAGCACTGATCCGTAACCTACTTCGTATGCCTCAGAAACGGCGTGTAGTTCTCCCGCCTGTACTGTATGACCAGGGGCAAGCATCGTGGGATCCTTGTGTCTCTCAGTTTGTTTAGGGTGTTCAAGAATTCTTCCCAGTCCAACCGGTCTTCTTGGTCCTGTGGATAGACCCAATCGACTCTCTTGCCACAGAGCCGCTGCAGCAAGATCTTTCCGGATAGCGGCCAGGAAGAGACAAGACCAAGCGCATTGAATAAACTAGAGACAGCAGATAGTATACCACGACAAGTTACTGGTAGCTCGAGAACAAAGTATTCCTTTTCCGCGTTCAATTGTTTTCCTAGCGTGCCTCCGGCAGGGAACGGAGAGCCATCCAGATCTCGAACCTTATTTTAGTTTGTGTTGATCCGCCAAATGCGTCGCAGTCGTTGGCCTTTCCCTCCCGCCCGTTCTGTCTACACTTCCCTTCTATTTCCCGGGTCTGCTGCCTAGCCAATAACATTTGCCGTTCTAGGTCTAATATCCTCATCAAGCAGGTCAGCATTCTCGCAATCCATATATAACTCTCAGCAATATATGAGCTAGCACTGACAGGACTAGATGATCTAGGATTATCCAAAGAACCAAAGGTACCCATAACCTCCCCAGTAACGTGCCGCAACACTTCATCTCCAGGTTCCTATTGTCTCTATCCCTTTCTCGGCACTTTCCGTATTTTCTCGTTCCAAGTTGATCAGCTGAGTATTGTTAGATGCCTTTGAACAAAACGCATCCAAATTGGGAACAGATCATGAAATCAGATCGCGACTATCCGCAAAATTCTACGATATCAGATTATTAAATGAACGATGACATAAAACGGATACGAACCTCAATTATGCGATCACAGGGACTCAGAAAACGGGATTCAAATTGCGGCGTGCGAGAAAGGATCACGTGCATCAAGCAGGTCCAGAAAAGGATATGACAGACTCGGTTCATGAAAAAATGCAGTACATGGAAACAAGCCAATAGTGTAAATGAGTTAGTGATGTCAAGGAAACATGAAACTGCAGTGTTTCTTGGGGGAGTTCTACGACCGGTCGTTTTAGAGGGTGTGACCGTAGGGCCAATCTAGCAATGGCGGGAGGGACAGTGGGCGACATGTGTCGAGGCGGGCAAGGGGTGTCACAAGAGAGACTCAGTGAATCAAAAGAAAAAAACCGGTCAGGGAGTAACTTATGCGGGAAGGTTAAGTATAGTCTGAGGCGGCGGAGCAAGAGGAGGTTAAGATTCAAGTGTTGATGTCGTTCTCTATAGCCTAAAGACATGGACCATCTCACACAGTTGTTTGGCGAGGGGCATCCGTATGCCCCCAGTGCGGGTCGGTGATGGTGAAAGAAGGTAGTTTACCAATGAAATGATGATGTAGAACGCGGTTAACAAGCCATCATTGTGTGAGGGTGGACATTGCCCAACCCTGACAGCCATCAACAGCCTCATTATCCAGGCTGAGGAGGTCAACCTGACGTGGCACACGAAAGCTACTTGAAAAACCTGCACTGCTTACTGTTAGACAGGTTGAAACAAAAATGCCAAGTAACCATGCCGTCTTTAAAAATCGTTTCCAATATTCCGAAAATGACAGGAGTGTGGTTGAGGGGACAGCAGTCGGCAAGTTCGCAAAGGAGTCCCTTTTGTGCCGTGGTTTGGTAACCGGAAGCTTCCAGCTTGACGGTACTAATTTATGATTGATTGACAAAGTGAATAAATTTAGTAATAGGATCGGTTGGTTTGGTCCACCGTTAGTGATTGCAGCCGGGGTAACCCATCTGGTCCCGGGTGCGCGGATGACGTGTCACGTGAAATGACCTCAACAGCATTGCTTGCGTCAAAAGTAAGGTAAGTTTGTTTGAGGGCAATGAATTTCGATTTCCTAAGAAGAGAGCATTCGACACGGGGACTGAGCTTTGAGAAGTAGCCGCCTGTATTTAGATAGAAATAATCAGTCGCCTGCAACTGGTTGGCAGTAATGAAGCCGCTGTAATCTAGGATATGGACGAGGTGAGGCAACGGGCTGTAGTTTAAAAAAAGACAGCTGTTGATTCGTGTCGGGTGACCATAAGGATGAGTGTGGAATGAAAGAATAACTGTCACTATTTTGTGAGTGCCGCCCGAGAAGCTGCGCAGAACGGAGACCAAAACTTCGGGAATTCTCCAGGTGAGCATAAAATCTAGAATGTTTGTGTTTCCGGTGGGGGTCTCCACAAGCTGCAACCGAACACCAACGTGAAATTGGAAGAAAATTTCAGCAGACTCAGAGGTGCTTTGAGCACAGACCACGATAATTTGAGCTAATTAGAAATCGCCGGCCACGATATTTGCTACACAGGGTAGAAGTGCCAGGCGATCGAAAGGTTCAACCAAGGGAGATGAGCTGGATTATGTGGAGGAAGGCCGACCATGGATACAACCAACAAGTGTGATGACGGTTGATAGTTGAACTGCTAGTCACGGAGAACCAGAGACTGAGTCAGTTACGGAGTGTCTTTTGAGGAATGCAGAAGGCACTCACTTTACCCACGATAGAAACTCACCCCTGCCATTGTCAATTCTGTTGGATCCGAAACAGTTGCTGGGTGGCGGGGACTACAGTCCATATCGTGACGGATAACGTGGTGTCAGGAGTTGATATCGATCGCGGTTGAGCTTAGTATCCAGGACTGTGTTGTTATGAGAATCAGAAGCAGCTGGATCACTTTACGTTGAATTAGCCAAGCCTGGAGTAGGCACTGATAGACTAGCCCGAAAAGGCAAGTTATAAAGAGGTGACGGTCATGGTGAGGAATCAACAAATGGGTTTGGAAATATTTATTGATGTGGCCCGTGGAACATGTAGTGAAAAGACTAAGAGTGTGGCGGCACCGGTCAAGAAAAATCTGGTCGTTTAGCGGCAAACTACTTGCCAGTTTTCGAGAACAGTACAGGGCTAAAAGGTGAGCACCGGTGTGAAGGGATCTGTAAGTTACTGAGGTATACTGCAAGCGAATTTTGAGACGGGAGCAGCCAGAGGCAGAAAAGACTGAGGGCTCATAATGGGTGTACCACTTTTTTGAGCAATGCTTAGCCGAATTCGAACGAAACTTAAAACCAAAACAAAATTGATCCTTATGTTCTAAGATACTGGATCAATCAGTAACCGATAACATAAAACGTATGCAAACCTCAATCATGCAGTCACACAGGCTCATAAAACGGTAACCAAGTTCGCCGTGTGCGAGAGAAAAGCAAGTACTTCGAGAAGGTCTGAGATGGGATACCGTAGACTAACACGTTGGACGCGAACGAACAAAGGTTGGCCCATAAAAACGCAAAGTATATGGAAACTTTCAAATAGTGTGTGTGAGCGAGTTATATCGAGAAAACACGGAACTGTGGTGTCCTTGAAGGATTTTCTACAGCCGATCGTTACAAAAGGTTTGATGGCTGGCGAGCAAAAGGGGGGGGGGGGTACGGAAAAAGGAGGAGAGGGATACTGGTCCGATCTCAAAAATGTTGTTAGTATTCGTAAGTGATATTTCAGTGTTAGGTGGGGACTGGCGGCGAAGAACAGGTGGAATGACAGGGCCTGTGAAATTCGCAGTATAAGCAGTCGGCGTCAGGAAAACAGTAAAGGATGCAGAATAGCGAAGTGAATATTCAGTACACTGCTTCCTTTGAAAATGGGGAGAAGAAGTGGAGGTAGGGATGGAGAAATGAGGGTGTTTTCGGCGCAGATATAGCTTTGACAGTTACAGTTACGTGGTAGATCGACAGCGTTTGATGAATCTGGGTGTTAGCCCTGCTGTCTGGTTCCCAAAGGGGCTGAAGGTAGGTTCTCAGGGAATGTCGACAGGGAGCAGAGCTTTTGAGTGAATTGGGAAGTTGATCAAATGCAGACCCAGGTTGAGTTCTGGGTAGACAGACGGGCGCATTAAAAGATCATTTTTGAAGACCATCAATAAGTGGTGCTTTCAAGTGCGCCTCAAGTGCGTGGCCCGCAATGTTTTGGGTGAGATAGGTAGTAAAAACCACCTTACAAAGGCTCGATGGACGGGTGGGAATTGGTGCGGTGGGGGTTGGTGGTTATGCCAGTATTTAATTTCAACTTTGGACTTGGGGTCGGGGTGTGTGAGGTCGATACAGAGTCAAAGTGCGGTCCGAAGCAGGTGGTTGAGTTGCTGCAGCTCCTGGGAGTGGATGTTGGGGGAGGTTCTAGCGAGACGCGCTTATGAACAACTTGGACTGAGGATGGGAAGTTAGTCAAATTGAACCCCACGGCCTCAGAGCAGACTGTAGAAGGTTCTGGATTCGGCAGTGACATGGAGCTGGTGGAACGTTGGGCAGACTTTGCATCAGTCTCATGGTATCACTGTGCATGGGTGAAGCAGAGCTACTTTTGGGTGACTGAGATATTTACCTTTGGAGAGCTGGTTTCTCGGAGGAATATTCAGACGTCTCCAGAGAGTGCTGGGGTCCACTAATTTACACCTTGAACATTGCTAAGTGCAAGAAAGGATTATTCTGATTCCACACTTCACCTTCCATTTTGACGTACGATAATGAGCTCAATAACTCAATTCAATCTCTAAAGAACAACCAAATGCTAAAATTCCTCCAAAATCCTGACCAAAACCAACAATCATTCCAATCAAAAAGGCTATCCAAACAAAAATGGACTCTGTTTTCACGTGCGGCTTTGGGTAAGATTGCGCCATTAGTCACTGTCTCGTTCCATTAATTCGACTTTGGTGAGGAAGAATTTCATTTGTACCAATGACAATAGATTCGCAACAATTTCAGGGTTCGGTGATTCCAGCGCGAAGTTCTTCCACCGCGTTTCCGCCACTACCTTTGGAAACTACTGGATGGCCGTGCTTAAATCTCAGAATCCAGGGAACAGGTCTCAAAAAAATAATCCGGTGGGAACAGCGCTTGAAGTCTTGAAGTAATACGTGGATTCGAGGCTTTCAGGCCAGTTGTCCCGGTTCTCGGGGAAATCTTTCATCTTCTGTCGGATTTACCGAACTGAATCGAGATTAAAATGAAGCAAGGAGGCGGGGGCGGCAACAAAAACAAAATGCACGTAACATCATGCAGTGTCTCACTGTGGACCGTGCCTTAAGCGGAATGGGGGTGCGACATTCGTGAAGGTAGGGTGGAATGGAAATGCATTAAAAAAATCTATTTCACTTTTTTGTGGACCAGGAATTACTGGGATAGACACAAGTAGAGGTCTAACTTTTTCCTAAAGGTAATTTTGTTCTGCAAGAGGACAATATCTTCCGGAAATGCATTCCACAGAGTAATAAGCCCAAAGCTAAAAAAATGATTCGTTTTGAAGTGCGTGGTCTCGGTTCAAAACCTTTCTGCTGTGACCACGGGGAGAAGAGGCTGGACGGACAGAGAAGAAGCAATTGCTTTGGACTGACTTAAAAAGGCGAAACACCAAAAACAGATCACCTCACACTCGTCTTAAGTCAAGGGGATAGAGAGTGAGGAGTGAGAGGCGGACGGGATAAGGTGGGTGAGACAGGCACCATACTGCTTTGGTGAAGGCCCTCTGAGCTCTTTCTAGGATTTCACGGTTTCAGACAAGGCCAGAGTGCGCTATTTAACTACTGTTTTCCAGCAGAATTCTGGTATACGTGCAAAACATTTTGGGGGAATCGGCCGTAGAGATGCGCGGGAAAGACCTTCGAATCATATTTAGGACTCAAAAGGCAGACTCGCTCGCAAGTTGGTGATGATGAGAGGACACTTTACGATCTAACCAGAAACCGAAAACCTTGTGTCGGTTAACCCTAGACAGTGTGATTGTTTCGTTAATGGAAAGCATGACCAGTCTGTCTGCCGAAAGACGTGCTCACGCATTTTTCAGCAATGAATGGGAGTGTCCAATCCTCGGACCAGGGTTTCGTTCCATCAACTGCAACTAGCAGGTTGTCAACGCTTGAATTTCGGAGGGTTACATTGTCTACTTACGTGGTAATGTTAGCAGGAAGGGCTGTCGGAAGATCGTTTATGTGGATCAAGAAAAGAAGAGGACCTAGGACTGACCCTTGGGGAACCCCAGTTGTCACTGGGGCGGATTGAGACAAAACTTTCCCCTCCTTAACCACAAAGGTTCGGTCGGTAAGGCAGCTGCGTAAGATGGCCAACATGGGGCCCGTATGTTTGCAGCTCATAAAGTAGAGGGACATGGGGGACCCTGTCGGAGGCCTTAGCAAAACCGATGAATACAGCTTGTGAGAGCTGGCCATCATCGTAGGCTTTCGTCGACTATCCATGACAGCAAGCATATTAGTGATGCATGATCAGCCAGGAAGAAACCCATGTTGAGACGGGGAGAGGATCTTATTTCTATGCAGATGGGAGAGAACCGCACTCTTAAGAGTTCCCTCGAAAATTTTGCTGGTGATGCTAGTTAGACTTTTGGGTCTGTGACTAGCAGCAAGGTGCCCACTAACCTTCATATGGAGAGGTGCGATGACCGCTTTTTTCTGGCTGCTGCGGAGAACTCCATCGTCAACATGTCGCTGTAAAGAGATGCACAAGGAGCAGCTAATATGTCCGCGGTTTCCTTGAGAACGCCGGTATGAATTAAGTCAGGCTTAATGGAGCAGTATTGGTTGGGCCGTCGGAAACCTTGTGCGACTGCACCGATGGGAATAGTGACGTGGTTAATTGTAGTGACCAGAAATAACTGGTGCATGGTGGGGTGGAATGATATTGGCAGGGAGCTTAAACTGTACGGAAGTAGGAGCTGAAAGCCTCGGCTGCTTGGCTGGGAAGGTGATTAAGGCTCTGGCACAATCCTTGAGAGCTAGTGGCGTCGGAGCTGTACCACTTAGATGGCGCATGCACTGGAAGAAAAATGCCTTATTGGCCCGAGCTCGAGCAAGTACAGATTGTTGGACTGCATTCTGATAGAACCTAATCTTGTTTTTTGCATACTTTGCGTATAATCCTGAATTTTTCTGCATCGCGCGCAAGACCTGTGGTATTATATCTAGCAAAGAAGCGTGCGCGATCGTCTAGAATGCGCCTAATGGGGCGAAGGAGGGGCCGATTACCGGCCTGTGTAAGACGAATTCTGGGGACAATTAGCCTATCAGCTAAGGAGATCAACTCTCTGAGATTCTCTGCCATTTCATCAGCAAAGTTATCTTGGTTACCTGAATTTAGCTGGGAGCGAACAAATGCACAGTCTTGGTCAAAATTGGCCCTTTCGAAGGATCTCAAAATTTTGATTTCTGAAGAACGATGAGGCCATTTCACAACGTAATCTATCCCAATGAGAATGTGATCACTCTTGCCGAGGTCGGCAAGTAGGGCGCCACGTCTTTTTGGAACCATTCATTGGTGATGACCTGGTCTAGTAGAGACAGGGTATGTCCTGTGCCATATCTAGTCGGATCTTTTACGTTTTGCACCCATGGGGTTTTGAGTACCAGATCCAGGGAGGGTTTACCAAAGGTGACATTCAAGGCGTCAGCTCTTTGCTAGTCGATACTGGGTGGGTTGGGTTCTTCAGTGACTAACGGATGGATGAAGTCTGTGTGGCTTTTCGGGGAGCCTAATAAGTCTATGAGACCTAGGCTATCGGTTGAATCGCGTGCGGAAGGACGATATACTACACCGAGCAGTAGGCTATCTGTCCCAGAGAGGGTAGACACAACAAGCAAACAATCAATACACGGAAAGGTAGGGGTTGTCAGTATGGTGGGAGGAGCGGTAGAATTATCGTAGCATATGATGACCCCACAAGCACGACCTCTGCTAGAGTCCTGCGTTACTGTGAAGTATCCCGGAAAGGATATTTCGGCATCAAGTATAACAGAGGTGAGCCAGGTTGCTGTGAAGGCTATGATCTCAGGCTCTTTATACACTGCAAGCTGCCGAAGCCCCGGGGTCTTACTCAGCACACTCAGGCAATTGCTGTGAAAACACTTGAGCACATGCTCAGGAGCTGTTGCAGAATCGCCAGTGACAACTAATTTTGGGTTTGAGGAGTGGGAAAGAAGGATAGTTGGGTATGGAGATGAGGTCCTCGGGGGGTTGGAGGCGGAAGATATGGGGGGGGCAAAGAGTAGACAGACTGTTGGGAGTACTGGTAAGTTCAACCTGGGAGTTGTCATACCGGACGGTCGGTCTGCATCCTTCAGTCTGCGAAAGGGGTGGGCTGCTTTTTGCGGTTTTTCTTTGTGCGAACTGAGTGATTCACGGCTGGGGGTGTTCTTGTTATTGATCCTGTTTTGCATGACCGCACCAGATATCTTTTCTTTTGCTATAACCTCCTCACCGCGGCTTTCAGCGGAAACGGGTTGCGGGCTTGTGTCTGGGCCCAAGGATGGGTGAGTCTCGTCCGTCAACACAGTCTTATTTGCAATAATAGGGTCCGGGATCCTTTTTGTAGGCGTCAGACGTTCAGTAGCACCACTTCTACTAATAGGGGTACTTTCCGCGACGGGAGACGCAGCGAGTAGGGAAGCGACGGATGGTGGGTTTGCAGCTCTACCCTCAAGGGGAGTTGCCTGCACGATAGGAAGCACTATGGGCTTGGGATCGGTTTTTTGTGGGATCGCAGGCTTAGCCTTCTCACTGCGGAGCCTTAGATGAAGTGGCTTGTCAATGGATGCTCCCTTGAGCCCTTTTGTTTCCTGCTTGAGCTTTGCGGCTGTTGAAGCAATTTGCTTGGCTGCCTCTGTGGAGCTCACTTCCATTAGAATGCTGTGTACCCGGTTGGTGCCTTTGGTTACCAGCCAAGTGGGCTGAATTTTAGGTGGTGTAAGGGGGCTTCAGGCGGCCGGACACCTAGGCGCAGGTGTCATGAGGGTGATCCGAGTTGAGAAAGCGACCCCAAAGAACGACTCGCGTGGAGCTTTCATGTGTGTCTTGCGAAATCTTGGCTACATCAAAAATTTGCTGCTCAGATACTCTACACATCTGATTCGTTGCCTGGGACACCTGGATGGAATGTATAACCAAGCTCCTTAGGCTGGTCAACTCATCCTCAAAGGTACGGACAGTGGCCCCTAGTTCAACTATCTGTGCAGCCTGACTTTAGAGTGCACATTTCAGTGCACTCGTTGCCAGCGCATTATGAAGGACCGTCTGGTCCGGATTGAGGAATGAGACACTGGCAACAGAAGGGGAATCACATTGCCTCATGGGGAAAGTAGCCTAGTCTGAAGAAGTGGTTACATCGACGGCGGAGGCGGTTGACATTATTCAAGATCAAATCAGTACCGGTGAAGATCGACTCAAATGGGGGGGGTCGAGCTGTGGGTTCTAAAATTTTCAAAACCGGCTACACTCACCGAGGTAGACAACCGCACCGCTGGTACAAATCAGTCGGATTTGTCATTGGCATGGTCCTAGAGAACACACTTTTGCCACCTGAGGATAGCGGCTTTGAAATTTTCCCAGGCGGAGAGGTATCAGGCGAGTTTGCTGACGACATGGCTCTTCTAAGTGACGATCCAAGTAAGTTGAAAGCCTTTTCAGGCAGCATGACAGATTGCGTACCATTGTTCGGTATGAACTTTGCACCTTCAAAGTGCAAGGTGCTATTGCAGGATTGGGTTTGTCCAACGCTAAACCTTTCAGTTTCCGGGGAGAATATAAATGTGACCGACAAATTCTGTTATCTAGGGAGTAGCATTCCAACCGGAGGTCGGATATCTCATAGAGTGTCTCTGTGTACACAGCCAACCTGAGTCAGCTGTGGTGTCCACATGAACCCGTTTACCTAGCAGGGATCGAGAGTACGCTGCAGCAGTCAGGCCCGTTCTTCCGTTTGGTTAGTAAATGGCCACAGCAGGTGGAGGGCATACGAAGATTGTCGGTATTTGAGCACAGATATTTCCGTGGCATTGATCGAATCTTGCGGAAACACATTGTGAGCAATGCCGAGGTTGGGCTGAATGTCTCACTTTCACGAACCAAGTCATTGGATGCAACATCCAGGATCACCAGGCTAAGGTGGTTGGGACATGTTGCGCACGTCCCTCGTAATAATTCTTTGGCATGTTTTGTTCGCCTAGGATAGTCACGATTGGGAAGGGAATAATGGTGTCCAATCTACGGCATGGGAGAAAGATATGGAAAGCCCAACTAGTGGACTTGACCATGCAGGGAGTGCTAGTCCTCCTTGGTGAGGTCCAAGAGACCCTCACACCCAATAGTTAAGTGCGTTCGGGAATACGGCTAGGCGCCGCGATCAGCGGCGTTCTTGCATCCACAAAATTTTCGTGGATTCAATTCCATTTTGTAGTTCTCTTCTCACTCCCTTCATACTTTTTTCTCTTCGATTGTACCCTTTCGGGATTATCCCTAGGAGATGGCAACCAAAGCCACCGCACGCAGTGAATGGGTACTGGTTGTCCGAACAGAACGGAACAGGTTCATTTCTGGAAACTGCATTTCCGGAGAACCCGGGTCTGCCAGATTCCTCTTACCCGACACACCTTACCACTGCTTTTGGAGTGGGCAGACAGCTGTTTTGGACAATCCGTCCACAAAAAGCGTGATGTGATGTCATTTATCAACTTTTAATTTATCAGGAGCCACAATGCAATCAGTCCAAGGCTGAATGTTACTCAACCTTAGGTTCACTTCCTTGTTAATCATTTCTGCTTTTCGAACAGCAGTTCAAGCTGTAGTCAGCTTCAACCTTTGGATGGAAATCATCTTCAACGGTGCCACACATAGCCCGCCAAGCACAAGCACAGAGTTACACGCTGATGTTCTGGATACAAACTTGAGATTGAAAAGTGCTCCTTAGCTAACTTCAAACTCGGCACGAAATAGGTATAATTCAACGTAGCAGCATTTGAATCATAGTGGGCAAACCCCCACAGTACCCCTACCAATTTGGTCTTCTCTATAGTTCTGCCCATTTTCCCCATTTTCCTTTAGTATCCACGCCCGGAGGCCCACAAAATCAATCCACTTCCAGTAGGAATCCTGAAACAATATATTATAGGTAAAGTAAACGGACCATTCAAACTATATCACGGATTGCGTCCGGCTGTGCCAATAACCGTATTGTGTTGTCGCTTTACATTACGTAAAAATTCTATTCAGAGAGGTCCAGACATGAATTCCGAATCTGGCCTGAAGTTCTCATGACCGGCAAAAGGTCTGCATGAACGTTTTTGCGGTAATATTCCCTTCGCGCGAGATGGCATTTAAGACCTACTTCTAGTTACCCAGACACCTAGTTAAGCTTATCCCACCATAAATTGATAAACACAGCGCCACTTCTGAAAGGATACATTTGTTCAACGGTTTTTGACCCGAAGACCGTAATGATAGTGGTACATCTTGGATGACCCCGAAGTATGATACAATGCACGATCAGATAGTTCAGGAGATGTCAGAACAGAGTTTTGAAAATAGCTGGACATGTATATGCAAAGGGTTATATGAGGTTGTCTAAGTTGACCAACAACCAGGATATTTCCCTGTAAAGATCAAGGCCAAATGGCCATTCAGCTTATGGCCACTGAAACCGTTTGACGAAGGAGAGCATCTATACGAATAATGCCGGAGTTATTGAGAACAACTTGTAATTCCAGCTTTAATGGAGGATTTCTGATAAGATATCCTAAAAAAGATCGTCGTAGAAGATTCGAATAGTCGTTTGCACCTCGCTGTCTATAAAAGATATATCGATAGGAAATTGGAAAATGTACAAGAATGGATCTTCAGAGGTTAACTGCATTTATTCGATCGGCCAAATGTTGGCAAAAACATGATGGTGAGATGCCGGTGGAGTCTATCACAGGGACAGTGCACAACAGATCCGAGGGGGAGAGGGTGCGATTTCAACAGCGGTGGTGAAAAAAGTATCCTGAGGAGAGCAGGAAAACATTGGGTTCGACAATGATAATCATGCACGTATGTCACAGATCAACAGCGAGAAGATGGAACAATGGGTATGGACCGATGCCAAGTGCGATTGCGAAGGCGGATAACACGCAGGGGCGGTAGTGGAGTGACCAGCAGGTAATTGTCCGGGCGACCGTTCCGAATAGTGGACCGCGAGATGAAGGTAAAGAGGGCTAAGGAACCTTCGGGGTCGATACGAAAAAAGGGTCGGAGCATACGATCCGGAATAAAATTGGAACAGTGGGAGGATATGCCAGTAGAAACTGGAGGTTCGACAGTGGTGGACTCAGTTGCTTAGAGAACGAGCGATAACTCTGAGGGGTGGGGCTGGGGAGACAATCAGAGTAAGGCTGAGGGGAAGGACGGAGAATTAAAAACGGTGGAAGGTGGTCTGTTTGAGCATGTTTTGTTGGTCGGGAAATAAGAGCTTGAGAACAGAAGATAGATCATTATGGGCAGCGCAAAGGTACGGTGGTTACAAAGATGTATAACTCTCCAAAGATGTGACGGAATGGATGAAATGGGATACACATCAGTTAATGAACATTGCATTGGGCATATCATGCCATAGTGAAGCAAGCCTCAAGCTGCTCGGCACATTACTGAGAGGGCTGGGTGGTAACAGGAGCTGCAGCACCTGCAATTCAGCCAGTTGGTACTGAGGTCTTAATAAAATGGCCGCTTTCTTCAGAGCTTAACTCGCAGAGGTTGCTAACAAAACCTTTCCGTCGTTCTAAATTACTTCGGTCTAATAGTACCACTTTTGGGTTACCGGAAGAGATCAAAAGGCTTCTCGGCCTTCTCGGCTATTTTTGTTGCAAGCGTACACCATCCAAATTGAGGGCACATAGCCACAAAATTTCGACAGAGCCGCAAGAGTACTTTTATCAATCTAAGCGCTAAAAGTGAAAATTGTGCATTTTGTGAATCTTTCATAAAACCCGCTTCACTTTCAAAGAAAGCCACGGACCTTTTCACTTTCTTCGAATTTAACACTGCATGTTGTGGCTGATACAGCTTTGCACACCTATCTACCACAGGATCCTCTGGCACCTGCATGGCGTACCCCCGTTCGGAGAAGTACTAACTTTCAGGCGTATAATTGATTTCCTGAGTGAAGTCCCTGAAAAACCTGTTGCACAGCAACCCGAAACAATGTAGGGCGACTGACTGGCCGAAAGTTTTCATCAGGTTGTCATCCTTTCATGGCGGAGGGGAGCTAAGGTGTCCGTTCTCGAGATGGTCCTTTCACCTTTATATGCAAGGAGGTTCTCAAATGATCAAGCGTCGGAATTTCCATCAAAGGTCTTCTTTAACTGGCTTCCAACAACTTGCAAACAGTGAACAGCACATGTTCCTACTCCCCGACGGTAATCCAAGGACACCTTATTTACCATTCTTGAGGAAAGCGACCAGCATTAAGACCTCCTCCGTATCCAGTTTGCTCCTCTGAAGCCTAGTGGAACAAAGGGAAACCTAGTCCGATCACCACTTCGATCACTGGGTCCAAAATGCATGGAAATGCCATCCCTTTCAAAAGAATCCACCTTGCTAAGGCTCCATTACCGGGCTGCCACACCTGCACCCCAAGTTCTGGTAGAACTGTATAACCACCTTATACACTGATCCATTTTTGGGATCAGCAGACTAAGAGGTCAGTGAAACCTTTGGGCGGTGCTGAATCGCACCTTCTGTTGGTACATTCGAGGGGCTTTTAGTTGTACTCCCCAATAAACCTAATCTCCTAACTAAATCGGGGCCAAATGAGGGAGGCTTCAGCTCCAGCATCGGGAAGCAGTCTGATTTGTGTGGATACTTAACAACACCTATTGGTAGCTGGAACATTTTCCAAACAAATATCGTGGTCTGTCGGGATTAGTCCGCAGTATTCATTGGAAACAAACTCTGTTCCCCTTGAGCAACAGAAAATGTCAACCTTTACAGTAAACCTCTTCACATAGTTTCTTCAGCCCACGTATATCGGCAAGGAGGCATGCAAGTAGATGATCGAGAAGTACGCCCCCACAATCTCCGAGCCATGGTGCCCTAGACTCTTGGCAGGCCCTCAAGCTGCTTTTGCCATGACACCTAGTAAAAGGGATACCATTTGTTTCATTGTTCGAACCGTCTTTTATAAAAGCGTCCAGCGAATTCATCCGTTTATGTAGTTCATAACAGTGTCCACTGCTTTGAGAACGTGCCCTGGAGCTAACTAATTTACACACGTCATGGAAACTGTTTGTTATCAGCTCCTATGGCCCAATTGGCTGCTCTGCGCAGAGGCAGCTTACTCAAAACTGCCCCGACGGGTTGAGCCAAACTGTGGTCAGTTAAATTACCTTACTATTCCGAAGAGTGTGCACGACTGGACAACCTGGTGGTAAAAGACATCAGGGCCCTCGGATCTTCAGTATTAAATAACGGTCTGGTGTTTTTACCCGGCCTAAGCCGACGAATACGAAACTGCTACCGAAATATCATTTTGGGTTCCCCCGGTCCTTTCTTATTTTCAGTGGTGCTGCAAAGATAGGGAATGATGCGACAAAACAAGTTGACGTTCAGAAATACAGCTTCCGTTGAATTAGCTTGTGACCTGTCGGGGAGACTGTTACCATTCCAACGGTCTTGCCGCCGAACACACCCCTGTAATTCATCCCGGAGCATAATTACCTGCATGAAAAATGAGTGCTGCCCTGATTGAGGCAGTAGAATGTTGATGTATGGAGGCAGGAACATCTCCTTCGTTAGGGTGTAAAAGAACATACAGGCTTAAAATTGCAACTCGCACTAAGGGTTACACCATGAATTTCCAGAATAGATGGGCCTCAAGCGGGGCTTCCAGATGACTAACAAAATTCCTTGGAAGAGGACACGAGTTATGCAGATGAGATCCTAAAATTCCACCCTGTAAACCTACTTGGACGAGTTTTGCGGTTAGTGAACGATGTAGATAGTTCTATGAGTTTCGAGGCGCGTTCTCGGTGGAAAAAAGTAACGGCAGCCCATAGTACGTTATAATTGTTGCTTATGGAGCAACAAGTGGCCAACGTGAACGAATCCCAAAACCATAACACTACTGATTTTTATTTTCTACGAAACTAAGCTGAAAGTAAAAAAACACGAACATGTTCAGATCTTAATTGCTCGGCGAAATAGACTCAACAACAAAACCCAGGGGTTCAGGGTCCCGTGGTTCAAGCTCGACGGTTGGGGACGGTTCAAGGCCAAGTTGAAAAGCTTCACACAAACAAACAAGCTTGCAAGAACATTAAATGCGAACGAGCTTAGCAAAGTTATGTCATATATAGTCACATTCACAAGGCATGTAGAACATTTGGAAAGATGTTCAATATACGCCGGACAAAATCCTTCAGCGAAAGTTATTGTCTGATGTTCAGGATGGTGTCATGGTTGTCACTCTACCTGCCCATAGATCACTGCCGATGCCTGCTGTTACCTACTATTTGCGTTGCTGGATGCAAAACGGGCTTCCATCGTAGTCATCATTTGCACAATCTACTGGGATTCAACTGGGAATCCCGCTGTACAACTTGAGACTGGCATATCCAGCAGAAGACCGATGCATAAGTTACATACGCTATCACAATGTACACGTTCCAGAATATAATGTTTTGCTGCTTCAGCTTGGGCTACGTATCCCAAGCAGGAAACCTTTGCGGCAACCGGTGGGTTGAAGTTGAGAGCAAATGAACCGTTCAAGTGACAGCAAGAAATCGCTTAGTATTGACAAGTCAAAAACAGTGGAAATGCATTCAACCATCACGATCAATTTCCTGGAGGAAAATGAAATCGGCTTCTGCTTATAAATCAGCTTCGAAAACAGGAGTACGATGGAGAGCATTAGGACACACATGAACACGACAACTGATCGAACATTAACACAGGTTGGAGTGTTCCAGCTTTTTCCGGGTGCAAGATGCGTGGCAAACGTTACTCTATAAAGAGTGAACAAATGTTTTTCTCCAGAGGCCGGAAGAATTGCACAAGGGTGGCTTCAGGTTATAGGCCCAACTTTGAATGTCCGTGAACGAGTGCCCTTCAAACCACCGTTGGTGGAATACGGGTGACTTCCACATGCGCAGCCCCCGTTTGCGTATGTGAGTGGATGTCGAATTCTATTGTGAGTTTTTCTACCAGTGATGACAGGGCATTGGCCAAATTAATCAGACTCAGGGAAACCCGGATATGCACCCTCCCTGATTCCCGTAACAACCTATCACAAACGCGATCTGTCCACATGGCCAAGATGATGGACTTCGACAGCGAAAGCACTTTGTAGGTATTCGTAGCTAAACGGCCTTGCCCATTGAGATCAGAAACTACTTTCTGATCGATACCTACCAGATTTAATTTTCACACCATTGTGGAGCTCCGCAATGTGTTATATGATTTCACAAGATGTTGGCATGATGCACTACTTATGTATTAGGCCAAACGGAGCAGAGGAACGGCAGCAAAGATAAACTAAGTCTTTAAGCAAAAATGGCCTTATGTGCCTTGGGTTTTCGTGCTTGCCACAAGGTCAGTTTCAGAGACCACAGATCCCTTTCAACACTGATGCTGATTTACTATGATCCAAGCGAGTAAAGCACCACTAAATTATTTCACTCCAAAAGATTCAAAGTATAAAGCATCTTCACATTCAAACTTCGTACCAGAACAAAGGCTTTCAATAATCTAAGCCAAGCTACTGCGGTCTTCAGTCAATTCCCCGGTTAATAACCTAGAGTGAGGTTTTCCATCGGCTTGACTTGGAGGTCAGTAATGATGGCAAAGAGAATTTCCTTCACTTCTGGTGTTCTTTCTAACCATGAAGACAATGATGGCACCCCTCTTGATCAACTGTTTTTGCACCGTCTTCCGAACTGAGGTCATGAATCTGAATGTTCATTTTCGGGGTCAGCCCTATGGCTCAATCTTTGAAGGAAAATTTCGGTGGGTTTTGATTGGCCTATGTACATTGCCACCAGAATCCTGACTTATGGCTTCGCTTAAACTGAATTATAGTAATTTGTGATGCCTCTTGCTCAATTCACTGAAAAACGACGGTCCTCAAGACAGCATGCTCAATATTTGTTTGCAGCTCACCAGTAACGTCGTCCGTTGATCGAGGTCTACCAGTGGCAGCGACTAGTTCAAGTAGCATCAAGATAAGGGATTTACACCAAGCTACTCTGCAGTTTCCTGTAATAAGGCAACAAATGAGTTCAAAGTCCGACAGGAACCTCAATATACCAAATAGACCATGACGTATTTCCAAAGTGTAACTAAAGATAAGCAGCACAACCTTCTTATAAATTGGAATTTCCCTCATCAGACATGAGTTGGTTTAAACAAATGGTTTAGATTTTATGTTATTTGGAAAATTCATCTCTGTCTCGCTCACACTCACCGGCCTTTTGGAGCCAAACTGGACTCCGATCACATATCTTGTGTGGCTTAAAGTGCGTTTTGCAACCTTAGAGTAACCAAACCCAGGGGCAGTAAAAGCTGAACGACTTATTTCAGGGTCCCTCTCTTCGCTTATGTTAAAACAAAATACTTTAAATGAAAGCTAAGTTAATCGCCGGTTACATTCATCTGCACTCCTTAAGGCCCCTGAAGTTCGGGCGTACGGTTTTTGATAGTGGCACTACCAGAGGAGTGTTCAAAAGTTTTCAGGTAAGTCGGAGCCCCTCAACAATATGATGTCCTTCCAGTCAGACAAAATCCCTTGATCTTGAACATACTTCTTAATTCCCTCTTTTAACTAATGGCATCACTTATGCTTTCTGCGGAAATCAAGAATAATCAGCCAAAGAGACCCTGTAGATACCTCTGTCCTTCTGGGGAAAACAGAAATTTTCCGGGAAACTGCGACTTCTTTCTCCACTGTTTTTACTGCATTGTTCCTTCCCATGAGTTCAGCTTGACCGCACTTCTCTAGATTTTCGTCTGCCTCGCTTTTACCAAATCTTCAGCTTTTGCAAGCTCTAAGATTTCGGTTTGCTTTTCCCTTTACCTTTACTTTCGTTTGCTTTCGGAAATTTCCTGTATCAGCACTACTTCGTTGCCCCGATACACAAAATACACCAAAGTATACGTCTACCGACTCCAATCTTTTGTATTCATTCGATGAGAAAGATTTTTCTGTCAGTTCTTCGTGAAATCTCATGGAAGACGCTTTCATAAGCCGCCAGTAGAAATATTTCTATAGACTTGCAGGCGTCATCAGCCGTCACAACTGAGAGAGGATGATCGTTTTCATTTTCAGTGCCTCTTGATGCAAAGTTGAAGCATAATAAGGATGGTGTGGCTACCAAGGAGTGTGCGACAGCTTTGTGAAACACCCAGTGGCCTACTCAAAGCATCAGAATCCCGGCGTACGAGACGCGGAGCTCAACTTTCTAGTATAGCACTTGAACCTGTGTAAAGATTTCCGTTACGCCTGCGGGCGACTCTATCAGGCATCTTCCAAAGAGCATAAATATCCCAAGTATTTTTTTGGAGTCCGGACCATTTACAAATTGTCTGTTGAGTTACTAGTATCGGTAAATTACTTGGATAACTCTAAGAACATGCAAAGGCTCAGGGTCAAGGGGTACATCACCGGCCAACAAACGAGGGAATTTATGTAACTCAATTCAGCTCAGTGCAGCTCCTTTGTCACTGGACTCTTTGTGGCTGAAGCGCATCTCACGTACAGATAGCTGTATTGTAGACTCTTTTCTGCGACTCCCAACACTTCTTTTCTAGGATGGGAGCAGAAGCTCACCTCCCAGTACATGGACCCTGGTGGAAATAGTTGAAAGCTTGCCATCTCAGAATTCTTCTTAGCTTGCGTATCCAAGTAAGGTTCGTGCTGTGAACCTCACAGTAAATTTTAAACCATGAGCAAGTGATCTTCAGAAGTGAACCGCATCCTCAGCCTCCGATAAAAAATGCGGCTGGTCAGTGAGCTGCAGTATGAAGCAGTAATATAATGCCCGAAAAAGACTGGTAATCAAGCCCTTAGTGGAATTCACATAATGCGGCGAAAATAGAGACATTGCCGAAAGTGTCATAAAAATGGCAAGGCAGTTGGCTGCAAAACTTTTGCGGGAGATAAGAACAATTGACATTTTTAAGCTCAAATAAAACTTGAAATTCGGCATCAGACCAACAGCTGTCAGTTGTTTGCAAAAGAGAGAGAAATGCACGCAAAGTGCAAAGAAGACAAAAAGCAGGAAGAAGAAGCTGAAGCTCTTGGGAACGTGAAGGAAGCTGCAGAGGACAAGGGCTGGAAGAAGTCGCAAGTGTGTAAAGAGGTGACATGAAGGGCATATATGACTTGTGCAAGATTTCCAATCTTATTCGGCCCCTAATGATCGTCATTTCTGATCTGCCGCACTTTATGGTCGTCAGCCCGACAGCTTTATTTTCCAGCTTTTGATCTTTTCTCTATCGTTACCGATTATTCGAGCTGTACTTTGCGAGCCAGCCCTAATTGTCCTAGCGCAAGTTACCACTGCTCCACTCTGTTACGAAATTACTGCCACCATTTTGTGTCTTTTTTCAACGACGTATATTTCTTCGTTCCGTAATTGATGCTGTACTCGTTGATCGCACAGATGTGCACGCTTCTTGATCCAGTCCGGGGATACATGAATATTATTGATGTTTTTAACATACTATAGAACTATGACGAAGTGCTGAAAGCAGAGGTGAAAAAGAAGTCATGCTAACAGCAGTGACACGTTTGATAAATACGACGATATGATAGAAAATTTGCTGTTCAGTCAGGCTGGGACATTTCACTGCAGTATTGGTCAGAATCTTAATCTTGCTCGGAGGAGGTGAGTATTACTTGATAAATAGCCTAAGCAGACGAAGACCGAACCAGAGGGGAGGAAATCGGTGGGAAAGTTCATAAGTTGGCTGCTTTGGTGATAATTCGCCGAGGGAGTATCGATGTGCACTGAGTTTTGCAGCGTTAACATGTATTACGTATGCTGGGCAGGATAGCCAAAGCTGAGCGGCACGTAGACGAAGGTACTTTGAAAAGTCAGACCCTGTGGCAGGGAGAAAATTACTGGTTTCAAAAGAGTGGAGTATTCGGAAACTTGTGGCACGAAATCGGCAGGAAAAATGCTCCGAAGAAGGTGATCAGGTTTCCTCAAATAACCGCACGGAGCGGCTGTGGGGCAATGAGTAGTTGAGGCAATGCACCGGTATTACTTTCGCGGCAACAGCACTAGTATGGTTCCAAGCGGGTAGAAAATCGGATCTGCAATAAAACTTACTGCAAGATGACTTTTCTTTGCAACAAGTCGTGCAGTGAAATGCTCCCACTCCTTACCCGGTATGCAAGATGACTGGGCAGTCATCGTTATTTCGCTTTACCCGCTTGCTGACAATTTTCCTTCATATATATCGCCTGAATCGATGATGTTCAAAATCTTTCCGCATACTGTACAGCTAATTTGGTCCGGATTTTCCCGAATATTTGCCTAGGACGCAAGTCACCCTCCATTTAGAATACCGTTATTCAGCAAGCTGGCATAAGACTTTTGCCAGGGTTGGTCCATTCCATGGTGCTCATCAAAGTACAGCACATTGTTCCCTTCTGTGTGCCTTGTTTGGATATTTACAAGGGATTCCACTCTTCATGTGATCAATTTAGGGCAGATTTTGTCCGTCGCCTGAATGAACCGAATAATCTCAAACAATATCCGTGAACTTCAGCCAGGGCTAGTTTAAAGCGGGCCCCTCAAAACTAAACCAAAAGTAATTTGAATTTACACTGTTGTTTTTATGTGCCTGCCGTCTGGTCCGCCGTTCAGCGGGCTTCGGGTACGTCACAATTAGTTAGGGCGCCATATATTGGAAGTGAACTCCCCAGTTTATGACTAGTGGGTAACGGCACTCGCGTCATAACTCATGAGAATTGTTGTGGCATATTTCGAGGGGGCTCGACTAAATAGCGAAGGTGTGATCAAATAGAGCATCATAAAATAAAGTGGAGTATTGCTCGACTGGGATCAGGACAATTGCACAAAGCATGACCACGGAGTACAGCTCATCACAGCAGTGTGAAATATTCAAACATTTTGAGTGTCCGGTCTCTACATCCCAGTAGCAGTACGATGGAACCAGACAGTATTTAAAATAACTAAAGTAGGAATAGTTAACGCGGGGAGTGCAAAATGGCTTCCATTTCGGGGGCAGGGCACCGTGTAATTTCTGCCAAACACAAAGCTGCTAGTTAAAGCATTATTAAAGTGTGGGGAGGGTGTAGTGTGCAAAAATGGTTTAAACAATAGCTCATTGAGAGATCGGAGAAAAATCGCGACTCACGGAATAAGTACATGGGCGCACCGGCTGGTTGCCAGAAGGATCGATGTCGAAAGACCGGAAGGAGATTTCCACCAATGAATATCCGGACACGATGAAGGGTAAAGCCAACGTCAGATCATCAATCAGCAATGTCAGTGGCGAATTGAGTGGTGCTTCACTGATGTTTTTTGGACAGATCCCTAGGCCGGTGGACAGAGGTACAGAAACGTGAAGAAGGAAGGAGCCTGTGAGGTCAGATAGGTTTATTTTGGTTGTTCTTTTTTCATGTAGTTTCATTGCGATATGGAGGGAGCGATGTTTCACTTGGAGGTGGGCATGGAGAGAAATACTTCACAAGAATGTAGTGTGCTGTCGAAGCAGCATGAATGACGGTTAGGCGCTTAGCCGAGGATTTCAAAATGAGTTCATTGAAGAGGCAGTCAGCTGGAGCGAGATGATGGAGCAGATGCGTCAAAGTAAAGATGAAGCGGTGAATGTGGGTGCAAAAGTCCAATGGCAATGATTTGCATAGGACCAGACACGAAGCGACAACGGATATTATGTTGGACGTAAGGATAAACGTTTCTGTATATACAACAAAAGAATATGGAGACAAGTTCCGGCGAACAGGGAGTGACTGGTATTTTATTACATAAAGTTCACGTTTGCCGCTAATGGCGGGTCACGAACTAGAGCCCGAGCATGGGTAGGCTCACCAGACGCGGGTGTCTGTTCCTAAGGAGAATGGTTGGGTAGCAGGCAAAAATGGACTAAGATTGCGTTGGTTGGCAAAACGGGAAAAGTGAGTAAAAATGCAACGGCGACGGTAGGGTATCGGTCATGATTTAGGAACTACAGCGACCGATTAGTGGTTATACTGGAAGTAAGTTTTGGGGCCGGGCTTGATGCCGTTTGATGTGGGGAATCCGCCTATGCGACCCGGCGCAACTAGTATGGTGGCTTGTAGTCGTAGTGGCTTGTGAGACCGGAGTTGTGGCAGTCTGGATGATGGTCCGGTTGAGGGCAGTGAATAACCTATCAATATAAGTCCGATGATTACAATTTTAAGAGAGTAACCGAGGCCTAGCATTTACGGGAAGATCGGCAATCTGGAAGTGGTTCCAGCTGTGGGTTACGTTAGCAAGTGAAGGCAATATATGAGCCAGGCGTTTTTGCATGAATACTGCGAGAGTGACGCTTCATTTTGGCGGTCGGTGGCACATGCTTCATGCCGGACTTCGAAGTCAAGTGTTGATAGAAGAAGCTTGAAAGGAGTGTGTTGACGGGTAATAGCTATAGTTTTGTTAGTAAATAAACGGCTGCAAGCTGCTTAAGTCGTGGCATGGGAGCGCTTTATGCGCGACAGGACTTGTTTCAACGGGAGGTGGGTGAACTAATTTCTGGTGTGATATTAAGGCTATGGAGAAGTAGAGGAGTTTTTTCTAGATCATGGTGACAGTTTGGTTGGTACCCTCTGTCTAGGTTTCTCATTTCAGAGGGACATCATTAAAGGGATGGCAGATCCTGTACCTACAAACGTAGTGGAATACACAGTGTTAGTAGGGACGACTGCTGGATTCAAACATGAAGTCGTATAGTTTTAAGAGGACTTCGCCGGATACTGCGTCTATCGGAGCACATGCTTTCACTTATGTGTGCGCGGTAGATAATCGGTTGGTTTTACTCAGGCCATCGGCGGCTGGAGTGAACGATGTAGAGGTTTAAATTTTTGATGTATGAGGTACAGATGTTTTATACCTTATGCCATTATACGTTTGGAGGGTTAAGTATGAGGCTGTGGCGTAGGAAGTTCGTAGTCACACTTCATTTGCGCTATAAAAAAAACGTAGACCCGTGGAAACCGAGGTAGGTCGCAAACGACCTATGAGTAATTGTCCAGGGGTTGGCTTTGGGGCGATTTAGCTTTTATACTCTTCTTTAGCGTTAACAGGTGCTGGTGCTAATCGGTCCTTGTGTCATCAAGAAAGCTTTAGAGCACGGCGGACTTCACATGGATAAAATTTGGGAAGCGTGTATGGACAACGGGGGTTGTCATCAAAGAGCTAGTTTGAGATGTAGCAAGGAACCCGAAAGGGTTTAAACTGAGGGAGGTGAGGTCGGGTTATATGTGGTAGCTTATTCGGTGCTCTTGTTGCCTTGCGCAGGGTCAGGCAGAAGTACTAAGGGCTTAGCTTGTGCTCCCTCTTTTCTGGACATCCCATACGCAGGGTCGGGTCGTGGCTGTCACGGGGAATTCACCCGTTATTGACGAAGTGTAGAGCATGAATCCGACACTTTTGGAGCCAGAAGTACTTTCGGTACTTTGTTTCTTAATTCAAAGGAGCGGGAGAGCATGCTTCCCCATGGGGAGTACTTCCCACCCGCCCGCCATTCCCTACGCGTGACCCGTGAGGTCAGCCACAGCTAGGGTTGGCTGTTTCCTCCCTCGTTATAGGGCAACCACAGACTTGTTGCGATTTCCTCATCGGTGGTGTGGCGCCTTTTAGCTGCGAAAGAGAGATCGTGGTAAACAGAAACACGTGGCGCTTTTGAACACTCGGAGAATGCATAGTTGACTGCTCGTTTCTGACAGGACTTGAGCCCGACGAACTTCAGTCCGCATATGAGCCAGCTGTTGTTTGCACGAACTGTGGTGATACATCGAGGTGATCTACAGGTGGTCTGTGGTTTTATTGACTAAGTGTTAGATGTTATAAATGCCAGTCATGGGTGAATGCTGAGATCATGTGATAAGGAGAGAAGATGGGCGATGATTGCCTTGTGAGTCGCTTTGGGGTGACCACGGAATGGAGGTTGAGGAGTCTGACAGATGCTGCGTCTTGGCTGTAGACAGAGGTAGAGAATAACTCAGAAGTAGCACTGGGAATGTTTAAAGATTACTCTTTATGCAACTAGTAGTAGTTCATATGTTCAAATATGATTTTAGAGGCTCCGGTCCCAGTCATATAAATAGCTCACTTACGGAACTGTGTCCCGGTAGGTTTATGCTAGGGTGGTGGAAACGACAGTGAGTGGTAGGGCACGTCCTAGAAATTAAGGAGGGTTCAGTTAAACATCCAGCACTTTCCTCGCAAGCTCCACCAGCGGTCACACATATACGATTAGTTGAATAAATATGCTTCACTTTACACTGGGGCTTGTGGGGGGAAACGATGGATCACCAAGCATAAATTAACTTGAAGTTCACATGGTCAGGTGTTCTGAACCCTGGAAGAACTGGTCGCATGGTCGAAATACTTGTGGAAATCAGAACTGGAGAAAACATTTCAGAAATCACTTAGTGTCACAGGGTGTTTCCGGAGGGGAACATTCAATTGACAACAAAGGAGAATTTGCGGATCATTGCACAGCTTGATAACGAAAGCGTAAAGATATATGAAACAAAGAGCATTATGTCAATAAAAGTGAATAGCAGTCCCAGAAGGAACATCCCAGGTCAAAAAAGAAATAAGCCGTTGATGGAAATAGATCAATTTCGGGGAACACAAATAACTGATTTCTTGGGTGAATTTCAGAAAATATCTTTCACTGGGGCAGTATAAGTGGCCTTCAGTACAGAAATGAATCACTGAGGTGGAAGATGTTGGTAGGTGAGCCAGGAGAGTTCAAATTACTGAACCTTTTTAGCCGAATCATGGGACGACCAGAGAAGGTGCTAACTGGCAGCATAGTGGACCTTAAGTGTGCAACGAAGATAGTGATCCCATAGGTATGAAAGTTATTGAGAAGCATCCGTGAATCCCCCAGTAAGTGCGCATAATATCATGGCTGGAGGTGCTAGGGAAAGTTTGGCGTGAAATATAACAGAAAATATCAATTTGTGTCACTATTTACGAATACGGGATTAGCAGTTTACCTAGTTGTCTTGTGCTAACGTAGATTAGTGTCATCGTTTCAGGCCTGAAGAGTTTGACTAGGGGGAACCTCCAAGAGCTCTTGAGAGATCCAGGATAGTTTACAGGAAGGGTTCTTTGGTGATGCGCATAATGAGGCGGGACTAAAAGCGGTTTAGACTGGGTCGAAGTCGCGGAGCAAAGACATGCTGTTAAACCACCAGAATTTCCAAAACGGGTAAAAGAGAAGAACGAGTCTGGCTGTTGTACCAGCAGTGAACAAAAGCTTAAGGCGACAAAGCTTTTAAAACCAGGGATGTTGTTTCGGTATTCACAAACCTCAAAGTAGTGCATTTTTATGGGAGGCATATAAAGAACCCAATGAAGGGAAGTGTAGACGGATGCGGAGATACGGATCGAGGGGTGGGTTACATACAGCTAAATGGACTGCGGGAGTAAAAGGCTTGTATTTATGAATTGGAGGGAAGTTGAGTCCCTTGAGATGGTGCCTCGGGATATCAGCCTTAATCCTCAAAGTTGAGTGAGTGAAAGTGAAAGCTTGAGTTGAGGTCGGACTCGGTATGGCAGAACTTTTTGACCTGCCCTGAACTTCGGAGAAGCCGTTTAGCACCGGGAGATGAAAAAGTTAGATTAGAGTGTATGAAAAAATGGAAAATTGAGGCTCCAAGTGCGACTACCAATGGCTAAATTGACGATAAAAGTTACCGGAACCCTGCTTTCAAAAAGCAAAAACCTAAATCTAGCCAGACGGCCGTGACCGTCAACACTCCCAGAACCAACTTAGGGACGGTCATATAGGTTCTCTCACTAACTACTAAAAAGTTATATTATCAATCAAATTTCCATTAGCTGACGTTCTTCTCTATATTCCACTCTACCGAGCAGCACATGACGAGACCAGATTTCTTCTATAAAATCACCGGCACAATAATAGGATCAGCAAGTTAAGTTCCACCTGCCGTAGGCCGGCTAGTCAGGTTTAATATCATCAAAACTGCAAACTAGTTATTGGGAATTTTTGGGCCGTTCATAAAAATGGTCAAAGCTAGTCTAGGTTAGGGTCAAACTTTCGGCCAGAAACTTCAACGAAAGCTCTATTTATGGTATCGGTTTTTCATGTTTTTTCTGGTTTGTTGAATCATTGGGTTGGAAAATTTTGCGTTCCGATTATTTCTCGGAGGGTTTTGGGCTTGGGCAAAGTCCTTTTTTGAATTCTAACTGTTTCGTGCACTATCTAAATTCTTTCATCTCGATTGGCTTTTCTTGCGCTCAGAGATCAACGTTCTTCTCGGTGCTACTTGAGTCAAATTAAAGAGTTGGGTAATCATAGGAGACTGCATTATTTACCCAACTTGCAGGTGAAGGGGCCGCCACAACCGGGAGGTTTGCTGGACCGTCCTACTGCCTCTATCTAGAGGGCTCTAACGGCTTCATAATGCCTGCATTTGTCGGTAAAATGCGACAGCTGACATACTTTGAGTGAAGGTTATAGTCAAATCCTGTCCAGCAATCTTACCGTTCTACCCGTTATCCACTGTCAGCTCATCTGAGCGGGTGGCTTCCTCACAAATCCAGTTGGCTGATTCAGCTCAGATGGCAGTTTGTGTTTAATTGACCCTATGGTCTGATCCGTTTGCTTCAGCTTCTTCACTGATTCAGGAAATACGACAACGCCGTGCCCTCTACCAAAAAGACTAGGCCATCTTCTGATAAGTCGTCGGCCCCTTCCCTTAAGCAGGTCATCCAAACATTTCAAGTCACAGCCTATCAACCTACCGCGCAGCCTCGGAGTATGGGTCTCTGGGGGATCAGATGGCACGGAAAAAGTTTCTTCGAAAGCGAGTTTTGACCCTGTAATCCAAGAACGATATTGATGTGACGTGATTTGATTCATTCAGAACAAAGGGGCACTGATAATTGTTGATCATGGGTAGTAACACAGGAGATTAAGATAAGCGTGATCTCGTCGTAGTGTTCTCAAATGCCAATTAGAGTGTCTCGATCGACAAGAAAATATGAGACTATTAGCCAACTTCGTTCTACTCAGGTGCTTATCCAAGAGAAGAAACCTTCCCTTGGCTGTGGGTGAAGGATTGTTTATGGAGCAGTACTACATAATCGACAGGGTTCATAAATATACAAAACCGACCCGAATGGTGATCTCCGGTCAAGATAGTGCAAGAGCTAACATAGACAACAAGACAGACTCAATGAGCAGCGGCTGAACTTTAGTCACCAGAGTCAGGCGGTCATAAAAGTTAAGAAACAATGAAAGAAATTGTGAGTTGTAAAGCTTATTAGCGCTCGCAAACGGCAAAGAAAAGTCGTTTGACGTTGTATTCGTAGATCAGCTGACCGACAAAAGCAGACAAATTTAACACCATCCGTGAAATGTGACGGCGCCGGGCGAAACTGCTTCCTCCAAGAGTTCGTTCCTCAGTTTCATTAACTAGCGCCAGCAATTTGCCCAGGAACTCCCAAGTACTCGGGACCTTCTTGGTTTCAAGCTGTCCCATTATATCCGAGCTATCATCTAGGATAAGCGAAGAAACCATTTTAGCATCGCCCCCATCCACTTTAAAGTTGAAGTTTAATTTTCACCGGCCCGCCTCCGTCTGGAGAAAAACAGTCCTATGTCTAATAGCCCATTGCCGTAAAGTTATTTCTTAAGGCATGCAATGATTTTGCTTGCCCTTGCCGCTCCTCCTCTGTAGCTCTGACCCCTAAACAAAGTCGACATCTACTCTTCACAGCTAGATTAGAAAACTGGGATCCCGTGCTTCAAATGTCCATCGACGATGATGGATGGTCATTTGAGCCGCAGTGGCTGCTAAGAAACTTTTGGCTGGCAGTCTAGGGACTCGCGAGGGTGCTCACCTTGGTCCTAACCGGCAGAAGTTCACTGAAGCTCATGGAGTTATCTGCATCCGGGCGTTGAGGGGCTGGTGTACCAATAGACAACCCGCTCTCGCCCACCAATATTAGGTGGCGAGAACCTGGATACTGACGACGTGCCGAAGGTGTTGAGCTCGGACTGTTCCAGTGCCAGACGGGTTTCTGGTGGCCTCAGCATCGTCTTTGAAGAAGTTCACTTTACGGATAGTTTATGAAGACGACCAGGGGTGGCGGCACCCGGGGAATTCGTGGGCTTCCCACGGAGAAGGCGTTGTTATTTATCCCGACACAGAGATTTGGATTCTTCGGCGGTCCTCTAACCGCCCCGCTATTAGGGGAGCTACGTATAAAAGCCTCAGCTGAGACTTGGGAGGATGACAAATCACCAGGTGAGAGGCTTTCTGGAAATCTACTAGGTGTTGACCTAATAGGTCCAGTAAGCCCGAGAAGAGTTACATGGAATAATCACTCATATCTTCCCAAATGAAGACCCTGAAAAGTAGCCCCACTCCGTGGTGGTAAGCCGCCTATAGAAAGGAGGAATAAAAACATTTGCTAAACCGGCACAAATGTAAAAAATGGTTCCAAATCATAGAAAAATAACTCCGAGCTGAAGAAGGAGAAGAAAGGAGGACCTTGAAAGATTCTGTGCAGCCAGAGGCTAAGTCCGCTTACTACCGTGTATTAGTCGGCTATTTCACACCATTATTGGTACTTCAACCGGTCTATCTCTGTCTCGGTTCTAACATATTATACCTTCTCTAGTGTCTCCTGACTACTTGTAATGCTCTAAACAAGTTTTCTTCAAACCACTAGGACTGGGCAGACTGGCAACATAGCCACTGAGGAACACCTAACTTGCAGAATGCCAAACCCAGTGGACAAGGCAGAAGAACATTGTAAAGCGCTCTGATGTTCTGAGGGCAACGCTTCGGCAAAAACTACAGAAACTCGGCATGACATGCCAGAAAAAATTTCGCAGGCAGTGCGTGGGATTTAGCAAAAAGCAACGCCGGGAGTATTGCAAACTCGAAGAAATTAGCTGGATAGGCCCACAATAAAAGAAACTAATAGGAACTGGTAATGAAACAGTCGATGAGAGGGAGGTCGTCTGGAAAATGTGAGAATCGGGTGAATCGCCAGAAGAAAAACCAGAAGCCGAGACAGAACCGGAGAAGGACCACCACGAGCTGACCTCAGGAACACTTAAACAAGGTCGCGATAGCCGAAAGCTGCTGAAGTGCTGATTAGTGGCGTTGTAAAGGAATTTACCGTTCTGAACCAGCCAATAGGGCCATTAAAAAGGGGCCACTAATATCAGTAAGATTCTGATTACGCTTTATGAAAGTAGCTTTATCACTTCGGAATGAAGCTGTTATTTGGCTGAGAGGTTCCAGAAACCTCATAAGAGGCCATTCAAAGGGATTGGGAGACATAGCACCATGTTGCAAGCTTAATCTGGTTAGTACAGGTCCACGGACAAGTAGCTTTTTGTTGGTTTATGATATTGGGGCGGAGGCACGTGAAGATCCACTATACAGAAGCCAACGAAGGCTTTTCTGCAGAGTTTACTAACTCTCCCCACATGGAAGCCATCTTAGCAGTGGCCAGGTTAGTCACGAAACCGTTCAAGAGAAACAGAGGTGATGCCTGATGAAAAACAACGGCTGGCTGAGAATAGTAGAGGACCTGGAACTCCAGGTTTCAGCAGAGCCTCCTTGAGGTCTCCAAGAGTAGACACAAGAAGCAAAGAGCAGAAAAAATCCAGACAGTCAATAACGAAGGCACAGTAACAGTTTCCCAGTTTCATTGTTGAGGACTATTCTCACAGCTCTGGAGTATGAGAACTAGGAGCACTGTCTCCCACCAGGTCTTCAAGGGCTTCAAAGAATCCTAGAAGTAAAATGGTCCTGAGCGTGGTTGTTTCGTTCCGTTCCACGAACTCTCTTTCAGATCATGCTGGTTATTTGGGTAGCCATCGGTCTACGAAATGCTACCACCGGATTACCGCATGGATCTAACGAATTAACTGATCGAATTGGACTGTTTTCTACGCTGCCCTCTGCCATATGGAACCTCTTACATCGGTAGCCACGGTGATCACAATCCCACTGCTCGAGTCACAAGCCTCCATTAGCCCATTTTTGCCTGCTACCTCCGTCGTTTTCCTCATCAAGATCAGTCGTGCCTGGTGAGCCAGTCCTTGCTCAGGCCTCAATTCGTGACCCGCCATCCGTGGAAATCATGATCTTTATGGAGTAAAATGCCGGGCGACCGCTGCCGGCGAGAACATGGCCTTATGTTCTTTTATTGTAACCACAAGAAAGTAACAATCTTTGCCGCCAAGGGCCGAGGTTTTGCAGATCACAGCAACAGGCCTTCGTTTCCACGTTCATCCCACTTTAAGATCTCTTCGCATTTGCTTCGAAGCATCTGCTCCATCTCACTTCACCTGACTGTCTCTTCAAAGACTCCATTTTGAATTCCACATCGCCATGGAATTATCTAAAGTTAAAAAGCTTAATAAACTTGTCTGACTCACTGGCACTTATTTCACCGGTTCCCTTCTTCATTGGTTATTTCAAGCCACCGTTCCCCTTGCCTAGTGATTTTCCATTTGACATCAGTGGAGATAAACTTTTGTATGCGCCGCTGACGTCACTGTTTGTTATTTGAAGGCGCCAAGCTGGTTCTTTTCTCTTCCATGATGGGTTACTATTTGGTTAATCTCCGCCATTATTTTTCTTTGTGGAACCTTCCGATATCCAGTAGGTGCGTCCACTATTTCCCCTTTCTTTTTTTCTTTTGCACGCCAATTTTTTCATCTATTTTGACCTGAATGTTTACACTATTATCATATCTACTGTATGTTCCACAATTTTACAATGCTTTTTCAGAGGTTTTCACGCGCGGCTAAGGTACCTCAACACCCAATCCCCGAAACTGGAACTGGTTCCTACTAACCACGTTCGGCGCACCCATTTCAGCTCATTCCAACACAACCTAGATTTATTGTGTTTGTATTACCATGCGTGAATCTCACTTCCAGATTTTGTGAGTATTTCATGCAGCAGTGAAATTTTATACTCACTGATCATGCCTTGTGCATGTGTCATGGTCCTTGTAAAGAAATATACCGTTATTATTATTATTAACTTGGATCAGCCTCAGGATCATGTCGTTTCACTAGTGAAAAATAAAGAATTTATAGGTTGCTGTCACACTTGCCCACTCGCTGTACGTAATGCATTTTTATAGCTGATGCAGTCGGCCCTGCCTCGAGGCTTGAATGTCCCTGGCAGGATACGTCTCATGTATCGATTCACGACATCGATCTGCAGTCCTACCACCAAAGGTTTCTTGGGCTCGGTGGGGGCCGGTGCTGACGCACTTGGCTGTCCATGAGACTGAACCGTTTGTAGAAATATGTGTCAGACCATACCCTCGTAGTATAGTCGTTAGAAGTTCGACGGCTCCGATGAGAATGGTAAGGGTGTTCTGGCCAAAGACCCGATCGCCTGTAACCCCCTTTTGAAGAAGCGGGAGAATAGAGGAGGGAGTATTGCTTGTAGCGAGGCTAGAGCACGCGGCCGGATAGGCAGGGCTTTCGGATGAGGGGCGGTGCATTGGTTCTCGTACAAAAACAGTATGATGGGCTCCAGAGAGTGTTGAAGCCTAAGATACAAGGAGAAGTTTTGGTATTTATCGAAAGCTAAGAGTTGCGCTTTGAGGTTACGAGGAACCTCGTGACTCAAAACCTCGCCACGGTGTTTCCGGTAGACTTTACAGGGCACCTGCGAAACTGAGAGCCGAAACACCAAGCCCTCTCCTGTTGTCAGTGATCTATCTTCCAAACCATCAGGAGTGCAAGATATGGCCGGAATTCGTGTCCATTAATGTCGGTTGGACAAATCACTGATTCATAGGAGGATGGCGCAAGAGCGCGAACATGTAATCTCTGAAGAAAGTGGGAAAAAATCAGCAAGGACGTCAGGAAAGTTTAACTTTTGTGTCCATTTTGGACAGGTATTCCAAAAACGATACCACTAGGACGACGCCTGATTTTGGAGAAATGAACCCAGAAAATGAGCGCAGGTGCCGATTGATCGGAGATTGTGTAAAAGGATGAAATCTTAGCATGGAATCTCCTACCACAATGGGTTGCAGAAAATCGGACTGAAGTCAGCAGTAGATAGTCTACACACATGAGTGAACTTAACTCTATGCAAACAATGGATGAATACTTGACCTGATTTTGATCAGCTGCTGGTACTGGGTGTTCCATTCCATGGGGCTCCTATTTGCCACTAGAATGAGGTCATAGGATTTAAGAACTGAGCAAGCAGGACGGGCTCACTATTCAAAATTAGCCCCTCGCTTTTTCCAGCAGACTGAGGAAAACTTGAAGAAGCCCCCAGGCAGGAGCGGATTAGGTGTGTATTAGTTGACCAAAGGTGAAATGGTAGGTTGAAAACGCAAAGTCCTCGGGTGGACTGAAGTTCATCATTTCAGTACTACTGCTCACTTTGTGTAGAACAGTTTGGAGGGCATATGGGATGTAACTGTTAGTGTGGTGCCCGGTGTCGCATGGTGTCGCATGGTGTTGGGAATAAAACGGCCCATTTAAACTATTATAGGGGTCTGTGTACCGGGTGGCAGGGTTGTGTTCACAAAAGTGAGCGACAAGAAGGAGCAGTACAGTTTCGGCCGGCACCGACATAAATTCAGGCCATGGCCATCCAGTGTGGAAGGCGATCCAGGCTGATCAGTCGATTCGCGAAATCCATGCAACAATCAGGAGTAGGGCTTGGTGGACCGGAGGCCCAAATAGTCAACCAGCAGGACCTGAGAAGCATTCAAGGTGCGGCAGTCTGGAGAAGGTAACGGCTAGTCCGGTTGGGAATAAGGCTTCGCCAAATTACTGAATTCCAAGGTCAGAACAAGCTTGAGTTGCAGATTCCACATTGTTGAGCTATCAAACGATATGAAGGAAAATTGTGTACAAATTTCATCTGTGCCGCCAGAAATTTAACAGCGAAAACAGAGCTCGGCAAAAGTCATTGCCAGATACTGCCGTCACGGCCATAAGTGGTCGAATCAAAAGAATGCCACGGCATACATGACCAAAATATAAATAAGCTCTCGAACGTAGTGGTTGATGTGTGCTGTGTATTTTCAAGAAGTAGTGAAATACATAGCATAGTTTCAACAGTGCAAGTGAATGGTGCTAACCGTAGAGAATTTCTAAAAGACTACGTTGCAGAGGGCTTTTCAGCTCGAAGTAACGCTGAAGGTTTTATCAACTTTCGGTTAATGCGAATGGAAAGAGCTGCGGGGGATTGACGGGAAGGTACAGTGAGCACGGGGTATTAGACTTGTAAGGTGGCTTATCAAAGATGGAATTATGGGGGTTATTCACGATCTTAGGCTAAACATAAACAACTATGATCCTGGAGCTGGTATGACAACGCCACAGCGTGAATAGTTCTGTTTGATAGTGGCAGTAGATTGGGGCCACTTTGGTAGATCTTAACAGGAAAGAACGGGACCAAGAAACAAAAGCCTAAAAAAACTGATAAACACATATGTGATGACGGGAAAAGAGCTAGCAGGTGGTTTTGAGCGGCCAGTTTTAGAGGCAACAATGGCTATCGCGCCACCTATTAGGTTCAAAGGAAACGGATTACTACAGCGGTGTATGAACCAAGTGAGAAAGGCCCGTGGGCTGCAAGAGAGCCCCCAAGAAGTGCAAAAGTACCTGCAGCTTCCGGATCTTCATCAAGCTCAAAGCACTGAAACTGGGCTACTTCAAATAAAGAGACAACAGGGTCAACTACAAAGTGGGTCGAAAGCAATCTCAAAAACACATTACGGATATTTTCGACCTAAGGAAGCAATGAGAAAAGCTTTAGATGGTTCTTGAAAAGTACGAAGAGATAGGGCTTGAAGCAATCAGGAAAATCCAGTGAACTAGCTGGCTTTTTTCAAAAATGAATAGGCAATACAAGGATGCTCAGGGGCCACCGATGACTAATAACGGTGCAATCTTAGAAGCTTATGGCGGGGAAATTAAGACAAAAAGGTGCCCGACAGCCAGAAAATACCCTTGGTATCCATGGCGGCAGGACCAGACAAGACCTAAGCAGCAATACTGAAGCCAGTGGCATTTGTCTTGGCCACGCTGTTCAGAGCATGACTGAATAAGCGTGTACCACATAAAAACTGGCTGGTATCGATCTTCACGGTAGTCTATCAGGAAGGAGTGAAAACACCTGTGCCCGTCGAGAGACGATTAGCCTGATATCGGTGGTGCTTAGAACTCTCAAGAAATTAATGGAAGATGGAATGATAGGTCATTCAGAGGGGAAGAATCTAATAACGATCACCTTACATGAGTTCTGGCACGGGAGCTCCTGTTCTTTTAACGTAACAGGCTCCATGAAAAAGATAACCATTTGGGTGGGCCAAGGAGAATAGGTCATGTAACCCGCGTGCTTCAGACCTCGCCAAAATATACCGTTGTTTTTATTACTGGTATACCCATCAACATTATTACTGAAAGTTTGGTATTTGAACTTCCCGGGGGCCTTTGGTTTAAGTGACGGTAGACTACACCAGTCAAAGCTGACATGGTACTAGCTTACGGGAAAGTGCAAAAGTGGATCGTACAAAGCCTAAAGGGCTGTAATTCCGCAGGAGTAGGAGAAAGCCTGCCAAGTAACCGCAGATCAAAGAGTGGAGTTCCTCAGGAGCCAGTCAAAGGAAACCTGCTGTTCATTGAGTACATGGTAGAACATGCAGAGGGGTTGTAAAACTCCTGATGCTCTTTGGCAGACTGCCCCAAAGTGATAGGAACACCAGAAAATCCGGGCGTTGAGGGTGATCTGAAAGAGGTCCGTGGTGTGAGGTTTTCCTCTCAACCTTCAACCCTTCAAAGAAGTAAAACCATGGACCGCCCGATCTATAGGTTAACCGGGCAATCTGGGGGAAAATATTAGACCACGGAAGCCCTGGACCTTGGGGTGAGTGTAAGAGTTGAATTTAAGCCAGGCTTCCAGTGCCCAGAATTGGCGCAGACGTTGCGGTAAACAATGCTCCGGGGAAGAAAGCGGTCAGGTCCTAAAAAAATGCGAGCTAAGTTGAGAATTTACAGAAGCCCTTGGGAAGTCCTATCTAGGTGGCTCTGTCCTACTATGGAGGCTTTATTTAGTGGGGGACGCCGAGGCCCTAGAGCCACCACAGCGGAGTCCGCGCGATAGTTCGTAGAACACAGAGATACTCTCCACGAACAGAGGCTGGGGAATCTAGGCCGTTTACTTTAGAAAGAGGAAGGTTACATAATTGCGGCTTTGAGAGCGGTAAAGAGAGCCCACAGAAGCAGGAGTCACAGAGGGTCTTATTTGAACCTTGATAGGATGACCTCCTAAGGGAACAAGTACTGACAGTTACAATGGGGTGAAATGAGAATCGAATAAGAAGCAACCTTTTGAGGTTGGGGTAGGTAACTACTGGAATAAGTACCCAGGAGGCGTGATACTCGCTAGCACCGTGACCGAGTACGTAGCCACCTGGAGACGATTGAGTTTTGAAGGTGAAAATTCGCGATCAAAATTGCTTTGGACAAACAACCATTTAGAGTTTAGCTCTAGGCAGTTCTGTATTTTTTCCAATGTCACAGGGCTGTGCTTTATTTGTCTGCTTGCTGTAGGGACGACTGGTTTCCGCCAATTGAAAACGACATTTTCGACTGCTCTGCTTGCGGAAGGTTGAAAGCTTGACTCCACTGGGTATCTCGGAGTCCGTTGTTGCCCTCCGAAGTAAACGTGAACGACTTTGTTTGAGTACACACCGTTCTTCGCCTATTCCACTGACTTTTACTGTCTTTTGTCAGGCGTCGGAAATTATGGCTTGTTGACGATTCCATAGGTCATCCTCGGGATCTAGATATTACCTGGTGTCCGGAGTACCGAAAGTTCTGAAGGAGTCCAGATAAGGCGTGAAGGGCTGTTTGGAGGAAGATGACCAAGAGCCTATAGTACCGACTTCTCTGGGAAGCTCAGTCGTACTTTCCACTTCCATCCTATGTGACATTCTTATCAGCAACCGGATAGCAATTGCCGTGTTAGTCCCATACTCGAGGAGAATGATCGTGATTACTTCACCCATGGAGGCTGTGATCCTAACTGCTGAAACGAAAGGGAGGCTTAAACTGAACCTTTCCTGATTGTGTCTAAGTATTGAAGCAGGCTGGACCCTTGCAGTGGTCGGAGCATCAAACGAACAAAGGAACTCAGAAAAGCAAGTACATGGAAATTCAGGTACCCGCTGCCGGGCCCTGGAAAGGGACTGAGTACTCTTCGCAATCCACAAGAATCCAGGCAGGAAATACTCTTGACTTTGGCTAAGCCACTCAACAAGCACTTCAGGTGGGCACATTTTTCTGCTGAATAGATGACTGCAAAAGTCGTCCCAGTATATGAAAGTGGCGAAAAGGTTGTCGTGGCGAACTACTAGCCTGTAAGGCGTTTATCGGTGGTCCTAAATGTAATGGGAAGTGCTTCTGGAAATACGCTGACGATGCCACCAGAACTGAACAACTTGGTTGTAAGGTCATCCCGACGTAAAATTCAGGTTGTCTCGTTTTATTTTTTGCTTATATCACTGTTTGGACTTGTAACTGTGTCCACCCTAGTGTATATCACCTCATTACCTGATATAGTAACCTAGCTGTGTAAACAAATGCGGCACACCAACGGGCAACTGCTAGTACTTAGCGCGAGCTAGAGTTATAGATTATATTGATTATTCACTGCTTTAATTCCATTTAACAACGTTCTAAATGGCTTACCTAGTTAAATTTCCCCTGATTATCGCCTAAATAAGATTCATCTAGCGTCTTTACATCCTACCCCCCATAACCCAAATTCTGCCTTATTCTCGCTGCGCATCCACAGGAGCACCTTCTGGAGTTTCTGTCCAACTGTGCCTCCATTTATTTGTTTTTTCCCATTAAAGCGCACTCTCGTTCCGCCTGGTCCATCGACCCATATCTAAAACATACCTCCCAGCACAACTTGCTTCTGGATCCAAGCGACATTTAAGTACCTACCGTATCCTGTGTGGGTTGCTCCTGTGCATACCACACAGCAAAATTTCCACTATCCCACTATTCCTCATCATCCCAAGTCTTCTTATCACAACCATATATAGCGGGTCATATAGCTCACTTCCTGTACCGCATTGTTGCGGAGGTCCCACCTAGACCTTTGCGCACATAGCACCCAGGTACACTCCTGGTCTGCTCAGGCCCTTGGCTTGTCTCTGTCTAACAGACCGAATTCCTTCTACCTCCTTACCTCCGTCATATATTTTTACTCATCATGCCATCCCGGTCCCCAACCAGTGCTCGGAAAATCCGTATCGCTAAAGCTGGCAAATCCAAACGCACCCAACCCCTCCCAAATCCAGGCCGCGCTCTGTCGCCCTCGTTAACGTCGACGGTGAAGCTTTCGATAGTCCTAATGGCCTTGAGCAGAGTTTCGTCGAACTTAGAAACAAGGTCGAGCTGATTGATAAAATTCTTTCAAAGGTTTCACCCCTGGCTACTCTCCTTGATCCTGTAGCCGCTACATCGCCCAAGAAATTGGTTTCGGTGGGACACCTCCTCGACTCTATGTCTACTGAAATACACCACCGCATCACCAACTCCAAGAAAGCAGTGGTTTTTAATGTTCCCGACCGCTTACCGCTTTCCTTAGCGAAACAAAACATACTAGGTCCGTGCAATACGGCTCACTATAGGTGCCATTGCAGGAGGCTACGTAAAAAGTCCCAGCGACATAGTTGCCCCCTGCTATTCCGACTCATGAACGACCTATTAGCTAGACAGTTCATTAGCAACAAGTCAACAACTGCTGCCATTTCGTCGTATAATGGCATTTAGATATTACCTGATAAAACCTCCCTCCAACGGAAAACACTTCGCTTGCTGAGAAGCAACTCTGCCTTTCCCATGCAGGCCGACCCCACTGGGACCGACAAGAAGGTTACCCAATGCCCCTCTGTCAAGAAGTCAAAGAGCCCAGCGCCTCACCCTGCCTACCTGCAAATTTTCGACCTAGATACGTCTAACTCCCCACCCCCGGTTCCGCTCCCACACAAAAGCCCTTTTCTACCATCTCCCTTAGTAGCCTCTAATTCCAGCAGCTCTGGCTCCCCGACCACAGGCCCCAAGCGGCACTCCACTTCCGTATTAAACCCGCACTCCCCCATCATAGACTTAGAGCCAAGATAAGACCCTGATACAATCATCAGCCATCACCGTATTACTTCCCATTCGTCCTCCGAGCCGTTGACAAGTGTTGTCAACCACAGCTCTGGCTCCAAAGACTCTACCAACTACCTACCAGCTGCTAGTTCAGCCGCGACACCTCGTTGTTATCCTCATAAGTATCGCTCCGATCCTCCTATAAACCTACCAGGTACTCCCACCAGGTCCGCACTCGTTTAACCAATCACCCCACCCATTAGCTCTGACTCTCAATCGGCATCTGCTTGTAGCTTACTCTCGGACCCTCCAGGTGGAAACCAGTTGGGCCATCATCCGGATCCATGTAACACCATCGACCCTTTAAGTAGGAGTGACCTTCGGAGCCTCGCTAGTGCAACTCACCCCTCCTTAGCCTCGCACCCCACTCCACTGTCTTTCTCTCTCTCTGATCGAACGGATCATACCAATCCTCCATCTCCGTTGCCACCCTATATCCCCTCTCGCCCCCAGTCACCAACCCTCCATAATGTAGCCCCGGAAAACCTCCACTGTTCTCCTCTGCTCCCCTCCACCAACCTCCATCTAACGCTGAAGTACCACTTACGTACCCCAGCAGATACTCCAGGTTCGAACCTGTATCCCGCTTCCTCACCCACCTCCCCACTTACCGGCTCCCATGCCCCTCAATAGCCTCCAAACTTTTCCAAATTTCGCCACTCCCTTCCCGCCCCCACCCCACACTACTTCCCGGTTACCCTCCCACATACCTCCACCCCACACCGACCTACCGGCCTTTTAATGACTCTGCCCAACAGGTAGGTTACCTACAGCCAACACTTCGATTTTTCCCGGCCGGTGCCCTCCGCACCGGTGGCCATGTTGCTAGTCTCCCTATGGACCATATCGATTAACTTTCTCAGACCTATGTCACTGATCGCTCCCCACTCGATGTCATGTCCTTTAGTACCCTACACCCTGCACTCCCTCCTATCCACCCCGCTTCGACAGATATTCTTAACCTCTCACTTTGTAATATCGTGCCCCTTCCCCCTGTACCACGTGACAACCCCCGGCCACATCAGCGGTCTGTTGCACACCCACCGTATAGATCACCCACAGCGATCGGCAGAGCCTCATGCTGAAGCATTGACTACGTTTTGTCTCCCATCCAACATAGACCACCCCCCTCCTCCACTGACGCTCTATCCCCACTGAGACCCAACTCCCATCACCACATCGGTCCCAATAGTCTCGCACCTGGCATCGGTGCTTTGCGCACACCGAAACCGAACTCCTTCCTACTGGCACTTACTAAAGCTCGATCAATAATTGGAAAAATATCACATCTGCGATCTCTGGCACTTACCTCAAGCGCTGACATTATACTGGTTACTGAGTCCTGGCTGTCAGATGATGCCTCGCTTGACCTTGTTCGCATAGCTGGGTAATAATGCCTCTCGAAAACCAGCCAGTCCAGGCGTGGAGGGGGCTGTTTAGCCTTTGACAAATACACTGTCCACGCTAGTGTTATTGACCACCCCTCTCTTTTCCTCATTGAGGATTCGTTATGGCTATCTGTTCATTCCTCCTGCCAGAACCTCCTCCTTGGCTACGTCTACTTCCCCCGGGTCTGGAGCATGCAAAAACTGACTCTGCCGTGGATGCCTTTATTTCTGCGCTTGACTATCCTGCCAGTGCAAAAATTATTGCTGGTGAGTTTAACCTTCCTTCGATTTGCTGGCCTTCTTATACCAGCCCTCCGGCCCTCTCCACCTTCCTTTCCTGCGTCCGCCTTGGTGGATGGACCCAACATGTCTCCCGCTCTACAAGGGGGGACAGTGTAACGAATGTTTGAGCAATGCGTAGCCAAATTCGCAACGGATCCCGAGATCAAAAGACGATTATCCGCGATATTCTACGATACTAGATTATTGCATGAACAGTGACATCAAAAAGAATACTAACATCAATAATACGATCACAAGGACTCAACAACGAGAAACCGAATGGCAGCGTGTGAGCAAACAGCACGTGCGTCACGCAGGTCCAGAACAAGGATGTGCCAAAGTAGCGCTCTGGGCGCGAACAAACAACAATTGGTCCACAGAAACAACCAGTTCGTAAAGACAAGTCAATAGTGTAGGCAAATGAGTGATGTTAGGAAAAACACTGAACCGCGAGGGTTAAAGGGTGATTTTCCACGACTGGTTGGCACACCGCCACCAAAATCCTCCTGGATCCTTAGCAGAGTCAAAGGTTCGGTATAAATGTACTGATTCTTTCTACCTGCCTAGGCCCTGCTGTCAGTGCGCGCGCCTAATGCTCGTCGTCAACATTCTACTACTTGTCGCACCTAACCCATTGGCTACGTAGACGTGAGGCTAGTCTACATCTTCCACAAGATCAAATGACCGATGGCGGGCGTGAAGGGGGCACATAGATGCTGTCCTTGTAAAAACCGTCCTGTCCTGGATGTTTATGTTTGATTGAGTATGCGTGTGTATGTGTGTACGTGCCGGGGTGTGCAATGGAATCACAGGTATGACTGCACATCAAAGGAGGACTTTTTGCAATGTCAACAAAAGGCTGTGTGGCAAAATGAGTAAAACGTAGACATGTGTGCATGACCTAAGCCCCGTTACTTCTACATGCAGTGTCGTGTCGTGTGGTGAGCTAAGGTTTGGACGATCAGCTCCATGGTACATCGTAAATGCTGTATAAAATTAAACACAATATACTTCAAAGATGTTGTGGGGAGTTGGGTCCTACAGGGGGATACATAAGGGATAAATAAATGAATTCGGCTTCATCTGATATCAGCGGACATGGGCATAGCTTGGTCGGTAGTGTTGGCCTCGTCCGCGACGCTGTCGCCTTCAAGTAGACATATTTTACATATATCTCGCAATACGTCTCCTTTGTTCGTCCTCACCACCACCGTGTGCACGAGACCGTCGATTTCTGTACGACAATCCTTGATCACTCCAACTGGCTAATCGCTTTTATATAGGTGGCTCTCCACAAGGATGACCACATCGCCACATCTGGAAGACCTCTGTTTGGAGATCCAATTTTGCCGAAGCTGCAGTGTCGATAGACACTCCCTCGTCCATCGTTTCCAGAAAGCCTGTGCTAGGTGGTTCACTCGTTTCCATCCAACAACGTATGTTCCACGCAGGGTTTTCGGAGTGGCTACTCCTGCGTTCGATCGGAGTAATAATTGGTCGTTGGGGGTGAGTGCCGGTTCGCCTTCCGGGTCTGGGACGATCGGCACCAGGGGTCTGTTGTCCAATATGCATTCTACTTCTGTTAGTAAAGTTGTCAGTGCCTCGTCATCCAGGGTTTGTTGTGAGGCCAGGGCTGTGAGTATTTTTCTAGTCGATCGTATCAGCCTTTCCAAAACGCCACCACGATGACTGGCATAAGGTGGATTGAAGTGCCATTCTCTCCCCTTTGCTATGGTCTGGTTTTGTATTTTGGCGGTGTCCAAGCGGCTCCACCATTTCTCTATGTCCTTATGAGCCCCAAGGAAGTTCGAGCCATTGTCTGAGTATATATTCTTGGGGACGCCCCGCCTCGCGATAAACCTTTGAAGAGCCATTAGGAATGAATCGGTTGTCATGTTATGCACAACTTCGAGGTGGACTGCTCTGGATTGTAGGCATGTTATCAGGCAGCCGTACCTCTTTTGGGTGCTCCTCTGATGTCGTACGGGTAACGGGCCAAAGCAGTCTACGCCGATTTCCACGAACGGACACCATCCCGGGTGGACTCTTACGGCTGGAAGGGGGGCCATCATTTGTTGGCCTGCTACCGCTCTCCGGCGACGACAAGTAATGCAGTTGCCTATGACTCGCTTGGCCGTCGTCGGTCCCTTTGTCACCCAAAATCGCCGGCCTATATCGTGCAATAAGTGATTCGGGCCTGTGTGTCCCTCTTCCCGATGTACATGATCTATCAGCTTCTCGTTTTATGGTGGTCGCCGGGGATTGTTATGGGGTGTTTTGTTTCGTACTCTAGGCTTGAATTCGTCAGCCGCCCTCCAACCCTCAGTAGTCCGTTGATTCGCATGGGGTTTAGTGCTCGGATACTACTGTGTAACAGCCTGCTTCCTTTGGTGTTATAATCTGTCCTGGCTAGCTCGCGGGCCTCGGACGGGAAAGCGTCTAGTTGCAGCAGGTGTAGAACGTCGAATTCGGCTTGATTCAGCTCGCCCGGTAGTATCGTCCGCACATTTATTGTGTTTTGTGGTCTTGCGCCTTTCATAATCAATAAGAGTGCTTTGTACCGTGTCCACCAGACCGCGGCTCTTAACATTTTTGTCCAGTTGGGGAATTCGCACAGTTTCTCTATCAGACTTACGCTTCCCGTTAAGTTTATAGCCAGTATCAGTCTTTTAGTCTCGATATCACCATCATCAGCCTTGGATGTTAATAGCGTTGGCCACATCTCTTTATTTGCCGTCAGGAAGTCCGGTCCCATTGTCCACGTCGGCAACCTCTCTAGTGTTCTCAGGCCCCTTGAGCAGAAGTCGGCTGGGTTACTGGCGGATTTTACTTAGTGCCATTGATCGGTTTTAGTCGACTCGTGGATTATAGTGAGTCTATTGGCCACGAAAGTGTTGAACCGAGTGGAAGTGTTGTTTATGTAATGAAGCACCGTGGCTGAATCAGCCCAAAGGTTTGTTTCCCAGTCTATGCGGTCAAAGCATCTCCTAATCAGCCCCGCGGCTTTCACGGCCAGTACTGATGCCGTCAGTTCCAGCCTTGGAATCGACACCATTTTCAGTGGAGCCACTCTCGCCTTTGCGAATAGTATCTGGCTGTGCCTCCCACCACTTGCGTCAACCCAGCAGCCGTGAGCAACTATCGCGTAGACCATTTCTGATGCATCGGAGAATAAGTGGAGTCGAGCATCGTTTGTGCACTTGATACCTGTTAAGCGTTTTTGTATTTTTATCTCCCCAAGTTGCTCCAGGCTGTGCAGCCAGTCGCGCCGTCGCTTATCGTCGTCATCCTGGAGAGGTTCCTCCCAACCAGTTCCTCTTTGGCACAGCGATTGCAGTAAGCACTTTCCCGGTAACAACCATGGCGAAACAAAACCTAGGGGGTCATAGAGGCTTGAGACTGCTGATAGGATCCCTCGCCGTGTGACTGGTCGTTTGGGTAAGTCTAGAGTGAAAATGAATTCACCCCCTCTGGGTTTCCACTGAAGACCAAGCGTGCGCTCAATTTGTGAAGAAGATTCCAAAAGCTCTTTCTTACACTCCATTTTCTCGGATTTCGGTATAATAGTGAGCACCTCTTGGTTGTTCGAAGTCCATTTAGTGAGGTTGAATCCTCCGGCATTTAGAGTGGCGATCAGCTCCGTCATATAAAGAAAAGCAGCATCTGGATCGACAAAACAGCACAGGAAATCGTCAACGTAGAAGTGGTCCATTGCTCTTCTTAACAAGCTGCTGGTGCCACCGAAACGCTCGAGGGTTTCCCGGAGGGCAAAATTGGCAAAAATGGGAATGAAACCGTCCCAAAGGGGTGCATAGTCAGCTTGTACTCGTCAGGTGTGTGGTTTGTGTCGTTCTCAGGCCACCAGAGGGGACGGAAGGCGTCCCTATATTTAACGAGCATCATCACTTGTAGAAACATTTCGCGTATGTCCGCAGAGACGGCTACTTTTCCTGGCTGAAAACGACATAAAACCTCGATCAGCGGTGTTGTCCAGTCTGGGCCCTGTAGTATATGTTCGTTGAGTGACACACCCTGACATTTTGCGGCACAGTCGAAAACCACTCTAACCTTCCCCAGTTTCTTTGGGTTCACAACCGGGTGATGGGGTGGGTGCCACCTCAAATTTGCGCTGCTAACCGCTGTATCTACTCTTTCCATGTAACCCAAGTCGATGTTATGTAGCATGGCTCGCGTGTATTTTATCTTTAACTGTGGTTACCGGAGCAGCCTGGTTTTGAGGAAGCCTAATCTTTCCAAAGCCATTTCTCGGCTGTTTGGCATGGGTTTCATGTTGGGTCTCCACGGGATAAAAACCTCGAAACGACCTTTTGCGTACTTGACGTTCTCGGCCACCATTTCCAAAGCCAACCTATCTTCCCCTGATGGGGCATCTCTGTTCATGGCCAGGTCGGCAAATTCGGTGTTATATAATTGTTGGAATGCCTGTTCGATGTTCGTCGTTTCCACCGAAATGCAGTTGATTTGTTTGCCGCATCTGCCGTCTGTACCACCATATAAAGTCCAACCGAATATGGTGCGTATTGCTTTGCGGCTTTCGATCCTTTGATCCAGGACCCAATGAGCTTCCGCTATATCACAGCCGATCAGAAGATCAATTTCGTTACTCTGCCACTCCTCGATCGTAATCCCGTCGAGATGCGGCCACTGAGTCAGAATCGATTGTACTGGCTGAGGTGCACTCATCGGCAGGTCCTTTATAGTGAATGCTTCTAGGGTTTCTGCTCTATCGTTGCCGACCAAGGAAACGAGTTGTAATTGCAGTTTGGTCGACTGGATGACTTCGGTGCCACTCACTGTGCTTACTGCTAATGAGGATTGATTCCCTCTAATCCCATATCTCTCTGCGAACTCCTTCCTTACTAGCGTGGTATCCGAGCCACTATCTATGAAGGCAAACGCTTTGACCACCCCACTTGAGGTCACTACTCCCACGGCGACTACGCCTAAACGTACTGGTTTTTTGGCAGATCATGACCATGAACAAATAACGCTGAGTTTGGTACTCGTCTCGGGTAAAGTTACTCTCGCCTGGTGCAGCAACCGATGGTGTCTGCCCGTGCAGCCCTCGTAACCACATCGGCTCCTTGTCATGCAGGCTGCCGCCCGGTGAGTGGTGTTCAGACAAATAAAACACGCTCCTACAATCCTCACCATTCCCCACCGTTCGTCTGTTGTGGCGTTGCTGAACTTGGGGCATTCTGGCATTCCATGGCTAGCACCATAGGATCTGCAATTGGGTTGCACCGTAGCGCCGCGTGAAATGGCATGTGTATTGGTCCAAGAATGGTATTTTGGATGTTCCCGTGCAGGGGTTTGAGCTTGGCTAGTACTGGGCTTGTTTTCTCGGTTTCTGTCCCGGATGAGTCGGCCAAACCTGCTGTCAGCTACCTTGGTTTGCCTGTCCAAGCATTCGGTCAGGTCTTCGAAGTTAGTCTCCCTGTCGCTTCGGCTTATCCGTTCTGCTTCTTCCGCTCACCGACCCTGCAGTTCAGGAGAGAGGTGACGGACCATGTTTTCCAAAGTGTGCATGGCATCAGGGTCAGCCCTGTAACCCGAATGTTCGAAGGCTATTGAGATGTTTTGCATCTTGATCATCAGGTCGGCCATTGTGTAGACATCGCCTTTGGTTCTCTTTGACTCTACCATCATGCCCTCTATTAGGTTACGGGCTACTTTGAAAGGTTGGCCAAACAAGTCCCTCTAAATCTTCCTTGCCCGGGTGTAACCTTGTTCCGGGTCGAGCATGGTACACCCGTCGATAGCTTCTCTTGCTCGGCCTCGACAGTAGTGAGTAAGGTAGAGAAAACTTTGCCCAGGGTCGGTTACCTTATTTTCAACGGAAGTCTCGAACCGCTTGTCAAACTTGCAGTATTGCTTAGCTCGCTCGTCGAAAACCGTTAGTTCCACTCTAGGCAAATAGATCGATGGCGGTTTGTAGTCGGCGACTGGCATGGGGTTCCCTATCTTATTGCACCCTGATCTATCGGAAGTGTCGGAGTCGCTGATCTCGTGCTCTCGCTTTTTCTCTGTACACTTATTTTTTGCTTCCTGTGCCTGTAGTCTAGCCGATAGTAACTGTTGTTCTAGGTCTAGTATTCTCATCCTATATAAATCAACATCCTGACGATCCATATTGATCTCATTAACACATGAACTATCAATGAGAGGACTAAGCGATCTAACAATAACTAAAGAATCAAATGTACCCAAAACCTCCCAAGAGGTTTGCCGTGTTACTTCCTGTCCGGATTCCAAGGTTGTCGATCCTTTTCTTGGCATTTTGCGTGTATTTTTGCGTTCCGAGTTGATCTATTGAGTATTGTAACGAACGTTTGAGCAATGCGTAGCCAAATTCGCAACGGATCCCGAGATCAAAAGACGATTATCCGCGATATTCTACGATACTAGATTATTACATGAGCAATGACATCAAAAAGATACAAACCTCAATAATACGATCACAAGGACTCAACAACGAGAAACCGAATGGCAGCGTGTGAGCAAACAGCACGTGCGTCACGCAGGTCCAGAACAAGGATGTGCCAAAGTAGCGCTCTGGGCGCGAACAAACAACAATTGGTCCACAGAAACAACCAGTTCGTAAAGACAAGTCAATAGTGTAGGCAAATGAGTGATGTTAGGAAAAACACTGAATCGCGAGGGTTAAAGGGGGATTTTTCCACGACCGGTTGTTACAGACAACATCATGGACCTAGTATTTTCCATTGATATTCCTGATGTGACCACCCAGATTACTGATCCCTTCCCGGGTAGTGACCACCTTATTGTCAGGTGCAAGTTCAGCTGCTTCAGCTGTTCCCATCCGAAGCAATCCTTTCCCCGTGTCCCGACTTCCCACCTTTCCTGTAACTGGCCCCTAGTGCCAATGATAATCCACTCCCTTAACTGGGACACACTTTTTCTCTCCTCTGATCCCCTCGCTGTTGTGAACTCTCTCCATTCCAACCTCCTACACTGCTTAGGCACCGCCTGTGAATCAATTCTCGCAAGTCCAGCAAAGAGTAACCAATCCAAAAGAATCCCAAAACCTGAACAAGATTTATTCGTAGTTTCTGTGATGCTAAACTGAAATTCACAAAATGTACAAATATATATAGACTTCAAGTATGCGGCCAAATGGACTTCACGGTAAAACCCCAAGGTTCAAATCCCCGTGGCTCAAGCACGACAGTCAGCATTTGTTCAAGGCCAAATTCAAACGTCTCACACGGATAAACAAAAGTGAAGAAGTGTGGTATACGAGCGAGCTTTTCAAGTTTTGTTAAATATAAACAAATTTACAAAGTACTTTGAACATTTGGAAGGATTTTCAGTATTTGTTTTCTACAACGCCAACCCATGTGCCGATCCACGCCCAAAGTCCAGCAGCTCATGCCTGTCATTTTTAGAGCGTAAGCTGGCTAAGCTAGATCACGCGACTTTACAATTCTTATGCGCATAAACCAGCTAAAACTGAAGCTGCCCCGCATGGCCGAGTCGCTTCTGAGAAGGCAAGAGGCCGTCGCCCTAGCACATTCCAACAAAACTGGCTACCTGTCCAACGTGCTTAGTAAAATGTCCAAACTCTCCAATCGTACCTCGCCCAAATTCCCCATCTGTGGCTCGTCTACCGCAAATACACGAGCATCTATTGCTGATGCCTTCAATGAGCACTTCTCTTCCTCCTTTATAAACTGTCCTGGCATTCCCCCTCCTACAGTCCGTCCCTGCACCTCCTCCTATTTTTCATCGATCCTCTTCTCCCATCTAGAAATTGAAAAATCAGTTTCCTCTATTAAACCTTCCTTGATACCGGGCCTAGATGATCTCCCACCGGCCCTCCTCCGTTTCGGTGGTCCTGAACTACCTTTATTGTTACTCAATGTATACACCACCTCCATGCTTCACATTTTCGTCCCACCTCAATGGAAAACCTCTGTTATAATTCCGCGCTTCAAAAGGGGTGCACCACGTGACCCAAATAACTATCGGCCCATTAACCACACCCCAGTAGTCTGCAAAATTCAGGGTAAAATCGTCAAAAACATTGTTTCGTACCTCTTATCCAACAACATTCTGAACCCTGGTCAGCAGGGTTCCTTGAACTCCCGTTTCTGCTCTTTCTGCCAGCTTGACCTTCTCAATGTCCTATCGTCTGCTGCAGACGCCGGTAACTCTGTAATCGTCCTGTACCTCGACATGTCTAGGGCTTTCGACCATGTCCCCAATATATGCATCTGTTAGCCAAAATCCGGTCTCTTGGTAATATTGACCCTCCTCCCTCCTGGTTATCCTCTTATCTCTCTCACGGATCACAAGCTTTCCCTTTTGACGGCCACTTATCTTCCGCCAAACTAATTACTAGCGGCGTAATCCAAGGCAGTGTCCTAGGCCCAATACTATTTCTTATTTATTTCAACGACTTTTTCCCTTCTAATCTCCACGGGTCCCCTTTCCTCTTTGCCGACGATATAAAAGTAGTTACTTCCTCCTCCCTAATGACCTATCCGTAACCCTGTGCAACAAATCGCGTGGCTTACTCGCTCTACAAACTCAGTGAGTCTCGTGGTTCATGAAATTCTCCGCCGATAAAAGCTTCCTCCTGCTTCACAAATGCACTGTACCACCCGGCCAAATTTGTCTGGACAGCCTGCCCATCCCCATACACCCCATGGTTACCGATCTTGGCGTACGCTACTCTTGTTCATTTAACTTCTCAGAACAGGCATCATTCCAAATCGCTAAGACTAAGCGAACCCTAGGCCTGATCAATCAGTGTTTCTTAATACCGGCCAGTCGCCTCTCCATGTATCTCTCACACGTGAGATCGCTCCTAGAATATTGTCCCATTACCTCTAGCCTATGGCCATGTTCCTCAATTGTATCTCTTGAGAACGTTCAGCGCACTCTCACCAAAAGGCTGTTGGGCGTATCCCTAACTCCAACATACCACCAGCGGTGTGAGCTCCTACAAATTGAGCCTCTATGGATTCGTCGCATGTGGCTCAACCTGATTTTCCTCTTTAAGCTAATCCATAACCTGGCCTACACCTCTTATCCCATCTCATTCGCTGCGCCCTGCTCCTACCCCATCCGGCACCGCGCCTTCTCTCTCACTGTCCCTCATTCTCATCTCTGTCTGAAGTCCCGATTCTTTCTGTCGGCCTATTCCAAAATTTGGAATAAGCTCCCCCTTAGCTTGCGCAGTGCCCCCTCACTGTTCGCCCTTAGGCGCGCACTTTTGATATACTTCGCAGTTCCCAATGCTATATCGCTCACTAATGAGCTCGTCTCCACCGACCTGGCCTTTGAAAAACGCCTCATACTGTGCCTCTACTATCTCTGCGCCACAGGTCACTAGGTACATCCCATGCTCGACACTCCCCCTCTTTCTAGTGCAGCGAACTAAGGCCATTGCCCTTCCTGATCCATAGCAAACTTACCTCTTACATTCATAAGACAACCCTGTTGCTCACTCACGTCCATCTGTTATCTATCATTTTCATTTTTTCCTCCTCAGTATCCGTCGCTCCTCAGCTGGGGCACACCCAGACTGCGCTTCACTATCTCTTTTCTCTTCCCAGTGATCCCCGATCACAGCCAACATATCGGGCACTGTACTTACCATCTCCGTGGCAGGTGCACCTGTATAATGTTGCTACATGGTCGTCCACAACCCGCTGTTCACGTTGTCTTTCCTGTCCATGGTCTCACGTCTTGGCAAACTGATCCTGGATCACGCACCCATATCGCGTTTGCTTTGCCCCATGTACAGTTATAAATGAGCACTCTTGCCACTCCCACCGGTGTGGGGCTCGGTCAAATCCACCGCTATGGCAGGGGCACATCAGGCGTGCAGGCTGTCTGCAACGATGTACGAGCGCAACCAGACTGATGGATCACACCTCCTGTGTTCACTTCATGAAGTGTTTCTCAGGTTGGGCGCCCAGAGCACGGCCAGTCCCACCCACTGGCAACGGTTGTGGATCGCATGCTCCAACTTTTCCCGGACTACCGAATCCAATACTGTCGGTTGAAAATTGCATGCTCCTCTTCCTTTTTCCGCCGCAGTTTGTTCACCTATAGTTCTCATCATCTGTTACCACTTTCCATTTTTGTCGCTCTACTACGGTAAGTACACCTACCCGTTCGGTCCTTCTTCCCATCGCCTCTCTCTACATCAACTTTCATTGCACTGAGTCACTATCGTCCAAGCCACTCTTCTCTGCCGACGCCCGCGAATATCTCTTTTTCCACCTGCAGTCACTGTCGGCTTCTATTCTCTATGTACTTCGTATTACCCTCTGCTCAGAGTATCCATTGATAGCATTCTTACACCCCACTACCTCTTGTTTTGCTAAATCCCTCCCTGTCCCCCATCCCCATGCCAAATGCCATTATGTACCTATCACGCCCACACCCATGACCAATCTGCATATTAGAAATTGCCGCTCCAAACTTCGTTTCTTTTACAGTCGCATTTATTATCTAATCACTAAGGATTACCTTTTTTATCTATAGGGTTATTACCATGTGGAATGCACTTCCGGAAGATATTGTTCTCTCGCAGAAAAAAACTATCTTCAAGAAAAAGCTGGACCTCTACCTGGGTCTCTCCCAATATTTCCCTTTGTCAAAAAAATAGTTGTCTTTTATAGCATATATGTTCATGAATGCCGCACCCCCACTCAGCTTAAGGCACTGTCCACAGTGTGACACTGAATGAGGTTATATGTATCTTGCTTTCGCTGCCACCCTCGCCCCCCCCCCGCTTCTTTTTACTCTCGTTTCAGCTCGGTGAATCCTACAGAAGATCAAAGATTTCCTAATGAACCGGGACAATTGGGCTCAAAGCCTCGAACGCGTGTAGTACTTCAAGACTTCAAGACTTCAAGACTATCACCACCACCATATTTTCCTTTCTTGGCTCCGCGATTCCTCTGTGGTTCTTTCCATTAGGCAGTGTCCCGATTAGCATCTACCTGTTCAATTGTCTGCCGGCACACCGCCCTCCAGTGGCGTCGCCTAAACTCGGTCACGCATTCGTTTCTTGCGCCTTTTGTTAGATCACTGGTTCACTTATCTTGGGGCTTTCTGCTTCCCTCTCCGCCTCCTTTGTGTTTCATCTGAAGTAAAATGACTTGATTGGCCTTGTCTTACCTGTGTCTCCTTGGTCATTGTTTTCATCCCTTGATCCGTTTGTTGCTCGCTACAGGCATTTTTCTGTGTGCCTTTCTGTGTGGTCTGCTTTTCCATGTTCCACTGCTTGTAGAGAAAGTGTTACGTCATGACGTTCTTTTACAGTTCCAAATCGTTTGATCCGTCACTACCCGATTCCTCTGGTTCGTCACCATATGTCGCGCATGCATTGATCAAATAATTAGATCTATTTTTACCTGTTCTCTTCGATCCTATCCTTCACCTTCCCTCGTTTATGATCTGCCCTTCACAGTTGGCATCAATTTTGTGCTTCTTCAGTCTTCTCTATCTGTTGATCTACTATGTTATCCCGTCATGAAAAACTTCGTCTGAATTCTCCCAAGTCAATCCTACCTACTTTGATCCTACCCTATCTCTCTCTTCCAATCACCGATACTTTTTTCTCCTAGTACTCCATTGCTCTTTGCTCCTGCTCCTCGCATATATATTTACGTACTTTATATATATATATATATATATATATATATATATATATATATATATATTAACGCATTTGCACCGCATCCTGCACATTTTGCCGGCTATTTCTCATGCTACCATCCCGCTGACCCTCATGATATGCGTCTACTCTTTTTACACCTGAGTCTCACATTTACTACATCAAATCCCTACAGATTATCCTTGCCATCGGTACCACCCTTTACTTAATAAAATGTTCGCTATCTGTTCTACGGTGAGCTTTGTGCCCCGTCCACTGATCATCTACTGCAGTGTAGCACAGCCTAATCACTATATAATCCCTAGCAATGGATCCCTCTTTTACCTCCACCGTCTCCCTCTACCACCCTTTCCCATACCAATTTCTAGCCCCCTTCATGCATGCCAAACAATTTCCAGATATCCCCCATTGGGCCACAGGCATTTCCTGTATGCCTTTCTGTGTGGTCTGCTTTTCCATGTTCCACCAATTGTAGAGAAAGTGTTGCGTCATGCTGTTCTTTTACATTTCCAAACCGTTTGGTCCTTCACTACCCGATTCCTCTGGTCCGCCACCATGTGTCGCACCTGCATTGATCAAATGACTAGACCCATTCTTACCTGTGGTACTCCATCCTATCCTTCATCTTCACTCTTCCGTGAACTGCCCCTCACAGTCGTCATCTCTTCGGTGCTTCCGCATTCCCTTTTTCTCTCTGTTGGGCCGCCATGTCCACCTGTCATGAAGACAATTCATCACGATATTCCAAAGGTAATTCTACAACCATTTGATCTAACCTTACCCACCCATCCCAATGACTGATAACTTCTTTCTAGGACTCCATTGTCACGGCTCCTACTCCTCTTATATTTATATATATACATATATAATATATGTATATATGTACTTGCGCATATATTTATATGTGCTCGCCCTCTGCTACCTGCTGTTCTTCACCGGCCATTTCTCCTGCTATCATCCCGCCGACCGCCGTGATAAGCATCCATCAATCCTGCATCTGTGCCTCACATCTACTGTATCCAGTCCCTCTAAATCGTTTTTTCATCTGATCCACCCTCCACGCCTTGTGTTTCTCGCTCCCTGTTTTACGATGAATTTTGTGCCTTGTCCACCGACCATCCGCTACAGGGTACCAATGCTTCATTGATATCTGATTCACTGCAGTGCACCTCACCTTTTCCTCCATCGTCCCTAGCTACTGCGATTTCTTATACCGATTTCTAGCCTTCCTCATGTATATCGGTCGGCCTCCAGATGTGTCCACCCGAACCAGTCATACTCCCCATATGACCTACACTTTCAAACTCCGCGGGCGCCGATTTAAACCCGCTCTTGAGTTCATTTAAACCCCAATAATCTCTATGGTGTGCATACACCTATCCTGTTTTCATCATACTTTATTCCCCCTTCAGAGCCTATTCATCCCACTTTTTCATGCAAATTTCCACGTTTTCATGAATTACATCTATCCATTCCATCATCAGTATCAACAAGGTAATGCACATGGTATGCTTCGGGTTTCCCCGAAATAAACCAATATTATAATAATTATTATTATTATGTTAACTGCATGGCTTCACACAGGGGTAGTCCTGCCCCGGGATAAGCGTGCATCCCGGGCGGCGCAGAGGTCTCGAATCATCCACTACCTAAACCAGGAAAATCCGAAGCCAATATCACAAAACGAAAATCGGGGACTTAAGGGTACGTGGAGCATGCTGCTTCAGGCCATCGGCTTGGTGCCTGTTAGCAGCCAACAAGCCAAACAGAGTCGTGAACGAGCCTCGCCGAACAATGCATGCGAGCCATTCAGGAGACCTGCAACCCTTGCGGCTCTCTCAGAAAGCGACCCGGAAGTGCAAAGCTCGCAGAGTTAGCAAGACGAATGGGGTACGGTAGATGGGTACGGTCAAGAATACAATAACGCTTTGCCAGCAGTTAGTAAACTGAAGTCGAGCCACAAAGACACTTATACGAACCTGCAGAGGAAAACATGCTGTGCGAGAAACGATCAGGGAGGACTCTCAAGGGCGTACATCCTCCTGGCGGTCGAATCAGCATCACGTTGGTTAGGGCGGAGAAACAAAGTTTATACGTGGGTGGCAGTAAAGATGATGACTGCCGGAAATGAATGCACTGTTACTACACGAGCATCACTTATTCCCGGGCACCGGCAGACAAGCAGGCTCTTCAAGAACCTGAAGCCTGATGAGACTCCAAGGCTCAAAGATGCAAGATAATGAACCAAAAAGGGCTTCGGCTGCAGTTCCTCCGCTCTGATCTGACCTGAGAATTGTTTGTATCAATCATTTAAACCAAACTGGTTGTTGTCAGAATTTTAAAACCGTTGTTAACGGACGTTGCCAGAGGAACCAACCAACAGTATGATTATGCAGTTAAAAGTAGTTTAAGAACATATATGTCACATAACATTCTGGAATGAGTCAAAAATCTACACCTTCCCGCAGAATTTTCACCAGTTCCCTATTCTTCCTGTTCCACTCTAGATTGTGGATGCCCTTGTAGAAAAGTCGCTCCGAAATAGATTGGTTTATAGCCGTTTCCCGATCGGTTTGCGTGATTGCACCGATTGGTTTTATCAGCGCTTTCTGAGTGGTTTCTGGGCGGTTTCTTAACGTTTCCCAAAATTTTGGGAAACTTAAGTTTCCGAGTGGTTTATATATATATATATATATATATATATATATATATATATATATATATATTACTCGGAAGCGTGAATGGCCTCCTGTTAACAGGTTCTGTATCAAACCTTTCGCATGTGAAATGTGAACCCACGATGAGGTTCACGTGATCAAACGGCCATGCCATCCAGGTGACCCGAACGAAATTCACGCATTGTCCCTTTCGAGTCAGCACAGGGGTGAGCAATTTAGTCCCAAAAGAGTCCCGCGAGGGGAGAATTTTTAGTTATTAGTTTGAGCAGAATTTTTGTCGTACCATCAGATTCCGACGGGTCTAAAACATGGAAAAATAATATTACTTCATTGAAAAGCACTATGGTTTCCCAGCCCGGTCAGCACAAAGAGGGAGCATTTAGTCCGCAAAACTCCCTCAGCGGACTATTTTGGGACTATTTTAGTTATATGGTATGAGTTGGAGAATTTCGCCCGTTGCTTCAAGTATGGTTCATAACATGGAAGCACACTTTGACTTCTTTGTAAAATGCTACTTTTAATAGGGATGCTTGGCGCCAGAATGTACTCGGGTCGTGGTAAATAACTTTTGAGAGTATTCACAGATCATGCTATTTTCTTCAATGGAAGTTGATGATAGTCCAGTTACTAGTGACACAGGATGAAGTAATGTAGTAGAGCTTACCGGAATTTTAAAGTGAAGCACTGTAAGGTTGGTTGGACCTTACTTCGCGGTTTCCTTAGTAAATGCGTTCTTCGGTCTTTTGTACTGCGTGGATCACCTGCACGTTACTCTAATGCTCGGCACTGTACGAATATGTTAACCAGAACAGTATTCTCCGCGCCCCGTGAGAACGAGAAGAGAGAGAGATAGTGGTTAGCGTATATTTTAGGAGTGTGCGTGAGAGCGTGCGCAAGAGCAACTGTCAAATGGCAACCGCGCTTGGCAGTCAGCGTTCACTTAAACAATAAACGTGGTAAAAGTATGAACGAAGATGGCCACCGCTACAGGGGCCTCCTCCTAGAAGTCCGACGGAGTTGGGACTCGATCGTGATGGTAAGCCGGAATTATTGGTTGTCCAGGAACTCCTCATAGCTTGTCCGTTATATTGTTGGTGACGTCGGACGACTGCTGATGAGTTTACCGGTGCCTGCACTCTCGAGGTCCGATGTGCGTAGGTCCAACTGTGTTTTGGCGCCCACGGGTCTCATACGAATGCGAGCCGGAAAATGCCTCGTCAGGTCCATCCAAAAAGGCGTCCAGTTGCCGTCTCCAGTGCCAGGCTGACCAATCGTCCCGTTGTCCAGTGAGCGGTTGGCTCCTTGAACGTGCACGGGAGTAAGCCAGGCTACGGATGAAGCCAATGTGACTGTGTAGATCCGTCTGAGAGAGGTCAAGGTAAACTGGAACAAAATAGCGCCTGAGGGCGCCGGCGGATGTTGGACCGTAATAACAACACAGAAACGATGTTCGGTGTTGTTGTAGTCGCTAGGAGACCAGAAGAAAATGAAATCATAACTGCCAATTGTAATTTCTCGGGCCTTTTTTTGGTAAATCCATGGTGAACTTCCCAACCTATTGCCAAATTCGGTTGTAAAAATCGTCACAAAATCGGCGAAGCGGACGGGATTTCGTAGTTGGCGGCCGCGACGGCTACTTCGCGTTGCGGGTACGGTTGGAGAATCTGATGGACTAGCTACCGAGTCCTCACTAGGCGTAATTGGGGGTGGTTCGAGTGGTCACTCGCTAGATGCAGGTGACTGAGCGGCTTGAGTTGGTGTAAATTGGCCGAGCGGCTCGCACTCCATGACGGCAGGCTTAAGACGGTCGATAGATACAGCGTCGTGTCGTCCGCTGATATCTATGACAAATGTTTTTGCCCTACGTTCTATCACCCGGAACGGGCCAGTGTATGGCGCTTGTAGTGGTGATCGAACGCCATCGACGCGAAGGAATACGTGAGTAGCGGTTCCTAACGCAGTTGGGACATAACTTGTAGACTGTTGTTCACGCGGTGGACTGGCCTTGAGCACTCGCATGTGCTGCGTAAGGTGCTGAGCATAGTCACCGTAGTCGAAAGTCATGGTTGGTGAGGGGGCTTCCAACTCCCCAGGCAAAGGAAGTGTACAGCCATATACTAGTACGGCCGGTGTTGTGTGTAACTCCTCCTTAACGGTAATACGCAGGTTTACGAGTTCTAATGGTAGTGTTTCACTCCAAAGGGGGTTACCGTTTGCTCGAAGGGCGGCTTTTAAATGCCGGTGGAAACGCCCAAACATACCATTGGCCTAAGGGTGGTAAGCTGTCGTCTTAACGTGTTGACAACCGAGCGTAGCGAGTAGGCTGCCGAAAGCGCCTTCAAAGTGTGGACCGCGATCGATGGTCACTATTGCCGGGCAACCGAAATGACTAACCCAACCGGTCAGAAAAGCTTTTGCGGCCTTTTCCGATGTGGGACGATGGATAGGGATGGCCTGCGGCCAGCGAGTAAAACGATCCACGCACGTGAGTAAGTAAACGTACCCAAGCGAAGGTGGAAGTGGTCCTACGAGGTTGACGTGCACATGACGAAAACGTGTTTCAGGTTCTGGGAACCTGGCTCACGCTGCCTTAGTGTGCCTATGGGTCTTAACACGTTGAAACTGCAGACAAGCACGAGCCCATTGGTGGACATCTCGTTTGACATTGTGCCAAACATAACGCTCAGTTATCAGTTTCACCGAGGCAGTCACACCCGGATGAGCCAGATTATGGAGTGTCAGGAACGTAGGATAACGGTGGGCAGCAGGAACTACTGGCCTAGGGCGACCTTGCGACACATCGCACACGATGGTATTCTGGGAAGCTGGGATAGGTACTGTGGTTAAACTCAAAGAACCGTTTTGTCGAAGTTGTTCGATGTCAGGGTCCATAGTTTGATCCTGTGCCATTGCGTCCAAGTTGATGTTAGGCGTCTGTGACAGACTTAGTTGATATACGCGCGATAAGGCGTCTGCGACGGGATTAAGTACCCCAGAGACGTGTCGTATGTCCACAGTAAACTGTGAGACAAAGTCTAAGTGGCGAATCTCGCGTGGTGAGTATCGATCCGAAGCTGACTTTAGTGCGTAAACCAAAGGCTTGTGGTCTGTAAACACCGTAAACGAACGGCCTTCGAGTGCATGTCGAAAATGACGGATTCCCAAGTAGATGGCTAATAACTCTCTACCGAACATGCTGTACCTTGATTCCGCGGGTTGTAGGCGCTTGGAGAAGAATGTTAAAGATTGCCAAGAGTCATCTACGAACTGCGCAGTACTGCTCCAACCGCTGTGTCCGAGGCATCCGTCACTACCGAAATAAGAGCCAAAGAGTCGGGGTGTGTATGGAGTGCTGTGTTGGCGACAGCATCTTTGACCAAAGCGAATGCGGCTTGTGCCGTGTCGGGAAACACGAACTTCCGCCTACCTTCGCGCAACAGGTCGGTGAGGGGTTGCATCATTTCCGCACAGTGAGGAGTAAATCGGAGGTAGAAATTCACCAGGCCGGCAAACTGACGCAACTGGCGAAAAGATTGGGGTTCAGTGTAGTTGCGAATAGCGGAACCTTTATCTGGCAGAGGGCGGATACCCGAGAATGAAATAGAATGTCCTGTGAAGGTGATTTCAGACCGGCTTAATTCGCATTTCGCGATATTGATCGTAACGCCGTGCTGTCTAAGGCGTTTGAAAAGTGCTCGTAAGTGTGTAGCGTGATCTTGCTCTGAAGAACTAGCCTCCAAAATATCATCCACGTATACGTGGGTATTTTCCAAACCACGAGTTGCCTCGTACATGAACCGTCGAAAGGTCTGGGCTGCATTGCTGAGTCCAAACGGCATTCTCAGAAACTCGAACAGCCCGAAAGGCGTAGTGACGGCAGTCAGCGTTCAGTTAAACAATAAACGTGGTAAAAGTATGAACGAAGATGGCCACCGCTACAGCACGTGGGCCGCTGCATTCTCGGTGTGCTCAAAAATAGTCCCGAAAATGTCCCTGGAGGGTTTCAAACGGTACGGAATTGGGACGAATTTGGGACTACATTGAGACTGGGTTGTAGCACGCAGCTCTTTCGTAACATCGGTTTTCGGTCCGTTTGTCTAATAGCCATTTTACACAGGTTAACACTGAATTTATACGAAGGGAATTGACGACCGAAGTAATGTGCAATGCTTGGTTGGAATTTTAATTAAATGTATTGGTTTATTTCATCGGAATGTTCTGAAACGCCTCGGTATAGATTGCTTTATTTTATTCCCTCGAAATGGATTAAATAAGGACAATTAATTGGAAAGTCATAAACTAGGAGACGTAAAAGAGCATTGTGATACGTAATTTGGGTTAGTTAAACAAATTGACGAAGCATATCACGTATTTCAAACAATTGGCACAAACCGCTCAGAAACCGGCCGAAAGCCGCTATGAAACCGATTGGTTTTCAGACGTTATTTTTGGCCGATTTCTGAGTGGTTTTTATTACTACGCCGATCGATTTCCGAGCGGTTTCATAGCGGTTTTCGGCCGGTTTCTGAGCGGTTTGTGCCAATTGTTTGAAATACGTGATATGCTTCGTCAATTTGTTTAACTAACCCAAATTACGAATCACAATGCTCTTTTACGTCTCCTAGTTTATGACTTTCCAATTAATTGTCCTTATTTGATTCATTTCGAGGGAAAAAAATAAAGCAATCTATACCGAGGCGTTGCAGAACATTCCGATGAAATAAACCAATACATTTAATTAAAATTCCAACCAAGCATTGCACATTACTTCGGTCGTCAGTACCCTTCATATAAATTCAGTGTTAATTCGTGTAAAATGGCCACTAGACACAACAATCAAAGACCAATTGAGAACCGATCAACATAATAATAGATCCGATCAAAAACCGGCCGGAAACTGATCGGTTTCTGAGCGGTTTTGCACCAAAATCGCTCCGAATGGGGTGGTATTCTCAGGTCGTGCGTCTGCTTTTCGGACTACGACAGTAAAAAGGCGGTGACAATGTAAACAGTGTGTTATTCCTATCATGACTGAAACATCGGCGAGCCATAGATGAACTCCCAATTTTATCTCAAGTGGTTAAACGTCTTCCAGTTATTTGGCTGATAAAGCCTGACATTTTTGGGTATAATCAGGTAAATAATGACAACAGTTATCTGTATATTTGATGCCGGTGATAAGGCAGATATGGTCCGACCAATGAGCTGAACGAAACCTGCATCAAGCCAACGTGAACAATGAAATAGGAATGATTCGCTAACTGATTATTACCAGCCATAAAGTTGGGTTTTATATAATAGAACATAGTTTATTGTTGACAAATTAGAAGGTTTTTGCGAGCTCCCGTATTTTCCTTACTCACGGAATGGCGGGTTATTTTTCAGTTTATAACAAGCAATTGAGAAACAGTTAGCACGGAATCAACAATGATAGATTTTATGAGTTATTCTTTAATTATCCGGATAACTGTTGAATCAGTTGAAGGGTTATTTTTGTGAGTGACAGATTAGACCACAGTCACATGATTCATAATGCAATGTGCACGCTCAAACAACTGAAAACTAAGAAAACACTGCGCGGCTGACTAGACTTGACTCGTCTTCATCGTCGTCACCAGCAGGACATTTTTAATATGCCAGAGTAGTAGAGTTTTAACAGCCTATCTACAAATCATCAGATTTGACCTCTTTTTGACAATCCCTGTGTGATTTTGATACCTCGATCCATTTATGCCAGAATAAACTGTATACTTCATCCTACAACGGACGATAATTGCTCCAATGAATGTGTAATGAGCTTGATTAAATTATTTCCAGAGGAGTTACAACCTCACCATGTGTGGGTCGGCAGCAATAAAAACATGGTATTTTTACGAAGTAACGGACAATGTTATTTGAACGTAGAGGGATCGCTGTTAATAGTTCATTCTTGAATAGCGACACTGGTGCATATTTATGACAATTTTCGTGGGACAGGACTATCGTTGGTTTACTTGCTTACGGGTCACAAATGTGCACCAATTACCGTATAACTTAGAGACATGACCCAATGGTTTCCATTGTTCGCCATCATGATGCATTATCAAGCTGCGGTTTAGTACACAATTTTTCTTAATACTATAACTCAAAATAAGAAACAAATGAAGACATTAGGGGAATTATTCCATTTACCTCTGTCGGTTGGTATTATGTGTCACTATAATAACTTATAGTAAAAGCTGACATAAGACGAGACTTCGGATTTTGCTAACCCTATTTCGTTGTCATCTATTTATCCATTTCCTTCCTCCTATGATATACAATGACAAATGTTTTTAGTAAAATCTGATAAACACGCTATTTACAAGGAAAAAGACAATAAAATTACTAGGCATCGAATAACTTTGTGCTATCTGTTCGTGCAGTGCCATCATATCATTTTTAAGTCCACGATTTCCTTACGAAAGCTTTTTATTTTTCATGGATCTAAAGCAGCTTTAAATGGAGTATACTCTATTTAGTGTCTATAGAAATTAAGTTGGTAATGCGTGTTATGCCCATACAACTGAAAACCGCTGAACGGCAATAATTTTGGTTATACACGATAATCCATTCACACTGCTTTCTTCTAACGAAACTTAGCTGATTGCTGTGTGCAATAAACCGCGAAAATGAACCTTTATCCTTCGTTATCCTGCTTTGGAGCATCTGATGATTCCTTGAGTAAAACATAAACAACAAAATTCAAGAAGAAAATAAGATTTTTCAAGTAATACAAACTATTTCATCAGTTTCCTCTGGACAGCAGTTTATTTTACGATTTCGGCGTATTCTTTTTCATAATCATAAACCATTTGCCAGTATTTATCTTTTTCATCTACGGCCAATCTAGCCGAGCCTTAGTTAAGACACTTTCACCGGACATATTTCTTGAGCTAACTGTTGATATAATACAAAGGTAATAAATTTTGAACAACGTCATAGGAATCACATACAAGTTCTCACCTTCATCCCACATAGTTATGTTAGTTGATGCACAAAGTGTACATATATTTACACACACAAGTAGCCCGCAACATTCTAGATCACTTTCGTAAGGATCCGGAAGGGAGAGCTAACCAATAATTCCGCATACACCATTAGGCGGAATCATATACCTTATTCGAAACCAAGGCTCATTCTCCAAAATAGATTATTATATTAGGAAAAGCAAGGTTCAATATGTACACTGAACTGTAGCAATCGTTTATCCTTCTTCGTCTTCGTAGCGTTCTCCGTCGGGCAGTCAATGCAAGAAAGGAAACTGTTAAAACAGATGGTCAAAATAACATGAAAAAATGAAATTATTTAAGTTTGACAATCCAGTATCTTAGATGGCCGTTTATTATAGCCAGTGAACCCGTATACAGCTGCTAACACACAGTTCACTACTCCCTCCCGTTTGCAGTGATCCATCAGCTACGGTTCACGTCACTTTTGCCGAGCATTTTTATAATACCATCTAGCAGCACACATTGAAGTTGATGAGCATTATATTTACTATAGACATTTATAAGCATTTTTTTGCTTCAGTCAGTTTCTCCGTAAAACAAAACCGTTTACGCACCGCGTGGTGCGTAGATGACCGCACTTGATGCAAACCTGTGCGCAAGATAAGGTATCAGTTGCGCAAACACAGCTCATTGGTGAGATATTGCAATCGTCATTTTTGCTGACCGCAACGAAACCAATCAGCGGGGGTTTATTGACGAAGTGGTCAAACGCGGTCAAATGACCCTAAATTTCGGCAAATGTTGACCCCTTTTTTGTTGACTGGGATGTTATTTGCATGAAATGCGTGATGTGCTCCTTCAGTTTCTATCACTTTTTACAAGTTACGTTTTACCACGTTCAATTTATTTATCAAATTATGAATTTTTCATAACTTTCCTTGTTCTATCTATTTGAGACGCATGAAATAGAATGATTTGTTACTTGGTATTTCAGGGCATTTCGATCCATTTATTCAATATAATAAAACAAAACATTCACTGAACAGGGTGCATTACCCCGGACTTCAAAATTATTCGTTTTAATTCATTCTTGATGAGTGCAGATGGCTACTAAGCAAACCAGTAGGGGATCGTTAGAAAACGGATGTTACGAACGGGTCGTGTCCTACAAGGGTAGTAGGGCAATTTTTTTGTTTCGGCGCTTCTATGTTAACTAGCCAACGAACCCGTCGTTTTTGTCATTTGATGAGAAAACTTCGTGACTAATCAGTGAAAAGATGCATTTCCAGTCCAGTAAAGGTCCCTTATAGCAAGCAGCCAGTTAGTAACATCGGTTTTCGAACGGTTCTTGATCGGCTGGCTTAGAAGCCATTTTACACGAACCAAAAATGAATTATTACGGAAGAAACCAACGACCAGAGTGATGTACAATGTTTAGTTTGCATTTTATTTCAATATACTGGTTTGTTTCATTGCAGTGCCCTGAAATAACTCGGTATAGATCGCTCTAATTTATTCCCTCGAAATAAGTGAAGTAAGGACAATTATTAGGAAAATCATAAATTGGGAGATAGAATTGAGGGTCGTAATACGTAATTTGGGAAAAGTGACAAAACTTAACAAGGCATATCACTTATTTCAAAAGACTGGCACAAACTGCTCGGGAACCTTTCAGAAGCCGTCCAGAAACCGCTCGAAAACCGATCCGTTTCAAACTTGCTTTGCTACAAGGGTCCCGTGAGAGACTATTTACCCAAGCACCAAGAATGCGAACGATGTTGGAGGCTTCTATTTCGACAAACTAATTCTAGCCCGACCCTATGGCAGTTGGCTAAAAGTACGTTTATGCAATTTGGAGCATCCCAAGCAGCACTGTCCAGCGTTTGTTCAGGTGGTCTTAGGTCGGGTAAAATTTAAGCTAGCCCATCGCAACTTAGGGAAACTCCACTGAAGTGCGTTGGGCAGTGGTACCAGCGCCCAATCGGGATAGGGTTGGGCATACTGAAAGCGCTAAAAAAACGTCGCGGAGAAAGGTTGTCCCATTCTCACTAATTACTCCAATTTCGTTCAATCGCTTAATATGCCACTCAAATAGTCTCCAGTCTTTTGAGCTTAGCCACTGAATTACCACTACATATGGGCAAAATAGCCATTCTTATAAATATATAAATGCACTTAATAAAAAAATATGCAAAATATATGAACAGGAGTGTTTGTGTCCCATTTCTGATCATTACATCCTACGCGAGGAAGTTCCTGGTTTTTCTCCAAGTTGTTTCGAGATCTGTAAAACTGAGGCATGAAAAGATTTATATTGGTTACGTTATTTCTAAACATAACAAAGAAAGCAATGGTTTTGGTTTTCAGTCTAAAAATGCGATAGGATAGTGGCTCTGCACTTCTGAAGACTTCTATATTTATTTATTTTTAAACCCATGAACATATTTAAAACAGAATTTGCACTACTCTATCCGCTCAAATATAGTGACAAAACCAGGTGACAAATGGTATGTCTAAATAAGCGTAGAGATCGGTATGAAATTTGATAACGATACTCGTAAATGAAGCGAATTTTCAGTAAAAAACCGATGTACAGCACAATGTACGAAGACAGCCTACCTTCTTTGTCAACTTCCTTCGTTTTGATCCCAAGCTTTGGTCGGTGACAAAAATGGGTTCATTCGTGAACCTTTCCAATTCTTTAATAGCGTCTGGTGTTTCGTACGACAGTAAATTCGAACAACTTACCCTTAGCGGCAGAGATCATTTTATGGTCTTTCATTGAGGGCTTCCCAGCCAACAACTGTTCAAGTCATCGTCGCCACCGATGAATGCGAACAGCAGGCCACGCACAATTTGAGCAGAATAGGTATCATCGGACCGCCTGAGCTTGGCCACCTGGAAAAGTTCAATGAAAATGTACATACACACCATGCTGACATAAACATTGGGCGAACCCAGAGTTCCGTGAAGTCTCTGAAGTTCCCCATGTCTCTGCTCTTTTCTCCTTTTAAGGCGCATCTGACGCATGGGTGGCACCCAGTATGGCAGTTAACATGTTGAGAGCACATTCCACTTTGCCCAAATGGCCGCGTATATTGCACATAATAACTATATTTCTATATCAAGACTTGTAGAAGCCAACTGCGGACAATTTTATGCAAATCTTTCACGAATCCATCCATGAAACCCCTCTCGTCTCAAGCAGAAACTATACTAGTGATAGGGAGTTGGTTATAAGATTTGGCAATCCCGGTTCCCTAAAATCTCCCAAGGGACTCCGGTCAATGCCAACTGGTTGTAATTTGAGTGCTGCTACTGATGTCGGCGTTATATGTTCCGCAGTGTCAAACAAACTGGATGCACACATTTTACAGCAACACAACTAAGGTCTTACCATGGAACATCAGCTGCTTTCTCCAAAACCAGCGGCGGAGATGAAGGTATTTCAAACGATCTTCAGGTCACAAGGAATACCATCGTGTGCGTTTCTTCAAACCGTCATCCGACATCAATTGCGTCGATACCCTTTGTAGTGGTAACTCATAATCTTTTCTAACTCTTGCAAGCAGAGTAGCACTGGCCAGACCATACTTGTTGCGGGGTATCATCTGTGCTGTAAGTGGGAGATTCACGGATCGGCATAATTCAGAAAACAAGAGCTTCTCTAAAATTGCCTGGGAGAGTTATATTTTAAGACGTCTGCCTGTCTCGAACACCTCCACAAATTCGAATGCTGGAACCAAATCAGGAAGTGATGCACCCGAAAACTGTAATTGCAGGTGTGCTCCCGAGCTTTCTGCCCGATGCCACCGGACACGGTGGCTATCGACCACCTAACTGCTGTGAACTACAGAACAGGAGTTTTCCCTTACAAACTTGGCTACGATGTGCACCAAAAATTAGGTAATGAAATGAAATAAAAACATCACCTTCGTTGGTATTTCCATGAGCAAGAAGCTCTCATGTATACATATATACATGTATTTACTTGTACTTATAAATATGTATATATATATATACAGGAAAGGAAGTGCGGTAAAAATAATCCTCTTATAAAAAGATGCGTAAGACGGAGATGCACACATGCGACGAGTTAACTGATATGGTTAGGCATTCACAGCTGACAGTGAGAATGGAGGTGCCAAGAATATCATACTGAAAACTGTTCACTAAATAAAGAGACAAATATTTTAGCGCAGCACATGTGTGGAAAAGTCGCTGGTGATACCGAAACACTTGAATTAAACTTCGTCGCTTAAAACAGTGACAACAATTGCCGGTTTATTACTAGTTGCAATGACATTGTTGGAATGTACGTTGGAAAAAATAACTCATTGATGACAAAAAAGTTTTTTTTTGCAGAAATGGGGTATGGGCGCAAACGTTTCGTCTAGAAAAAGTGTTTTCTGGCGACCACAGTAAACAGTACCCAACTAGTGTAAGCTTTTGCATAACTGCTCCGCTGGTCTACTAAGTCCCTTACTAAAAATATTAGCTTGCCCAAATGAGATTTCTAAGGGAAGCCTTAGAAGCTGTTCAACGTTCAATGTCTATTTACATCCTCTGCTGGATGAGTCAGACAATGAATACTGTACACAGTTGACTCAAAGCCATACAATTTCGTTGTTTGTTGCAAAAAAGACGAACATTCAAGACGGGATGCGAAAAGATACATACGAAAACAGATAAAAGTAAAAAAGTGTTCGTATATACCATGGGGTGATAAATGAAATGCACACAAAGCAAATATAAAGGAAGAACTGGTGAAATTTCATTGCCATCCAGTTGTCGATGTTACACTTGTGACGGTGTTTGCGTTAAAACTCACAAGTTAGAGCACTGTGTGTTTCCGGAATTCGGTGACCAAGTTCCTCCGCACCCGACCTACTCAAACGGAACGTGATAAAAGACCATGTGGTAATTAGACTTTGCTTTATCCCTAGTCATGTTAACTGCATATAATCCAACGGGATTGTGTTGACAATATAGATGGGCAGGACTAGGAACGAACTGCTGCTTATGTGGTAACAGCAATACTTCACAGCGCGAAACCTTCCATCCGTTGGTGCGGTAGCTTTGATGACGGGAAACGTCACATTCCCATCAATATGCGCTCAAATTTGTTTGCACTTGTCACAGCCGAAATAACCAGCAGGGCTTTTGACTTGAGGAGCAGAGGCTCTGGCAGGTGTATCACAGATAAAGTCCTAAAAGCCATGTCGTATGTACGAATTACGATGGATAAGGCCGCTTTGTACCAAATCATTTAGTTGTTTCACCGTGTGGCGCGGGTAATCATGTAGGGGGAGCGGTTTTTCACACCACGGTAAAACCCATTTTTCAGGATTTGCATGTATAGTTTACTCATTTTCCTGTACAAAATCGGGACCATCTGAAGGGAAGATGCCCGATACAGTGCTAACCCATCTATTTTCAAGTGCAGGTTGATGGAATTTGGAACACCATCCATGCTGCTCAAGCACACGTTCACAATTCTGTCAGTCCCACGTGAATATATTCCACTGTCCAACTGCACTTTCTCACATGAGCGTGGTGTACGAGAAACATTTTGTGGATCAAGTGGAAGACCTGGCACGAATTGGCCGACACAGAAAAGCAGGTCGCATCGTTGTTTCATGCTTAGGTTTGAAGTGACGAATAGATCCCAAAAACGACCGTTGCACAACATTCATATTTATGTTTACAGGTATATATTTCTTCTCGTTAGTACTTCTACCGTTGCTTAAGAATACCGTTATATAAAAAATACCCGATTACTTGGTGAAACTATAGCCACGAAAAAGCAAGCAACGGGAAGTATATCTCCTGATGCCAGGTGTCATGGACCTCTTCTGTTTACACCCCGGAGGTTGTGGCTTCGCTCCAACAGATACACTGGAAAAGCAAACTGTAATTAATGTTCAATAAACTGAAGTACATAAATTTATCATCACAGCGTACTCTAGATTCTTTTTTTGGGCAAGAATTTCGGTGCTCCAACAAACTGGCCTCGTGACAAGTGGGACACTGTACCAACGGTAACTACGCACCGCCGAAAACACTCACCTACCAGCAGAGAATAAGGAAAACCAGTATGAACCACCTTGTCACGAGGGCACACAGTAGAACAAAAGGTGTGCAAAATGTCGCCCAAATTCTTGTCACCAACTTGCACAACAGTTCTATGCATAAATTGTTCCCCAAAATTTAGAAAGACCTATGTCATTTATTCTGACAAGTATCGACACTGTGCGCTACCCCAAAGCTCCGTTAGGCAGAGCCAAACAGCACTGAGCAATGTGTTACCTGGGTTTTCATTTGAATATACTGATGAGAATACACTGAAGTACCCTATTATGCCAAGTTACAGATCGTTCTGTTTTATGTGTCGTGAAATCGGTAGAATAAAGAAAACAATTAGGAATCCATAGATTGGGAGATAAAAGTGAGCAGTAGAAAAATAGTTAGGGTAAAGCACCATAAAGTGGTGGAGCATGTCGCGCATTTCAAACGATCGACATAAATCGCTGGGGAACCGTTTGGAAACCGACCAGAAATTGCCGAGAAATCGCTTGAAAACAGCTGAGTGCAAGAGCGCAAAACCGATCGAAAGCCGATCGGTTTCTAGGCGACTTTGCTACAAGGATACATTCAATGTCTGTGGTTGGGGCAGAAAAATTCCATGTCCTTGTTATCTACGGAAAAAATGTGCAGAAATTGGGAGAATAAAGTCTCGATGGAGAAGTTCTGTGAATAATTAGAACATTTAAAGTAAAAATGGTTACTGAGATGTTAACACCAGGATCCAGAATGCCGAGCACAATGATCACATGATAGGGAGATTAATCAAAAAGGAACTTGATTCGAACAAGAAAGAAATTATCACGTTGAGGTGTTCGGGATATACATTAGCCAGAGTCATCTACAGAGGAATTCTGGATTTAAGAATAGGTATCGGAAAGCCCCTCAAAGAACCGTTTGTACAATTGTAGGTCAGGTTTTGTCGGTGCAATAATGAACTACTTCAGGTAACCAAGATAAGACCCATATGGAAAAGCAGAAAACGTATTCAACATTCCATACAGAAGTACTGTATTAGACAAACGAATCAAATTATACGCGTCGTAAACAGGTTCTTCCATACTGTAAAACACCTAAACTGTTATACAAACATTTTAAGATGTTGGGATGCACGTTTGTGCTAACGAACATACAAATGGAGGTGAGATAAAATATAGGTGAAGATGGATAAGAACAAAAAATGCTCGTATCCAGTTCGTAGTCGTTCAAGCACATGGGATCCGGGTATAAAAGGAACTGCCGATATTCTCTGGCTTTCCAGTGTTAAGTGTCGCGTATGCGTTAGCATTTACGTGAAAACCCACAAGGTATGCCTACATGGAACTGTGGAATTCGACTACCAAGATTCTCTTCCAGATGTGGACTTATACCGGCGAGTCTATTCCTAGAATCAGTCAGCCGTAACTGTAGTAATTTTTGCGTCATCTCCAAGCATGGAAAATGCATTTAGTCAAGGCAGAAGCTAGGGATTATATCAATGTCATCATCCAAAGGGAGATTGTTTCCAATAGGCAGATGGTGCTTTTTGTGCCTTTTTAAACGAAAGATTTTGTCCTTCTCCAGTTTATCCGTCATCGGAGGGAAGGTAATTTTTCACCGGCTTAGTGGTCTGACTGAATGTACCTATCAATGAGGAAATAAGCATCGTGTCCTTTAACTTATCGAACATAAGATCCAACAAGGATATCACAGGTGATGGAAGAAATGGTACGTTTGTACTGCGCACTTTCGTGCAAAAGGCCGTTTCGCAACAGTTAGTTGACTTTATTTATATTCTCCTAAAGATACTGACTCACCAGCTTTGGCTCTACTACACCACAGTGAAATCCAGTTGCGAAGATCTGACTGTCTTGTGGCCTTATGGTTCACGCCAATATTGGCCACAATTGTTAGTCTGAGGAACGGCGGTACCGTAGCAATGCAGTTGCATTTCCAGTATGCATTCATATGATTTCAGTGCAGATATTGACGGCACAAGTCCCTTCACGAGTTCAAGATATAAATACTACCCATTCTGCAAACCACAGGAAGTTGCTCTGCCTAGTGGTACCGCACAGTCTCCTCGGATCTTTTAAAAAGCTTTGGAAATGTCTAGCCAATATGCGCAACATCATATCACGATGAAACATGCTAGAACGATAATTAACAACTCTTTGACGTAAGCCGCTAAGTAGTTCACCGCTCCCTTCGACATCTAATCTTTTGGAATGAAAGATGAAATCTGGTAATCTCAAACAATTTACTGTCGCTATCCACCCGTTCTGTTACCAGAACAGATGCTAACAACGGTCCGTGATCCTCGTAAAAAGAGACAAACGAAGTCGTGGGTTTCAAATGCAAACTATCGGAGCTGTTAGGATGGTCTACGTTTTATGTTCCTAAAACAATTATAGAAGCAATTCAGATGGACACTCAATATTAACAATATGCCCATAAAGTTGCATGCCTGAAACACGGGCATAAGGCTAGCTTTATTACTCTTCGCCTAACACGATATCGTTGCCACCTCCACGAGAAGAACATGTTGGGTTTATGCCTAAAAGCACGGTTTTAAAAACAAAATCATTTATGTCGTAGCATTACTACGTCTTATACCGACAGTGGTAGTCAAACTAACCAGCAAAAATTAGTCGAGTGTTATTTTTTGGAGCACCCAACTTGATCGCAACCATAACCCGGACTGAACCCCATCGTACTTTACAGGAGCCTAGAAATGACTACTGAACCTTTTGGGCGTATACGTTATGGAACTCCTATAAATAAAAACAAATCTGTTTTAATGTACTAGTGTTTATGATTATACCTACGAAGATGCCAAGATCGACATATCTATGACTAATTAAATACTGAAGCTAAAATTGCCCATTTTACCGGTAAATAACCCAAATTATCAGTGTAAAACAAATTTTGATAAATAAATGCATGAAATATAACATTTTACTTAATAAATTGTGGAAAGATAAACACAAATAGGAAAATAGTGGGCCACGGCTACCGAATAAAGAACCACCAGCGAATAATGCACATACAATATGGCGGAAAGCTGTAATTTAAGACGAAATCTGACAGACTTCAATGCCTACATTCTTTCTACAATTCAAATTCTTGAAATACTTCGAGAACTGCCATTTTAAATGTGAGTTCTGCTTTTAGTAAATGACAAATTAACATCCCAACCAGGTCCCTATAATAACCGAACAGTAATATGACGATGTGCGCTATATGGTGTTGAGTGAGCTCCTTGGGTTGTTGTGCAGATGAATTTTGTCGTCAGATTAGAACGTTTTTCACTTTGTACAAAAATGAGCTACTTTTTATTCGCACGACCAGGATAGGGATAACGCATTAAGTCCAAAAGGACACACTTAACGGTTATTTGTGGGACCATTTAATTGTGTGCGCAGCCAGCAAAATAAACCTAAAATGTTCCTGATCGGGACTAATGCAAATTACCTAGGGGCATTTTGCACCTATGTCTGAACATATTGAGAATGTAGAGGCTTATATATTGACTTTTCAAATTTGGTGAAAACTCATAAACAGTTGTAATAATACAACTTCCTTAGACCGAAAATGTATTAATATACTGAAGATTGATTGTGCTGTATTGTAGCAGTCAACACAGAGACACATACAGTACATTTCAGCTTCCAGGGCTTGACAACAGTCCTCAAGATCGTCCAGCTTCTTGCAATAGTGAGCCAACCTCCGTCATCTGTGGCGTCGGCGTGACATCCGATTGTTTATTAGGTGTATTAAGTGTATTAGGTGTACAATTCAGCGAGCAGCTCCGTTCTTTTAAACGGTTCGAAATCATGACCGTTGAGGATAGACGAAAAACGAAGACTGTTGGTGTTCGACTACCGATGTCTCCATAGCATTGCTCGAGTATGGTGGGAACAGAGTATCAGCAGTGCTGAGGTTCGGCGTAAGGTGTTGGGAATCAGAGATCAGTTTCTGTATCAAGTACTGAGTCTAAACAGGTTAAGATGGTTGGGACATGTGTTACGCATGCCCACGGATAGACTTTCTCAGCGTACGCTGTTCTCTGAGGCAAGTGGTGACTGGAAGGTAGGTCGAGGTGGTCAGTCCATGATATGGCAAAAAGGTACGAAAACTTTGACCAGTGGACTTGGCCAAGTTGGACACGTCAAACTTCTGGGTTGCGGTCCACGCGGCCTGCCTACCAGATGGTTGGGGACATTAAGTGACATGGCCAGGTGTCGCAGTCAGTGGCGTGGTTGCATTCGGGCTCTTTCCTTGTCCTCTTGAGTTCCGCATGACACCTTGACTTTTTTGAATGTTTTTCACTATACTGCTATTCTTTTTGCTCTTTACTCGACGATGCTGGAAGGTAGCAACCGAAACCAGAGCAGAGAAGTACGAGGTTGATGGTTGGTTAAGCTGAACTGAACTAGTGAACTCTTTGATCCCTGGATGTTCCGACGTTAAGCAGGGTCGTTCCTTCTTTTTGGGTGACTATGGAAACTATGAGACAGTGAATTTCGGGTTAGAGATATCACATAACTTCATTCCGATTTGACTCTAGAATTGAGATGTTAGTCATTAACTCTTGTCTTATGGGGAAGAGAGGATTAAAGATGAAGGGGAGGAGAGAAATAGAAGAGTGATAGAGAGTATTCCAATCACTACTCTCACCAAATAGTCTCTCCCAGGTAGTGGTCACGAAATTTTCAAGGGTATTCACCGAATTTTCATCAGTTATCCTCCCGTTAGCTTGTTCCACTCGTTAATAGATCTCACAGCATACGAGCGGCTCCTAATCTCTGTTATTACACGGTCTTTGGCTAGCTGGAACCTGTGCCCTAGCGGTCTGTCATTCCCCCGAAGTCCGGCTGACTTACCCATCCCTTTACCGGTTTTGAAAACTTCAGTCGAGTCCCATCCTAATTTCTTTTCTAATGAGAATAGGTTTAACTTCTCTAACCGTTGCTCGTAGCCCAGTCCCCGGCAGTTTCTAAACGACCTAGTAATTCGCTGATGTGCTTGCTCAAGGATTTCTTTTATCCCACACGATGGATGGACTCCAGACCAGGGGGCAAAGTTCCACCTGAGATCTGACAACGGCCCTGTGTATTGGTAGAAAGACTTTATTTCTCCTCGAATTCACTGCTCGCCTCAGTTGGTGAAGTTTGCATGAGGCTTTCTTCACGGCATACTCACTCTGGCCACCTGGCTTAAGGTTTGCTTTAATTAACACGACCAGATCCCTAACTTTCACTGTTTGGTCAAGCATTTTCTGTTTACCTGGTGGGCTCATACAGAGATTGGACGCAGTCTTCTATCATCAATGAAACGTTGGCACTTGGTAGCGTTGAGAGGGAGATCCAATGCTGCCGACCACGCATACACTCTATCCAGCTCTCTCTGTACGATTTCCTCTGCTGCTGTTCCATGCAGTTTGACATCGTCGGCAAACTTGTGGCAATTACTCTCTGAGTCACTTGCTAGGCTGGTAATGAACAGGGAATACAGCAGAGGGCTAGGAACCGACCTTTATGGTATATCGCTATGCAAAATTCCCATGCTAGACAGAGCTCCCTCTATCCTCGCCTGAAAATGCCTTCCAGTAAATCCTCTGATGATCCATCTACCTGAATTCGTGCAGCTTACTCGCCAACAGCCTGTAATTTACGTAACCAAATGCCTTCTGGAAATGCTGATGGCAGACTTCAACCTTCTTACCTTTGTCTAGTTTCCTGATTACTTCCTCTAAGTAGTGCGTAGCGTTAGTCTAGCAAGACTTTCGGTGAATAGTTTCATACTGGTGGGATAATATCAGCCGGTGGCTGTCCCGGTGCTTAATTATGCTATTCCTAATTAATCTTTCCATGGCTTCCAGTAATAGTGACGTCAGGCTTATCGGTCGATATTTTACTCATAGCCCCCCCCCCCTGTTACTCCCTTTGTGGATTGGAGTGTCGGTGAATGAAAGCCAGTCTTATGGTACCCCATCTTCCAACGATACCTTGAATCGAAGCATCAGCGGTTCCAGCTAATAGATCAGCTAGTGGTTCCACTACTTCTGGATAAATTCCATCAGGTCCTGCTGCCTTACACGATGACAGGAGGCTTAGGTTCTCGTAACTTTGATCCCACAGATTTCGGTGTCTGCCATCTCAAGGATGTACATGGTCGGTCTAATAGGTTTTCCGGACGCTCTCCAGTCCGGTCCGTATACATCCTGAAAGAATCGTAGTAGATTTACGGTATTTTCTTGCTCCGTGCACACCCTTGGCGCATTTTTGTCCATAACTCCCCCTACTTCTCTCAGCAGAGTGGCCCTTGATTGTGCCTAATCATAGTACACTAGGGTTCACACTGACGTTAACAGAAATCCTGTTTTTGCAGCAGCTGCTGCGTTCTACTGATATTCCCAAGGCCATACTTCCAATCGCAGTGCTGTAGGAAGAATCAATACCCATTCGTGCGAGCATACCTTTTCCAGGTAGCTTGTGTATTCCTAAAAAAATCCGCGAAGGATTATTTCTTACTTTGCATTTATAGATGAGCTTTTGCCACGTGAACAGATCTGGAAAGGCTCGAAACTTGGAGGACTAATTTTACTTTATTGGTCAGTCAATCAATCAACCCGATACTTTTCGAAAAAAATCATAGCTTGTCAGCCCGATCAGTACAAATAGAGTGCACTTGGTCAGAAGTAGTCCATACTGGGATTTTGTGACTATTTCTATTAAGTGGAAGAATTCTACCACATTAGCCAGTTACTTTAAGCATGGTCCACAATATGGGAATATTAGTTTACTTCTCAGTAAAATACAATAACTTATATGGATGTTTGTATGGTCGGCCAAACATTACCAAGTTTTTTTCTTTTATAAGCCTTCGTTTGCCCTTTCTACTAAGCCTGGCTCGCTTTTCCACTACTCTTATGCCCCACACTATGTCAACAGTATAACCAAAGCAGTGTTTCCGAAGACCCATGAGAGGGAGAAGACGATCGAAAGAGAAAGTGACTCGCGTGTATTGCGATAGCATGAGAGTTTGAAGTACACGTGTAATGGTCAAATAGCCACCGCGTTTGGCAACAAGTGTTCCGTTAAACAATCATGTGTTAACCAAATAAATGAAGATGGAACTCTTTTGGATCATTTTGGGACTACTATGCCGACCGGAAATGCAATACTTCATGTAAGGATATTAGTTTATTAGTTCACATCTATTTCCATTCGAGAAGATTGCATGGCATGTGCCACCCTCACTGGTATCAAACGATGAAAAGCTTAAATATATGAAGTTTTCACTATAGAAATTTGGATAAATCTTAGACTGACTGTCTCTAGGATGACGGGAGCTTAAATGAAACATACACAAATTAGCGTGCAGCTTTTCAAACAAACAATGTTAAGTTAATTGACGCGCTCTTTACACTCTTGTAAGACAGTAGATCGCTTTCGGCGACCTCTACCACCTCTTCACTGGTTAATAACCATTTTTATGGTTAGCTACAGACCGGAAGCAGCCAGTTTTCTTTTATGGAAGATCATCTTAATACTTATAATTCCATCTCATGAGAAGCCATGCAGTTCATTGCAGTTTGGGGTCTGTCCACTCATAACAGGCAAATGCCAGTGAATTCCTTCCGTATTCATTCTAAAAGTAACGGTCAAATCGAAAAATTTGGTTCCATTTTGGAGACCACCGAGGTTTCGGTTGATGCAAGTATGAGATGGCATCCGCTCGCCGTTGTGTTACCTGAAATGTAGTGAAATTTATTAAGTACCGTTTAACCATTTGTGGAGATTTTCAGCCGTTTCACAGTGGCTTTTTCAAAAGTAGCATCCATGCTGGCAGCTGACCGGCTTGTATATGCATAATAACGGGATAATATTCAACAAAAAACTACTAAGTGTTTCTGTTCGTGTACTCGCACATGTGAATAAGTGGACGTTTGTTCTGGAATTCCATATTCTGAATCCAAATAAAGAAAAACCGGATTTGTAAATCAATTTGCTTACATGTCGGAGAACAGTTATTGTTTAGTTTCCGTTGTAATTTTGTACGAAAAATAACTATACACGGAGCTTATTTCAATTTGGTGTTGTTGTGCTCATTTCTGTCCATGAGTTTTATGCAATAGTTGGCGGGACGGGCTCACTGGTTGTATAAAAGAGATTTGGCCATCTCGGAATGTGTCTTTTACCGGTCTCGAAGTGATTTACCATCGAAATCCCTTGAGTGGAATGCACAGAGAAGTCTCGAGTCGTTATACAGATGCATTAGTTTACTCAATACATTGTGGCACCAAAACAGTACCAACGAGAGCAAAACACGATAGGCGAACCAAGCGCGGTGCTAAGGAAAAAGCAAACCCAATGCGTACAGTCGATGGAAAACCGAGAGTATATCAGAGGCTAGGTTGACGGAAACCTCTTTAAAATCAGCTCGGTAAAACATAGGCAACGTAAAGCAAAATAGTGCAGTCAAAATCAGGCGCCCAAGAAAGTCCTAGAGAAAAGAAATCCGAAAAGCTGTCTAAAAAGTGTTCATTTTCTCGGATTAAGGGAGGTCACTACAACGGATTTCGCATAAAATGGTTGAGAAATGCGTGAACCTACTTATCGGCGGATAACATCTCGCAAACTGTTTCGGCGGTGTATTTTCCTCGGAAGATTAGTTCGTGGACCTTTTATTGCACAAAAATTACAACAGAAGTCCCAACGGAACTTTACTTGATCATTTTGGTGGACAGTTCCAGTGCCATCACAGGATAGAAGCATATGATCCCCACTGTCTTTTTATTCGCGAAGCTTCGTCTCATAAAGCTAATCCTTAAAAGACTGGTAGATTGTTTCATTGCCGGTATGTACAAGTATTGCTGCCGGTCTTCTAGTAGTTTTCACCGACAATGTGGCGTGATTTCTTGCCAAAACAGTTGAATTTTACGCCAACAGCGTTTAGCATGCATGCATGGGTTTGTCATCGGATACCCATTCATTACTAATAACGTAGATGTCTTGGTTTCCACTGTTCATTTTTACCACAGTATAAATCGGAATGCTTGAAAATATCTAGAAAAGAAGTAGAAAATTTTGATTGGCATCAACGTTACTGAAAAGAACATTGAAGAAGATGAGCCCTAAGTAATACTTTTATTTTACATAATATTAGATTCACTATGCAGTGTGAACGTTCAAACCATAGGAGCGCTGTGCAACTGTTTCATCCTTGTTAGGCGTTAACAACAGTGCACATCCAACAACCCACAACAGAGGCTCGAACCCGGGGTGAACGACCATCAGCGGATCACCTTAACCAAAAGGCTATCCGGGCTACTTCTCAACAGTTAATTGAACTTATACACTAAATGATGCAGCGTTCTTTTATTTTAAACGTTTTGCGGTTGCCTTAGGAACAGAATAATAGATAAGACGAAACATCGAATTTCAGTGTGTACAAGAAGCGAGATACAAAGTCCATTATCTACACTGAGAGAAGCCCATTTACATCCAGTACAACTCAGCGGACAGTTGATAGTAGGTGGGGACAGGTTTTCGACAAAACAAATACTGGGAAATTAGGAATGCACGGGAGAATCAAAATTGTTTTTCACGTGATAAAACCGAAAAAATCATTGTGCGGTTAAGATTATCTGCCGCAATGCACCGTGTACAAACAAACAGTCTACGAATTGAAAAGATACTGCCTGGTGATAAACTGAAAATGACCAAATTGGTGAAGGAAGGTTCGATATAACCTTCTTGTTGTACAGTTTTGTATGGTTGTTTTTTAATCCATGAGGCTGACAAAATGGGTTCAGAAAATGTTTTAAATAATGACGACAAAATCTTTGTTATCCGTTTGACTATGCATTTGATTACGAAAAAAAGACTGAAGCGAAAGGCCGCTCAAACGGTCCAGAGAATAGAGCCATGAAAAATCACTAGTTATATATATTAAGGAATAGACATTTATAGACATTTCACCCTATCCAAAACGAGAATCTCCTATCCTAACTTAGGAAGTCAATAACTCCCGAACTAATTATACGTTCTCCGGACTCTAAAACTGACTGAAATTCGAGAAGCAACAGACAATCCTAAGAAATGACTATAAAGATGGATAGGTAGTACATCATTCGAACAAACTATGGCTAATTATAAAATAAATTGGCAAAATTCGGCCGCTTTCCAAGTCCGTATTCGATCAAACGCCGGAACATATGGTGAAACTCATTTGGTAGCGGAGACTGAAGTTGACCTAAGTGGTCAATAACAGTGCTAATTTGATTTTTTTAAAAGAAGGAAACCTTTGGAAGCTGATAAATTCGTTGGCAGGAAGATAAACTTACGCACAAAGCCAAGACAAATTCAATACAAATAACAAACGGGGAAATTTCTTGTTATGTCTTTATTCGATGCAGTATGATTGGTCGTAGTAGTTGTCAACATATCAACATGTTTTAGTCCAGACTAAAAGTATATGGCAAAATCCTCCGACTTATGTCACATAAAAGTGGTCTCATATAGATTCCCGAAGGGACATTTTTGGGATCAGATGTTCTATTATTGTGCTGAACGGGCGGATAGGCTCTAGTATTTCACAATAAATTAAATTTATGTTTCTATGTTTTGGACTTTTTTAGTCTGATGTCGTGACAAAAAGAAACTTAAACTGCAGAATAAAATCGATTACTCAAGAACATTTTGGGCCTAAAAACCAGTGTCTGTGCTGACGTAGTGATATAAATTGGAGTAATTTGATGAATTCTTTAAGTCTGATCTATGATATGGTAGTATACTTTGCCACTTTTGTAACATCCTGTAGATCATTGGAATATTCGGCATCGGGATATAAGTGGACCGACCGTGCGGTCCTCACGTGGCACGTAATTTTTGAGGATGTTCATAAATCATTTTCTTCTCTCAAACGGAGATAGACGAAAGCTATTAAACTAACATCTTATGATGAAGTAAATTGTCGTATTGCTTACTGAAATTTAAAAGTAAAGAATATAATTTAGATTGGAAAACTAGTGTACAATTTTCACGTCCAAAAGTGAACTACTGTGAGCCGGAATTATACCGGCGACATTCTGCTTACAAGGTAGGTGCTCCACCAGTTGGGTTATCTCGACACTACCAGTCTGGTGTGAATAACGCAAGTGAGTATCCAGTGATGAGCAGAAAAATGTAAGCCACTGCCTTTGCGGGATGGTCAAAACCAAACCCGAATATCCTTGGGGTGTTTCAAACGGGACTCATTTTGGACCTTTTTAGGATTATTTTGCTGACGGGGCATTTTTGTAATATTGTGGCTTCAAAGCTTGGAAACTAGAATTTCCGTATGCGATTTTTAGATGCAAACTACTCATTTCGATGTGAATTTTATAAGTCTATGCAGTATCTGCATCTTTGTTGGTAATGCGATTGCTGAAACGTTTTATTACCTGTTTACAATTGCAATGAGTTCCTAAAGACAAAAATGATGAAGCAGTACAATGCTTATCGACAGTTACATGCTGGACAGTAGTTAGCTAGTGCACAAAGAGTGTAAAGTTCAAAATCCAACGAAAAGGATAAGTGGGCAATGGAAGCATTATTAATGTACAAATAAAATTCTGCGGTTCTGTTAGTTGCTGTAAGTATAGGAATTCCATGGAATCATCGAACACAGAAAGGTTGTTTATGGTTAATCAGAAGAATTATTGGCTTTAGTTTTTGGACAAGTTTTGTCGCATTTTGGTATTATTAAAACTGCTATTTGGTGGAAAATTGGGAGAGGGCCATTTCTGTGACCCTCTGTGCTGAAAATGAGGTACACTGAAAGTAGGGAAAAACTGAGATGAGTGGGTTACCATGTTTTGGTATTTAGGAGGCGGATAATGATCTCTGACAAAAAAAACCGGACTCAAGTGCTAGGTTATTTCCACCTGGAATCATGTGTAACCCTTATAGCGGTGCTAAGGGATTTTGATGGAATCATCCATAGAATATCCAGGTTATGATCGGCCGGAGTTCAGGCACACCCGGACTGGATGTGCTGCTTGGGTGTGCAATACTAACGGCACATGTGCTCTCAAAAATGTCAATCTTGAAAATGTTTTTTTCACAGTTTATTTATTTATTTTTAACGGTCACCGTTCCGAAAGACAGTACGTGTTGCTAATCAATAAAATCGGATATAAGCAAGTGCTTGGAAACGTAACCCTTTCACCATCCTCTAACACTTACTATGTGATGTAAAGTGCTATGAGCGCATCAGTTGATCGCTTCACATGTTCGCCACTAAGGATAATCAATCAACGACACTTGTTTACCACCACGCCCTGAATGCGTTCAATTCAGTTCTGTTTGGATTAGACTTTGTGTGGTTAGGGCCAGGTAGTGCAGTTGGGGCCTTCCCCTAGTTCCCAACACAGCTTGAAATTTTTTTTCTTAAATACAGCAATTTTGTGCAGTGTCATTTATAGCGGAGAGAGATGGGGAAGCAGTAAGTTTATTGTCTCTGGTCCTAATTCTATCCAACATATTTCGGGTACACTGCCTCTCTGAAGCTCGTCTACTGCTTTATTCACTTTCGCGCCCCTTACAACCTCTTCCAGGAGCTTATTTCAAAGAGCTATGACTCTATTTGGGAAGTAATTTGCCCTTAGTTAGAGCCTTGAGCGCTCTCTTTTCTGTCTCATCCCAGTGGCTGGCATTGTACTGTTTGTAGGCAGTCTTTAACCTTCTGCTAGTACAGTGTCCAGGCTTGCCCGCAATACTCCAGGACAATCTGTACTCGGAGCATATTGTAGAACCTTCTACTCTCTCCAAAATAGAGAGCTGTGTTCCTGACCAATATCATTACTGGAAAACACATATTTTTATTGTCTTGCCATTTTCTAGAGATATCTTTAAATCGCCCATTTGTCCTATATGCACAAATGGTATGAAATAATATTTCAGTGTGACACTTCATTTACATTCTAATGAAATTTAGCTGTCTTAAGTCTCGATTCGATATACGCCTGTAGCAATAAGTTTTAAATATTTTATGAATTATGTATGCTTGATAACAATAGTGATAATAGAATAAATGTTCGATAATGGTTAATTTTACGACTTCTGCAGTGCAGAGAAAATACGAAGTTATTTTTGTGCAAACTTGGAACTTTTCGAATAGTTGCAGATAACACAAGTGAAGCGTTGGTAATTATCGAATGGATTTCACGGATGCAATTGACTTAATGGATAAAAGTAAGCCAATCTTCATTGACTAATCACTCTCATATCGTTACAGATTTAATCGGTGTGCTTTAAAATATCTAACAATATGCGCATGATTCCTTTTCGTCTTGTCTCAACGAATGTTTTTGTTTTAAAAGCAAACCTTGGTAAAATGTAGCGAAAAATAATTTGGAACATAGACACGTTTTCCAAAAGTCCATTGCAACTAGACCTCTCGATTTGTGGACATGAATTTAGCAACAAGCCTTGTCTTGATAAATCCACCTTTTAGCTATTAATGTTCCCGAATAGTTTATGAATTTTTGCGAGTAACATTTATAAAGTCAGATAAGTCATTTTTTCAGTATTGTGTTATCGACTGACTGATTGGACAAAGGAAAATTCTTTCCAGTGGTTTTTAAAATCCAGTACATAAATGGATTATTGTGCTGTGGGTTTACTCTCATTTAATGAGTTTTGTCCGTCTCTCTTATCACTAGTGAGTATATCAAGGAGTCTTATCCTTTTTATTAACTGGTTTACGGCCTAGTACAGGGCAGTGGTAATGAACTGAACAGGCTCTCTTGAGAACAGCGATATGGGCTTCAAAGCCGAATTGGAACCGCCTCAGCTATCATCCGGTGTTGGTTATCATTCACTTTTGGCTCTTCCTGAGGGATCTTGTGGGTTACTTTTGAAGATATTCTTTCGTTTACCTAATTTACTGAACTAACGGGAGCTTAGCGATGGGTAAAATTGATCTTTATGGTCTCTTAGCTAAACCACTCAGTTCCTTTTCTTTTTTTGTTGACTTTGAGAAAGCCGGCTCGTCGTTTGATATAAATAACTTGATTGACATAAACAAGCAGAACATGCAAGTATGGATGCTGGTAAGACGGTCAGCATACTTCCGAAGTGTACGGAGATCGTTGATGAATTAGTGAATTAATCTAGTTCTATACATCGGGCGAAAGAGACGCAGGTTGAGTTACTACTGAAAGGTAATGGTGTGTTTAGCTCCTTTATTTTCTTGCTGGATATAGAAGGCTTTCAGCAATCTTTTCTGCGTAAACCCTGTTGAGTAACCAAACCCTAAAGACAGGCTTTTTTTTACCAGACCTAAAGTCTTAGGGATTCCGTTCTCAGAAAAAAGTGCACGTACCATAGGGGGTCAGACAATATAACATTTTGTTCCGTTAAAAACTTAATAAAGCGACTGTTGTATTCCAGTTAAGAATCATTAGTTCATTGTTCCTGCCAATCGTGCCAATCAGATGTATTAGTTATGTTTTCCTCTCACTGGAAACATCTACAACTAGCATTACTTAAATGTAAACAGGTGATAAACTGATTATTGGTTTGAATTGCAAAACCTGATCTCCCGATTCTGGAAGTTATTTCAATTTCTCCCTTTTCCCGAGACCTTCACATGAATGCCCTAGCCAGTTCATCTGATTTGAGCAAATCTTAGTATTCAAAGTTTTAAACATAGGCTACAAACGGTCTGCTGTTGGTGACAAATCCTTGGCTTCGTTTAACGGGGTGAAACCAGGTTCTGCGACATACACTCAGCACCAGAAATATTCAATTAGATTTAGTATAAACGCAGTTTGATAGGGATGTGTAAAAAGCACCACAGACCAATTACAAAATAGACAAGGTTAATTTGAACGATGACGTTATGTGATGTAGGCTGCTGTACTGGAAACTTGGTCAGTTCAGATTGGGAAGAATGTTGGCACTAGTTCATTTAACTCCCTCATCTGACAAAACAGCTCTAGTACTTCGAAAATCAAAGTCTGTCTACGGGGCAGCGGAATAAAACGGAGTACGGTGAAACTAAGTATTGCCAAATGAGAGCCCATGTGTACCGCCATTTGACAAAGTAGCATCCTCATAATAGCCGAGTGTTGGTACGGACCTTTTGACGTAGGCTGAAATCGCTTGCTCTAAGAATTCTGTCTCCGCAATCTTCCATCTTAGAGATAGAGGGACAGTATGTTGTATGGGCCTCATCAACTCTTATTTTGGAAACACCATTTATTTGTATCTGGTTTGGCGGGCCTGTTAAACAATCAATCTGCAATCAATGACTGCCTCAATAAGAGGACTCTTTAAGGCACATGTGAGAGACACGTAGCAAATAAAGATCAAAGATTTGCATATTGCCACATGAGGGTACGAAAAACCCCCAGACGGAGTTTCAATTTTGCTTGGCACCTCAAATTCCCGTTTACAGTAAAAAGATTCATTCTTTCACAATGGTTAACCGGGATTTTCACTCGTAGGACGCAACTTCAGCTACTACTTTCCGGCCAGGTAATGAAAATTTACTTCAAATAATTATCTCGTATGTGAGATTCGGTCAGTGTGACGGTTGACTCTGGGATCAACCACTTACCCACATTATTATGAACGGTGCATTGGTGCACTGGAATCCAACTACTTCGTTAAAAACAAATTTCGGGTCGGGCTTGAAACCGGTAGATGTTTGGGAACTAGCAGTGTTAGTTCTACGCTTTGGAAACCTTTAGTGAGATGTGTCGCTTCGGGAGTGAATCGGTTCAACAGGAGAAGAGTTGAGTCAGACGGATGATCGTTGTTCCCTAGACAGTTTTATCTAAATAATAACGATCCGATATCAAATAAATTGTTTTTCCACACAGACACACAAAAAGGTCATTTAGATTTTGATGATAAGCTCAATCCGTAGAGAAAGCCTGAGGTCTGTTTTGCCAACAGAGCCAACGAATTGTGTGGAGGTCAGGATAGTTCTCACTTACACTTCAAAACGATCACTAGGCGACTCATACAGGATAATCGGATTTTGTTGACATCTTTCCGTCTAGTTTCCTGCAACTTTGCTAAAAATAACACAACACGAAAAGTAGTGCCGCAGTGGTAGGTAGGGCCTTCGGTAGTTTCAGAAAGCTATTTAATTACACATGTAAGAGTCAGTGGATTACATTCGTTCAGGGCATGCATTTGTCCAGGAATGAACTTTCTCCACGAGCGTTTAATCCTGAGGAAGGAAATGGATGAAAGTAGAAACAGAGTAGTGAGTTAATGACTCGAAAGGAGGATGTTAGAGTCCGACCCATTGGAACTGGCTATGCATAGGATTCTGATCCACAGACTTAACTGTTCTGTCTGACAGTAGGAAGTGGTACAGTATGATGTTTTTCGGCTGATTCTAGCCTTCTCATAGCTATCAGGCTTTGTAATCGTGTTAAAACACATTAGAACTGCCGGAGCCTGCCAAAAATTACCATCTTTCTACCACGATAGGGTAATTGTGACCACGGAACAAGTGTAATTTGTGAGTAGAACTGAACTCCGATTATCTTCCATACACAAATGATGGAGCTAAAAGAACAGATTATTTGGGCGTCTGAGCGCCCATTACCTGGTTATTTTCTTTAAAATCATCAAACGAACATATGACTTTTAAGGATTAAGTAGAACGATTAAATATCCTTGGGAAATTCTTCCATATTCTCATTATTCAACAGCACTGAATTCTCGCCTGGAAAGTTTACACAAAGTGGATGTTCTATCAAAAGAAATCAATTCAATTCGCTATTCAAACCCAGTTGAACCACCTCGATTATCAGCTTGCTCGAACGTGGGCACATTTGACGAGCTTAGAAGAGAATACTACCCAATCACATTGGGCGAGAGTGTTAAGGTAAGTATTTGCAATCATCCATTGATACAAAAGATGGTTCATATTTATGCGTACATGCAGCTCCTCCCTGAGAACAAGTGTGTATAACAAACGGATTAATGAAAAATAAGCTGTAGAAACATGATTTTTTGTGTACACGTTTTTAGTCACTTGATTTGCGAATTATTGATCGATATCAGTGCGTGAACAGTGAAATGATCTATATAATTCTCACCGCGGCCATCTTATCGCAAGACCAAAATAATATGGATTTCTTCTACTTTTCTATCGCCCGACAAATTTCAAGTAGCTGTGTTCTGGTTTCGATTGCTACCTTCCACCATCGTCCAGCAAAGGATGAAAAGAACAGAAGCATAGTGAAAAAGATCCAAAAAGTCGAAGTACCAAGCGGAAATCAAGGCGACAAGGAAAGGGTCCGAATGCAACTACAACATTGGTCAACACACCTAGCCACGTCATTCAATGTCTCCAGCCATTTAGTGGGCGGATCACGTGAATTCCAACCTGGAAGTCTAACACGTCCTACTCGGCCAAGTCCACTGGTCAAAGTTTTCGTACCTTTTTGCCATATCATGGACTGACCACCTCGACCTACCTTCCAGTCACCACTTGCCTCAGAGAACAGCGTACGCTGAGAAAGTCTATCCGTGGGCATGCGTAACACATGTCCCAACCACCTTAACCTGTTTAGATTCAGTACTTGATACAGAGACTGACCTCTGATTCCCAACACCATACTCCGAACCTCAGCATTGCTGATACGCTGTTCCCACCGTACTCGAGCAATGCTATGGAGACATCGGTGGTCGAACACCAACAGTCTTCGTTTATCGTCTACCCTCAACGGCCATGTTTTTGAACCGTTTAAAAAAACGGAGCTGCTCGTGGCACTGTACACTCTACCCTTAATAGACAATCGGATGTCACGCCGAGGCCACAGATGACGGAGGTTGCAAAAGACAAACGCGCCCTCTGTATACGCGATAACACTTCATCCGATATCTGTCCATCTGGAGAGATGTAACTGCCCAGGTAACAAAATTTATCCACTTCAGCTAGAGTTTTCCCAGCCAAGAAGAGGTTTGATGTTGAGCCAACCCAGTTCTGCAGCAGCATTCTACACTTTGAAGATGGAAGACGCATCCAAAACATTCATACACTGTTGTTAACGTTCTCTAAAAGAGCTTGTAACTTACCAGATCTTCACTCAGAAGAACAACATCGTCCACGTATTCCAAGTCAGTCAGTTTACTGCTTCAGCGAAGATCGACGTCGCTATTCTCATACGGGGACAGGGCTATCTCAAGAATCAATTCAATCACGAAATTGAAGAGGAAGGGTGAAAGGGGGCAACCCAACTATTGATAAATGCATTTCTGGTAGAGAAAACAATGAACTGAGGAGAATGGAATAACTGTTTGCCGAAGTGTTACATACTACTGATGAGTAAATGCATCATCGACAGGGTTCGCGGATTTCTGACAGAATCAAAGTGCGATGAACTGAGCAGAAGTTGTTGACGGGGATATATATACGAGCTCAATGGGGAAGAACACTTTACAATGTCGATTGAGTACAGTTTATGCAAACGTGTTGTTCAACTGTTCTGTATTGATTTTAGCAATGTTTCCAAGCTCTGTTTCAAATTGAACGAACTATCATCTAGTAGGTCTTCTGGATTTTATACATTTTAGGCTGATTGCACCTTGAAAGGAATCGATCTATTGATGATCAAGGGGATTTCTGTAGTTGAGAAATGTTTTCTACAAGATTTCTTGCTGTCCCTCATACTCTTACATATTTACAGCCCCCTACTAGAGGTGAGTAGTTATGACAAACAGTGTGACTGTACAGGATGGTTGTCCCGTAAATGAGTGACTCAGAAATCAACGAACTCCAAGTCTTAAGGCAGAAAACACAAACTCGCTTTACTGCGAGTACTGCAAGACAAATCACCAAACAACAATAATAACGTACCTCAAATTGTGGGCAAACCAACCACAGAATCAAGACAGTCACAAGTGGCTCCAAAACTCTCAAGTAACAATGGACAGGCAAGAGGAAGAAACGGCGATAACGGAGCAAGCCAAGTGATTCACAAAGAGTTAGTATTTATTGGAGGCACTTTGATCAATCAACGATCAGAAGACAAGTATTTGCCCAAAGCACGCACACACATACAAACGTGGTGAAGAACAAATGGAATAGCATGGCTGTGAGAAAGTGGCATGATCATAACGGGATGGCCAAGCGTAATCATTCACAGGGATAAGGTAGATGGAGAGAGGAAGGTAATTACGTCCAAATATTTGGGTCTTGCCAAGTAGCCCAGGCAATAATGACCGAATAACAGAACGAGTCATGGATAACAGTGGGTCACTCTAAGACCAGCGAGAAAGGTTATGCAACCGATGAAATATGTTCTGAATCAGAGTTCAGTACGAACAGATAAGATCAACCGTTAGACAACTAAGGTCAGTCGACACTTGTCACAGAAACAAGGCTGAAAATTGCTTGATGTAATCGGACTGAACAAACAAATGATCACACGGGAGAATAAGCGAAGAGGTGATGGTCGGAGTAAAAGCTGGTGGTTAAAGTGCACGGAAAGCAAACAGATTGTTTGGCAAAATCAAGACAAAATTATGATAAAAAGCAAGGGGTCTGGACGAATCCATTTTAGCGGAGCTTCTCGATCCGGCGAAATAAATTCCCATGTTCGATTCCAAGGAGTCTTTACAGTGGCCGGGTCATGAAATAACCAATGGTTATAGAGACCAAAGTCAGTGAATAAAGTCCACTAGAGCCATAAAATTTATGACTGACGAAAATAAGGTGCATTGTAATCATCCAGTACGGCACAGTTCTTCCAACCACTAACCTCGTACTTCTGTGCCCTGATTTTGATTACCAGCAGTCGGCATCATTGAACCGGAGGGAAAATAAATGTATGCATTAGGAGAAAATCAACAGGAAAAGAAAGCCAGAGAGGAAGAGGAGCGCTACTGACCACGGCACCTAGCCATGCCACTAAATGTCTCCATCCATCCTGTGACCGGGTCTTGTGGATCTCAACCATAAGGCCCATTACGTCCTCAACCGAGCCTAGCATTATCGGTTTTCATGCCATCGAAAATCATCCTTGTTCTTCTATTCTATCTACTCTTCTCTATTTTAAAGTCTACAATATTTCTTCGGGATCTGACTGATGAGATTTCCCGCCAAATGAAGCTGCAAATATCTTTGATGAAAACAATTTCATAAAACTCAACGGATAGTGTACAGAAAAAGTGAAAATAGTAAGCAGGTATTCCGGAAATCGGGCATTCTAGCATCTTTATAATTCAGACCTCAGAGATAGTCTCAAGCACAAGCGGGGGAAACCTACAGAAGTGTGGTTTTGCTATCAGCTGTTGATCTCGAAATTTTGTATTCAGATCACGAATACTTCATCGCCGCCAGAAGTGATATCATCAGGGAGCAGGTGATGGAAAGCTCGCAACCCAAAAGTCCAGCTCTCTGCGATAAACAGCTTATGGAAACGAGCAGCTTGAGCTACGAATACTACCAATATTTATAACCATTGAGAATATGATACTTACAGAGAAAAATCGACCGCTATCGACAGCCTTTTCGTTATTCCGCTACGATTTTCTTTCCACCTAGCCACTTGATTCCTATATAGGCAATTGGGCTGGGGTTGGTTGACTTAGTATGTACCACTAGAAGACCCACGGTCAATAGACGTTATTAGTCGAAATACTCACTGCAATTGATGAGAGTTGATAAATGAACAGAAAAAATTACAACAGTGTCTCCAGGTCTCTGAGTCACATACAAATCAAACCATATGCATGGAACTGTTTGTAATGCGATAGCGCGAATGGCGAGCAGATGAGTATACTACGGGATGCGCGGTGACAACCTATCAGCTTCACGACCTGTAGGTGTTCTCTGGAATATAAGTAATCTTTAGTATCCCATGTTTTCATATGGTATGGATTTCTGACTGATATACTCATCCGTATAGATGATATCAAACATACTGGATTCATTTGACTCATCTTGGTAAGAAAAATAGAAGTTGCCATAATCGCGTCCGACATCTGACAACAAGATTCGAGACTCATCAAGTTGACTGCCTGTGGCAGTGTATGCTGTGGAAGCTTTATAACACAACTGAGTTCTTACGACTCATTTCTTCATCAACTCCATATTCGCAATTTTGTGAGTCTTTCCGCATCACCACTACACTGGGTTTCGTCAGATGAGGCCAAAAAATCAGGACTTCTGACGTTCGAAGTTTAATACTGGGAAGGAACCTACCTAAAAATATAAGGAAAGTGACAGGGCAATACTAGTAGTACGTCACATCTAAGCCACATTTTTAAAACGTTGCAGGGATAAGAGTGCTTCAGTCTGTGGCTGTCTATAATGACAAAATGGTCTGTTCGTATCATCCCCCAAACGAATACAGCTTCATTTGCAATTATTTCGCCCGCTTGCGGAACGCATCACCTTTTCGCCGCCGGCTTTTGGACCGGTACGACGACCAGGAAGTGAGTTCGCTCCTTGGCAGTGTACCTTGGCCGAGGAGGCTCCCCCACTGGCCAGTACCGTTTATCGCGAAAATGTGGATCGCGCGGATTTCGAAAGCACCATAGACGAAACCGGACAGCTACACCTAACTACAGGAACTGAATCAACGCGACGCTACTTTCCACTGGATGATCCACCCAAGGCTTTGAATTATTTAAAGGCCAGTGTGAGGGCATTAAATGATTTGAAACTCCGTCAAGATCAGGAAAGTATAGCTGATCAGATTGAACATGCCGCTTTTGCGAATATGAGCCGTACAAGCCCTGGTACGTCGATAGAAAACGAGCTGCCCATGAACGGTAAGCTGACTAAACTCCTAAGTAGACATGGAGCGCTATTTTTCTGCCACGTAACTTTCGGATACTTTGCAAAATGAAGTTCGCAGTTTGGCACCGTGCAGTCTTTTGGCGCTAATCGACGGGTACTAATCTGAAGGTGTCCGTCCTAAAAGAATGACTGTTTGACTAAGAAATCTATAGAAAGCTTTCGCTTTTAATCGGCAGCAACTTCGATTATTTACAATGATCGTTGCTTGAGCAGACGGATTTCATATGCTCTTGATCGCTCTGTTTTGGACTTCGAATTGTGGTTGTTTCATCGTCGGTCGATGTGACAAAATCCGTGTGCCTTAGCAATGTAATTATTAGGCCTCGATTCAAATCCCTTGGTTTAGTGCACTTCCGCAAGTTAGGGGGCTCCCCGTAAGCCTCTGTGAAAAGCAAGAAAATAAATGACTGGTAGTTAGTTGAAATTTAATCAACACCGACAGCCGACCTACTGGTTGTAAAAAACACTAGGATTTCTCAAAAAATGATATCGTTTCGGGCTATGATAACCATTCATATATTTGAGGTTGCTCAGGTGCATAATAAATGGTTGCGTACGATCATATGATTGGAAGACAAAGCTATCCTATAAATCCTAGAGTCAGAGTGAAGTAAGCCATTTTGTCCTACCGTTGGACACTTACCTTGTTGGCCGAACCGTCACTGCTTTCGTATGCCAACACTGATTTGAAGTGTGTCGTATTATATAATATTTAGAGCAAATGACATATGACATTGTAATTTTGGCTAGTCATTTGTAAAGCTTTGAATGTAGTCCTCAGAGCTTAGCAAGTTTAGAATAGACGGTTTTCATATTTTATTTTGTTCAAGTATGCATATTCATTGAGCCGAGGAAAAAAGAACTGGTTCTACGGTGACACCAATCACTTCCTTAGTCACTCATCATCAATCAACTCTACTCTTGTTTGTTAAAGATTTCGTCTATTACTCCACTATGTACGAATGTTCTAACAGTTCTAATTGCCACTCCGTCTGTTCGTCACCATCGAAACTGACACCATTAGACAACCTGGTATCCTCTTCCTTTCCACCGCATGTAGCTCTATGCCAAGAAACCGGTTATGTGAATTACAGCACCTTACACTTAAAAAGTTAGTCAAATTTCTCGGGAAACGCTATGCACACAGCCTGATGTCTGATTTCAAGTCATGCCAGGCAAAAAAGGCATTTATGCACCCGACGTGGCATGGATTTTCAGCACATATTTAATCTACAGAGGAATTCTCAAGAAAAGAGTGCAAGGGGTTTGTGGAAGGAGCAGAAGAATGCGTGGGATCAAAATGAAACGGTACATACAATTTAGTTAATGACGAAGGTGAATAACGAGATCGTTGACTATTGGGTGGCGGTCTGCAAGTAAGCGGACAAGATAAGGAATGAGAATATTCCGATATGTAGACTTGCTTGAGAAAGGTATTTTGAATTTTGAGCGAGTGGTTGAGAAAGAGATGTATTTAGAGAGTTATGAGTGAAGGCAGTGACTTGTGTCGGAAAGTAACCTATTTGTCACTTTGTCAGAAGTATAACAATGCTTACTAATGAAAGAGTCCGCTAGAACATCTCTATTAACGCTGTTACAACGGGAGGGATATTTCAGAAATTATGGCGATAAGATAAAATTTCTTTCCAGTTAAACTGGGTAAAATAATTAAATAGCAGTAAAACCAAAGAGAGAGAATGCAAGAATCACAAACTGAGGTACAAGATTGTAATGTACTCTAAGTTTTCGTAGTCTGAATGATGGAAGAGGAAGCTTTCTGATTTTAAGAAGACTGTTTCAACATGACTAGTCTAGCAAAGATTGTGGGTTAGAGTAGCTCCTAGGCAACTGACGGAAGAAGCGTTAGGGCTATATTGGTTGTCAACAGAGAGATATGGATTGTTATTAAAAACACTTTGGTAGCGTGACCCAAAGTAAAGATTGAACTGCACGCGGAAAAATCTTAGGACTTTAAGGGAAAGGGGATGGGACTGTCTTGAGGAAAATTCAATCTTTCTTTTCCGTTATAGGGACATCCAAGTGAAAATTCATCCTCATATTTTCAGTCAATAAGATAAGTTAAAATAGGCAGTTTGCTAATATAAAGCGAGAAAAGAAATAAGGACTGAATGCCACCCTGAAAAACAACAGAGTTAACTTAAAGAGAAGACAAGTGTCGGCAACCACAAGAAGCAAACTGTGTGCGATTAGAAAAATAACCACAAAAGGTGATCAGAGTACGACTGTCAACCTCATTATCGCGTAGAATATTCAGAAGAGTACCGCGAGAAAGGGAACCAAATGCATTCGCATATTCAAAAAAAATTAGCTTGACAGTACAGCCACCGTGATCAGGAGTAGAAGCAATAGAATTTCCAATGTAGTCAATGGCATCAAGGATTGACAGAGAGGATTTGTGGACAAATTTGTCGGGTTGAGAGAACTATGCGGTGCAGGAGTAAATCCACAAATACTTTCAGCAGGGCAGACGTGCAGGCCATCGGATGATATTTGTTGGATCCTTTCTTGGGTACAGGTGTGATGCGTACAGATCGCCAGCAATGGGGAATCACTCCTGAATAAGTACAACGATTAAGTAAGTCAGTTAAACGGGATGTCAGTTCGAAACAATAAGCTTTTGGTAACATTGGTAGTTGAAAGTCTGGTCATCAGACCTATGGCTTTTGATATGTTGTAGAACTTTAAGGACACAACTAGATGTAATGGGGTTGGGTTCATGAAATTCAGCATATGGAGGAGTAAGTGTGGATACGTCGGAGTTAAGGGTAAACCGGTGATTCGAATCTTCGACGTTTAGCCTCAGCTTAGATTTGGCACAGCACAAATATTTCAGGGCTTCCCACATCTGACTGCAGTTCTTGTTACCCGGCTTTGCGTCTATACGCAGAATGTTGAGATTTCGTACTTTAATCTTGATAAAAGTGAATGACGTTTCCACAAATCGACACCGACCGGCTTTGCACGCGCTTTCCTTAGCCCTGCGGAGCCTCTTCAAGCGAGCAGGGAGAACCTATCGAGCCGAGCATGATAGGTTTCTATAGGGCAAAACAAATCGTAACAAAAGCCAAGTTAGTCAGTTAAGTGTTCACTTTATGAAGGTGCATCGCGTAAATGAAAAATATTAAAATCAGTGGAGCCATATTTCCCCCAAAACGGAACGAACGTTTGAAGATTGTATTGACGATATCGGCACTTTCGAAACAGTACGAAGTCTTGGAGCAGCTCTCCAGCCAGTGCGATGTTTTCTTGACTGCCCACGTAATTTCCGAAACAGATGTTTTACACGATTTCTGAGTGCATTCGAAAGTGCTTGAAACTCTTTGTCAGGCAAGGGGATTCGTAGCGAATTCAAAAAGAAGCCATTGTAAGATAACAGCTGGTCTTTAAAATTAGTTCAAATTCGTGATCAGAAAAGATTATTCCTTGGTAAATGACGAACGATAGAAAAGAAGTAGTTAAAGCTCAGCCAGTATTTAAAGACTACGTCAAATAATTTGATTAGAATATCCAGGGTGCATTTTTAACAGCCTATGCATGGTGATTACCACAAGTCGTGATGTTACATGAAAGAGTGAGTGTCATTTAAAAGATCTTCACAACATACTATAAATGCCAATACCTATGGGCAGTTATCTTCCATATTACATAATCACATGTGTCAAAAGTGGGTCACTATCAGAACGGGGGCTGACGAAATTCCCAAGTGTTCATCGTGTTGGCTACTCTCCATTTGATTTTCTTGCTTGGTGAAAACTCAGTCAATGGAGGAGTAGCAAAGTCGTACTTTTTTATTACGTTTTCCGTCTCGGTTTAATTTTCACTACTGTTCGCTGAGATCACTACAGTGAACCGACCTGGTTTCGGGTTGCTGTCTGTTCACATAACGTACTGAGAAATGAAAACAAGCGGAGCTCAAAAAGTATGTGAACAGAGTAGAGAGGGCAAGTTGGAAAAAAAGCTAACAAAGAAGAATCCGGATATGAATGCATAGCTGACCGCAACAAGCCGATGAGCACAACGAATTCTCGGGTATTCAGATCTCGTCAACTTTAAACACGAAGCATAACACGGTCTACAAGGCCGAATAGAATGTTCGACGTTTTTATGTTAGTTATACCTCGTACTTGTAGCATTATTATTGTTATCAAAAAAAAGATTCTCAAGTTTGCACTATATAGCAAAACATTCCGGAATATTATGATTTTCTACAGATGAATTATTTCCTCTGAATGAGTGATTAGTGTAGGGAATATCCGCGATCAATGAACAAGCTGCATTTCACCAGGACCTATAGACGGCGTCGGCGGCATAGGCGATCAGACACCGATATCCCGGATCCCTCCATACTCATCGACTGTTTTACGCTTCCCCACTACAGCTTGGAAGAAAGCCTGTTTGCCTTCAGATGATCTCAGTTTACCGGCCCAGAAAATATTGCCTATATAGGACTGTGAGTCACCATAACCAGTAGTTTCACCAGGAAATAAATGGTTCAACTGATACTTGGTACCGTCTATTCCAAATGACTGGTGACATGGCTAACCGCAGCTTGACGGGATTCCTTACGATACACGCCATCGATCCGATATTTTGGTTCCGTTGACTCAAGTCTTGACTTTGATGCCGAACAGGTGCTGTTTGTGCATCACGTGATTCTCCGTAACGGCCTGTTCGTCACGAATCAAACAGAATTCTTCCCTCCCAATCACGAAGTTCCAGAAGCATATAGGGTAACCCTACTTACTAGCCGAGAAAAAGTTGACCTTCAAATTTACAAAAGGTGCCATATTCGTGCCACACTGCCTGTATGCTTATTCGTCCACATGTCTACTTCAAGTACATCATGCATCTGTATCGCACACATCCGTTCCTTGTGCAAAATAAAAACATTTATTCACGCTGGATTCTGGTGAGAAAATCGGCTCTTCGGGAATTAGTATAAATTTATTGTATATCTGGTGAACATGTCTGGTCTCCGAACTAATTATACCATACGAACAGACAAAGCTTTAGTGCTCACATTAGAAGCGAGCAATCACGAAGTGATCTTCTTGGCCTGAAGTTTGAAAAGAAATGATGAAACGAGGCAGTTGAGAGTGGTCTTCTTCCGTTCGATGCAAAGAGGGTGAGGTATTAAACGAGGTCGAACTCAATTTCACAATCCCGTAATTAATTTCACCTGAGCAATAATGTGTCGAGGCTAAAAAAAGACTAAATCAACTGACTCACTCAGGCTACGGAAGCAGCGGTCAGACTTTTGTATGGTTTTTCAATTTCTGCTCGTTTTCATGGTGTAGGGATTCTGGAAATATTAGGCCGTTTTTTCTCCTCACAACCTGAGGAAGCATGAAGAGTACACAAATGAGGTTGTTACCTTAGAAGACAAAAAAACCGTTTGTTCACTCAGTGGCCGAATTGACGTGGTTACTTATACAAATTGGGCGAAACTTTCCAGGGGCATACACATTTTTGTCTACACTGTACACTCTACATCCATAAAGTGGCTTCGTAAACGTAATCATCCCTAAGAGAAATGAAGGAGCAGCTTCGATACGAGACAATAATGGAGCTGACGGATTCACGAGATGCTCAAAACAAAACCCGATAGCAATCAAGTTAGAATTTTCTCATACAATGGCACGTCATGCGTTATGGTCAATGATCCTCTCATAATTGCAATCTCAAAGGTGCACCAAACTGGTTTGTCTCATACATCGACAACGTTGATTTGAACCCCACCTGAGAATTTGTGAATTTATAACATATAACTCCTTACAAGGGTAGAACGGTTGTGCAGTGATTGGTGGGTGCTCGGTGAATTGCTCGTAATGAGATTATGCTACTTTGAGGCTCATACTTCAAATTTAGCACTTCGTAGCTCGACATTAAACCGTACCTCGGGAGCTTAACTGCAGCAGGTGGCGGTGTTGGAGAGAAGATAACAACACGGACCGCAAATCTAGACAGGATTTCGTTAACCTGGGTCATTTGCTGTCCACCATGACATCCTTCTTTGAAGGATCGCGTCTACAGTGTCGTAGTGCATAGTGCTTTAATCTTCGTCTGCGAGAGCTGGCCGCTACAAGTTAGGAATGCTCAAAGGATTTGAAATGTCTTCGAAACATAGGTGACATTTGGTAGAGATACCATGTGAGCAGCACTGAGGTTTGTCATCCTTGCTTCGGTGTGGATGCCCACTCCCGGTCAGAGATAATCACTCGATACCGCACACGGTGGTTCGGAAACGTTTTACGCCTACTCACCCATCGTATGCCATTCTGTGCGCCATTCGCATTCCCGGCTATGGCTGTGAGAAGTGACGTAGCGGCGAAACCATGTCTTGGCATAGCGATATGAGAAAACTGACGTCACTGCTGGCCTCAATCGGTGTGCCTCGACTCCCCGGTTTGGGCCCCAAGGATGTTGTTGTTGATTCGAGACGCTAAGGATCGGAACCAAAGTCAGTGGCGCCAGAGGTATGTGGTGTGTTTAGGAATCTATCGCACCGCATAAAGATGGAAGTTTCGGTATCGGATCTGGGTATATGTTAACATCTGACTAGAGGTTTTGAGATCAGAATGGGTTCAATTGAAATCAGTTCCTGTTCTCTCTCTCTCTCTCTCTCACACACACACACACACAAATGTATGGCGTGGTGTGATGGCTTGCGTGCCTCCATGACCCAATGAGCCTTGTAGGATAGCTCCCTTAAGTCGGAGATGTAATCATGCCTGACAGGTCAGTGGGTAGTGGCCAGACGAAGTCCAGTCTCTGAACCAGTTGAGGGGCAACAGCTAGTTCTAACCATTGTCCCTGGAGAGGACCCTCCAACGGAGAGAAAGCGAGAAGTAGTCTACTGGCTTAAAAGCCTCCATTGGATGGATGTAGGTCTGGAGAACCTGGGTTTGATCTGGACATTAGGAGAGGTCATCGCAATTCAATGGGTAGATATCGCCTGCCTAAGCTGGGCAGACCGGGCTCAAAGGATGATGCCTCGTCCGCGTTCCGCTTGCTCCATTGGGTGCATGGGGCTGATGACTGAATCCGAAAAGCGGATCGATAACAAAGCACCAGCGAAGACAAGACAGCATGCATGCAACCATCAGGTCTCACGAGACAGACCGGAAGAAGTTCCTTCACAGGTTCTTCGGTCACGTTTCAGTGCTGAGTTAACGCCCCAGACTTGTGGGCCAGACTTTTGAGTCAAAGGCTCCGGCTAGGATTCGCAACTAAAGACCCCTTCTGCGGTATAGATAGCCATTAAGTATGATTTGCCCAAATACCTCCTGCATCCTTCTTGCATAGAGTTTTACCAATTTTCCATTCCTTAATCTCGGACTGACGCAAACGCTGCGGGCAGTTGCGGTTATGAAGGAAGCAGTAATCCAGGAGTTCAGCGTATATCGACCGCACTTCTTAAGCTAACTCGTTCGCTCAACTTGACTGCCTTCAACGTCCGCAAACTGTGTCAGCTAGGGCGATAGACTGACCTCTCCAGAACCCTGGAAACTTCCAAAATAAACGTATGATGTGTCTCGGGAAAGCAATCTTAAGACGCCACTTCTGTGATCAATCTTCGCACCCCAGATACAGTCTGTCTCACGCTTTACCCTGTACCCTTCGCATGTCGGGTGATCTGGTGTCTAGTGCTCATGGTTAGGCCGGCGTTTGTATTGCTTTGAGCATCCTTGCTGAGCGTGCACTGCTAGATTTGATGCCAGTCAATAGTCGTTTGTGTGCAGTTCGGTTGGACAGTTCTGTGTGTGTCAACAAGAACCAACGGAATTGTCACTGCTTGTTCGTCGTGTTCGTGTATGCGCCGACTGACTGCCGTTCCTCTAAAACCAAGGGCGAATTCTACCGTGATTTATTTCGGCAGCTTCAAGGAGTACTCTCTACGGACGTGTTGGTCATTGGTGGGGACTTTAATGCCTAAGTTAGGTTAGCTATCCCGGCCGATTGCACTAATGTCGGTCGTCTCATCCAGCTGCGCTCTGACCACAGATTTTTTTCTGACCAGCACGAATATCTGTCAAAAGAAGCGGCACGGAATCACATGGCGCTGTCCTACATCTTTACAATGTTGGGCTCAGATAGTCAATATTGCCAGTGGTTACCGCTGGCGTGGGCCAACCGAAGATTGTCCTCCATTTTGGTCTCCAACAGTGAACCGAAAAGTCCTCACTTGTTTGCTTTTAGCCGTTGGCTCAAATGGCCCAACTGTGGTCATATCAACGCTAAAGCCTTTCGTCTTAAACGCGGAAGCATCTGAGCGATAAAAACTATCGGCTTCTTGGGCGGAGCTGTCTACACGACTATCTATGCAACCAGATGTCTACGACCCAGATGCACACTCCTAGCAGATCAGGGAAACCGCTTCCTATGCCACACAGGACTCTGGTTCAAGTAGGCCACATAACAAATGGATTCCTTCGATATACGTTGCTCTGTCGAATGCCCGCAGATCCGTTCCTCCTGAGGAGAAAAAATTCAATGAAGTGTTTAAACCCCTGGGATGCCAAATAACTGGGGGCCTGATAAATGAACATGAGTAGTGGCGGACTTCAGAATGGAAAAGGCTGCGTCTAATGGCAATACTCACAACCTTTGCCGTTTGGTTAGAAGTGCCGGTCTACGGAAGCCCGATGTAAGTAAATAGATCGAGGACTGTGACAGCTCACTGATTCATTCCCAGGTACGTCATCTGGATCGGTGAGCGGAGCACTTTAGGGAATAATTCAGTCGGCCGAATTCAACAATGGACCTTTCGAATATACGCGCCAGATAAACGATACAGGTAGATTCCACTCCTCCATCAGAAATACAGTGCATCCGTAAGATAGGTTACCTGAAAAGATACAAAACCGCTGGACGGGATGGGTTGTCCCCATCTTTTTCATGGATGGAGGCGAAGCTTTGGTCTCGGACTTAACAAATCTCTTCCGGGTCACCTGAGACAGTGAACGGATTCCCAAGGAATGGTGTGATTCTGTGGTTGTGCTGATTTATATGAAAGGTAAAAAATATTCTTATGAAAACCACAGAGGAATTAGGTTGGTAAATATCGCATTCAAACTGCTCATCTGCCTTATATTCCACCGATTATCCAGCGCCCGCGCTAGGTGTATGTCTGAGAATCAAACCGGTTTCAGACCCGGTCGAGGGTGTATCGACCACATCTTTACTCTTCGTCCAATTCCAGAGAGCGGGCACACCTTCCGTAGGCCGACAGTCTGTCTTTCTTAGTCTGAAAGTGGCGTTTGACTGAATCGGTTACACAGCTATCTGTTGCTGCCTCTCATTAAAGTGGATGTCAGGGAAATTTATTTCTCATTTCCAATCCTTGTAAAAAAATCAGCCGAAGGCGTGTTCGAGCTTACACTGATCTTTCACCTGAATTCACCACGAGAAGTGGTGTTCGCAGAGTGGCGCTCTTTCCTTTCTCCACTTCAACTTTGCAGTTTACTTAGTGTGTAAACATCAGCATTGACCTGCCCTCAGGCAGTAAAGAGTCTGACTTGGAATACGCGGACGATATTGTTCTTCTGAATGAAGATCCTGGTAAGTTGCAATCTGTTCTAGATAGCATAGCGATGTGTGAATTCATTTCACACATTCAAAGGGTAAAATGCTGCTGCCGGACTAGGTTGGCGCTACCCCAGATCTTGTCTTAGCAGGGGAAGCTCTGACTGAAGTAGATAAAATTTGCCAGTTGGGCATTTAAACTCACTGGATGGACAGACATCATATGAAGTGTCATCGCACATACAGAAGGTGTTTTTGGCTTTTGATAACCTCCGTCATCTATGGCACTAGAGTGACATCCAGTTGTCTGTTAAGGGCCGAGTATTCACTCCGGTGGTTAGATCTGTTCTCCTATTCGGCGGAGAGACATGGCTCCTGTGGGTGGAAGATAGGCGAAGACTGGTGATGTTTGAGCATCGATGTCTCTTAAGCAGTACCCGAATACGGTGAGAACTCTGTGCCAGCAATGCTGAGGTCAGGAGTAAGGTTTTAGGAAACAACGGCCAGACACTGGAACAAGCACCAATTCCAAACATATTGAGGTAGCTGGGGTATGCGTTACGTATGCCCACCGCGACAGACTTCCTCAGCGTATGCTGTGGTTGGGAAGTAGGTCGCTGTGGTCAGTCCATGACGCGGCAAAAGGTTTGTAAGTTTTGATCAGTGGACTTAGCCAAGTAGGACGTGTTAGACTTCTGCGTTAGATTCACTTGCCCCGCCCACCGGGTGGCTGGAGACATCAAGTGATATGACTAGGTGTCGCAGCCAGTGGCGTAGTTTTGCTTGGACTCCTTCTTTGTCTTCCTGATTCTCGCTTCTTACTTCGCTTTCGACTCTTTATCGCCTAATGCTTCTATTCATTTTACTCTTGGTTCGACTGTGCAATGAGGCAGCAACGGAGACCCCAGCACAGAATTGCGAGGTAAGTAATTGAATGAACCGAGCTTTATATATATATATATATATATATATATATATATATATATACATATATATATATATATATATATATATATATATATATATATATATATATATAATATCACACCAAGGCTTGGTGCGGCAATCAACATTAACATATCTGGCACAAATGCAACTTGAGCTTTTGAGAATCGACCACGGATTTGGTCAAAAGGACGAACATTTTGGTATCGTATTACCCGGTGCAAATGAGGAAGTTGATAGGCAAATATAGTTGTTTCGTTGTTCAAAACTGACTCCATCTATACAGCCCGCATAAGACAGTAAATATTATTTCGAAATCCGTGCTTGTCAGGCTCATTGTTTCAAAATGTTTTTGATTTCCAAAATTTTGAATAATCCATTTACATCCCAACTGTAGCTTTCAACGTGAAGTTGAAAGAACCGATCACTGACGTAAATTTACTCGTTTCGCCCTTGCATCTGGCGCTGTGTGACGCCCGATTGGAAAGGTTGAAACTGGAAGAGGCGATGCTGTTACAGTCGGAGAAAATGGAACAATATGAAAGAGCACGTAATCCAATTCCACGATGGTATGTATTTATCACCTGATAGTTACCGACGATGCATGGTTAATCTGTGTGCCTCATGGCTTAGAGTTTCCTAATCACTGCTTCCGGTCAACTGTCACAGAGTACTATTCAAATACCTGATGTTATCCTGAGACAATGAGTAGAAGTAAAAAAATGACAAAAATAGCTAGGGAAAAGGAGCATGTTGACAATTTCACCATTGTATGGGATGCGTTTTTGTTTTACCACATCAATGACTTTTCCTGATGGGTCAGAAAGTGACTTTTGTTTGGCACATCGCACATTGAGTAATCTTATTGGTGCAACAGTCTTTATGAAACCACCGAGCAGTGAACAGTAATCGAGATTTCCTTGTTCTACGCTGTAACAATATACTGATTGCAATCCCGAAGAACTGACTTTTGCTATGGTGGTAGCGGAAACTGATGTGAAAATGTCGATATCAGAGACACGAACGCACAATCACCTGCAGATCCACCCACCGGCGCACTTGGTGATGGAAGGCACAGGCCGATTGGCTGACAACTGGAGGCTGTGGCGAACGCAGTATGAAGATTTCCGGACTTTGTCGGCGATGGAGTACGAATCAAAGGCCATGCAGCTTGCGTTATTTCGTCACACCATTGGACCGGCGGCGCTTCGCATCATCACTGGCTTTTCATATGATTCCTATGAGAAAAGTGGTGACTGGATGACGGTTATGCTTAAACTCGAGCGACATTATCTTGGTGAATGCAACGAAATATTTGAGCGTTTTTTAACCAAAGAACACAGGAGTCAGACGAATCATCTGACTCTTTTTCTGGTGTCGGTAAGAACACTGGTACGATCACGCAGTTTTTGCACCTGTCTAGAAGAGAGCTTTGTGCGGGATCGGATAGTGGTTGGGTTACGCGACCCTGCGGGGGCTGAAGGTTGTTTAAGATTCCAAAATTATCACTCCAACAGTGCGTCAACATCTGCCAAGGTGAGGAAACAGTCGGACAACGCATGGAGACGATGAACGCATCAGAATCGCGTGGCCTGTACGAAATAGCATCCGAGACACGCACGGTACCAAGGACGGAATGTCAGTTTTGTGGCAGGCTGCATTTCGTGGGGAAAGACAATTGTCCGGCCTGGGGAAAAACGTGTGATAGCTGCAAGAAGTGCGGCCATCTAGCATCAAAATGTTTCCTCTAGACAGCAATGCACAGGAAAAAAAACATCACAACTCGGATTGAGTGAATGGAGTGCAAGTTCCAGCAAAGCAAAAAGGCGTCTGACAAGATGGTGGTGAACGAAGAAGAGGTGGATTTCCAGTTGGGCACGGGAACATCGGTGAACATCACGCCTATGAACGCTCTGTCTAATATTACACCGACACCGACACAGGTGAGACTCGTTATGTGGAACGGTGACATAGTTCAGCCAAGGGGCAAGGCGATGCTGAAAGTCGGTAATCCCAAGGAAGGACAGTCATCACTCATAAACTTTGTTGTGGTCGACCAGGGCTATGTTCCCATCCTCGGATGTGAATCTATCGAAAATGTTGGTTTGATGTCACTCCACTTTGATTCTTTCATTCACCGTGTATCTGATAATGTCGAATATTATTTGGAGAAATATGCCTCTGTTTTCGATGAGAAATGGGGAAGGCTTTCGGGAGTGGCGGCTTTAAACGTATATGAATCCGCAAAACCTGTGACACTACCAACAAGGCATATTCCGTATGCAGTTGGAGAACGATCTGAACACGAGCTGGACATTCTCATATCGAAAGATGACCTGGTTAATGTTGAAGAACCGACAGATTGGGTGAGTCAAATCGTGACCGTGAAGAAAGCCTCCGGGGAACTCCGCATTTGCATTGATCCCAAACCACTGAACAAAGCATTCGGCCTGAAGGTTCAGAGAAATATTCCAAAAGAGGATCCTCCAAGCAGTGGACGACATACCCGGGGCAGATAATATTCTAATTTTCGGTAAAATTATCGAGCAACACAACACAAAGTTCGATTCTTTTCTTCAACGATGTATCCGTGGCCGATTCAAACTAAAGCCGGACAAGTTTATATTTTGTCAAACAGCAGTCAAGTTCCACAGCCACATTATTACAAGCACAGGGATCAAACCGGATCCGGAAAAGGTAAAGGCGATTGTAGACATGCCTGCGCCACTCGATACAAAAGGCGTCTCACGTTTTAACGAGATGACTAACTATCTGAGCAGATTCTTACCAGAGTTAGCGGAATTGATGAGACCGACCCGCCGATTAACACAAGGGAGAAACGCGTATGTGGGCAGATGAACAGCAATTAGCGTTTGATGGCGTCAAGCAGCTTATTTTGAAAGCTCCAGTCCTAGAATAGTATGACCACACTTTACCTCTGTGCATACAACGTAATAGTAGTCAACATGGTTTGGGAGCCGTTCCGTTACAAAAAGGGCGCCCGCTTGATTATCATAGTAGGACGCTAACAAGTTGTGAACAGAAATATGTGCACATTGAAAAAGAACTACTGGCAATCGTGCATGATCTGGAGAAGTTCGATGATTATACTTTCGGGCGACTTACGCACATATATTCAGATCACAAGCCATTGATGACCATCGTGGATAAGCCGCTACAATGAGCCCCAAGAAGACTTCAATCGATGTTTATACGTCTCCAAAAGTACAACTACGAACTTCATTATCAGCAAGGAAAGCAGATGTTTGTAGATGATACACTCTCATGGGCCACACTACCGAATGCGGAACACGAACGTAGAAATGAAACGGTGACCGAAAGAAAAAAGAACTCTATTGGCAGAAGTGTTACCTTATTTCAAATTTATTGATGAGCTAACAACAGAGAATGAACTGATTTTTTGAGGTGAGCTTTTGGTGGTACTGCAAGCTTTTCGAAGAGACACTCTACGTCGGTTACACTGTTCACACGCAGGTATCAATGGATGTATCGCCCGAGCCAGGGGATCATACTACTGGCCCGGTATGGCAGAACAGATTAAACATATGGTGGCAAATTATGAACCACGCAGAAAATTTGATCAGCGACAAACGGAAGAACCGATGGAAATGCGCCCAGAACCTGACCGGCCTTGGCAAATTGTGGCTTTGGATATTTTTTACTATGGGAGGGACAGTTACTTAGTGACCAATGATTACTATAGGGATTTCTTCGAAGTCGACCTTCTGAAAACAGAAACAACTGCAGAAATTATCATCAAACTGCGAGCCAATTTTGCACGACATGGGATCCCGATTCGAGTGATTTCCGATGGTAGTCCTCAGTTTCGCAGCACGGAATTCCAGCATTTCATGGAGATGTGGCAGTTCAGCCATCACATCACCAGTCCTTACCACAGTCAGTCCAGAGGCAAAGCAGAGAGCGCTGTGAAACAGGCGAAAATGATACTCAAGAAGTGCAAGTCTGAGGGTAGCGACCCGTTTATCGTTCTGCTTGAGCTTCGAAGTATGCCTTCTGAGATGATGGGAACAAGCCCGACGAAACGTCTATTTGGAAGACGGACGCGCACGGTCCTACCAGTTTGTGCTGGTTTACTGGACCCAGATGTCGTAGCGCCTCCAGTAGTCAAACTTAAATTGAAAAAGCGAATGGCGGTGCGAAAATGAGTTTACGATCGGGGCAGCAAACCACTGCATCCACTCGAGCCAGGTGACACAGTCTGGATTCAACCAACTGAACCGATAGAAAAATCCTGGACGAAAGGAGAGGTACTAGTGCGCACAACAGAGAAATCATACCTAATACACTCCGGAGGTCGTCGGATAAGAAAGTGTAGGGTTCATCTGAGAAAATCCGAAGATGATGGTGAGGAAGAGAAAACCAACGAAGGCGATAACAAAGAAGAGGACGAGGAAGCCAAAAACGATTATGAAGAGACTGATTCAGACAACATTATACATTCACCAGTCGGACAGGAGCACTAACCGTCTATAACTCGGAGTGGACAAAATTACCAACCGGAAGGCAAGTAGAAGTTTCTCGAAAAAGGAAGGATGTGTTGGATACGTTTTTGTTTTACCACATCAATGCCGTTTCCTGATTGGTCAGAAGGTGACGTTTGTTTATCAAATTGCAAATCGAACAATCTGATTGACGGAAGAGGCTTTATAAACCACTGAACAATGAACAGTAATCGAAATTTCCTTGTTGCACGCTGTAACAGTATATTGATTGCATTTTCCGAAGAACTGACTTTTGCCAATCATGGACTGATTCTTATAGGTTACCGATACGCCCGTGCAATGTGTACCAGAATACCTAGTTGTATTTTAAGGTATTTGCTTTCTGTCTATCATAGCCGACAACAACATCAACATCACCATCATCCGAAACATCTTCATCATCATCATCGTCATGATCATCATCCGAATCATCATCATCATCCAAGTCATTATTATCATTATCATCCGAATCATCTTTATCGTCAACGTCATCGTCATCATAACCTTCGTATTTACTGTGTAATAAACGATAGAGTTAACAGTTGGTATTTTCCAACTGTCTTAAACGTTGCTACAGAAAACGCAAACATTCCACATTTCAATATATTTTACTTCCAGGTACGCGCTTAAAACACCTCAGTTTTTCTATGAAGCCAGAAAACACAATCGACTTCTCATGTCACGAGGACATCACATTTCACCGATATAATCATGTTCTTTACTTTTGTGATTCACCTATGCCGTTTTAACTTTACCAGAAAGAAGAAAATCCATCCTACTGCACTGTTTTGTTTTACTGGACAGATGAATTTTCGATTGCAATTAACATTACTACACGATGACTAAGCTGCTTTTATATGAAAAGAGAATTAATATATGTCATTGCGTTCATCATTTCGGGAGCTGTACACAAAAATGTTCAGTGTTTTCTTAATACCTCATCTATTTCTTCAAAAATGAATACTTGCCCTCCATTACGAATCATACATTTTTCACCCGATTCGCATCCTTCCAGTGCACAAAGATACGTTATTTTGAAGACATACTAACAAGTGATAATCGTGAAAATTCGGTCTTGCGATTGCTGTACGAGCTTCGAAGTTCTTTGTTCTGTACAAAACAAATACTTTCAGTGCAGAACACTCTTTGAATAAAAGAAAAAAACGTACAAATAAAACTACTTGTATTTAGTTTGGGAAATTACAGTCAATACTGCATTGTTCCGGGTTTTCATTTCTGTTGTTGGCACGTTCACCTATTTTTTTAAATTACGTGCTTGCGCATCAGTGCAGTGGAAGGGATATATACTCAAAGCCATAAAGACTCACTTCTCTCGGACTTGAAGTGGACAACCACTTAAGGTCCCAATAGGTCAAGTTTGCTTATGAGCCAAACGACAGCGAGGGTTACTTTCTACAACCAAAATTGGCAGTGACGTCCGGGGTTCGAACTCTTGATCTTCTAGGTGCTAAGCAACCGCTCTAAACCACTTGGCCATCACCTCAATCGGTGGGAGACAACAAAATGGCAGTCCAGTAGTAGAAGATACCACTGAGATAGCTCTGAAGTTTATCTCAGTTATTTCAGATTTGAACTACAACTGATCATACACTGTGATGAACTGCGGTTGCTGCTCTTTAGCGAAATCCCAATTCGGTGAATAAAAATCATCACTAAGACAGTAGTAGGGGAACTGCTGAGAAAAACATCAGGTAGACGAAGATTTAGAGTGAATAAAAAGGCAGAGCGGCTCATCACACAGCCACATTACCTTAACTTCTTCAACCATATACTAGGAGAATTTCGTGGACCCATCCAAGATACTTAGTATAGCCTAGAAAACCGAGTTCCCTAATTAACTTTCGACTTTGTTCTAAACTTGCCACTCTTGCTCATCGTCTACTCACTACCCATCCGGGCAGACGTTGTACACTGAAAGAGTTAATCAGCGTCTATGCACACTTCTGTTGGTAAAAGCAATGTAACTGAATATTCATGACCACCAGTCGCGGTTGAGCGCTTCATATTTTTATCATTCCTGAGGGGTTCCCGGTTTGAACCCCGCCATCGCCTACCATCACAATGGTTGTATCCAGGGTAATCAGCTGTTGATCGTTAGGAACTCCCTTAATCTTGGACGTTGGTTAACCTTGATAATGCAGTGGGCCTTTGAGGCCCACAGAACTCATGCAAAAGCATAGAATAAAATTGTTTCCTCTGAACATATCTGAAACAAGTGGGTCGTCAAGCTGCGTATCCCGGAAGAGAAGAGCTATAAGCAGCCGGGCATATCAGTAGGTCACGGAAGAGGCAAATACCTTAATTTTTCCCTGTTGACTGTGACCAAACTAAACTCATCAAATGAGCAGTCCAGGTTGATCAGCAGCAGTGCTCGAGGATGTATTGAGACTCTCCGCTTGATAAGTGTTCTTTGTTCTAAAATGCGACGAAATCCCGAGGAGAGCACTGTGATGTGGTGAAAGTAACCCTCCACCACATATGGTCCTAGACCCCTGTCTTGTTTCAGCTACTCAAGAAGGCTTCCCTGAAGGGGCAAATGAACCACACAATGAGCTATCGGCTCATCTGGGCCAAAGGCCCTGTCTTACAGGACTCGCTTGGCTGGACAAAGGCGAGAAGTTCTTCCTGGAATAAAATGCTCGCTCTGGATCGAACGAACCAGTAGCACAACAGCCAACAATGCTGAATATTCACCTCATTGTGTGCGTAAAACACAAACTTCACTTGGCTATGCAATCACGAAGGAAATATCCGATGCAATGAATCACTGCCCTGTAAATTACATCCACGACCGTTCTCTCACACCGTAAACAACTTGTCTTCCTGTTCCCTTGCACATCTCCACTTCCTGCCCACATGCTCTTCGTTTTTAGCACCCTGAGAGAGCTTCGGTCATCCGTACTAGCTGTAGTACTTCCGGTTGAAATCCCGACCATGTGAACTCTCTTCCAGTATTGACCAGCTTCCAAGTTGCTCCGTAGCCGCTACCACCAAGTTATGCTCTCCTACTTCCTCTATACCCACCCAAGCTGGCGAATTTCAACGTGCAGTCTCCTGTGCGTATAGAACAACAGATGGGTTTAACTAGTACGATTGAGACCCTTGCGACCACCATGTGTTGTACCCAAGAGACTCGCGTTCGATCGAAAATCCGTTATCCCAGTAATACCCTCATCCAATCCTTCCATGAAGTTTCGCTTGCACCATTTTGGAAAACCTGAGGCTGTGGTTTCTCGTTTTAATGGCGTTGGCATCACTTCCATTGAAAAAAATGAAATGGCGCTGTAAGAATGGATTCTAGCCGACAGTCGGTTACGCGCAGTGAAACTTTGGGGTTCATGGAAAGTGAGCAGTTGTTGTCCTGATAAAGCGCGAGGCGCAAGCCTTTCGTCCACTCTTTTCTATCGCGTACATGAAGCATGTCAGTTTGTATATGATGTGGAATATGGAGTACACAGCGGAACAAGGAGCAAGATGTCTATCATAAATAAGTCAGCATATATTGTGGGTCTATGTGACTAATGCGAGCGAAGACCGACCATTTACGACGGTTACTTCTGCACTCAAACAGGGACACCTTAATCAGCTTGGCTGGCAGTTTGCATTCCGGTTGCGTAATCGCACTACGAATGACTGGGTCAGGTCAAATCGGTGACCTGTTGGAAGCAGATGCTTCGCGATAGGTGACGGAAGATTTCTTGCTAGGATTCACCATGCGCAGTCATTTAGTGTAAAACCACTTTGGGATGTGAGCATTCACTCATTGTACCAGGTATCATTCCGATCTACCTTTGTACGCGTCATCGCAACTGCAAGTGAAATGGCAGACATGTGAGGCATTAAGAGCAATAAGACTGACAGAGTGATAATTGAGTCTTAGTCCTGCAGTGGTCTGCGCTATACGTAATTGGGTCGCTACATGCGTTCGGCCTGGGGAGGAGCTTGGATCATTAAAAATGTGGTTACTTTCAAAAAGAACAAATAGAATGACTTTTCCCTTCAGTGGCCTACATGGGGTCTGTTATGCATTGTGGTTTAACGTGATGCTCGATGAACTTTTCCGGGTAACCATTAGCCAAAATGTTTTCTCGGCAAAAGCTTTTTTTACTATTTATCAGAAGTAAAAATTTCTTGGGCCCTGTGGAAAAAGGCTCTGGCCTAGCCGCGTTTGTAGACAACCAGAGAAAAAAACTAGAGTACTGAATGTAACGTCCACTCTAGGTTGCTTTGCTGGGAATTTCCTGTTGCAATGAGCTGTCCGGATGCCTTGTGATTCAAATTTCTAAGAAGAATGAGGTCAAGATGGATTATTTTTGGTACAGAAACAGACAAATTAGAATGAACAGAGCTGCAAAGATTAAAGAAATGAAAAGAATGTTCACTTTTAAAAATAGAAAAATTCAATGAACAAGGAGTTTATACAAAGAAAACTGGGTAACTTGATCGACCAACTGGTTTTCGATCAATCCCAGAAAATTATCTACCAGCGTTGGACCTAGAGGGCTTCCCATTGCCACTTCAGTAATCTGTCTGTGCGCCTTTCCCTCAAACCCAAAATGAACATTTTTATGTTCATAAAAGAATTAAATCACTTGGGTATTCAGTAGGATAGGCAGTGTAATGTTACTGGAAAAAATAACATTGCAAAGGTGGTTAACAATTTCTCAAAGGAAGGCGTTTTAGTTCCGACTGATTCAGCTTATTCTGGTAGAAACTCGTGTGGTAATAGGATTTGACGACGTCTAGATGTTTGTTTATTGATGTGTTTCGCGCAACACAAATCCCAGGGTATGGCGTTCATCTTGTCAACATAATTTACCTTCTTCAGGATTGCCACATCGAAACGTTTATCTGGTTATTAAAACATCAGTTCATGCATTTCATTTACTTATTTGATGGCAGTTTTGTGCTCTGAAGTCAGACGGCATCTTTGATAAGGGGAGCGGAAAAATACTGCTCCGTTTTAAAGATTTGGCCTTGTATTTCGATGTAGGTTCTAGGCATTAGCATGATCATACATTAGATTCACAAACGGAGCTTTTTTCCATAATTCGTCTGCATGACTCGGTGAAGCTTTGAACCTGAGTCCTAAATAAAACACCTTCGGTTGGGAGTTTGCAAACTTTGCCCCAGAGAGATTGCTCATGTGTATGTTTGTGTTATCCGGGAAGATTGAATTTTTTTTTAGATGGCGCAACCTTCGTAGGAAGTCTTCATATAAGAAGCTTGAAAAGCTATGCCCACTTTGTCCAGCTAATAAGAACGGGAAGAAGACAAATAATGCTAGATGAGAGCTTATCGATAGGGAAAAAGCCATATTTCGGATAAGCACAACCAGCAAATGGCTCAGTTGGACTGCACAAGACAAATTACTGCAAAAAAATCTGGGTCATTAATCGCGAAGCATCTGCTTTCCACAGGTAATCGAAATGACCTAACCCGGTTATTCATAATGCGATTACACAACTGTTATGCGAAACTGCTAGCGTCTAGTTGAAATTTGATTATCAAGACAGAAAACCCAACTGAATACGTACGATATGCTACCTCCTGACGTGTCCTCTATGAAGTCTCGAAGTGAACTACCAGCGAAATCCCGTCGATCGAATGAATAGAGAAAACCCAACTTAGTGGACAGATGCGTGAGTGTATTGTTTATATATTGGGGCACCAAAACATTACCCATACGAGAAGTACACGATAGGCAAACCAAGCGCAACGGCGAAGCAAAGGTGAACAGAAAATGTACAGTCGGCGAAAAACTGAGTGTGTGAGTAGACGAAGTCTACAGAATATTCGTGTTGTTTAGTTCTGTAAGACGCATGCAGCCGAAGAGACTACGAAGTCAAAATATAGTGTCAGGATGGTTAATAGAGAAAAGAAATCCAAAATTTTGTGTAAAAATGTTGATTTTCTCGAAACGATCGAAGTTCTTCAATCAACCCTGTAACACTCTGGTCGTGTTATTCCATTTTCCATGTTTTGCTACCGGCTACTGTTTCAGTAGCCAGACTCTATGACTGGGACACGCATTCTCCTTACTTTTATTGATGACGAAGAATGTGCTTGATCTAGTTGTGCAAACGAGCTGGGCAAAAATGAGGCTGGATCCTCATTCACGGACGTTATCATAGAAGTGCTCTGTTGACGTGAATAGTAGATGGTATTCTCATCCGAGGACTTCGCAGGGCCAATGGGCTGCTTGCCTAAACGTGAGATGACAATGTCACTGGAAGCCATAGCAGTTAAAAGGGGTTACTGTTCTGAAAGTGAGACTAGAGTCTCATTCGAAGTAGGAGCAGGCAACGCTGGCTGCAAGCTCTGAGGTGATACAGAAGTCTGGTCAACAAGCAGTGTAGAGTTAACATTGAATCGTTTGTCATCGGAAGCTACACTATCATCAGTGCACGTGGCCCTCAGACGATCGGCGCTACCGGTATCAAGCGGCCGTGTCTACCAACCCTAAAAGTCATACTGTGACAAGAAATCACGCGAAATTTGCCTTCGTAAGACCGTTGTAAAGGTTCGTGGACTGAATCAACACGAATGAATACATGAGAATGAGTTTTGAGTTCGGTCGGAACAAGAGCCTGCCGTCGCTGTATTCGAGTCTGCGCCGGAGTGAGATTTTGAATGTACGTAAAGACTGATGAATGTACGTCTGTACGACAAGTGAATCTGTACTCTAAGGAGTAAAGAATTTTCCTCTGCCCTCCCTGGCATTATCCACGTAACCCCACAGGAAAAAGTGATTTATTTGTAGGAAAAATTTTGATCATTTTTAGTGTATCTTATGCAAAGCATGATAGTTTAAACTGATATGTTTCACGTACGCGATGTAAAAAAGTGAACAAAATACTTGCATCTCGAAATATTTCTTCCTTCCATTCCCAATAACTGGATAAAGAGTATGTAATATTTCAAATCTGTTTGTTCTTTCGGCGTATTTACTCACTGATTGTAGCCTAGATACAATCAAAAATCATTTCCGCCAAAAAACTACACGACACCTTAAGTAAAGCAAGTCGGGATGATGTAATGATCTTAGTGAGAGACATGAGTGCTACAGTAGCAGACTTTTATACTTACAATTTTAGGTCGGCTATCATCAAAATAAAAGCAATCAGAAGGCCTTCTCAGGTTAGATTTCTTTCGCTTAGAAAAAGAGGAACGGTTTTTCGCCCTGTGTTGTGACCATCATCTGTTGCTTGCTTTTGTGAACTTCAGTCGTTCTACTAGCTGGTAAGCCACATAAAGTCTGACTTCTTTGAGTCAATAGTGGACAAAAATAGACTAAATCGCAATAAGCTGCCAATGGTGGAGTTGTATTCAAAACTGCCGTTCGTGCTGTAGCACCCACGTTGACTCGGATCATGCATTCGTTTGCACTTAGCTGTTCATGTGCATCGGCGAGCATTCCAAATGCATGCTGTGATAAAGGTTATATTACTATAATCTTTCCCAAATGTCGCGCCAAGACGCGCTATCTGAAAAGTTAGATGTAGCCTCACATGAAGACATCAACCAGCACTGATGGCTTATCAAGAATGCTTTGCCCATGGCCGGCCTATTGAGTCGTAGTCTGTCTCCTCGCATAGAAAAACCTCGGACTTCTGCCGAATCTCTGTGTCTTTTGAACGTCCGCTTGTCAGCCCTAATTGAAATTAAGTGTAATAAAAGGCGGCTGTTAATGAGACGTGAGATTAACGCGAATTATCGTAGGGATCGCAAACCCCTTTGGTCGCAAAATGCATCAAAGAAACGTGATACCCGCTACCCGGGTCGCCGGTAGAAAGCCATTAGGTCCAAGCAAAATGTTCTGCGAAGCTGGTGGCTCGCCAATTCACAACCAGCAGCAACGTCTCAAACACTTCGGCGAGCACTACAAGACACTCAATTTAACTGGCCCTCTGTGTCGTCATCTTCAATAGCTCTTCAGGTACAGGTTACGTGGTCTGTTTCGACTGATCCACCTACCGAAGCGGACGTCTGCACAGAAATCCAAACGATAAGTAGTCACAAATCACCAGGCTCCGATAACCTTCCCCACCCCTGTTTAAAGATGGTGGAATGGAGCCTGTTGTATAACTTTAAGTTTTGTTATGGAAGGTCTGAAATTCGTGGTATTTCCTCAGATTTTGGGGATATTCGATTATTGTACCAATCTTAAAGAAAGACTAGCGCAGTGATTGCACTAACCATGGTGATATAACATTTATCCTCGTAACGTAGAAGCTGCTGACATCTGCCATAATTCAAAGATTGTATTTGGCGCGTGACGAACAGACTCGCGAGGATCAGGCTGGGATTCACACCGGTCCTTGATGCATCGATCAAATCTTCACCCTGAGTCCAAAGATCATTGATATCCTAGAAATTCGCACAGCCTTCAGATCTGTCAATGAGACTGCACTATGAAATGGTTTATTGAGGAACGAAGAATCCGATAAGCATATGTCGGTTCCTAAATATATGTATCGTCATATCTCAGGTTTGGTTAGGGCCTACAGTCTACTTGGTGTTCAGCGGAGTTCGACAAGTTTGCTCTATATTGCCATTTCTTTTCATTTTTGACATCGGGGATGTACTACAGAATGATGTCTGGTCTCCGAAATCATGGATTAAGCCCCTACGGAACTAAGTTTTCCACTTGGGATGGGCAGATAACATCACCTTGCTGAGTGACAATGCCCCTGCAATTGAATACCCACTGAATCGATTTTTGGTTGCGTTGTCCATTTATAATATGCACATTGAACGTTTAAAATGCCATAACGAAACTGGCGAGAGCCTTTGCCCGCACTCATCCTTTGTGGTGAGCAGCTGGAGTGAGTCGACACATTTAGGTGACTCGAGAGCTGGATTACCCCTGCAGGCGGTGATGGGGGAATAATGAAAGTCAGAGCTGCTTTTACTAACCTGTGAAAGTTCTTACTTCCGCCGGGATATCCGGCCTCACTCAAGTAACAGGTGTACAGAGCTAACGCTCTCAGTGCTTTGTTTTACGGTTGTGTGACCTGAGGATGGCCGGAAACTTCACGTACTTGACAACCGAGGTATCCGAAGAATTTTCCGCGTCTTACAGGAACATAGAGTGTATAATGATCCATTTCCTCAAAGATTATTGAACGCGCATAGTCGCCCACAAGCAAAAGGGATCACTCTACACACACAAATGTGCACCCTGTATCTCTACACTTTATACGTATATAGCAACTTGCCCCCAGGAAAACCCAAGTGGATTGAGGTCGTCATCAGCACGAGTTAAAAATTAAACTATATGCACGTACATATATATACATATATCGTTGCCGCTCATCAGGTATGCGTACCCGGTACTCCTCTGCCCACTCCTATTCATACTTGTACACGATATATATATATATATATATATATATATATATATATATATATATATATATTTGTTCAGAGCCGTTTAGCTGTCCTTCCAGTGCATAGTTTTGATGGACCGTCCAAGCTCCTTCAGGGACTGTTACTGCATACAATTTGATTTTTAACTCGCGCTGATGACGACCTCAATCCACTTGGGTATTCCTGGAAGCAAGTTACTGGTGAAACTGAAGTTCCCACGTAGAACCGTGTTGGAGTTATCGATCTCTCTGGACGTATTGAGCTTCTTAGAATCAACTGATTATGGACCTTTTCAGCTTGCATCGCATCAATATTTCCTCCGGTGATGGGTCTTGTAGTGTAGCTTTGTTTGGTATCGTGGGATAAGTGAATAGGAATTGTTGCGAGATTTCCGTCGTTGTTCCCTCCCCCGAGATTTGAGCAAGCGTGTTTTGAATGTGTCCACAATAAGTTCAACCTAAGCTCTAGACTGCTGATGTTAACAGAGTGAGAAACTATGCTGTAATGCCCACTTCTGGCAGAATTCTCTGAACGTAGCGGGTGTGAATTGTGATCCATTGTCGGATTCCACCTGATCTAGTGGGCCGTGTTGGGCGAACATGTGTTGGATCTCCATAAGTCGCACATTGTTCGTGCAACAAACGGTTGGTGGGTTGATGGTGAATACCTCTGGTCACTTCGATAAGGCGTCCACCATGATGAGGTACGAAATTCACTCAGTGGGTCCGGTGAAATCTATGTCAATTTTTTCCTATGGTAGATCGGACTTTGACTACGGTACTAATGGTTGGTATGGAGGCGTCTTAGCTATTTGTTGACATCTTGAGTATTATTGTATGATAGCCTCCTTGTCCTGCTCAAAACCAAGCTATGATGTGTAGCTCCTCGCAATGACTTTCACGTGAGTGATTCCTGGATGACCAGTATGGATTTCATGCTAAACGATATGCCGGAGGGACTTTGATGTGACAAATTTGTGGCTCAACATGAGGCACGATCTTACAATTGACAGCGAGTCGTGAGAGAGATATAGGCGAAGAAGCCCTCCAGATGAAGTTCCCTTTGGCCAGGATGACTAGAGAATTATTATCATTTGTGACAGAACCGGATGGATTTCGGAGGCTAGATGCACGTATTCTGAGGTGACGAGAGAAGCATGAAACGCATTTGACAATTGATCTATGGCCTCGCATTCAGCTGAGACCGAGGCAAAGACCACATCCCCATCTTCTTTTATTGTTGTCCAGTAAATCATCATAACCCATTGGCCAAACCAAACTCAGTACTTTTATGATAGAAGAATCCAAGCTCGTATTCTAGTACGAATGTGGCCCAGCATAGCAGGCGGCTGGCAGAGTACAGTGATATGCCGTTTTTTGAACCTAAAAACTGAAAACAGCGGTTCATGATCCGTGGTCAAAATAAAGTGATGATCGTGAAGCACTTTGTGAAACTTCTTGACCGCACGCAAGAAGGCTAATGCTTCTTCCTCTTTCTCTCCGTAGTGCTTTTCCACCGGCGTTAGAGTACGAGAGGCTTGTGCCATAGCTTTTTCGCATCCGTTGAGAAACGTGTGAGAGATAACGGCACCGACACCATGACTGGATGCATCGGTAGCCTTTGTGGCTGGCAGTTTCGGGTCGTACTGTGTTGGTAATAAGTCCTATATCAGCATTTATAGCTGCTTGAAGCACGTCTGGCATGATTTCGACCAATTTCATGGGTTTTTTTAATGCAGAAAACGGTTTAGTGGCGCACGTACTCAGTGTTGACCTTGTTAGAAAACATTAGGGTATCTGATGATGCTCAAGAACGATCTTGGTGATGACATCTTTTGGCGCCGGTGTTTGTCGTATTGCATGGAAGTTTTGCCAAACAGCTCCCAGTAGGTCGATGTCGGATTTTGGTGACGGAGTAGCTCGCGTAAATTGTCTTATCACGAAAAGTTACAGTACAATGAAGGTAGGCCGTGAGCTTTAGTGGACCACCACAAGCACTAAGTGCAATCAATAAGGTAAACTTGATTGCTGACGGACTAATTTCATTCTATGCGTTCTTTGATGTGATGGAAATTTTGGATGCCATATCTAGTTGAGGGCGAACACCATGATCATTAAGCTGAACATTTGCAAACCTCTGACCTGCAGCGACTAGCAGCCGTGATGTTATGACTAACCGATAAGAGTGGGTGGACATCTTTTCAGCACTGGCACGTGGTTTTTGTGGGTTTGAAAGCTCGTTTCCCTTGAAACCTACTGGGTTTACAAAAACCACCTATGTTTCCTAATTGAAGACAGCTTTCTCATCGGTTGAGCTTGAACTGACAGAACCTGTGAAAGTGCCACCCAGCTTCGTGTCTGTAAGAAGAGGGTGGTTTCATTGGGCTGGAACGGACAAACGTGGATATTTTCTTTATAGGTGAATGTCGTTTGGGAACAGCGACATGTGCTGGTCGATCTGCCTGCTGAATCGTTACGGCATCCTGCTTCAAATTAATGAGTTGCTCGCCCACCTAAACGAGTTCCATTAAAGTGGTATTCAAAAATCCGATCTCGCAAGTATTAGTGCGTAGCGGACTGAAAGCAGCAGATGAAAATGAGACATCGGAGTTGGTGTTCTGCCAGTGATCGAGGTTGGAAACTACTGCAGGCATGACTGGCAATGGCAACGCACATCACAGGATTATCCAAGGCAGTGGTAGCGAGTGTCTAGAAGAGGTTCGAGCGCGGCTAATGAATGTGTCTTCTATTCGGCCTCAAGGTGAAGCACCAACGTAATCCCCTTTATCGAACGAATAGAGAAGACGCAAGTCGGTTTAAAGATGCGAAGGTGTATTCTATATATCGTGGTACCGAAACAGTACCGGTACGAGAAATACACCGAATGAAAATGAAGGCAGCGGCTGAGCAGAAAGCGAACCGCGAGCTCGAAGAATCGGCAAAGAACCGAGAGTAAAGTGATTCAAAACGAGATCGACGGAAACCTCGGAAAAGTCAGTCCAGTTAAACGAACGCAACCGAACAAGACAGTGAGGTCGATGTCAAACGTCAGAAGAGATGGTCGAGAAAATAAATTCAAACTGGTGTCCAGAAAAAGGCCATTTTCTCAGAACAATCGAGGTCACTATATGTGTTGATAAACGGGGGCATGGTACGAAATATTTTGTTCTTGATATAAACTGTTTGATCATAAATGCGGTTCCGAGAGTGGTCTTGGAAGATGAAGGTCTTATAATGGGCATGTTCTGCAAGTTTCAAATTTCGTAACAGAAGTTAGACATTGGTTTTACCGTCCTTCCTGGCCAGCTTTACATTGAAAATGTATCCATTACCTCTAAACCAAGAATCCGAAGTGATATCTGACTGTGGGTCATGCACAAAGTTCTGAAGCTTCTGCAAGAGTCGTTCTAGGGCCAGTTCTATGGGTGCACGAGTTATACCGATGTCCGTAAGTCTTGAAATCAACACCTCCATCATCTTTTGTTGAGATTAGCAAATCCTAAAATCTGGATTCGCAGCCGCATCTGTGAACAGCCCGTCACCAGATAATGTTTTATCCCTGGCATTCTACTCCTGGATTTCTATGATCTGCTGAGGCGTTGTCTGCAATGAACGTCTACTCACGCGACTCCTGCTCGTAAGTCCAGTCGCCTCAGCTTGGTAAAGGATAAACCGAAGACGACGGTACAACGCACCGTAAGCCAGTGTATTGTGTTCGTGTGTGTGTGTGTGTGTGTGTGTGTGTGTGTGTGTGTGTGTGTGTGCGTCGTTTCTGGTTGAAGTCAAGCGTACCACGCAGACAACCAATCAATATCCCTTTCATGCATGGACGTAAACTTGCTTGGCACTGACCTTTAGCTATGCTTCAGCGTGTGCAGTATTAACTGATTGATCTTTCCATGTTTCGATTGACCTTACTTGTTTGGGCTTGAGGGCATTTGCAGCTCTGATGTTTTCCGGCTTGTTCATTCACTTCCTCGCTTGCATGCGGTACTTGCTCTCGACTTAGTCACGGCTTACCCGCCGGCTGTTGTCTGGTGGCATTTATATCCTAACAAATAAAATAAGCGCAACAATTACATGTTCTGCCGCTAGTGATTACGTGAACAACAGTGTGAGAAAACGACGTGCTATTGAAAACAAAATTATAAAAATCTGGAATGTTCCAGTCCAGTAGGATTATTTTCTTGGTGGCACGGCTGATTGAGTTTTACTCCCTACTTTCGTCAGCTCAGTTTTTAACGTTCATTCAGCTGGTTCAACCACGTACGTACGTGGAGATGTGTCGATTGCTTCACCGGGGTTGACAGGTTCAGAGTGATTGGTTACTTGGCTTCAAGGAGTTTTTCACGCCCACTTGACAATTGTCGAAAACCCACGCAGTCCATGGGCAGAGAAAGTAATGCAGACTTTCACAATGGATCTTGTCGTTTACCTGAAACACCTCAAATCGTTCCAATAGTTGTTCCACACATCCGGTTAGGTTAAAACGCGTGAAGTTCCGTTGGTTTATCCATGTAACACGTGTTTCAGTGCAATACATCGGCCTTCTGTATGTAGCCAACTAACAGGGGAGAGGGGAGAGGGTGCACTTCCATTTTCGATTTCTTGTACTTAGAAGCCGTACTGACGTAAAGAATATTCGTTGTGTTTCGTGGCGTTAAGTTTAACCCGCCTGAAAATTTCACTTATGGTGGAAAAAATTTGGTTTTGAAGACTAGATGAGTAAATCTGCTTACATCTTGGTGTCAGTGTAGCCCAGGTCGTCCCATTAGTTCTTACTGAGTTTAACAATTCTCTTTTCAACATCTTATGCAAAATACTTTGGTCTGTCGCACCCCTTGAAAACTTCAGTATGCTTCATAAAATACTGAAATCCTTCCGCTTTCAAAATCGGCCGTTCTTATCCAGTAGGACATGGCCGACGAAATGACAATGAGATAAGACGTCTAGGTTACTGTAACTGGGGTCATCAGTCACGTGATTCCAACTCCATTTAGGTCACTTATTAAGTTCGCATTTTGGCTGCCATTGCTGTTGGATTAGGAACACACCGTTCGCAGGCTTAAGAGTTACATGCCTGAAGTGTTCTTGACCGCATAAAAAGGAGAATGGTCAAGATGCGATTCACCCTCGTGAAAAGCACTCTAAAAAGTTATGTTTCTATGTTCCGAGTCTTGATGGATGTAATATTTGATTTTAAGATTTGAACAAGCCATATAATTTGGGGGCCGGATAATTTTCACCCAACTATAGAGTTAGTAACTGGAATGCGAAGTCCTGGTTCAGAATGGGACCCATCGGGTTTTAGTCAGAGGGAGAACTCTTTTGTAAGTATGATTGTACCATAAGGTGTACATGAAACCAAATATGAAAGTGTTACCTTCCATGGGCGATTGGTGTTTGAAACCTTTGATACCTTCAGCAACTTCAGTATAAACTTCGCGTGAAATTGTACCTTTCCTTGGGCTCCCTTCTGAACGAGATATTTGCTTCACTTTTTTCCATAACTGATTCTACTTGCTGAATCATTCAACACTCAAAACTCCGGTGAATATCTACGGAGAGCGATCACTCTGTGCAGATACTAGTTGTTTCACCTTATTTGGGATTTCTCAAAGGTGCCCACATATCCGGTGAGTCTCAGCTGGCAGTGAAACCTGATATGTTGTAGCCCTGCGAGGTCCACAGAATAACAGCGTTAGTTTATCTGAGTCCGTTCTTAGCAGATTACTTCAAATAAAGATGACGTTGACGGCTTGTCAGGCCTACAAAAACAATGAGTGACTGACCCATTCACACGATGGGTGGGCGTCTACTCAGTGAGGGTCTTTTAGGGAAACTAAGAACTTGGAAATAATCAGCCCAGTTGGTCAATCAGTTTGGTCGGTCACTTCTTTAGGGGAGATTAAATTACGTTTTATTAATGATTGCAGCAAAAATGAAAGTGTACAAGTGTAGAAGCAAATAGATTAACTGTACATATTTCGGTGACCATATCTGAAAGGATTTTGAGCTGAATTTCGAAATAAAACTTCAAACCAATACACGTTCTTTAGCTCTGTGACGCAGATCGCCATTCCCCTATTCTGTGACATGAGTATTGATGTTTGCAAACACACTCACTGAACTTCGGCTCATCGGGTTTCCTTTCTCTCCACGCCATCACAGATCGTACCCGTGCAACCTCCGCGGGAGACAGCTGCATCCAGCACCCAGATGACGACCATACCAGCCTCTTTGTCCGCATTGTTAGTCAGCGGTGGAGTGAACATGAGCTGAATCGTTTTCTTTTTATCGTCGTTGTTCTTTTCGGGATGTCACTACAGTGGCTGGTTTTCATGGCAATACAAGATGTCAGACTTTGTAGGCTTAGGAGCACCTTAGTTTTTGTAAGAATACGTGAATTAAATTTCAGTTTGCCTTCATAATTTCATCGTCCAAATATCACTGGATTTACCCAACAGGGTAGGAACCCGTAGGATTTTCACTTGAGTGAGCACGTGTATGCATATTTTCAGAATTTACGTGCGAGTTCTTTTCTTGATTGAAGTAAGCTACTTTGATCATTCTTATGCGTAGGATTTTGTACAGATCAGATTTCTGGAAAGTCGTGGAACTGATTTTGATTTACTAAATAATAGAGAAGTACAGATTCGTGCGGATATCTGCTTAAGATTATGCAGTACGTATCTCTTAATACTCGCTACCGGAGAATGCACTATAGCACTCAAAAGACCGAAGTAATCTAAGTCTTCAAACTGATGAGTTACTCACTTTACTTATGGAGCGTTTCCTCATCACTTTACACGATCCCCACATTTTGCACACTCATTTACACATTCCCATTCGCATCTTTGTCGATTCTTCGATTGCCTCTTCATTCAACCTGGTTATCCTTCACCGCGTTCTTCCCCTCCCCATGACGTGGTTCTCAGAACGTATTCCGTTTTTCGACGATGCCACTTTTTTGATCCTATTGTTCGTGGGTTCCAGAGATTGAATCCAGTCTCTGTCACCTGAATTAGATGGGGAATAGCAGCTAATTTACTCCGTTTTTAATATTTCTTTTAACCATTCATCAACCGGTTCTGATTCGATTTTTTCGCTGAGGGAGGCGCTAATTTCTCACATAGTGAATTGGCACAAATAGACTGAATGGTGGGTACCTTACAACTAGCCGATGGCATGTTTGAGGAGTTTTTGAGCGTAGGATAAAAGGGATTGCCATCGTGGGTACCATATTTTCCTTATCACCTTAGCCTGTTTAGTAGTGACTTATTTCAGTTCACTCTGGTTTCGATCAGTGATAATGTGTTCAGTACACTACCTATCACTGAATTGCATGGATTTGTCTATTCAAAACTCTAGTGTAAGAGCATTGAAATCGGGATTTTAAAAGGCGAAAGGTGCAAAAGTTGTTTTCATATAGCTTTTGCATCTGTTCCAGCCTAAGTTAGATAGATGAATGTATTTTGTCATGAAGAAAAAACATATTTGGAGTCCCCAGTTCACCTAGATCCGTCTGGTATGGCACTTACGTTCACTTTATTCTTTTGTTGCCTCCCGGATTTACTGCCTGCCTCAACTGGTAATCCTCTCTTTAAACCGCTTTGATTGGTATGTCAGTAAGATCTTCATTGATCTCTTAAAACAGCCTTGATAATCAATAATCAGAAACAGCAATGAATCAGTCCGCTTTATTTGCTTACCCGACTGCAGTGATTGAAAGCGTACAGAAAAGTGTGGTTTTGACCCTCCCAATTTGAGAGCGCAGGCTAAGATTAATATGGTGGCTTTTTTCCAGCGTGCATCTATGCACACCTATCACGATCCAGTTATTCTCGATCAAAGAACATCATCATCGTGCATGTGTCGGACTCAGTGATATTTTTGACCGTTGGTGAAAGCGTTGATCCATGATCATGAAATGTTTTTTAAAATTTTAATTTACATGAATTAGTCAATCCGATGTGCTGTCGGGGAAATTTACAAGTGTATCTGTGAGAGCTGTTCTCTCTTAGCTTGCCAACTCTAACGGGCATAAGTTAATCCAGTCATCTATAGAACAGAATCCAACCCGTATAGGCTGCTTTCAAATCATTCTATCTTTATCAATGCTGTGCCATACTGCGAGCCTTCACAATGAACTGCTCCGTACGATTGAGTGTGATTTGCTCACTACGATTCATTTAGAAAGCTTTATTTGAACATGCTCTGACAAGATTTCACTATAATAACTAACCAATCAGTTTCCCCGCAACCTAATGTCAGTATCCATTAGCTTAAGGGTTTCTACGCCTCCATTCTTTATTAGATTTGTTCCAATCTTTTCACTAGGCTGACCAGAGTCTGTCAAATGGACGATCTGAAAACTCCGGGTTTAAATGCTGCCACTAGCGCCCAAGTTCCCTTCGGCAGACACTGATGTCGAAAAAATGCCTTTGTTAAAAGGTTGATAAATAAGAGATGATAGAAAGTAAACCACCTTTATCGAACGGGACTATCGCTTGATAATATGTCAGCTTGCCTTGCATCACTTCAATTTCATTACAAATTTGGGCGTCAGAAATGACTCAAGAAGACAAAAACATGTTTCCATGTCGTCAACAAAAATAAAGATGTCATCTACCTAGTTTAACATTTACGTCAACTACATATTTCGACTTTTTGGGGCTGCTTCTCCACAAGATTGTAGGGGAAATCAAATCGGAGTGACTAATAGTGTCACTCACGCGATATGCCCACTTGGATCGGATAGCTCAATGCATTGTCCGGTTCTAAATGCCAAAATTAAGGAATAAAAACCCCTCTTGAAAGGCAAAATGAGCTGGAAAGCCAGTGCTAATCATCGCGTAAATAGTTGCCATGAGATGCTCCCATCTGAGTACCTTGATTGACTAAATCAGACCTTTTAAAAAACCGGGCTCCTGAAGATTTGTTTTTCAAGGTCACTGCTTGACTAAATTAGCCGATACTGTAAGAGTTAGGAATACTCATTTTAGGTTACCATTATCATCGGAGAAATGATAAATATACGTTGTTGGTAGAACAACACATTTATTGAATATTTCTAGATGTAAAAGGATAAGTGAAAACATTTGTAGTCCTCCACAGCGATCAGAGACCCTTCCGAAACTATTTAGCACTGCTACCTGTATCATAAATGCAATTTCATGTTTAACATAAGCTAAGTCAACGCGCTTTGTTGAGTCACAGTTATGTATTAGGTGCCAATGTTTCTCGGGCAGATGCGAACACAATCTTTCGCTCGTTATACGTCCCTAGAGGAATGTCCTCAATAAAAAGGAGGTAAAACAGGCCTTTATGCGTAGTCATACTTAGGTCAGAGATCAGAAAGTTCCTTCACTGATGGTTTGGTCGGATAGGCTGCGAGATTTGTAGTATTTACACTGCCCAGGTCAAAGGGAAATCAGTTGCTTGAGTCACATCAGTATAAAAAGCTATTCAGTTGTCAGGTCAAACCAGTGTGAGATGGTTTATTGGCATAATTCCTTTACTTCTCTAGTGTGTCCTATCAAGGGGAGTACTGACTATAAGCAAATGTCGCTCAGAAATCTGTTCGCAAAGACCGAACTTCGTTTGGCCTCTACTATTGGTCTGTCTGGCATGACTGCATCTCCGGTTTAAGGAAGCTAACCTTTGTGGCTCTTTGGATCACGGAAGAATGCAAGCCTCCAAACCACGTCAAGGTGCAGTCTGGTCATCGAAAATGGGGATTTATATACGCTAGGATTACATGAAAGAAGAGGGATACAATAGGTGTGGATAAAGGATGGGTTGCTCAAGCTGTCAGGCTATTCGTAAAATTTCATGAGGCAATGAGTAATGTCGATATGAGTCATTTGAGAAGTCATGGACTATGGCGAAATTCGGTTGCACCTTTTGCATTTGCACAACCGAGTGCAACCTGCAAGACAGCAGGAATGTTCCAGACGAGCAGGTGGCCAGTAACGGTTTATGAGCTTCCTCGGAATTACATTATAGGAAGTGCAGCGCGTTAAGTAGCAGAGGCTATAATTAGTGGCGAGCCACATTCATTGCGTCACATTGCTATCCTCAGATGTGTGGAGTTGTGAAAGGGAAACCTGGCAATGCAGGAAATCCACCATATTGCCCAGCACCGCAACAGCTCGCTCACGGTCGTTCATTTGGCGAGCCCGAACCAAACGTATTCGCGATTAACCACGATAATGGTAGCCGTACTCCTTTTTGCGACCCTAAGGCGTGAGGCACAGCCTTGGTCCTAACTTGAAGGTATATCATGCTAAATAAAATAATAGACAACGCTGACCACAAGATTTAAAGTAGTGATCTGCATTATAATCCCAATAAGCTTCCTGTGGCAGCGCGATGATTGACATAAGACCCATCATTCACCGAATGTGGCTGATGACGATGAACTGCAAGGTAACTTAATCCCAGGAACAGTGGTCAGTTGTACATTTACTTTACTTTATCGCTGCTGACTCCTTGGAGAGGATGAGCCGGTTTCCTAAATTTTTTTAACTGCGACCGTCCATGCTGGGCGGTCAGCAGCAAGTTCTTTGCATATGTCCATCCAGTTTGATTTCCGTTGACCATTGCCGTAAACCATGTGAATGCCAAGTTGGTTTATGTCTTCGAAAGCAGTATCTAGCCAGGTTCTTAAACATCCTCCTTGTCAGCGACGCCACTGCCTTCGGTGGGTTTGAAAGCCAGTTGAAAGATGGGCGAAGCAGCAATGATTCCCAGTGGCTTCATTCAAGATTCTGTCACGCCATCTTACTTTTAAGGTAGACCTAACGCACCAGTGATCGGGAACCTCTAGTAGCCTGATATCCCCAGCACTTAAGGGCCAGGTTTCACAACCCTAAGTAAGAATGGTCCGACAGCTGGACTAATCCCCCTTTGCTTGATTTTAAAACTAATCTCTTTCCGTCACCAGTGGGTATTTTGGAGCTGCAGAAAAGCCATTTGGGCAGTGCTAATACACAGCCTGATATCACCTGCGGCTTGTCCGTTTAACAGGATGGTGGAGCCCAGACAGTTCCTATCTTTCGGACTCGGTTTGCATGACTGATGGTTACTGCGACCATCTTGGTTTTGATGCAGTTGATCCCAAAACCAGTATCCGAAGCATATTTATCAACCTGATAAAGAGCCGTTTGCAAGGTAATCAAGTCCCCTCCGATCACCATTACGTCGTCCGCAAATTCAAGGTCCGTTATGCTGTTGTCTATGGGAACTTCGATGCCCCGATAACCTTTTGCGCATTGCTTTACCCAATCTACGGCAAAGTTGAACAGCACCGGAGATAATGGGCACCCTCTTCGTACTCCTGATTTCAATTCGACTGGACAAGATTCTTCGCCGTAAACTCGAACACGTGCTTATGTTCCAGAAAAATACGATTCTGTCAAACTGGCCAGTTTGAGTGAGACGCCATTTGCAAGCTATATTTTTCACATAGACCCGCGATCTATTGGGTCGAAAGCGGCTCGTAAGTCAATGAAGCATGCGGCTGTGGGATGTTGGAATTTGTATCGATGTTCCAGAATCCTCCGAAGGATGAATATTTAGTCAATGCGTCCACCACCTGGGGGACAGCCTCCCTGGTTGGCTGAGTAAGAGCATGTCTCCATGCAGTGAACCAATCCAGCACGAGCTGAGTGAACCCTTTTTCAATCCCTTCTAACAGCCTAATACCTCGGTAGTTTCTGCACCCAGTTCTATCATCTCTTTCGGGGAACGGCAGACAAACCTTGGGATTCCTTTTTGACGGACATATTTTGGTTTTCCAAATCAAGCTGAATTGGGTATGAAATAGTTTTGTACCCATCGGAATGCTCGTTCTATAGATTTCTTTTCTTCCGTCTTCACCGGAAAACTTGTCACACGTTAAAAGGTTGATCGCATTGGCTATATCCTCCACTGACGGAAGATCGCAGTTGACACTACGCAGGGGAGCCAAAGTCGAATCAGAATCAGCTGGGCTATCTCGTGGATGCTAGTGGGTCCGGCTGAATTATTCTACTTATCTAGTTATCTTGCCATCTATATCAAGCATAGGAGCACCGGAAGAATCGCGCAAGATATATTGAATGGACTGCCTTTTACCCGACACTGGTCGTATGAGGCGAAAGGGGTTTGCGAAATCGCAGGCAGTAGCTGGGGTTTTCATTTTGCTAACGATTTTGTGCCAGTAATTGTGTTCATCTTTCTTGGAGGAGAGGGCTGTCTCGCGTCTAAGGTGTTGATATTCCGGCCGGCCGGATAAACGGGCATCGAAATCCAAGGTAGGTAGACGGACAGTGTCCTCGGATACTCAGTATTTATAAAGGCATTTCGTAGTTCTCAATTCACCTATCGCACCTTGATTCACTTCTGCTTTCAATTTGACCCACAATGGGCCAACCAAGTCCGCCGTGAGGTGTGTAGTGGACAATTGGAGTTCAATCTCCTTCATTAGTGCTTCTGTTTTCTCTCGGGAACGCAGCGGTTCCTTGCTGAGGAGGTTCGGGACAGTTGCTTTTATACGGGTTGTCAGGCAAAGCTGAAGCTTCGCTATGATACATCTATCTATTTTGGGAGTGCGAATCATCACCATCTGAAGACTGTCGTAGAACTCATCCTTCACGTTATTGTCGGATTAGAGAGTTGACGAGTAGATCGAAACCACGGTAAAGTCGACGAGATGATTCTAGAGACGAATTCGTGCGATTCTTGATGATATCGGTTCCCAAGAAAACAGGGCGGAACATGTGAGGCCACTTATTGCTACTGCTACTCATAGTTGACTCGGAGCTACTGATCCACTGTGATAACACCAATAAAGGCTATTTGCACCGGGAACTTTGATGCTACCAGAGCAGATACTGCCTAGCCTCACTAAGAATAAGTAAGCAATATCTAACTAACAGTCTTGTAGCTTGAGCATAGCAACTACCTGACTTCCAGTGCCAGAGAGAGTTCTTGCGTTCCACGATCTTACGTATAGAATAGTTTGGAGGTAAAGGGGTTCAGCTCGCATTCTTAACATCCCAACCACTGGAATAGCACAGGGTTTGTCGTCTCTGGGACGCCGTAGCATAGATAACAGAGTGTATAGAAGACATAATCATAAAGTTTCTTGGATGTTTGGAACAACGGACGTCCCCAAGATAACTCAGCTTATTTTCGAGGGCCCATCTCCAGCCTTTGCACAACCAAGTGCAGGATGTAAAGCCAGCAGCTTATTGATGCAAGGTTACCCGTGGCTCCTTAGGAGCTCGTTCGCCATTCCTTTAAATTGAATCCAATCAAGGGGTCATTTCTACCCTGATAATTTGATAGATTCCCTTTGAAGTCGTTGGACTATCCAGTAAATCTTGTCAGCCAACTCAGGAGCAACTGTCCTTGCGTGCTGAACACCGTCTCGCCGAGGGTTTTGGATCTCGATTACCCCTATCCTGGTTTATTCCGTCTGTCGAGCGGTTTTCTGGAGTGTGTCACTGATGCATGCTTAAGCTTTGCCGAGCCCCATGTAAGAGCTTGATACCGGAAAGAAACCGAAGAAGCGGGAGATACCCCAAGGGTTCGACGTTGTACCTGGTCAGAGGTCAGATACAACATGCGCCCCATTATTGGCGTACTAGACGGACAATTCCAATTGCATGGTCGTTGTCCGACGAAAACCGTGAAAACATCTGTTTTTAATTATTGCTTCTACGGTGGTTCTCAAAACACCGCGACAGTGGCTCTGATCAAAAACAAAAAGCAACTGAATTAATTAATCTCCGGTCTTTCGAAGCCCCATCGGCTCCACCCATGCACCATTCCCATTGATTAGCTTTGTTTGACTTGGTGCTTGTGTACCCCCCCCCCCCCCCAAAAAAAGCTCATCGTTGGGTCGGAGTTTCTTGGTAACTAATAATAAACCCAACTGATCCGTTTTTCAATTTAGTTAAGCAGGAATTTAGCACGTTTCGTTGAGAAAAATCCAATATCTGTAAAAATGGACACAAAATTCCTTGCGAGTCTTTCGGCGTAAGATGATTGCATCTATCGCGTTTGTCTTGGATCTCTTTTTAAGAATAAAATTAACCTTATTCAAAAACGTAGTGTTCCATCGCAAAGCCGACAGTGATTTCTTAGTTTTTAGAGTTGGTGGCGCAATATTTTATGCATATTGTGGCCTTTCGAAACACTTGGTAATCTCAATCACCTTTCACTACCTCCTGAAAAGTGCAAGTGTGGAATTTCTACATCAGTATCAATTTCAATTATATCAATGGGGGATTTATTTGAAAGAGATCCTGTAAAAACAGCCGGTTTCCACACCAAGCTCTCATTCCAGTAGGCTCTAAAATCGTGTGAAATCATACTTAAAGTGGGAGAAAGTCCTTTGGTTAAATAATCTGCCTTCTTAACTTTTTTGTCTTGTCGGAAATAATAAAGAAGCAATAAAGACACAATCATCAGTCACTCATCGCTTTTCCTGAGCGTTCAAAACTATTCATAATGTTTCTACTTATCAGTAAATGATACAGCATTATTCACAATCAAACTTCTTGGCATGTGCATCCGCAGAGGACCGCTGAGTCACATCGCTATCCGAGTCAATTTAGCATTAGCTTCCATAGACAAAAGTCGACAATCAACTCTTCTGAGAGAGATAACCTGTTGATTATTTCACTGCGCAACCACTGAGCGAAAATACACAGAATCCCAGTGTCGTGCAAAATCTGAGCTTTTTACTCACTGCTGATATATTATAAACCACGAAAAAATGACATCAATACCGAAGGACATTTGACAACAAACTTTGTACGTTGTGCACAGCAAAACCAATGAAGAACGGTCACCTTTAAAATTTGGTATACATGGAGGTATTTTCTCCATCCGTCCTGCAGCCATTGCCCGTCCCAAAAGTGCATCAAGAATAAACAAAGGCACATGCCATCGAGTATATAGTTCACACGACAGCCAAACCAAGTACATAACATTCATAGAGTTTATTATTGGCACGAGGCGCCTGAATCTTATGTATTGAAAAATCCGTTTGCATTTCAACGTCAAAAAGTCCAACACAAGTGGATTTTCCATTACGTAAGATTCAGGCTCCTAGTGCCAACGATACATCCTATGAGTATTTTTCGATGTCCACTGGATCACATTCAGCCGTGTGCTGTTTGTCCCATTGGGAAGTGACCGAAGAGGCTAGCCAAGTGAATAAAACCAGGACAGTTGGGGTTTATCATTGGAGCAGAAATTCACGCAGCGTCAGATACTCACTTTCATTATTCATTCCCTCCTGGCCGTACAGCGATAGCTCAGTTGGTGGTGCCTATGCTTGGTAAGCGGAATGTCGCCGGTTCCGGCCCACAACGCTGCACTTTTGGATATGAGAAATGCAAGTGGATTTTCTATCATATATATAGCAATGGCTTTTAATTCAGTTTCGCTTGTACTCTATAGACGTTGTGCCCTGATGTAAATAAGTTGCCCCAGATCTTCCCAAAAGCACCATTATATTTGAGGAAGAATCAAGTAATTACCTGATTTGAGGCACAATTTTCATTGATAGATAGGATTTTATATCTAAATGGCAAACTCGAGGATTGCAGTAAAATAACTGAGACCAACATCATTTTTAAGAAGCTCAGTGAGAATTGTGAGTACACGCCCGCGTGAGTTTGCGGCTTAAACTGCATATCCTTTTACGTACAAACCTCAGGCCATCCGATCGACCCCGTATTTTGGTTGCACCAGAACTGAGTTTCGTTTTTGTTAGATTTCATCAAGACTTGGTGGAAGGCATTCGACTGAAGTTAACGGGGACAGTTACCGTGGCTTCATTCGAAGCTGTCGGGCGTAGCCAGCAGCCATAGAGGACAGCATCTGTACAAAAGTAATCCGGTGATTTCGTTAGCTCCGTACGGGGGAGTAGTGGTTCGGTGGTAACACACAGACCTTCGAGACTAGAATACGCGGGTTCAAACTCTGGGTGCGGAGGTGGATACGCACCACTGGTGCTCTTTTACATGAGCAAAAGACGAGTCTGGCGCTTTGGAGTGCACCATCGGTCGGATGATCTGAGGTTTATGCGTGAAAGTTGGAGTGCGAACGGAAGTCAATCCAACGGAGTATCAGCAATCCTACACGCTACTCGCAAGTGGTTGTAAGATATATACCGCGTAAACTATTGCTCTTTTTTATTACAATTATGGATCTTATTTAGAAACAGTAAATGTGACGGTATGGTCTGACAAGTCGTTCGATGTACGGTTTAGTCTCACTGACAGACAGCGCGTCAGCATCGGCCCCTATCGAGCCCACGAAACCACGGGTGGCCGGACAGCCGATCGATGGCGTGAATCGATGCACCATTCAAGCCTCAGGGCGCGGTCAACCACACCGGTCAGACCAACGCGTTGTGTGCAACGAGTGGGCGAATATGATAGCAAGTTACAAATTCTTTGTCTTTCGTAAATAAACTGACATGATTCTGAGGCAAAACGGAGTTCTCACTAGAGTTAGTGGGACGGCACAAAATAGTAGGTAACGCGCAGGAATTCACTCTCAAAATGAGCCGTTAGAAGCACTTGACAGAACGTACAAGCTGCGATCCACAGATTGTTTATCGTTTTTGACTTCCGAATGTGGTTTGACTGATGATCCTTTGTGAACATGTGCAGTCGGATCCCATAATTCTTTGTGGATTACAAACCGATAATGAAGTTAGTGTTCCATCAGTCAATATCTAACTCACGCTAATTGACACCCTCGAAAAAATGGGCTTAGTGAGCTTGTGTGGCGTATGAACTCTTGCTGAGTTATACACACTGACATATTGAGTGAACAAGAGGTACACGTAGATGAAATATTTGCTCGACCTACCTTAACGCCTGGGTGAAATTCAGGTTTTTTCAGATTAGTTGCGTGATGCAATTTTCCTGTGTGACACGAAATCTTCTCTCAGTTTGTTTTTTTAGAAAGCGGGTTTTCTCGTTTTTATCCTAGAGTGTATGGCATATGATTCGTATGTACTATTGGAATTTTATCCATAGAGCGATGTATCAGGTGATAAGCTTCATTTAACTGGTGAACATTCAGTTGCACAACACTGTAGGGAACCTTTAAATTCAGCTGACGATCCGGTTTACGCGAGTGACTTTTCCCAAGACTGGCCCATGATCGAATAATTTCAGGATGCTATCTTTGATGCAGTTTACAGCCGTGGAGTATCAGTCTGTGAGTATTTCTGTAGGTGTATGTGTTCACGTGCTTGGGGGAAGGTGGGAGGGACGGGGTTGGTCTTGTGTGCCGAATCTTCGACAATCAGTGCCCACTCTGCTTGACTCAACCGAAATAAATGGCGAGAGATTCTGTGGATGTGGATGACTTTATGTCACAGCAGCGCCCAAAGGACGTGTGAATGAAGTTCCAGCAGCCAGCGCGATTGCTTTCCCCAACTTCATTCCTGCCATTATTGTTTCCCTACTAATTGCTAAACATACTCTCACTTTTTCAGTGTCGTAAGCACTGCAGTGACTGTTTGTCTTATCGCATCAACTTGACCGCACTCTCCCTGATTTTCTTAACCCATTCCCCGGAGACTGGGTGTAATACAACCAGAGACCCCTTATTAAGAATTATAGGTATTTTTAATGGAATAATGTCATATATTTTCCGGTAAGATTTCAAGATGGATGCCAAAGTGCAATTAAAACAATTCTTCCCTGAATGAAACAGTACACGTGTGCTACACCCAGGCGCCGGGAACGGGGTATGAAATATGTTGCCGGAGAAAGGATTAAAGAATTATATGTGCCGTGCCCGTTAGACTTGAATCGCCGTCGGATGACTGAACTTGGGATCAGCTACTGTCGAGGTTTGTACTTGTCTTTTATTGATGGTGTTTCCCCTAATACTATCTCACTTTTGTCTCGAATCCGTCGTTGGTTCTGACTGGATTCGCTAGATTCGGCAGCTGCAACTAGTGATGAATAAACGTCCCAAAGATCTGAAGGCTTTGCTGCCTTCAGGTGAATCTCCCGCCGCTCTACACCTTACCTCATACACGTGCTCTGACTGACACCCAATGACCCCACATATTATCCCAGAATCACTCGATAGTAAATCCGTCTGGATGTAGGTCGCCCGAAGCAATCGAAACGCCAGTTGTGTACAAACATTCCTGACAAAGATAATAATGTATATGAATGACAGGCTTGAGAATCTCACGGGCTAGTAATTAGATTGTGGGACTGCATTCGAGTCATAACGAACCTCGGCTGTTTATACTTGAACATTAAACATCGTGGAGCCGTGGATTTGTGCCCTTACGCTCCCACCTGACAGCCTTTCCTTTTCAAGCCCACAATGGGCCACTTTATAAACTCTACGATGGAGATTTAATTTTGGCACTTTCCAGGCTACGGATCGTAAAAAATCTGCAAGGTGTTGTAAATTCTGATTAGTTCAATATTATTTTCTCAGATCTTCCGAAATTTGCATTTCATCTATAGCAAAATTTTATGACCTCTTTTGGGGTCAATGTCAATGACCAGTTATCAGCTATATAACGTTTACTTTTTTGCATCGAACTGCTAGACATTGTCGGCTATTTTCGCTACCGGTGATGGTTTGCTTTCTAACTATTATTTGCATTGACAACAGTAAGTTAACCTTCTTCGTAATTACAAAGAATTTATAGCATTTGATTAGCTTCCAAAAAGCATAAGTGGAAGCAAAAAGATTGACAAGTAGACTTATCTCTACAGTGATCGTTTGTATTCTCCAATACAAGGATCATTTCCTTTGTGATTTCCAGAGGACTTATTAGTTATGTTATTTGTTGAACACCCATGGCTTCCAGTTACTTCTGAGGTCCGGTGAGACCATTTTGTTTGTGTTGAGTATTGAGTATTACAATTAGAACAATAAACTCGACATATTTTGTTCTTCAATTGTAGTGCTACCAAATTTTGGTGATCATATTCTCTAGTTGAGGTTAGTACTATCGTGTCATCCGTCAGAACGGATAACTGTCAAATGAAGGTTTGAAACGACCGATTTGAGGTAACGGAGGGGACCCCGAAAGCCCGAAGCATAATGTTGGGTTATGTGAGGTTGGTTTCTCTCTTGGTTGAGATTCAAGTATTTAATAATCAGAACACGAGTTGTAGGCGAATGTGTTTTCGGTGATTTCATTCTCAAACCATTTCAATCACATTTATTTTCTAACTCTTCTTATTAATTCATTTTCATATAAAGTTGATCAAAATGGCTTGAGAGTGGAATCACGAAAAACATGTTTGCCTACAATTGATGTTCTCGTTACCATGATGGGATTATTCCACGTTCTGAAAGAATCCTACTCCCCCAAGGTGATATGGGAACTATATCAGTTTCTGAACTATTCCACCAGACTATGTGAGGCTCATTGGGCCGCTGAATTCATCGAGGAATGTGTTTTTCGTAACCAACATCCTACCAAGTACTGAAAACACCTGCGTCGTTGCCGTATTTATCCTAGCAGTAGGATATTAAAACGTCATGTTCTCAATCAACCGGATACTAATAAACCCTCGATAATTGTGTTTGAAAATAATGTATCTCAGTGCCAACTGCACAAGGAAATGCCCGGAGAAAATGGCAGACGTCACTTCTTGGAATACTCTGATAAGATCATAAGAGAACACTTTAAAAACTAATTTTCATCACTGAAAAGTACACTGAGTCAACTTACATCTCAGGCTCAGTTCCCAAGGGAACCCAAACGATATGTATAAAACTTCTCTGGTTTACAACTCGACCGTGTTTTGATTGGTTCGAAGTTTTGCTGTCCACGTCGAAAAGAAAATTACATTTTGAGAACTTAGTAGGACAAATTATTTACCTCAGACCAAAGTCGGTAGAAGATTTAGTACGTTTCATGTTGTCAATAGTCACGTAATGTAACCAGTATCGGCAGTGTCAAGTCCTTAAGCAAAGGCCCCCTAAAAAGAAAACACGTTGACACACTTAGGGATTTACAACGAAACCGTCAATTTCTCCTGAGAAAACCTGAAAAACGATCCGGTACTGTTATGATGCATTGGGCCTCATACGTGGCTAAAGTATTAGACCTCCTTTGTGATCAGTCTAAGTTCACCTGTGACGCACCAGAAAAAGATCAAACAGAGAAGGCGGAAAATAAAACCATCGGTACGTTGAAGTTTCTCAGAGACCACGGCTGCATATAACCTAGCCTGTTTGAAGGCCATAAACCCGTAGGCTTCACTGTACCTCTACTTTGTGGCCTTCCAAAAGTTCATAAACCTGAACTGCCCCTTGGTCCCATCGTATCCATGTCAAACTCAGTATACCATTCGATAACCCGGTGGATAGTCAATCGTTGATAACCCGTACGACAGAGACTCGTGAAGCATAAACTCCTTGACACTTTTCTCTTCACTGCAGTTATTAAAGACTTGATTACGGTAGGGAAGCAAGTATTTTCTTGGGATGTGGTCTCTTTGTTCAGTTAGGTACCTTTGACTGAAACAGTGTGCTTTATTTGCTCCTTTGTTGATGAAGAAACTATACCCCCAGGAATTCTGACTGTCAGTTCAAGGGATCTAATCAATAACACTTATTATCGCCATGATGGGCTGCTCCGGCCTCACCTCCAAGTTCAATTCCTGCCGACGTCTTCATGGCAAAGCTGGAAGCTCAAAAATTATGCAAAAAAGCGAGTCGACTTGACCACTACTATCGGTACGTGGATATATTTTGTGTAACAAGTGCACAAAACAATTTAGATGATGCCTCACGCGAATTCAGCGATACGCACTCCGCAGTGAAATTCACGTCCGAAATGGAGGAAGAAGACTGCTACCGTTTCTTGATATATACCTAACCAGACGACCTGATGGCTTGATCCAGAGGAAGGTGTATCGGAAAGTGACATGGAATGATCAATACACAAATTTTCGCAGTTTTGTTCCACTTGATCACAAACGCAACCTCATACACTATGTTCTGCGCAGGGCGAAACATATTTGTACTACAGACACTTTGGAGGCCGAGTTACTGCACACATGAAGAACGTTCCTGAGCAACGGTTATTTCGAGGAATTTATCGAAAGAAATTGAACTGAACGGAAAAAACCAGTGAGAATTCCACCATCCATCCGACTCCCCTTTAAAAAGGACATCGCTACTGACAGTCAGTAGAATTTTGAGTGCCACAGTGAAGCCGACTTTCAAAGCCGTCAAGATGAGATGTGTGTTGGCCAAGTCATCAACAATCCCACGCGAAAATAAAGATAAACTACCATTGTTGACTTCATCCATGATCATCTACCAATTCAAGCGCACCTGTGGTGCCATTTGTATAGGTAGAACGGCAAGGGAGCTATCGGAAAGCAATAGAGAACATCACCCAAAACAGCTTGGATATGGAGGCATTAGTTGCGCCCTTGGAGGAAACGGGACATTCAGTCGTCATTCAGTGTGCTTTCGAAGTCATCTAACGGGTCCCACAACACATGTCAAGAACAATTAGCCTTCGGATACTAGCAACTGCCGAGGCAATTAACATCAGCCTCTCGAAGTCTGAGCTTTATGCGCAGAGAAACTTAGTCCAACCACTCCAACTCTCATGACCAGCAGTCAGCTGGATCACACAGCAGGACGTAGTGGTGAAGCACGCTAATTATCAAGAGTTACATAATCTAGTCCTTCGCAAGTGTCCCCGCCCCCCCCCCCTCACCCTTATTTGTCCATACCGACTTTGTGACATTTCCCCCGCTCTTTTTAATTCGTTTCCAGATACAAATGTCGTGATGGCTCGAGAATGAAATCAGCGGAAACATACGTTCACCCACAGCTCGTGTTGTGATCACCGTGATGGGTTTATTCCGCTATTTAATAGTAAGAGACATTGGGTGTGATACTATTAGTGGTCGTCCTCAGATACATGCGCGTAGCATACCCTCTTGTCATAACGATGTAGTTTTTTATTGTAGTTTTTGATATTAATACGTCAATCGTAGGAAATACCCTTTAGGAAAATCTAAAGAAAAAAGTAACGAAAAAACTTGTGTTCCGTAAATTCACCCTCTGGCTGAGGTGGTTACATATATGGATCAAGTATACCTACTGGGGAATGATATCAACACTTGATGGGTAGAAGAAGTAGAGGTTATTACCAATGGGTGATTGTGAAATTTTGAGATGTCTGGTGTTTTCTTTGAGCGGAGGGGAACAAACGGAAAAGTAGCAATTATTTTGGGTTTCAGTGAAATCAGTCGTCACAGTCCGATTCGACCACTCCCAGCTACGTTATCTGGTCACGTGAGAGGCGACACAGTGTTTGTGAGCAACTGGTTATGCACAGTCAAGTTAATTGGAAAGACTTCACAAATCACTTTTTTGAACGACGACGGATGTTGCTAGCTGACCGCTTTTTGGCGCACCTAGTCGGACCGTGTAAATCACCGTGAAAGATTCTTTTCTCCCGATGTGCCTCGCACCGGCAAAGTGTGCATCAATGGTACTATAGAGATTTTTCTATTGTCCCCACTGTCAACCATGGCGGGTTGTACTCCTTAGCCACGAACACGCAGACACACACACAAACTTATATTGGTCCGTGTAATAGCAGGGATATGAAACTTGCGAAATCAGATTTGTTCTCAAGAATTGCATGCTCTGAAGTACTTAATATTCCCGTGAATAATGCTTTGTACAGGTATGAGGCATTGTAGCAGGCATCCGAAAACTATGCGCAAAAGAGGGAAATAATTACATGGAAGAAGTCATTAAAAGGACCACCTTTTTGTTACTTGCGAAAGAATTAGACATTTACGCAGTTATTCAGAATCCAGGTATGACTAAGAATGCCTATAGACTTGGGAAACCTATGTAGTTTGTGCTTAGTACATCCGACGGATTTTCTGGTGACTAACGTGCGACGAGTTTAGGGGTTGAAAAACGTCTCCGGTTAAAGGTAACCGAATTTCTATACTGGCAAAATATTACCGTTTGTTTCAGTATTTCGAACAAAATGCAGAAACTGAAACACTTGAATGAACTTGAAATAGGTGTTTACTACATCATAACCGAACGCATTACCCAGTAAAAAAAATCAGGATTTGGTGGAGTTTCATGTGGTAAAACAAGAATGAAGTCAAAGTTTACCGCAGAACGAAAGATAAAAGAGCAAATTATATGGGATTTGGAGTAAACGGAACTTTTAGACTCCAGCTTCGACACCATGTCACCCGCTTGCCTCATTCTTTTGACGCAGATCTGGCAGATACAGCTAACTTTACATCCAAACACATGGCTAGTATTGAACGTATGGATGTATGATATAATGCTTCACAGTCAAAAAAGTAGGCGATAACCTAGCCCAGTCGGTGAAAATCACAAGATCAATGCGAATGTTGATACCATCTACGACGGCTCACAGAACTAAAATTTTAACTTGGAATTATCGTCGATCCAACCAACTCGTTTCATCTAGGGCTTTGGTAGCCTTACGCATGCACTGTGTATGAACATCCCAACTAATCGCATACAGCGAGAAAATGAAGTAGATCACAGAATCATCAAGGGCATGTTGTGTGTTAGAATGAACTTCAAAAAATAATGAAATATATCGCCCACAGTTCTGCTCAACCTGAAACCTTTTCTGGATTATCCTGCTATACCCACAGCCATCGATAATCCCAGAAACCCGATCAACTCGCCTTTGTGCGCGACTCCCTGTTTGTACACAGACGCACGCTGCCATCCCAGTCCTCTTGTGTTGACTTTTCTCACATAGATCACCGGATTTTAACCACAAACGAGACCGCACCAAGTATCGACCAGCCGCTTTTTTCATAAGTGAATAGGTTTCACAAACGGACCGCAGGTAGAGAAGATTCGGGCTTGGCAATTAACTGGAGATTTATATTGCTCTTCTTCACACTTGGTCACCTTCAAACTGGTCTTTCGTACGAGTAGCCAGATGGAAGACAATGTATGTGTTACTGACCTTCTAAGGTGCACACTTTACTTTAAGGTCAGACAAGACCAGTTTCCATACGTTGCTACCTAAACAAAACCAAGACACATCTACTCCACACATAGTTAGCCAAATAGTTCGCACCAAAAGCACCCATGTGCATTAGTAGAGCACATAACAGATCGATAGAGACAACTTTGATTTGCTGATGCATAGCGCTTGTGAACTGTTATTAAACAAATGAGCTAACCTATTGAAAACTATATTCAATATCTGAGCTGATTTGAAATTACATGGAAGATTGAGAGAGCCAATGGGAATAAACTAGGTTTGTTTGTTGCTTTCATATTACAATAAGAGTTATGAAATTTAACAAGTACAAACTTCAAACATCATAGGATTCACTGTTGGTTACTGGGACAAAACGGTAAAACAAGACAGCATGCCACTACAGGTTCTGACCAATACCCATGTACAGGCCTAAGCAAACTGACACTGCATCACTTCAAGTAGTTCGGGCAGAACCAGTGGCGTCTAGTTTATTCCGCCTTGCAAGACATATATGATATTGCGGTAAATTCAAAGAGAATTCAAACTTTACCTACGAACATGTTCCATCTCTACCTCACTGTCGACATTCGCCAAAAAACGCTGATGTTGAGGGGGAAAACTAAATGCTACCCCCACCAATAATTGATCAAGGTGTCAAGCAAACCTAAAAACAGCAATAAAGAGTGATGCTTCTTCGATTGAAATTCTGTAGTGAATTCCGTCGTTCGGAGAAAGCATTTTCCTGACATCGTATTGGACGAATTTTCTCTACGAGCATCTGTGACGCTCGATTTTAGCTGTATAACGGTTATTCCGTTGCATGCTTTTTGGAGAATTCAACAAACGCGACGTTTCCACTGAATTCACTTTTTCACACTCAAATTTCACTGCCTATACGTGCCCGGTTCGCTGCCGCTGCGTCGCTATATTGGTTTGCCTTTGGCTCATTCCTGGTATTGGGGTTGTTTCGGTACCAGTTTCGGTACCTGTACACTTTTGTGTCGGTTTGTCGGCTCCGTTGTTCTATGTTCATTCGACCGAGTAGATCTCATTGGCAGTTAACTCCGAGACTAGGCAGATGACAGGGATTGTAAATAGCTCGCCTTTTATAAGTCCCATGCAGGCTTCTTTGTTTGTTGATTGCAAACGTCTTGCCTGATTTCCCACTAACTTTCTGAATTTCTCTCACTGTCTTGGATTACCCGACCAAATAGTGTCCGACAACAGATCTCAGTTCACATCGGCGTTTTTTTTAAGGAATTTGCCAGGAACGGAATATTAACTACACATTCTCGCCACCGTACCACCCACAATCTAACGGGGAGGCAGAACGCTTTGCGGATACGTTCAAACGGGTAATACTCAAGTCAAAAGGGGATGAGACGACGGACGAACTTATTCAACAATTTTTATCCCGGTACCTGACAACACCAAACGCCAACACTCAAAAACGTGTGTCATCTGCTGAAACACTGATGAGTCGAAAATTGCAGACTATCCATTACGTCCTATTCCTATCAAACAAAAGTAATGCACGGAACTAGAAGATGGTTTTCATGTTGGCGTCTCAGCCTAGGTAAGAGACCACAGAGCAAGGAATACGCATTAGGCCCAAGCTATGATGAATAACCGAAGGAGCATCAAACTTTACGAAGTGGAAACAGATAACGGAACGTGGATCCACTACGAAAACCAGCTGCGCAGGCGATACAGTGGAACCCCAAAACGGCCTCAAGAACAAGCAGTTTCACTAGAAATCCTCTCGGATACGCTCAAACTGCCAACACCGACATTACGTACCAAAGAGTCGGAAAAAGAACTACTACCACGTCGTTGGTCTGAAAGACCGGAGAAACTCACTGTACGACTACAACTGGGTCCTAGTCGTCAGAGCTACAGTTACCAACCAGAAGACGAGGTGTTAAGAAGTTAAAAACAAAATAACTTTCTCCGCAAACCAATAATCCTGCCCGAGCTTTCCAGGCCGGATTGAATAATCAGTGATCGACAATATATTGGATTACTTAAGACGAAACCCCTTTTGCCGATCGAGCAGTCACTTACAGCCCGACGCAAATCGGGCCAACACATCAATAATCAATCCGACAAGTTTTTATCGACCCAATAGGCCTAATAAGGCTTGAACCTAACTGGACGACCGAGTTAGGAAATATTCGAATTTTTGCTTTAAATACGAAATGATCTTTGTAAAAACAGTCGTTTTGACGAGCCGAGTTGTCGTCTTCCGATTTTTTACAGCGGGCTGGAGCGATTGGAGTCGCAAGCGAAGATCTTTTGTGCAGGTTTCCATTCAGGCCGTAGAAAAGAATCAGTGGGTCATAACACAGCGTAAAAACAGTTTTATACCGAAGTGTGATGTTTTTGGATCCGTTATATATATATATATATATATATATATATATATATATATATATATATATATATATATATATATATATATATATATATATATATATATATATATATATACGCCTTTAAGCGCTGACGGATTTTCAGTTCAATACCTTGATGTGCCGATTCTGAATAGTTACTAAGCTTTAAAATGCCAAGAGAGGCCCACTATCTGCAGTTCTTCATTTAGTAGACATAGGGAGTTTCATAAGCTGTAGCACACGGTATTGTAATGGGTTCTGCGTGCTTGACTTTGAACCCGTGAACAACATGTATAGCATTCTTGGAATTTGTCAGAATTCCCTACGAAATATTTTGACATCAAGAGAGACAGCTATGCAGTTGAGTGCATATGGCTTCAGCGTGGTCCATTCAACCAAATACAAATTATTTTTAATTTGACTGTCGGTGGTCATACGGTCATTAGATTCTCTTCTGCTGTCCCACTATAGCTAGAATATACAGCCTCGGTTCATCTGTTTAGAACCAACAGCTTATACGGAATCCTGAGTCACTGTTACCATTTGCTGTACCAGAAGCTATTTCCTTCAGTTGGTATCCGATACCGTAACTTCTGACTAATCGGTGATACGGTAGACCACTGCTTGATGGGGTTCTTTTATCATTTTGCCGATCCACTGTCCTATCGTCTGCGGTTCCATTGGCTTAAACCCTGTCTTCAATAGTGAACGCGAGCTACTTGCGCATCTCATGACTCAATTGATGGCGCTGGTCTGCTAGGAAAGAGAGCCTGCGTGTCTGCCGCGAATCATCCACACAAGCTAAAAATTAAAGAGTCCGGGTTCCGAGTCCCTCTAACGCTTGTCAACTTCAATCTTTTGCAGCATCTCTCGGAAAGAAATTTTAAACCTTCGCCGTGTAAGAATAAATGGAATTATGGGGGCAGTTATTGATCAAGAGCCACCGGCTAACAATCAAGGGACGCGTGAGAAAACCTAGATGCCTTACTGGCATTTTATTTCAGCTCATATTTGCAGCACGCAGCTACATGCTCTTACGCGTATGGAAGACTAACTGCTAGCAAACGACCGAACGTGTCCTCTATCGAATGTTGAAGCCAAATACCAACGAAGTCTCCTTTCTCAAATGATCGGAGAAGATACGAGTCGGCAGACGAATGCGTGAGTGTGTTGTGTATATCGTGGCACAGAAATAGCACAAAAATAATAACAGTACACAAAAGGCCTACAAACACAGCTGCGGGGCAGAAACGGACCATGCACGTACAGACAGCGAATACCGAAAATGTGCAAAAGCGACATCAACGGAAATACATTTTACCATTGGCTGTACTTGAACTGAGAGCGTATTGGAATCGTTGTAACCCAAACTAAGGGAACAGAAATAACGAGAAATCCAAGGCTTCGGAACAGCACGTTAACTCTGTTGCGGAATTGATTCGTTTGAATGTTATATCGAAGGAAGTAGTCAGTAGATCAAAATTTAGCCAATCACAATGGGAGTTTTTTCTACCTATCTGCGGTGATTCTGATTGGCCGGTATTCCTCTGCATACGTGGTCACAGACATACCTTATGAATCACCAAGCCAATGCAACTGGAGAAACAGCAAAATTCGAAATCGTTCGTCAGAGCAGATCATAGGGAAAAGAAATTCAAAATGATGTTCAGGAAATTATCATTTTCACAGGATACTAGATGCCACTACGCGCATGACTCGACAGTGACAAACAGTTAAACATTTTAAGTGCAGAATCTAGTGCATCAGAAATATTGGAGTATATGCTTAAGGCTCGTTTTAGTCATTTCTCTGCTCTCGTTTTTCAACAAAATCATATAAACCTCATAGGGCATGTTCACAACCAGACACTGAATCAACCGTCACACTGATTTCAAGTTTTTTGGCACAGTAACGTACTACTCATTAATTTTCTTGAAGGGTCTCTGGATTTTTGCCAAGCTATTTTTTGATAGTATTGTTTAATTCAACGTTCAGGTTAACGATTATATGGTCGAGATCGTGTCAAAAACGTCACAGTAATTAAATACTGCACCCGTCGGAGGACAAGGCTAAGCGTGTGACACTCAAACGGCAAAAATACTGTAGAACCCGAAAGCAAACTAAACGAATTACGACATCTTTCAATGCGCAAATCACGAATTAGTCATTGACTTAAGGCAAACATACACCTGTGCATGTACGAGTGGCTGCAAATGATATATAGATAGCGAACGAAGAATCCGTCTCGGATATTGCAATAATACATGTATGTAAAAGATTGTATCTTTGATATACTAGTATGCACAGATGGGTAGACGAAGATTCTCGGAAGCGCACAACCAGCTTCGCGGTTACTGCTGCTCATCAGGTACGCATATCCGATACTCGTCTGTCTATCCATTCGTTCTGATACTTGTACACTAGGGTACCGTCTTTCTCGAGGTTAGCTGCATGTAATTCTACAGAACTAACAGCGAATCACCGTTGGGATTCCTCGGTGGACTCAAAAGGTCATCCACTCACACTCCTGATGCGCAGGTCAGATCGCTGGGAAAAGTTGGTATATATTTTTAGACATTTGAAGGTTTCATTGGTGTACTAAAGTTGGGTTGTAGCTTGTACTCTGGATTTGGTAACCGGACTTCGAGAAATTATTGGATGCGTTTGTACGGACTTCTGTTGACTGGAATGAGGATCTTCCGAAGGAAATAGCCAGTCATTTCTTATCATGAACCGCGGTATATGTGGATTAGTCCAGATTGTTAAAAATATCATATTCTGAAATTTTAGTAGGGATAGGACACTGGTTTTATCATACATCAAGTCGGTAAGTCATTTCATATTATTTCATCAGTTAGCAACAGCTTTCTGCTCAGAATCGAATCCGATCCAACCGAGAATTTCATTCGTATTCGTTCCCTGCATAATGCCTGTTGGACACGCAGTTGCAGTTTCGTGAAAGATCGGCGTGGAGAACGTGCGAATTACTAATTTGCCACATCAGCAATTCCAGGCTGTCAGCGTCACACCTAATTAATTGTTCATTTTATTTCAAAGAAAAACTAACAATACACTAGGTTCGACGGTTCCGGTTGTTACCTCTCAGCAGTAGCCTCAAACGGAAATGAGAAAAACAAATTAGCAAAGTGGAAAAGTAGGAGGTGAACTACAAATCTTGGCATCAAATAGATAAAAATGTGTGACTACAACAGCACTACTGCTCGAAACATTTAGTCATGCATTTCCATCTATTCCGTCACTGACTGAGTGAATCCCTTTCCATCCTTTGAACCTAACACGTCTTCTATGTCCACACCCGCAGGTCAGGTTCCCACATACCTTTGGTCCGGGTTATGGAATGGCCCCTCTTACTCATCCTTTAACCGTTACCGTCAGCTAATTTTACACACCACGGAGGTCTATCTAAAAACATGTTGGACGTTAGTCCTGGTATACTGTGGTGTTTTTTAATGATTTCCTTCATGTTTTTTATACCCTAAACCTAACCTCAGCATTGCTGATATGGTATTCCCACCAGATTAAAGTAATGCCATGAAAACATCGGTGTTCAAATATCGACGCCCTTCTTGTGTTATCCATTGGCAGTGGTCAAGTTTCTGAAACATTTTCAAATCCAGAAAGACAGGTATGGTAGATTTATGGAAGTGTGATCCACTCAACCCAGCTTGATTCTCGCGCAACTACTTTTTGTGTCAGACAAGCGGCTGAAAATAATACCAGCGAGGAATTCGGATGCAATGCTACCATGCTTATTTATCCGTGATTTTCACAGGGGACCTGGCATCACCATATAAATTTGCACGGATATTAATTCAAACCAATTTTTCGAAACGTTTGTAAACTCTACTCATAACGCTGGGCCATCATCTTTGAAGACGGACGGATGCAACCCATGAGGTCCACCAGCTTTATACTGACAAAGAAATCTGAATACATGGAGTCGGATGTGAGTGGAAATCTATTCTCCATGGTAAAGGAAGAAATTATTGTGATGTTTTCGGGTAATATAATTTTGTACCAGGACACTAAGTTGTATGTAGGAAGTAGATTAATTAATACAGAGCTCTGCTTATTGTGGAATTCTGTACATGGGTTGCAGATTGAAGAACAGGGAAACCCTTCAAAATGCACTGCCCAAAGATTGAATTAACTTTCGGAAGTTCATTCACCTCCTTGACTGCCTCACGAATCCCGTTCTCATGGACGGAAAACGTTGTGGCTAATGCCGATCACCACCGACACACACATCTCAATCCACCCGCGCTCACGGTTGTTTCTTCGGTTCCGAATCACTTGGAATCTTAGAAAACTTTGTGCAGTGTCGTATCTGGAATCCGAAGGAACTGATCTGTGGGCATCTAACCTTGCTGAATTCTGGTTCTGGGGCCTTGAACAGAAAAGTCAACATTCAATAGGACCCCTTGGTCTGAATCAATTGTTCAACTAGATCCTGGGTATCTGACTGTCCGGATATTTCTGCTTGGAAAACAGAAGCATGGACCGGTTGGATTTGGCATTGGTTTGCCCACCGACGGGATGTAAAGCAAAATGAGCACTATTAGAGTCGACAGGAGTGGACCGGAATAAATGGTCACCTTGAATCGGTCCGACCTAGCCGTCAATAAGAGCAGTGTGGTCGACATGAATCCAGTGCTCTGAAGGCGTAGGAAGAGACCAAGTAAGCCACCTCCTCTTTTTATGCGAGAAACTAGTAATAAATGGGAATAGTCTATGGTCAGAACATAGTCAAATGAGTCGGTGCCATCGATCGGAATAATAGACGGACCTACTGTATGCCTCTCCGTCTCGTTCAGGCTTCTAAGCTGAACATTAAAGCCTCAAGCATCAACCCTCTGGGGAGTGACCTTATAGTTCAACTAATAAAGTACAAGCGGTAAGAAATCGTAGGTGGCGCCCATGCACGGGTTCAAATCTCGACCTTCAACATTTGGATCTATTGAAGGTTTATTGAGTCTATTAAATCGCATTTCACAAGAACCATTATGTCTGTGGAGCAGTTAAGACCAACCCCCTGTGTAACTTGTCTTCAGCCTCAGCAGATCTACCGTCAGTCAGGGTGTGCATGCAAACGTCGAACAACCATCGACGCAGCAGAGACTCATTCTAGCAAACTGTACACATAATCGTCTGCTGACTGGAACTCAGTCTAGCGGTGCAGGCTCGGCTTTTATGCTCAGAGCAATGCCGAAGCCGAGCACGAGCACTAGATATTCATTCGTCCGACAGGCGAACCCCGGACAGAAGGGTCTAAACTTCATGGTGCTGACCGTTTGACCAGCGCCGGTTGCAGTTGTGCGAGATGTCCGAGTGACTTTGTTGCTATAGCTTAATCTTCTTCATCGGATACCTAAATTGCTCAAAATTTCGGCGGAATGTATCCCCTGAACACTAGCTGCGGATCCTTGACCATGCTTGTTGACTTTTAAATAAAAACTCAAATCCAACTAATCCAGATGAACACGTCGATCACATGGATTTATGCGTTTATTCACTGCTTGGGGGATAATGTGCATGGCTTTGAAGACTGCATTGGACTCTGATCCCTGTTCCTGAAGTCAACAAATACGATCGCATCCGATGGACCTCTGAGGGACCATCACGTTTCAGTAGATAAAAGGAACTTTACAGACACTTGTTCACAGTTCAGTTCAGCTCTTTCTTTCACTAACCTTGCTCTTCTGCAAATGAATGTGAAAGAATTTGGAAAACGCTCATTATGGGAGACCATTGGTGTGTTGGTGACGGGTGGGTAACGTAGCGAAAATGTCATACCGCGTACTGTGAACACGAGAAAGCCATTTCGAGCCAGTTTAAATGGTCCAGTGGTAAATCATGTGACTCAAAATCATGTACCTCGGGTTCGAGTCTCTTGTGGGACTCAGGCCATAGGCACTACAGCTGTGCGGTGCTTCCGTGACTTCTTACCGGGAAGTGAGGGCTTACAGAGCAAGACGATTATTTGAACAGTTGATATCGTCAACCAATCACATGGATGAGCGAATAACGGGGTATGAAATGAGCTTAGCATACATATTTATTTCAAAAACAATCATACCTATATTGCTTCTTTCTAACCAATTTAGACGCTTTGGTCGAGATAGTAGTATGGGGAACAACTTCATAAACAATAAAATATCAAATCCCAAAAGTGGTAAAACAATCAACAAAGAGAGAAAAACGCTTCGGGTGTTAGATCCGACACACACACACACACACACACACACACACAAGCACGCACGCATGCGCGCACACACACAAGAAACAGTCATTAGTCGAAACGGCTCAAGAAGTAATACTCCTGACACACACACACAGACACGTGTTCAATATACACGGAGGTGAAATCATGAAGAAGAAGAAAGCCGATAAGTGCCTTTGGGAATCCGTGCAGTCTCCTGAGAAACGAGGTAAAACTTTTAGTGTTCTGTCCACACCGGTTGAAAGACGAATCACGTGCATTTGTCTAGTTTCTGTTCAACGGCCGATATCCCACTTTGTACGCGTTAATAGGCACGTTTTGATTGTGTGATCGAGGGAACCACGTAGTGCACACTGCGTACTGCGATGGGAGAGAAAAAAACAATCCGCACCAATGAACTCTCAACAAATTATCCCGGAAGAGGCCAAACCTTAGCTAAACGAGAACAAACTGGATTTTGAAACCAGTGGATATTTGTGACATGAGAAACAATAGGGTTTATTTCGTCAGTAAAGAAGATAACATTCAGTTGAATCAATGGATGGATGCAGTTGATAAGTCTTGTTTTAGTATTTGTTGGTTCATCTAGTCTGTCTGTGTTCTTGCTTGTTACAATGTTTCATAGACCTTCATTATAAATGACAGGACTAAACTGTGTGTATATGTCCATGAATAAACTTTAGGAGTCCACGGCAATCATGGTACTAAGCATCTGTTTATCAAAACTTTGAATGCTTAGTATGGTAACCAGGTAGGTTTCACTGTGCCGCTGGTGCGTGTCGAAGACATGAACATTGTAATATTCGGCCACAACGATATTGACTTTGATTATGAATTCGGATGAACGATCAGAGCACTCATTTGGTCCAACGTTCCAGCCAGTTAGTTTCGTTGGATTCGGAGCACCACATGTCACGTGAGTAGAGAAGTACTCACAGCACCGGAGCGTATTTGGTAACCACGCGTGCAGAGAGCATTCTACCGGGGCTAACCAAGCTTAACATGTGGGTTAGTTCAGTGTATACAACTTCCTTTTGAATCGCTTATTGAGTTGAGTAGCGCTAATTAAAAAATAAATATCGGTAATTAATCTGCATTGTAACCAGAAATTTTACCATTGCACAAGAAGTAGAAGACTTCTGCTAGAGGTTCAAAACATGCACTTGTTCGGTGGCCCGGCACACCATGTGGTATGCTGAATTATAAAGATCGAAATTGTAAGCTCAGCATATCTACGCAAGCCGGTTTTGCGTGGCCTAGTGCGCCACTGAATCATCAAGCTCGATGACCAAAATGGCCGGTAATATATATCCTCGTACTTAGAGTGACGAGTCGGTAGAGGGTCAAGCCAGGCGATCAAACGATCATCGTCGATGGCAAGTTTCAAATATGCCTAAGAAGATTTTATTATCCATAAGCTTACTGCTACTACCACCGATTAAATATCCCATCATCTTGAAACACCCATTTTCATATATGGTTTTGCTGAGAGAAATCAGCCAAAACCTGGGCATATAAATAAAAAACAGTTGTTCGTTTGAATTTAAATTGAAACTGATTGCGATGTACCCAAAACTTATTCTCAACTTTGCTAATTCCGTTGCCTTGTCACCATCATTCGGCGAAAGAGAGGGATAAAGGAAAAAAGAGGAGCTGAAACATATTTCAGTGAACAATGCCTTTCTCATCAATGAGGCAAACGAAGCACAATTTGTCAAGTGAAGATGATTTACTATGGTTTGTTTGTTCATTATACTCCGAGCCTGGAGTCAGGCGTCGTGCTAACACAGCTAATACAGACAGCAGTAACAAGAGATTGAAGATGAATAAAAACTCTTTTCTTGGTTGTCTCGTCGCACGCAATTTTGATTTTTTACTTGTCAGTGCGGTCCGAATTCATGTGGTTTGACAAAATATAACATTTTCATTGTCCACCATTCTCTCCTAGCATCTCCACACAAATAGACTGGATCATCTTGTACTAAATTTCGAGGGGCGAATGAACTGAGCAATCAGTTACCGGCTTCTGGAGGTTTCCAGATAAGGCTAATGAAACATAAGATTAGCCAACGGCTCATCTGGGCCAACGCTGCTGCGTTGCAGGATGCGCTTGGCTGTGCAAAGCCTAGAGATGCATCCTCGAATAAAGATGTTCACTGAAGACTGGACGACTGGGTAGTACAACAGTCTATACCGCAACTATTATGGAAAACATGAAGTTGTGGTTCATTTCAAACAAAATCTGAAACTTTTCTGAATATTTTTCATTCCCGTTCCGTCTGATTGTATTCATCTAAAACTAAATCTTACCGTTTCACGTGACCAACTGACTTTGAACAGAACTATTTAACAACTCATACCAAAAACATTGTTGTAAAATCAACTTTATATAGACGTGAACTCATCTTTAGCTTATGGGTAGCTGCGCACTTGCCTCATTAAAACTATTGGGATCTGGTGTTCATTCTGAATGATGCATTTTGGAATGCACTCGCATGTATGCATATACGTAATATTTAGACTAATAAATCATGCTGAACTTACCCAAAATTTTCGCCAAACCAGTAAGATGGCAATCACTATAACACAGAGTAACATTAACAAATATTCCAAAGCGATTCCATGTAGACCCGCTTGAGTCGATTGATCTATGTTGATTAAAGGGAAAAGTGACAAACAAAATAGTATCACATGACCACGAATTACCGACGTGTAAACGAGGTACGTGAAAGATGAAATAATTGAGGACCTCCATAGAGGTATAGCACCAAGTAAATTCAAAATCCTCCATTTGGGTAACAAAAATTCCATGTATCGACCACATGCCTACCCTTCGACAAATATTAAAACACAAGCCCATATTCTATGAGCTCTCAATTTCTGTCTTCCTTGATCTGAAAGTGGCACTCGATCCAGTCAACCGGACAGTTCAGTGGGGCTGCCCTCCGATGTAGAGCGTGTCAGAGAAATTCATTTCTCTTTTCCAATCCTTGTAGACATGCAGCCGAAGCTAAGTTCGTCCTTGACCTCTATCGCCCTTTCTCTTTAATTTTGTAATTGAATGGATTCTTGAGATAGCCTAACTCTCATGTGAGAAAATCGGCACCGACCTGTGCTCAGACAGCCAAATGTCCGACTTGGAATACGCGAACGATATTTCTCGTTAGAATGAAGATCCAGGTAATTTGCAAGCGTTTTGTACCTTCAAAAGGTGAGATGCTGCTTCGGGACTGGGTTGGCTCTTCCATAAACCTCACCTTGGCAGGAGAATTCCTTGCATAAGATGTATTTTCTCACCTCGGCTGTTACATCTCACCAGACGGTCAGATATCGGATGAAGTATCGTTATGCATACAGAAGACGCTTTTGGCTTTTACAAAAATCAGTCACCTGTGGCGCCGGCTTGATATCTGATTGTCTGTCAGTGGTCGAGTGCACACTGTGGTGGTTAGATCTGTCCTCCGATACGGCTGAGAAGCATGACCGCTACTGGTAAGTGGGGTTTGAGCATCGATATCTCCATGGTATTGCTCAAATATGGTAGGAAAACCTTACCAGAAATGCTGAGGTTAGGCGCAGGGTATTGGGAACTAGTGGTCAGACACCGGAACAAGTACTAAATCTAAACATGGTAAGGTGGCTGGAGTATGTGTTACGTATGCCCACCCTGATAGACTTCCTCGACGTACGCTGTACTCTAAGGCAGGTAGCAGCTAGAAAGCAGGTTGAGGTGGCAGGTTCATGACATGCCAAAAGGTATAAAAACTTCGACCATTGGACTTGGCCAAGTTGAACATGTCAGACTTCTGGGGTGGGGTCCATGCGGCCTGCCTTCCAGATGGTTGGAGACATTAAGTGGTATGGCCAGGTGTCGCAGTCAGTGGCGTAGTTACACTTGGGCTCTGTATTCATGATTTTCATTTATTTTATTTCCGTCTCTTTTACATTATAAGGTTCTATTCTTTTTGCCCTCAACTGGACGGTGCCGCGAGGTAGCAACCAAAACCAGAACACAAAGGTGCGAGGCTAAATGTTCAAACAGCTGAACCGAATTGATTGCATTGAGAATAGGTTGATATACATATGGAGTGGTGAAAAATCATATCACTCACATTTGAACGAAAGACCAAACAAATTTACAACAATCAACTCCACTAAAATAGCAAAGTTATTGAGTTTTACCCATGGTTGATCTATCAGAATCTGAAGCCTCAGTGTGTCCAACGACTTGCACTTATTCATATGCGTGAACGGTGTCAGTGGGATTCAAACCAGGGACCACAAGATCAAACGTTTATCGTGTTGGCCGTTCGGACACCGCCTGTCCTCCGGTAGTCAAAAAACGGTGTTGGAATTCAGTGTGACTTGGATAATTTTGATGACATCTTGTTTAACTGCACAACCCTTAGGCAGTCATTTGTTGTGTTTATCCAAGTAATTTTGATCGGTCAGTTATGTTGTGGTATAGGTCGTTCGTAGTTCACTGTACTTTGTTTCTCATGATCGAATTACTGATTACTGGTCCAATTCACGTATTCATTTATTCCTTGAGTTGACTAGGAAAAAAGATTGTCTTATTGTTTCTGACGAAGATCATTGTTGCCGGAACGTAGACATATTACGGCAGTATAGTTTGATTTTTGTTCCCAAAAAGAAGTCACACACGCAGGGAATTATTGAGATAAAACCAAAAACGCATAAGATAGGTAAATTAGAGTAGTCTTGGACATTTAAAATCAATCATTATCCTTCCACGACAGTGTTTGGGCAATGTATTCGCAAAGTATGTCAGTTTAGGTTCAATGGAACCATTTTATTCGTCAACCAACGAACTGCAGTTCTTATTCGGGTTTTCAAACCAGGGAAAACCACAGAATATAATTTTTTCTGGGCAAGTTGTGGCTGACAGGAACTCATAGAATGGGAAAAATGGGATGGAACGTATTTGCAGCTTAGAGATTAAAACTTTCTTGTTTTGTCTGGTGAAGATCCCGACTCAAGACAGGAGCTTTTCGTTCGTAACATCTACATGATTAAACGAATTGACGAATTTTGTGTGATTTTACCAGCGTTCGGATCGATAACAGAACTAATTAACTCTTTCATTTTGGTTCTCCCCTATTGGTCTGTGCTCATCGGCTGTCCCGTTTACACATGTGCTTTACATTTAGGAGAACCAATCTGCCCAATCACACAGCTCATGCCGCACCGGAGGGTCTTTTTTTTATCACGCTAATTGATTTACAATCAATAGGGGTAAACCCCGTAATGGTGCTCAGCCGTACTGACTTTTGCTTAGCTTTGGCTTGCTCGTTTTCAGCAGTGGATTACTTACGTGCAAACAAAACGGATTTCGCACGTACCGTGTGCCACCGTTAATTGCGTGTACAACAATGGACAACCTCGGTCTTAGTGAGTTGCATTTCTCATCGCATGGATGGTCCGATTCATAGTAAAAATCATCGCCATTCAAATCCTCAAAACAATCAGTATCTTAATTATCATCATCCAAATATTCATCAGAAAAACAAGAGAGAGTAAAGATCCTATTGATCAAATGCTGTTCTCCTTCCTGTATACAAAAAATGTAGGTTATTCTGATTGAAGGAAGAGCAAAAATGAATTAGTTTCATCATGAATATGTTGGTTTATTAAACACGTTTACTCCTACCCAGAATAGCTAAGACTTCCCTGAGAGTGTAAAACACAAATCCGGTTAGTGTGAATCCAGTTGGATTAAAATTACCATTAGTATTCGCTTAAGGCCGTAGCAAACAGGTGACGTGCCTATATACGTACCTTGAGGTTGAAAGTTTGGCTCGCCCATTGCCTTGAAAACGAATCCTCGCGTATTTTTGAATTGTCTGGCATTTTTGCTCTGTCCTAAACTCCAACTGTTGGAATTAGCCAGTGGAAAACTCGGATCACCAGACGAGCCACGAGGATCCTGTATCTGTATTTTATTCTTCTCCTTAGTACTTACTGCTTTGCCCGCAGACAAATCTACTTCCGATTGACCATCAACGGTCTTATCAACCTCCTTATTCGCATTGGTCCTCAGATTCAGATTTCCCGAGGTTTTAACCGCGTTCTCCTGTTCTTTTGAAACAGTATTTGGAAGGGATATGTTTTTGATGGTTTCTGCAACTACCGAGGATACTGATGACGTTTTATTTCCATTCACAGATGATGGATCTTTGTCCTTCTGATTGGATGTTTTGTAAGACTCAGCCAGATTGTTGAAAGAATCGGATCCCGCAATGTTTGCCGAGGGCTTCATATCTTCATCAATTTTCTTTTTTTGAGTCTTTGACTCATCCGTTTGTTCCCATGGTCGACTCTCGTGCATTTTGCCTTCTGCACTGGGATTTTGGACGGAACTAGCAGAAGATTTGACTGAATCTGGAGCAACCGCGCTTATTTTCGAAACGGAGATCGACGGTGAATCATTTGAAATGGTTAATAGTTTTGATGACTCCTTTGAAATTCCGGTTTCTGTAAGCGATGTAGGAGCAACTGATTTGTTGTCAATATTGTTTGCGTTGACTGATTCCGGATTCGTAGTTTTCATATTTTCCTCTTTTTTTGCATCATTGGTTGGTACGCGATCATTAGATTTTTTTTCCACAGAATTTACTGAAGTGTCCGCTTTATTGCCTGCCTCTATTTCATTTTGCGCTACATTTTGACTTTCTTCGGGATGCTCCTTTTTATTGCTAGGTACCGCATTCAGTTCGTGTTTTTCTTCGCCAGTTGGTAACCCATAAACTGCAAAGTCCGCGCCAAACATAACTAAAAAACGAACGGGAAAACAGAACCGTAACAGAACACTCCGTCGCAAACGGATAACGAGTCAGAGAAATTTACTACCGTATAAACAATCAGTCAACTATTTTTCGTGTTTTCCTGCTCACTTTTCAAGTTTTTGATTCATACGTTTCACGAGTTTTTGTTTTTCAATTATTTTGCGCACAAAGAACACACTTGAACATGAAGTGGCTGCTCACAACAAATAAAGCAAAGCAGCTGACAAACCTGAGGTTGTTTAACTGAAGTTATCTTGAAGACAGTTTTCCTCTTTGATCTGCATAGTATTAAAGTATTTCTATACGGTTTTTGTAATAACTGAGAACATTCATCAGACAAGCAAATAACAGATAAAACATACAATAAAACTTGATGGGTGAATTGAATGATTCACGTGCGAAAAGTGTGAAGCGTTTCGGTGTTGTCTCGTAGTTCGCTGGTAGAGCATACACTGTGCTGAGGCGTGGGTGGTGTATATGCCTGGGCTCAAACCCGGGAGGGGGGGGGGGGGTTAGCGACTTTCAACCGGTGAATTGTTCGAAAAGAAGGCAAAACGTGCCTAGACAGTTGTTCGAAATCTGCGTGCCATCATTTACCCATACAGTACAACCTATCAGTAGGAACCTCGGCCACAGTTATTGTTACTTAGATAGCAATATTTCATCTGATAATAATCAAGTAAACAGAGGGCTCGTTTGGATTTCGCCTATTTAGATCATTTGTCACATTGCAGGGAGATGGAGTGCGCTGCGGTTATTGGGAAAGTGTTAATATCCGGCTCAGAAGCCTGATTGCTACGAGCAAGAGGGCAACTGAGGATTAACAAGGTCCGACTGTCAACCTATTCACACCATTAGGAAAATTTCAATGGGAAAACTCGATATGCACTAGTAAACTGAGTTTAGAGTGTTGACAACAAAATAAGACATGCAAAATCGATAAGAAAACCTAATAAGAATGCTAAACAGTAGTCCTTGCCCTCTAGAACTTGGTAGGCCTCCTTGCTGGAGTCCACGAGATCCGCATATCGAAAGGCAAAAGATATGAGGCTACGTGATTAGGCTCCGTGGTTGGTGGCATACTCGAAATCGAACTGTTTTCCATCTACAAAATTTTCACTTCTCCACCGTTTATATTTTTTCCTTATGTTTCAACCTGCTTCACTTTTGAATCGTTGATGGTGCGGTGTAGCAACCAAAAACAAGGCCATAGAAGTGCGAACTAATTAAACCAAAGGAAAGAACCGATTCGAATAAAGGATAGCCTCTAGACGAAGTAAGGTCACGTAAGTTGAGTCGTTTTTTCACCCGCGTCCCCTGGTAGACTTCCTCTGTGTTTATTGTTTACAGGTAGTGTTCTCAAGGTAGTCAGAAGCAACCAGCCTACAGCGCAACAGAAGCGTTCAGAAAATGTAACAAATAGGCCCTGTAATTTAGGAACTGTTGCACAATTACGATCCACAAGATTCACATATCAGAATTTTGAAGATAGTGGTCAATGTGATAAAGTTTCGCAGTTATCAAAGCTTGCACCCAGAACCTATCTCATTCTACATAAATCTTCACCGGCCCACTTTTACACTTTTTCTTACTGACTCATTACACAGGAGAGGCAGAGAACAAAGTCAGAGTACGAGGATAACGATCGCCAAATACGAAAAGAAGCGAGCTGAATTAAAATTGCCATATCACTATGAACCTTGACATGAATTCAGTCGATCGTTCGAGTATAAGTGGAATTTGAAGGCTAAAACAGGGTCCGAAACCTTCCATAATGATCCAGGCTATCTAGTAAAGTGCACAGCATACTGATATATTTACTTTCGAATGCTTTTGTATACTGAATACTGGTAATTTCACTTTCCGTGGAGTGAATTATTTAATTCGACACATTGTCGAAACACGGATAGGGGTAATCAAGGTTTTTTGGTGGTTGCATGACTTTCGCGTGTTCTTCATTAGCACGGCAATCGATTATTTTTATTGTCAATAATGGCTGCATCACATTTATATCTTCATTCTGGTTAACTTAATACACTTGACCGGCGGTGGTCAAGTAGTTGCCATTGTGGACTTTGGACAATATCGACCTGGGTTCTATTCCCCATCACCGACGGTCACTTTCCCATTTGGTAGTTTTTCATTGGCCACGGTCGCCTTCCTAAATCAAGGATATTGTTGCATAATAAATAAAAAAGGGAAGTAGAAAGAGTTTTTTACTTCGAAATCCTGCTGATACCTGGTGGATATGCTGCTGAATCTCAACCATGGCGGAACAGCTGTACAGTGTTTCAGCAGTTTTCAATAGTGAGTTGGACTTTCATGCTAAATGATGTGTCATTTCGTAGACTTATTTATTTATAACAGAAATATAATAAAATGAGAATACAGTTCTCATATATCTGACCGGATTTAGCCAAAAATGTTTTCACACACTAACGAAAGTCTTGTTAGTAAACCATTCACATATGTTTGTCACAAACTTACCCAATGCAAATAAAGGTATAAGTAAGGTGTTTATCGTTCTTCTATTTCCTCCATGTCCAATCCCCATTTCACAATCGATACAACAGTGTCAGCTTATTATGAGTAATGTGATCTTCGATTGTAATCTAAAATACGAAAGAAGCGAACAATATACTAATCAGTCATTTCATAACAGTGGACATACAATAAAACTCTCGATCGACATAAAATGATGGTATTCGAATCAAAACACAATGTGATAACATCATTCTAAGTAGACTGAAATATGAATTGTGTAAATTTAATGAGCAACTGAGCGTTTGTACTGAGTGCTGAAACCCTCGATAACACAATCACCGTGATGTTCGTGATTAGTATAAAAGGATGTTTGCAGTTGGCAACGTGCTCTTCTGGCAGGCAGCAAACTGATCGTAAAAGAATTTGTCCATTGATTGAATGAACAGCTCAAAGAGGCATTTCACTGATGCCTGATCCCACTTTTCAATCGATTCAATGAACATGTGACTGACCAACTATATAATCACACTCACAAGAATATACTTAGATAAACAAACACGATCATACCGACTTCCAGCATGTAATCGTTTGCCTTTTTATTAAATGCATGCGCATGAGTGCGGTGGGAAGTGTACATACCGCGCAGCTACAAAGGCTCACCGCACCATTAGGAATGACCGGCATCCAGACTCCTAGCCTTGCAGTGAATAACCACATAAGGTCCAAATAGGTCAAGTGTGGTAGCGAGCTGGGCGACAGTGGAATACTGTCTACCACTAAAATACCGATGATGGCGAGGATTCGAACTTCCGACCTCCGACGTGGTAATGAAACGCTTTAAGCCACTCGACCGCCACCAGTCCACTCACCTACACTTGGGCTTATTGTTTGGTCACTGTAGCTTGCGATATCTGGAAACAGTGTGACATTGCGTTTTACTGCTCAATTGATATAAGGATAAGAGGAGCTGAGTTTTATTGAGCGAAAACAGGCTGCACAGTCCATCACCTCAGTACCACCGTACAAAACATCCTATCTATCCTGCAAGCCTGGCGATAAAAGTGACCCACCTATAAGACTAAAAGACTTAACTGTGATAGTACAAGTTACTCAGTTCCGGTTTTTCAACCAATAACCTAGTACTTCTGAACTTTAGTTCTATCGTGAAATGATGAGACGTTTGGATGATTAAATGGGCTTTATGCATAGGTGTATCAAACCAGTTTCGCACTGGATTCAAAAGAACGAAGAGGACTGCCAGATGGGTCTGCATCATTGATGGTCAAGTGGGCAGAAGACTGTGCGCGACCATGAGATTACTCCAAACGAAGTGTTGCTGATTTCATGATGCATAAACCCTAGGGCTTAGCGCAAGTCTGCTTATGTGCTCGGATATTAAAAATACAATATACTGTTATTATTATCCTCATTATTACTACTATTGTTAGTATTGGCACATAACCACCCCTATATTTAAGAATGAACTCAACTCGCATTTTTTTACTTCCCATCTTCAATGCCTTTGCTTTACACCGACTACTTAGATCAAACGAATGAAATATGATCACGGGAATGAACTGTGTTCAACGGTACCATGCTCAATAAAGGTGCAAATAAAAAACACATCGAGTTACGATCTGCTAAGATAGCATTGATTGTACAGGATTTTCATCCCGTAATTGAGTGACTCGCAGATAAATGAACCCCAAGTCCCAATGCAGAGAACACAAACCCGCTTTACTGTGTGCTGTAAGACCAGTTACGAAACAGAAACAATAATGTGCCTCAGATTGCTGGCAAACCAAAGATAAAATTAAGACGGTCACAAATGGCTTCAAAACGCCCAGGTACCAATGGACAGATAAAAGCAAGAAACGGCGGTACAGGAGCAAGTCAAGTGATTTACAAAGAGTCAGTATTTATGGGAAGCATTTTTACCAATCAGCGGTCAGAAGAAAAGTAATTGCCCAGGGTACACACGCACATATACAAACGCGGTGAAGAACGAACGGAATAGTATGGTTGTGAGGAAGTGGCATGATCATAACGGGATGGCCAAAGTTCAGTCATTCGCATAGACAAGCAAAGAGAAAGAGGGAAAGAGAGAGCTGGAGAGTTAATTACGTCAAATAAACCAGGAAGGCATGACGCTATAACAGAACAATTTGTGGATACCAGTGGGCCAGGGAGAGAAAGGTTGGGAAACTAGTAACCTCAGCGCATGGGCAACAAATGAACTGTTTGGTGAATATTGGACAAAATTTCTAATGGGTGGCACGGGATCTGGACTAACCCAGTTTAAAGTTCATGATTTACCAAGCTGAATTTTCATGTCTTATTCCAATAAATCTTTACGCCGAGGATGAACTAAATGAGGTCAAGATTATATGCCTATGTCTAACAGTTATTGACAGTCTCGTCGATAGACCTTGCAGTTAACCGAAGTTGTGTGTACTGTTAATGAACTTTTCGAAGGCATGCTTGAAGTCGAGTCAATATCAAGCACGTCGTAAATAATGAACACCGTGGGTTTCTTATCAACAAACTTCTGAGTAATAACAGTCTCGAAACAAAATTTGTAACAGTGATTAAGAAACCTGTCTATCCCACTACATTATTCATGGGAAATTTTACGGCGAATATAATATGAAAAAGAATCTGAATACTGCCAGAACTTCGATTTCGGTACCAAGTGTCGCACGTGTACAGCCTAAGCAAACAATCTCCTGTTTGAATGCAAGGAAAACAGACCACCCCCCCCCCTTCTCTTCTCTCATACACATATAGTATATATCCATGCACGTATTCCTGTAAAGCAAGCTACGTAGTCCAAACCACAAGACTTTCGTCTAAACTAATAAGCTGACATCGTTCTAACAGGTCAAGTCAAACATTTTCGAAGAAATAAGTAAACAAAAGTCAAAATCCTTTTTTTGAAATCGAATCCAATCAAACCAAACGACTCCATACATTCTATCCACGGTGTCAAAAGTAAATTAACAAATAAGGTGGGCCATTTTAGCCACAATCAAGGCGATCTAAATCCGCCTTCAGGAACTCTTATGTGGTCGGACGCAAGAAGAAACTCAAAAAACATTTCATTCTGTCCACTACCAAACTTGGGTACAGAATAAAGTAATCCGCTCATGTGCTCCAGCAGTTGCAGAGAAAACCCTAACTTATCAACTACTCCCTGAAGAAAGGCTGATTGCGGATAGGTAGACGACTGTGTGTTTTCCTAACACGAAAGAAAACAAACTAGCAAACGAAACACGAGTGTCACCGATTGCAGCTCCCTAACAAGCCACCTAATAACTCTACAACCCGGTGGCTAGATGGATTTCGTAAACCTCATGTGTTCCAGAACAAGTAGTTTAGTGACGTGAAAGCTTATGCAAATGGGGGAAACTTGATTTACATTAGCCAAGTAACTTTGTGTAATGTATGCAATGTATTGAAGCAAACTAAAAGAATACGATGAAATAAGGAAGCAATGGTGTTAGATCGGAATTACACACGATGATCTCAACTTTTATACGGTTTCCTCATCATAACGTGGAAACAAAACGGAAAATGAAACAACCTGTTATTCTGCCTCATATTCCGCTCTATTTTGGTTCGTTTGTTACAATTCACACGGATGTTAGCTGAACTCAAGGGCTTCAATCGATCGTAGCGTAGCACCTGTGCTAATGAATTCAGTTATGGTGCATAGTTTTCTAATGTTTACAACGCACGGTTGTCCCCATTCCTTGAGCCCATATTGATAAGTCAAAAGGTGATGAACGAAATCCGTTGAATATTAAAACATCGGCAAGAATGCAGGGTAATTTGTTCAGTAATAGTGCGTCCATTCATACGTAATAGACGGGAAAAACGTAGTCACACACTCTCCGTTTCCAAAAAGTACAACAAGTCTTTTACAGACATCGATGGTCAGACGCGGAGAGCCGTTAGAAGTTTTCAGCGCTGAGTTTCTAATTGTTCAAAACGCCGCGTGCCTCGACGCTGTGGAGGGATATTCTCTTACAAACCCGTTCGATGTCACGGCGGCACCGTAGGTGTTTAATGGTAAGAAAGTTCATTATGGCGCCCTCTACGTTTGCTATTTTTTCCCCAAAACTGCACGAAGTTACGATGCAGTTCCTGATATACCTAATTTCAATCAATTCCAGTTTATCACTGCAAAAAGAATCTGCGATCGAGCTTCTGAAATACTGATGAAACAATCCTAGCGAGGACAAAAATAAAAGTTAAGGGAATTCGTTTGTGCAAGTCAATCGCGTATGGACTTATTTCACTTCTACCGAATTAAAAAATTGGGCCATTTTTATTTGGTGGTAGTCGATATTCTATTATAGATAACGAAACTACTGCACAAACTTTTCGTGGTCTTTGTGCGAATATTCTAAATAGTTATCATTCTTTTGATTAAAGAAGCCAAAACACTAATCTGCACAATATACCCACGATCACTTCACTGCATCTTTGTAAGTGCTCACCGCAGCCACGAAAATGGTATTTTCAGTCAAAATAAAACGGGACATTGAAGGCAATACATTTGCGGTCAACCATGCCTCTAAGTACAAGGGGGGTACTGAGATGATGGGGCAAGTTATCACCATGGTAGGGCTAGGTTGATGGTTCATTCACGCTGCTTGCACAGACCAGCGTTGTGATTATGACTGGCTAGCGCTTCGGCTCAGTTTAATATTCTGGTGTTGATGCTAGAGTAAATGGCTTTAAAAGCGTTGCTGAGTCTGACGCAATGCTCCGATGCCCATAAGTGTGTTGTCGACACACTGAATTTTATTGGTTTTTTTGATGACTTCATTGGGGCCAAATTGCTCTCCGCCAATTTGTGTAATCACAGTTTGGTTATTCGACGACGTAAATGCCTCTCTGACCTGCACATGTAGACGACTGAGCAACCACACTGAAATCGGTAAACGCATTCGGATTGGGCGGAGGGGCAGCAGTCTTTTCTCTGGCGATGTAGATTCCCACTCGGTTATGAAGACAACTGTTGTTTCGGCAACGTAGTAGGTACCTTAGACCGCAGCGTTCAGACGTTTTTGATTAACCGACTGACGTCATCCCCTCTGAAAGGTAAACCCAAGACAGTCCGTATATCTGGTTATTTCTATCCATTCTCGTTAAGCCTGGAATATCTACGAATGAACGCGACTGGATAGTCGTTTTCTTGTAGCGTTTTATTGACAGCTTTTTTCCTCATAGTCTGACGCATCCCCTATACAAATTGCACGTGTTTCGTGAAACCGCATTCTGACGAAGCTGATTTTATGTGCAACTGGACTAAAACTCGTGAAGTTCAGATAATGCCTAGACTACGTGCCTTTTTGGGAGACAGATCATTTGATCAGTCAATTCAACTGGCACGAGATTTTGATGTCCAAAAAATAGTCTGATTTTCTCTTCTCTTGCTGCACGCTAAGAATTTATTTAGATGAGTCGTATTAAACTGGCCAAAGAAGCGCTCTTCATTTTCACTGGTTTCGCTGACAACGAATGTGTTATCAACATAACGATGGCTTAGATTGAGCTCTTGACAATGTTTATCAGCTTTTGTTGACGTTCATTAAAAAATATCTGTGAATACCAGCCCCAGTGGGATACCCATAGTGAACCCATCTATTTGCCGGTAATAAAGACCCTGAAAGTTAAGGTTGACAACGGAAGTACAGAACAGCAATAGCCTTGACAATTCGTCGAGCGGCAGTCCCGTTTGGAGGTGGTTTAACTCAGTTGTTCGATAGATTATATAAACAGTCTTGTGCAGTGGAACATAAGTGAATGAGAAGTTGATGGTCATAGTAAGTAGTTTGCGGTTGATTGTGTTTCTATCTTTCAGCAGTTCACACATCTCAGAGTTTTCCTTGACGGTGAATTTATGGGTAAAATTCCTGACTGGTTTATATAACTACCAAACATTTGGACAAACTATGCTGTGGCGAGTTGATCACTGAGAGTGTCGGTCGTAGTGTGATGGTTCATCCTTTTAATCTTCATTATAGAGGCACAGATTATCTCTGCCATGCAAGCCTCATTACCACAGATCAGCGACGTGGACTCATGCGTAAGTCATCAGCCACCACTTCTTCAGAATGACGTCGATTAGTCGCTTGAACACTTGGTCGTTAGGCTTATCCATCACTTAAGCTGGCAATGCGTCCAATATATTGGTCACTCTCTAAGACAGATGGTATACCAAAGGTAGAACCACTAACTGCTGCTTCTACAAAGTGATCTCATAAACCAGCGTGCGGTCATGATCATGGAGAAAGAGGGCCATGCACGTAGTTCTGGTCCAAAGTCGCCTCGAACAAGACGTCTGGTGAGGATTTGGTTACCCCCGTCTTTCAGACCTTCCGCTGGAAACAATCTGGCAATCTGAACACGACTTTCGTAGCTGACTTCACTTGGTCCCCCAACAAGACGGGCTGAATCCCTCTGCACTATTTTCAGCTTTTTCACTTCTGCGGTTGTAGATGGGAACACAGCGGGTTTCTCGTATTCCAGTCTAGGTCGTACGTGTGAGACGAACAGCACTCTGAAAGCGTCGAGTGAGAGTTGACCAAATGACCGACCAATAAATCTAAGAATACTCCACGCGGAAGCACAAATTTTGTTGGTGTTGGTTTTGATTTTTAGTGCCGAAGCTGCAATCACACCATCTTCTCTGCAAACAGATTAGCGAGGCGGTACATCACATACATGGTATATGACAATAATGGATGCTTGCCCTACGCGAATATGTTCACATCTGTCGGTGTTGACTAGTAGGGATCATAGATGAGAACATCTTTCAAGGGCCTTGAAATCCTCCTAAAAAACGAATTTATCGGTATTTGATGTGATTGCATGTCAGATCCTCAGGTCGTCCGCATAAACGAGACTCGGTGATTGGAAAATTGCTGATAGGTCATTTATATAAGTCAAAAAGAGCAGTGGACTTAGAACCGATCCTTTTGTCACAATACTGTTAGTCACCTGCCACGTCAACATGGATTGTGCCACGCGGACTGCGAAGATCTTCTTTATAAGGAAGTCCTCGATCTATGAGGTCAAGGGGCATGCAGTATCGAAGATCTTGTGCTTACTTATTAGAGGGACGTGCGAAACTTTGTCAAGAGTTTTGTTAGAGTCCACAAACATTACGTTCGTTGGGTGTCTCGAGGCCTTGGCTTAAGTCCAGTTTTCCCGTACTAGAAGCGAGTTTGTAAGTAACGACCCGCTTTTCTAGGAACCAAGTTGTTTTCGATGCAGTAGGCTATTCACGTCGATATGTTCTCTGAGTCAAGTGACCAGCAGGAGTTCTACAACCTCGCCGACCACAGATGCTAGACTGATAGGTTGAAAGCCTTGGTCATCACTCCACCTTCGTATAGTGAGACAACAACAGATTTATTTCCTGTGGGAGCCTCCCGCTGAAAACAGTGAGTAGAATAGTCTTGTGACTGCCTGATATGATACACCAACCAACTCCTTTACAACTAGGGGATACACACCATCTGGTCCAGGAGATTGGCTTACTTCTATGGTATGTATGGCCGCAGCACCTCTTTTTCAGCAATTTTATTGTGCGGCACAAGTTTACTCGGCCTGTAGCCGAGGGGTCGGTTTGGGATAGCATATCCGTCTGCTTACAGGCGCATCTTAAGCCGCGGATAGGGGATCGACCATTCCGGCGGTTAATCTTGAATAATGTGTACTCATCAAGTAAGCAATCGTGGACGATCAGCGGCTGTGTTTGAGGATGCAGTTGGATTTCCGCTTGACTAGCGTTCTCCACTCTAAAATGCCGTAAATCTGCTGGCCGCAGTGTAGCTGGTCGAGTGTGATCTGACAATAAATAAGGCCATGGCTCCTAGTCGTGTTTCCCGGAATAAGCAAATGAACCGTACTACTGGTCACCAGCTCCTCTGGACCAACAGCGCTGCTCTGCAGGACGCGTTTAGCTGCGCAAAGACTAGAGGTACTTCCTTGAACAAAAAGATCTATTGTGGACAGGGCGACCGAGTAGTATAACAGCCTACAAGGCAAACAACCCTGAAAGAAACATTTATTGTGATCACTGACCGCTTCGCTCTGTTTTACTCCTCTCCCGTTTTTTTTACTTGTTACTGTTGCGTTGGTGCCATGTTTGGTTTGACGCCGGTTTAATTATTTATAACACATACTTTATGATCTTTCAGATCCAAACTCCCAAAATATCTTAACTATGACTATATGCATCCGCCGAACCACTTTCTGGAAGCTGAAAGCAATAACTGAGACAAGCATCGATGCTACCTTCTTTGTATCTCGTTGTCAGCTCAGACTCCGGTGGCTGCTGCTCGGCGGTTATAAGCACAGCACGGACGGAAAACAACGGGCATGCAAAACCAAAGCATTTCCAAGCAGTGGAGAGTGATAACTGTATTTAGAGAACGGCTAACCAGACTAAACCCATGCTGATGAGCTTCGCCGTTACCGATTCAATGTCCCCACTAGAAGTAGACAATGCTTCGGACCTATCGATGATCAATTACAGAAAGCCACTGAACATTCTTAGTCTGGATAGGCAATGTCTTGCAAGCTCACGATAATATGCCGCGCACCGTGGCATTGTACACCCGTTCCTTTCAAGCGAAGTCACGTGATGTACCGATACCACAAATACTACGGCTTTATGGAAGTACGATGTTTGAAATTTGCGATTTCACATTTGCTCTAACATTAAAGCCTGTTTTACAGCCTTCCTCGAACCTATAGCGATACCGTAATTCGATTTCAACCCAAAAAAATAACGGTTCTAGGAGCTGATATACAGAAGTTTTGAACGAGCATTGCTTTTTGGCATGGCAGTGACTGAGCCCTCTAGACTTCTCAATCAATTACTGTTTTAGACTTTGATGAATTGTTCGTGTGGAAACCCTTTTCAGCCAGCCAATGACATCAACGTTGTTGGGAATTGGTCGGTGCAACAACTTCTCTGGACAAATTCGACGCTGTGACATGGACAGTATCTAGTGTAGAGGGTTTGCTTTTGCCGGTCAGGGAGCAGGTTTTTTACTCCATCGCTCAGAGCTGGCGCAAAGAAAAGTATTCATTTTCATATGTGTTTATCTGTTATTTTTAGATATTCCTTGCCACTGAGTTCTTGAACGACACATCAGCGGCCGTCGTTCCTGAAAGCTACAAAGTCGACTCAAACAAAATGCTTTGGTTTCGTTTAGTCACGTCTAAAATAACTCGTCTCGTAAGCAAGGGCTCACCACATCCACGAAACTGTCCTTTGCACAAAGTTATTGTGCATAAAACCGTAGGTGCGTTCCTCTTAGTGTACATATTCTCAAACATTATACCGATGCCGTGTATCTGGAACGGTATATCAAAAATGCATCTAAAATTCCATCCTCAGATGCCACCATTGCTATGAGTAGGTTTGGCAAATGACCTTGGTTGGTAATACAACTGGTGATAGACAGCTCAGCTGTCGCCCGGCTCACCACCACGCCTGATCTATTGAGACCTCATGTGGTTCTCCACTTTAAGGATCATGGTTGCCGGTTCCCTTCACACTATGAATCATGAAAATACACAATTACACACGCAGTCGCTCTCTTGCTCGCTCTGCTCACTCGAAAAACAAGCGTAAGCTTATCACCCTCACTAACATTCGCGGAATGAACCATAATATCGATTCTGTCCACCAATTTCTCCGATCTTTCTCCTTGCTCGTCCTGTTTTTGACTGAAACCCAAATCTCCCTTCATAGGACACCACCGACCTCCACTTTACCAACTATAGCTTTCACTCCTTTTTTAACCCAAATCTGATGTCTGTGCCTTTGTCCATCAGTCAATCGCCACATCCAGAATCCAGAATCTTGACTTTCCCAGTCGTGAATTTCAGTTGATGTGGCTGAAGCTCCGACTTCTTTATTCTAATCACCACTTTTGTGTTGTTTGCCGTTCACCCAACAGTAGCAACCCATCGATCTTTGATTTATTATCTTCGAACATTGAGCACTCATTTGTTCCAGATCCCAAATGCCATATTACCAATATTCACAATCGAGACTGTTTGATTCACTCGTCGGATACTTTGGCTCTGGGGGGCGAAGCCGAACACTTCGCCGTGGTCAACAACCTGTGCCAACCTTTTGACCTCCCCACACCTATTCCCGATCGAGCTGGCGATCGTGCCCATACCCTTGATCTCATTCTCATTTCTGTTCCTTCTCTGTTCCCAGGCATCTCTGCTCTCCCTCTACTTGACTCACCTGACCACCGTATTATTTCTTGTTTCATCAATTTTACTCGCCCCGATCCTCTACCTACCTTGAGACACATTTTGATGTTACAGTCCAGCCAACTGGAATGGTGTTCACGATTTCCTAGCTTCATATATTTGGAAAGATTGCCGTTTTACTAAGGACGTTTCCGTTCCCGTTTATAACCTCACTGAAATTGTTCTTCAAGGATGCAACATTTTATTCCTTACTTTCCCAAGCCCTGAAAATCCGAATCCCCCGAGCGGTTTACTCGCGTATGTGATCGTGTTTGCCCTTGAAGCATGTAACATTTTGCTGCTGGTGCTGATCGCCCACTCTCAACCCCCACTGCCGCTTCTTGTAAACCAGGAACAGATACGCATCAAGCATACAGAGAGCCAAAGAACGCTTCGTCCACTGGGAATTCGAATGCTTACTCTCATCTGCCACCGGTAGCCGAACACTTCGGTCCCTTACCAAAGCAGTCTCCCATAACTATTGCCTTTACAATTTTCCTTTCATCTGTAATTCTACTGATCTTGTTTATGAACCACACGAGAAAGGCGGGGTTTTTGCTTTCCGGTTTGCCTCCAACTCCACCTTACCCCCCTATCCTACTCCTCCGGTTGCTTCTATTCCCTCCACTCCCCATTTCCAACCTCATATTAGCACTCAGAAGATCCAGTAAGCTCTGCGTTCTCTGGACGTATACAAACCTTCTGGTCCGGGCGGTATACCACACGACGTCCTTAAAATGTTTGCCCTTTAATTGGCCTCTCTCTTACGTCGTCTTTCCTGTTTCTGTCTCTCTCTCCATTTTTATACTTTTCGGATCCCCTGGAAACGTGCAGTGATTTTTCTTATTCCCAAAAGCGGCGATCCTTCTAAGACAAATAAATATCGTCCTATTTCCCTCACACCTGTTATTTCAAAAGTATTCGAAACTGTCACCTCCGACCAACTGCGTGCGTTTCTCGAACGCGAAGAACTACCGAGCGATTGCTAACACGGATTCTGACCTCGTCGTTCCGCCGGTGATATCCTAGCTCTCGTCTCAAACTCTTGGTCGGCTGCACTCGACAGTCATGGAGAAGCACACATGGTCTTGATCAACATCCCTAGGGCCTTTTACCGAGTTTGGTACGAAGGTCTTCTGGCGAAACTGCCCACGTTTGGGTCTTTTTCGCTCTTGTATCGTGGACATCAAACTTCATTGGTAAGCCAACCCTCTCCGTTCGAGTTGACGGTGTTCCGTCCCAGCCACTTCGTGTGAATGCTGGTGTTTCCCAAGGTTCAGTACTTGCGCCCGCCCTATTTCTTTTATTTATTTGTGATCTTCTACCCGCCACTTCCAACCCAATCCATTCTTTTGCCGATGACGCCACTCTTCATTCTTCCATTTCCTGTCACACTCCCCTCCATGCCAACACCAATGTCGATCGTGAATGCAGTGCAATCAGTGTATCTTTAGAGTCCGACTTCGAACACATCTCTTCCTGGAGATCTCACAGTCATGTTGCATTCAACGCTTCTTAAACTTCTCTTCTCTCAATTTCTTCGAAACGTCATTCATTTTCCCTTCATTTTTCTTTTGATTGAACTGTACTGCCTTCCACAGGTTCTACCTCTCTTCTTGGCTTATCTGTATTTTCTTCTCTAGGTCGGTCCGCTTTTATAGCTCAGCTGGCCCCCGTGCTGTGCGCGAAGTTCGTTTTCTGTTTTGCGCCAGACGCTTCTATGCACCAGCTCATCTTCTTCTGCTGTGCAAAGCTCAAATCCGCCCCGTACTTAAATACTGCAGTCACGTGTGGAGTTTAGCTTCGTCTACCTCTCTGGTTCTTCATGATCGGGTTCAACGTGAGACCATCCGGCTGATCGATGACCTTTCTTTAACCTCCAATCTGCAGTCACTTGTCCATCGTCGGGTTGTTGCTTCTTTGTTTCTCCTCTACCGATATTATTTTGGATTTGTTCTTCTGAGCTTGCTCCAGCAGTTCCTTTTCCCAAAAGTTTTGTCCGAACATCACGTACCCAGGCAACTAGTCATCTTTATCATGTTTCTGACACTAGATGTCTTACTTCTATCTTTTAATCTTCTTTCTTTTCTCGGAAGGTTAACTTATGGAACACTCTGTTTCTGTCTTCCCACCCACTTACAACCTCTCTCTCTCTTCAAAAGCAGGAACTATAAACTGGTTTTAACGTTAATGTTCCTTCACAGCCCACTTTTACAGTATGTCTTCTAATTATGAAGTTTATCTCTTATGCTGTAATCCGCTTTAAGTGCAGTGAAAAAAATCTAAACACAAATCTGTAGCAAGCCCGTCGTACTTTCTGATTCCAGCAGTGAAGGGAATACGCCATCTACCAGTTGTAGAAGACCGCACGATTGGTTACCACCAGTGCTGCAAGACATGTCTGCTGTCTTAGATACGGAAAGACGTGTGCTTGCTGCATCATATGGCAATCTTACCAAATGGTGTTTGTTTCTGTGAATAAATGCCTCTTCTCATAACGTTTGCTAGCCCTGAACGACCGTACACCTCAACTACGGCTGTGAGCCCACAGCAGTGGTTCAGTTCAAAGTAAGTTCACGAAGAACAAATTACATAAGAAACAAACGTCTTCTGCACGAACAGTTGCCATCAAAAGAAAACATGGAAGAGGAAAGGCTTTCTGGCGAACTTCATATTGCTGTGTTCCTTCACAATGTAGCTCAAATGTTTTCTCTTAATCGAAAGTGCATGGATGCCTTTGCAAATTTGACGCGGAAAAGAAATTGCAACTATGACTTCTAAGAATCTGGCTCAGTGGGGCATCCCTGCCCACAACAAGCAGGAGTTTCCGAAACTGAACGATAGGCTGCAAGATGACGCGGTACATGAACCAGTGGTAAGTAACCGACACTTGAGTTATGGTTCACCTATATGAAGTTTTTCCAGAATGTTGCTGGAGGTAACACTGGGAGTGTGCACGCAAAAAGTTAAGATAATTGGTTACGCCTCAGTTTCTGTGCACAGTAAATTGAAAGGGTGCACATGGTCGACCTTCGATCTCGCGAACAAAAGTTTGTTCCACGATTATTGATGAGGCTACCTTTTTAAGTACTTCTACATTAGACGCCGTTTATGGACGAAATTTTTCCGGTGCAACAATGCAGAAAATAAGTGGAAAACTTCGACGGTGTGCATTACGAAATCGGTTCTTGGAATTCAAGAACCGGGATGAACAATATAAAGATGTCGGCGTGCGATATACACCGAGCGTGGTAAGTTACGAAGAGTGCAGCATATGGTCGCTGTTCAATATGTTTCCATGTTCGATCATCTAGAAATTTAATAATGGATTAGGAGACTCATTTTCTTAAAAAAAAGTGTTTGCAGATCATTTTCACTGCGCATCTATGTTACACTGAACTAGAGCTCTATGACACGCCAATCTATGAACATAACAAGGCGCTTTAAAAGAATTATTTACTTAATCCGTGAGATGAGTCTTATTCTTTTTTATCCTGAATGATAATCAAAGTTAACTGTTTCGTTTTTTTAGAAATCATCAGACGAAGACCAACCTGGTGGTCCAGAATCGGTATCACAATGAACAATCTTGCAGGCAAAACTATCTCGTACATTTTCAAATATAAAATTTTCCTTGTTTACAAACAAACGGTTTTTTGATGCTGGCGCAAATTATGTCGCTCGTAGTTTTAGAATGCGAAGCCTGCTGGTCACGTGAATCTGGGAACGCATTGGGGTAAACGATCTACTATGCTGACAACAACATGGTTTTTGGAAGAGTAGGTCATGTCTGACAAACTTGGTAATTACATGAGAATGCTGGACGATGGCCAAGGCCGAAGGACACCCTACGAACGTAATCTTCCCGAATTTTGGCAAAGCTTTTGACAAACTCCCGTATGACCGTCTATTAGATAAGCTTAAGGCTCTTGGTGTTGTAGATCCCTTGATTCTGTGGACAGAGGGCTTTCTGAAAGGGAGAACCTCTGCATTACGAGTAGCACAGTCAGCTTCAACTTGGCAAAGTGGCTACTAGTGGTATTACACAATGATCGGTTCTGGGTCCGCTTCTCTTCCTGGCCTATATCAATGATCTACCGTCAATTTTTCAATCGCCGTGTCTCATCTATGCATACGACCTCAAGATCTGGAGTACGATAACATCAAATGCAGATGAGCTTGTTCTTTGGGAGGACATCAAAGCCCTTGAAAGATGGTCAGATCTGTGGTCACTGCCAGTCAACATCGATAAGTCTACGCATAGGCGAGTAGGGGCGCCGTCCAGCAATGGGATGTACTATGAACACAAGGCATACCTTCGCCGTCCCGTCTGAGAAAAGATCTGGAGGTGATGGTGGCCCCGTCACTGAAGACGAACAACAACACTTGCAGAGTTTGTGCGTCAGCGTGGCGTATCCCCGGGCCGATTACTTGATCATTCGGCCATCTCTCACTCAACGCTTCCGAGGTACTGTATGCAACCCAGGTTGGAATACGGGGGGCAGCGTTTTTCCTTTGCATGGTGGCAGAAGTGGCAAAGTTGGAAAAAGTGCATAAAGGCACAACCCACCTTGTCTGAGGGCTAATCGAGGCCAACTATGAAGGGCAGCTGGAGATAACAGGGTTGTTTCCGGTGTTTTATCGGAGAGTTCGGGGAGACTTGATTTTCAACGGGCGTATCATCGGAGGCGACTTTGGCCCAGAACTACGTGCAAAGCTCCATCTTCGCAGACACTCGCTTACTCTAAAGAAGTTGCAGTCGATGGGCCTCCCACTGGTATACCATCTACCTTGGAGGGTGACCAATCTATGGAACTCGCTGCCGGCTGAAGTAGTAGAAGAGCCTAACGACACATTGTTCGAGCGACTTCTGGATGCAATTTTGAAGAGGTGGTGGTGGGAGACTCATGCCTGAGTCTACATTACTAAGCTGTGGTGAGAAGGCTTTCACGGGAGAGATACTCACTGCCTCTACTATGAATAATGAAGAGTGAAGGAAGGTGCGGTGCCTGGCGCAGACTTCAATCTAAAAGTCTAGTCTTTTGGGGGGTAATATTAGTGTGGTATGGTGTTACACGTGGAGCAATGAACCTCGAGGTTAAGATAGTTTTAGTATGCGGCTAAGAGGTAATCCGCGTCAACACATGTGTAAATTATAGGGACGGCGATAAATGAGCATACAATAAAGGACGGAAGACGGCTGTATATTTTTCTGAGATAAACACAGTTCGCCTAATGAGCTGTGGAAATAAGATGGAATGATCGTTTCTTGTAATATGGACTGCTAGTTACCATTAGTAATTTTTCGTAGAACATAAAACAAATACTTAGAACTAGTACTGGTGCGTTTTGTGGTTACCCAGAAAACAGACCCCAAAAAGTGCCTAACCTTACAGCACCCAGCCCGTTCGTAACATCGATTTTGAGTCTGTTTTCAGTTGGTTTGTTTAGCAGTCATTTAACATGGATCAACAATGAATTTGTACGAAAAAAATCAACGACCAAAGTAATGTGCAATGCTTAGATGGCGTTTTATTTGAATATATAGGTTTAATTCATCAAAATGACCCAAAATACCCCGGTATAGAACACCCTATTTTATTACCTCAAAAAGGGGGAAATAAGGACAATTATTCAGAAAATTATAAATTAGGAGATAGAAATGATCATTGTAGATCAGTATTTGGGAAAAGTGACAGTTATTGACGAAGCATGCCACGTATTTCAAACGACTGCTACAAACCGCTCGGAAACCGTTCAGAAACCGTCCAGAAAACCGCTCCGAAGCCGATCAGTTTTTGGCCGGTTTTTGAACGGTTTTTACTGATACGCCTATCGATTTTCGAGCGGTTCCTGAGTGGTTTTCTGGACGGTGTCTGAACGGTTTCCGAGTGCTTTGTAACAATCGCTTTAAATACGTGATATGCTTGACTAATTTCCGTCGCTTTTGCCAAATTGCGTTTTACGATGCTCATTTCTATCTCCCAATTCATGATTTCTCGTTTAATTGTCCTTATTTCCCCTTTTTTCAAGATAATAGAAAAAGATGATTTATACCGAGGTATTTCAGAGCATTTCGATGAATTAAACCAAAATATTCGAATAAAACGCCAACTAAGCATTGCACATTACCTTGGGCGTCGAATTTCTCCGTATCAATTCATCGTTGATCCGTGTAAAATCACTACTAAACAAACCGACCGAAAACTGATCGGAGTAATACTAAAAACTGCTCGAAAACAGACCAAAAGCCGATCGGTTTTGGAGCGGTTTTGCTACAAGGGTAGGATATTTCACGTGGGTCTATATAGGGCTTCTTCGGAGTCTATTCTGGGTCTTTTTTGGGTTCGTTTCGGGTCCAACTGGGATCTGTTTCTCAACTTCGGTAGGAAATGTACATGTTTGTAACTAGTGACGCCAGCCATCTCAGGTGGGTAGCAGGCCGCCTCACGCCGGAGGTCACAATGCAAGTAAGGGACGTAATAGTCTCTTCACGAAGCTACGAGGCTTTGAAGGAGGCCGTCATTGCCCGCACGACCCCAAAGCAGGACCAACGTATGCAACAACTTCAAAACGTTGAGCTTGGAAGCAGACAGCCCTCTGAACTGCTGCGTGAGATGCAGCACTTGGAAGGACCGACGATGGGCGAGGACCCGCTCTAAAAAGAACTGGCTGCAGCGTTTGCCGCACAACATTCCAGTTTTACTAAGTGCCACGCGCAAATGCTCGCTGGAGGAAACTGCAGTGATAGCTGATGACATCATGTCACGATACAACCCCACTGTAGCTGGAGTAACCAGGTCTTCCGTCGCAACGGTGCCTGCCTTTGCCAACATCTACCGACCTCGCGTGAGTTTTGTCTAGAATTGATGCAAACTTGCAACGCCTAGCAGTAAGAAGAAGTGGGTCACAGGAGCGGCACCGTGCACGCTCACCTAGGCTCCATAGTCCGTCACTGCGACGACGTTTCGGCTCTTCAAAAGAAGGTTAATGTAAATACCAAAGTCGCTTCGGTGATGGAGCCAAACGATGCGAACCAAGGTATACGTTTCCCGGTGCTCATCAGGGAAAACTAAACCCCCGGCGCATGGTGGCGACCCATGAAGCCGGGTAACAGACCAACAGTCGTCTTTTGAACGTAAAAGACATCATTTCAAATAACTTATTCCTTGTAAATACCGGTGCCGAAGTGAGCGTCCTCCCCCGGCCGAAAGGCGACAATAAAACACCGCAGGCCCAAACACTACGCGCTGCCAATGGCACGGCCATCCCAACTTTTGGCCAGCAGTCGCTCACCTTAAACTTAGGTTTAAAGCGTAACTTTCGTTGGGTATTCATCATCGCCGACGTCCCGTTCTCAATTCTAGGCGTTGACTTCCTGCAACACTTTGACTTGTTAGTTGATGCACGGCGCCGCAGAGTGGTGGATCGTCAGACCACTCTCGCTGTTGCAGGTTATAATTCGCGAGTGAATCACGTCACGTCTCTTTACGATCAACCACCGGCACACCAACCTTATGGCAAACTCATCGCCGCCCACTCAACCATGTTTCGGCAGGCCTGGCCTCTCCCAGCAGTGACCACCAACGTAACTCACCATAATGATACTAAGGGACCCCCAGTAATCAGTAGGCCGCGTCGGTTAGCACCAGACAAGCTTCGTGTTGCACAGGATGAATTCGAATACATGCTAGAACTGGGTATAATGCGCGCTTCTAGTAGTTCTTGGGCTTCCCCCCTTCATATGGTCCCTAAGTCTAGTGACGACTGGCGACCCTGTGGTGATTACAGAGCACTTAACAAAGTCACCGTCCCTGACCGACACCCGATTCCCCATATACAGGACCTTACTTCGTCTTTATCAGGTTGCTCCGTCTTCAGCCGTATCGATTTAGTTCGTGCGTACAACCAGATCCCGGTAGCAGAGGCCGATATTCCTAAAACTGCCGTCACTACGCCTTTCGGGCAGTTCGAGTTTCTGCGAATGCCGTTTGGACTCAGCAATTCAGCCCAGACCTTTCGACGGTTCATGTACGAGGCAACTCGTGGTTTGGAAAATGTCCACGTATACGTGGATGATATTTTGGAGGCTAGTTCTTCAGAGCAAGAGCACGCCGCACACTTACGAACACTTTTCGAACGCCTTAGCCTTACGATCAATATCGCGAAATGCGAATTAAGCCGGTCTGATATCACCTTCACAGGACATTCTATTTCATCCTCGGGTATCCGCCCTCTGCCAGATAAAGTTTCCGCTATTCGCGACTACCCTGAACCCCAATCTTTTCGCCAGTTGCGTCAGTTTGCCGGCCTGGTGAATTTCTACCTCCGATTTACTCCTCACTGTGCGGAAATGATGCAACCCCTCACCGACCTGCTGTGCGGAGGCAAGCGGAAGTTCGTGTTTCCCGACACGGCACAAGTCGCATTTGCCTTGGTCAAAGATGCTGTCGCCAACACAGCACTCCTTACATATCCCGACCCTTTGGCTCCTATTTCGGTAGTGACGGATGCCTCGGACACAGCGGTTGGGGCAGTACTGCAACAGTTCGTAGACGATTCTTGGCAACCTTTAGCGTTCTTCTCCAAGCGCCTACAACCCGCCGAATCTAGGTACAGCACATTCGGTAGAGAGTTATTAGCCATCTACTTCGGAGTCCGTCATTTTCGACATGCACTCGAAGGCCGTTCGTTTACGGTGTTTACAGACCACAAGCCTTTGGTTTACGCACTAAAGTCAGCTTCGGATCGATACTCACCACGCGAGATTCGCCACTTAGACTTTGTCTCACAGTTTACTGTGGACATACGACACGTCTCTGGGGTACTTAATCCCGTCGCAGACGCCTTATCGCGCGTATATCAACTAAGTCTGTCACAGACGCCCAACATCAACTTGGACGCAATGGCACAGGATCAAACTATGGACCCTGACATCGAACAACTTCGACAAAACGGTTCTTTGAGTTTAACCACAGTACCTATCCCAGCTTCCCAGAATACCATCGTGTGCGATGTGTCGCAAGGTCGCCCTAGGCCAGTAGTTCCTGCTGCCCACCGTTATCCTACGTTCCTGACACTCCATAATCTGGCTCATCCGGGTGTGACTGCCTCGGTGAAACTGATAACTGAGCGTTTTGTCTGGCACAATGTCAAACGAGATGTCCGTCAATAGGCTCGTGTTTGCCCGCAGTGTCTACGTGTTAAGACCCATAGGCGCACTAAGGCGGCGTTAGCCAGGTTCTCAGAACCTGAGACACGTTTTCATCATGTGCACGTCGACCTCGTAGGACCACTTCCACCTTCGCTTGGGCACGTTTACATACTCACATGCGTGGATCGTTTTACTCGCTGGTCGCAGGCCATTCCTATCCCTCGTCCCAAGTCGGAAGAGGCCGCGAAAGCTTTTCTGACCGGTTGGGTTAGTCATTTCGGTTGCCCGGCAATAGTGACCACCGATCGCGGTCCACACTTTGACGGCGCTTTCGGCAGCCTACTCGCTACGCTTGGCTGCCAACACGTTAAGACGACAGCTTACCACCCTCAGGCCAATGGTATGATTGGGCGTTTCCATCGGCAATTAAAAGCCGCCCTTCGAGCAAACGGTAACTTCCTTTGGAGTGAAATACTACCATTAGCACTCTTAAACCTGCGTAGTACCGTTAAGGAAGAATTACACACAACACCGGCCGTACTGGTATATGGCTGTACACTTCCTCTGCCTGGGGAGTTGGTAGCCCTCTCACCAACTGTGACTTTCGACTACGGTGACTATGCTCAGCGCCTTACGCAGCACATGCGAGTGCCCAAGGCCAGTCCGTCGCAAGAACAACAGTCTACAAGTTATGTCCCAACTGCGTTAGAAACCGCTACTCATGTATTCCTTCGCGCCGATGGCGTTCGATTACCACTACAAGCGCCGTGCACTGACTCGTTTCGAGTGATAAAACGTAAGGCAAAAACATCTGGCATAGACATCAGCGGACGACACGACACTGTATCTATCGACCGCCTCAAGCCTGACGTCATGGAGTGCGAGCCGCCCGGCCAGTTTGCACCTGCTCAAGCTACTCAGTCACCCGCATCGAGCGAGTTATTACTCGAACCATCCACAAATACGCCTAGTGAGGACTTGGCAGCTAGTCCATCAGAATCTCCAACCGTACCCGCAACGCGAAGTAGCCGTCGTGGTCGCCAATTACGAAATCCCGTCCGCCTTGCCGATTTCGTGACGATTTTTACAACCGACTGTTAGCAATAGGTTGGGAAGTTCACCAAAAGGCCCGAGAAATTACAATCGGCAGTTATGATTTCATTTTATTCTGGTCTCCTAGCGACTACAACAACACCGAACATCGTTTGTGTGTTGTTATTACGGTTCAACATCCACCGGCGCCCTCGGGCGCTATTTTGCTCCAGTGTACCTTGCCCTCTCTCAGACGGATCTACACAGTCACATTGGCTTCATCCGTAGCCTCGCTGACTCCCGTGCACGTTCAAGGAGTCAACCACTCACTGGACAACGGGACGATTGGTCAGCGTGGTACTAGAGACGACAACTGGACGCCCTTTTGGATGGACCTGATGCGGCATCTTCAGGCTCGCATGCGTATGAGACCCGTGGGCGCCAAAACACAGTTGGACCTACGCGCATCGGACTTAGAGAGTGCAAGAACCGGTAAACTCATCAGCAGTCGTCCGACGTCACCAACAGAAAACGGGTAAGCTACGAGGAGTTCCTGGACAACCAACAATTCCGGTCTACCATCACGATCGAAGCCCAACTCCGTCGGACTTCTAGGAGGAGGCCCCTGTAGCGGTGGCCATCTCCGCTTATAATTTTACCACGTTTATTGTTTAACTGAACGCTGACTGCCAAGCGCGGTGGCCATTTGACCGTTGCTCTTGCGCACGCTCTCACGCACGCTCCCAAATAAACGCTAACCACTTTCTCTTCCAATCGCCTTCTCGTTCTCACGGGTCGTGGAGAATACTGTTCTGATTAACATATTCGTACAGTGCCGAGCATTACAGTAACGTGCAGGTGGTCCACGAGGTACAAAGAACCGAAGCACGCATTTACTAAGGAAACCGCAAAGTAAGGTCTAACCAACCTTACAAATGTGTTGGTTTAATTCATCGAAATATCCTGAAAACCTCAGTACAGGTCGCTCTCTTTTAGTCCCTCGGAATGAGTGGAATGAGGACAATTTGTAGTGGCATTTAACCCTGATTATTTGTTTAACAAACATCAGTGTTTATGTGAACTCGCGCCACTAAGCGCGGTGGCCACTTGAACGTTGCCCGTGCACGCTACACGCACGCTTCTCCAATATACACTAACCACTCCCTCCCTACCTATGGTGTTCTTCTCATGGGTTGTGGGATACAATGTCGTGGTGATCGTGATGGTATATTGCAGAGTACCACTGTAATGAACAGGTGGCCCAAGCGTGTTGGGAAGGACTAGCGAACGTACGTAAGGTCTAACCAACCTTACAATTGGTGAGCCCGACGTGATGCCAAGGTCACGCCAGTTTTATTTTTGTTCGCCTATGGTCGTCCTGTTTTTCTCGGTATGTTGATTTTTCGTAGAATGACATTGGTTCTCTTGATTTTGGTACATGTACTATTGTTTTTTCTTCGTCCAATTAGCATCTTTTGTCCTTATTCGCTGGATCCTTCCTAAACCTCGGATTCTGGTATTTTTCTCTTTTAATTGCCTACAGTTTGCCAAATTCCGATACAGCACGTTTGGTGGGGAACTATAGCTCGTCTGCTTAGGCATCTGTCATCTGCGACGTGCACTTAGAGGTGTTCGTTCCTGGTGTTCACAAATCACAAGCCTTTGGTACGTACTAAAGTTCGCTTTCAATAGACACTCATCTCTTGAGATTCGCCGTTCAGACTTTGTCGCAGTTTATTTTGGACATGCGTTAAGTCTCTGGGGCACTATCTCGTCACTGACGCTTCATCACGCGTACACCGCTTACGTCTGCCACCGTCTGACAACGATTCAGACACAATGACACATGCCCAAAAGGCGAGCTTGATATCAAGGGACTTCCATTATACGATTCACTACGCCTAACGCCGTTACTAGCGCTCAGCGCCCGTGATTACGCCTAAACAAACTCAGTCTGTCAGTATGTTTTTTCTACTTTTCAACGACTGCACCTAACGTCGTTTTTGTCTGTTACCTTGGTCGAACATCTGCTGGCGCCCCAGGCGCACTTTCCTTCCGTTTTGCCTTCTCTTCAGATGGATGCAGTCACACTGACTGCATTTGTTTCCTCGCTGACTCCTGGTACGTTCAAGAGGGTAACCACCCACCGGACAACAGGACGATTGGTCAGCGTGGCGCTGGAGACGACAGGTGGACGCATTGTTGGAAGAAATCCGAAGGTGCAGATGTTAACCCCTCACCATTAGCCACCCCATGTCAGGCCATGAATGCAAGGAGTGACATACGCGGAGTTCATGGGGTGTCAACACAACTGGCCTACGTCCACAATCGAAGCCCAACTCCATCGGACTTCCAGGAGGAGGCCCCTGTAGTGGCATTTAACCCTGATTATTTGTTTAACACACATCAATGTTTATGTGAACTCGCGCCACCAAGCGCGCAAGAGCGCAAGAGCAACGGTCAAATGGCCACCGCGCTTGGCAGTCAGCGTTCAGTTAAACAATAAATGTGGTAAAAGTACGAATGAAGATGGCAACCGCTACAACTTGAACTTTGCCCGTGCACGCTACACGCACGCTTCTCCAATATACACTAACCACTCCCTCCCTACCTATAGTGTTCTTCTCATGGGTTGTGGGATACAATGTCGTGGTGATCGTGATGGTATATTGCAGAGTACCACTGTAACGAACAGTGATCCAAGCGTGTTGGGAAGGACTAGCGAACGTACGTAAGGTCTAACTAACCTTACAAATTATTCGAAAAATCATGAACTATTAGATTCAGAAAAGCATCGTAATACGTAACTTGGGTTAGGGAAATAAATCAACGAAGCATATGACGTACCTCAAACGACTGACACAAACCGCTCGGAAACCGTTCAGAAACTGTCCAGAAAATCGGTCGCAAAGCACTCAGAAACCGCCCGAAATCTGATCAGCGTAATAGCAAAACCCGATAGGTTTCGGAGCGGTTTCTAGCCGGTTTTCGGGTGGTTTTTGCGGATCGTTTGAAGTAATTGATAAGCTTCGGTAATTTCTTCCAGCAACCCAAATTATGCATTACGATTCTCTTTCCCATCTACTGATTTGTGATGTTCCGAATAATTGTCCTTATTTCACCCATTTCGAGGGAGTAAAATAGGGCGATTCATACTGAGGTTTCCAGGACATTTCGTTGAATTAAACTAATTTATTTAAGTAAAACGTCAACCAGGCGTTGCACATTACTTCGGTCGTTAATTTTCTCTCGTATCAATTCAGCATTCATCCGTGTAAACTTGCTATCAAAGAAACCGACCGAAAAATTATGTTACGAACGAGCTGGGTGCTGTAAGGGATGTAGCTTTTCCAAATAGGTACAACAAAATGTTCTTTCCAGGACAAACTCAGTTTGTCCAACAATGGGCAACAATCGTAACCCGACTACGACCCAGCGTTTTTCCAGCGCTAGCCCATTTTACCCAGCGCAGCGTGCGCATTGTTCAGCGCTGGGCAATATACTGCTTGGATATATATATATATATATATATATATATATATATATATATATATATGCACGTATAGTACTGATTTGTGATGTTCCGAATAATTGTCCTTATTTCACCCATTTCGAGGGAGTAAAATAGGGCGATTCATACTGAGGTTTCCAGGACATTTCGTTGAATTAAACTAATTTATTTAAGTAAAACGTCAACCAGGCGTTGCACATTACTTCGGTCGTTAATTTTCTCTCGTATCAATTCAGCATTCATCCGTGTAAACTTGCTATCAAAGAAACCGACCGAAAAATTATGTTACGAACGAGCTGGGTGCTGTAAGGGATGTAGCTTTTCCAAATAGGTACAACAAAATGTTCTTTCCAGGACAAACTCAGTTTTTCCAACAATGGGCAACAATCGTAACCCGACTACGACCCAGCGTTTTTCCAGCGCTAGCCCATTTTACCCAGCGCAGCGTGCGCATTGTTCAGCGCTGGGCAATATACTGCTTGGATATATATATATATGTATATATATATATATATATATGCACGTATAGTACATTGGAATGTACATATTCCCTCAGACATTTCCTTCGTGATTTTTACCAAATGAAAAATTCAAGGTGTGCGACTTTCAAATAATTTTGCTGTTGAAAAGCAAGTTACCTCGAACACCGCAGACTATGGTTGTTGTTACGGTAACGTAGATCGATACCTGAAGGCCGGCTCAGTTCACTTCAGCTCAGTTTGCACAAGGAGAAAGTGGTCGAGACCAGTCGATCTTCCAGATCATTGTGTTGTCGGCCAGTGTGTTTGGCTCTCAGCATTTTGCGTTGAATGTTTAGTCTGAAAGGCGGGAGCTGTGAGGAAGTATCACCTTCATTCTTCATTCTTCACATTATAAACAGTGGGAACCTTCCCACACCAGCCTCTTAACAATCCACTCTGTGGCACGATTCCAAGATCGAGGAGAAGGCCATGACCCCCGGAAAACTCTGTCAGCCTTTATCTTGAATGTTTTATCGCTTACCTCCTTCACCAAGTCATCAGATAAAGAGTTCCAGCTCCATCCGAGACAGGCTGCAGGCTAACGGCAAACCCGCAGAATGCCTCTTCACAAACGTTATTCAGTGCTCGTGCTTGCCAAACGGCCCACGGAGAGGGAAGTTCACCTGCAAATCTGGTCTCAGATCACTCCGAATAGTACGGCGGATGCAGATGAGATTGTGGTACCTTGTTTAGTCCTCATATTGAACCATTTCCTTCCCACTGTATTGTACACGTTTTATTGTTTTATCAAAATAAAGAGTACACATTTTCATCTGACCCATAAGTGGTTACCGCTGATCGTTTTCTCCGCTCTGCTTGTGTCCCGTGGCAATAAAGACCGAACTCATACAATCCAAAACGCCTTTTTAGTACACCTCCCACTACTCAGCAGCCAAACTTGAAATTGTTAGGGTTCACTAGAACGACTTGAACAGCTTGTCCAAAAGATGCTCCGAACCTAGCCTGAGGAGCACTTGTATGTGGCCGGTGTGATGTCAGCTCGCTGAAAGTTTTGGACATACTCTGGGCCACCAGTTTTTATTCCTGTTGCACTACATTTCTGTATTCTAGCCTTCTGTTGACATGCTTCCTTTTTGCCTCGGATCTCTATCTAGCAGCTACATGATTGGTGAGCTCGACGCGATCTGCCTAGGACTCGCACGGCTGCCCCCTAAGTCTTTGCACTTGGTACTATGTTTTGCGTTTTTTTTATTTTGGACCCTACATCGAAACTGGACGGTAATATTGACTATGGGGGTACCACGAACAGTATTTCCCTGAAGCCCTCACTCTTGGCCCTTCGAATCCTCGTGAGTGGTGAATTCAGCTGAATGATTACTTCCGGTGTGGCTCAATTACCCCTCAGAACCCCAAGTTCTCATGCCTGCTGAAACAACTTCCCAAAGAAATGGCCTCCGAAGCAATGGACCTAATAGACCCGGTGCCAGCCCATTCTCCATACGACTAGCTTTAAGCAGCAGTGCTAGAGCCGGCCTACAGCATTTGTTGGCTGGTGTGGATTCAGCAACCGCACTCCATCGCCTTTCCTGCGTCACGTGAGTTCTTTCGATGCACAACTTCAATTGAGTGAGACATCATTTTGACAGCTTCGGAAAAATCAAAGACCCTGTACTGTTCAACAACATTTCACTTTAAAAATACAGATACTTCATTTGTATGGGCTGTCTTCACCGGAATTCCGATCGCTTGTTTTATTGCTCTAAATCTGTGTCACAAGTCGGACCCATACCGTTGCCTCGAGCGTGAGTCGCACAGCTCGAACTTTTTCTGACTGCGCCTGCTAATCTTACATTTTGTCTCTAACCTTTGGCTGAGTAAAGCTGCGGTCTTTGATTGGAGCGTAATATCCTGGGAAGCATACTACTGAGGCTTGGTTATTATAAAGTTGCGTAATTTACCGTATATAATGCCGCTGCTATTTGAAACTGGCTTTGTTTTGAGTTGCGGCGGAAGTGTTCGCTACGCATCGCTCAAAACTCTGACTGAGTGGACTTGGAAGATCCTTTTCAATCTAAAAAGCTTCTGTATTTACCTCACCCTCAATGACTCGCTTTAATCAAGAGATCAAGGCCTCCCACAGGCTTAGATTATGATTTCCCTCTCTGACCGGCGGCCATTCTGTTTTCAGGTAGCTGCACCCGTTCTAAGCATTCCCTAGCATTACTACAGTAAGGAGCACGTGCCTTCACTTTGCACTCCAGAAAGCGCCACAACAAAATCTTGTACGATGGAATAAGGGCTTCTGGATTTTGCACGTGACGGTAGTACATAACTCAGTTGATACTCCTCTGGTCACTATTGCAGCTCTCTGTAATTGTTCTGGAAGTGCTAGTCTCTGCTTTATAATCCGACCCAGGTCTCTCTCCTCTGATTTTCTTCAAAGCCGAATACTGCCCGTTCCGTCTGCGTCGGTATTCAGGTCTTGGCATTTACCGAGATTCAAGGGCAAATCCCATCGATCAGCCCGTCTGGGCGCAGCTTCTATGTCATGTACGAAGTCGCTCCCCGCTGTTCCCACATCACATGCAAAGATGAAGCCCGGGTTGCTCATTTCTTTCGCTGGGTCATTTACGCAAAGGGGCATGGCAGGGCCCTATTACTGAACCCTGTGTAACACCACTGAAAACCTGCTCCGACCCCGATGAAGAGGCATCCGTTAAGACAAAGAAGCTAGAATTCCCAGGAAAATGTGCTACCCAATCGCTTGCCTCCCCGGTTGTCCCAGAGGTCCATAAGTCAGGGTCCAGCAGGTAGTGGCTTACAGAGTCAAAATCCTTACTGAACTCCAGATAACCAACTCCCACTGCCGTGCATCCATTGACTAGTCGTGTGGCCTCTCCAAGGAAGTTAGGAGGTTTTGTCGGACGCGAAAATTTTAAAAATTCCATTCCGTGCAGGCGTCTGTAGTTTGTTACTAACCACATGTAGGCAATTTTGCTCCGTGAGTATACTTCAGTCAGTCTTCAGTCTTCAGTCTTCAGGTAAAGGGCAGTGGGAAGTCATCCCGTATGAGCCCCATCACATCGTACTCTATTGACTCGGCTGGATTTCGGTGCTCCGCCAATAAACCTTCAGGGTCTGGTCCAATTTCCTCTTGAATAGTGTCTCGGTTTCCTCTTCCACCACTTCGGTCGGTAGAGCGTTCCAGAGATTGGTCACCCTCCTTGACAATCGATAGATGGCCGGTAAGCCGGTGGAATGCACCTTACGAAGCGTCAGGTTGTGTCCTCTGGTACGATTATTATTCCTGAGCGGGAATTCCGCCTGTAGTTCCCGGCCCAACTCACCGCGGATTATGCGCCTGGCATAGATGAGGTCGCCTCGAAGCCGCCGATAGGCAATGGGAAACAACTCGGTGACTTTTAGGCGTTCCTCATAGCTGAACCCACGCAGTCCGGCCACGAGGCGTGTGGCAGCACGTTGCACCCGTTCCAGTTTGGCTACTTCCGCCGCCGTGCACGGGTAGACAGCTGGACCGCCATATTCCAAACGAGGACGTACATGTGAGACATAAAGCAGTCGGAAAGTGTCCCGGGGTAGAGGCCCAAATGAACGGCGGATGGGACCAAGTATCTTCCACGCTGAGGAGCACGCTCTCTCAGTGTGTGCTCTTGTCTTCAGATTGCTGGTGACAACAACTCCAAGATCCTTTTCCTCCTGCGTGTGACGGAGTACGATACTCCCAAGGCAGTAGCCGGAAGTATCGTTGGGGCCACCAATCCTCATGCTCGCGCACTTGTCCACGTTTATCGGTAGACCCCAGGTGGTCGACCAATTGACGAGGGCCTGCAGATCCTCCTGTAGTATCTCGCGATCCTCTGCCGATCGAATGGTGCGCCAGATCTTGAGATCATCGGCGTAGATAAGGCATTTGGATCGAATGGTCTGTGGTAGGTCGTTTACAAACACTAGAAACAACAGGGGTCCTAGCACGGAGCCTTGCGGCACGCCACTGCCAACTGGATACCACGCGGACTGGGACTGTGCAACTCTCACGGAAAAGGTTCTCCCGACCAAGAAATCCTCAATCCAGTGAAGCATAGGCCCTGAGATGCCCATGGCCCGGAGTTTCAGCAACAGCCCATTGTGAGGAACTTTGTCAAACGCCTTACTAAAGTCCACGAAGATGACGTCCGTGACATATCCCTCGGCCTTGGAGTTCGACCAACTTTCACGGGCGGTCAACAGGTTTGACAGACATGATCTGTTCCGCCGAAAACCGTGCTGCTCTGCGCATAGCAGTTGACAGCGCTCCAGATGTTCACGTATACGAACAGCCACCAGCCTTTCCATGACCTTTCCAACCACGGAAGTGAGGCTAACTGGGCGGTAGTTGGCCGAGGTGGATTTTGTCCCACCCTTGTACAGCGGAACAACAACTGCTTTTTTCCACTCCTGAGGTAGACTTCCAGTGGCCAACGACAAATTGAACAACCGCGTTAGTGGTGTAGTTAGCTGGTCCGCCAACTCCTTCAACATCAGCGGATGCACGTCGTCCGGTCCCGGTGACTTGTGGGTTTTGATGGACTTGAGCATCTTGTTCACTTCCGGCTCCCCAAAATCATACATAATGAACAGCGGCGAGCTATCCACCATCGGGATTGGCGCACCTTCCTCCACAGAATAAACTGACAGATAATGTTTGGCTAGTGTCTCAGCCTTTCCGTCATCTGTTGCAACCATTTCGTTTTTGTTCATCAGCGCGGGGATACCCACCTTCGCTCTGGTGCGGCGCTTTAAGTATGCAAACAGGCGCTTGGGTGCTCGCACCGCATCGACCGCAAGGGCCTCCTCGAATGCCATCCGCTTTATTCGTTTTTGTTCGGTACACTGGTTACGAATCCTGCGATAGAGATCATAACCCTCACCTGTGGATCGGAACCGCTGCCAGGCCCGATTTCGTCGTTTGAGCAGGCGTCTGAGCTCCAGATCAAACCACGGCGGTCCCTTAACCCGAGGTCTACGCCGGTTGAGGGGGCAGTAGGTATTCATAAGGTACAAGATACCGTCACGAATAAACGCCCAAGCTTCGTTCACATCGCGGTGGACATCTGAATCCGTGGGAAACCAGTTGACGTCTAACGCCGCTCTCCGGACATCTTCGAATGAAGTGCGCCAAACATTACGTCCCATGTGTGGTCTAGGGGATGGACAAGAACCAGTGCGCCAGTGAATTTCTAGCACCATATGGTCACTGCTTCCCAGTGGAGGGAGATGTTCAACCTTATCGACGTCCGAGCTCCTGGGAGAAATCACCAGATCCAGAATGGAACCGCGGCCGGATTGCCTCCGGGTCGATTCCTGAACATGTTGGTGTAGTGCCAGTTCTTGGACCGTTGTCAGTAATTTCCGAGAGAAAGGATCAGCCCCGGCCGCTGTCCTGCTTGACGTCCAATCAATATGCGGAGCATTGAAGTCGCCCAGGACGAGGCAGTGGCCGTTGCACGCCCATCTCCTCAATAAGTTTATCATATCTGGAGGAGTGACCGCAGGTGTCCGATAAATGACTCCAACTGTCCTAAAGCCCCCGGCGGTTAGCTTGACGCGGCACCAGATGGCTTCACCGAATCCTTGCGGGTCTGCGAATGCCTCTAACTGCACGGTTGGGATGTCTGATCGTACGAACAATGCTACGCCTCCACCAGCTCTGATAGAGTTCCTATCGACTCGGAATAGGGTGTAGCCAGGGAGGGACACCTCAGAGTCTAGAACATTGTTACTCAGCCACGTCTCCGTCAATGCTATCATAGTAGGTGAGCTGGACTGCAGCAGGTGTTCCAGGTCATCCCTCTTGTTCAGCAGACCACGGACGTTAGACAACAGGATGACGACACTGTCTCGGCCTGCTACCACATCCGTTTGTTCAGGGCGTCCTAGCTTGGGGGGGCTGACAGGGACACTAGCGTCAGCGGCCTCCACCGGAAGTGAGGGCGCCGTTTCTGCACCCGAAAATCCCGAATGATCAAGTCCCTTTCCCCTTGTTCCATTCGTTAACGTCGTTCAATCAAAGCATTTCTATACTTCTCACGATCCGCAGGGTCTAGGTCTCGGTGCAGCCGCACTTGCTCGCCTTTTAGCCGGTGGGATCTTCCTAACACAGAAGTCGCGGATTCCTCAGAGTCCAGCACTACTTTCAGTGGACGGGGGCGTTCAGCGTCACTAGCTTTGCCAATTCGGAATGCTGATTTCACCCGCAACTTCTCCGCGGTCTCCTCCTCCCCGGGGACAAAGAGTTTTGTTAGTATACTCCGGAGACTCGCAATATCGTGGTCCAGACGTGCCTGTGCCGTGGTCTCCTTTGTCTCAGGCAAGTTCACTATTAGGAAACACTGTTTCCTCGACGGTGGCGCTCTTCGTGGACGATCCGCAGTTGTTATCCAGGCCGGTCTACTTTCATCCGCGGTGGTGCTCTGACGGCTGGGTTTTGTTCCTATAATATCGTCTAGTGCTTGCGTGGCCACATCAGTGCCAACTGGGTCCGCATTATGGCAGGCAGACTTAGGTAGCTTCTGGCGTTGGCGGCGCTTTGTTCCGATTGGCCCAGTGACCGATGTTGAAGCCACCTCTGCATACGTAGCACAGTCGGGAATAGATACCTCGGCGGAATTTTCCCCTTCTGACGGCAATGATGACGGTGAGAGTGATGTTGGCGGAGAAGAAGACGGTGACGACGCCGCTGATTTTGCTGCTATTGATGGCGATGAACTGATTGACGGTGCTAATGATGATGACGACGACGAAGTTGATGACGCTGCTGTATCTGTGACAGGAAGAGCCATTTCCGCCGACTGCTTTGCGGGCCACACAGGTGTTGATAGCTCGGTGCATTTGATGCACAGCACCTTGAGCAACTTTGCACGGCATTTGTCCATGGCTTCGTAAAGATCAATACTCATTTCAGAACACTCAAGATGGACCCAACCATCACAACCATCACACTGAAGAGATTTGTCGCGTGAGCGAACAACTTTCGAACAAACTAGGCACTTGGATGCAATATTTTTGACTCTTTTTGGAGGCATTGTGGGCAAATTATAGTCCACAGAATGACACAACCACAGAAAATATAATTCCACGTATCACGTCAGAAGACTGGCCGGTGTAGCGCAGTGTGATGTCTCGTACCACTTCAAGCACGTAAGCAAAACAGAAGTAGAACTGACCAGCTCTGATTCTCAGCTTTCTGTCTGGATCCTGTCATACGTACTGCTACAATAGTAGCCTTACTCCAGTCCCCTGGCACCTCAACCTCCCTCTGGGACGCGTATTACAACTGGGTAACAACCCTGATAATATGTTATAAAGAGGGCAGAAGACTGCCGGATTCGTAGTGTCCGGTCCGGCCAATTTCTATTTGCACAGCCATTTAGGTTCCAGAGGCCTATCGGCCCCACTTATACCACACTCTCGAGGCACTGACTTACTCCGAACCCCTGGGTCTGTGGACGTAAGTATGTTTTTATGAAAACACGCTCTTGAAAAACGTAGTTAAGGTTTCTTCCGCGTTTCCGTCATTAAGAGCAATGCTTCTGTCCGGCATTTCCAAGGTACCTAAGCTTTCACTTGCCGTTTTCCTAGACTGCACACAAGCGACGAAAGTTTTGGCGGGCTTCTTTCTACACTCATATTTTGCTTCCAACTTTAGGGCTTGTGCCCTGTTTCTGGCTGTCTTGAAGGCGATCCACGCGTAGTGCATGCTGTGGAGTTCGTAGTGGGCCTGAAGATTTCCACCAACAGCCAACGTTCTTACAATCTTTGGCTTCCATCAAGGTCTCCGGCCCTTATTTCTTTAGGACGTCAACAGAGCAAACTTGTCTATCAAGATCATTGGCCCAGTTTCTCTCACTGTGTAGGAACACTCAACATTCGCTGTTTTTCAACACACATCATTGCTTACCTGGACTCGCGCCATCGAGCTCGGTGGCCACCTCACCACAGGCCGTGCACGCTACACGCACGCTTTTACAATTTACGCCAACCACTCTCTCCCTACCTATAGTTTTCTCCTTCTCATGGGTTTTGGGCACCTTGCCCTGGTGACCCTGGTGGCATACTTCACGGAACCACTGTAACGGGCAGGTGGTCCAGGCGTGTTGGGAAGGATCAGCGAACGCACGTAATAAGGAAACAGCTTGGTAAGGTTTAACCAACCTCACAATTGTCCACTCCCCCCCCCCGGCAGATTGCTCTGGCACTTCCGGGTACCAGCATGTGCCGAACCAACCTAGATCGGGGTTTGCTGTTCCTTGAGGGAACACCGATCGCGGGACGCCCCCATCGCCCGCCCCAAAAGACTCTCCTATAATAGGAGGCGACACAAGACCGATGCCAAGTCACCGGAAGACCTAGTGTGGAGGAGCTTTATCGGCAGCGGGAACAAGCCGCCTCTCACGTGCTGTGGGGGCGTGATCTTTGGGCTGCAGGGCGGAAAAGGTCGGAGGGCGTAAAAGTCTGAGACAGCTCACTTCAGTCCGGCACAGCGCAAGTTGCAGGCAAGAAGGCAAGTCCGAAAATTCGCCCAGTTTCTTGCATTGGTATACTCTTCGGTCTCCGGTTGCTTCGGCGTTATGGAGAGTCCTATGCTCGTAGGCGTGTCTGGAAGCCATGGAAAGCGAAGTTTCGGATAAGGCTTGCAGAGGTATTGCATTCCAACCTGACTCTAGAATCATGCTGTCAGTCATCAGCTCTGCCTGGCCGATCGCCCTGTTTGGGAAGGAGGGTTTAGGATGGAGGGGTTGGAAGAAGCGGCAGAGAGTTACGGAGTGTCCTAATAAATTCTGTTGCCGAACAACTCCACCCAGACCTCATCCAATCGATGTTCAAAAGCATCCACAGAAGTTGTTTTAACTGACCTCTCCCTCAGTTGATTTCACGCAATGGCAAACCTCATGACAAATCACTGGCTCCTAATGCCTTTTCTTGCACGTTCTTTCGCCAGACGGAGTCTGCGCCCTCGGCCTGTCATCCCTTTGGATTCTTAAGGGATCCTCCTTGGGTACTGCAGCCATGCCCACGCCATTAACAGCTTTGAACAACTATGTCAAGTCCCTCTCAACCGAATTCTTTCCAGTAATGGTAGGTTCATTTTCTCTGAGAATTACTTTAGGCCTAATCCTTGTAAAGTCCAGTAAATGGAAAGTTCGAGCGACGCGTAGCGATCAATTTTGATAAAATTCAAAACAAAGCCAATTCCAAATAGATGCGGTACTACATACTACAAATTGAACAATCTTATGGCCACCAAGCCCCAGTGGTGTTCCTTATGAGCTCTCACGCTCCAAACTGAACAACAAATCAACAAACCAACTGGATTGCAGCAAAAAGTTGAAAACAAAAAGTGGGATCGCTGTAACGGTTATTCCGACTGTGAGTAACGCGCAGCCAATTTAAAACGAATCCCAAAACCAGGACAAGATTGATTCGTAGTTTCTACGGTACTGGAATAACAAGGTATACGCACATAAATATGTACAAACCTCAACTGTACGGCTACACCGTCTAACAACGAGGACCAGAGTTCAATAAAGGCCAATGTCAGGTATCACCGTCACGGCAGTCCAAGTTCAAATCAAAACTTTGCCACTTCACGTGAGCAAAATATAAACAAATGTTGAAGTGTAGTGATTGATGCATGTTGTACTTGTTCGAGGGTCAATAAATAAAGAGCGTAGTCTCGACAATACAAGTATATGACAGGGACTAGGGAGGATTTCCACGCATGTACGTTAAATTCACCAAATATGGTCACAACCAAGTTCAAGCTGGGCGACTTACGCTCGAGGCAAATGTAAGTGTCCGATTTGTGGTACAGATTCAAGGCAATAATACAAGCAATCGGAACTCCGGTGAAGATAGTTTATACAGATGAAGTGATGCTGTTTGTATTGTAGTTACCCATGGAAGGAACACAGTTCCCTGAACCCATTTGCACCAGCCTCCAAAATGGGATCCGGACGTTTCTCGTGCATCACTGGGGGTGGTCGACCTAGTGTACCGGCTCGCCTCATGGTCCCCCAAAATCTTTAACTGATCTCTGCCGATAGCAGCTTTCAGCTGGAAAAGTGGATCAACTCTAAGCGGTCCCTCGGCCCGGCAGACCCGAAAATCCGCCTCCCACTTGAGCAGCTCCGGCTGTTAAGCTCATACAGCGAGTGTCCGGTCCATCCCCAAAGGGTCGAATCTTTCTAACTTCACGAAGCACCAATCCTCTACTAGCTCAGGCCGTTACCTTTCGTTCCAAACCGTCGTCCGAGGTTGATTTGCTTTAGGTAACTTCGACTGGCCACCTGCCAAGCAAAAAAGCCCCAAAAACTGGTATCACCACATCACCCGATCTGAAGTTGCTTTCTTGGGTTATGCTTTCCGCCCCTGTTGTAGTAGCGGAAGATATTCCTTGGTCCTTTTCTTCCAAAATACAGATATAAGACAGTTTGCCTACCTCCGCTGACGAATCATTCTATCTCGCGGTGAATTCGTCAGAATATCTCGTGAGCTTGCCCTCAGGACAAGTAGGTCGTTAGGGGTGGCACTGGTAGATCACGTCAGCCCCAGGTTGCAAATGCCAGAGTTTTACCGCTTACCAACAGTTCGCTTCCCGCAAGAAATATCAATAATATTACTCCGGTCATCTTCTACTTGTCACAAACTGAAAGAAGTATTTTCTCAAACGAGCTCACCGTGATCTCCCATAAGTCCCCTCGGTGACCAGCATGAGTGGGGGACTGGAGTGCCACTGCACACCCGACTGCAACAATCTGTCAGCAATCTCATCTCTAGACTAGTTTCCTACCAGATCCTTCATTTCTTTTTGGGCCCCAACACGAGTTGTTTCACTAAAATTCTCGGACGGTGGATATCTCTTCGACAGGAAACCTGGTAGTGTCATAATCATTGAGTCTGTGCTAAGAGAACAGGAAACTTCAATATGTGTTGCAGGCCTCTGGAGGCAAGTGAAGATGCATCCATACCGTTCCTCAATGTTGCGACCGCGCTTCACTGCAAACAGGCCAAAATAGTCTATTTCGATGTACCGGAAGGGAAACCAACCCTGGTGAACTCTAGTGGCAGGTAGAGGAGCCATCATCTGTTTGTCTACGGCTGCCAAATGCTTTCAACACTTCCAACGTCCATCGAGTCCACGTTTGACGGCAGCTATACCCTGCACAATCCGGAGCTTCCTGCGCAGCGCTTCGAGTACCTGAGCTGGTCCTGCGTGTCCTTTCTCCGTGTGATACCTTCGCATTATTCAGTTCGTAGTCGGATGGGCCTTGGGTAGCATACAGAATGTTTCACACCCTGAAGCTGGTTAGAGTGGTTCGTTCGTCCCCGAACACAGGCCAGTCCATTTAGTAAAAATGAATCGAGCCTCAATAGGGTCTTGATCGCCGGATATCTGTTAGCGCAGAGGTTATTTTTCCTGTCTCGTAACCATTTTAAATCTTCACCACACACCTTGGCTTGTACAGTGAGGATAACACTTTCACCCGCTTTAGCAGTGTCGTACAATGTCAATGCACCAGTTGTCAATCCCAGATCCGTGCGACCGCCCTTTATGATTGCAATATATATTCTAGGACGAGTTAGCGAAGATACTGATGGACTAGAGTACCTACCTGGAAGTGGGTCCGTCTATGTTACATGCAGCATTGTTAGAATCGTACTAAAAGCTGCTTCAACTCCAGGTGCGGCGGTGTTGCAGTACCCTTGGGATCGGTTGGCCACATGGCCCCACCGTTCGTCTAGAGGTTGGGGCTTTCGAACTAGAAACTAATACTGCTCGGCAATGTTGTGCCCCTTGGTGCCAGGTTTTCAGGGCTAGCTTCCGATCTGACATGACGCCACTGCCGGGGCTCAGAAAAATGGTGGATTTCAGCCAAACAATTCTCATTGCACGTACTGAATCTCGTTTTGGTATTGTTTTTGTAGTGCGCTGCCATAGCGGAGTCCATCCAGTAGTATGGCTTATCAAATTTGCTTTGAGAGATCGAGGGACTCCAACGTCCAGTCTTGCTGCGTCTACCTCTAATCGAGGAACCGTTACGGTCTTCAGAGGAGCTACCCCTGATTTGGATAACAGTAGAATACAATGTGGGCCTTCCTTTGAAATCATTCTAGAATACGCCACTAATCCCTAGCCAACTTCAGAAGCCTCACGAAACAGGTGAAGCTGAAAGCCTTCGTTCAGCGAGTCGCCTTCAAGAATACAATCCTGAATTTTCAATGTACAAAGCTGTCTCACTCTCCCCAGCCACTCATTCCAGCAGCGTACGGATTTGTCTCCAAATGGGTCGTCCCAACCAAGCTTTAAGCAACACCGAGATTGCAACAACGTCTCCTCTGGTATAACGATGGGTGAAACTAACCACGGGTGCCATGGACAACAAGCCACGCCTCGTTTGAGGGCTTCCATGTATTGTAGATGAAACCTGAAACTTGTCTTCTTTGGCTTTTCTCTCAAATCCCAAAGTCTTCTCCAGCCCTGGCGTGCAGCTATCGATTTCCGAAGTGGGATGAGCCAGCTCAAGATTCGGCAAAATATCCAGATACTCTCTATTATTACACACTCACTTATGAGGCCGAAAGCCACCACGTGATAGTAATTCACTCATCTGAGCATCAAAAACCCTTTGCATTCTCCGGCATACGCGAAAGCAATGGACTGTCTAAATAGAAGTTGTCATACACGGCCATGGAGAAGTACTCCTCATTCTGTCTCCCACAATCGTCTGCTTTGCGACGTAACACGAAATCCACACAAAATGGGAAGAAAGTGGCACTAAATTTGTAGGCATTCATTTGATATCCAGCTAGACTACCATCCATTTGACCATTTTTCCACCAGAGGAACCTCAGTGCTTCTCCGTCTTTTGTCGGCACCCGATTCTGCACAAGCATTTACTTGGCGTCCGCGGCTTAAGTAACAGATTCCTTTCGAAAACGAAGCAACGCTCCACCTAGGCTTGCTGCCGTGCCGGTCCTGGTAGCAAATGATCGTTCAAAAAGCATGCTTGGAATGCAGCCCTACAGTCAAACTCCACCCCCAACTTGCCAGGTTTCTTAGGGCTTTCTATTGATTGATGCTGTAAGAACCGCCTGGGCTCAAAATCAATTCCTAACTGTATATTACGCACTAACTGGACATGACACTTGCACGCGTATTCCTCTATTATTGTAACGTATTGCCCGAGGAATTTAGTCTAACTCGTATACTTTTTCTCAACCCGTTCAATCTGGCTATAGCGACAGTATAATTATTCAAAGGTCTGACTACAGTGTCCCTCCATTGAGGTGCAAATTCATGGTATCCGTCCAACAAAGTTACGGTATTGGCAGCCATATTAACAACACGTTTGCCTTCCAAAGGAAAAGCGTTTTTCGATGCAACCTCGTTGCGGGAATCGGCGCCGTATAGTCGATTGGTCTGTTTCGTTAAGGGATCGATTCCCGTCTCAATGTACTTTACAGTCCTCACAAAGCGCGGCTCTTGGTTTAATGGACCATGAGCAATCCATCCTTAAATCATCCGTACGACAAAGAGTTGCTTCCTTTTACCGCATCTTCCCTCCAGTGTTTAGTGTACTTCTGGAACGTCAGCACCTATCAGGATTCTCTTCCTAGAATCTTCCAGATTCTGCCTTCTAACGCAATGTAGGTGAGGCCAGGATAAAATCTTTGCGTCCGGGCAGTACTGGGCGGCTTGAATTGGTAGCCTATCGACACAGAAGACTCGATCTATACTCACAAAATAATTTCTCAGCAATGAGTTCAACCGCACCTCCTTTATTTCCTCATTCCAAGTGGCAGTCCCACTTACGGTCGAAGTAGAAAGTGAGGTTGGGGGATGCCCTTAGGCCAATTAGCTCAATGAGGACTTTTTTAATAGTCTTATCAGACTCGCTGTCCGGCAGAGAGCAGGCCTCCACAAAACCCATTGACGATCCGTCGACCCGTTGTGGTAACGCACCTGAATTGACGCGACATTCTGGCACAATAAAGGTCGGCCAACTATTCGTTCAGTGGCCAGGTTTTTCTGCATCGTCTATACCCAGCTTTTCCAGCTGCCGCCTTTACGTTGAGATTTGCACGACTCGGTCGATAAGCAGCTCCTGAGCATCATTCAGTACAGGGCTCTGCAGTTTCTGACAACCTGGTATTTATTATGGTCTTGAAACAGGACAGTTCCTAGACGGATGTCCACACCTGTGACACAAAAAACAAGCCCTGATTTCTTCAACAAAATTCCAACGACAGAGCACCTCACGAGACAGGAAAAGTTGACTTTTATAAAGTTCGTGTATTCTGTTACATGCCAGACACCTACCAGGTGTGACCATCAAAGAACTGCTCTGATCTGGCTTGAACAGTGTAGCTCCCGGGCGTGGTTTTACACATAATTCTTCCAAGTGGATGATCGCGAACACCCTTGAGCCTTGCTATAGGCAGGCAGTTTTGCTAACCTGCTACAAGGAATACGTGCCTCACGGGACACTGAAAGCCGCAGGTCTTGGATCCTGGGTTCTGCCCCTCCTGTCAAGTATTCATCAGCGTCCTTTGCTCACATGCCCTGGAGACTCGTCAACAGTATCCGTGAAATCCTTTCCATGGTCCGCAGTGAGTCAAGTTCCGGCATGCATTTTTGTACAAAAGGGGTAATTCATAGCTTAACATTTTCATTGACAACTCGGTCAATCATATGAATCTTCCACCAGAGGCTTCAAAACTATCTGCAAGCCAGCAGTCAACAAACGAGACACTAAGTAAACGTATCCAAAAAAATCTTCAGCCGTATCGATTTAGTTCGTGCGTACAACCAGATCCCGGTAGCAGAGGCCGATATTCCTAAAACTGCCGTCACTACGCCTTTCGGGCAGTTCGAGTTTCTGCGAATGCCGTTTGGACTCAGCAATGCAGCCCAGACCTTTCGACGGTTCATGTACGAGGCAACTCGTGGTTTGGAAAATGTCCACGTATACGTGGATGATATTTTGGAGGCTAGTTCTTCAGAGCAAGAGCACACCGCACACTTACGAACACTTTTCGAACGCCTTAGCCTTACGATCAATATCGCGAAATGCGAATTAAGCCGGTCTGATATCACCTTCACAGGACATTCTATTTCATCCTCGGGTATCCGCCCTCTGCCAGATAAAGTTTCCGCTATTCGCGACTACCCTGAACCCCAATCTTTTCGCCAGTTGCGTCAGTTTGCCGGCCTGGTGAATTTCTACCGCCGATTTATTCCTCACTGTGCGGAAATGATGCAACCCCTCACCGACCTGCTGTGCGGAGGCAAGCGGAAGTTCGTGTTTCCCGACACGGCACAAGTCGCATTTGCCTTGGTCAAAGATGCTGTCGCCAACACAGCACTCCTTACATATCCCGACCCTTTGGCTCCTATTTCGGTAGTGACGGATGCCTCGGACACAGCGGTTGGGGCAGTACTGCAACAGTTCGTAGACGATTCTTGGCAACCTTTAGCGTTCTTCTCCAAGCGCCTACAACCCGCCGAATCTAGGTACAGCACATTCGGTAGAGAGTTATTAGCCATCTACTTCGGAGTCCGTCATTTTCGACATGCACTCGAAGGCCGTTCGTTTACGGTGTTTACAGACCACAAGCCTTTGGTTTACGCACTAAAGTCAGCTTCGGATCGATACTCACCACGCGAGATTCGCCACTTAGACTTTGTCTCACAGTTTACTGTGGACATACGACACGTCTCTGGGGTACTTAATCCCGTCGCAGACGCCTTATCGCGCGTATATCAACTAAGTCTGTCACAGACGCCCAACATCAACTTGGACGCAATGGCACAGGATCAAACTATGGACCCTGACATCGAACAACTTCGACAAAACGGTTCTTTGAGTTTAACCACAGTACCTATCCCAGCTTCCCAGAATACCATCGTGTGCGATGTGTCGCAAGGTCGCCCTAGGCCAGTAGTTCCTGCTGCCCACCGTTATCCTACGTTCCTGACACTCCATAATCTGGCTCATCCGGGTGTGACTGCCTCGGTGAAACTGATAACTGAGCGTTTTGTCTGGCACAATGTCAAACGAGATGTCCGTCAATAGGCTCGTGTTTGCCCGCAGTGTCTACGTGTTAAGACCCATAGGCGCACTAAGGCGGCGTTAGCCAGGTTCTCAGAACCTGAGACACGTTTTCATCATGTGCACGTCGACCTCGTAGGACCACTTCCACCTTCGCTTGGGCACGTTTACATACTCACATGCGTGGATCGTTTTACTCGCTGGTCGCAGGCCATTCCTATCCCTCGTCCCAAGTCGGAAGAGGCCGCGAAAGCTTTTCTGACCGGTTGGGTTAGTCATTTCGGTTGCCCGGCAATAGTGACCACCGATCGCGGTCCACACTTTGACGGCGCTTTCGGCAGCCTACTCGCTACGCTTGGCTGCCAACACGTTAAGACGACAGCTTACCACCCTCAGGCCAATGGTATGATTGGGCGTTTCCATCGGCAATTAAAAGCCGCCCTTCGAGCAAACGGTAACTTCCTTTGGAGTGAAATACTACCATTAGCACTCTTAAACCTGCGTAGTACCGTTAAGGAAGAATTACACACAACACCGGCCGTACTGGTATATGGCTGTACACTTCCTCTGCCTGGGGAGTTGGTAGCCCTCTCACCAACTGTGACTTTCGACTACGGTGACTATGCTCAGCGCCTTACGCAGCACATGCGAGTGCCCAAGGCCAGTCCGTCGCAAGAACAACAGTCTACAAGTTATGTCCCAACTGCGTTAGAAACCGCTACTCATGTATTCCTTCGCGCCGATGGCGTTCGATTACCACTACAAGCGCCGTGCACTGACTCGTTTCGAGTGATAAAACGTAAGGCAAAAACATCTGGCATAGACATCAGCGGACGACACGACACTGTATCTATCGACCGCCTCAAGCCTGACGTCATGGAGTGCGAGCCGCCCGGCCAGTTTGCACCTGCTCAAGCTACTCAGTCACCCGCATCGAGCGAGTTATTACTCGAACCATCCACAAATACGCCTAGTGAGGACTTGGCAGCTAGTCCATCAGAATCTCCAACCGTACCCGCAACGCGAAGTAGCCGTCGTGGTCGCCAATTACGAAATCCCGTCCGCCTTGCCGACTTCGTGACGATTTTTACAACCGACTGTTAGCAATAGGTTGGGAAGTTCACCAAAAGGCCCGAGAAATTACAATCGGCAGTTATGATTTCATTTTATTCTGGTCTCCTAGCGACTACAACAACACCGAACATCGTTTGTGTGTTGTTATTACGGTTCAACATCCACCGGCGCCCTCGGGCGCTATTTTGCTCCAGTGTACCTTGCCCTCTCTCAGACGGATCTACACAGTCACATTGGCTTCATCCGTAGCCTCGCTGACTCCCGTGCACGTTCAAGGAGTCAACCACTCACTGGACAACGGGACGATTGGTCAGCGTGGTACTAGAGACGACAACTGGACGCCCTTTTGGATGGACCTGATGCGGCATCTTCAGGCTCGCATGCGTATGAGACCCGTGGGCGCCAAAACACAGTTGGACCTACGCGCATCGGACTTAGAGAGTGCAAGAACCGGTAAACTCATCAGCAGTCGTCCGACGTCACCAACAGAAAACGGGTAAGCTACGAGGAGTTCCTGGACAACCAACAATTCCGGTCTACCATCACGATCGAAGCCCAACTCCGTCGGACTTCTAGGAGGAGGCCCCTGTAGCGGTGGCCATCTCCGCTTATAATTTTACCACGTTTATTGTTTAACTGAACGCTGACTGCCAAGCGCGGTGGCCATTTGACCGTTGCTCTTGCGCACGCTCTCACGCACGCTCCCAAATAAACGCTAACCACTTTCTCTTCCAATCGCCTTCTCGTTCTCACGGGTCGTGGAGAATACTGTTCTGATTAACATATTCGTACAGTGCCGAGCATTACAGTAACGTGCAGGTGGTCCACGCAGTACAAAGAACCGAAGCACGCATTTACTAAGGAAACCGCAAAGTAAGGTCTAACCAACCTTACAAATGTGTTGGTTTAATTCATCGAAATATCCTGAAAACCTCAGTACAGGTCGCTCTCTTTTAGTCCCTCGGAATGAGTGGAATGAGGACAATTTGTAGTGGCATTTAACCCTGATTATTTGTTTAACAAACATCAGTGTTTATGTGAACTCGCGCCACTAAGCGCGGTGGCCACTTGAACGTTGCCCGTGCACGCTACACGCACGCTTCTCCAATATACACTAACCACTCCCTCCCTACCTATGGTGTTCTTCTCATGGGTTGTGGGATACAATGTCGTGGTGATCGTGATGGTATATTGCAGAGTACCACTGTAATGAACAGGTGGCCCAAGCGTGTTGGGAAGGACTAGCGAACGTACGTAAGGTCTAACCAACCTTACAATTGGTGAGCCCGACGTGATGCCAAGGTCACGCCAGTTTTATTTTTGTTCGCCTATGGTCGTCCTGTTTTTCTCGGTATGTTGATTTTTCGTAGAATGACATTGGTTCTCTTGATTTTGGTACATGTACTATTGTTTTTTCTTCGTCCAATTAGCATCTTTTGTCCTTATTCGCTGGATCCTTCCTAAACCTCGGATTCTGGTATTTTTCTCTTTTAATTGCCTACAGTTTGCCAAATTCCGATACAGCACGTTTGGTGGGGAACTATAGCTCGTCTGCTTAGGCATCTGTCATCTGCGACGTGCACTTAGAGGTGTTCGTTCCTGGTGTTCACAAATCACAAGCCTTTGGTACGTACTAAAGTTCGCTTTCAATAGACACTCATCTCTTGAGATTCGCCGTTCAGACTTTGTCGCAGTTTATTTTGGACATGCGTTAAGTCTCTGGGGCACTATCTCGTCACTGACGCTTCATCACGCGTACACCGCTTACGTCTGCCACCGTCTGACAACGATTCAGACACAATGACACATGCCCAAAAGGCGAGCTTGATATCAAGGGACTTCCATTATACGATTCACTACGCCTAACGCCGTTACTAGCGCTCAGCGCCCGTGATTACGCCTAAACAAACTCAGTCTGTCAGTATGTTTTTTCTACTTTTCAACGACTGCACCTAACGTCGTTTTTGTCTGTTACCTTGGTCGAACATCTGCTGGCGCCCCAGGCGCACTTTCCTTCCGTTTTGCCTTCTCTTCAGATGGATGCAGTCACACTGACTGCATTTGTTTCCTCGCTGACTCCTGGTACGTTCAAGAGGGTAACCACCCACCGGACAACAGGACGATTGGTCAGCGTGGCGCTGGAGACGACAGGTGGACGCATTGTTGGAAGAAATCCGAAGGTGCAGATGTTAACCCCTCACCATTAGCCACCCCATGTCAGGCCATGAATGCAAGGAGTGACATACGCGGAGTTCATGGGGTGTCAACACAACTGGCCTACGTCCACAATCGAAGCCCAACTCCATCGGACTTCCAGGAGGAGGCCCCTGTAGTGGCATTTAACCCTGATTATTTGTTTAACACACATCAATGTTTATGTGAACTCGCGCCACCAAGCGCGCAAGAGCGCAAGAGCAACGGTCAAATGGCCACCGCGCTTGGCAGTCAGCGTTCAGTTAAACAATAAATGTGGTAAAAGTACGAATGAAGATGGCAACCGCTACAACTTGAACTTTGCCCGTGCACGCTACACGCACGCTTCTCCAATATACACTAACCACTCCCTCCCTACCTATAGTGTTCTTCTCATGGGTTGTGGGATACAATGTCGTGGTGATCGTGATGGTATATTGCAGAGTACCACTGTAACGAACAGTGATCCAAGCGTGTTGGGAAGGACTAGCGAACGTACGTAAGGTCTAACTAACCTTACAAATTATTCGAAAAATCATGAACTATTAGATTCAGAAAAGCATCGTAATACGTAACTTGGGTTAGGGAAATAAATCAACGAAGCATATGACGTACCTCAAACGACTGACACAAACCGCTCGGAAACCGTTCAGAAACTGTCCAGAAAATCGGTCGCAAAGCACTCAGAAACCGCCCGAAATCTGATCAGCGTAATAGCAAAACCCGATAGGTTTCGGAGCGGTTTCTAGCCGGTTTTCGGGTGGTTTTTGCGGATCGTTTGAAGTAATTGATAAGCTTCGGTAATTTCTTCCAGCAACCCAAATTATGCATTACGATTCTCTTTCCCATCTACTGATTTGTGATGTTCCGAATAATTGTCCTTATTTCACCCATTTCGAGGGAGTAAAATAGGGCGATTCATACTGAGGTTTCCAGGACATTTCGTTGAATTAAACTAATTTATTTAAGTAAAACGTCAACCAGGCGTTGCACATTACTTCGGTCGTTAATTTTCTCTCGTATCAATTCAGCATTCATCCGTGTAAACTTGCTATCAAAGAAACCGACCGAAAAATTATGTTACGAACGAGCTGGGTGCTGTAAGGGATGTAGCTTTTCCAAATAGGTACAACAAAATGTTCTTTCCAGGACAAACTCAGTTTTTCCAACAATGGGCAACAATCGTAACCCGACTACGACCCAGCGTTTTTCCAGCGCTAGCCCATTTTACCCAGCGCAGCGTGCGCATTGTTCAGCGCTGGGCAATATACTGCTTGGATATATATATATATGTATATATATATATATATATATGCACGTATAGTACATTGGAATGTACATATTCCCTCAGACATTTCCTTCGTGATTTTTACCAAATGAAAAATTCAAGGTGTGCGACTTTCAAATAATTTTGCTGTTGAAAAGCAAGTTACCTCGAACACCGCAGACTATGGTTGTTGTTACGGTAACGTAGATCGATACCTGAAGGCCGGCTCAGTTCACTTCAGCTCAGTTTGCACAAGGAGAAAGTGGTCGAGACCAGTCGATCTTCCAGATCATTGTGTTGTCGGCCAGTGTGTTTGGCTCTCAGCATTTTGCGTTGAATGTTTAGTCTGAAAGGCGGGAGCTGTGAGGAAGTATCACCTTCATTCTTCATTCTTCACATTATAAACAGTGGGAACCTTCCCACACCAGCCTCTTAACAATCCACTCTGTGGCACGATTCCAAGATCGAGGAGAAGGCCATGACCCCCGGAAAACTCTGTCAGCCTTTATCTTGAATGTTTTATCGCTTACCTCCTTCACCAAGTCATCAGATAAAGAGTTCCAGCTCCATCCGAGACAGGCTGCAGGCTAACGGCAAACCCGCAGAATGCCTCTTCACAAACGTTATTCAGTGCTCGTGCTTGCCAAACGGCCCACGGAGAGGGAAGTTCACCTGCAAATCTGGTCTCAGATCACTCCGAATAGTACGGCGGATGCAGATGAGATTGTGGTACCTTGTTTAGTCCTCATATTGAACCATTTCCTTCCCACTGTATTGTACACGTTTTATTGTTTTATCAAAATAAAGAGTACACATTTTCATCTGACCCATAAGTGGTTACCGCTGATCGTTTTCTCCGCTCTGCTTGTGTCCCGTGGCAATAAAGACCGAACTCATACAATCCAAAACGCCTTTTTAGTACACCTCCCACTACTCAGCAGCCAAACTTGAAATTGTTAGGGTTCACTAGAACGACTTGAACAGCTTGTCCAAAAGATGCTCCGAACCTAGCCTGAGGAGCACTTGTATGTGGCCGGTGTGATGTCAGCTCGCTGAAAGTTTTGGACATACTCTGGGCCACCAGTTTTTATTCCTGTTGCACTACATTTCTGTATTCTAGCCTTCTGTTGACATGCTTCCTTTTTGCCTCGGATCTCTATCTAGCAGCTACATGATTGGTGAGCTCGACGCGATCTGCCTAGGACTCGCACGGCTGCCCCCTAAGTCTTTGCACTTGGTACTATGTTTTGCGTTTTTTTTATTTTGGACCCTACATCGAAACTGGACGGTAATATTGACTATGGGGGTACCACGAACAGTATTTCCCTGAAGCCCTCACTCTTGGCCCTTCGAATCCTCGTGAGTGGTGAATTCAGCTGAATGATTACTTCCGGTGTGGCTCAATTACCCCTCAGAACCCCAAGTTCTCATGCCTGCTGAAACAACTTCCCAAAGAAATGGCCTCCGAAGCAATGGACCTAATAGACCCGGTGCCAGCCCATTCTCCATACGACTAGCTTTAAGCAGCAGTGCTAGAGCCGGCCTACAGCATTTGTTGGCTGGTGTGGATTCAGCAACCGCACTCCATCGCCTTTCCTGCGTCACGTGAGTTCTTTCGATGCACAACTTCAATTGAGTGAGACATCATTTTGACAGCTTCGGAAAAATCAAAGACCCTGTACTGTTCAACAACATTTCACTTTAAAAATACAGATACTTCATTTGTATGGGCTGTCTTCACCGGAATTCCGATCGCTTGTTTTATTGCTCTAAATCTGTGTCACAAGTCGGACCCATACCGTTGCCTCGAGCGTGAGTCGCACAGCTCGAACTTTTTCTGACTGCGCCTGCTAATCTTACATTTTGTCTCTAACCTTTGGCTGAGTAAAGCTGCGGTCTTTGATTGGAGCGTAATATCCTGGGAAGCATACTACTGAGGCTTGGTTATTATAAAGTTGCGTAATTTACCGTATATAATGCCGCTGCTATTTGAAACTGGCTTTGTTTTGAGTTGCGGCGGAAGTGTTCGCTACGCATCGCTCAAAACTCTGACTGAGTGGACTTGGAAGATCCTTTTCAATCTGAAAAGCTTCTGTATTTACCTCACCCTCAATGACTCGCTTTAATCAAGAGATCAAGGCCTCCCACAGGCTTAGATTATGATTTCCCTCTCTGACCGGCGGCCATTCTGTTTTCAGGTAGCTGCACCCGTTCTAAGCATTCCCTAGCATTACTACAGTAAGGAGCACGTGCCTTCACTTTGCACTCCGGAAAGCGCCACAACAAAATCTTGTACGATGGAATAAGGGCTTCTGGATTTTGCACGTGACGGTAGTACATAACTCAGTTGATACTCCTCTGGTCACTATTGCAGCTCTCTGTAATTGTTCTGGAAGTGCTAGTCTCTGCTTTATAATCCGACCCAGGTCTCTCTCCTCTGATTTTCTTCAAAGCCGAATACTGCCCGTTCCGTCTGCGTCGGTATTCAGGTCTTGGCATTTACCGAGATTCAAGGGCAAATCCCATCGATCAGCCCGTCTGGGCGCAGCTTCTATGTCATGTACGAAGTCGCTTCCCGCTGTTCCCACATCACATGCAAAGATGAAGCCCGGGTTGCTCATTTCTTTCGCTGGGTCATTTACGCAAAGGGGCATGGCAGGGCCCTATTACTGAACCCTGTGTAACACCACTGAAAACCTGCTCCGACCCCGATGAAGAGGCATCCGTTAAGACAAAGAAGCTAGAATTCCCAGGAAAATGTGCTACCCAATCGCTTGCCTCCCCGGTTGTCCCAGAGGTCCATAAGTCAGGGTCCAGCAGGTAGTGGCTTACAGAGTCAAAATCCTTACTGAACTCCAGATAACCAACTCCCACTGCCGTGCATCCATTGACTAGTCGTGTGGCCTCTCCAAGGAAGTTAGGAGGTTTTGTCGGACGCGAAAATTTTAAAAATTCCATTCCGTGCAGGCGTCTGTAGTTTGTTACTAACCACATGTAGGCAATTTTGCTCCGTGAGTATACTTCAGTCAGTCTTCAGTCTTCAGTCTTCAGGTAAAGGGCAGTGGGAAGTCATCCCGTATGAGCCCCATCACATCGTACTCTATTGACTCGGCTGGATGTCGGTGCTCCGCCAATAAACCTTCAGGGTCTGGTCCAATTTCCTCTTGAATAGTGTCTCGGTTTCCTCTTCCACCACTTCGGTCGGTAGAGCGTTCCAGAGATTGGTCACCCTCCTTGACAATCGATAGATGGCCGGTAAGCCGGTGGAATGCACCTTACGAAGCGTCAGGTTGTGTCCTCTGGTACGATTATTATTCCTGAGCGGGAATTCCGCCTGTAGTTCCCGGCCCAACTCACCGCGGATTATGCGCCTGGCATAGATGAGGTCGCCTCGAAGCCGCCGATAGGCAATGGGAAACAACTCGGTGACTTTTAGGCGTTCCTCATAGCTGAACCCACGCAGTCCGGCCACGAGGCGTGTGGCAGCACGTTGCACCCGTTCCAGTTTGGCTACTTCCGCCGCCGTGCACGGGTAGACAGCTGGACCGCCATATTCCAAACGAGGACGTACATGTGAGACATAAAGCAGTCGGAAAGTGTCCCGGGGTAGAGGCCCAAATGAACGGCGGATGGGACCAAGTATCTTCCACGCTGAGGAGCACGCTCTCTCAGTGTGTGCTCTTGTCTTCAGATTGCTGGTGACAACAACTCCAAGATCCTTTTCCTCCTGCGTGTGACGGAGTACGATACTCCCAAGGCAGTAGCCGGAAGTATCGTTGGGGCCACCAATCCTCATGCTCGCGCACTTGTCCACGTTTATCGGTAGACCCCAGGTGGTCGACCAATTGACGAGGGCCTGCAGATCCTCCTGTAGTATCTCGCGATCCTCTGCCGATCGAATGGTGCGCCAGATCTTGAGATCATAGGCGTAGATAAGGCATTTGGATCGAATGGTCTGTGGTAGGTCGTTTACAAACACTAGAAACAACAGGGGTCCTAGCACGGAGCCTTGCGGCACGCCACTGCCAACTGGATACCACGCGGACTGGGACTGTGCAACTCTCACGGAAAAGGTTCTCCCGACCAAGAAATCCTCAATCCAGTGAAGCATAGGCCCTGAGATGCCCATGGCCCGGAGTTTCAGCAACAGCCCATTGTGAGGAACTTTGTCAAACGCCTTACTAAAGTCCACGAAGATGACGTCCGTGACATATCCCTCGGCCTTGGAGTTCGACCAACTTTCACGGGCGGTCAACAGGTTTGACAGACATGATCTGTTCCGCCGAAAACCGTGCTGCTCTGCGCATAGCAGTTGACAGCGCTCCAGATGTTCACGTATACGAACAGCCACCAGCCTTTCCATGACCTTTCCAACCACGGAAGTGAGGCTAACTGGGCGGTAGTTGGCCGAGGTGGATTTTGTCCCACCCTTGTACAGCGGAACAACAACTGCTTTTTTCCACTCCTGAGGTAGACTTCCAGTGGCCAACGACAAATTGAACAACCGCGTTAGTGGTGTAGTTAGCTGGTCCGCCAACTCCTTCAACATCAGCGGATGCACGTCGTCCGGTCCCGGTGACTTGTGGGTTTTGATGGACTTGAGCATCTTGTTCACTTCCGGCTCCCCAAAATCATACATAATGAACAGCGGCGAGCTATCCACCATCGGGATTGGCGCACCTTCCTCCACAGAATAAACTGACAGATAATGTTTGGCTAGTGTCTCAGCCTTTCCGTCATCTGTTGCAACCATTTCGTTTTTGTTCATCAGCGCGGGGATACCCACCTTCGCTCTGGTGCGGCGCTTTAAGTATGCAAACAGGCGCTTGGGTGCTCGCACCGCATCGACCGCAAGGGCCTCCTCGAATGCCATCCGCTTTATTCGTTTTTGTTCGGTACACTGGTTACGAATCCTGCGATAGAGATCATAACCCTCACCTGTGGATCGGAACCGCTGCCAGGCCCGATTTCGTCGTTTGAGCAGGCGTCTGAGCTCCAGATCAAACCACGGCGGTCCCTTAACCCGAGGTCTACGCCGGTTGAGGGGGCAGTAGGTATTCATAAGGTACAAGATACCGTCACGAATAAACGCCCAAGCTTCGTTCACATCGCGGTGGACATCTGAATCCGTGGGAAACCAGTTGACGTCTAACGCCGCTCTCCGGACATCTTCGAATGAAGTGCGCCAAACATTACGTCCCATGTGTGGTCTAGGGGATGGACAAGAACCAGTGCGCCAGTGAATTTCTAGCACCATATGGTCACTGCTTCCCAGTGGAGGGAGATGTTCAACCTTATCGACGTCCGAGCTCCTGGGAGAAATCACCAGATCCAGAATGGAACCGCGGCCGGATTGCCTCCGGGTCGATTCCTGAACATGTTGGTGTAGTGCCAGTTCTTGGACCGTTGTCAGTAATTTCCGAGAGAAAGGATCAGCCCCGGCCGCTGTCCTGCTTGACGTCCAATCAATATGCGGAGCATTGAAGTCGCCCAGGACGAGGCAGTGGCCGTTGCACGCCCATCTCCTCAATAAGTTTATCATATCTGGAGGAGTGACCGCAGGTGTCCGATAAATGACTCCAACTGTCCTAAAGCCCCCGGCGGTTAGCTTGACGCGGCACCAGATGGCTTCACCGAATCCTTGCGGGTCTGCGAATGCCTCTAACTGCACGGTTGGGATGTCTGATCGTACGAACAATGCTACGCCTCCACCAGCTCTGATAGAGTTCCTATCGACTCGGAATAGGGTGTAGCCAGGGAGGGACACCTCAGAGTCTAGAACATTGTTACTCAGCCACGTCTCCGTCAATGCTATCATAGTAGGTGAGCTGGACTGCAGCAGGTGTTCCAGGTCATCCCTCTTGTTCAGCAGACCACGGACGTTAGACAACAGGATGACGACACTGTCTCGGCCTGCTACCACATCCGTTTGTTCAGGGCGTCCTAGCTTGGGGGGGCTGACAGGGACACTAGCGTCAGCGGCCTCCACCGGAAGTGAGGGCGCCGTTTCTGCACCCGAAAATCCCGAATGATCAAGTCCCTTTCCCCTTGTTCCATTCGTTAACGTCGTTCAATCAAAGCATTTCTATACTTCTCACGATCCGCAGGGTCTAGGTCTCGGTGCAGCCGCACTTGCTCGCCTTTTAGCCGGTGGGATCTTCCTAACACAGAAGTCGCGGATTCCTCAGAGTCCAGCACTACTTTCAGTGGACGGGGGCGTTCAGCGTCACTAGCTTTGCCAATTCGGAATGCTGATTTCACCCGCAACTTCTCCGCGGTCTCCTCCTCCCCGGGGACAAAGAGTTTTGTTAGTATACTCCGGAGACTCGCAATATCGTGGTCCAGACGTGCCTGTGCCGTGGTCTCCTTTGTCTCAGGCAAGTTCACTATTAGGAAACACTGTTTCCTCGACGGTGGCGCTCTTCGTGGACGATCCGCAGTTGTTATCCAGGCCGGTCTACTTTCATCCGCGGTGGTGCTCTGACGGCTGGGTTTTGTTCCTATAATATCGTCTAGTGCTTGCGTGGCCACATCAGTGCCAACTGGGTCCGCATTATGGCAGGCAGACTTAGGTAGCTTCTGGCGTTGGCGGCGCTTTGTTCCGATTGGCCCAGTGACCGATGTTGAAGCCACCTCTGCATACGTAGCACAGTCGGGAATAGATACCTCGGCGGAATTTTCCCCTTCTGACGGCAATGATGACGGTGAGAGTGATGTTGGCGGAGAAGAAGACGGTGACGACGCCGCTGATTTTGCTGCTATTGATGGCGATGAACTGATTGACGGTGCTAATGATGATGACGACGACGAAGTTGATGACGCTGCTGTATCTGTGACAGGAAGAGCCATTTCCGCCGACTGCTTTGCGGGCCACACAGGTGTTGATAGCTCGGTGCATTTGATGCACAGCACCTTGAGCAACTTTGCACGGCATTTGTCCATGGCTTCGTAAAGATCAATACTCATTTCAGAACACTCAAGATGGACCCAACCATCACAACCATCACACTGAAGAGATTTGTCGCGTGAGCGAACAACTTTCGAACAAACTAGGCACTTGGATGCAATATTTTTGACTCTTTTTGGAGGCATTGTGGGCAAATTATAGTCCACAGAATGACACAACCACAGAAAATATAATTCCACGTATCACGTCAGAAGACTGGCCGGTGTAGCGCAGTGTGATGTCTCGTACCACTTCAAGCACGTAAGCAAAACAGAAGTAGAACTGACCAGCTCTGATTCTCAGCTTTCTGTCTGGATCCTGTCATACGTACTGCTACAATAGTAGCCTTACTCCAGTCCCCTGGCACCTCAACCTCCCTCTGGGACGCGTATTACAACTGGGTAACAACCCTGATAATATGTTATAAAGAGGGCAGAAGACTGCCGGATTCGTAGTGTCCGGTCCGGCCAATTTCTATTTGCACAGCCATTTAGGTTCCAGAGGCCTATCGGCCCCACTTATACCACACTCTCGAGGCACTGACTTACTCCGAACCCCTGGGTCTGTGGACGTAAGTATGTTTTTATGAAAACACGCTCTTGAAAAACGTAGTTAAGGTTTCTTCCGCGTTTCCGTCATTAAGAGCAATGCTTCTGTCCGGCATTTCCAAGGTACCTAAGCTTTCACTTGCCGTTTTCCTAGACTGCACACAAGCGACGAAAGTTTTGGCGGGCTTCTTTCTACACTCATATTTTGCTTCCAACTTTAGGGCTTGTGCCCTGTTTCTGGCTGTCTTGAAGGCGATCCACGCGTAGTGCATGCTGTGGAGTTCGTAGTGGGCCTGAAGATTTCCACCAACAGCCAACGTTCTTACAATCTTTGGCTTCCATCAAGGTCTCCGGCCCTTATTTCTTTAGGACGTCAACAGAGCAAACTTGTCTATCAAGATCATTGGCCCAGTTTCTCTCACTGTGTAGGAACACTCAACATTCGCTGTTTTTCAACACACATCATTGCTTACCTGGACTCGCGCCATCGAGCTCGGTGGCCACCTCACCACAGGCCGTGCACGCTACACGCACGCTTTTACAATTTACGCCAACCACTCTCTCCCTACCTATAGTTTTCTCCTTCTCATGGGTTTTGGGCACCTTGCCCTGGTGACCCTGGTGGCATACTTCACGGAACCACTGTAACGGGCAGGTGGTCCAGGCGTGTTGGGAAGGATCAGCGAACGCACGTAATAAGGAAACAGCTTGGTAAGGTTTAACCAACCTCACAATTGTCCACTCCCCCCCCCCGGCAGATTGCTCTGGCACTTCCGGGTACCAGCATGTGCCGAACCAACCTAGATCGGGGTTTGCTGTTCCTTGAGGGAACACCGATCGCGGGACGCCCCCATCGCCCGCCCCAAAAGACTCTCCTATAATAGGAGGCGACACAAGACCGATGCCAAGTCACCGGAAGACCTAGTGTGGAGGAGCTTTATCGGCAGCGGGAACAAGCCGCCTCTCACGTGCTGTGGGGGCGTGATCTTTGGGCTGCAGGGCGGAAAAGGTCGGAGGGCGTAAAAGTCTGAGACAGCTCACTTCAGTCCGGCACAGCGCAAGTTGCAGGCAAGAAGGCAAGTCCGAAAATTCGCCCAGTTTCTTGCATTGGTATACTCTTCGGTCTCCGGTTGCTTCGGCGTTATGGAGAGTCCTATGCTCGTAGGCGTGTCTGGAAGCCATGGAAAGCGAAGTTTCGGATAAGGCTTGCAGAGGTATTGCATTCCAACCTGACTCTAGAATCATGCTGTCAGTCATCAGCTCTGCCTGGCCGATCGCCCTGTTTGGGAAGGAGGGTTTAGGATGGAGGGGTTGGAAGAAGCGGCAGAGAGTTACGGAGTGTCCTAATAAATTCTGTTGCCGAACAACTCCACCCAGACCTCATCCAATCGATGTTCAAAAGCATCCACAGAAGTTGTTTTAACTGACCTCTCCCTCAGTTGATTTCACGCAATGGCAAACCTCATGACAAATCACTGGCTCCTAATGCCTTTTCTTGCACGTTCTTTCGCCAGACGGAGTCTGCGCCCTCGGCCTGTCATCCCTTTGGATTCTTAAGGGATCCTCCTTGGGTACTGCAGCCATGCCCACGCCATTAACAGCTTTGAACAACTATGTCAAGTCCCTCTCAACCGAATTCTTTCCAGTAATGGTAGGTTCATTTTCTCTGAGAATTACTTTAGGCCTAATCCTTGTAAAGTCCAGTAAATGGAAAGTTCGAGCGACGCGTAGCGATCAATTTTGATAAAATTCAAAACAAAGCCAATTCCAAATAGATGCGGTACTACATACTACAAATTGAACAATCTTATGGCCACCAAGCCCCAGTGGTGTTCCTTATGAGCTCTCACGCTCCAAACTGAACAACAAATCAACAAACCAACTGGATTGCAGCAAAAAGTTGAAAACAAAAAGTGGGATCGCTGTAACGGTTATTCCGACTGTGAGTAACGCGCAGCCAATTTAAAACGAATCCCAAAACCAGGACAAGATTGATTCGTAGTTTCTACGGTACTGGAATAACAAGGTATACGCACATAAATATGTACAAACCTCAACTGTACGGCTACACCGTCTAACAACGAGGACCAGAGTTCAATAAAGGCCAATGTCAGGTATCACCGTCACGGCAGTCCAAGTTCAAATCAAAACTTTGCCACTTCACGTGAGCAAAATATAAACAAATGTTGAAGTGTAGTGATTGATGCATGTTGTACTTGTTCGAGGGTCAATAAATAAAGAGCGTAGTCTCGACAATACAAGTATATGACAGGGACTAGGGAGGATTTCCACGCATGTACGTTAAATTCACCAAATATGGTCACAACCAAGTTCAAGCTGGGCGACTTACGCTCGAGGCAAATGTAAGTGTCCGATTTGTGGTACAGATTCAAGGCAATAATACAAGCAATCGGAACTCCGGTGAAGATAGTTTATACAGATGAAGTGATGCTGTTTGTATTGTAGTTACCCATGGAAGGAACACAGTTCCCTGAACCCATTTGCACCAGCCTCCAAAATGGGATCCGGACGTTTCTCGTGCATCACTGGGGGTGGTCGACCTAGTGTACCGGCTCGCCTCATGGTCCCCCAAAATCTTTAACTGATCTCTGCCGATAGCAGCTTTCAGCTGGAAAAGTGGATCAACTCTAAGCGGTCCCTCGGCCCGGCAGACCCGAAAATCCGCCTCCCACTTGAGCAGCTCCGGCTGTTAAGCTCATACAGCGAGTGTCCGGTCCATCCCCAAAGGGTCGAATCTTTCTAACTTCACGAAGCACCAATCCTCTACTAGCTCAGGCCGTTACCTTTCGTTCCAAACCGTCGTCCGAGGTTGATTTGCTTTAGGTAACTTCGACTGGCCACCTGCCAAGCAAAAAAGCCCCAAAAACTGGTATCACCACATCACCCGATCTGAAGTTGCTTTCTTGGGTTATGCTTTCCGCCCCTGTTGTAGTAGCGGAAGATATTCCTTGGTCCTTTTCTTCCAAAATACAGATATAAGACAGTTTGCCTACCTCCGCTGACGAATCATTCTATCTCGCGGTGAATTCGTCAGAATATCTCGTGAGCTTGCCCTCAGGACAAGTAGGTCGTTAGGGGTGGCACTGGTAGATCACGTCAGCCCCAGGTTGCAAATGCCAGAGTTTTACCGCTTACCAACAGTTCGCTTCCCGCAAGAAATATCAATAATATTACTCCGGTCATCTTCTACTTGTCACAAACTGAAAGAAGTATTTTCTCAAACGAGCTCACCGTGATCTCCCATAAGTCCCCTCGGTGACCAGCATGAGTGGGGGACTGGAGTGCCACTGCACACCCGACTGCAACAATCTGTCAGCAATCTCATCTCTAGACTAGTTTCCTACCAGATCCTTCATTTCTTTTTGGGCCCCAACACGAGTTGTTTCACTAAAATTCTCGGACGGTGGATATCTCTTCGACAGGAAACCTGGTAGTGTCATAATCATTGAGTCTGTGCTAAGAGAACAGGAAACTTCAATATGTGTTGCAGGCCTCTGGAGGCAAGTGAAGATGCATCCATACCGTTCCTCAATGTTGCGACCGCGCTTCACTGCAAACAGGCCAAAATAATCTATTTCGATGTACCGGAAGGGAAACCAACCCTGGTGAACTCTAGTGGCAGGTAGAGGAGCCATCATCTGTTTGTCTACGGCTGCCAAATGCTTTCAACACTTCCAACGTCCATCAAGTCCACGTTTGACGGCAGCTATACCCTGCACAATCCGGAGCTTCCTGCGCAGCGCTTCGAGTACCTGAGCTGGTCCTGCGTGTCCTTTCTCCGTGTGATACCTTCGCATTATTCAGTTCGTAGTCGGATGGGCCTTGGGTAGCATACAGAATGTTTCACACCCTGAAGCTGGTTAGAGTGGTTCGTTCGTCCCCGAACACAGGCCAGTCCATTTAGTAAAAATGAATCGAGCCTCAATAGGGTCTTGATCGCCGGATATCTGTTAGCGCAGAGGTTATTTTTCCTGTCTCGTAACCATTTTAAATCTTCACCACACACCTTGGCTTGTACAGTGAGGATAACACTTTCACCCGCTTTAGCAGTGTCGTACAATGTCAATGCACCGGTTGTCAATCCCAGATCCGTGCGACCGCCCTTTATGATTGCAATATATATTCTAGGACGAGTTAGCGAAGATACTGATGGACTAGAGTACCTACCTGGAAGTGGGTCCGTCTATGTTACATGCAGCATTGTTAGAATCGTACTAAAAGCTGCTTCAACTCCAGGTGCGGCGGTGTTGCAGTACCCTTGGGATCGGTTGGCCACATGGCCCCACCGTTCGTCTAGAGGTTGGGGCTTTCGAACTAGAAACTAATACTGCTCGGCAATGTTGTGCCCCTTGGTGCCAGGTTTTCAGGGCTAGCTTCCGATCTGACATGACGCCACTGCCGGGGCTCAGAAAAATGGTGGATTTCAGCCAAACAATTCTCATTGCACGTACTGAATCTCGTTTTGGTATTGTTTTTGTAGTGCGCTGCCATAGCGGAGTCCATCCAGTAGTATGGCTTATCAAATTTGCTTTGAGAGATCGAGGGACTCCAACGTCCAGTCTTGCTGCGTCTACCTCTAATCGAGGAACCGTTACGGTCTTCAGAGGAGCTACCCCTGATTTGGATAACAGTAGAATACAATGTGGGCCTTCCTTTGAAATCATTCTAGAATACGCCACTAATCCCTAGCCAACTTCAGAAGCCTCACGAAACAGGTGAAGCTGAAAGCCTTCGTTCAGCGAGTCGCCTTCAAGAATACAATCCTGAATTTTCAATGTACAAAGCTGTCTCACTCTCCCCAGCCACTCATTCCAGCAGCGTACGGATTTGTCTCCAAATGGGTCGTCCCAACCAAGCTTTAAGCAACACCGAGATTGCAACAACGTCTCCTCTGGTATAACGATGGGTGAAACTAACCACGGGTGCCATGGACAACAAGCCACGCCTCGCTTGAGGGCTTCCATGTATTGTAGATGAAACCTGAAACTTGTCTTCTTTGGCTTTTCTCTCAAATCCCAAAGTCTCCTCCAGCCCTGGCGTGCAGCTATCGATTTCCGAAGTGGGATGAGCCAGCTCAAGATTCGGCAAAATATCCAGATACTCTCTATTATTACACACTCACTTATGAGGCCGAAAGCCACCACGTGATAGTAATTCACTCATCTGAGCATCAAAAACCCTTTGCATTCTCCGGCATACGCGAAAGCAATGGACTGTCTAAATAGAAGTTGTCATACACGGCCATGGAGAAGTACTCCTCATTCTGTCTCCCACAATCGTCTGCTTTGCGACGTAACACGAAATCCACACAAAATGGGAAGAAAGTGGCACTAAATTTGTAGGCATTCATTTGATATCCAGCTAGACTACCATCCATTTGACCATTTTTCCACCAGAGGAACCTCAGTGCTTCTCCGTCTTTTGTCGGCACCCGATTCTGCACAAGCATTTACTTGGCGTCCGCGGCTTAAGTAACAGATTCCTTTCGAAAACGAAGCAACGCTCCACCTAGGCTTGCTGCCGTGCCGGTCCTGGTAGCAAATGATCGTTCAAAAAGCATGCTTGGAATGCAGCCCTACAGTCAAACTCCACCCCCAACTTGCCAGGTTTCTAAGGGCTTTCTATTGATTGATGCTGTAAGAACCGCCTGGGCTCAAAATCAATTCCTAACTGTATATTACGCACTAACTGGACATGACACTTGCACGCGTATTCCTCTATTATTGTAACGTATTGCCCGAGGAATTTAGTCTAACTCGTATACTTTTTCTCAACCCGTTCAATCTGGCTATAGCGACAGTATAATTATTCAAAGGTCTGACTACAGTGTCCCTCCATTGAGGTGCAAATTCATGGTATCCGTCCAACAAAGTTACGGTATTGGCAGCCATATTAACAACACGTTTGCCTTCCAAAGGAAAAGCGTTTTTCGATGCAACCTCGTTGCGGGAATCGGCGCCGTATAGTCGATTGGTCTGTTTCGTTAAGGGATCGATTCCCGTCTCAATGTACTTTACAGTCCTCACAAAGCGCGGCTCTTGATTTAATGGACCATGAGCAATCCATCCTTAAATCATCCGTACGACAAAGAGTTGCTTCCTTTTACCGCATCTTCCCTCCAGTGTTTAGTGTACTTCTGGAACGTCAGCACCTATCAGGATTCTCTTCCTAGAATCTTCCAGATTCTGCCTTCTAACGCAATGTAGGTGAGGCCAGGATAAAATCTTTGCGTCCGGGCAGTACTGGGCGGCTTGAATTGGTAGCCTATCGACACAGAAGACTCGATCTATACTCACAAAATAATTTCTCAGCAATGAGTTCAACCGCACCTCCTTTATTTCCTCATTCCAAGTGGCAGTCCCACTTACGGTCGAAGTAGAAAGTGAGGTTGGGGGATGCCCTTAGGCCAATTAGCTCAATGAGGACTTTTTTAATAGTCTTATCAGACTCGCTGTCCGGCAGAGAGCAGGCCTCCACAAAACCCATTGACGATCCGTCGACCCGTTGTGGTAGCGCACCTGAATTGACGCGACATTCTGGCACAATAAAGGTCGGCCAACTATTCGTTCAGTGGCCAGGTTTTTCTGCATCGTCTATACCCAGCTTTTCCAGCTGCCGCCTTTACGTTGAGATTTGCACGACTCGGTCGATAAGCAGCTCCTGAGCATCATTCAGTACAGGGCTCTGCAGTTTCTGACAACCTGGTATTTATTATGGTCTTGAAACAGGACAGTTCCTAGACGGATGTCCACACCTGTGACACAAAAAACAAGCCCTGATTTCTTCAACAAAATTCCAACGACAGAGCACCTCACGAGACAGGAAAAGTTGACTTTTATAAAGTTCGTGTATTCTGTTACATGCCAGACACCTACCAGGTGTGACCATCAAAGAACTGCCCTGATCTGGCTTGAACAGTGTAGCTCCCGGGCGTGGTTTTACACATAATTCTTCCAAGTGGATGATCGCGAACACCCTTGAGCCTTGCTATAGGCAGGCAGTTTACTAAATCTCTCTTGATACTTCTTAATTTTGCTCATGCTAAGGTTTATTTTTGTTGTATACTTTACCCTTATCTAGTTTTCATACGTTACCTGGTAATCGGTTTCCCAGGACCTTTACCAATTTGTACCACACCCAGTTACCTTCCTGGATATCTGCAAACTTCATGGTAAACATGACTGTTTTTCCCACTCCTTCCGGATCACTTTTCTACCCGCGGTTTCCCTTTTCTAATTTATTTCTCTTTTGTTCCCGCATGTCACTGAATTAGTTATGTCTTGAATTTTATTCTTACTGTTTCTTTATATCATGTAAATCGAAACAGGGTCTTGCAAAGCTTTACCCACTTCTTTCCATCTCTATAATCCTTTGGATCGCTGGGTCCATGTTCATGGTTAGCTCCAATTGGACTATTTTCCTTTTGTCAGTGGCCCATTTGGCTGGTAGTTTTCCCTAGTTTGTATCCACCACACATATTCTCGCACTCTTATAACTTTCTGCGAACTTAACCCTGATCGTACTCGAACGAATTTTCTTCATCCTATCTACTTCTAATTATGAATACAGCCATTTCTTCCCTACAGAGTGTCGTCACTGTGTTTAGCACCCGTTTGTCATTGAGAGTTGTTTTATGAATTTCTTTCGTTCCTTCTGGCTGGCGACTTGTCTCATTCACTCAGCCCACGTGAGTCTTAGCGTATACTTGTTCTCGTACAGTAATATACTCACTCACATAAAATGTCCCGTCGTTATAATGGCCGGGATGGTTTCTGATAATGATTTTTCCAGATATCGCCAATTCTATGTTGACCAAAATGTATCGCATAATGCTCAGGCCGGTGCCCTGCTATGCGGCCGATGTGAGAGGATTACATTTACGGGTTTCATTTTCTCCTTTAACCCGCTTCGTGGTCCAGTGACCGTGACATCGGCATAGCTGATGACGGACTTAACCCTCCTAGGAATCCAACTGTTCCTGCTAGCTACGCGTTGCACGCCTATCCTGTGTGTTCAATCAGAATCAGTCCTTTTCTTCTTCGCGTGGGATCCACAAAACTAATCAGACTGCAACAGCCAAGTAACATTACCTGTAGCAGTCTTCATCCCATCATGTCCAAACTGATCTATCAGCTGCAAGTGATGCGAACTGATGTTGAGTTGTAATTCTCCTGGTATACGTGAAACACTAAGAAGCTCATCCCGGATAGACTTGCCTATTCCCATCTCTTGATGATTCAGTTGAAAAACAATCTAAAATTTAATATACTGCCTGACAGTCACCTGGATTCCCTTATATTCTATAATTCTGATATTAGTAACATCAGTTAGCTTTTGCCCCTTTGTGTGATAATTTCAGCTCAGGAAATTCGAAACGTTGTCTCGCCTTTTCGAAGAACTACGGAAACCAGGGTCACAGAATCTTGACTTTAGCCAAGAGTTCTGCATACTGATATCTGTGAGTACTAAGGTGTGCGCCATATGTGTAACCCGCTTGTACGTAAACTGTCGTGCAGGGAAGTATTTAACGTGGTTTGGGAAACTCTGTTCCTTCCATAGTAAACTACAATACAAACAGCATAATTTCATTGGTATGAAATGTATTTACCGAAATTCCGATTGCTTGTAATATTGCCCTAAATCTGTACCACAAATCGGACAATTACCGTTGACTCCAGCTTGAGTCGCCCAGCTTGAACTTGGCCGTGACTGTATTTGGCGATCCCGCCTTCTGTTTCCAATCTCTCGCTGCAGTCCAGTTGCGGTTGTTGATTTGATGTTCCTTTTGGGGGGTGCTAGCTCAGAAAGAACACCATTAGGGCTTGGTGGCCGTAAAATTGTTCAATTTGTAGTAAGTAGCACCGCAGCTGTTTGAAATTGGCTTTGTTTTGAATTGTATCAAAATTGGTTGCTACTCGTTTTTTGAACACTCAGCTGGCTAGACTCCACAGTATCCGATGACAATGGCAACCTCTGAGAAGTGGAATTACGCAGAATTTTGGCAGTCCACTTCGGATCGAAGGATACTAACTTGCAGGTGAACCATACTCTTTAGCCTGCAGTGGTTCGTCATGTTTTTTGCTCTGTCTCCAGTATATCCGGTTGTTCCAGGGTCAGCTCGGTTTCCCATACAACTGAAGTTGAGGTGTTATCAGCTGAGCTGAAATAGAAGCATTCTGCTGAACAGTTAGAGTGAGATAGGTAGGGTAAACGGCCCGAGTCGAGGAGCGAAAGGTGAATGGCCGAAGAATAGGAAAACCTAGTCAGCTGACATGGAGTCAAGGGTGAAGCAAAGGGCATTGGACGTCCATCTCACTACTTCGATGATTGTCGCGTAGAAAACAATGAGCCACTAACAATGCTCCTGGTTCAAATGGTGGAGCCTGCCGTGGATTATCCTTTGGATTTGCTGAGAGTGGGGCCGGAATCACATTCGGGCTGTTCAGTAACGTGTTGAAGGCGATGCGGCTTCCCGATATTGGTGGTCCTCAAGTGCATGAACAAGCTCTGTTATGTTGCAAGTCCAATCAAAAGCAGCCAGCAAAACAAAAGACATCTATTTGACGAATACCACCAAATCGTTCATGTTACAGATCGTGCGGTATTTATGATAACCATTCAGAAAAGGAAAAATATGCGCGCAAATCCCACTTCACAATGCTCCGTCTCAGGTGAGCCGTGGAGAACACTCTTCCAAGATGGGCAGAAGAACAGTTTCAACCAAACCGTTAACCCAAGGTCGGTCATGAGGCCATCAACCTCGCGTTCAAGGGAGAGGAGGCGAAAGTATGATGGCCGACCTCGACCAGAGTCTTTGTGGGTGGATAAATAAAGTAGGAACCAGGATGAGGAAAGAACTTCAAAATGTTACTCATTGTGGATGTCTCTCAGATTACCTGTACCCAAGAGGGATCACTTAGTGCGGCTTTTCGGCAGCCGCAACTGAGGGTTTGTGAAACCATTTGGATGTACCTTCGGAGAAAATGTTTGGGACAACGGTTAGGGCTTAATTTATTGGATGTATTACGGCAGCGGAAAGTCAAGGGATGCGATTTCAGAGTGTGTTTTGTCGCCTTCAAGACCGGCACTCTATGCGGCAGCAGAAATCCAAAGAGATTTTTTTGGATACGTTTACTTAGTGTCTCGTTTGTTGACTGCTGGCTTGCAGATAGTTTTGAAGCCTCTGGTGGAAGATTCATATGATTGACCGAGTTGTCAATGAAAATGTTAAGCTATGAATTACCCCTTTTGTACAAAAATGCATGCCGGAACTTGACTCACTGCGGACCATGGAAAGGATTTCACGGATACTGTTGACGAGTCTCCAGGGCATGTGAGCAAAGGACGCTGATGAATACTTGACAGGAGGGGCAGAACCCAGGATCCAAGACCTGCGGCTTTCAGTGTCCCGTGAGGCACGTATTCCTTGTAGCAGGTTAGCAAAACTGCCTGCCTATAGCAAGGCTCAAGGGTGTTCGCGATCATCCACTTGGAAGAATTATGTGTAAAACCACGCCCGGGAGCTACACTGTTCAAGCCAGATCAGAGCAGTTCTTTGATGGTCACACCTGGTAGGTGTCTGGCATGTAACAGAATACACGAACTTTATAAAAGTCAACTTTTCCTGTCTCGTGAGGTGCTCTGTCGTTGGAATTTTGTTGAAGAAATCAGGGCTTGTTTTTTGTGTCACAGGTGTGGACATCCGTCTAGGAACTGTCCTGTTTCAAGACCATAATAAATACCAGGTTGTCAGAAACTGCAGAGCCCTGTACTGAATGATGCTCAGGAGCTGCTTATCGACCGAGTCGTGCAAATCTCAACGTAAAGGCGGCAGCTGGAAAAGCTGGGTATAGACGATGCAGAAAAACCTGGCCACTGAACGAATAGTTGGCCGACCTTTATTGTGCCAGAATGTCGCGTCAATTCAGGTGCGCTACCACAACGGGTCGACGGATCGTCAATGGGTTTTGTGGAGGCCTGCTCTCTGCCGGACAGCGAGTCTGATAAGACTATTAAAAAAGTCCTCATTGAGCTAATTGGCCTAAGGGCATCCCCCAACCTCACTTTCTACTTCGACCGTAAGTGGGACTGCCACTTGGAATGAGGAAATAAAGGAGGTGCGGTTGAACTCATTGCTGAGAAATTATTTTGTGAGTATAGATCGAGTCTTCTGTGTCGATAGGCTACCAATTCAAGCCGCCCAGTACTGCCCGGACGCAAAGATTTTATCCTGGCCTCACCTACATTGCGTTAGAAGGCAGAATCTGGAAGATTCTAGGAAGAGAATCCTGATAGGTGCTGACGTTCCAGAAGTACACTAAACACTGGAGGGAAGATGCGGTAAAAGGAAGCAACTCTTTGTCGTACGGATGATTTAAGGATGGATTGCTCATGGTCCATTAAATCAAGAGCCGCGCTTTGTGAGGACTGTAAAGTACATTGAGACGGGAATCGATCCCTTAACGAAACAGACCAATCGACTATACGGCGCCGATTCCCGCAACGAGGTTGCATCGAAAAACGCTTTTCCTTTGGAAGGCAAACGTGTTGTTAATATGGCTGCCAATACCGTAACTTTGTTGGACGGATACCATGAATTTGCACCTCAATGGAGGGACACTGTAGTCAGACCTTTGAATAATTATACTGTCGCTATAGCCAGATTGAACGGGTTGAGAAAAAGTATACGAGTTAGACTAAATTCCTCGGGCAATACGTTACAATAATAGAGGAATACGCGTGCAAGTGTCATGTCCAGTTAGTGCGTAATATACAGTTAGGAATTGATTTTGAGCCCAGGCGGTTCTTACAGCATCAATCAATAGAAAGCCCTTAGAAACCTGGCAAGTTGGGGGTGGAGTTTGACTGTAGGGCTGCATTCCAAGCATGCTTTTTGAACGATCATTTGCTACCAGGACCGGCACGGCAGCAAGCCTAGGTGGAGCGTTGCTTCGTTTTCGAAAGGAATCTGTTACTTAAGCCGCGGACGCCAAGTAAATGCTTGTGCAGAATCGGGTGCCGACAAAAGACGGAGAAGCACTGAGGTTCCTCTGGTGGAAAAATGGTCAAATGGATGGTAGTCTAGCTGGATATCAAATGAATGCCTACAAATTTAGTGCCACTTTCTTCCCATTTTGTGTGGATTTCGTGTTACGTCGCAAAGCAGACGATTGTGGGAGACAGAATGAGGAGTACTTCTCCATGGCCGTGTATGACAACTTCTATTTAGACAGTCCATTGCTTTCGCGTATGCCGGAGAATGCAAAGGGTTTTTGATGCTCAGATGAGTGAATTACTATCACGTGGTGGCTTTCGGCCTCATAAGTGAGTGTGTAATAATAGAGAGTATCTGGATATTTTGCCGAATCTTGAGCTGGCTCATCCCACTTCGGAAATCGATAGCTGCACGCCAGGGCTGGAGGAGACTTTGGGATTTGAGAGAAAAGCCAAAGAAGACAAGTTTCAGGTTTCATCTACAATACATGGAAGCCCTCAAGCGAGGCGTGGCTTGTTGTCCATGGCACCCGTGGTTAGTTTCACCCATCGTTATACCAGAGGAGACGTTGTTGCAATCTCGGTGTTGCTTAAAGCTTGGTTGGGACGACCCATTTGGAGACAAATCCGTACGCTGCTGGAATGAGTGGCTGGGGAGAGTGAGACAGCTTTGTACATTGAAAATTCAGGATTGTATTCTTGAAGGCGACTCGCTGAACGAAGGCTTTCAGCTTCACCTGTTTCGTGAGGCTTCTGAAGTTGGCTAGGGATTAGTGGCGTATTCTAGAATGATTTCAAAGGAAGGCCCACATTGTATTCTACTGTTATCCAAATCAGGGGTAGCTCCTCTGAAGACCGTAACGGTTCCTCGATTAGAGGTAGACGCAGCAAGACTGGACGTTGGAGTCCCTCGATCTCTCAAAGCAAATTTGATAAGCCATACTACTGGATGGACTCCGCTATGGCAGCGCACTACAAAAACAATACCAAAACGAGATTCAGTACGTGCAATGAGAATTGTTTGGCTGAAATCCACCATTTTTCTGAGCCCCGGCAGTGGCGTCATGTCAGATCGGAAGCTAGCCCTGAAAACCTGGCACCAAGGGGCACAACATTGCCGAGCAGTATTAGTTTCTAGTTCGAAAGCCCCAACCTCTAGACGAACGGTGGGGCCATGTGGCCAACCGATCCCAGGGGTACTGCAACACCGCCGCACCTGGAGTTGAAGCAGCTTTTAGTACGATTCTAACAATGCTGCATGTAACATAGACGGACCCACTTCCAGGTAGGTACTCTAGTCCATCAGTATCTTCGCTAACTCGTCCTAGAATATATATTGCAATCATAAAGGGCGGTCGCACGGATCTGGGATTGACAACCGGTGCATTGACATTGTACGACACTGCTAAAGCGGGTGAAAGTGTTATCCTCACTGTACAAGCCAAGGTGTGTGGTGAAGATTTAAAATGGTTACGAGACAGGAAAAATAACCTCTGCGCTAACAGATATCCGGCGATCAAGACCCTATTGAGGCTCGATTCATTTTTACTAAATGGACTGGCCTGTGTTCGGGGACGAACGAACCACTCTAACCAGCTTCAGGGTGTGAAACATTCTGTATGCTACCCAAGGCCCATCCGACTACGAACTGAATAATGCGAAGGTATCACACGGAGGAAGGACACGCAGGACCAGCTCAGGTACTCGAAGCGCTGCGCAGGAAGCTCCGGATTGTGCAGGGTATAGCTGCCGTCAAACGTGGACTTGATGGACGTTGGAAGTGTTGAAAGCATTTGGCAGCCGTAGACAAACAGATGATGGCTCCTCTACCTGCCACTAGAGTTCACCAGGGTTGGTTTCCCTTCCGGTACATCGAAATAGATTATTTTGGCCTGTTTGCAGTGAAGCGCGGTCGCAACATTGAGGAACGGTATGGATGCATCTTCACTTGCCTCCAGAGGCCTGCAACACATATTGAAGTTTCCTGTTCTCTTAGCACAGACTCAATGATTATGACACTACCAGGTTTCCTGTCGAAGAGATATCCACCGTCCGAGAATTTTAGTGAAACAACTCGTGTTGGGGCCCAAAAAGAAATGAAGGATCTGGTAGGAAACTAGTCTAGAGATGAGATTGCTGACAGATTGTTGCAGTCGGGTGTGCAGTGGCACTCCAGTCCCCCACTCATGCTGGTCACCGAGGGGACTTATGGGAGATCACGGTGAGCTCGTTTGAGAAAATACTTCTTTCAGTTTGTGACAAGTAGAAGATGACCGGAGTAATATTATTGATATTTCTTGCGGGAAGCGAACTGTTGGTAAGCGGTAAAACTCTGGCATTTGCAACCTGGGGCTGACGTGATCTACCAGTGCCACCCCTAACGACCTACTTGTCCTGAGGGCAAGCTCACGAGATATTCTGACGAATTCACCGCGAGATAGAATGATTCGTCAGCGGAGGTAGGCAAACTGTCTTATATCTGTATTTTGGAAGAAAAGGACCAAGGAATATCTTCCGCTACTACAACAGGGGCGGAAAGCATAACCCAAGAAAGCAACTTCAGATCGGGTGATGTGGTGATACCAGTTTTTGGGGCTTTTTTGCTTGGCAGGTGGCCAGTCGAAGTTACCTAAAGCAAATCAACCTCGGACGACGGTTTGGAACGAAAGGTAACGGCCTGAGCTAGTAGAGGATTGGTGCTTCGTGAAGTTAGAAAGATTCGACCCTTTGGGGATGGACCGGACACTCGCTGTATGAGCTTAACAGCCGGAGCTGCTCAAGTGGGAGGCGGATTTTCGGGTCTGCCGGGCCGAGGGACCGCTTAGAGTTGATCCACTTTTCCAGCTGAAAGCTGCTATCGGCAGAGATCAGTTAAAGATTTTGGGGGACCATGAGGCGAGCCGGTACACTAGGTCGACCACCCCCAGTGATGCACGAGAAACGTCCGGATCCCATTTTGGAGGCTGGTGCAAATGGGTTCAGGGAACTGTGTTCCTTCCATGGGTAACTACAATACAAACAGCATCACTTCATCTGTATAAACTATCTTCACCGGAGTTCCGATTGCTTGTATTATTGCCTTGAATCTGTACCACAAATCGGACACTTACATTTGCCTCGAGCGTAAGTCGCCCAGCTTGAACTTGGTTGTGACCATATTTGGTGAATTTAACGTACATGCGTGGAAATCCTCCCTAGTCCCTGTCATATACTTGTATTGTCGAGACTACGCTCTTTATTTATTGACCCTCGAACAAGTACAACATGCATCAATCACTACACTTCAACATTTGTTTATATTTTGCTCACGTGAAGTGGCAAAGTTTTGATTTGAACTTGGACTGCCGTGACGGTGATACCTGACATTGGCCTTTATTGAACTCTGGTCCTCGTTGTTAGACGGTGTAGCCGTACAGTTGAGGTTTGTACATATTTATGTGTGTATACCTTGTTATTCCAGTACCGTAGAAACTACGAATCAATCTTGTCCTGGTTTTGGGATTCGTTTTAAATTGGCTGCGCGTTACTCACAGTCGGAATAACCGTTACAGCGATCCCACTTTTTGTTTTCAACTTTTTGCTGCAATCCAGTTGGTTTGTTGATTTGTTGTTCAGTTTGGAGCGTGAGAGCTCATAAGGAACACCACTGGGGCTTGGTGGCCATAAGATTGTTCAATTTGTAGTATGTAGTACCGCATCTATTTGGAATTGGCTTTGTTTTGAATTTTATCAAAATTGGTCGCTACGCGTCGCTCGAACTTTCCATTTACTGGACTTTACAAGGATTAGGCCTAAAGTAATTCTCAGAGAAAATGAACCTACCATTACTGGAAAGAATTCGGTTGAGAGGGACTTGACATAGTTGTTCAAAGCTGTTAATGGCGTGGGCATGGCTGCAGTACCCAAGGAGGATCCCTTAAGAATCCAAAGGGATGACAGGCCGAGGGCGCAGACTCCGTCTGGCGAAAGAACGTGCAAGAAAAGGCATTAGGAGCCAGTGATTTGTCATGAGGTTTGCCATTGCGTGAAATCAACTGAGGGAGAGGTCAGTTAAAACAACTTCTGTGGATGCTTTTGAACATCGATTGGATGAGGTCTGGGTGGAGTTGTTCGGCAACAGAATTTATTAGGACACTCCGTAACTCTCTGCCGCTTCTTCCAACCCCTCCATCCTAAACCCTCCTTCCCAAACAGGGCGATCGGCCAGGCAGAGCTGATGACTGACAGCATGATTCTAGAGTCAGGTCGGAATGCAATACCTCTGCAAGCCTTATCCGAAACTTCGCTTTCCATGGCTTCCAGACACGCCTACGAGCATAGGACTCTCCATAACGCCGAAGCAACCGGAGACCGAAGAGTATACCAATGCAAGAAACTGGGCGAATTTTCGGACTTGCCTTCTTGCCTGCAACTTGCGCTGTGCCGGACTGAAGTGAGCTGTCTCAGACTTTTACGCCCTCCGACCTTTTCCGCCCTGCAGCCCAAAGATCACGCCCCCACAGCACGTGAGAGGCGGCTTGTTCCCGCTGCCGATAAAGCTCCTCCACACTAGGTCTTCCGGTGACTTGGCATCGGTCTTGTGTCGCCTCCTATTATAGGAGAGTCTTTTGGGGCGGGCGATGGGGGCGTCCCGCGATCGGTGTTCCCTCAAGGAACAGCAAACCCCGATCTAGGTTGGTTCGGCACATGCTGGTACCCGGAAGTGCCAGAGCAATCTGCCGGGGGGGGGAGTGGACAATTGTGAGGTTGGTTAAACCTTACCAAGCTGTTTCCTTATTACGTGCGTTCGCTGATCCTTCCCAACACGCCTGGACCACCTGCCCGTTACAGTGGTTCCGTGAAGTATGCCACCAGGGTCACCAGGGCAAGGTGCCCAAAACCCATGAGAAGGAGAAAACTATAGGTAGGGAGAGAGTGGTTGGCGTAAATTGTAAAAGCGTGCGTGTAGCGTGCACGGCCTGTGGTGAGGTGGCCACCGAGCTCGATGGCGCGAGTCCAGGTAAGCAATGATGTGTGTTGAAAAACAGCGAATGTTGAGTGTTCCTACACAGTGAGAGAAACTGGGCCAATGATCTTGATAGACAAGTTTGCTCTGTTGACGTCCTAAAGAAATAAGGGCCGGAGACCTTGATGGAAGCCAAAGATTGTAAGAACGTTGGCTGTTGGTGGAAATCTTCAGGCCCACTACGAACTCCACAGCATGCACTACGCGTGGATCGCCTTCAAGACAGCCAGAAACAGGGCACAAGCCCTAAAGTTGGAAGCAAAATATGAGTGTAGAAAGAAGCCCGCCAAAACTTTCGTCGCTTGTGTGCAGTCTAGGAAAACGGCAAGTGAAAGCTTAGGTACCTTGGAAATGCCGGACAGAAGCATTGCTCTTAATGAGGGAAACGCGGAAGAAACCTTAACTACGTTTTTCAAGAGCGTGTTTTCATAAAACCATACTTACGTCCACAGACCCAGGGGTTCGGAGTAAGTCCGTGCCTCGAGAGTGTGGTATAAGTGGGGCCGATAGGCCTCTGGAACCTAAATGGCTGTGCAAATAGAAATTGGCCGGACCGGACACTACGAATCCGGCAGTCTTCTGCCCTCTTTATAACATACTATCAGGGTTGTTACCCAGTTGTAATACGCGTCCCAGAGGGAGGTTGAGGTGCCAGGGGACTGGAGTAAGGCTACTATTGTAGCAGTACGTATGACAGGATCCAGACAGAAAGCTGAGAATCAGAGCTGGTCAGTTCTACTTCTGTTTTGCTTACGTGCTTGAAGTATACTCACGGAGCAAAATTGCCTACATGTGGTTAGTAACAAACTACAGACGCCTGCACGGAATGGAATTTTTAAAATTTTCGCGTCCGACAAAACCTCTTAACTTCCTTGGAGAGGCCACACGACTAGTCAATGGATGCACGGCAGTGGGAGTTGGTTATCTGGAGTTCAGTAAGGATTTTGACTCTGTAAGCCACTACCTGCTGGACCCTGACTTATGGACCTCTGGGACAACCGGGGAGGCAAGCGATTGGGTAGCACATTTTCCTGGGAATTCTAGCTTCTTTGTCTTAACGGATGCCTCTTCATCGGGGTCGGAGCAGGTTTTCAGTGGTGTTACACAGGGTTCAGTAATAGGGCCCTGCCATGCCCCTTTGCGTAAATGACCCAGCAAAAGAAATGAGCAACCCGGGCTTCATCTTTGCATGTGATGTGGGAACAGCGGGGAGCGACTTCGTACATGACATAGAAGCTGCGCCCAGACGGGCTGATCGATGGGATTTGCCCTTGAATCTCGGTAAATGCCAAGACCTGAATACCGACGCAGACGGAACGGGCAGTATTCGGCTTTGAAGAAAATCAGAGGAGAGAGACCTGGGTCGGATTATAAAGCAGAGACTAGCACTTCCAGAACAATTACAGAGAGCTGCAATAGTGACCAGAGGAGTATCAACTGAGTTATGTACTACCGTCACGTGCAAAATCCAGAAGCCCTTATTCCATCGTACAAGATTTTGTTGTGGCGCTTTCCGGAGTGCAAAGTGAAGGCACGTGCTCCTTACTGTAGTAATGCTAGGGAATGCTTAGAACGGGTGCAGCTACCTGAAAACAGAATGGCCGCCGGTCAGAGAGGGAAATCATAATCTAAGCCTGTGGGAGGCCTTGATCTCTTGATTAAAGCGAGTCATTGAGGGTGAGGTAAATACAGAAGCTTTTTAGATTGAAAAGGATCTTCCAAGTCCACTCAGTCAGAGTTTTGAGCGATGCGTAGCGAACACTTCCGCCGCAACTCAAAACAAAGCCAGTTTCAAATAGCAGCGGCATTATATACGGTAAATTACGCAACTTTATAATAACCAAGCCTCAGTAGTATGCTTCCCAGGATATTACGCTCCAATCAAAGACCGCAGCTTTACTCAGCCAAAGGTTAGAGACAAAATGTAAGATTAGCAGGCGCAGTCAGAAAAAGTTCGAGCTGTGCGACTCACGCTCGAGGCAACGGTATGGGTCCGACTTGTGACACAGATTTAGAGCAATAAAACAAGCGATCGGAATTCCGGCGAAGACAGCCCATACAAATGAAGTATCTGTATTTTTAAAGTGAAATGTTGTTGAACAGTACAGGGTCTTTGATTTTTCCGAAGCTGTCAAAATGATGTCTCACTCAATTGAAGTTGTGCATCGAAAGAACTCACGTGACGCAGGAAAGGCGATGGAGTGCGGTTGCTGAATCCACACCAGCCAACAAATGCTGTAGGCCGGCTCTAGCACTGCTGCTTAAAGCTAGTCGTATGGAGAATGGGCTGGCACCGGGTCTATTTTCACAGCTGATTAGCGAACTGTGTTTATCTCAGAAAAATATACAGCCGTCTTCCGTCCTTTATTGTATGCTCATTTATCGCCGTCCCTATAATTTACACATGTGTTGACGCGGATTACCTCTTAGCCGCATACTAAAACTATCTTAACCTCGAGGTTCATTGCTCCACGTGTAACACCATACCACACTAATATTACCCCCCAAAAGACTAGACTTTTAGATTGAAGTCTGCGCCAGGCACCGCACCTTCCTTCACTCTTCATTATTCATAGTAGAGGCAGTGAGTATCTCTCCCGTGAAAGCCTTCTCACCACAGCTTAGTAATGTAGACTCAGGCATGAGTCTCCCACCACCACCTCTTCAAAATTGCATCCAGAAGTCGCTCGAACAATGTGTCGTTAGGCTCTTCTACTACTTCAGCCGGCAGCGAGTTCCATAGATTGGTCACCCTCCAAAGTAGATGGTATACCAGTGGGAGGCCCATCGACTGCAACTTCTTTAGAGTAAGCGAGTGTCTGCGAAGATGGAGCTTTGCACGTAGTTCTGGGCCAAAGTCGCCTCCGATGATACGCCCGTTGAAAATCAAGTCTCCCCGAACTCTCCGATAAAACACCAGAAACAACCCTGTTATCTCCAGCTGCCCTTCATAGTTGGCCTCGATTAGCCCTCAGACAAGGTGGGTTGTGCCTTTATGCACTTTTTCCAACTTTGCCACTTCTGCCACCATGCAAAGGAAAAACGCTGCCCCCCCGTATTCCAACCTGGGTTGCATACAGTACCTCGGAAGCGTTGAGTGAGAGATGGCCGAATGATCAAGTAATCGGCCCGGGGATACGCCACGCTGACGCACAAACTCTGCAAGTGTTGTTGTTCGTCTTCAGTGACGGGGCCACCATCACCTCCAGATCTTTTCTCAGACGGGACGGCGAAGGTATGCCTTGTGTTCATAGTACATCCCATTGCTGGACGGCGCCCCTACTCGCCTATGCGTAGACTTATCGATGTTGACTGGCAGTGACCACAGATCTGACCATCTTTCAAGGGCTTTGATGTCCTCCCAAAGAACAAGCTCATCTGCATTTGATGTTATCGTACTCCAGATCTTGAGGTCGTATGCATAGATGAGACACGGCGATTGAAAAATTGACGGTAGATCATTGATATAGGCCAGGAAGAGAAGCGGACCCAGAACCGATCATTGTGTAATACCACTAGTAGCCACTTTGCCAAGTTGAAGCTGACTGTGCTACTCGTAATGCAGAGGTTCTCCCTTTCAAAAAGCCCTCTGTCCACAGAATCAAGGGATCTACAACACCAAGAGCCTTAAGCTTATCTAATAGACGGTCATACGGGAGTTTGTCAAAAGCTTTGCCAAAATTCGGGAAGATTACGTTCGTAGGGTGTCCTTCGGCCTTGGCCATCGTCCAGCATTCTCATGTAATTACCAAGTTTGTCAGACATGACCTACTCTTCCAAAAACCATGTTGTTGTCAGCATAGTAGATCGTTTACCCCAATGCGTTCCCAGATTCACGTGACCAGCAGGCTTCGCATTCTAAAACTACGAGCGACATAATTTGCGCCAGCATCAAAAAACCGTTTGTTTGTAAACAAGGAAAATTTTATATTTGAAAATGTACGAGATAGTTTTGCCTGCAAGATTGTTCATTGTGATACCGATTCTGGACCACCAGGTTGGTCTTCGTCTGATGATTTCTAAAAAAACGAAACAGTTAACTTTGATTATCATTCAGGATAAAAAAGAATAAGACTCATCTCACGGATTAAGTAAATAATTCTTTTAAAGCGCCTTGTTATGTTCATAGATTGGCGTGCCATAGAGCTCTAGTTCAGTGTAACATAGATGCGCAGTGAAAATGATCTGCAAACACTTTTTTTTAAGAAAATGAGTCTCCTAATCCATTATTAAATTTCTAGATGATCGAACATGGAAACATATTGAACAGCGACCATATGCTGCACTCTTCGTAACTTACCACGCTCGGTGTATATCGCACGCCGACATCTTTATATTGTTCATCCCGGTTCTTGAATTCCAAGAACCGATTTCGTAATGCACACCGTCGAAGTTTTCCACTTATTTTCTGCATTGTTGCACCGGAAAAATTTCGTCCATAAACGGCGTCTAATGTAGAAGTACTTAAAAAGGTAGCCTCATCAATAATCGTGGAACAAACTTTTGTTCGCGAGATCGGAGGTCGACCATGTGCACCCTTTCAATTTACTGTGCACAGAAACTGAGGCGTAACCAATTATCTTAACTTTTTGCGTGCACACTCCCAGTGTTACCTCCAGCAACATTCTGGAAAAACTTCATATAGGTGAACCATAACTCAAGTGTCGGTTACTTACCACTGGTTCATGTACCGCGTCATCTTGCAGCCTATCGTTCAGTTTCGGAAACTCCTGCTTGTTGTGGGCAGGGATGCCCCACTGAGCCAGATTCTTAGAAGTCATAGTTGCAATTTCTTTTCCGAGAGAAACGACTTCACGCGTCAAATTTGCAAAGGCATCCATGCACTTTCGATTAAGAGAAAACATTTGAGCTACATTGTGAAGGAACACAGCAATATGAAGTTCGCCAGAAAGCCTTTCCTCTTCCATGTTTTCTTTTGATGGCAACTGTTCGTGCAGAAGACGTTTGTTTCTTATGTAATTTGTTCTTCGTGAACTTACTTTGAACTGAACCACTGCTGTGGGCTCACAGCCGTAGTTGAGGTGTACGGTCGTTCAGGGCTAGCAAACGTTATGAGAAGAGGCATTTATTCACAGAAACAAACACCATTTGGTAAGATTGCCATATGATGCAGCAAGCACACGTCTTTCCGTATCTAAGACAGCAGACATGTCTTGCAGCACTGGTGGTAACCAATCGTGCGGTCTTCTACAACTGGTAGATGGCGTATTCCCTTCACTGCTGGAATCAGAAAGTACGACGGGCTTGCTACAGATTTGTGTTTAGATTTTTTTCACTGCACTTAAAGCGGATTACAGCATAAGAGATAAACTTCATAATTAGAAGACATACTGTAAAAGTGGGCTGTGAAGGAACATTAACGTTAAAACCAGTTTATAGTTCCTGCTTTTGAAGAGAGAGAGAGGTTGTAAGTGGGTGGGAAGACAGAAACAGAGTGTTCCATAAGTTAACCTTCCGAAAAAAGAAAGAAGATTAAAAGATAGAAGTAAGACATCTAGTGTCAGAAACATGATAAAGATGACTAGTTGCCTGGGTACGTGATGTTCGGACAAAACTTTTGGGAAAAGGAACTGCTGGAGCAAGCTCAGAAGAACAAATCCAAAATAATATCGGTAGAGGAGAAACAAAGAAGCAACAACCCGACGATGGACAAGTGACTGCAGATTGGAGGTTAAAGAAAGGTCATCGATCAGCCGGATGGCCTCACGTTGAACCCGATCATGAAGAACCAGAGAGGTAGACGAAGCTCAACTCCACACGTGACTGCAGTATTTAAGTACGGAGCGGATTTGAGCTTTGCACAGCAGAAGAAGATGAGCTGGTGCATAGAAGCGTCTGGCGCAAAACAGAAAACGAACTTCGCGCACAGCACGGGGGCCAGCTGAGCTATAAAAGCGGACCGACCTAGAGAAGAAAATACAGATAAGCCAAGAAGAGAGGTAGAACCTGTGGAAGGCAGTACAGTTCAATCAAAAGAAAAATGAAGGGAAAATGAATGACGTTTCGAAGAAATTGAGAGAAGAGAAGTTTAAGAAGCGTTGAATGCAACATGACTGTGAGATCTCCAGGAAGAGATGTGTTCGAAGTCGGACTCTAAAGATACACTGATTGCACTGCATTCACGATCGACATTGGTGTTGGCATGGAGGGGAGTGTGACAGGAAATGGAAGAATGAAGAGTAGCGTCATCGGCAAAAGAATGGATTGGGTTGGAAGTGGCGGGTAGAAGATCACAAATAAATAAAAGAAATAGGGCGGGAGCAAGTACTGAACCTTGGGAAACACCAGCATTCACACGAAGTGGCTGGGACGGAACACCGTCAACTCGAACGGAGAGGGTTGGCTTACCAATGAAGTTTGATGTCCACGATACAAGAGCGAAAAAGACCCAAACGTGGGCAGTTTCGCCAGAAGACCTTCGTACCAAACTCGGTAAAAGGCCCTAGGGATGTTGATCAAGACCATGTGTGCTTCTCCATGACTGTCGAGTGCAGCCGACCAAGAGTTTGAGACGAGAGCTAGGATATCACCGGTGGAACGACGAGGTCAGAATCCGTGTTAGCAATCGCTCGGTAGTTCTTCGCGTTCGAGAAACGCACGCAGTTGGTCGGAGGTGACAGTTTCGAATACTTTTGAAATAACAGGTGTGAGGGAAATAGGACGATATTTATTTGTCTTAGAAGGATCGCCGCTTTTGGGAATAAGAAAAATCACTGCACGTTTCCAGGGGATCCGAAAAGTATAAAAATGGAGAGAGAGACAGAAACAGGAAAGACGACGTAAGAGAGAGGCCAATTAAAGGGCAAACATTTTAAGGACGTCGTGTGGTATACCGCCCGGACCAGAAGGTTTGTATACGTCCAGAGAACGCAGAGCTTACTGGATCTTCTGAGTGCTAATATGAGGTTGGAAATGGGGAGTGGAGGGAATAGAAGCAACCGGAGGAGTAGGATAGGGGGGTAAGGTGGAGTTGGAGGCAAACCGGAAAGCAAAAACTCCGCCTTTCTCGTGTGGTTCATAAACAAGATCAGTAGAATTACAGATGAAAGGAAAATTGTAAAGGCAATAGTTATGGGAGACTGCTTTGGTAAGGGACCGAAGTGTTCGGCTACCGGTGGCAGATGAGAGTAAGCATTCGAATTCCCAGTGGACGAAGCGTTCTTTGGCTCTCTGTATGCTTGATGCGTATCTGTTCCTGGTTTACAAGAAGCGGCAGTGGGGGTTGAGAGTGGGCGATCAGCACCAGCAGCAAAATGTTACATGCTTCAAGGGCAAACACGATCACATGCGCGAGTAAACCGCTCGGGGGATTCGGATTTTCAGGGCTTGGGAAAGTAAGGAATAAAATGTTGCATCCTTGAAGAACAATTTCAGTGAGGTTATAAACGGGAACGGAAACGTCCTTAGTAAAACGGCAATCTTTCCAAATATATGAAGCTAGGAAATCGTGAACACCATTCCAGTTGGCTGGACTGTAACATCAAAATGTGTCTCAAGGTAGGTAGAGGATCGGGGCGAGTAAAATTGATGAAACAAGAAATAATACGGTGGTCAGGTGAGTCAAGTAGAGGGAGAGCAGAGATGCCTGGGAACAGAGAAGGAACAGAAATGAGAATGAGATCAAGGGTATGGGCACGATCGCCAGCTCGATCGGGAATAGGTGTGGGGAGGTCAAAAGGTTGGCACAGGTTGTTGACCACGGCGAAGTGTTCGGCTTCGCCCCCCAGAGCCAAAGTATCCGACGAGTGAATCAAACAGTCTCGATTGTGAATATTGGTAATATGGCATTTGGGATCTGGAACAAATGAGTGCTCAATGTTCGAAGATAATAAATCAAAGATCGATGGGTTGCTACTGTTGGGTGAACGGCAAACAACACAAAAGTGGTGATTAGAATAAAGAAGTCGGAGCTTCAGCCACATCAACTGAAATTCACGACTGGGAAAGTCAAGATTCTGGATTCTGGATGTGGCGATTGACTGATGGATAAAGGCACAGACATCAGATTTGGGTTAAAAAAGGAGTGAAAGCTATAGTTGGTAAAGTGGAGGTCGGTGGTGTCCTATGAAGGGAGATTTGGGTTTCGGTCAAAAACAGGACGAGCAAGGAGAAAGATCGGAGAAATTGGTGGACAGAATCGATATTATGGTTCATTCCGCGAATGTTAGTGAGGGTGATAAGCTTACGCTTGTTTTTCGAGTGAGCAGAGCGAGCAAGAGAGCGACTGCGTGTGTAATTGTGTATTTTCATGATTCATAGTGTGAAGGGAACCGGCAACCATGATCCTTAAAGTGGAGAACCACATGAGGTCTCAATAGATCAGGCGTGGTGGTGAGCCGGGCGACAGCTGAGCTGTCTATCACCAGTTGTATTACCAACCAAGGTCATTTGCCAAACCTACTCATAGCAATGGTGGCATCTGAGGATGGAATTTTAGATGCATTTTTGATATACCGTTCCAGATACACGGCATCGGTATAATGTTTGAGAATATGTACACTAAGAGGAACGCACCTACGGTTTTATGCACAACAACTTTGTGCAAAGGACAGTTTCGTGGATGTGGTGAGCCCTTGCTTACGAGACGAGTTATTTTAGACGTGACTAAACGAAACCAAAGCATTTTGTTTGAGTCGACTTTGTAGCTTTCAGGAACGACGGCCGCTGATGTGTCGTTCAAGAACTCAGTGGCAAGGAATATCTAAAAATAACAGATAAACACATATGAAAATGAATACTTTTCTTTGCGCCAGCTCTGAGCGATGGAGTAAAAAACCTGCTCCCTGACCGGCAAAAGCAAACCCTCTACACTAGATACTGTCCATGTCACAGCGTCGAATTTGTCCAGAGAAGTTGTTGCACCGACCAATTCCCAACAACGTTGATGTCATTGGCTGGCTGAAAAGGGTTTCCACACGAACAATTCATCAAAGTCTAAAACAGTAATTGATTGAGAAGTCTAGAGGGCTCAGTCACTGCCATGCCAAAAAGCAATGCTCGTTCAAAACTTCTGTATATCAGCTCCTAGAACCGTTATTTTTTTGAGTTGAAATCGAATTACGGTATCGCTATAGGTTCGAGGAAGGCTGTAAAACAGGCTTTAATGTTAGAGCAAATGTGAAATCGCAAATTTCAAACATCGTACTTCCATAAAGCCGTAGTATTTGTGGTATCGGTACATCACGTGACTTCGCTTGAAAGGAACGGGTGTACAATGCCACGGTGCGCGGCATATTATCGTGAGCTTGCAAGACATTGCCTATCCAGACTAAGAATGTTCAGTGGCTTTCTGTAATTGATCATCGATAGGTCCGAAGCATTGTCTACTTCTAGTGGGGACATTGAATCGGTAACGGCGAAGCTCATCAGCATGGGTTTAGTCTGGTTAGCCGTTCTCTAAATACAGTTATCACTCTCCACTGCTTGGAAATGCTTTGGTTTTGCATGCCCGTTGTTTTCCGTCCGTGCTGTGCTTATAACCGCCGAGCAGCAGCCACCGGAGTCTGAGCTGACAACGAGATACAAAGAAGGTAGCATCGATGCTTGTCTCAGTTATTGCTTTCAGCTTCCAGAAAGTGGTTCGGCGGATGCATATAGTCATAGTTAAGATATTTTGGGAGTTTGGATCTGAAAGATCATAAAGTATGTGTTATAAATAATTAAACCGGCGTCAAACCAAACATGGCACCAACGCAACAGTAACAAGTAAAAAAACGGGAGAGGAGTAAAACAGAGCGAAGCGGTCAGTGATCACAATAAATGTTTCTTTCAGGGTTGTTTGCCTTGTAGGCTGTTATACTACTCGGTCGCCCTGTCCACAATAGATCTTTTTGTTCAAGGAAGTACCTCTAGTCTTTGCGCAGCTAAACGCGTCCTGCAGAGCAGCGCTGTTGGTCCAGAGGAGCTGGTGACCAGTAGTACGGTTCATTTGCTTATTCCGGGAAACACGACTAGGAGCCATGGCCTTATTTATTGTCAGATCACACTCGACCAGCTACACTGCGGCCAGCAGATTTACGGCATTTTAGAGTGGAGAACGCTAGTCAAGCGGAAATCCAACTGCATCCTCAAACACAGCCGCTGATCGTCCACGATTGCTTACTTGATGAGTACACATTATTCAAGATTAACCGCCGGAATGGTCGATCCCCTATCCGCGGCTTAAGATGCGCCTGTAAGCAGATGGATATGCTATCCCAAACCGACCCCTCGGCTACAGGCCGAGTAAACTTGTGTCGCACAGAAAAATTTCTGAAAAGGAGGTGCTGCGGCCATCCATACTATAGAAGTAAGCCAATCTCCTGGACCAGATGGTGTGTATCCCCTAGTTGTAAAGGAGTTGGTTGGTGTATCATATCAGTCAGTCACAGGACTATTCTACTCACTGTTTTCAGCGGGAGGCTCCCACAGGAAATAAATCTGTTGTTGTCTCACTATACGAAGGTGGAGTGATGACCAAGGCTTTCAACCTATCAGTCTAGCATCTGTGGTCGGCGAGGTTGTAGAACTCCTGCTGGTCACTTGACTCAGAGAACATATCGACGTGAATAGCCTACTGCATCGAAAACAACTTGGTTCCTAGAAAAGCGGGTCGTTACTTACAAACTCGCTTCTAGTACGGGAAAACTGGACTTAAGCCAAGGCCTCGAGACACCCAACGAACGTAATGTTTGTGGACTCTAACAAAACTCTTGACAAAGTTTCGCACGTCCCTCTAATAAGTAAGCACAAGATCTTCGATACTGCATGCCCCTTGACCTCATAGATCGGAGACTTCCTTATAAAGAAGATCTTCGCAGTCCGCGTGGCACAATCCATGTCGACGTGGCAGGTGACTAACAGTATTGTGACAAAAGGATCGGTTCTAAGTCCACTGCTCTTTTTGACTTATATAAATGACCTATCAGCAATTTTCCAATCACCGAGTCTCGTTTATGCGGACGACCTGAGGATCTGACATGCAATCACATCAAATACCGATAAATTCGTTTTTTAGGAGGATTTCAAGGCCCTTGAAAGATGTTCTCATCTATGATCCCTACTAGTCAACACCGACAGATGTGAACATATTTGCGTAGGGCAAGCATCCATTATTGTCATATACCATGTATGTGATGTACCGCCTCGCTAATCTGTTTGCAGAGAAGATGGTGTGATTGCAGCTTCGGCACTAAAAATCAAAACCAACACCAACAAAATTTGTGCTTTCGCGTGGAGTATTCTTAGATTTATTGGTCGGTCATTTGGTCAACTCTCACTCGACGCTTTCAGAGTGCTGTTCGTCTCACACGTACGACCTAGACTGGAATACGAGAAACCCGCTGTGTTCCCATCTACAACCGCAGAAGTGAAAAAGCTGAAAATAGTGCAGAGGGATTCAGCCCGTCTTGTTGGGGGACCAAGTGAAGTCAGCTACGAAAGTCGTGTTCAGATTGCCAGATTGTTTCCAGCGGAAGGTCTGAAAGACGGGGGTAACCAAATCCTCACCAGACGTCTTGTTCGAGGCGACTTTGGACCAGAACTACGTGCATGGCCCTCTTTCTCCATGATCATGACCGCACGCTGGTTTATGAGATCACTTTGTAGAAGCAGCAGTTAGTGGTTCTACCTTTGGTATACCATCTGTCTTAGAGAGTGACCAATATATTGGACGCATTGCCAGCTTAAGTGATGGATAAGCCTAACGACCAAGTGTTCAAGCGACTAATCGACGTCATTCTGAAGAAGTGGTGGCTGATGACTTACGCATGAGTCCACGTCGCTGATCTGTGGTAATGAGGCTTGCATGGCAGAGATAATCTGTGCCTCTATAATGAAGATTAAAAGGATGAACCATCACACTACGACCGACACTCTCAGTGATCAACTCGCCACAGCATAGTTTGTCCAAATGTTTGGTAGTTATATAAACCAGTCAGGAATTTTACCCATAAATTCACCGTCAAGGACAACTCTGAGATGTGTGAACTGCTGAAAGATAGAAACACAATCAACCGCAAACTACTTACTATGACCATCAACTTCTCATTCACTTATGTTCCACTGCACAAGACTGTTTATATAATCTATCGAACAACTGAGTTAAACCACCTCCAAACGGGACTGCCGCTCGACGAATTGTCAAGGCTATTGCTGTTCTGTACTTCCGTTGTCAACCTTAACTTTCAGGGTCTTTATTACCGGCAAATAGATGGGTTCACTATGGGTATCCCACTGGGGCTGGTATTCACAGATATTTTTTAATGAACGTCAACAAAAGCTGATAAACATTGTCAAGAGCTCAATCTAAGCCATCGTTATGTTGATAACACATTCGTTGTCAGCGAAACCAGTGAAAATGAAGAGCGCTTCTTTGGCCAGTTTAATAAGACTCATCTAAATAAATTCTTAGCGTGCAGCAAGAGAAGAGAAAATCAGACTATTTTTTGGACATCAAAATCTCGTGCCAGTTGAATTGACTGATCAAATGATCTGTCTCCCAAAAAGGCACGTAGTCTAGGCATTATCTGAACTTCACGAGTTTTAGTCCAGTTGCACATAAAATCAGCTTCGTCAGAATGCGGTTTCACGAGACACGTGCAATTTGTATAGGGGATGCGTCAGACTATGAGGAAAAAAGCTGTCAATAAAACGCTACAAGAAAACGACTATCCAGTCGCGTTCATTCGTAGATATTCCAGGCTTAACGAGAATGGATAGAAATAACCAGATATACGGACTGTCTTGGGTTTACCTTTCAGAGGGGATGACGTCAGTCGGTTAATCAAAAACGTCTGAACGCTGCGGTCTAAGGTACCTACTACGTTGCCGAAACAACAGTTGTCTTCATAACCGAGTGGGAATCTACATCGCCAGAGAAAAGACTGCTGCCCCTCCGCCCAATCCGAATGCGTTTACCGATTTCAGTGTGGTTGCTCAGTCGTCTACATGTGCAGGTCAGAGAGGCATTTACGTCGTCGAATAACCAAACTGTGATTACGCAAATTGGCGGAGAGCAATTTGGCCCCAATGAAGTCATCAAAAAAACCAATACAATTCAGTGTGTCGACAACACACTTATGGGCATCGGAGCATTGCGTCAGACTCAGCAACGCTTTTAAAGCCATTTACTCTAGCATCAACACCAGAATATTAAACTGAGCCGAAGCGCTAGCCAGTCATAATCACAACGCTGGTCTGTGCAAGCAGCGTGAATGAACCATCAACCTAGCCCTACCATGGTGATAACTTGCCCCATCATCTCGGTACCCCCCTTGTACTTAGAGGCATGGTTGACCGCAAATGTATTGCCTTCAATGTCCCGTTTTATTTTGACTGAAAATACCATTTTCGTGGCTGCGGTGAGCACTTACAAAGATGCAGTGAAGTGATCGTGGGTATATTGTGCAGATTAGTGTTTTGGCTTCTTTAATCAAAAGAATGATAACTATTTAGAATATTCGCACAAAGGCCACGAAAAGTTTGTGCAGTAGTTTCGTTATCTATAATAGAATATCGACTACCACCAAATAAAAATGGCCCAATTTTTTAATTCGGTAGAAGTGAAATAAGTCCATACGCGATTGACTTGCACAAACGAATTCCCTTAACTTTTATTTTTGTCCTCGCTAGGATTGTTTCATCAGTATTTCAGAAGCTTGATCGCAGATTCTTTTTGCAGTGATAAACTGGAATTGATTGAAATTAGGTATATCAGGAACTGCATCGTAACTTCGTGCAGTTTTGGGGAAAAAATAGCAAACGTAGAGGGCGCCATAATGAACTTTCTTACCATTAAACACCTACGGTGCCGCCGTGACATCGAACGGGTTTGTAAGAGAATATCCCTCCACAGCGTCGAGGCACGCAGCGTTTTGAACAATTAGAAACTCAGCGCTGAAAACTTCTAACGGCTCTCCGCGTCTGACCATCGATGTCTGTAAAAGACTTGTTGTACTTTTTGGAAACGGAGAGTGTGTGACTACGTTTTTTCCGTCTATTACGTATGAATGGACGCACTATTACTGAACAAATTACCCTGCATTCTTGCCAATGTTTTAATATTCAACGGATTTCGTTCATCACCTTTTGACTTATCAATATGGGCTCAAGGAATGGGGACAACCGTGCGTTGTAAACATTAGAAAACTATGCACCATAACTGAATTTATTAGCACAGGTGCTACGCTACGATCTAGTTTTTTCGAGTTGGTGGCCAGCCCCTCTATAATCTTTCGCCGCTGCGGATGGAACTGAGTCACCAAAATAATTTTCTTTGTGAGTTTTGTTGCGGTGGCCTTTACTCCACCAGCGCGTACTTCCTCCATTTCTGTTTTTGGTAGCCCTTCGTCAGGCTTTAACTAAGAGTTAAAACTAGGATCAGAAAGCACTTAGTTAGAAGTGGAAGCAGCTGAGGCCACTCCCAAGGAGACCGAGGCCAAAAGGAGGGCTGCTGAGGCGCATAGACGACATTGTGGTGAGATTGTCATAAGGCGGCCAGTGGTTGACGGGAGAGTTTGTGGCAATGTCCACGGTTGGTTAGCCATCCTGGATACCAACACTTTTGATGCTAGCGACAGCCTCGGTTATAACGTTCCTTACTTTATTAAATATGACCTGTTCGGTGAGATGGATGTGGTAAATAAGCTGATAGTGAGGTTAAAATTGCCTTGATGTGAACTTCACAAGCTCGACGGCTTCTCATTTGCAGTTTTTCTCGTTCTTACAAGGATTTGGGCTTCAGATCAACAGCCGATCAAGGGATGATGGTCAGCTTTTGAAATATTTGTTTCATTATTCTGAGGGAAAAACTGAAGTAGCGATTCGGGATTGTTTGCTTTGTCCTGGTAGTGGATGTTCTTAGCGGGTGAAAGGCTCATTAGGAGGATGTTTTGGTTGCGGGGTCCATGTAGTACGGTACTTGCAGAATGAAGTTACCAGGCTAGGAAGAATTGCTCAACATTTGGGTAACTGTTTGTCTTGCGCTAACAAGCTGCTTAGTTACGCAGGTGCAATAGAGCAACTAGGATATTTGAGCGACCTTGATTTTGTCCACACCATAGAAGAAGTCATAAACAAGCTGCCTAGGAACAATGCAGCTGATTGTGTAAAAAGGGCCGACGGGATCTACCAGACAGTTGCCGACCCAGGGGGACAGGACCTGTTTCAGCTTTCAAGTGCTAAGGCAAAATTGCAAGACATCAGATACATTTGTCCTCTTTGAGAAGGGAAGAGTGCTTCAGGGGTTTATAAGAATGTTCTCAACCGCAAAACCTTTGGGGTATTCATGTAGGATGCCACTTTAATCATTCGTCTTGGCAGATCTCACCCAGATCACTGCCAAGAGTTTCAAACGTTGTCGCTTGAAGAAAGCCGGTAGCTTGTGTCTCGATTCAGTGTGTTTTTCTTGCCCACTCCGAATTCATCGTGTTGATGGATATCAATGTAGGAGACTCTTTGGAGAACGGAGGTGTAGAGGCCTGTATCATTTTTCATTGTATAAAATGGACCAGATTCCGGTCCCCTATTCATATCGTCAACCATTTCACACGGGTCTCCGTATTACCCCAGGGATTGTTCCAGTGGTTATCAGAGGTCCTGACGGGGTCTCACGAGCTGGTGCCCTACTTTACCCTGAATCATATACCCATTTCATGTTTCGTGATTCAGCCGACTGCGAAGTTTGGCGACAGGGGCGGCTCAGCTCAGCTTGAACACTTCCGTAAAAATACCGCAAAAGGCTGTAAAATATTTACCTTATTTTGAAGATTTTGGATGGTAATTAGGTGGACAGATTGTGAGACACCTGAAACTTCCCATCGGTTCTCGACCTACGGGGCCACGGTAACCAGCCAGGAAACGTGCACCCAGTGCTGTAGTTTGACAGGAATAGAATATGCAGCTGTTTCAGAAACAGTAATAGTAGTGTTATTTGGTATCAATGTGTCTTCGGCGCTCTTGGTTTTAGAGCAGCGAAGAGGTTCTAAAGAAGACTCCTTAGCTGAGAGCACCCCTTTGCGCTGGGTCCTACGCGGTCCCATAGACTACGGTCGTTCTGGTAGATTTAGATTTTGTCCTGTGAAAAGTCCGCGGGATATGAAAGGTAACCTGAGAGAATATATGGTGGAGATTGTGGAGGCGATGACTTGCTGGGAAGTACCTGGTGCACCAGGTGCCTGGCCTGGTGGCACCAGGACTCTCGGGAGTAGTGGTGCTGGGCTTGATGCTCCTTCCGGCTCTAATCCCTCATATCCCTGCCCAACGCCCTCTCCTTCAGTATGGACTGGCGGTATTCCTGTCAAAATTTATAGTGGGAGAATACGTTTTTCCGCCGCTATCCTCTTAACTCGCCCCTCAAAATAGCGTGAAGGTAAACTGTCCTTACCCTCATTTGTTTCAATATTCCGGCCCCTCAGGCCCCTTAGCATTAGCAAAAGTAGCCCTTGGGCTGAAGTTTATTGAGCATAATAAGGATTTGTTTTTCCGGTAAATCTTCACAACCCTTTCTAACCTCCCTCCGTGACGGTATTCGCACTCCAATTGTATTTTTAATGCTTTCTCACGAGCCGTCATAAATTTCAACTTTTCCTGTGGCCTCCGCTCGCCCTAAAAGTGCACTGGGCCCAGCGTTTCCAGCTCGTGCTTCCGGTGCCCTGGAGTTCCGCCGTGAAATCAAGTCTTTTCCTTTAATCCTCGCTAATGATTTGAAAGCGTCAAGAATTGCAAAAGGTCTCCCTTGGCATGTTTCTACTCCTCTTTTGCGATGCCTTGAGTAATTTGTCGGGTCATTTTCGCCGCTGTCTCCACAAGCTCCGAGGTTTTTAGTACACCGAGCTCACACCGCTATTTATCTGGCGGCGCGATTTCGCAAGCTGCCAGTTTGGCGTGTATTATCCCGTTACTGCTTTCTCCTATGGTTCTTGTGATAACCACTTGGATTGAGATTTTGTCGCTTCGTCTTTACTGGGTAAATTATAGCAAGGTTCTCTATGATTCACCCTGCCCTGCTGCACATGTTCTATTGATGTTGGCGGTGCTCGCAGGAGTGATTCTCCAGGTGACTGCTGTTGTACTTCCTCTAATTCCCGGTATATTTCCGTGGCGTTTAAGCACCCTTCACCCCACGATGAACACTTACCTTTACTTACTGCTCCAAGTACCGCTATTTGTTTAGTATCTTTCTTTATGGGTACGGGATGTGCTTCGGCAAAAGTGGAAAAGAGACACAGGTCTTCTTTCCGTTCTGGTGGTGCAGATAATACAACGTGCCTTTGTTTACGCTAGTTTTTCCTGCCGGCTAAAAGACCCGACCACAAGCAACGATATAACCCGAGCATTCTGCCAACACTTCTACCTTTCAAGTGCTGCACGGAGCATTCTAAATAAGCATGAGTGAGAACCATATAAAGCTGACTGAAAATTAGCACCAAAACTTACGGTACTTGCTTATTTTCAATGAATCTATGAAGAATCTAACAGCTTTCACCATAAACCAAGCACCATGGCGTGCATTTGACCGTACCCATCTGAAGGACCTACTTTGAACTACGAAGAACATCACTGAGCGTAGATTCTATCACTTTTTGAGTCGTTCCCTGCCGGACCCGGCTTTATTTTACTGTCCGTTTTTATAGCCATTTTCATGTTAGTTTATATCTATATGCTTGCAACTAATTAATTTGGCGTTGCAGAATTACTGAATCAATTTTTCCAGATTTAGATTTGATTACCTTTCTGCACTTACTCCGGTTGCATACAGTGAACTTACCATGAAATACTCCGACGTCACTTACGTTTCTATAAGCAAGTAAATCCGGTCGTCTACCAGTATCACCGCTTATTCCCCCCGCTTGTGGTGAATGGCTCCAGTGCTCGCGTATATAATTGATGGGCGCCTGGCAAAAGATAAACTCTTCCTGAGGTGTTCACTTGAAATACTTAGGCATTCGGGCCTGAAATTAGAGCTGCCCCTTTTTGTTTCGGTGTACCTGCAACCCTTTTCTGAACGCTATTCAAAATATTCACAAGTGAAATATCCGTGCTCTTCTATGGTACCATACATTCATAGCTGGTTTCTCGTCTACCGGTTACAAAGTTTTCAGTAAACCAGCTTCCGTTTATCATCATTGTGAATTACGAACATTGTTTCATTTCTATGAACCGCTCCCATCAGAACTTCGATTTTCCGTTGCGTTGCATCAGATCTCTCTCATAAATCGGACATTTACCACCGCCTCGGGAGTGGGTAACTGCGCTTGAAAATTTCTTTGACTGCACTCAGCAATTTTACCCGCCTTCCCCAACTTCTTGCTGTAATTTAGCTGCAGTTATAACTATAATAACGATAACAGTTCATTTTGAGGAAAGCCAGAATCATGCTGGATGGAAGGATCAAATCGCACACGCAAGGTCAGTAAGGCTTAACTGAGCAAAAACAGGTAAACGTGTTAAACCTTAACTTAGTTGTGAGATATGATAGTCTGATCAGGAGTGATAATACCACCCGGCAAAACTTAAATTCAATGGCAGGTGGTGTGTCCGCCCGGAGTGAACAAGGGCGGCTCAAACTTTGAAATATAAACGTAAAGCAGACAAAATTAGACGGTAACGGCGGAGAAGGAAGTAGAAAACCGAAGCTTTTAAGAACCAGCAATTGCTATGGGGAAAGTCGAAAAGCGATAAAACCCTGCCGGGGACCAGATGGATATGGCTAGACATCTGCCGCGGAAGTAGATTAACACGACATCAGTGAAATAACGAAAGTTGGTCGGCCAGATTACTGGTAGCAACTGGAGGATGGCGACTGAATAACGAACTCTATTCGGAAGTGATTGCAAGTCCAGAGAGAGGCTGTATAAAGGAAATAGAACACAGAGGACGGTAGATTCGGAGCAATTATTATTCTTGAGAAGGTGACAGATAATGAGAACGGGCATGGTCAAGGGTCTCGGCAAGAAAATAGTGGCCCTGGAAAGTTCATGTTGTTACAAAAATTAGGCATGAAGAGGAGCTCATAAAAACGAGCTTGATATGGGCAGATTATTCCCCCTTTTTAAGAACAATCGAGGAATTTTGGTGTAACAACCTGCTGAGAAACCTGAGTCCAGGTGGGCAAAAATGGGAAGGGCTGGCGTTTCTTGAGATTAGGAGGATGAAATGAAACATCATAAAACGGATGATCGGTTGAACTCTCGATTGTATAAGTCACTCACCAGCCAGGTCATTTAAAACTGGAAGAATACAGAGAATTTCTTCAAGCGGCAAATGTAAACGGGAGTTCGTTTTACGGTAATGTACTGAGCCAATAACGAAAGATGAGCAATATCGTAATCAATTCGTAGGGATGTTTTTGAGGGTGGGATTTCATACGGGGGCTGGTGAATATCAAAGACAACGCGGCGGTAAACACCGACCGAGATCAATGGAGAAAAACCAACGAAAAATAGATAAACCGTACTTTTTAAATTGTGGTTTATTTAGGTGGATCTCAGGGTGCCACTAAGGAAGAGACTCCTCTGAACGAGTTGGCACTTAGTGAACAAGAGCGAGAGGGACACGGAACTTCACAAGATCGGAAAGGTGCGATGAAGAATCTTTGGAAGGAAGGTGACTCAAACCAAAGAGGGGAAAAAAACTCCTCGGTCAAATATGTGACAGATGGACGAAAACGGAGTTGGTTTCCAGAGGGTGACGTTATTCGGGGTCAGTATCTCAACAGTGCATTGCAGCAGAGGAAGCAGTAATGAATGCTGTAATGTTGGCATTACCGTGTTCTTTTTCTGAGAAAGGAAGTGCCTTTGAAGGGAGCTGGTGTATAGAAAGGGCTGAAATGGGTTGGAGAGCACTATACGGGGGTGTTAACCTGGGGCGAAACCAAAAATGATGTAAGAATAAGAATAATGTCCGTAGTAGAGGAATATGTAAGGAAGTTTTAGTTGTGAAACACAGGATGAGCGACCTAAAAACAATAAATTTTGCCAGGCATAGAGGGCGTAAGCTATTACGAGAACAGTTACGTGTATCAAAAGTGAGCACGGCAGTCCATAAGAGTAAGGTGATCAATGCCGAGTGGCACTCGTGGGACACTGGGTAGCCAATTAAAGTGGTACCAAACGATTCTCAAGTGGTGCCCGTATGTGCCTCTGGCCGTGCTCCGGACGCCGAACGAGAAAAACCGTCCCCAGGAGTGGAAGCAGGAGATACGAATCGTTATCCTAGTTGTACCTGCAAGTCGTTGCAGACGTCATTCACCCTCGATCTGTACCGGCCAAATCGGTGGGTCTTACCGCGCTCCGCACCGAAACGATTTTACACAGTTTGGTTCGTCAACCTAAGGCTTAGGTATGGTTGGAAGCGGAGAGTCCTGAAATAAAGTTTAAGCAGCGCACAATGGGAGTCTGTAAGAGAAGTTAAAGATAAAACGAATCTGGGCTTGCAGCAGCTGAAGATCAACAATCATAGGAAAAGCATGATTCTGAGACAGATCCAGGAGAGCACCTAAGCGACAGTGAACAAAAAGCGCTACGGCAAATAGAGTGGGAAGTGAGTTCCCAAGTATACATATCAAAGCCGTGAAGGTATAGTGACCTCGATCGTTCCGAGAAGATGACCGTTCTCTGGATATTATTTTCGATCTACTTTCTCTACGATCTTTTATGAGGTTTGACATCGACATCACTATTTTGTTCGGTTATGTTCGTTTTACTGGACTGACTTTTTCTGAGGTTTCCATCAACCTCGTTTTTAATCAGTTTCACTTTCGGTTCTTCGCCGATTTTATGCTGTCGTGGTTCGCTTTCTGCTAAGACGTTGCGTTAATTTCCGCTTGGTAAATTTCTCGTATCGGTACTATTTCGTTGACAATATATATGGAATACACCTTTGCATCTGTCAACCGACTTGCGTCTTCTTTGTTCGTCCGACGGAGAGGATAGCTTTGGCGTTTCGCAGTGAGACCGAATAAAGTGCACGTTCACTAGCAGCCTTCGTACTCATTTTGGCTAAGATCGGTATGTGGCCGGCTAGGATTCTTGGAGGATCCTTGAAGACACAGGTGACTAATTAAACAGAGCCCTGGAGGCTAAAATAAGGTCCTTTTTAAACGAATTCGGCAAAGTATCAGCAAAAGTGTGCGTGCAATGTTGTAGCGATGGTGAGACACCAAGCAGATGAGACCTAGTTTGTGAAAAAAGGTAAAGTAACGGACGGGGTTGATATGTTTCGAAGCAGTGCAGAGTTTAAATCACGACTTGGCCATGAGTAGACAGATTCGCAAGGATCCATAAATCAAGATAGGAGTGATCACTGGCTTCTACCATAATTAACTATTGAATGAACAATCTCGTTATATACATACAAACCTCACATATGCAACCACAAATACTCAAAGAGAGACTGAAGTTCAGGGCATGAGACAGACAAGCAAGTGAGGTAAAACAGATTCAGTCAAGGATATGAGAAAGTCACGAGTTGGAAGCATATAAACAAAAAGTTAGCTTATAAGGGGCAACGGCGCGAAACACACAAATACACCAAATAACTGGGTATTTTAGCAAGATTCAGGATAGTACAGCCTTCCAGAAGGATTTTCCACAGCTGATAGTTACGGTGAGTAAAAAATAGAAGGATCGATTATTAGATGATGATTCGACTAGAAAAACTGGAGTAGGGAGGGAAGGTTCCATAGAAAGTGGTGGAACAGGTAAAGTTTATTCACAGTTGATCAGTAAGTGGGCTGGGGGAGAGCAACAGATTTGACGAGAAAGACAAAAAGGAAGCTTCGAACCTCGGAAATTCAGCAGCCAAAATCTTCACTGCCGAGGTTGAAAATGGACCTTGATTAACCAACCTGCAGGAAAAAAGAAACCACGCGTGAATTGTGGATGATAGTAAGCCGGAGTATCGTGTGGGTTCAGAATGCGTGACGTCATAGCTGGAGGTTGAGTTTAGTTAATGAGCCACGTCAGTTGGCAGAATTGAGACTTAATTTTTCCGTCCAAACCTGCTGGGGATGTTTTTGGAGCCTATGTAATGAGACTTAATGTGGAAGAGAGGCAAGGTGAGCAAAAGGATATCGAGAGGTTTTGGGTTATTGACCATGATCTTGCTACTGATCAGCTGGGGGGGGGATAGTGAACCGGTGCTTGGTACCTAGTGCAATTTCTATAACTTCGTTCAAGTTGGTCTCACGATTGCAAACGTAATATATCTAAATGCCGGTGATAAATAGTGGAACAAAAGAGGCTTATTGGCAGTGGTTTCTCCAAAAATCCGAAAGCACCGGGACGGAATTATTTCAAAGTGAGATTAGTGAGATTCAGGAAGTTTGTAGGAAACGAAGTTAGTGAACGGAGTCGTCTTTTAAATGTCCATAGAGAATTTTAAAAAAATATCAAAATGAGCATTTGTAATTCCAGATTGGTCAGCGAAGGGAAGGAAAAAATGTCAAATGATCCCGAAGGGCAAGGTGTTTCAAAGGAATTGAGTAATGGCTCAAAAGTGAGGCCTTTGTCGTAATCTTGACTTTCGACTGGGGGAACTTTGAATAAGCACGAAAGAGTTGGAAAGTAGGGGAATTTATCTATAGCATGCACGAATACAAAGTATGTCTGGGCCGATTTTATGTGCAAATGGAATTTACTCCAGATTCTGGAACGTGCGAGAAGAATATTTTTGAGCACAGAGCGGTTTTGGCTGGGGGTGTGGTGAAGGCATACTTTCTTCTACGGAGTAAGTACGTTATACCCGGGGAGAGACAAATGTTCAGAGGATAAGATTTTCTAGTCAGTAATTCGTGCAGAAACACCAGTTTGGGTCTGATTCAACGAAACCATAATGGCTCGATTTTAAGATATAAGCATTGTTCTCTATATTTTAATTGTGACGACCACCCAATAAGTTGCCCTGTGAATCTCGGAATATATTCAATTATATTCCCGTGAGATGTTTGCATCCTAGAGAAGACTGAGGTAAAATTTCCGAGAAGGGTTCTGGCACGTAATTTGTACGTGTGGAAGATGCTTTCTTTAGGCAAAATGGGTCTGAACAGAAGATCGACACACATTTGAGCCTTCGCCGTTTGGAAGGCAACATTTTCGGAGAAGTTTATAGAGCACGAATAATTTAAACCAGGTTCACCCAATAGGGGATGGCTTTCTACGGCTGAAACGCGGGTGCATAAGAAACCTGAGGGAACCTGGCACTTGTGAGTGAGAAACGAAAAAGACAACGGTCGGCGGAAAATTTCATCGCTAAGGATGAGCACCATTCATCAAGGACAGCTAAGTTCGCCGAAACTTTGTAGGTGGAAGTACTGAGGTTGCAGGCTAAAAAGACGTAAAATACCTTAACGTCGCCGGCCATCAAAAACGGCGAGCCTTAAGGTATTGTAGGACGTTGTTGAATCCGCGTCCAGTTTTGGAGCGTAAAAGTCCAGAAAGAACATCATTGTGGTTCGGTCATTATGAAACTGCCTAATTTGTCGTATACCTTGCCGTAGTTATTTGGAATAAACACTGTTTTGAATTGTGTCGGCACTGGTCGCCACGCTCTCACACCTACGTCTGGCCGGTTTTTGGAGTACTCAATGAACCTGGAAACGGCAGGACTACAAAATTACACATCAAACTGGTAAACACTTCCGAATCAAGAGAAAATTCCCTTCATGTGAGATATACCCTTTTCCCGCAGGTTTCGGTCATTTTTTTGCTCATGCCCCATCATATCACTTCCTTCTGGGATTGGTTTGGTTTCCCGTAGAGCAAGAGCTAATATGTTCCCTGTGGATTACAGGGGCTGCAGGCTGAGGAACAGTTTGTACCGGGTAGGCAACCTCGGCCTTTTGAGATTACGAATGAAACGAAAATAGAGAGGTTACATTTGGAGTTCACAGAGGAGAAAGAAAATTAGTCCCCAGAAATAAGGTCAAGGGCGGAGTGATGAGCAATGCACTTCTGTCTCGATACCTGGGTGATCGCCGTGTACAGAGCAGTGAGCCAAGAAAAACTCCCATAGTCCTAACTGCAGAATCCGTGGTGAATCATTGTTCGGATTTGCCTAAAATGGATTCATTTTCCGGATTACCCGCCTAGCGATCGGGTGCTTGTGGAAAGTCTGACTACAACATTGGGGGTGGAGTTCTCAGTGATAGTTGGCTTTTACAGCACCAGATGCACAACTGAAAGGACGAGCGAGGTATGCTATTCCAGTGGGTATTATATTGCCTTTAGGACGGCCTTGCAAGAGGGCTAGAGAAATTTTAAAGGGTTTGGGAAGACACGATAACGAGGTGGCCCTTCTACCGATTGACTGCCTGCCGCAAGTTTCGAAGCCTCTGGTGGAATATCCAGATGATATGACCAAGTTTTCTTTGAAAGCATTTCAACTTGAAGTGGCGCCCGCGAGGATGAATTGCATGCCAGAACTTTAACTACCACAGATCGCGGAATGAATTGCTCAAGTGCTACCAACAAGTCTTCAGGATTCGTGGGTGAGAACAGTCGACGAAATTTTGAGGAGAGGTGAAGAGCTGAGTCCAGGTAGCGGATCACTGAGTGTCCGTGAAGCACGGATTTCTTTGAGCAGGCTTGGTAAACTGGCTGCTGATAGCTAGTTTTAGTGTTATTTGCGGTCACCAACTCGGGTGAGTTAGGTGGAAAAACCCCACTCTGAATCGACGCTGCTCGCGCGCGAACAAAGTAACCTGTTGTTAAATGCAGCTAAAGACTGCACGGTATTTAGTGGAATGCACATGCTCGAGAAATGCCAGGGCTTTCGGTCTCGCGGTATACCCCGTGGCTGGACGTTTCTCAAGGGAATCGAGGCCCATTTTTCTTGTCTCAGGTGTAGATGCCCACTAATCAGCCGGCGGATTTGCAAAGCGTGTTGGGCATCAGATTGTCAGAAACGGCATCACCGTGCGCCGCACGGTACATGGAAGCTACCTGCCAGCCGCGTTATACATATTCCAACACAATAGCAACAGCCGGATAAGCAGAGTGCGCATGTTACAAGAAAACCCGACCAGAGGACCGATAATTTTTTGGCTATTCTTAGACCAGCTTCGTGAAAGTCGTGGCTTGCTACGACTATATGCCAGAGAGGCCAGAGGACTCTGCGCAGTCCCACTATCCACCAGATGGTCGTTTAAAGGATATATATTCAAAAGCCTTCCGAACTTCCCAAGTGCTCTGTCGGTTGGATTACATTCGGCAATACCCTGACGAGCAATTCCACACACAACACATTTTCAAGTTCATCAGTTAACTCCGGACGTTTGAATTTTGCCGTGAACTGATTTTGGATGTCGTACTTGAACCACGGCATTTTGAGCCACCGGATTTTTCAGTTAAGTCTATCTCGCCGCTCAACTGAGGCTTGTGCATATTTTTGCCCTTTGTGATTTTCAGTTTTCTGCAGCGGAGGATACGAACCAACTCTGTTCCCAGTTTTAGGGTTGGAGTCAGTGGGGTAAGCATATTTTTGACTGCAATCCTTGTGACTTACGAGCGGGTTCAGTGCGACTACATTAAGAAAAGACCTTCTGGAGCCAGTAGGCCTGAAGGCATTCCCTATGTCACTTTCGAATATGACCATAAATGGGATACCACTTGGAGTCTGGGGGTAATTGGGCTGTGACTAGACCCCGTTTTTGGAAATTAATTTTGTGAAAAAAGGACGGGCCTGCTCGGTTGACAGACCACTAATTCATGCAGTCCAGTACTGCTCAGATAAGGGAGTCTTCTCCCAGCCCCTCCTACTTTGTGTTAAAAAGCTGAATCCGGAAGGCTGGAGAGTGTGAATCGAAAAAGGTGTTAAGTCTCTAGAAGTATGTGGGACAATAGAGCATACTTTGCAAAAAGTAAAACAACCTACGTCGCGCAGAAGCCTCAAGATGGATTGCCCTGGGACCTTTTTCATATACCACTCTTTCTGAGGACGGTAAAGTACTTTGAAGCGGAAATTGATCCCTCGTCCAAACAGACCAGTCGACTATATAAAGCCGGTCCCCATGAGGGAGATGCGTCAAGAACTCCCCTTCGTCGGAAGATAAACATGCTGATAATATCATCGCCAACTCAAGAGCCTTGTTGGACAGACACTATGAACTCACACTTACATGGAAAACCCCTGCGGCTAGGCTTCCAAACAGTCGCGCTGCAACCAGAGCGGAGTTGAACGAATTGGTCATATTGTTCGTGCGTGATCCCGAATTGTTAGGTGAATTCTCTCCGCAGCAGCAGACGGGTATGTAAGCAAGAGCCACTCTGGTACGCGGTCAAAAATGGGTTTTGAGCCTCGACATAACTTCCCACTTCACACAGTAACGGACCCTGAAAAATCAACCAAGTTAGGGCTACCGGTTAAGGAAGTCGGCTGCCTTCCACGAACACCTTTTAAAAGGTTATTTGCAAAGGCAATCGGGTATGACAGCCCTTTTAGTTGTAGTTTTGCCTTGCCCTCAAAAGGAATCTGACGCACTGGCTGCGTAAGTCGAATCAAATTTCATGCAACTTTGGTTGCCATCAAAGGACAGAGGAGCACTGATGCTCCTTTGGCCGGTGGCAATTTGCTCGAGTAGCAAATGAGCATCCACCCATTTGGCTCCACTTCGTTCCATTTCGCGAGGTGGACGGCCGGGGGCCAAAATGACGACAGTGTCTCCAATGCCGAGCATGAAAAACTTCTTGCGAGTGCTGGATATAGCGAGACTTTGCGATTCAAGTGAATGAACCCTCATCACGTGGTGGCTTTTGCCTCCATAAGAAGGTGCGTTTTCTTACAGAGGTGCCGGATGGTTTGCTGAATTTTGGGCCGGCTTGTTCTACTACGGAAATCGATAACTGCTTTTTAGTGACTGAAAGGACCTTGGAATTATAATGGAATGCCATGAAAGATACCTTCAAGATTCCATTCGCGATTGAGGGAAAAATGACAAACAGCGCCCGGGTCGCTTATAATTTACCAGGTTTTCGGCCCAACGGGATTAGTTCCGCCCGTCATCCCGTTTCAACCACTGTGTCGCCTGAAGCTCCAATGAAACAACGCAAATAGAGAAAAAAACCACCGCTCTGCCTGAATGAGTGGCTTGAGAGCATGGAACTACTTTGCACATTGAAGATTCAGCACTGTGTTTCTGGAAGTAACTCACTTAACGAAGGTGCTCAGCTTTATCAGTTTTGTGGTGCTTCTGAAGACAAGTATGGAGTGGCGGCCCGTTCCAGGTTGGCTCGGAAACATACAGCTTTCTATTGCTCCCTTCTGTTCTTTCAATCAAGTTATTGGTAATTACTACTGGACAGACCTTGCTATAGCTTTGCACCATATAAACAATACTAAGTTTGATTCTCATTCGGACACGTCGGAATAGATTATTTTGTTCGGTTGTCAGTGAGATTTAGTCGCAGTACGCGGAAGCCACATGAGTGCATCTTCACATTCCTCCAGGTGCCTGCAGCACATAAGTTTTCATTCTCCGAGCACGGATTGTTTCATTGCGTCATCACCTCGCTCCAAGTCGAGGACAAGTGTAACTACAGGACTGTGTAGTTAATGGCGAAATACCCCTGGAGCTCGAAGGAACCTAGAGAGCCCAGCAGGAAAGGGGGCCAGCTATAAGACCGCTGATATATATTTGAAATGAGGTGTACAGTTACACTTTAACCACATGCCAGCCGCCGTGTTGGTATTTGGGAGGTCATGGTGATTTCAACAGTGAGGAGGGGTCTCGGTGTGCCCCGCCAAGACCTATTTGGTTAGTTTTTCTTGGCCTCTAAATGCAGATATGTTGGAGCCCATGGCTTCCGCGATGGTAGCAGGTACAAGAGTGTGCCATGTTTCACCCTCGGAGCCCCATATTTTTAAAATCTGCCTAAAATATTGTCAGGCCGCGTGCCAGTGGTTTTGGCCTCTTGCTACCTGCTCTCCAAATGTGAAAACTGGAAATGTCATAGCTCACTCCGTCGCCACCAAAGGCTCATGGAGAAAACAATTTCACGGAAGTAGCCGCAAATGCAAGGGAAAACCATCCCGGGGCTCTGTAGATCACAAAAGTAAAAATCAAGGTGGTAGTAATTCGCCAAATCCAGCGAAGGCCGCTGCCACCTGTTGAACCTCCAGCATCAACCTGAACTACCAGTAAAGGCACCTTAAAACAGTTGACGAAGGAAGGGAGACCAGGGGGGACAGCAAGAGGCCAAACTGGGCCGAGCTCAGTAAAAGTAGGAGCTAGGCACCCATATATCTTTGGTTATGAATACCGCATTCACCGCCTACGTGGAGTTGGAGGAAGATCCGACTGAGGAGAAAGCAACTTTTAGAATATTAGTATAACAGGTTGCTTCCGCCACACGCTATTGCAGACATCTGTAGCATAGCCCTGCCCTGGACCAAGCATGGCGCACCCATCATTAGCTTTCCTGGCTCTTCCTCGACAGCAGTGGGTCAGGTAGAGCGGATTGTGTCGCGGATCGGTTACCTTATTCTTGACGAAGTTTCCAAACTGTTTAGTAAACTTGCAATGTTGTCCGCGTCGTCCATCGAAGGCCATCAGCTCCAGCCCTGCAAGGCGGCTGCTGGTTGAACCAATATCAAATTTTTAATGGCAGGCTTATAACTTCCCACTTCCATCTTCCATGGTTTGACGGAGGATCGTTGTCACTAATTCCACGCTGCAGCCGTTTTCGTATACATCTTTCCTCTGCCTCCTGGGCCTGTTCCCTAGCGGACAACAAAGGCTGTTCAAATTCTTTGTCCTGAGCCTAAGCAAATCAGCATTATCGCAATCAAAGTCTCCCTCAGTAATACAAGACCTGGCACTGACAGGGCTAGATGATCTTACATTATTTAAAGAAACAAATATACCCAAACCCTCCCCAGTGACCTGTCGAATTACGATCTGACTGGGTTTCCATCATTTTCTCTGTTATCTGGGTATGCTGCGTGTTTACTTGTTCCAAAAGACCTTTGTGAGTACCACAAGAGGCTTTGGGCAATGAGCAGGCAAATTTGAACGAATCCAGAAATCAGAAACAAGGTTGGTCCGTAAATCTTACTATACTGAGTTATTGAATAAGCAACAACATAAAACATATACAGCCCTCAAATGTGCGATCACACAGACTCGGAAGACGAGAACCGAGTTCACGGCGTGCGAGAGACAAGCACGTGCATCATTCCATTCCAAGATGGGATGTGAGAACGTAGTGTGTTGGACGCCAATAAACAAAGGCTGGATCATAGAAACACAGGTTGCAGTGAAAAGACAAATAGTGTGTGTAAGAAAGTAATATCACGAAATCGCGAAATGATAGTGCTTTTGAAAGGTCTTGTACAACAGATCCTTACACCGCCCACCAAAATCCTCCCGTTCCCAGCAGAGTTGAAGGCTTGTAATAAGGTAGTGGCTCTCCCAACGTACTTAAACCGTGTTGGTAGTGCGCGAGGCTACTACTACTGAAGTCGGTAGTCTACTCACATCCGCAAAATCACGAAATTATAGTGCCTGTCAGAGATTTACTGCAACCGATCGTGACAATCTTTCCGCTCGAGGCCAAAGAGGTTCCACGCTTTTGCCCAATCCCGAAGAAGTAACTGGAAAACCGTGGAAAATTTTGTGGGGTCAAGGAGACTTCAATCTCTATGCGAGAGTGAGGCCGGCGAGCTTTTCGATTTCTTGGGTCAATATCTATCAGCAAAAAATTTAGAGGAAGGAGCAGAGGAGAGATAAGCTCCTTTATCACCTGAACTATGTGTAGATGACGAGACCGGATTAGGTTCACTCATTCATAATCCAGCCTCTGTTTGGGACCCTGGGGCTCCGGGGACAGCTGAATGGAAGGCAGGTCAGGGAGATAAACGCCTCGGGCTTCGGGAGGAATGCAACGGTGGTGGGAATATACAAGGCTGGAGCCCGACAAAGGGCCGAAAATTACCAACCGGTCAGCTTAAAATCCTTACTGTCCATGTACTCATAGTGAATGTGGAGAGGGCAGATCCCTAGGCTTTTGGTTCTGTATATCCTCACATCCCGTGCTGAGTACAGGCTTTGGCAGGTCATTCCTGCCTGGCCAATATTCTACCGTCCCTTGGGGAAGTAACCAGGGGCCTGGACTTGGGATAATGGGTTGGGGCCTGTTACACTGACTTCAGTGAGGCGTGTGATTCTATGAACCACAGGTTTCCGGGAGTCAAGCCGCAGTGTGTGGTGGTTGTCGGTAAGACGACGCGGTTGGTAAGTAGCTTCCTAAAAAGATGAACTGTTGCTGTCAGTGCGGGCAGTCATGTCCCGAAATCAAATGTGGACAGTGGCGGGGACCACGGGACTCGATGCTCAGTCCTCTGCTGTTTCTCACCTTCACTAGTGGCCAAAGACACGTTACCGTACCCGCCTTCATGTTTGTCACCAAGGCCAAGATAACTGGAGTGGATATGGAACTTGAAATTTTAGACGTACAAGACTGGCCGAGCAGGCGGGAGGTGCCGCTAAACGTAGCCTAATCCAAATGCCTGATCAAAGATACAGTTAACGGTGGGAACGGCTTGGGACTTTTGCAAATGGTCTCTCATGTTGGAGAATTGGTTTTAGGCCCGGGTAGCAGTTTCAGGCCGTCAAAGCAGTTCATTGCCGTGGTAAACATGCCCCGAAGGTAACTCCGCCGAGTCAGATCCACCACGTCATGTGCGGGGCCGGAGATCTTCCTTCAGATCTACTAAACCACAGTTGGGCAGCACATAGTGTACCGCAGGCGGGCCTGGGCACTTTAATGCCAGAAGGATGTAGATTGTCTGCAGACGTTGAAAGGGTTAGCCGCTGGGGCTGCGCAGTGCCTGGATGATTTCTCGAAAAGGAGATGACGAGTTTTCAGGGACCTTACGGAAACACTCGATGTAGTGCAGGGGCTGTCATGCAGGAATGAAGAAGACATTTCCTCGTCTGTCAAGGAATGTTTGTGGTGCATGTCTAAAGAGTAGAACGGCGTAAGAAAGCCTTTGACTGTTACAATCTGGAATCGAATGGTACCTCGCTACTGGGCCAGAAAACCGAGGCCGTGCCACGAGGATGTTTGAGCAAACCGGCAGAACAAAACGTGCGGTGAGAGAAACTATCAGAGGGGGACCAAAAAGTGGGTGTATTGCATTTGCGGTCGAGTAAGTATTAGTTTGTTTCGCAGTGATAAAACAAAGCTTACACAGGAGGTGGCAAAATGGATGAAGATCGCCAGATAATAATGCAATCGTACCAAACAATATTCACATTGGAAGAATTTGGAAGACGTCCTCGAAGTGTGAAAGTGTGACAGCGATCGTTTCTCATGAATAAAGGTTTACTTAATTAGTCAAAAGACAAAAAGGTAACAATATCAACAAACAGGATGTCGGTAACAGCTAGCTTATCGTGTGTTGGAGATGGAGAGATAAAATTCGGCGCGGTACATCTGCTCGTCAACAGGAATGGTTCACTGCTCGATAATTGGCCCAATATTTGTGACAGGTGAAATAGTCCTTCCTCAAGTCAGGTGTGTACAGCGGGTGAGGGGGTTGCCCTCCGTTAAAACACCGTTGGGGCCAGGAGAGAAAAGGACAGACGCGCTTAAACCTTGGAATGTTTACCGAGTTAGGGATAAGGGTGGCCCCTCTCATGCATACACCATTCCTTGTCGCCTACTGACGGACTGTTGACAAAGGGCTCGTCATGTGAGAAAGAAAATCAGGAGGCGAGAAAAGAGAAACCAACTGCATCAGCGACGGCCCTGAGCCGCCCGAAGCTTGCAAAAAATGGAAGAAAATAAGTTTCTTTCGTCTTTTGTTTCTAGAAAAGGCAAGAATGATAAAATTCAGTCGAGATTAGGCATAAAAATAAGGCTGCCCGTGAGACGTACTAACCCTTGCAAGGTCCGACCGCGGCGATCGCGCCTTACCGATGGCTGCGAGGTCCGTTAAATCCGTGCTCTTCGGCACTGTTAACTCCGGTAAGGGCCTGGTAATAGACGTCGGAAGTGTCGAAGAAGATTCGAATAGCGCCTCTATTTCTAGGAAATGCGGATGTAATGTATCTACGGAAAACGTTTGTTAGTTGTCTTTAAGTTCCTGGAGGTGATACTTGTCTTTTCGTTCTAGAATTCGATGCGAGTCTGAATAGGGAGCCTAAAGCTACTACCGTTTACAGTCAGTATGCGGGATCACGCGTGCTCAAACGGAAGCCCCTTAGGTATATGCAGTGTTATTGGTCATTCTCTAGTCGATGCTGCGTGCTGGCCATGCATAGGCCGAGGTAGGCTTTGGATTTGGTCGGAATAGCCGAAAGGCTACAAACTTGTGGAGCAGACGGCCGAAGGAGACATCCAAACAGTAATTCGTTCAGAGCTGAACGTAGATCCGCCTTTGCCGAACTGCGAATGCCTAACGGGACTAGGGAAGAGGTCTTTTGCCACACTGGATTTTCGTGGGCTCATAAAGCCGCTCTGCATTTTCTATAAAAGTGCTCGATCAAACCGGTTCTCTCTTGTCTGCATCCCAATGTACTATTTAGAGAATCAAATTAGCCTCATAAGTGGGCTTCTAGATCAGTGGTCCCGATAGCAGACCACGCGAATATGACTACCCATAGCTGTAGAAAAGTTTGTGCCGTTGTTTCGGATCAGCAGTCGTATAAAGGTATTACCTAAGCACACCCAAAAAAATGGCCGATACATGCCAAAAAAGTAAACCTTCCAGATGAAAGCAAAGGACATATTAGATAGACGTGGACTTGATGAAAAGGTACATCTGGGGCAGCGAAGGTGCCAGGAAAATTTCGGGGACCTGCTTATCGACATTCCAGAAAACTACGAGGCGATTCTCTGGTGTCACTATTTATTTTTGGTCATTTCAAAGGCTCAGACACGAGTCTAACGGTGGATCATAGGCCGGGGTGTGATTGTCTATGAGGAATCCTGAAGAAGCCCTTTTTGCTAGCTTACGGTGAGAGTAGAAGGAGAGTACTCTGCAATGCGCTGCACAATATCGTGCCCTCCAATGAAGCGAGTGGCGTTGGTTTGAGTTTGAGAGCTGACGTGAAGGAGTTGACCAACTTCTGTGTTACAAGCAAGAGTTGAGGCAACGGAAGCTAAGTTCATGCCACTGGCTGGCGTAATGAGGTAGATAAAAGTAAGGGCATTTTCGCAGCGTTAGGTTCAACGGATGCGTGACACAATCTGGGCGACGAGATTCACTGGGTGAATGCAGACCTGTACATGACAGCGCAGAGAAAACGATTAGCTTGTAAACCTTTGGGACCGTGATTTGTTTGCCTTTCTGCAAGCGCCGGAAGGGGCCACTAGGCAATTAAATTGCGAGACTTTCCCTACCAGATGTGTTGCACTTAGACTCAGCATGCTGCAGAGGTTTGGAGAGGGATGACATAGTTTACTCGGAGCTTTGGACTCCTCGTAGGATACCCTGAACAACTAAACCTAAAGCATCGGTTGATGACGCCAGGAGGTGTTCGGCAGGTGGTGTTCAATGGAGCTGGTAACCTGTTCCAGTCCGACAAAGGCAGAACCGTCACCCTGGTGAAATTCGAGCGTTTCGGTTTTACCAGGTGGTGAATCTGCGTGAAGCTACATCAAATGGCTACACTAAGGGATAAAACAATGGGACCTTTTTGAAGGCTAAAGTTTCGAGACATCCGAGAATACCTTGCGCTTTATCTTTCATGAGTGAAAAGCTCGCTGACGGCACATCTCGTGACTAAGGACTGTGATGAACTCTTGGCCAAATCAGTTTGTCGCAGCGTTACTAAATGTCCCACTCCGAGGCAAACGTTGAAGTGCCGGTAAACACATAGTGAGGTTGTCAAAGCTTGTGCTGGAGACTAAAACGTCATATAAGTAGGTGTGAACTCTACCTAAATATTGGTAGACCAGATTCTTAAACCGTTGGGATGTTTAAGCCCTATCGCAAAGGGCAAAAGAAATGCTCGAAGCTCATGCAGGCCAAACAGTGTGGTTACAGCCTGGACAATTTTTGAGCAATGTGCGGGCGATTACAAATCTCAAATTCAAAACAAGATTGTTTCACAGTTTCCACGATACTGAACTACGACGTGAACAACTTCGAAAATATACACAGACCTGAAGTATGTGGTCAAGAAGATTCGAAGCGAAATCCAAGTTCATGGTGCGAGAAAACGAGCACGTGAGTCACACGGGTCCAAACAACTTGTGACAGAGTCTCGTTGGTCGCGAATAAACAAGGACTGGTGCACAAATACACCTGCGGTGCAAAACGCATAAATACCGTACATAATGGATACTTTTTGCAGGTCCAGGGTAATACTGAATTCATGGAGGATTTTCTTCAACCAATCTTTACACAGCTGTTTTTGGGGCGTCATCAGGACGGGAGCAAACTTGATTGTATGCGCTAATTTTACCTATGCGACTGGAAATCTTGCACCTGCTCAAACCCATTGCACGGTCTTGGACGTGTGGAACTGGCCAGCCGTCGGGCAGATAACCACTACACAGCCGCTAACGACCAGCAGATTTTCGGAGCTATAAGTACAGGGAAGCCCACGGGCTTGAGGTTGGCTCAATGATTCCGAAACCTAGCTTTTGCTGAAAATCAGCCTTGGCCAACTTGAGTTAGCCGGGCCCTAGGTGCACGGAGTACGTCGATAGACACCTGCGGTTGTATATGAGTAGGTTGGAAAAGTTCAAAATCTTGTGCAGGAACTTCCGAAAGCGGTCTGTGGCGATAGAAGCAACGAGGAAGGGAGAGTGGGAAGTGGTTCTGCTGGCATTGTACCGCTCGATGGGTCATTGGTAATCTTATCTGTAAGACAGAAGCCTGATGGATCAGCCATGAAGTTAAAATGTAGAAGAAACCCGAGGCTGGTGATGGGGTGAGGCAGGTCAGCAATAATAAATATTCATTGTAGATCACGTAGTAGACAGAGGTTTAGTTTGAGCGAAGGCTAACCGTAAATGTTTATTTATTTCTCATTATCTGTGTCCATCTCCATGACTGGCTGGCTTAGGATGTCAGTAGACTAGGGTTGGGGAAAGCTGGCCTGCTTGGAGATCTCTACTAGAAAAGATGTTTGGAATATTCTGCCGCCACGAAAACAGGCGGTCGTCGACTGAACCGGTCGGCTTACGGCTTCCTCTAACACTCGGATAGATACTTGCGAGACCAGGTGCGTTTTTATGCCTCATCTCTGTGGTTGCACTGGCTCCAACATACGCGGGGTAATTTAGGGCTAGGCTGCCACTAGCCGTCTGGGCTGCTTGCTCTGGAAGATATAGAATTGGATCGCGAAGCTTTCAGAGCTTCGGCCTCACAGGATAGTAGCTCCATCTGTTCCGCTAAACTCTCAGTGTCGCTGACATGGTCAACTTCAAGGCGCCTAGTTATGTGCTGCACAGAGGTGGAGGCACGTGCTCGCACTCGATCAGCGGCTTTGGACGATTCGTCTTATGTTGAATTTCCCCCCAAATCAGCTGGGGTCTCTCGAGTGTTACTCCAGAGTACTTGCACTCGAGGCACGCAAGTCAATTTATCATCCATTTTAAGGATGGAGATCTGCCACCACACAAAGTAGTGACTGTGCCTCGCAGTTTTGGTGCCTGTATCACTAAGTATAATACCGGACCCCAGTGGCTTCAGCCGACGTTTTACTGAGGTCACATGTCTCCCCCGTATGATGTCCTGCAGTATGTGTCCATCGTGTGGGCCCTTGTCAGGTGGGCCGCATGTAATATATCTAATTACTGCAGCCAGTGGTGGCTGTCACACACGTTTGAGCAATGCGTAGCCGAATTCGCAACGGATCCCGAAATCAAAAGGCGATTATCCGTGATATTCTACGACACTAGATTCTTGAATGAACAATGACACCAAAAAGATACAAACCTCAATAATAAGATCACAAGGACTCAACAAACGAGAAACCGAGTTGCGGCGTGCGAGCAAGGAGCTCGTGCATGAAACAGGTCCAGAACAAGGATATGACAAAGTAGCACTCTAGGAGCGAACAAACAATGATTGGTCCATAAAAACAAACAGTTCGTAAAGACACGTCAATAGTGTAAGCAAGTGAGTGATGTTAAGAAAAACACTGAATCGCAAAGGTTGTAGGGGATTTTCCACGACCGGTCGTTACAGTGGCCAGTACCCAACCAGATGTCTTGATGTCTTGATGTCTGGAGTAGTGCACGGCGGGAGGCCGAGGCCCGAATGTTCCCGGATCTGTCGATTGTTTTGCCATCCGAATTGGACATGTGGGCTGGAAAATAATTCACAGTAAAGTGGAGCAGTGGGGAAATGGGAGCTTTGGGAATGGAAATCTTGGTACTATCTTGCTTCTCGCATTGCCGGTGAGCTGCAAAATAGACCACGGGAAAATGTGAGAGCGTTCAGCTTCGCAGCGTTTTTAACGGTTATTTCGACTGTGAGTGAGACGCAGCCAATTTAAAACGAATCCCAAAGCCAGGACAGGATTGATTCGCAGTTTCTACGCTACTGGAGTAACAAGGTATACGCACATAAATATGTACAAACCTCAACTGTACGGCCACACCGTCTAACAACGAGGACCAGAGTTCAACAAAGGCCAATGTCAGGTACCACCGTCACGGCAGTCCAAGTTCAAATCAAAACTTTGCCACTTCACGTGAGCAAAATATAAACAAATGTTGAAGTGTAGTGATTGATGCATGTTGTACTTGTTCGAGGGTCAATAAATAAAGAGCAAAGTCTCGACAGTGCAAGTATATGACAGGGACAAGAGAGGATTTCCACGCGTGTACGTTACAGCGTTCCGTTTAGAGTGATTAGAGCAGGCGATCTGGCTTTGAAAAATCTATAGGATTTCACCAATAGAGCTTTTTGAACAGCACGAGCTGCCAGCGGCCTAGAGGACTTGGCTGACTGGCCGGTCTGCGTGAACCAGCCTGCGTTGGCCATCCCTCGTCTCCTATGTTTTCAAAGTCTAATAATGATGCCTCCTGAAAATTAGCGATTTTGGACGGAAAACTTACCTTAAGCGGACTCGAAGTGCGGAAGAATGTCCGGGTTGATCAGAGGGATTCTGAAAAACTTCTATGAATGAAAAACATTGAAACAGGGATGAAAATATGATAATGGGGTGGATTTCAGTCAGCTGAAAAAGGCTGTACCGGAAATTCGAAAATGGTGCCTGCCTTCTCAGATCGCTTCAGGCTCACCTAATTAGCACACAGAACTGACGCGAAGCACGTCGCACGGACGCTGTTGATACCTAAGGTGTTGAGTCGAATGATGCTTTACCAAAGTGAAGCCACGGGGATGTTTATGCGAGCCTGTTTAGCAGAGAGAACAGGGGGAGAAACGACCAGTAAGGTTTCGCAAGAATGTGTAACGCTAGCGGCCGAGTAAGGAACAGCTTTGTTTGGAGAAGGAATACAAAATTTACACTTGAGGTTGCGATAAAGACGACGATTTCTAGAATTGAATGAAATGCCACTACAGGGCCTTAGCCTTAAGTTGCAAAAGGGGCACTAGAGGCTAAAGATCAGGGCTAATTACTTGTCAAATAGAGAGATACCCTTTTAGAAAAATCTCCCGGAGGATGTCTTGGATACCAAGAAGTTAAGGTTTTTGGGAAGGCCTTTGGTTGGCCGAATACTTCGAATAATGGTGAGTTGGTTTAGGGTCACAGACTGTTCACTAAATTTTCCTATTTCTCTGTCGGAGCCGATAGCGAACAATATTTCCGCTTTCCGAAAGGAGGATAATATCATGCAGTGTTTGGAGCTACTGAAAGTGCCCGCAACAAATTTACAAGACTGGCCCTGGACACACAAAGCTCCGTGCATACTGAACTGAACTGAACTGAACTGAACCTGGATATCAGGCAGTGGCAAAAATGACACCAAAAATCAAGCATACAAAGCAGCCTTCGAGGACTCCTGTTCAACACTGAACAGTTAACCCGGAGATATAACCCTGGCCACCCCGAAAACTAAGATTACTAGGTCCCTTAATCCTCGTGAACCCTTACAGCGAGACCTGATCTGACCTAGAAAGGATTCTTTTCACTTCTCCAGTAGCATGGACAAACACGATTTTACAGCATTCCATGAACTGAATGGTTTTGAGGCTTTCTGTTGGGGTCATAGTGGTAGTATCAACATTATTGCACTCTTTCTTTAAAAATTTCACTTTGAAGGTCGTTTCAAAGCCAGAGAATACGTTATTGCTCGACTGCCTCTTCAGTCTTTCCCTAGAGAAAACTATGAAGACTGATCAGAAACTCCCCACTGTTGAGAGGATTGTCAGCAGTAAGTTATTTTCCGTAGCCGTATTGGCTTCGCTGTGCTGTTTCTTCTTTGTGTATGCAAAAAACGTTTTTCCCGTAAACTGTCGACATTTTTTCGATATCAGTTTGGTTCAGGTTACAAGGTTTTCAACTTTTATAAGCTTTTACTTGCTTTGCACAAACAACGAAGGAATTATGAGTGTTATAGAAACAACCGGTAAAACTTAGTAGTTCATGTGTTTTATAGATATAACGATACCCACCAGTTGGCAATGAGGCATAGCATTTTCAAGTGCTGATATAAGAGGAGCTTTTCCATCAGAGTAAACAAAGCGCCACAAATTTCCAGTTATTTACTATCAGCATGTGCCTAATTCAGCCGGTTAGGGCAAAAGAAACTACACTGCAACACCGGTGTTGTCCCAGTCAGCACAGGGGTGTGCATTTCAGTCACAAAATAGTCCCGCGAGGGACCATTTTTAGTACTTGGTTTGAGAAGAGTTTTTGTCATACCATTAGACTTGGACAGGTCTAAAACATGGAAAAATAATTTTACTTCATTGAAGGCACTATAATTTTCCAGCCCGGTCAGCATAAAGAAGGAGCATTCAGTCCCCAAGAAGTCCCTTAAGGGACTATTTTTATAATGTGGTATAAGTTGAAGAACTTCGCTTGTTGTTTCCAGTGAGGTTCATAATATGGAAGTACACCTTGACTTTGTAAAATGCTACCTTTTATAGGGATGTTGAGCACCAGGAAGTACTTGGGTTAGCTAAAGGAGCTAAGGTGTAACCGTCCGCAATCAGAACAGTCAAAAGTGTGTTTTCAATTAGCGGAAACCGGTTGTCGTTGCAGCAAGTAAACCAAAAAAATATTTGGCATCGAACAAAGCACGAACTCACTAGAGAAAAGTATTAGTTAGTTGTTTATCTAGAATAATTTTTATTTTCACGTACAAACGGTCGTCTCCAAGCCCCCACAATATGTTTCTCCTTCAGAAAGGAAACTGCCAAAGTTACCCTTTGGTCTGATTGAGGCGTATCTCGCACCCTTGACTATTAGCTTGGTAAGTCTTATGTGACATCAGTCATCTGTATGACCGTGTTACGATGCCACAATCCGCTCGTGCCGTCGGTGAAGAATCATCAAGATGCGCACGGGCCTAGTGGTCATCTACCAGGCCCTCACATAAGTGTCCCGGAAAAAATGTATACTGTTCAAAATGCTCCGACATGATTTTTTGTGGTTCGTCCATCGACCGTGTCCGTACGGTAAAACAAACTACCTAACGGCGAGTGAGTAAAAATGAAATAATCGAAACTCGCGGGGTTGGACGGTGCAAGAAAAATGTCTGAAGTATACGAAAATATTGCATTTCCGGCTTTCGAAAGGGTTTTATAAGACGTCAAAGAATCAAAACAACATTGAGTGGGATAAAAATAAATGCTGTCTACAACACGCCTTGGCTGCTCTGTATGCTCGATGCTCCTTAACTGCCTTGGACTGTGCTATTTGAGGTACAGGGCATGTATCTACTGTGACAGATGACAAAACTATTGGAAAAATGTCCTTGATTGGTGTCTCCCTCTCTAAACTGTCGTCAACGTAGGCAACCTAAAGACAGTCAGTGGATACAGTTTTGTGACTTCCGTTTCATTCACTTAGGTGAACTCGGTTGCATCGCTCTGCCACTCTGAAGAGACCTTATAAAGGCCTCTATAGAGCTGACTTAACGGTATCCCTGCATTTAAACACGTAGATACAGGAGAACAGTTCGGGTGAAATGGGGTTTTATTGATATTGCCTTCCCGACAAATGCGTTTACAAATGGCAGCCAACTGTTGAGCGTACAAAGCAAAACCGTCGTCACTTACGCAACCTGCAGCAAAGTGATCCTTAGGTAACCAAAGAACTTGACCCAAAGCAAATTCCGCAGCTAACGCAATAATATCAGATCTGTAAGCAGAAAGCTAACCTTAGAGAGTGGTTGAAGCGTCTGTGTTCAATTAGAACTCTCGGTAGCGGTGAGTGAATCTTTGAGCTGGCAACGAAGATGCTCAACCATACCGTTGGCTAGCGAGTGATAAGTCATCGTGCGGGAACGGTGACAGCCTAACATACGCGGTATCTCCGGACGGATGTGTCTCACAATATATCCACGATCAGTAGATACCTATGCAAAGCAACTATGCAGCGAAACCCAACGCTCCACAAAAACAACTATTACGGCTCTTGTTTCCGCTTTGGGAATAGGAATAGCCTCTGGCCAACGGTCAACCGTGACAAGAAGGTATCAAAACCTCAAAAGGGTATGAGAGAATCAATGATGTCTATGTGGAAAACTGTAAGGCTACATCCGGAAAGTGACTTAACGGGGCCATCGTATATCTGTTTACCCCCGATCGTTGGCATTGAACATGTGAACCAGCCTAGTTACAGATATCCTTTTGCGTACCGTGCAAGAAGTGCCTATACGCAACTATCTTGGTGGTGGCTTGGAGGCCAAGATGGGCTAAATTGTATAAAACGTCGAAAATTGCACGGCTACAAGACGTGGGTACGATGGGGGTGCAGTTGTGGCTAAGTTAAAGGTCATATTATCAAGCCTGAGGAAGTGGCTAATGGAAGCTGAAGGTTAAAGCGATGCCATTTGACTGGGATTTGTGAAAACCCATTGTGTACGTTGGGATTCAGCCAAAGCTTCGAGGTCCATGAGCCGTGGTTGACTAAAAGTAGCATTCACTCGAGAAAAAGAGCCAACCACAACGTTGTCGGGACGTAAAACGTGACGAACATCACTGGAAAACTTCTCAACGAAGTATAAACGACGCAACCCACGTGGGGGGTGTTTGTCGGTTCGGTTGTGAAAAGCTTATGTTAATGGTTTGTGATCAGTAAAGATGATGGAGCATGCCGCCTATTACTTTGTCATAAGCATTAGTGGCTATTTTTAATCGGGCTTCAGCGTCGAAATGAACGAGTGAAGTAGCAGAAGCCAATACATCTTTGCATAGAAGATAGTTTTAACATCCTCAAGTAAGTCTACGGGACTATCCTTATCACCTCTAGGTAATTCTGTTAAAAATAACATCAGGTGAGCACATTTTGGGATGAAACGCCGATAATAGCTTACCACCCCAGTGAAACGACAAACAGCGGCTAGTAAAGTAGGTAACGAAAAGTTACCAGCAGTTCGTACCTTTTTAAGGGCCGAATACTACCTTCATCAACCATGTTGCTTAAAATGTCAACTGAATTTCGGCCAAAAACACTTATCCGCATTCACGGTTATACCATGTGCGGCTAAACGATCAAATCACTGACGTAGATGTTACGTATGTACATCTTCAGATTCACCTGTTACTAGCATGTCATTTACGATTGCAAGCACGTGGCGGACAAAGACTTCGTTTTTAGGACAAACATACAGACTCGTTAGTGTCTCAGTGATCTTTTCGTATATGCCACAATCCACGATGTGCTCACACACCACCGGTGAGCTATATGAAGTCATCAGGAATCAAAGCTTCAGCAGATTTAAGAAAACTACAAAATGTCTGGTACCAGTGAGCCCACTGATTGGTAGCATCCGATGCGCTCGGTTCTATGTTGATCTGTCCCATGTGAAGGATTCGTTCCATCTGTATCGTTTTTATGGTGAATAAATTTTAATAGGCGAGAACAACAACAAAACTCGATAATGAGAACAGAACGAGAAAGACCCACAATTCAGGCTTCAATTATCTTACAAGACGTGTATGGGAGTTGGAAAGTGATAACAAAACAATGGCAATAAAGATCAACACATGTCAGAGCCGATGTGCCCCAGAAAAACGGGAGGACATGAGGCGGCAATGTGATGACTTACCGGTTTGGTTACGATGCGTAGAACGGACAGTGAGTGCAGCACTTATAGCCATGCATCTAGTACGTCATCAAACAAGTACGAATCAGCCGTTTTAAGAAGAGCAGGTTTGATCGGGTAAGAATCAATCAAAACCCCATTCACAGGTAACTCAGTGACACGATCTAAAAGAAGTTTGCGGGGAAAATCAATCAAGAAGTCGAAGCGATGCAGAGATGCAGTACCAAGTATGACGTTCTGGATCTCTGCGATCAAAACACCCCAACGAAGATCAAAATCTAACGTCTTCGAAACGTATCCGTAAGTCTGTATTGAGGTAAAATTAGCGGCACGTAAGGTAGAAAAGAGGCATCTTTCTTAAGTTTGACCTGAAGGTTGGAACACACTAACTTCGGCAACTGTATCTACTACGTATCGTATCCTTGAGCTATGATCAATAATATAGAGTAGTTGGCTACCCTGGCTAGTGGCGTCTGTCGCAGCTACGCACTGACGTTTTCGTGCTCCTGATTAGCTGAAGCCATGGGACAAGGTGGGGTGCAATAACGTGCCTTAGAATGGTGCCTTTAGTGATACCCACAAAGAGCGTCAGGTGGCGATGGCTGAACCGGAGTTTTCATACGGATATTGCTGGGAAATCTATCTTCATGACACTGTCTGTTAGGTCATGCTTGTGTTGGGCCTCCAGTTGACGATACACCAAGTGCCTCATTCTTTTTGACAAGATCGTGCACAGTGGCTGTAAGCCCACTGATCGCCACCCAGTTACCTCCTGAAAATTGAAACATTTCAGATTAGATGAATGAGGATTCACGATCAGAATGAATTTATGCGAACATTCGAAATACTGCAAACAGTCGGGACAGGCAACCGATGTCTGTAGATGATGACATATTCGGGCAAGTAGAGGCAAATAGAATCCTGGAGTACCCATTGGTAGAGGTTGGTGATATCGATTAAAAGCTGATGAAGGCAGTGACGTTTCGAACTCAATACTGCCTGAGAGGGCAAGCTAATGATAATTTTTACACCGATAACGCTGCTATTGATGTTATATTTTATCGTTGAACACACCATATGGAACATCGTTCTTTTGATACACTCCGAACCTCTTTCGGTATTGACGTACTCAATACTAGGCCTTTAAAAAGGAGGATTTAATAAAATGGTACGCAGGTAGCCCACCGGAACGTGGTTTCATTTAATCACGGACAGTACTCCTGGAGATCATGTTTTTGACTTCATTTTCCGAGTATGATGAGTTGCCGGAACGCACAAAGTGAACCACAGGTTATTTCTAGGTAGAATAACGAATTGTGATGGGTTTTCAACGTTCTTTAAAAGTGGGAAAACCCGAGCAGCGAGCTAAACCATCAGCCATTTTACTGTTCTTTCCGACCCTGTAAGCTGTATCGTGGTGGTAAGCAGACAACTCCAGCTGTAATCTTTGAATCTTATCAGTTTTGGTATTACAATTATGATTGCTATCACACATCAAGGCAACGGATCGCTGGTCGGTGATGAGTTTGAATTGAGTACCAGAGAGAAATTGCCGCCAATTCCGAATAGCTTCGACAATTGAGCAAGCCTTTTTCTCGACAGAGGTGTAGTGTCTTTCGTTAGGAGTCAATGTACAGTAAAAAAGGCTACTAGTCTATTGTTCTGACTCAGTAAAGCGGTAAAGCTGTCGGGCGCGTTTGTTTCGACGGGTGAAACATTATGACCCACTGTCGCAACCATATAGGCTTCTAATACAACTCCCAGATTTTCGACTGCTTTTCTTACATGTGGTGGGGAAGATCTTGTTTCATACGAGATGGCTAAATTTATCTAAGGAGGTTAGTATTCATTGTGGGTAATAAGCAAAAGCACCTACCACATATGGTAGGGATTTCACGTTGATCGGGAGCGGGAAATGGCGAAGTGGTTTTGTTTGTTCACGATTTGGTTTGGTGATGCCTTGTATCATGTGATAATTGAGAAATCGGATTCCCGTGGCATCCGTGACTGACTCTGCGCCACTTAGTAATAGGCCGTACTTGACAACAGCCTTTAAGAAGCATTTGAGGCTCCGGTTTTGATCAGTACTTGTCAACCCACATATAGTTAGATCATTAATGTAAATGTAGGTGTCCTTCAAGTCCTCTGTTTTTAGAATTTGTTTGATAATGCACTGAAAACACGGTATGCCATTGATGACCGCGAAAGGTATACGACATAACCGGACAAGATTGGCTTCCTCTTCGAAAGCCGTATAGGGCTTTTTGTGTCCCGCGACTGGAATTTGATGATACGCGCCTTTAAGATCTAGAGTGCTGTAAACGGTATAATGGGTAATACTCTCCATAATATTGTTTATACGAGGCAGTGGATACGCATCCAGCTGTGTAAAATGGTTCATGGTCTGAATGAAATCAATAGACATTCTCCTACCATGGTTGGTGCTTATAGTTACCAAAACTTAGGCTCTCCACGAGAAGTTTGATGACTCGATAATACCATCGTTCAAGAGACGTCACACTTCCCTAATAAAGCGTTCGTCCTCGAAGGAGTGCTTATGGGACCTCGTGGCATCAGGCTTACAGTCGAGAGACGATTGAGCAAACAGGGGTGGAAACTGGATTTTATCTGCACAGTATGAAGGTTTTACGTGTTCCCCCAAATGGCATTTCGACATTTTCATGTAATCCGAGAAAATCGTGACCCAGTAGAAAGTCAGCACATAGATTCTGCATGACAGACTGTTTGTAGGTGTTTTGTAGGTGACATCCTGATAACGGTTCGTTACACTAGTATCCGGATATGACACGACAAAGATGTCGTTGCCATAGTGGTTTTCGAGTCACATGGGTGAATGGGCCAACCGGACGAATTGACGACCTTTCGATATATATATATATATATATATATATATATATATATATATATATATATATATATATATATATATATATATAGGTGTCGGAGCTACATGTATGAATCAGCCTGAAGTTCAATATTATCCGCACGAATTTCTGTTGTTTCTGAGGGTAATCAAGCAAGGCCGCTGTAACAACAGAAAATAGTAGGGGATGTAGGGCAGAAATGAGAGATGAGGTGACTAGTTTCGATTCGCAGACTTTTAGAAAATCGTTTTTTTCACAAACCTTACAAACTTTTTTTCGGGCAGAGCATTTAGTTCAGGGGTACCTGGGGGCAACCACGAAATCTATACGTTAAACAGAGGTGGTCAGTTTAGATCCTAGCACTCACGGCTACACTAAAACTTGCCTAAATCGATACCGCAGCCTCGGGGTCCCCAGAAAGATGCAGATGAAACTTTGCAGAAAGATTAGGAAGAGGCATCAGTCGGGTTATAGAGCTGGAGTCTTGAATGCAAGTACCATGGATACAAAACACGCCGGTGGAAAAGGTCTCAAGCGTGCGAGTCAAACGTGCTCGTTGTTCTATGCATATTGGTGTTCACACGTCTGGTGTGGCTAGCGGAAACGAGCATCACGGATGAAAACGGGTATCATCCGGCGTTTTGCTGATTAGGGGGTCTTCGGATTTCAGTGGTTTTTAGTAAAACAGTAATTAGGCCTGGATTTTGATGAGACACTCCAGCTAGTTCAAGCAGTCAAAACTATCGTTAGGTAATGGCTACACAATTGACGGGGGAACAAGAAGGGTTGAACAAAAGAGATCCTGCGCGTGGTGTGAGGTAGTTTGCAGTACGTTGTGAGAGGAACATTGAGTGATTAGAATTAGTCTCCATGTAAATCATTTGAGGGCGAGTTTCGATAGCTTTTTTCTATTCCTTAGACAAAAAGATGTTCTCGCAAAGATCTGGTACACTACAGTAAAATGTAGAATGTCCGGTGTGAACGTTCGGCAAATAAACTCAGATTTTTGTTGTGACTTGCTGTCCGGTAGAGGTGATTTACGAACGGGTTTCAGTATGGAACGATATTTGGTGGTAGTTCTCATTTAAAGGCTGTAAGTTATTTTGTGAAGCTATTGTTATGCTCTTCGGATTTTCTGTCACATTTGATGTATTTTTGGTTATGTAGTTTTAACGTTTTCGCACGCAGTAGCGTTGCCCACTGTACAACTGAAGTGTTTGTTGTTCGGGCGTAACATTTGTAGGTAATTATGTTCATAACGAATGCAGAAGACTTCGTAACTTCGACTTAGGATACAACGCTGTACTCTACCAATAAAAGGCGCAGGTGGACTGGAACGTAAAACAAACAAATATAACGTCTTAAAGAAAATCACAGAGCGAGAGTGGTTTAACATGACGTTCCCCTCCGCCGAAGATAAACAGTCAGTTTCAGTGTGTAGGTGGTCATGATGCGCAGTAGAAGGAAATGACTGATTCAGGCTTATTCACTATGCAGACTGTGTGGGTGAGTTCTCGGTTGTCCATTGAACGTATTGGAGATCGTGTTGGATGTGGGTGCAAGGTTTTGGTACTTTTTACTCTTATGTGAGTGTCTCCTAAGGGGGAAAAGTCGGCTTATTGGGTGTCTCTGGTGGTAGTTGTCCTTGCGTTCCGGCCTGCGGCAAGCTCTGCACATCGTAAAATCCAGTTGTTGCGCCGGTTGCGTACCCCGAAGACAGTTTGAAGATCCAGGTGATCCATGTCTGCTCTAGTAGAACTATTTCATGTCTTCAATTGGCCACCAAAGTGACATTCTCGGTCTGAGCGGCGTGATGGCAGTACGCTCCTCTTTGTAGGTTCCGTTTCGGATCGTCAAAGAACACGACGGAACCACTATAAATGATATCGTTGGATGAACAAAGAAAGTCGTTCTGTATTCGCAGTGTTGACGCACGGTGAAGTTTCAGACGCAATTATACCAATTGGTTTTGGCCATGTAGTAGAGCCGCCAATGGTCAGTGCTTTCCAGCCTTTTTGTATCGTATGTGTGCGTAAGAACTGGGCGGACGGCAGCTCGGTATATGCGCAACTTCATGTGGAGGCTTATTTCGCTGCAAAACCACAATGATTTGCGAAGTTGTAGGAACGCTTACGGTCAGCACTCTACACAAAGCCTAATCTCGTCCCTGACCTGGCCATTTGGCGGGATAGTAGAACCTAGGTACTTAAAGTGGTGCACCTGTTCCAGAGTTTTGTTATTGGTGCGTGTAGAATGTGTTGAGCCAGACCAACAGCCTTAGTTTCACATACAATACGATCGAGAACCGGCTGCAGAGTTCTAGGATCCCGCGGTAGAATAGCAATGTCGACGCTGAATTTAAAGTCTGTAGCCCAAGAGTAGTGTCCAAGTTGTTTTCCTCGAAAGTCATCGAGGGCGCGATGCATTATCCAATCTATGGCGTAGTCTAATAGAACTGGCAATAAAAGGCATCCTTGTCGGACGCCGAAGTCGAGTGGGAACTCTGGGGGCTCTTCATCGTAGGTGCGGCCGTGCGCTTGTGTTGTCGAGTAGTACGACTCTAACGATCTGATGTATTCTTCGGGCATCCTTTCGATTTCTAGTACGCTGTCGAGTGACTGTCAATGAAGTCGAATACTGTCCGAAAGTCAATAAAGCACGCTGTGATTGATTACTGGAATTTATAGCGATGTTTTAGAATTCACCACAGCGTGAAAATCTGGTCAACACAGCCTCTTCCTCGACGGAAACTGCACTGATTGGAATGTGTTTGCGCTTCTCGAACAGCAACAAAGTGATTTAGTCGAATGGCCGCAAAAAGCTTAGCTGCCGTATCGATGAGACCGATACCTATGTAGTTCGCGCATACAGTCTTATTGCATTTTTTGGGTGTAGAGAGTAGGACAGAGGCTGACCAGTCTTTGGGAATGACTACGGTGTCTCAGATACGACGGGATAGCGTACTTGGTGGGTCCAATAGAACTGGCAAACAGGATCTGAAGATCTCGGATGGGATGCCATCTTGCTCAGGTGACTTCTTGTTCTTCCCTATCTGAACAGCAGTGACAATTTCCGATTCCCTGGGAGTCTCGAGATCGATTGCATATTCTTGTATGTCGCTGTCATACAAATGGATCAAATGGGAGGATGGTTGAGCAGCTGACTGAAGTGTTCGACCCATCTTTGAATCTTCTGATCACAGCTCGATGTGAGGCGGCCGCCATCGTTACGTTGCATGGGAGTAAATTACGCCTTCCCCGAAGAGGAGCGTATGAGTCGTAAGAACCTTTCAAAGTCTCCAACAGCTGTTGCGATTTCAGACCAACATCGTTTACGGTCGCTTTTAGCTGTGCGTGTAGCTTCACGGCGGAGCTTGTGATAATCAAGTAAATTGGAGATTCTCGCGTCCCTAACTTTAGCGCAGCGGTTAAGGGTTTCAACAGAGATCCAGTCTTCTCTGTCCCACTTTATTTTGCCTAGGTGTTTGAAGGAGGTGCTGGCAGTGGATACTTTTAGCCTTATCCATTGCCGATCTACGCTATCATGTCCGAAAGTTCTCGACCGACGATGCCTAACGAGAACGCACCAAGGTGTAGTCGATCTTTTGCGCTGTTCTACCGTCGTTGCTGTACCAGGTCAGCAGATACCTTTTTGGGTGCTGCGAGAGGGTATTGGTGACGACCAGTCGATTAAGACCCGCAAACGTGACCGTGCGGTTGCCATTTTCGTATCGCTTGCAGAGGCCGAATTTCCTCATCACATGTGTATACTCGTCTGCTGGTCCCATGTGAGCGTTCCAGTCTACTACAATTAGCAGGATATCGCTCCTGGGACCCAGAGTGACTGAATTCTGAAGTTCATTGTAGAAGACATCTTTAGTAGTCGGTTCAGCACGTAACACTGAGGCGTAAACTGCAATTACGGTTACGTTAAATGGAGTACCGCTGAACAAAGCCACGACAAATCTTGTTGAAACCGGTTCCCAAGAGATCAGGGCGTTGTGAGCTCCGCTGTTCATTGCGATCGCAACTGCATAAAGCTCGGAATTGCCTACTAGCCCTAGTTGGTATATCCAGTAGAACGCATTCATTTGAGGGATTCGAATGTGTCGGTTACCGGAGTTGAATGGGCGTACTTCGGATGGATAAGGTATGTCCATTCCAAAGTCTTAGAGTGTGCGCATGGTAATGCGCTGGCTACAAGTATCTAGGAGAGTTCTCACTTCCCAGCAGGCTTCGTGAACTCGTAACCTTGTGTTCAGGTTTAGGTTCCCAGCTCGTGTTTGGGTCACCCAGCCACTGAGGGAGCATAGGGCACGTCATTTACTGGGGATGCCGTGGCATTATCAGAGCTATTTATGAAGGCAAAATCCATGAAGTGACTTGGGAATGGTGTACGAAGTGGCGTTGAAGACGCCACTTGGCCTTTGTTCGAGGCGGCATTTCTAGCCCGTGCACAACTGAGTGCTACCTGTCGGGCAACAGGAGGTTCCTGCGTTAGGAGCCGGTGGCCGATCGAGCGGCTTGTACGCCTTTTGGATGATGGTCTACCAATCCGGGATGCTCAGTGCGTCCAAATTATCTTGGTTGCCGGCGGCTCTCTAGTAGCTCGTTCGCCATTCCATAGAAATGACCATGACCCAAGGGTCCATGCGACCCTGTTGGTTAGAAGAATTCCCTAGGATCTAAGATATCTCGTCTGCCTATGCAGTAGTACCCGTCTTCACGTGCTGGGCGCTGTCTCGCTGAGGTTTTTGGTATGGGTGCATTACTTATGCCATGTTTTTTGCATCATTCATGGAATATGGGTTTGTCCGCCATGCAATAAAGGACAGTTCTGAATCTGTTACTTGCAAGTCGCTCGTCGGAGCCAACCGTAGTAGAGACAAGGTGTCTACCTTGCCAAGAGGCAGCTTAATGTGGGCATCCTAGGGATTACAGCTGACAAGCTCGACTTCTTCAACTGCGGATCAGAATTTGAGGAGCAATCTGTGCTAACCAGGAAATGTATACCAGGTCGGAAATAAAGCACCCTTAGTTGATCTCTAGAAAAAGGCGTCTGAGAGAATGGTCTCCCACTACGAAACTGGGAGATCCTTGGTTTTAGGGGTTAAGATATAGCATTGTAAAAGTAGTCATTCACACGTTAGACTTGCCCTTTTTCGCGGGGATTGTATGCAGCGCTGTGGTCGAAAGCCACACCGTTATTTTGCAGGTACTCAGATAGCTCGGTCGACGGAAAACTCGTTCTTTGATGCCGGCGTGCAAACACTATTCACCTTGCTGTCCACCTTACCTCTATCTGTATTTTTGGTTTTGGCACCATTTCTGACTCCAGGCCCGGTATACAATACTGATACTATCCCGGCATTCCGAATTTCGCGAGAATCTGACGCAGACAGCCGATGACGGTAGAGGAATGTATGTAAGGACGGGTAAATGCAGAGATAACCTGATTATTCATGAACGATTGTCAAGATGTATTGATCACGAGTCATCGAAGGGAGAGGACCTTTGGGGTCAATATTTAATCATTCGAATGGTTGTTTTGCTTTGGTAAGACGACCGGTGCGCGGTTTGTAGAGCCGCAACTTTACCTCCGCATAAATGTTGCATCTTGCAATTGTGGTTCATCTCTCCAATCGAACTAGTCTTGATTTAGATCGCAGAAAGTGAGCCATTCGATAAACTTCGGGTTGGCATGGCGAATCAGGTAGCTCATTTAACTTGCTCGCATCAGAAACAGTACCACGTATGTTGCGAGAGAGCGTACCCACCTCTGGGTTGTCTTTTCCAGGCCTGTCAATTGTCATAGCGATAATCGGATAGTTCAAGTCTTCATCGTTGAATGTTTTCGTTTTGATTTCGGTCGTCTATCTTCCCTCGTACATCGGAGCCAAGAGCCAATAATCAGTGATAATCTTGAAGTAGATTCCTAGAAGATAATGTTGCCTCCTACGAAGAGCTTCAAAAATTACACATGCTTCCTCCTTGAGTTGAACGAACGCTGTCCTGGCGTTGTCATGCACAACTTGACTTCTGCTTTGCCCTGTCCGTTTGGTCACGCTGTCTATGCAAGCAGACGCATGTACAACATTTTCAGTTTTCAGAATTTCGTCAATTGTGCATCATCTTTGCTGATCCCAAATGGTCTGAAAAGTCCCACAGAAAACATTGAGAATAAATAACGTGGCGAACAAGCTCGTTTTCAGTTATTCGTACTCATACCAATACATAACAATATATATAAGACTCACAAAATAAGAACGAAGAATGACAATCCAAATCTGTCTCTGCACGTGCGTGTGTGCATGTGAAATTGATCACAGTGTGGAATGTTCAAGTGGTTGCACATGTGTTCGGGACCACGACGTGGGCCACGTAAGCTTAAGTGCTAGCACAACTTGTTTCTGAGAGCACAGGGGAGGATTGTAGAGATGAATACTCACGGCCTCGGCTGTGTGAGTCATATATATTGTTATGTATTGGTATGAGTACGAATAACTGAAAACGAGCTTGTTCGCCACGTTGTTTATTCTCACTCCGAAATGGCTTCTCACGTTCGGCGACAGGAACTTGATGGTACGCGCTCTTCGGATCCAAAACACTGTGTTTTGCATAACGGGATATAGCCTTGACCATTTTTTCGATCCAACTGCACGAATCGGCCGACAGTTTGACTATAATCCAAAACCATTCTTTTTATGAGCTGTACTAATAATTACCAAAACTTACGTTCTCTAAGAGGAGTTGGACGGTGTGATAATGCTACCTTTAGGAAGAGGCTGGATTTCGGCTCGTGTGAAACGTTCATCCTCAGTAGAATGTCCGCGAGACTTGGTGGTGGTGGCGATGGGTTTGGGATTGGGCGATAAATGGCCAAATAAAAGAAGAGATTGTACCTTGGCCGCATCCAGACTGCACAGCAAAAACGTACCACACTCACTGCCGAATGGCACCTCTACCTTCTCATGTAACCCGAGAAAGCGATGGCCAAGTAAAACATCATTGCAAAGGTTATTCATGACGACTAGTTTGATGTCGCCATACGAAACGTTTTGATAGTGAATGTTTGTTATGTGATATTTTGTAATAGCACATGACAGAGATGAACTTACAACCCAGACCGGACTTCCAGTTTCGAAGTTTCTCGGAGAACAGTGTACACCAGGGAGGTTTATCTGTGGAGACGCGCAACCTTTATCGTCTGATTAGAAGTGTTGGTTTATGAGAGCCCGGTTTAAGTGAGTTAATCAAGGAATCCGATGACTAACTGGCTCTCAGGAACATCGTTGGGACCATTGGGTGGAATATAAGGAACAGTTCAGTAGGGTCGCTTCTACAGTGAACCTTCCGAAAATACCTGCAAGAGAAACAATGCACTTAGATGTCACTCCTCCATTAGAAATGGAGGTTATCCGGGAGATAGGTTACTGGGAAAGCTACAAAGCCGCTGGACCGAATAGGTTATCTCCATCTTTTTCAAGAATAAAAGCGAAGTTTTGGTTCCGGAGTTAAAAAGAACTCCTTCGGTTAATCTAGGTTAGGGGAAAAATTCCCAGGGAACAATATGAATCGGTTATTGTGTGGATCTACAACAGAAGTGATAGATCGTATTCTGAAAACCACAGAGGAATTAGCTTGGTAAGCATTGCAACCAAACTGCTCGCCGGGCTTATTTTCCATGGGTTATTCAGCGCCCGCGAAAGGTGTGTGCGTAAGAATCAAGCTGATATCAGACCTAATGGGGGTTGCATCGACTAGATCTTTACGGTTCGACAAATCTCAGAGCACGGACACATTTTCCGTAGGTCCACAATCTCTGTCTTCTTTGATCTGAAAGCTGCATTCGACTCAATCGACCGCATAGTTCTCTGGTACTGCCTCTCTCTGAAGGGCGTGTCAGGGAAATTTACTTCTCTTTTCCACTGTTTGCATGCGAACAGCCGAAGCCGGGTTCGTGCATTTGGTTAACCTTCACGCGAGTTCATCACGAGAAATGTTGTTAGTCAGGGTTGCCTTTCGTCGCCTTTCCTCTAATTGTGTAATTTAAATGGTTTTTGAGATATCCATATCCTCGTGTGACTATATATATATATATATATATATATATATATATATATATATATATATATATATATATATATATATATATATATATATATACTCATTCACTCACGTTTGACAACGAGTCCTAGTTCGGATCGAAACGTCACAATAAACGTTTTACAACTCAGCGTACGCCTTGACTTCTCTATAAAATATATATATATATATATATATATATATATATATATATATATATATATATATATATATATATATCTGATTGACGTTCCAGCTGAGAGATAAAAGCCATTCACGGCACTCAGTGCATTCTTAATGGTCATTTGAACTGGACTGATGGAACAGTAATGATAGTGGGAAATGTTTAAATCCTAAGCCAACTCACGACACTGTTTAGACCCCAAATAGTTTCATTATCACCAAACATCCAAATCCGGTGCCTCTATAAGGATCATACTTTTTACGTAGTGATGGTGCTTTTGATACCAGAATGAGTTGGACCGCTTGATCAGTCAGTTTTTTCTGATAGTCAGTGACCTAAATGCACGTACTTGAGGGTTTCTCGATAACACTATTGACCGTTTTTTGACATCAGTCGTTGAAATTAGGACAAATGTATTTATCTCCTCACGTGAGCTTGGCTTCCCGGATCCCAGTTCATTCTCAGTCAAAGAACAAAAAAGTAGGGAGACTAAGATAGTGAACTACTACACTCGAACCGTGAGGTCCGAAATTCAGCACAGTCGGCTAATCAACCCAGTTCATAGTGGGCTTTGTTTACACTTTGTTCAGAACCGGATACATGTGCGTCTTCACCATGTATCAACGACTGATGATATTCTTGTCGACACTCCAACTGTAGCTTGAACAAACGGCTATTCGATGACCTCAGGAAAAAGAATGAAAAAACATTAACTCAACGCTGTGAGCTAAAAATCTGTTAATGCTGGGTTCAGAGGATGCAATACTTGGGTCTGCATCAGATTGATTTTAGAAGGAAAAATTCGATAAATTCCAGTATACTTTCTTGGCTATATGCTGTACTGTTTTAATCGCTGAATTCTGAAAGTGGTTAAGATTCACTTGGGAGCTTTGTAGCTCGGATTTGATTCTGAAACATCCCTAAACTAATTATATTGTGTAACAATTATTTATACTGATTCCCCTGAAGATCTGAATACGTCACAATACTTCTAACGTTATTTAAAACACTGATGTATTTTCCTTTAAAAGTTATAAATTTCCACTGCAAATAGCAGCACACTAAACGTCGCTTTGTTCGGTTACGCACTTAGCATTTGTATGTTGTTCTGCCTCATTTGTGATCTTCCGCATCCTGCTCGCTAAGGACTTGGAGTTTGTTTTCAAATCTTTCAAACGTGTTCTTTTCGCATCAGTTCGGCCAGTTGGTTGTGCCTCATTACTCCTTCCCCACGTATAGTTCCAAATACGATCTAACTATCACATCTTTTTTCAGCTAAACTTATCTTAGACCGATCCAACTGCAAACATCTGTTCGTACACGAGAGAAAAAATGTGTAGACTCGCATCTCATTTTTCCCCCTATAACCAGCTCCAGGGTTTTCAGCAATGAATTCAATAACTGACTCCGGTTATCATCGTTGATTTCTTCTGGCGTGTATTCTGCACCGGTTTCCACTTTATCGCTATCTGTGTTCCAGGGTTTATACAGTAGAGTCGACCGTTCATCTGTAGGGGTGTACAGGACATTAAATCGATTTTAAATCCGATTGCTCATGACTTTGGTTCCTTGTTGTTTCGAGTTAGCCACGGTAAAATTTTTAGTACGAGTAGCTTGTCTTCAGTTAATTCCTGATATCGTGAGGACTGTCTACTAAAGAATTACAGATCAGCGAAGAAATAATATGATCTTCATTTGTATTTTCAAAAAATGTTGGATGCTGGAAGATGGAAAAACCCTCATTGTGATGTGAGTCGCAATGAGTTTCTGATTTTTTCTAATGATATGGTCTGCCTGCGGCACCGTAGAGTTCTTACCAAACATGATATCAGAGGGAATATACGATCAGTCAGACATAATGGTCCGACCGCATGACTCTCAAGTCTTCTGTTTAAGATGTTCCACGAGCTACTAAACGTCAACTACACTACAGAAAAACGTAGTTACTATTTGCCGTTCCAAAGTGAGCTATAAATGAATGCATGAAGTACCGAAGAGCTGTCGATTTTATTAGAGAAAATCTGTTCTACACACTTGTGAGTATCACAATAAAGAATATGTTAACTAGATATTTTGTAGTAACTTGAGCCGATTTCTTCTCTAGAAGCCTCTTGCTACTAAGTAGGAGTGTGACACGACAGTCGAGTTCTTTTAAACGCCTTGAACTTCATTTTTGATAATTTTCAGGGAATGGAGTGAGAACTCATTTTATTAAAAAAATCCAGTTTATTTTTCGATGTGTTTGGGATTGAACTGTATTTCACGTTGTACGCTGTGTCCTAGAAAAGTAGCCTTGCACCTGTAGTAAAAAAAAACAAGAAATCAGGTTCCTTACATATTCTTTGGCGCATCAGCTGGGCAATCGGAACAAAAAGCAGATTTCATAACTTGTCGAAAACTGCTGAGAACGTTATACTTAGATTATGTTTTTTCGTGAATGACTGTAGCATGTGAAACTTCGAATGTTCGCCGACATTCGACCACATTGATTCCAGCGGTCGTAGAGATAACTGAACGGACATTGTTGCATGTGCATCTATGAGGTCAAAGGGTAAACGAATGCCGTGTGTATAGCGGTCAGCAGAAGTCGAAACCAATACCTTTTTATGCGGATTTTCACCACTCGCGTCGAGGTGTCGCTGCGATTTTAAAACAGGATAAAATGAAGGCATCCGATCTACTGGTACACATTTTCAGATGATCCGTGAAAACCAGCTTTGTTTAGTTCTTATCAATAACCCATTCATTCTCTGAACATTCGTGAAACCCCGAAATTCTCCCAATGCTGGGTGTCTTTCTGACTGAGGAGAAATCACTGGCGCCCCAGTTACCACGATTGGCCAGCAGTCATGTTCATGTGTTTGTTTTATTCAGTGTGTACAAATTCTACCCCCTGATATTCATCCAAACGATGAGTTTGCTGTGCCTTAGCTGATCTTGTCGGTCATAATTAAAATGAATTGAAGTTTGGGTTACATTTCTGCAGTTTTCCAGGTTACTTACTGAAATCTCCGATTAGTGGTGGAAGCTGTTCCAGCTGACTGTTCGCTGGTGTTACTTATCTCGCGTTTTCCTCCCAATGTTTTCACGTGTATCGGCTGCGTGATCGACCAGCTTTAAAATGTCCCAAACGATGCTCGAAATGGACCAGTAACAATAAGCATAAAGTGCATCATTCAGTTTGTGTACTTTCACAACATTATTGGTGTCCACCATCATAAGTTTGATAAGCATTCAACGTAGTACGTATCTACCGGCCTGCTTACCTAAAGCTATCGGGCAATCGGTAGTTGCCCGATCGATCCCTCTAGACCGCAGTTCAGCTATTGTTGTCCCCATAAAATAGGATAAATAAACGAACGCTAGCCCAGCTGTTTCTAAATTGCTTTCAAACGCGCTAATGGACGTGTATCCTGTGGAAAAAATGTCGTGTGCATGATAAATGTTTCCTTTCACGCTAAAGCTGTTTGTTTCCTTAGCTCTCTTGTTAGCCCTCAGTGGTTATCATAAATATCAAAACGTCGGCGGTGTGCGTTCTGTTAGTGCTTGTAGGCAGACTGAAACGTTTTCTTATTGTTTTCTGATTGGTTTTGGAAGTGTTCGGGGGCATGGAAATGGGTTTGTTCTTTGTCGCTAGCACCCCACGGCTACATCCCATCACGACGAGGGTGCATCTTTCCGTAGTGTGTGCTCATCGATGATCCAAAAGGCTATACAGGTTAGCTTCCTTGATCCCGAGGTGCAGGTTGAGCAAGGTCCAGTCTGATAGAATCAACTGATGGGCGACAACTGTCACTTTGCATTTAATCGATATCCCCCTGTAGGTTGCATTTTGGCGAATGACCCCATCGTTTACCGTGCAATAAAGTTTTCGTTAGATGAACCTAATTTAGAGTGTATATCGGCGGTAGCAGTTGCCGCATTTTTTGCTTACCAAAGTTGGGCGGACCTCAGCCGGAAGGATGCTATCCGGTTTACGTTTCGTTACCGTCATCCAGCTTGTGAGGAAAATACCCATACATTTTCGTTTCTTCGCGAAACTGTGGTTTGGGTTTCCAAAGGGAACCCCTTTCACGATGTGAGTTTCTGCGGGATGTAAAGTGTTTGAAGGTTTCCAAATTCACATCGTCAAACTTCCTTGCATCCCGTCGTCTTCGTTCGTTTTTCAGACCAATACAAGACGTCGCACGTGGTCCTAATACGAAGCGATCAGCAATACAGTTAACCTTTATTGCCCAATTAACGCTGTCGCGGTACTTAAACTGGATGTAAACAAAATGGTCAGTAAGGGGTCGCTGATTTCTACTGAGAAATGCAGTTTTCAGTCTCTTGGGGTACAGGTTAGTGGGCCCTGGTGTGTAGTAGGTTTACTCAGTGGGCATATTTATGATAGCGGATGCCAGTCCTCCGTCAAAGACAAGAGTTTTCTGCATGGTGATTTATTTCAAGCTGCTGAACCGGATGAGTTGCCTTCTGCTCTTAGAATGAATTTGAAAAACCTCAGTTTCATATGGATGGTGTTAGTGAATGATGGCATCGATGTACGTCGAGCACGATAAGTTATTTTGCAGAAATCACATATCAGTTGGTTTGATTAGCATCAGATCCAAAGTTTTTTTCCTGAAAGGATTTGGAATCAAACCCGTATGACTCATCATTATTATTGATCAGAAACCGGTTTTTGATTCATTGTACCTCTCACTCTGATACTGCTTTCCGTTTGAACGGTCTCTGAACTGTTAATTTTTATTGTGTAAATGCTCAAAACCTGGTTCGCAGCCACCATCAGGTTTTTTTATAGATTTTTCTTCCTTATTCTTGTCAGTTATCTTGTCCTAAGAACCACTTTATTTTCTTATGATTACGGTGGTGCTAATTTTCTATGTTAAACAAAAAATCCGTTCTGGGGTACACGCACAGCGTAATGCTTCTAGTTTAGATCCATGTAATCTACAAGCCTTCAGAAACACTATCACTGAGTAGAAATGTTCAAGGTACTTTTTCATCTTTAAAGTTCAAAATATCGTTTTTGGTCACTGAACCAGTCCAAAACAAGACCTTACATTTCGGAAAATAATGAATGACGTTTAAAAATTTTGCTGCTTGGGCTGATGCGTTCCGTCTAAATATCAAATATCAAGTAACGCATCATCACCCGTGTAGAAGACAATCGGATTGCACCACCGCCATTCCCTTGTTACGTCTAAGCGGGATTTGTTTTCTCGTCCTAGGCAAGTATATACCACGACAGTTAGACAGTTTCTCTTACACCAGTCGGAAATCTGGCGGCTACGAGTCAGAAATGCATGGTTTTGTGTAGACATCGGTTTCTTCTAGTTTTTACTGGAATCTTATGAAACGTCGGATTAGGAGGTGTTATTTAACAATTAAATTAAATTTATATATCAAGTGCCTAATCTGAACAAATTATACTGTCTGATACATGTATTGCGTTTGTTTGTGTACAGATATTTTGTTGGCAAAGCCGGTGTTGATTGAGGAATTAGTGAAGTAGGTTAATTTATAGTGAATAAACTGCTAGAAATCCGACCGTTTGACGCTAAATGAATGAAATCACTTAGAATCACGGTCAATTCAGTTCCATTTCTTTTGCGCTTATTTCCTTTGGCTTTTACTCTCACCCGTAATTCTCTGTTACTTTTTCCGCACACACAATAGCTTACTTTTCCATTGTGTTTTTTGAAAGACGGCACCCGAGATTGCCGAAACTACTGTGGGACTTTCTTGTCCAAACTGAAAATGTCGTTCCTCACAGTAATGAAACATTCTCCGTCCATTTTTGTGGTAATATTTACCTAATTTGAACAGTATCATCGGAACATTTTAGTATCCCTGGTCTCATCACAACAAAAGACTTGCATGACCACACCGATACAACTTAAATACACGATGTATCAGTCTCCATCGTTTATTTGCCGCTTTTCTACAGTTTTATACAAATAGCTCCCCAAGTTCCCCTTTTTTTCTTTTATGATTTCATCAGGGGTTTTGTCTGCACGAGTTGTGGCGATTATTTGTTCGGTTGAATATGACTACACGGAAGATCGTCAGGTACCTCTTACACTCCGTCGTGTTTATCTTTTCTGACCGGATAATCAATTATTGTGCAGCCTTGCTAAGTGAACGGAATTATGTAAAGCGCGCTAGATCCATTGTATTGAACTCACCCGATTCGCTTGTACTTGGACCTGAAACGCATCCGAATGGCTTCTTGTAGCCTAATTCTAGGAAAGATTTTTCTCACATTGATTATTTCCGTAGTTATTCTCTCCCGCTCTCTGTCGTTTACCCTGTTTGCACAATCCCTTCCCCTGTTCTTCTTCTGGTCGGGATCATTTAGGCTGTGAAACAAGAGCGTTGATTACTTGATACAAGATTGACGTATATTCATTCCAGACTGATTGCGTTATTTAAATGAAACAATGATCGCCAACTGTTGGATTGAAATTGAACACGAATTCACATTGAGTTTGTCCTTTATCCCGCTCAACCTTCCTTCCTAGGCTTGCCGGCTCCACCGACAAAACTGATGCCCTCGTCAACGGTTTTCGATGCAAAAGGTCGTCCACAACTGGATGTGCTTCGTCCGCATCTGATTGCTGAGGGTCGCCTTACCGAGGAGGCTATCCTGCGCATAATCAGTGAGACATCCTCTATTCTACGTTCAGAAAAAACAATGCTGGACCTGGAAGCCCCGATTACCGGTAAGTATTCATCACTGAGAGAGAGAGAAAGACTTGAAAGTTTCCCACAAGGTCCAGTTTTGAGCTATTTCACTGCTGAAGTTAGTGAATGACATGATATCCATCGTGCCAGATGTACGGAATTCGGGTCATCATTGCAATTCAAAATCACATCTGATGTCAAAACGTCAGATTCCTATAATCTTAAATCAATGGTGATGCCATGACAAGGCATCTGTTCATCTATCAAGGGTCGAGTGTATGCTGCAGCAGTCAGGCCAGTGCTTCTTTATGGTTCAGAGACATAGCCACTGCGTGTGAAGGTATACGAAGATTGTCGGTATTTGAACACCGATATCTTCTTAGCTCGAATCTGATGGGAACAGCGTATAAGCAATGCTGAGGCTAGGCGCAGAGTAATAGACACACAAACCAAATCAGTAAATAAAAGACTAGAGCTCACCAGGTTAAGGTGCTTGGAACGTTGCGCACATCTCCGGGCAGGATTCCTCGGCGAGCAATGCTTATTGAGGCGGGTAATGGTTAGAAGATGAGTAAGGGTGGTCAGTCCATGATATGGAAGAAATGTGTGAAAAACCTAACCAGTGGAACTGGTTATGCTATGTAGGGCGTGTTAGACTTCCTGTGTGTGTGCGTGGGGGGGGGGGGGCAAGAGATCCCTACCACTCTACGGTTAGATACATTGGAGGATATGGCTAAATATCGCAATCAATGTCACTCTTGCATCCTCACACTGTCTTCATCGACTCGATACCATTATTTGTAGTTCTTCTCTTACTCCGTTTATACTCTTCTTCTTCTTCTCCTTCGTTATTTCCAATTGAGGTTGCCGCTCGGAGATAGCAACCAAAGTCACCGTACGCAGTGCATGGTTAATGGTTGTCGGAAGCGAACTGAGTGATGAAATGTCACGACAGGTGTTTTCAATGATTTACTCAATCGTAAAGACAACCTGATTGTAAAGGAGCCAAATCGTTATTCGCATTTCGAAGCCAGATTTGCAGAGGCTCGTGCAACGATCAGAGATACAATTGCCTGTTCTAAATTAATCGGCCGTAATGCACAATGTATGACTGCTTTCTACTGTACATTAGTAACGAAATTGCAAATGCTCCACAAAGGTTATGCAATCGTTGGCACGACGCATCCCGTCGTAGGAATGCTGTGGTACGGATAACCGTTTTTTCCCCGAAGAAGCGTCTCGGCGTTTGTTAATGTATATATATATATATATATATATATATATATATATATATAATGTATAGCCAAATGTCGTGGTTGAAGCAAGTTTATCTTAATTGCTGTAGCGCAAGCGTCCCTGAAATTTGCAAGGTTTTAACGTGAACCTTTTTTCCACTACTCAAATAAACCTGTATAAAATATATAAATTAAAGTCAAATGATGAATACATGTGAAACTCGTGTTTCGTTGTCTGTTTTTCCATAATCTTTCACCGCTAATGATTCCTCAGCGAATAGGTCGGGTGCGCTACACTTGTTTCGACTACATCATTGCGTGAAAGCAGTTATGTAACACCTAACTGTTTTCACAGCCACTTCTGTGTTTTTATCGGAAGATAACTGTCACACTTCAAGAGAAGCGAAATTCGATTTAAATATTTCGTCAATACTTATGACAGTCATACAAATGCGTTGCACATTAGAGGGTGTTTACTCAGCTACTACACAACCATCCGGTTAACAGGCACAATAAAAAATGCAATTATAAGCGTGAATGAAGTAAGTGTTCTGTATAGCCTGATTTTCAATGCGCTGGTGACAGTTGTGGCAATCGTAAGGAACCTAGCAAGTTGGAGGATTTGCTGGCGTTTGTGTGGTAGATAATTTTTCACATTATGTGATCATGTAATGTGAACGTTCAACCCACCATGGAAGTTCTGCGCACAGTTGTTTCATCTGGCTTCTTAGGTATCGTCCGCAGTGCACATCCACCGAGCCCCTGCTGGGACTTGAACTCGTGGCAGACCAATTTTTATGGAAGGATCTAGTAGCGGATGTTGAACACATTTAATAAGAGCTAGTCAACCGGTATCGTCGAATTAACTCTAGGTAGATGTTAAGGTGTTAGTATTGTCATATATTATATGAACTGACCGTAGGGAATTCCATTACAACAGGGAAAATGTTCGAGTCTTTAGAAAACAGGATAAGTACAGTGCCAGTGTGTCAGGATGCATCTATGCCAAGAAACGTCGGATTAAGTGAAGATGTTTGACAAGATGTTAGCCGTAGCGCATACAGGTGTAGGCGTCCAATTTCAAAGGAAACTGTACCAACGTGGTCATACCGGGAGAGATCGTGACTGACAGATAATCCGAGATGTCCATCAGATGATGTTCTTCCCGTGTACTCACTGTAGGGCTGAACTGGGATTTATATCTGAATACTGTTCCCTATGTGTGGAGGAAAATGAAAGGTTAGAGCACTTAGATGGATTTATTTTTGCGTTATGGCTAGAAGACCACTGGGTGAGTGAGATATTTCTACGTTGCAGGCAGAAATATTGGGATGAGGTATTTCAAGGATTACATCACCAGCATACTCTATAAGCAAGCAGCCACTGTTCCCAGGCGTCTAAGATATAACAGTAGAAATCAGGAAAGATGATACAATGACAATGAAGAGTCAGTCGTGAAAAGATGCTTTCAATACGATTACCGTCGAAATTTGAATGGAAAAACGTTCGATATTATTAGTCTCACGTTCGTAATTTTTAGCAAACAATAATAATCAAAGGTTGGAAATATTAAAATTCTTGATATATGAATATTATTCACGTTAACTCTATAATATTCTGTGCGAAGTTGAAATTGCGTGACTATAGTGAACATAATTAATTTGACTGATGTTTGACAGACGGAATTTAATTTAATTATGTTAGAATACAGATGATTTGTAAAGTCATGGAAGTATAATTAATTTGATGTGAATTTTGCCACGGAGGCATAAATACTGCTTCTGCCAAGAGCGGCCGGTGGTGGTTGATTGGTTTAGAGCATTTGATTGCCATCTCGAGGGTCAGAGGTTCAAATCCCCACTATCACCGGTTACTTCGCGGTAGACAATAATCCGTTGTTGTTCGGCTCGTTACTTGACCTACTGGGATCTTATGTGGTTCTCCACCCCAAGTCTCAGGGTCTGGTTGCTCGTCATCCCAAATAGTGCAGTAGGCCTTTGTGGATATGCGATACACCCCTTGCACTCATACGCAAATGTAATAAAAAATGCTTTCGTGTTAGCGTCGTTCATGATTCTGCTTAACATAAAGAAATAGAAGCAGTACAACCACATTTAGGGAGCATTGTGTCATCTGGTGGTTTATTGACGATTTTGCGGTTGACGGTAGGATCATAATAAAAAACTGATGATTTGTTTAAATACATAACCTTGAGAGCAAGGTCATCTGAATGTGGTCCGGAAAACGTCCAGTTTCTTTTCACGATGATGGAGAAATGCACCGTCGTGAATTGAAATTTTCACCACGCCAGTAATGAAGTCATGATAACGCATTTCGTGCGTTTTCCTGCGAAAGATTTTACTGAGAACCTCTTCGTAAACGACAAATCGCTTTGAGAATTATTCATGGAAAGATGATGTTATGACAATATGCGGTGTGAAAAGAACCAACACAACCTACTTGGATGTTGATGTTTTCCGGGTTTTGATAAAAAAGTAATGGCTAAAAAGCATCGAATATATCCTGGAAGAGTGTTTCTATGTAAATTCATACACACCGTTAAGAAGAAAGATGAAGAAAACCAAGTTGCTTACTTTATTGGTCGGTCAAAAGTCAGAATTATGCGCCCAAGAAGATAGGTCATTTGATCGTGGATAAATGAAAATTTGATTGAAATTTTTTCGCCTTTTGATTCACTTTCCGTGAGACTTGGGGCTCAAAAGACACTACGCGTGATACGGAGATCAAAAAGAAACTTTGTCCAGTGACTTCCGAATTGTTAAGTTCTTTACATCGTCTGATATGAGCTGACATAGATCATGACCATCCAGGTTGATAGAGTATATAGAAGACGTTCGAGGGCGGCTAGTGAACGTGTCTCCTATTCGGTCTGGCAGCGAAATACCAACTTTATCCCCTCTATCGGACGAATAGAGAAGATGCAAGCCGGTTTACAGATGCAAAGGTGTATTCTATGTATCGTGGCACCGAAACAGTACCGATACGATAGATACACCGAACGGAAAACGAACGCAATGGCTGTGCAGAAAGCGAACCGCGAGCGCGTACAATCGTCGAACAACCGAAAGTGAAAGTGATTCAAAACGAGGTCGATGGAAACCTCAGAAAAAGTCAGTCCAATAAAACGTACGCAACCGAACAACACAATGAGGTCGATGTTAAACGTCATAAAAGATCGTAGGGAAAGTAGATCGAAAATGATATCCGGAGAACGGTCATCTCAGAACGATCAAGGCCACCAAAGCAGCCCTATCTAGAAATCGTAGAAAGCTTTCAAAAAATGTCGAAAAGCTGGAGGCATACATACAATATTTGTGCACGTGAATGCTTGCAAAATGAGTGAAGGAATGATTCTGACGGGCAGGATTCGTGGTACGCAGGAACCATAGAATGATGGCCCAGCGTAAGCCCGATTCTTTGCCAATGACGTCGGTTGCGTGAATCGTCATCCAGGTATGCCACACCAATAACGTCTAGCGTCGGGTAACCTTTAACCAATATGATATCCAGAAGCCAAATTGATAGATTCTTCAGTGGCAAGGAACGACAATGTTGGGGCCGGACCAGAATGGAAACGCTGGTGCCAAAATTCTCCATATTTCGTGGGACCAGGGAAGCGTACCATATGGCGAGGTTCCATGAAGGGGAAAGAAACAGAAGACTGGTGTAGCAACCGCAACGGACTTGGCTAGAATACAATAATAGCTAGTGAGGTTTGGGTAATCGTGTCGAAACAATGAACACGAAAGTTATTACTGCGAAGTGCAATGATTAACATCGTGTTTGACCTAGTCGCGAAAACTTGCTGAGCAAACGACATTCCGACTGGAACGTGAGACGGGAGCCTCATTCACGGACGGGTGCGTACGCGTGCTCTGCTGACTTGAACGTGAGACAGTATTCTCATTCGAAGACGTAGCAGTACCAGCTGGATGCTGTCCTGAACGTGAGACGATAGCCTCATTCGAAGTCGCAGCAGGCAACGCTAACTGCAGACCTTGACGTGACACGGAAGTGTCGTCGACAGGTAGTGCAGGGTTAACATCGAATCTCATGTCATCGGGCGACACGTTATCATCGACCTACGCGGCTTTGAGACGATCGATGCTAACTGTATCGACGCGACCGAGTCGATCAACCTTAAAGGTCTTATAGTGACGAGAAATCACGCGAAATGGACTTTCGTAAGGCTGTTATAGTGGTTTACGTACCGAATCAACACGAATGAATACATGCGAACAAGTTTCAAGTTCGGTCGGAACAAAAACTTGTTGTCACTGCATTCGAGTCTGAGCCGGAGCGAGATTTTGCATGTACGTAGACAAACGGTGAACGTAACTCTGTACGGCAAGTGAGTCTGTACTCCGTGGCGTAAAGAATTCCCCAGGCAGTCGTAATGTCGTGCCGTAGACAAGTTCTGCGGCGGAACATTGGATATCTGCCTTTATGCAAGTCCTGATACCAAGCAGAACTAGCGGTAACGTTTCGTACCAGTCGGGGCTCTCGTGTGCTTTAAGAACCGCCTTGAGTTGGAGATGGCTAAACCATTCGATGCCGGGTGGTACGCAGTAGTGCGAATGCGTTCCGTATCCAGAATGTGAGTTAGTGAAGAGAATAGTTCGGACTCAAATTGTTGCTCTCGATTGGTGGTGATTGTAAAAGGACAACCAAATAAAGCTATCCATCGTTCTATCAGATGTCGAGCCCCCGATTCGGCCGTGACAAAAGAGATGGGAATAGCCTCAGGCCACCTCGTAAATCTATCGATGCACGTTAATAAATAGGTTTACCCGTGTGATGGGGTCAATGGACCCACAATGTCTACGTGGATATGATCGCAGCGAGCATCAGGCGTAGCAAAAGTACCGATCGGCGAAGCTACGTGCCTATGCACTTTAGATCTTTGACATTGTAGACACTGTTTTGCCCACATACGAACATCTTTATTCATGGACGGCCAGACGTATCGTGCAGCTACTAATCGGAGACTGGCTGCGATGCCTGGATGTGATAGTCCATGTGGGGTATCGTACACGAGACGCCGATATGTAGAGGGCACGACTGGTCGATGTAGGCCAGTAGACATGTCGCAGAGTATAGTCCCAGCACTGGTGGCCAGAGGTACGGACTGACACTGTAGTGACGATGACTGAGCGGCTTCCATACATGAGGAATCCTGTGCCTGTGCTGCAGCCATGCAGGAATGTCTAAAACCGGAGATTTAATAGCATTAAGCGGAATACGCGACAAAGCATCTGCAACGCAGTTCGACTCACCTTTAACATGTCGTAGGTCAGCCGTGAACTGAGAAATATAGTCTGAATGTCTGACATCTCGTGGGGGGTAACGGTCAGACTTAGTATGCGATGCATACGTCAAAGGCTTATGGTCGGTATAGAGGATGAAATATCAACTTTTGATTGCATGGCGGAAGTGCCTAACAGCGTTATATGCAGCCAGTAATTTGCGACCAAAAGCACTATATTTCGTTTCCATAGGACTGAGGCGTCGAGAGAGAAACTCCAATAGCTGCCAGATCCCAGAAACAGACGGTTGCAAGACCGCTCCAATTGCAAAGTCGGATGCATTCACCGCTATGCTTGGCGTGACGGACAGAACTGGGTGCATTAGGAGCGTGGTCTGAGCTAATGTCGCTTTAATCTCCGAGAACGCCACTCGTGCGGCATCCGTAAGCGACAACGAAGTAGGTCAGTTATTGAAAGCAAACGTTCAGCAGCATGGGGTATAAAACGACGATAAAAGTTAACTAACCCAAAAATGCCTTAAGCTCTTTGATTGAGGACGGTACAGCGTAATCTAGGATAGTGCGCACTTTATCCTCGCAAGGTCTAATACCCTCTCGAATGATCTTTTTACCGAGGAACACAAGTTCGTGTTTGCCAAGTTCACATTTATCGGGATTGACTACTACTCGATGTTCGGACAAACATTGAAATAGTATCGTCAAATGTTGGAAAATTTCATCTACTCTCGACGATGCGACTAGCAAGCCATCGATATAGACGTGAACAAATTCCAAGTCTCGTTTAATGCTGCCGATAAACCTCTGGAATGTCTGAGCAGCATTTCGCAAACCAAAAGGCATACGTGGGAAATCAAACAAACCAAAAGGAGTCGTGACAGCGGTTTTCTCGACATCTTCAGCGGCGACTGGGATGTGGAGATAGGCCCGTACCAGATCGATCTTAGGAAATACAGTCGTGCCGTGAAGTGATGCCGTGATGTTGTGTATGTGGGGTATCGGATAGCTATCGTATAGGGTAACCGAGTTAAGTGCGCGATAGTCGCCACATGGTCACCAGCTATTGCCATCTTTCTTGAGAACCATGTGTAGAGGTGAGGCGCATGAACTGCGAGAAGGACAAACAATACATTAGGAAAGTAAAGTGTCAAACTCACGTTTGGCGAATGCCAATTTGTCCGGTGCCAGTCGGCGAGGTCGTGTCGTGATTGGTGGTCCGTTAGTGACAATGTGGTGTGCCACACGATCGGTCACTCTGTCTATCTCTTCAAATGGTTTAGTCAAAATGGGGAATTCAATACACAAAGACTGAAAATCGTGAGGAAAGTTAGAAGAAAAACCTATGATTCGGTGTGCATCTGTTCGAGCTGCGAGACCCGTAAATTTAGTGTCCGACGAAGGATCGATAAGCTGCAGCCTACGTGAATCAACAAGTAATTCATAGTGCTGCAAAAAATCGATACTCAGTATGCCTGTGGGAACGCCCACAGATACCGTCGTCGTGGTCCCAGGTTGACCGCAAGCTATCTCGTGCCGTAGGTAGGAATGGAAGAACCATTCGCCGCTGACAGCCGAGGCAAAGAAGCTCGTGGCTTGTCTTTACCAACCGGAAAGACAGAAACTTTGGCCCCAGTATCAACTAGGAACCTAGCGTTAGTGCACGAATCATGCACGTAAAATAAACGGCCAACTTGAGACTGATTTCTGGCGAGTACGGCAGCTTTTACTCGCCGGCAGGGGCATTTACCGCCGCGTATGAACACGGTTGTCTGCACCTACGGGCGGCTGGTCCGAAAACGCGGTGGAACCAACAAAAACCGCTGGTAGGATGGTCTGGTTTGAACGAGGCGGGTGAGGCGGATTCACGGTGGACGTGGGCAGTGGAGGGCGCCCGTCCGTGCCGTTGTTTACGTGGGCTATTGCGAGGAGTAGGTATTTTAACTCTGTCTTTGAAGGACAGTCGGCGCTGGATGGATCGAGAGTGCCGAGGCCTCTCCAGCGATACATGCAGACCAACACCCCGAGGATTGCGCGATCTCGTAGGGATGAGGGGATTAGCCCCAATGCTGACACGTGCGACAATCTAGTCAGCCACGGCGACTGCTCGTTCCAAGGACGAGTCCTCGAGGAGAGAAGTTACGGTGGTCTGAACATAAAAGGGTAATGTGTCCAACCACAGTTCCTTAACTATCTCCGAATCCTTATCGGCGGGCCCTGCCAGGGACCGGAGGTGAGCTAGGTGGCTGCTGAGTTTTGTATCCCCTATGGGGTGCCGGGCAAGTAGCTGACGTAACCGTTCCTCCCGAGAAGGGAGGAAATGCTGCAGTATGGCCTCCTTAAGCCGATCGTACGGCTGCTCTTGAGGAGGATTTAATACCAAATCCCTCACTGAGGCGATAACATCGCCCGGAACTGCCTCTAAGACATAGGCAAATCGTTGGCGCTGGCCGATAATCCTACGTGCCTCAAATTGCAGCTCTAAGGCTGCAAACCAAATCTGAGGATCATGTGGGATAAACACCACAGGCTTGAAAACAAACGCAGACAAAGTGACATGGCTACGTTGCGATAATATATCGTAAAAAATATATCGTGCAACAAAAAGAGGACATGAAACAGCAGAATATCACAGACTCACTGAGCAGGCGAATAATCCAGGAAGATTCTGGAAGTTTCGGGCTCACCAATATGGAAGACGTTCGAGGGCGGCTAGTGAACGTGTCTCCTGTTCGGTCTGGCAGCGAAATACCAACTTTATCCCCTCTATCGGACGAATAGAGAAGATGCAAGCCGGTTTACAGATGCAAAGGTGTATTCTATGTATCGTGGCACCGAAACAGTACCGATACGATAGATACACCGAACGGAAAACGAACGCAATGGCTGTGCAGAAAGCGAACCGCGAGCGCGTACAATCGTCGAACAACCGAAAGTGAAAGTGATTCAAAACGAGGTCGATGGAAACCTCAGAAAAAGTCAGTCCAATAAAACGTACGCAACCGAACAACACAATGAGGTCGATGTTAAACGTCATAAAAGATCGTAGAGAAAATAGATCCAAAATGATGTTCAGAAAACGGTCATTTTCCCAGAAAGATTGGGGTCACCACAAATATTGTCTACTGTAGTATGAACAATAAAGAACTCAGAGGGTTGGGAAAACACATTCTTCCGGTCTGTCGAATTCAGAAATCTAGATGGACTACTTCGTTGCCAGATTATGCCTCCCATGGGTATATTCATCTTATTCTCGTGGACGTAACCATTCGTTTGTTACATTATTTGTCGGTATCGAAGCAGGGGAAGTTTTGAAGGTTCGGTAACAACGGTTGCCCAGTAAGAGCCCTGATTTGTTTGTGTTGGCACAGTTTTAAATCTTGGCGAAATAAGTTAATGCACTTTCTTTAAAGCGATATAAAAAGGTTGTATCAGATTGTAGCGTTTTATGTTGAGGACATATTAATCCAAAAAAAACTGCACATCCATTTGAGTTTTGACAACACCCGTAGATTCGTCCATTTAATCGGGTACATTGTTTGCAGTTGGAAAAACAGTTAAACCGTAGTTGTATGCCAGATTTACTGACTTTGGATTCATCAAGAAGGAGTAGTGTGAACCTGTCGACGTAGTTGATTGGGTCGCTATGGTCGACAAAGCAGACTGTGGCCGCATAACTTTTACAGTCCACCCGTGATAATATAATAGAATGGGTGGATCGAGCTACGGCATCCAGAGTTGAGCAGAAGTGCTTGATAATAATAATAATAATAATAATAATAATAATAGTAATAATAATAATAATAATACATCTCTGAAATTCAGAAGTCGTTACTAAAGTGAAGAAGACAATTGTGTGGACAGCGCGAGACCCAAAAGATGCATTCCATTAGGTTTGCTTGATTTTTGAATATCTGAAAATCAGTTCTCTGTCAGTAGGATAGACAGCAGCTATAAATGCGACCGATTGGACTTCTGGCCAATGCAAATTCCCCAGTGAATTTGCTCTTAGACATGTACGTTCATATCGAGGAATTTATGGAGGCACATTGCTAATCTCACGATGGATGGACGGTTGCAGTATAGACGTAACAAGAAACTGTCGCAACTCAAATGAAGCAAGTCTCAAGGTGGATGCATAAAAACAGGAAGACTAACCGCGGTAGTTTGTTTGATTTTTTCAGACTGAATCGACATACACCTACTTCGGAAGACCAGTTTGCGACAACCTCAGTCCCTGCATCCAGTGCGATCATTTCAGTCTTTACCAGATCCAGACCACCATCACTGTTGGTAGTGTTGTTTTTATTCCGTGCTTGCGTGTGAGTGCAATGGAGTGTGAATACATCATGACCTCAAAGGCCTACTGCATAATCTAGAATAACCTATCACAATGACCGTGAGACTTGGAGTGGTAGAGAACCATTGGAGGTTCCACCAAGGGTCAAGCTTGGTAGCGAGGCTGACGACAGCCAGTTGCTATCTGTGTTCTATGTGGCTGGTGGTGGTGGGGTTCTAATCGCATAACTCCAGAGATGATAGGTAATTTTTTATCACTTAGCAGCCACTGGTAGTTGTTATCGTCATCGCGTATGAGGCCTCTCCACTTTGGATACGTAGTGCCTGGATAAACCAGCCCGATCTATAAACAAACTGTGAGAACCGTCTTATCTTCCCGTGAGGATTCTGTAGCCTGTTTTTTTTGACGTGAAATTATCTAAGAATGCACTTCGTGTATCCGAGGTAGACTTCAGTTATCATACTGCGTACGTCTCACGATTGAAATCGCTATGTGGGCAACCATAAGCACGTCATCTGTAACGCTTCTAATTAAAGCGGAAAATCGAATGTCATTTTTCAAACAGATTTACTGCCGTGTTTTGGTTGGGACCATCTGAGTTATTCACGGATCTACAATGAAAATCTCCTAATTTTTATTGGACTCATTCAGCAGCCAAGTTGTCTTATGGTTGGGAATCAGTTTCCACTTGAGTGGAAACGACCCAAGTGTGGTCGAATTCAAAGCAAGACTCATCATGAAAAACATTGGGATTATTAAGACTGTCATTGGCAATTAGTCTTAATTTTTTTGTCGTCAGTGTGCATGTGCATTTCCATAAGCATCGTACATTATTTGTTAGCGTGAACAGGAGTTGATAATTGACTGAGGTTGATTTCACCGACTGAACTGGTTGATTGATTGGAATGAATTGTTTTTTGCGGTTCGGAAATTGGAGAAAAAATAGGCATTCAGTGATACGGATATATTGTTACCGTTTCCCCAGACAGATTGGGTGCACACGGTACTTTCAGACGTACCGTTTTGAACTGGTTAACTTTCCGTTTGTTTCTGTCTGATACCCGGGTCTTAAACCGTGACATGAAACAGTGCATGAATCTCTCGGTGCTAAAATGGTACATCTGTTTCCATACTGAAGCATCGGTGATTTTTATAACCGAGATGAATTATTGTATTTGGGATCTGGAATGGAGGGTTACATCGAGCTTCAATGGATTGAGGCTTGGCGGTGCTGTTTTTCTGAGATGATGCATAACGTGTACCTCCTACCGGTCTAAGACTGGAATTCTCTTTACCTTGGGGCCACATAATAGAATACGGTATTTATAAAGTCCTCCGTGGTGGCCGCCTTGTTTCGTTCGACTCTGCTCGTCGCGGGTCGTTTATTGTTCTTCAAGCCTTCTGAATGGGTCACTGGACTTCTGGAATTTTGGATGCGGAAAACGCAAGTGGATTTTCCATTTTCTAGGATCCAAGCTCCTCGTGCCCATGAACACATTTTGAAATATTATTTTCTTGTATCCGCAAAAAAATCCGCAGTCTTCACAGCCGTATATCCTGAGGGATAAGCCGTTGAGAACGTGTAAGTCATTATTGCAGGTGTTCAGTTTTGAAGCCTTGTGTTTTCGAGGGACGGTTCATCGTTTGGCTGCAGAGCGCGGTGAACGGAAGGACAAAGTCGATGGCGTTATCGAGCGAACGCAGAATACTCAAGTCGCCTACTGCGCAGCACCAGTGGGAGACAAGGCGTTGTGCCAGCCAGTGCGAACACAACGTTTACCGTCGATTGCGTTGCAGATAATCGAAGACTGTCGAGATACGCAGAGGCTCTAACAGCTAGCCATGATTACCAAACCGCTGTGCCAGCGGTGTGAAGGGCTTGTCATGTTAGCCTTGCCTTAGAAATGTGTTTCTAATTTCTAACACCCGTTGAATGACTCATATTGTGTTTGTGCATGTGTGTCTGCCTTTAGTCTTATGAGAACGTTCAACTGACCATTTAAAAACGATCATGTTGGTTCGTATTGATGCAACGAAGTGCCCCGGTATACATCCTGCAACCAAACGCCATTGATATCTGTGTTCAAATTTGTGTCGGGAAAATCCCGTTTCAAATTCCGAGGAGCCTCCGTCAGTAACTTTTCTACTAGAAAGTCCTACTCCACGTATGTGCTCTCGTTAGTTTGATAGATCTCGAATAGTAGTGAATGTGAGGAAAACGAAAAGCTTTACTGTCGTGACTGAGGGAAAACATTCATGAGTGCACTGGGACGGGAGTGGCGAGAGGACGAGACAGATGTGTGCGCACGAGTGCCCAATTGTGCTCTGCAGAGATAATCCGTTTTGTGTGCAACGAGAAACCATCCGGACAGTCAGTATGCGCACCGAACCGAATCGACAGTGTGTTCATTATTTTTGGATAGAAAATCCTTTCGGATCATGATTCTGAGGCTGAACGAAATAATCGGAAGAATACGTTTTACAGAGTTAAAACTCATGGTATTAGTGATGAAATGGTTTTCCAGACCGTTGCATTTATGCTGACCCTGTTGCAGAATATTAGAGTGCCGAGATGTAGATGAGTTAGTCCATCACTCAGACAACCGTTTGTTTCGGAGCTGCTGGATCGGGGGCTTCTTTGTTCTTTCATATTCTTTCCCTCTGTGTGTGCTCACTTGCGTAACTGAGTTTTTAGTTGTTCATCAATCTGTTTACAATTTGACCATCACTAGTGAAAAAGAAAATAATACTAACTTTTCAGCTCATGTGTTTTCTCTCGTTAGCGCTTATGTGATGAGGTGAAAACAGAATGCATACATTTCTGGCTAGGTATTTTAGTTAGGAATTTGACCAAATGATTACGTTCATGTGTTCGGAGAGTTCTGCTCACAAAGCACCAAAAGTCCAATCGTCTCTAAATAAAGTATATGGTGACAAAAGTTATCAGTTTAAGCACTGAACCCCATCGTAGCATTGTTCGAGTACCATGGGAACAGTGCTGAAGTCAGGTATACGGTTGCTGATCCCAGAGGTCAGTCACTGAAACAAGCGCCTAATCTAAGCAGGTTACGGTGCCTAAGACATGTATCAGATGTCTCCGGATAGACTTCCTATATGCTTTGTCAGGTGGTACGTGAGGGATAGATGGACTAGGGTAATCAATCCATGGTGTGGAGGAAGTGTGATGTAGTCGGTCATGTTTGTATGCTTTCATATTAGGTTACACTCGATCTGCCTAATGGATGGCAGGATATCCAAAGCGGCACGGTCAAATGCCACGGTTTCTGGCGTATTTGTTTTCGAACTGTTTTTCTGTCTACATGATTTTCAATTCAGCCTCTTTTGGCTGTGCTTTTTGCTTTTTTGTACTTCGATTCATTCCACTTCCGGCTTGACAGAAACCAAAACCAGAGCGTAGAAGTGCGAGGTTATTGATTGAAGAAAAACTGAAATATCTGGGATTTCACGTAACCTTAGATTTATAATTTCGGAGAATGATTTATGATACATCATCAGTGCAACATTGATTACTGAAAAGCCTTCACAACCCTCCGTATTTCATCCTACAACTGATTCCACATCAGAATGGGACAGTTATTTAAGTATGAATGGATCATTCATATCCCGTGATGAATCATTCTACAACCGTATTTTTTGGACCATGGATGAATTTGCTCGCGTAGTCAACACAGATTTAAGCAGATTTCCACTGAGCAGAACCACGGGATCATTCTTCTTCTGATATTTCGAAGACTTCAGTTTCTGTGCTGTCATCTTTTTCATCTTCGTCCCTTTTTCGCATTCACAGACCCATTTTGAAAATCTAGTTATGCTTTGAAATTCCGTACTGTTATCTCGCTATTTCACAAGTGAAACGAAAATTTGATATCACATTTTTCGTCTTGCGTGAAAACCATCTCCACATGACAGCAAAATGGACCAGATATTCCTGAGACTTAGAATGAAACGATGCAGTGGAGGGGTGCGGGTGGGGAATGAAGACAAATCGTTACACGGTTCATCACGTGCGTGGTTAACTCGACATGAAGCCAGTCTGCTTTTGCAAACCTTACTGATACGTTCTTTATTTTTGTGTTTTTGTTTCTCATTTAGAGAGTTACAGAAATTAGATGAATTCTCCGGACGAAGATGTTCAAATATATATCCTTTACAGACGATACCTCTCGCCAAGTGCCGGGATAGTCCTAATTAACCATACCATCTGTTTGCCTGAAATAAGCATGTGCGTAATTGACTTTCGAAATCCAGCGAACGCGATGAAACCAACTATATAAATTAACGGTAGGTAAATATGTAACTGATCGGATTGTTATTCGGGTTATGATAATCTGGAGACAATTTCAGCACTAGATGTTGATTCCTGTCAGAATGCCGGATCACTCAGTGTCAACGTTCAGCTCACAAAAGCACACCGTACGGATGTCTAATCTGGATAGTTCTCGGAGTTATCGAGTGCAGTGCCCATATTCACTGAGCTCCAGCTTGTTCAGTACGCATGCACTAACCGTGCCTTTCCATCATGGGAGTTCATCAATGACGTGTTGTAAGCAACTAAAGCGAAAACGGATGTATGTTAAAACCACATGGTATTATTGGTAAAGCAACCCGTTGCTAACTAGGTAAATAGTGTGGCAAGGAATTGGTACACAGGATGGATGTGTTTAATAATTATTTAGAAGTGGATCTATTACGTTCGTTATCTAAACCCCGCATCTGGGATAGCCATGTAACGTGTGTTATGGATCTTGCAAACAAGTTGTCATTCTTTTTTTACATGAAAATAGTAAAATAACCAAGGTGCAGTATGACCATTTAGAAGGAATGCTCGCGGACCCAGATTTTATCAGTGGTCTGTTAGACGCTCAAAGCACTCCTGATCTGATTGGGAAAAAGGACAACTTTTTAACACTAACCAAAGTGTACGGTTACATTCTCTGTAATACCTTCGTGCACCGTGGTACTCTTTTGGTCCACTCGGTGTCTCGGTCCAGTCCCGTTAGAAATATCCAACTGTTACGGCCAAAACAGTTGTTTGTCTGCTGCTCTTTCCCTTTTCTCTGAGTTCTCTTTGCATAAACTTATGTTTGGTCGACCAAGTGGAACGACAAACGAATTCGTTCACGTTTCTAATTGTTAATCCCGAGGGAATTGGTTCTACCTTCTCACTCTGATTGTTCCATGGGCTCCACGGTGCTTGCCCATCCGTTCGTCTATCCGTTTGTATCTTTCTGTCCATCTATCTATCCATCTGTTTCTTTGTTTCCTTTGTCGTTTCGCACTCACGGATTGTGTGATGCCAGGGGATTAGACTTCACTCGAACTTGGTAACCGTCCTCCCCATTTAATGTGAAACAGATTGAGCTCATGTACCTTTCATGCGTACACTTGTTTGTTTATTCTCATCCCTCCCCCCTTCTGCACACCCTGAAGTTCGCCATTTTCATTGTCGATACGGCGAGATCGCTGCATGGTGTTGTCTTTGTTTTTGTTTACGAAACTCATACTGCTACTGTTGCTGTGCCTATGTGGCTGTGACTGTTTTTTTATTTCTGAATTATATCCATCTAAGGAAAATCTGGAAGTCCGGAAATTCACCCCGATCTTCTGTGTTGGTGTGCTCAGCTGCATTGGGGAAAATAGCTGGAAAAACAAACGCTTCCATCTGAATAACCCAACACCTTCTGACCCAGACCACCTGTGGTGCATAGAAGGAAGGTGTCTTCCGTTCCTCTTCGAATTATCCATATGTTGACACGTGTTATTTATTCAACACTTCAAGGGACTTATCGCTCGATCGATCAGTTAATCAGTACACCGGTCATTCAGTCAATCAACCAACCAACCGATCGGTTAACCATTCAGTTGATCTTTTGGTCGTAACCAATAATGCTCAGTGTCGTTTCATTGTGACTTGTCTGCTCGACTGTCTCTTTGTCCCATTACCATTACACGCCAAACACTGGTTTTATGCTAGCTTATTCAAGGAGCAGGATCCAGTTGCTTATAGACCACGAGTTAGGATTTCTCAGATCTTAGCGTTAGCGGAGCAGTCCTGTGTGTTGCATTATGTGCGTAAAACTAAGACGGATGGAAATCCGTCCAGTATTTTGGTTTGTCATGACAGCTTGCATTTATTCTTTTCGTCTAATTGGAGGTTCTCGTATCCTTATTAGGTTCTGGATATCTCTATATGAGTTCATTTTTTTTCTTCATTCTTTTCAATTCATTATAAAACGTTTTGAGGAAGGAAGAAATGGTCAGTGACAGGTCGCCGAGGGGGCAAGTTGTCCGGAATCGAACTCACAATCTTCGCTCTTCATTCTTGATCATGCAGCCACCGACAGTCTTACTAATTTTAGCAGGATCCGCCGGTCAGATAGCAATCAAAGCTACTACACCCAGTTCATGGCCAGAGGTTGTTTGAACTGAACTGAGCTGAACTAGTTTGACGCGAATTGCTTCGTTGTGTTTATCCAATAGTGAAAAGTCGGTGGCCCGGGTGAAACTGGGATCCACGCGTTAGTGCCACAATGCGATCTACCAGCTGAACTGAACCGTTGCATGCGGAGAGTGACCCGATCAGCTTGCCTGGAGGGAATATCTTACGTGGTAACTGGCATAGGCTGTCAATTGATTTTTTCACGGAAAATGTCTGACCATAAACCAATCGTTCCCCTGTTTTTATTAAAAATTTCCTATCTAGTGTGCGGTGATATACACGGTCAATTCTTTGATCTCATGAAACTGTTTGAAGTGGGTGGACCCCCGGAATCCACACGATACCTGTTTCTCGGTGACTATGTCGACCGCGGTTATTTTAGTCTTGAAGTGAGTCATGCTACATTGTTCGTTTGATGCCTGCTTTTTTCACTTTCTGTACAAGTTTTGCAGAGGCGCTCACTGGACGGTCGATTCGGTTGTGCCTAGTTGAAATGTATACTTGATAGTAACATGAAATTGTTTTAAATCAGTCGTGTTAAAATTTCAGTTATTGACACTTTGTGGTGTGCGCTTATGGTTTTTTTAGTGCATGTGATTCTTATGGTTATCGCTGATACTGAAACCGTGCGTGTATCTGCGATAAAGCAGAACTTCACATGTTCATGCATTTTGATCTATTTCTGGGGCCTACTTTATCAGACGGGTGCATAGAGCTGTGAGTTTTCGAACATCAACGTGTGTCCGCCACACGTTTGCAAAAAATATAATTTGGCCATACACCCGTGGTTCGATCGGTGACCATTTTTCGCCTGCTCCGACAGAGCCCGCTCAAGACGCCCCTTCCGAATTTGATCTGCCGGTCAATTGTGCTCTCCGAGCTAGGTAGCCTGTCTGTCCTTTCTTGATTCTGTCTACGCAATAGACTCAGTTTCCAGGGTCGTTTCGGTTCACCGGCCCACTGACGATGTTACCAGGGTGCATGAACCGATTGATCGCCTCCGACAGTTCGTTTCGTTTCGTTTCGCTCGGTTGTTCCAAGGATATCCGATTCGTTTCCCCCGCCCCTATCTGTCCAAATGGGTCTTACCTCTGTGTGTGTGTGTGTGTGTGTGTGTGTGTGTGTGCTTTGATTCGTGTGTAACTCCATGTATTTGTAGTGTAAGCTTTTTTTTATTCACCCCATCATTGAATCGGATGGTCCACCCTTTAGTCCCAAGAAAGCTTGTCTGCGAGACTAACGCTTATCTCGCTCTATGTACCCGTTTTGTGCATGCGGTGTGCGGCACGATGAGCCTCAGGTGCAGTACATACACCTGTGGGGGCGGGCGTAACTGCGCGACCGATCGTCTGCTAGCCACGCGTGACTGCGACCCGTAGTTTGTGCATGCACGCGCGCACGCGTGGCTTGGTCGCCGTGTGAGTGGTGCACTGTCCTGATGCTGTCAGCAGGCCACCATATGCATTTGTGTGTTCGATGTTGGCGTCAATGTAAGGTGACCTTTGTAAATCCCTCCTCCGTCTTCTGGGCGGACATGGATCCTGCGGTTGTCCCCGTGGTTACGAACAGGACCTGATCTGCTGGTGTGTGTAGGTGTGTGTATTTCAAGTAGGTTCCGTCGTCATGTTTGTGCCCTATTGATTAGTCCTCCCTCATTACGTCTAGCTGAACTGGTTTTGGCCTGGATTTCGGCCTGTTGCAGTGTCACGTGTGTTTGTGTATGTATATCAGTGCGTGTGTTTCTCAATCGTTTTTTAACGTTTTCACCACTACTTGTCTGTCTGCCTGTCATCATGTCGCCCTGACAATCATGTCGCTTGAACATACTGTAGTGTTCATTCAAGTTACCGTTCAGTGAATTTCATTCGTTTACCGAAACTTTGTGATTGCGTTGCAGTTGTACTTTTTCTCGCACGCACGTCAATCTGGATATCAGAAGAGCCGATTCTCGCCTAATTCCCAGCACTCAATTCATCCCCGTTAGAAACTGGGTGTGATTTCGAAGACAGATTGGGCACACTACCAAATGTGTATGTGTGTGTATGTATGTTGAATGATGAACTCGGTTGCCAATCCTAAACCACGGAAAACTTTCACCGCGATCGATACGGTATTGACCAGTGAATAAGATGTTCATTTTCATAACCACACTAATGGTGCCTCACGCTGGTTTCCAGAAGCAATTAGAGCCACACGCGAACCACGTGTCACGCCCGCTTTAGTGGTAGCATTTTTGTGGGCGAAAATTCTTTATCCGGAATTCAAAGACGACAATACTTGCTCAGATATTCTAACTGAGTTCAGCATTATTTGATTTGTAGAATGCACGTTTAAGAATGCATGGCAATTTTCGCATGTTGTTCTCTTCATTTCAGTTTGAAGCTCAACCACATCTATACTCCGTTTTCGGTTCATTCCACATTTCGATGTGCAGTTTTCCTGATCTGACGAACTTGGCAAATTTATGAAATAGCAAGCTAGGACTTTCGGATTCCAAATAAACGATAATATCCGTCCATAACTGAGTATTTAAAACAATGTGCCTTCAGCCCTTGTTCAGTGCACGGGAAATGCCGGTAGATTTGAATCAGAAGTACGCTTGATTTTCTTCTCATAGACGCATGCACTCATATCCATAGGTCGATGTGGAATACAAACTGATTTTTATTTGTCCATGATATTGTATCCGAACTTCTCTGATCGCCTAATTTATCGTTGTCCACCACCAATCCCTGAACTGTGGACTTTCATGTTATCCATCCAGTTACGGATTTTGCCCGTCCTAATCGATTTACCAACTGATTTCTGTCCGTATTTCGAGTCTTAGTGGAAGTGGATCCATTTTTCAGATCTAATTAATCTGTATGTCCCTCACAAAAGCTCTCGCACCGAACAAGTATACCGAAGGACATTTGTATCTCATTCACACAAAAGATTCTGTAGGCAGACAGCTTTCTAATTTCACATCCTGCGCCTGGATTATCACATCGCGGGCTCATTATCTTCACTACACTCCGCTTCCACGCATAGCTTTCTGTCTCCGATTGGAACGTGTCAACAGTTGAGGATGGGATTCTAAGACAAGTTGATACTATCCCAAAAGTTAATCTGCGTCTAGAAATCGATAGAGCGTGCTCACATTTGAAAGTAAGTATTTTCCCCTCACTTACAATAATCGATCAACCAAAGATAGATTCACCCAATTATATCCCCTGCATTCAAAAGTAGCTTCGAACTGACTATAGTCCGGAAAATGCACTCACCAACAATCCGTAGGTCCCAAATTCAACCCGTTTTACACTAACGCCGTGAGTTCTGTTGTAGAGTAATCGTTGGATACAAATTCGAACAATCCCTTCTATCCAAGATAGCTTAGAAACATTTTGGATACCATGAAGACACTTGACACACAAGCTGCGATATTCATCTCGTGTTTCAATTTTAGTTTACATAGATGGATTCCTCATATGACAGAAATCGGCTTTAGCTTAGTTTGATCTCACTCGACTCCTATGAGGGTACGAACGGTTTTCTTGGTTCATCAGTGTCCCTTGTGACCTGAGTCAAAATCATGACGCGGCAGTCGAACAGTCAATTTGGTCAACTGAGCAGTCTCCTACTAATTATACTGTTGAAGTAATCTCGATCTATTGGTTGTTTAAAATGCCTTCGTTTTTCTTGGGCCCGAATATAACATTTACAGACGCCGAATCAGATATCAGCGCACATTATAAATTATTCCATAGAGTTCCGGAAATATTTATAGTTAGTCATTCGGTTGCCCAAATATGATGGAAATCGGAAAATCCGGATAAGTTTGAACACTTGACTAATAATTCATTAACTGCGGCTATTTGATTAAACACACACATGAATGAATGACGGGAGTCATCTGGGATTGAAACACACACACACACACATACACGAGTTAAGATCAGGGTAGGTATGACACGGACGGGTGATGAGAAAACAAAGATCAAAGAAATTATTACTATTAAAGCAGCAACAGCTGCTTAGAAAACAGTTTAAATGCCAAGTTCACGCTTAGTGCACTGATTGATCATTGTTTCCATGATCCTTAACAAATTTCAATTTCGCGGTGTTTTTTATGCCCCGGAAATTCATTGCCGGTTTAATTTAGTTTCCAACGCGAGGCATGTCACTGCGTTCGATGACAGTTTCCAGACAGAAGCCCCCAGGTTTCTATGTCTGTTCACACATTCTAGTATATATAGAGCAGTCGGGAACTCGGGGCAGTAAAAACAAACAAATTGGAGTGAATATCCAAGTAATCTAAATCGGGGCAACTTAGGCAACTGACCAGTTCATCTATGTTCAAGTTCCTGTCGTTGAATGTGATCTGTACCACTGGTGTAATGAGTAGACCAGTTAGTCTAAAGGATACTTTCTAGTCCGATTGGACGGCTACTTCTATATTTCGTGCACGTTACACGTATATTGAAAGCTGGTTGAGAGCACAAGACAACTAATGTTCCTGTTGTTCTACTCAGCTGAGCCATGGGGAAAATATGTTCCGCATGCGTTATTTTCATTTATGATAAGCTTGTTATTCGTGGTCTTTCTTTTTTCCTCTGGGCGTAAATCTTTTTGGACATATCATCCTGTATTATTATTTGTTCTTTGACATCACTGGAGGTCAGTTGTGATGAAATACATCTTCTGTCGGATTTAAGTCCTCCAATTTCCGATAATATGTCATCATTGGTCGTCGAGCGAATTAAATTTTGATATTTTTATTCACAAACGTAATTGATTTCACTGTATCATATAATCGGCAAAGTTGAACAGTGTTTGAGTCAAGGTGAGTTTTCCCAGCCCCTCCCGGTCATCCGTCACATCTCGTATCGGGACGACCGAACTGTTTTTCCCGTCTAATCCTCTCTTCCTGTTGCGTATTCCGTCCACCAGGGTCACTGTTAATGGGAATTCTGATCCTGGTTTATGGAAGCGTGATAGAAACAGCATAACGCATCACACATTGTAACCGAAAGTTTGGCCATGCTGTTCTTTTTGTCTCTCAGAAATCTAAACCTAACAGACAAAGGCTTTGTGATGAAATCTCCTGTGGGTTGCGTATTTTGTCATCTGGTTTCATTTACAGCTGGTATTCACCCGGATACTGTTGTCCGCTCCTCTCTTTCTGTTGTCTTTCACTCATTTAATCAGTTATCAATTCACTCACTCACTCACTCACTCACTCACTTAATCAATCAGTCAGTCAGTCACTCCACTCACATTCATCTGTTCACGCTCGCACACACGCATGTGCCCACTCATCCATTCATTTATTCACCCACTAGGCAACCTCCACTTAGGTTTGTTGATCAGTTTGAAAATTTTTTGTGTACTGAGACTTCATTACTTCAGTACTGAGAAAGCTATGCCTTGTCGCACTCAACATGCCAGCTCTCGAGTACAGTTATTTTCAAAATTGCGTTCACTTGTAAACAGCTTCCATGACGTAAAATAAGGAAATAATAATCACTGGCAACTTACCCTATGGTGTGTGTGTGTGTGTCGATCAGAGGTGGACCATGTTCCTCCCCACGGGGATTATTCAGTGTGAAGATTCCGTGGTTTTTTCTGTCGCGAATACCACAATGGGAATCAAGTTTTAGGTAAATTAGACGCTTGTCTTGCTGTCTAAAAGCACAAAAGTAATGATTGCATTAAAAATGCAGATGTTTGGTAGTAGGGTTTATTTTCTTTTCCTTCTGCACAGAGTTTGGTTTTGTGCTTTGCAAGACATTCACGCATCAGTCACCGTGGTTTAATGCAGAAGAATGCGTTATAAGACTATCATATTACAAAAGATTTGAAATCTGTCCAACGTTTTCGAATCCAGAACTAATCCTGCTTTTGTGATACCGCATGTTTCTCGTGTTATCAGATTGCACTTCCATTCGAATGTTGCTTCGAGTTACTGCACGTTTTTTCCCGATCAGATGTTTTGCCTGTGGTGATTCTTACCATGGATTGTTCTCAAGCCAATTCACGCACAGTGAAAATAGACCACGTGACCTGGGTTTCTGTTTGAAGTTGAACTTCAACCTCCGTTCCTTTAAGTAACTAGTCACCACCGTTATTTTATTGCGAGCGACCGCGGTACGCATCGGAGGATGTGCTTCCTACGATTGACATAAGTGTATTATGTTTAGAGGTGATCCAAATGTTTTAAGTCTTTGGCCCCGGCGGGATTCGAACCCTCGCCATGCCATGTGCTACTGTAATTTAGTCGGGTACACTGTGTGATCCATATGCAAAAAGTCGGAAGTCCTTCGGCGTGGCCCCGTAGTTCAGATGATAGAGCACTCGCGGTACTAAAGCGAGGGTGGTACCATGCGTGGGTATAAGTCCCGCCGGGGCCAAAGACTTTGAACATTTGGATCACCTCTAAACATTGTCAAAATCTGCCAAACATCAATACTTAAGCGTATTATGTTGTTTCAGATGGAATTGATGTAGCATTCGGCCGAATGTACAGTGACCGTGTTTTCATCCGTTTACTCTCGAACACTGACTTGATATAGAAAAGACCCGATTGACGCTGTTCATGGTTCACTTCCGCATTCCTTAGTCTGTAACCAAATAGTGATGGAACTTATGACTGCACACAAGGAGGTGAGGGGCACCTGTTTCCTTGCACTTCTTCATGCTTCTCCGTGTTATCTGTTAACCTATATTCGGTTAGCTCAGTCCCGGTGAACTTATTACGAGCAATTCTGGACTGTACATCAGAATAAGCCTAACTGTATTGCAATAAACACGACCTTGTAGTTTCAGTAAGACACGAGTTCCAGGCGCGTACTCGAATGGTGACCAAAATCGAGAGGTCACTTCTGAAACAGCTGGTTGATTTTTTCCACATTTCGCCTTCCATAGATACGGACGACAGCTTGGTTTATGTTGTATAGAGTGGATATTCTCGGCATTGTAATCGGTTCGTTGATTGAGAGCAATTGCGAATTGGTTGTTGGAGGGTAGGTTTGAGAATATAATGAGAATCACGGTGTCGGTAGAAAATGTTAACCATATGTCAGCATATATTTACCGTTTGGAGAAAACCAAGTAGTCTACGAAAAACACTCTGATAGTGACAGATGTTCTCGATTCAAAACAATCCGGTGCTTATGACAGACGGGATGAAAATACTAATATTGACGTAGCTAGATTAAAGAACCAGACACAGGCAGAGGTGGCAATGTGTTAGTTCGGACAACTATTTTGAGATAACTTTGATGCGATTGTTTTTTCGTTTGATCCAGGTTCGTTTGGGGAAGTGAAGTCCCTGTTTTACAGATTAACGCGCTAGTCGCGGTAAAATACGGTGTTAGCACGAGAAGACAGTAACTTAATTGCCGTTCCGATGTTAAGACATCGGCCACGAACAGGAAAGACCGCAGTTACTCCGTCCTAATTTCGTGTACACAGGTTTTCGTCCGGAAAAACGTGTTCCTTGCCTGTCTGGTTATGTTCATTTGCAGAGCGGTAGAGATAGACTATCTGCGCACTTTCCACGATGTCTTACTGATTGCTATTTAACTTTATTATGATAAAAAGAATGTTATCAGTTGTTGCAGATGATGAACGGTTGCAGGAATTTATACTTTTCAACAAATTTCCGTCCTATTTCGGCTGCAAGATTTCTCACCGGTTAAATCGATACAGCATGATATAAAGTAACAGAAATCCGTGGGGACGTAGTTAGGACTTAACTGTCTGTGATACTGTTGTCAGTACAAACGAACCACATTTCATGTGTAATTATTTCTTTTATTCCACTGGTTCTTATGTCGTTCCCATTCGCCACACACAATCCTGCATAGTGAAACCATGCAGTCCATACGCAAAGTGATTCGTGTTGGCTTCCACTGCTTTATCCATGAATACGGTGTTGTCAGGATGCAAATATCAAGCCGCTTGTTTTTAGCTCATACGGAGATGAACGAGGACAAAAAATGCCGTGTAGATCTTTTTAGAATGACCTTTGCGATCGAGCCACACTTGTCTTCTGGTATACCGAATGTTTCAGTGAATTCGTATACGATTCATAAATAGTGGTCTTTGGCGATATGAATACTGAAATAAACTTAGCTGACAAGATGAGTGAGAGTAGCCGGTCCTTGACGTAATATGAAAACCGTCACAAGCGGACTTAGCCTAGCCTCCTAGAGGCTATGGTGGTATCGCGCTCTGTCTTTAGTACTCCTGTTTTCACACTGTTTCCTCATCTGCTCGGTGCGATAATTGGTGGTTTTGTCCGTAGTATTTCTGGGCCGTTAGTTTTTAAGTTTCAATTGTTTTTTTGTTTTTTTTTGGGGGGGGGGTAGTAAATAGAATCACCGCACCCAATTCATAAGTATTATTTATTTACACTTAACTGATATGATACAAAATACTCTGTAATAGTGAACCTTTGTAATTAGAACGAGAACATTTTAAGGGCATACGGCTTATTTGACGATGTCTCGCCGAGATACCTGTTATCTCAAAAGGGCTGATTACGCTGGGACATGTACTGTGTGTTAGGAGCAACCAACGTCGTAGTGCATGCATTCTGTTCACAATTATCGCCTCAGGGTGACCACTTTGTGGTTACCAGATTACGTGGGTTAACTGCACAGAATTCCTAAAGAAATATTCAGAAACTCATCTCTCTCATCTTCATGGTGACGGATCAAATTTCCCACCGTTAGTTCTCTAGCTACTGGGAAATGAGGCATCAAACTGCCAACAATGGTGATCCCGTTGCCTTTTCTCTCGAGTCAGAGTGTTTGAAAATACCTACTGCTAAAAACGATACCTCGCAAATCAGAATAACAACGGCGCTGAGAAACAGTTTATCGGAAAACTGGAAAAAAACGTGTCGACTAACACACATGACCTCAATTCATGAACGAACGCGATTGACAAATTGAGGACCAATCATAATGCAACAAACTGGGCAATATTTATCTGTCCGTGACATATCAACCGAACAAAAGCGTCCTAACAGAGTAATATGGAATCAATGTTTGTTAATTGGTTATGTGAGTGTCTCTGTAATACTTACTTGTGTTCATTCATGTATGATAAAGTTGTTTGATCTTTGCAATAATCGGCCTAACGTGCTGCTCATCAATGATGTTCCTCTGGTAAACTCTATTCAAAAAATTCCGAATCACCTCAGTTCGGCGGAAATCCTGACATCCAGTCAAATTTCAGTTTATACAACTGATACTAATCTCACTAGTCATAAATATACAATAGACATTATTATTTAGCGCACGCGAGAGAGAGAGAGAGAGTGTGTGAGTGAGTGGTATCAGTTGTATAAACCGAAATTCTACCGTATGTCAGAATTTCGACCGAATTGAGATGATTCCGAATTTTTGGACCGACTGTACATTCAGTTCTCATCTGTGTCTCTGTTTACCTTTACTTTATCGATTGGTGTTGAACATCCATGATGATAATGAGTAATAGTATTGAATTGAACAAGTTTCATAAAAAGCGAAAGGTATTTATGAGAAGAAGAATGTAAGCAGAATTGCTTTTGGTTAATAATTCTGCATGCTGCCAGTAACCTGTTAACATAAAGTGGACAGGCGGTTCATTCTAATCTTTGACCATTTCCAATTTACGAAGCGTACGTGGGAGTTTTGCTAACTTGGGTACAGGTCACAGCAGGGGAGAAACTGAGTGGGCTATTCAAATGCTTGGAAGTTGCTCGGGTAATCTTGTGATAATGAAATTACGTGCGAAAAAGCAGATTAGTGCAGCTGTTTGATCCACTTGTTTTTGGATCACACCTGCGTCCGTTCTAAAAAACTGTATTCACCGGGCGGACATTCCACTAACTCAAGGGTTGCACAATCAAAAATCTGATGGATATGGTTTTATCATATAACTTACAGTATTAAGGTGGTTATTGGTTATACCATTGAGAAGAAGGACAAAACTGTAGATTATGTGAAAGTGATAAAATCCTACCCCATTCATTCGTGTAAATAATGGAAAAGCTCAGGTATTATTTTCACCTGGTGATTTACAGTGTTCTAACTCCCAGAGTACACTTGAGATCGGCTGTTGTTCACGTATGTTCATCGTACATTTTTGAGTGGACTGAAAATTGCAGGTTATTCAACCAAAGTATCTTGTGTGCATGTTTTCACACTCAGCTATACCTTGTGTGCTTCGTGGTCGTGTGTGTGTGTGTGTGTGTGTGTGTGTGTGTGTGTGTGTGTGCGTGCGTGCGTGTGTGCGTGTGTGCGTGTGTGTGTGTGTGTGTGTGTTTGAGTCGAGGGCTGTTTTTGGGCGCACTAGATTGTTTGGTTGAGTATGCTACATTTGATTAACCTGAATAAATGGTCTTCTCTCTTGTTTTATATTCACAAGGAGATTAACTCGTTAAGAGGGAACGTGGTCACATTTAGATGTCCACAACATTATTTTTATAAGCGGAATTCTTATCCGATTTTTAGTGTGCCATTCGACCAGTGCAGTTCAGTTCGCACAACCATTAACCATCCACTGGGTGCGAAGGCTTTGGTTGCTATCTACGAGCCGTAACCTCAAAAGAAAATATTGAAAGATAAAAGAGTATGAAAGAAGAAGAGAACTACAAATGTTGGTATCAAGTCGATAGGGAAAGGTCATGGATACAATAGTGCCATTGATCGCGGCATCTAGCCACATCCTCCAATGTATCTGACCATAGAGTGGCAGGATCTCTTGGGCCCCACCCAAGAAGTGTAACACGTCCTACTCAGCCAAGCCCACTGGTTAGGTTTTTCATACTTTTCGTCTATATCATGAATTGAATACCGTTACTCATCTGCCAACCGTCACCCACTTCAGCGAACATAGCACACCGAGGAATCCTGTCAGGGGTCATCCTTGAACCTAAGAACTGCCCGATTACAATCTATTAACTCAGAAAGATTCTTATGACCCGATCGATGGATATATATTTGGCCATTCCGAGATAGTTCAGTTTGCAAAGCAACTATTCTGGAATCAGAGATTCAGATTCAATTCAGTTCTTTCAACTAATAACATGGAACATTTATGCTCTGGTTTTGGATGTATGCCTCCGTTATCGTACATTCAAAGAGGATGTTAATCGGAGCATAACGAATAAACAGTTCAGATTCGACTCCTTAAATAAATTCTCATTTCCTGATTACATGTTATATTCGCAAAAATGGGATAATTATTTGACGTACGGAGTTTCTTTTGTGCTCAATTTGGTCTTGATTTCCGCTCTCATCACTCCTGTCCCCAATCAATATCTTTATACCTCGTCACTGTCATCCGTCCACGCTGGAAATCCTGTGCATCTGTGTGACCTCGCGGTACTTGCGTGTCTGTTCGAATTCGACAACACCAGTGCGTAATCTATTTGTTCTGCCTCAAAATGCTCTATCCGAACAGTTTGTTCCTCCTTCGCGGTAACCACGAATGTCGGCATTTAACACAGTATTTCACTTTCCGGCAAGAATGTGAGTTTTACTAATTCTGATCCATCGTTTTTTGTTTCCCTGCATATATGTATATATAATGTACATTAAAGGTTTGTCCACATATGCCTGTTACATTGTTTACTCCATTACGAATATTCATTAATTCACATCTAGTTTTTGACTAAGCACGTGATCATCCCATATAGATATGGAAATGGATGTCTGTTTGATCTCCAGTGAATCGATTGATCTTGGTATTGTTAGGTGTCTAATCGGGAAGAAAGCAGGAGCTATGGTTTTTTCAATGAGGGGCACTGTCAAGGCAAACACTCACGAGATTTTTTTGCTTCGCTCTATATTATAGGGAAAGTAACAGTCTGCATATCCATCGCTGTTTGATCGTTCTCCGACGCTGGTAACCGGTTGAGGGCAGTCAGGTCAAGGTACTCAGACTACGACTTATCGACGAGGTTTGTAAAGCCTCATTAGTGGGTTTGGTCGAATTGCACGTGGTAATCTTCCAGATTGTAGTACGGTCTATCCAAAAAATTCGGGATCTTAGTTTGGTTGAGGTCCTGACGCGATCGAATTACAGTTCATGCTATTGATACTACTCCCTGTCGCTAAACAATAGTGTCTCGTATATTTTTGGCCACTGAGAACAACGTCGATTGCATAAACTGGAATTCTAATGTATGTCAGGGTTTCCACCGAAATGAGGTGATTCGGAATTTTTTGACTGATTATACATAAATAAAACCCACCTACCGAATGGATGTAGACCCCGGTACGGGCCTCGGCGTATTTGCACCAGAACTCATTCTGTGCATGCGAGAGTTCCATTTATATCCCTCTTAGCCATGCACTTCACTCCTAAAACCTCGATTCATTTCACTTTTGGCTTTCGCCCGTCGTCTTCAATTTTACCATTGAATTGATTCTCAAGATAGCCCTATTCTCGTGTGAGAATAGCGGCGTGGATCTTTGTTCAGGCAATAAACTGTCTTAATTGGAATACGCGGACGATATTGTTGTTCTGAGTGAAGATCCAGGTAAGTTGCAAGCTCTCTTAGATAACCTAAACAGCAGCGTAGCACTGTTTGGGAAGTGTAAAATATTGCTACAAGACTAGGTGGGATCAACATCAGACCTTGTGTTAACAGGGGAGGCTCTAGCTAAAGTGGATAAATTTTTTTTTTACCTGGGAAGTTACATTTCACCAGGTGGACATATATCAGGTGAAGTGTCATCGCGTATCCAGAAGGCGCGTTAAGATTTGGCCTACCTCGGCCGACGTGACGTTCGATTGTCTGTTGAAGGTAGAGTGTACAATGCAGCGGTTAAGTCTATTCTTTGATGCGGTTCAGAAACATGGCCATTAAAAGTAGAAGATAAGCGAAGACTGTTGGTGTTCGATCATCGATGTCTCCGTATCATTGCTCGAGTATGGTGTGAACACTGTATCAGCAATGCCGAGGTTAGGCGTAAGTTGTTAGGAACCAGAGGTCAGTTTGTGGATCGAGGACTAAATCTTAATAGGTCAAGTTGGTTGGGACATGTGCTACATATGTCCACTGGTAGACTTCCTCGGAGTGCGCTGTTCTTTGAGGCAGGTGGTGATTGGAAGGTAAGTCGAGGTGGTCAGTCCATGACATGGCAAGAAGGTATGAAAATGTTGACCAGTGTACTCGGCCACGTAGGACGTGTTGGACTTCCAGGATGGGATCCATGTGATTCACCTGCCACATGGTTGGAGACATTAGGTGATATGGGTAGGCGTCTTGGCCAGTGGCGTAGTTGCATTCAGACTCTTTCTTTGTCCTCTTGGTTTCCGCTCATTACTTTGATTTTTGAATTTTTTTCGCTTATTGCTTCATTTTTTTGCCCTTTACTGGACGGTGCTAGAAGATAGCAACCGAAACCGGAACACATAAGGGCGAGTTTACCGTTTGAATCAATTGAAGCTGAAGCCGGTTATACCAAAATAAAAATCAAAGCACTGAATTGCAAGGTTATTTCCTGAAGAAAAAAAAACGGCAGAACGTGCTGTCTGAATATTATCCATAGAGGCAGGTAAACTTCGTGTTCTTAAGCAATAAATGGACTCGAAATCGGTCGCTTTCCATCATTATCGGTTAGGAGCACCTGATTCCGAGAACGCAAAAAGGAAAGTAGCTTTCACTGAGTATTGTCCGTGGTGTATGAGTTCAAGTGTCCGAGTAGTATAAGGAACCCTGTACACATGGTGGTCATAGTAGTCTGCAGTTCTCTAACGGCATAGCCTCAGTTGTTGCTTGCCTGATATGATTAGCCTAATTCCGTGATATCAAAGTGCAACGTTACTGTGCGCAGCGTGATTTTTTGGTGTCATTAGTCTGATATCGAACTAACGTCCGATGAGAATAACATACCTCATGACCGCACTGATACAGTGAGCTCCGTTGATACCGACTCAGATAAACTCAGCTCAACGTGAGAAGAGAAAAATCGGATAACTAGACCTTCAATTCAACTACTTATTTCCGTCTGATCAAAGGTGTTCTGTACATTCTGTTCCATCATATATTTGTTGGTGTCCGGATGAAGAATAGTGGACTTTGTTACAGCACCCAAGTAGTTGAGGAAGCCAATACAAAGGGTTGAGCGTGCAATATAAATGATCAGGGGTACCAAAAGGGAAATTCCACACTGCAAAAATCAAAATCGTCAAAACACTCGATAGTTAGATAACTTCTAGGGAAAACGTAATATTTTTCCGTCATCGGCAGTCCGTAGTTTGGGGTAAATCATGTGAATTTCTCAACAGTTGGAATGTTTGATCAAACAATAACCGTCGGTGTTCTGCGCTGGTAGATCTGTAATATTGAGGATTCCCAGTTTGAAGATCTCGAATTCTATAATCATCTCCATATCCATCCCCGTACAAGATTGTTCGGAACTTGCATGACAATTTGTGCATTTTTTTGAAAAAATAAGTCCCGTTTCCTTACAACTCAGCTACATAAACCGTTAAAAACTAACGTAGAATGCAACCGGTTCCGAGACACGAGAAAATATGAATCTCAATTGAGGATATAAAACGTGAATTTCCAGACGAACTTGAACCATGACGTCTAGCGTTTGTCATACTCCGGGTTATAATCTGTCTTTCACCTCTTATTGTTTGTGGTTTTTCCAGTCATTTGACCATGAAGTTCACTAACTTGATGACTAGATGATTGGTTACCCTGTGCTCTGTGACATGCCTCAGTTTTCTCCTCCGATGTTCGATGTCGAGAAAGAGTAGTAGGTTTTGTTCATCATACAAGATAGGCTCCTGATCACAGTTGAGTCTAAGATCGAAATCTACGCCAACAGAAAAGCCTTCTAGGTTCGCTTGGTTTTCCACGTTGCATACATGAGCGTCCTGTATGCTATAGTTTCAGCTCCCCCAAGGGGCTTCATTGAGCCCAATGTAAAACCCGTCTCTGCGTTCACCAGAACTACAACCGGTTGTAACTAACACTGTGATTTTCATTGCATTTTGCCTGGTGGGCTTTTGGGATGCTGACTGAGAATACAAATGACTGTTTTATTGAGATTCCGTCTTTCACAATGGGATCAGTCTTGTCGATCGTCACGGTTACTATAATGAGGTGACTTATAGGCTAATTTCCTTTCAGTATATACAGAATATAACCCGAAGAAAGCAGCGGGGATTCACACTCCTCTGATCTCGGACTTACCTTTCGTCTACGTGGTGGATATCAAGCACCAATCGTGTAAAATAAGCTCGTTCATCAACGTGCATAAAAGCACATTTGTTGGACTGATCGGGATTCATTTATTGACGAGGCTTGAGTAATTACGATTTGTTGTGTGGAAGGGGATCCGCAGTGCTGTTTTGTCGCGATAATGACTCGTCTGATGGTGCAGTTTAGGATGATGAAGGGGCGGATGGATTTTCTTGAAAACAAAAGGCAATTGAAATCCTTGGTGGCTTCTGACTGTCCTATACAGCGGGAGCCACGGTTCTGACTTCCCCTCTAGATGAACCTTTCATTTTTCCAACAGTTACAAACCCCAACAAGAAACCACACAACCATTCAGTTCATCGAAAGATTAAATGCAAATATCCCTGTGTCTACCATTGGTATTGCAAATCTGGTTACTTCATTAGATTCAGGATACTCGAAACCGAATACCATGTGTGCAGAATCTCTGACGTTCGAGACTAGAATAGGGATTGCGACGCGGTTCAGAATCATGAATATTTGTCACATTCACTTGAAGACAAACTGATTTACGATTGTATGTGCATATATGCAAACGAATATCCTGCATTGATCACATGGCGCGTTATTAGGAATGGTAATTTCTTGGTTAAGAGAGGATTTGTCCGGATGATCTCCGATAAGTCTCCATAAATTATCCATAATACAAAATAAATGGGTCACCAGTTATTTGAAAGTGAGTTTTTCTGATCTCTTCACACCGTTCATAAGAGTATTTATCGGTTCACGAACGTTCTCCAATGATAATTTCTATTGGTAACCGGAGAAACTTGGGAAATGGTGCCAGTTTATGTCTCGTTCGGTGCATCAATCACTGGACATAAGAAACTCGTCGGATGGTTGACTTTCTGTGTCCTATCTACATGAGAAATTTTATGAATTTGTTTTTCTATACCACGTAGACGTACTAGGTACTAGGAGAACGGTTTCGCATACCCTAAATAACACCGTTAATATATGCTCACTGGTACTACGTTTCTGAACGACTTCAAAATTGCAAGCAAAATATTTGTTCAGTATTTCATGGAGTGATATTGCTGCATATAGTTCATGTTCACAATAATACGCTGGTGAAATGCAGGATAAAGGTACTTTTACCCGATCGAATCTATCACCTGGAACCCAAAATGATTTTTCCGATCTGTCGTCATGCTGAGCGACGCTTTCTTTTTCGGTTGTGCCCGTCTTATCAACCACTAGGAACGAACGCTTTGTGATTGCGGAGGTAGTCGGGTGTGAACTGTTGTGGGGCGTACAGTAGAATAGAATGTTTAACTCATGGTGCACGATTTAGTTGAATAAAGTAAATTAATCAGAGAAACCGATTTGTGTACGTCCTATTTCCAATATATATATATATATATATATATATATATATATATATATATATATATATATATATATATATATATATATTAGTCACATCACAGGACACTTTCGCGGTACATCCGTGCAGTTATTTTCTCTACAAACTAGACGTTTGTCGGACTCATTTTCACTACATTATAGGGCATAAGACAATGTAATGTGTCCAAATGTCCGGAAATCGGAATATCTATTTGCTTCACCTATACCGTTGAGGGAAGTCGCAAATCTTCTAACTGACACAAATTCCAAAGTTTCGTCGATCGATCAAATTGAACTTTAGTCCTTAATTTGTCATGCGAGGCTTTCAGATGTCCACTGTGCTTCCTTGTGACCCCCTCTTTTGCCTTTCGTTGTGTCTTATAATTAGTGTTCACAGATTAATTTATACAACAGAATAACTTATGAAATTGAACTGAGAGCTGGCTGTGATCTATAAGCTCTTCATCCAAATTTCTTTGTATCTCACATGTGGCTATCTCATTCTCGTTAGACTTGAGTTGACCTGGCAAATCCAATCAAGTAGCTTGGTATTAATGTAATCCTTGCATGAATCTCACTCATTTGCACATATTCTTGAATGAGAAAGTCACGGGCGTGAATTCGGCTCCAGCAGAATTTCCGAAGATTTTGGTTGCATGACCATTTCCCCTGAATTACTATGAAACAGCTCACAATGCGATACCAGCCTGTTGGGATGTTAGGAATGTGTTTTGCACTTTGAGAATTGTAAAGCGCTGCAGCAAAACTGGGCTGATACTACACGAAATCCTGTCTTGGCAGATGAAGTCCTAGCTGATTGTATGTTATGTTACCTTGGCGGTTACCTCTCATCAGGTGGTCGGGTAACAGATGAAGTGTCGTTGCATATACAGAAGGCGCGTTTGGTTCTTACCAGCCTCAGCCATCTATGACACCGGCGTGACATCAGATGCTTTATCAAGGGTCGAGTGTACACTGTGGCAGTTAGTTCCGCTCTTTTGTAAGGTTCAGAAACATCACCGTTAAGGGTAGGAGATTGACAAAGACTGTCGGCGTTTGATCGTCGATGTCTCCGTGGCATTTTCCGAGTATGGTGGGAGCGCCGTATCAGTGATGTTGAGGTTAGACGTAAGGTATTGGGAACCAGGGGTCAGTCATTGGAACAAGTGCAGAATTCAAGCAGGTCAGGATGGCTGGGACTTGTGTTACATATGCCCGCTGATAGACTTTCTTAACATACGCTGGATTGTAAGTTCGAGTGGTCAGTGCATGATGTGGCAAAAGTATAAAAATCATGATCACTGGACTTGGCCAAGTAGGACGTGTTAGAGATCCGGGTTAGGGTCTGCGTGACCCGCCACCAGGTGATTAGAAACGTTAAGTAACATGGCTAGATGTTGCGACCAGTGACGTAGTTGCATTCGAACTCTTTACATGTCTTCATTTTTTCTGTTTCTTTGATGTAGGCTGTTTCGCACTTTATGCTTCTATTCATCCTGCCCTCAACTGAACGATGCTGGTACGTATCACCCAAAATCAGAACACAGAAGTGCTAGGTTAAGGGTTGAATGAACTGAACTGAACCAGTCTGTTGCTCCAAGTTGATAAATCATAGGACCACCGTAAGACTGTCTAATCGAACCTGTTAGTGGCTGTCGATAGTGCATACTTCCGAAACCAATACTTGTCACACGGATGGGCAGGAAAACCAAGCTCTGAACTGGATGTAAAAATCCTATACTAAATGATCTCCCTCAATCTGATTATCATGATAATGGTGATCAGTCTGACAAAGGAGTGCAGTACACCTTTCTCTAATGTGTTAAGTAATTGATCGATGCAATCAATCTGCACTTGCGTCGACCGAAAGTGACTTGAATTGAGATAAATAGGGGACATGTGACAGTTCGTCCCTAAATACAACACGGTGATAATCACACAAGAATGCAGGGGAGAAAAGCGTGTGCGGAGTAACGATGGATAAGCCTTGATGGTCCTCGCAAACGGCAATTATGATTAAGCGAACTTTCAAAACTATCCCATGGCCTTTTTATTTTCATTCGATATACTATGTTTCATGGGTCACTCCTCTTTTTCTTTTTTGTCGATGACATTCAAACGTCTACCTCAACATAAAAAACGAGTATATTAGTACTTTATCGGAAAAGGGGGGGGTCCCTTAACGGTCCGAATGCCTTTACACCGTACTACCGGACTTTTGATTCACACGTGGAGTTTGTTCTCCTTCTGAGCCTTGAATCAAATGCCACACCGGATGACCCGATCCAATGAAACGTTGATTCTGGCCAATACAGCATACACTTGATGGTTAATCTTCATTAGGAGCTAACCGGAATGATGATATCCAATGCATTACTTTTATTCCTACGGGAGCCCCGAATCTTCACAGATTCAATGTTACTTGTTTAGCTTAGATTGATTAGCACAGTGTCATGGTGTCATATCACTACGGAGTTCGGGAAAACTCATCCATTCTTTCTCCGTCCCTCTCCTTCTATTTTTGTACCCTGACAGCCAAAACCCTGAGTCCTTGCTTACTGCAACTGTAATCTGTGATGCTAAAATAGTAAATGGCACTGCCTAATAATGAATTTGAATGCAGATTCGGCCATACTAATTAAAACCGGTCAATGCCTGCGCAGTTCTTTCAGACGTCAACCTCACCCTTCTGGTTACCGTATTTGGTTGCTAGATCGTAAGACTATCGAGTCGAAATTGAAATGAATCGACTAGAACCGAACAGATAAACATAAGCGAAAGTTATCAGTGAAAGTCATTTAGATGAAGAAACAATTCGAATGACGTAACGCCGGAAATCGCGGCTATTCCCCGTGTCGCCCCGTGTCTCCAACCGTCCGGTAGGTGGATCGCTCGAACCTCACCCCGGAAGCCTAATACGTCATACTTAGTCAAGCCGACTGATAAATGTCTTAATATTTTCACCAACGTTAGTAGTATCCGGGTGGTGTCACCAGAACTGCTACCATGCCTAATCCGTTCGGAACTTTTCAAGGCTCATGACCAATACAAGTTTCTAGATAATGGTTGCTGGCTGTCTTCATTATTTTAGTAAACCCTGCTGACAGTGGGGTTTATCCGCTTTGCTGTACTCACGCTTAAACGTAAACTAACGGGAAAAATGCTGTTCAGCAGGAATTGAGGGATTTCTATATTCCCACCCTGGTACCAAGCGTTTCTCAAGCAGTAAACTCTGCTCTTTGTCTTATTGGAGCCTTCTGCTCGTAAGAGATTACAAGATTTGAAAACCTCTAGGGGAAGTTTGGGGTTTTAACGGAGAATAATGTTTGTTGTGCCTTTTTGAATCGTTAGAGCGCACAGTGATACTGAGTCTGAATAAATTTCAGGTCAATCAAATTCTGCTCTGGCAGGTTAGATGGCAGACCGGATAGACAAATTCGTGATACCAGTAATTGGGTGGGACATTTTCACACCTGAGATTTAATTGGCATTAGGACAAATTGAGTCACTTGGGGTTTTGTCCCGATTCTCGTTGATCCATCAAGGATCTGTTGTCTGCTGCAGTTGACTTACAAATGTGGATTTAATGTAACAAAGGCAATCGAAAGTTATGAAAGCTTGATCTCTTGCTTTCTGTCTTTCGCAACGTTGATCCAGTATGCTTAATGAGCCAACTTTTTGACGGGCACTCCTGGCATTCCATGTGAACCACAGGACGCCAAAAATCCCATGTGCACATGCAACTTTCGTGTGTGTCTCGACGGATTTTCCTGGAATATATGAGTCAGTCTATGACGTCAGATATCACTGAAGCGCCCATTATTCTGACTTTACGATAAAAACCTCTCAACCTCCTGGTCATGGGTCGGAAGATCGCCTAGATCAATGACCGGTCACAGTCAGTAGTTAAACCCAGTCATTGGTCGATTTATATCCAGATGCTCATTTCCGTTGCAATTTTCTTTCAAGCTTTTTTTATAATCGGCTCATTCTGTGATAGAGATTCAATGTGTTTCCAACAGTTTTAAGGACAAGTATTTGATTTGGTACCAACTGTAGATATTTTTCTACATATAGTAATGTGGAATATTATCTTTGTGTATTTCTAATCTTACGTGGTTCATCTACCCGCCTGATTAAGGCTACTGAATCTTTTCAGTTTGCTCAATAAATCCATTTGTTTGAGCAGTCCAAACCCCTTTTACGGCTTGGCTCAGTTTTCTGTGCTTGTATGTGACAGAGAGAGAGTCTTTGTAGCGAATAAAAGCACGATTTTGATACCCAGTTTTTTAAACGAATTGGAGGAACTATAGCGCACTGCACACGCTTTGTCACTGTCATAATTAGTGGATTCTGTAATCACGTGAACGCTCACGGGATTGACCGTTGACTTTTACGTTTCCCCTTATCCGTTTATTTTATAGGTATCATGAAAAGTACAGAACGCGTCTATGATGCATGCATGGATTCATTTGATTGTCTTCCACTGGCTGCGCTCATCAACCAGCAGTTTCTCTGTGTTCACGGTGGGCTATCTCCTGAACTGCATACCCTCAGCGACATTCGAAAAGTACGTTCTGAGTTTTTGGTGAAATGCTCGCGGAACATTTCACCGCACAAATACTCTCCATGCATACAAATTTCCGCGATCAGCTGAACAGCAGTCAGTCCATTTACACTGTTCATCAGAGTGCCACCGTTTTGGGATCATCCATATTCTTTATGCACGAGTGAATCTATTATTTTAAATATAAGTATGAACTGAATGTGACATGTCGAATGGTATTCGGCAAGGGGTGAATCACGAGCTCACGGATTAGGTTACATGTAGCTGACTCTCACAGAACTAATAGAACATTGGGTATGAGGCTGAGAAGCGTCCCCCACCAAATAATAATACTAATACTAATAATAATAGCAATTGAGTATATGTTCGCTACAATGCATAAAAAATCTCATCAGTGAATTTTACTGTCTGTTACGAATTAAATGTTGTATTACGGACTCGCCCAATTGCCACAAGGTTTGATACCATGAGCTGCATAGTTATCAGTAACAAACAGTGACAAGCTGAAACAGTCTTTACCTCCTCGTAATAGTTGCACACAAACACTGGTGATGTGCGTTATTAATGTTGAAATCCGACCAAAATTTTATTGTATTATTCAGATCACTTTCTGTGGGATACAAAAGAAAATTGACTCACTGTTGGCTCACCACGGAGTCGATTTCTTTTTCTAGGTGTGACTGCCCGGTGAGACTCATTCTCCTGAGATGTTAGAACCGCATTTGGGCCTCGGATCACTTCATCAACACGACGCTTGCACTTAGTCGAGAAAGTGTGCGTACGTATACGTAAAAACATACACATGTGTACATACATATGTACTTTTGTAGATACATACGTGCACAGCAATAACAATGATAACAACAAGATAACCACATGTTGGCTTACTTTGTCCTCCTTGTTCACAAACACATTTGCGTATGTGCACACTGCTCAGCTGGTGGTGAGAGAGTGTCCTGAATTTTCACCATTTCATCAATTGTCTCGCCAGACTGTCTTCTCATTCTCCACGACATACATTCGGTTTGTATAAATTGTGTCTGTCTCTTTTCCACAGCAACCAACCATTGCCCTGAAGCTTTCAGGGATTTCACAAGCCTTTTTCGCACTGCAAAGAAGTGTTTGTTGTCGCACGATTTCGGAGCAGTTTGGCTTGCGTGACTGGAATCCTGTTAACAGTAGACTGTGTGCGATCTGTTTGGAAATTTCTTCCGAGGTAAAAAGAGGGTGTGATAGTTGCCGGTGTCTGTTAGCTGTCTCAGCGTACGTTCCCACTGACTCTAGTCAAGATACTTTCAGAAATGCATTCTACCAACAACTGCACGACTTTCTACGAAAAGCGTCACACAGATAGATGGTCTTACTAGTCGGGGACCTCAGTGCTCAGGTTGGTCGTCCAGATCCTGACGAGCGAACACTGGGAGACCAAGGCGACACGGACTCTCAACACACGGATACCGACAGTCACCTGCTGCATCTTTATGCAGATCGCCGTTTATTTCTTTCAAGTAGGAGTTTCTGACGTAGCCATAAATGTACAGGGACTTGAAATCCACTTTCTACTAACCAGTCTTATACACGGATAGGTCACATATCCATAAGCTATCATTGACATGGCTCAGTTAAGTCTTGTAGGTCGTATTGGAGCACATTCCTAGGTTCTAATCATGCCCTTGTGGGCGCTATGCTTGTGGTGCGCTTTTCCATCAAAGCGAAATTCCATTGTAAACTGGTAGATGTAGGTCGACTCTGCTTGACTTCGATTGGAGAGAAATATCAGAATGACCTAATTTTGCAGCTAGGCAACCACCCACATGTCCATGTGTTAGATCACTGGCAACATATCCACGACACTGTTAAAGTGGCGAGTAGCATCTTGTGGATTAGCCATGCGCCAAATTGCTACCCACTGGATCTCACCGTCATCTCTTGAATTAGCAAATATCCGTTGGGATATCCCTTCCGGTAGCGGAATTCGAAGAATCTATACTCAGTTGGGGGGGGGGGAACAAGCAAATAACGTACATAGAGATCTTGAGGTTCGGTGGTCCAGACGCGCAGCAGAGATGGCATAAGCGGTTACCACCGGAAACTTCCGGAAGCTTTTCCGACTCATCCAAGGGCAACAAAAAGCCTGATGTGAGCGAGGAAATCCATGAGTAGAATGGCCAGTCTCTCTTACAGGTTTCACGTCTTATTGAGCGTGGGGCGGAGCATTTTGAGCAACAGTTCAATTGGCCTTCAGCGCCAGTTTCGTTACCCATTTGTTTCTTTGATCTTGCTCGTGCTCCATGGACAGTCTCCATCGAAGAGGAGACTGTCCATGCACTCCAGGTCCTCCGACCCTCTTCAAGGATGGTGGTGTGTCACTCAACTAAGAGCTCACCAGCTCATGAAGGCGTTCCACCGACCGTAAACTGCACATCTATTATTCCAATCTACAAGAAGGGGACTCACAACGTTTGCTCCAACCACCGTGGGATAAGTCTGATATCAGTCGTGTTGAAGCTGTTAGTTTCTGTAATCCTCTACTGATAGACCCCAGAATGCAAACAACAGATCTATGAATAACAATCAGGTTTTCGTCCCAGTCCCGGGTGTGTCGACGAAATTTCCAATATCCGTCGAATACTTGGGCACCATGAAATACCGCCGAACCAACGAAAGATATATTCTTAGATATCGGAGCGTCCTTTAACTCTGTTGATAGGACGGCCCTCTGGGACTGTCTCGTTAGGCAAGTAGTACCTGATAAGTTCAACATTTTTTCTTTCTGATCAACACGAGGATCGATCAAACGAAACCCATTCATTTATCTTGTATTTGTGCATAAATGTGTATGTGTCTTGGGTGACTTTAGTTACGTTTATCTGTTCTAAACTAATGAGGGGATGTGCAATGCTCCACACTCACACACACACACACACGCACACACACACACACACGCACACACACACCAAGCTTTTACTCGTGAAATATTTTACAGAATTCATTTTTTGTTGTTTAGTATGGTGCATTCGAGGGTAAATTTATTTACAGCAATTATAACCCCGTTTATTGACGATCGAGTCTCCACAAATCGTTTGTGAAATTCTATGGAACTGGTAGCAGTAACAGTTGCTTTCTACATTTATGCTTGTGGCATTAAAACCGCCAGTTTGTGAAACAGATGTACTCTGGTCCACTCTTGGTATTGCTGAAGACATCGTATTAGATGCAGTTATTGATTGATACTGTCGAGACCATAGAGTCCTGGGTTAGGTTCCGGATTTCTGACTGAGTTTAGGATTCAGGAGTAAGTAATATGATTCATTATACAGTCAACTCACCACTGAAAATCACGGAAAAACTGTAACTGTATTTTACCCTGGTTAAGAATCATCAGCATTACACATCCACTGCTGATGATTGCTAATAAGGATGAATCAGTTATACACTGCTTCCCTGGTTCTCAGTGGTGAGTCGAGTATCGATGCTTTGGGGTGAATCACGCTGTATACAAAATAGATTTCCCACTACGTCACTTCATTCTTGTGCTAATACTGATATTATTCGGCTACTGTGTGCCTTTGAATACAGTTGGATCGATTCAAAGAACCACCTGCCTACGGAGCAATGTGTGATCTCCTTTGGTCCGATCCGTGTGAGGACTTTGGTCAGGAGCGATCGTCTGAACATTTCACAAATAACACGGTTCGCGGCTGTTCGTTTTTCTACAGTTTCAGCGCCTGTTGCCATTTTCTGCAGACTAACAATCTCCTCTCGATTATCCGCGCGCACGAAGCTCAAGATGCTGGGTAGGTGCTTCTCACATGCATCACAGAAATATGACCGGTTTTATTCGCTGCCGAAAATTTGATGTAATGAATGCACAAAATATCTACCATATTTTTTCATTTTGTTATGTCTTCGTAAGGGGACATGTCGTGACTGAGAAATGCGTAAAGGTTAGAACTAACGACCTATAGGATGAATTCACCACTCCTGGTCGTTCTTATTGCTTGCGAATGCAACTTTGTTGCTCACATGAATAAATGATCATGTCTGTGTTGTTGGCTTTTGACCACCGATATTTCCAGAACATTGCTCGCGTCTGGATGGGAACATCGTATGAGCAATGACGAGGTTTGTTGTCATGTGTCAGGTACGGAAAGTTGCCCTCCGACTGAAGTGATCGCTCCATACCGCCTTCGACGGCTCGGACATGTTTTGCGATTATCTGACCATAGTTTGCTTTTTCGTGCTGGGCAAGGCTGGAAGAAACAACGCGGTGGTCAGGCCATAACTCGATGTAAGGGTGTAAAGAAGATAGTACTAGCGCTTGCTTTGCTTGGTGATTCCTGCCCTCCTGGTTGGGGCCCACGAGATGTGGATTATCATTCGTCAGAGATGTTGAAGGACACTGCGCAGAATACAAATCAGTGATTCGAATGCTGTACGGTCTGCCTGTTGAACTGTCGTGCTCCATAATAACGAAATGTAACCCAGAAAAAAAGGTGGCGAAGAAACATCGAAAATTGTACCGTGAAAGCACAAAACGTCATTAGTGTTACGTTTACTTATAAGCCGTTCTCTCCTATCCTGCTGTACCCTATCCTTTCTGTTGATTTGCTGTGTCTCTGTTGAAGTTGTTACGTTGTTGCGTACTTCCTTCGGGTCCACCACTGTATGGTATATTCACACATCACTGTTCGATCTACGCAAATTAGAATTTCTCAATCAGCATTGGAAGCAATGTGGAACCTTACGCGAATTGTACGAGATTTTGACTAGTGTAAACCCAAACAATGCAGTGTTCATATTCGAAAACTGAGATGTGAAACTCCAGTGAAATGCTATAGCACCGCTGGGGATGACTCAGGATAATTTTTCCCTCTTCCAATGAACAAGATATTTACTTGTATACACATTCCATACGATGCTGACTAATTGTTCTGACGTACACTGAGTTTTAAACGTCAATTGTGACGTTTTGATCCAAACATGAGTGAATGAGTGGGTGAATGGGACGGCTGGTTCTACTTATTTTTTGTGTATTTCCTGTCTGTAAGATTCTTGCTCAATCGGCACTGGTGTTGCCAGAGTGACGTAATGTTTATCTATCTGGACGTGTCGATTGAACGATCTGATGGAATGGAGGGCTTCGAGGATCAGGTGCTCTCTCTACTTCGTTGCTCTGGCGACAACTCTTGGACTGTCGATTTTGACCTCATGACCCGTTTGCACGCGGTGATTTTAAACCTGTGATCGTGGATCGGCGCATCCAAATGCCAGGTTGTGCTCGTGTGGGCGAGGTCTTAGTTGTCTTCCTGTCTCACCTCTGTATTCCTCGTTGTTTATATATATATATATATATATATATATATATATATATATATATATATATATATATATATATATATATATATATATATATATATATATATATATATATATATATATATATATATATATGCACTCCTTACTGGACAGTAAAATTTTCATGTATAATCATGAGACCGAAGGCAGAGATCGACGAAATATTGACCAAACACGGTCGACAATTTTTCCGAATGTTTCTCATAGTGAGTCCTGTTTAATCCTGGATGAACCGTCAGGCGTTTATTACTGTATTTTAGAGCTCAGTCCAACACTTTTATCCTTGTCCACTCATTAGATCATCATCTGACAGAAAATATGACGAAGGCTAGATAATCGGTTCGTGCGCATGTGAACTTAGAATTTGTTGTGTCAGTAAGGATATGTGCTATTTCTGGCTATTCAGATACAATTCACTTTTTCTTTGTCCTGTTTTTCCGATTTGTGTAATGACAACGTCCTAATTAGATTATCAATCAAAATTTTTTTGTTTCGTTCACTGCCTCATGTTGATTAATATCCAAAAAAATGTTAGTCCTTAATTTCATCCATTCTGTGTTTGTTTCTTCTCTTTTTATTCTTTGTCTCCCGTACTGTTTCGAACCTGTCAATCTCTTTCGGGGGACATACAAAATGGCGTTCGGATCGAAGCTACCGGATGTATCGTAAAAGCAGACAAACCGGTTTCCCGGCTCTAATCACAATTTTCTCGGCTCCAAACTATCTTGATGTGTACAATAATAAAGGTAAGTCGGTTGCACTGATTATCGTGGTTTTTCACTTCTGTTTCTTGTTTTTTTTCTTCCGGTACAGACAAACGTCTTGTGTATTTCATGAACTGTTTCTCCTATCACCAGCATAGCCTCACAAAATATAAGAGATCGATTTTTGTGACAATGATAGTTTGGTACTGGAAAAAAGACGATGACAAAATCATTCGGGCGCACTCAGTGGCGATCAATTCGCCGCACACGCACACACAGAGATTAAAGCGGTTTCCCAGTTCCCTCACCTCTACCTAGAAATGAGCCGATTCGTTAGCATACAAAAATTCCCATGTCGATCTCACATTTAGAATATCAGCTAAAACGGTGATATTGTCCAGTCCAGTCCAATTCAACCTTCATGTCCTGCCAACTAATCCCACAGATTCTACCACTGGCTTCCTGCCACAGAGTGGTTATTATGTTTGGAACAGGTACATTGATCAAACGAGAAGGAATCGAAACAGACCTAACTATTACAGTTTTTGTCCAGTGTAATTAAATTGTCCATTTTCTGTTCGTGTCGGTTTTTTTTTGTCACGCAAGATTTGTTCGTGCCATATCTGGTTTTTGTTGTAGACCAAGTTCGGGCTTGGTGACTGCTTTTGATGTTGATCATGAACAGAGCCGCTAGTTTGACGGTATTCACAGATATCACCCGTTAACTTAGGTCATTGTTAGTCTTAGAGTTGGGTGCCTAGTGCATCTGAATAATAATATTAAGTTGATTATCCTCTGATCGCTGCCCATGGTTTGTTTTAATTTGTGCACCGGTGGGTTTTCTTTCGTTCCGTCAACATTTTCGAAAAAATTACTAGTTAGTATTTTTGCAGAGGTCCAAACTGTAATCCCTAATCATCATATCAGCTCTGATAATTTCTTAATTATTGGGAGACTAGTCTCTTTTGCGTTTCCGATCTATAATGAATTTCAGAGAATTGGGAAATTTCGATACTCGCACTAGTGGCAGGCACTCTGCTTACCCACATGCCCGACCAATTTGAGTGGTTACCTGATCCACCAACATTTCAAATTTCCGGATTACGTTAAACGAGGCTTTCTTCGATGGTGAATCGAATCAATACAGTTAAACGGTTTATCCCCGCGATCATGCTTATGCAATAAGCGAAAATTATGAAAAAAATAGGGAAAGAGCCCGAATGTAACTACGCCAGTGGCCGCGACATCTAGCCATGCCATTTATTGTCACCAAACATGTTAGGCGGGTCTCGTGGGTCCAAACCCGGAAGTCTAACACTTGGGCAAGTTTTTTTTATACCCTTTGGCATGTCATGGACTGACCATCTGAACCTACAATCCCGCGGAAAACAGCGTACGTTGAGGAAGTCTATCGGTGGGCATGTGTAACATGTCAGAGCCACCTTTGTTTTGCCCCGTGATTCAATTCTGCAATTTTTCTGCGGACAGCCTGAGCAGTCGATCTCCATCTGAAACCCGTATCGAACCGACCCGCTAACGTAAATCAGCACAGCACGCCAGATGACTGTGTATTTACATGGATGGGTAAAGTGGTACTTTAGGCAAAAATAGAGCATTCCTGAGAGTCGGGTGTCCAACCACATTCACGTCGCCTTATCGGGTCAATTAGTTTTGCAACACGCCTGATAGCTTGGTCGATTTATCTTTAATCCAGTTCTGCCGAACTGCTTCCAAATGTTCTTTCAGATATAAAACGTCATGCGATGTGATGTCTTATTGAATATTGATTAATTGACCCGGCTTGACGAGCTCAGATGCATTAGTAACTTGGCTTCAGGGAGGTTTTCGCGACCCCCAGACAACCTTAACCTGTTTAAGTTCCATACTTGTTCCAGCGGCTAACCACTGGTTCTCTACATCCTACACCTAACCTCGATATTATCGATACGGTGTTCCAAATATATTCAAGCAATACCGAAACATCGATGGTCAAACGCCGACAGTTTTCGTCGATCTCCTACCCTTAACGGTGATGTTTCTGAACCTTATAAAAGAGTGGAACTAACTGCCACAGTGTACACTCGACCCTTGATAAAGCATCTGATATCACGCCGGTGCCACAGATGGCTGAGGCTGGTAAGAGCCAAACGCGCCTTCTGTATATGCAACGACACTTCATCTGTTACCCGACCACTTGGTGAGATGTAACCGCCAAGGTAACATAACTTGTCCAAATCAGCTAGGACTTCATCTGCCAAGACATGATTTAGTATAGTGCCAGCCCAGCTCTGTAGCAGCATTGCTAAACTGTTACTTAACTCTAGAAAAAAACTGCTGCTTGTGCGGATCTACACTCAAGAACGATGTTTTGTCCGCATATTCTATGTCAATTTATTTACTGCCGGAGCAAAGATCGATGCCGCTTTTCTCACACGAAGATAGGGCTATCTCAGGAACCGTTTCAGTTACAGAATTAAATAGGAACGGCAATGGAGACAATCCTGTCAAACACCGCTCATCGTGGTGAACTCGGGTTCGGTTGTTCGCATACAATAATTGGTAGAGAGAAATAAGCTTCATTGGCCCACTTCAGCGGCGAGCAGCCACATGGAACTATGTGATCAACGTAGTCGAATGCTGCTTTCACATCGAGGAATAATGAGACTGTCAGTCAACGGAAAATGTGTATATGCTCTATCATTTGACGAAGGGTAAGGATGTGTTCCATACAACCCCGACCATGATTGAAACCGGCTTGATTCTCACAAATACATGAATAATAATCCAGACGATCAGTTTGAATACGATGTTTACCGAGCGAATTCCTCTGTGGTTTCCAGAAGAGGATTTGTCACCTTTCTTTTGACTCAGTACAACCACCGATTCACACTATTCACTGGGAATCTGCCCACCATCTAAAAATACCCGGAGAAGTTTTGTTAACTCCGAACCCAAAACTTCGCCTTCATCCGTGAAAACTGACGGACACCCCAATCGGTTCAGCAGCATTGTACGTTTTCAGTTTATCTTCCTCCCAGATAACCTCCACTTCTGATGGAGCAACGATACCTACCTGCACCGTTTCTCTTTCAGGTAAATTCGGAGGGTTCACTGTGCAAGTGAGTCAGCTGTGCTGCTCCCTAAAGTGCTCCACCCCACAATCCAGACGACTTTCCTGAAAGTGAACCAGTGAGCCATCAGAATCGGTTCATTATCTTATTTACACCCGGATTCTGTCGACCGATAGTTACAGTCAAACAGTAAAGGTTGCGACCATTGCCGATAGACGTAACCTCCTCCACTTTCCTACCTTTTGTGATCCATCATTGTTCATGGTCATTTCTCAAACTGCTAGTCAGTTATCGTCTCATTGAATGTTGCATTCCTGAGGGACGGATCTGCGAGCATCAAACAGAACAATTGATGTCACAGATGTGTCCATCTTTTATTAGGCCTACCTGAACCTGAGTTTTATGTGGCATTGGAAGCGGCGTATATTGTTTCTTTTATCTGTTACCAACATTCATTTTGGTCTTGGACATCCAAATGCGTCAATAACCGCGCGGAAAGCTCTGCCTGGAAAGCTGATTGTTGTTTATCGTCTAGGTCCTCCCATGGGGGACGGGTGGCTTTAGCGTTGATGCGACCACGGACGAGAAGTAAGCAGAAGCGAGCACGGACCAAGGCGTGATCTAAGTTAACAGACTTGGACCAAAAAGAATGACAGTCTTCGATTGATCCACGCTAGTGGTGACCAACGGCAATATTGCCAGTCCGAGTTGGACGTTGTGAAGGCGTAAGAGGACGTCATATGAATCTATGCCGCTTCTTTTTGCAGACATTCATACTCACCAAAAATCTGTAGTCTGAGCACGGCTGGATGAGATGATTGCCGTTTTTCATGAAGTCAGCCGAAATGGCAAACTGGCCTCCAATGTACCTTTCGGAATCCCCCAAACAACTAACTTTGACATTGAAATCCTCAGCAGTAACCACCACGTCCGTAGAATGCATGCTTTGAAGCAGTTAAGACAAATCCTGGTAGAAATCGTCATTGGTCTCCGAGGCACTGCGGTTAGGGGGCGCATACACAGACACAACAAACAGGCGTCGACGCTTCAGTCCGTTCCTGTTGTCACGTACAAAACCGTCCAAACGAACTGCACACAACTTTTGATTAGCATCTAGTCTAACAGTGTACGCTCAGTTCTCGTGCTCAAAACAGTCCCAACGCCAGCCTGACCGCGATCATTAAACACCGGGTTGACCGACACACGAACAGTAGCGCGAGAGACTGTGGTTCTATCTGGGGTACGAAGAGTGATCACAGAAGTGAGGTCTTGTATGTGCGTTTCCGAGATATGCGATACATCTATCTGAAAAGTTTTAGGAGTTCTATGGAGCTCAGCCTGTTACCCTATCTGACATAGTGTGCAAACGTTGAAGGCAGCCAAGTGAAGTGAACACGTGGGCTTAGGATGTGCACTTGATTTATGCCACACTCTTGAACCATTACTTTCTTCTTAAAAGCCGCAATAACCCGTGGCTTTTTGAACTGACTCTAAATGAGAGAAAAGTAGTAAGGATACTGTAGGATTCTGAGCGGATCATTTTTCGCGGTTACCATAACTGGAGCCTTTGACTCAAAAGTCTAACCCAAAAGTCAGTGGGACGTTAACCCAGCACAGGAACGTGACCGAAGCATACTTTTGGTCTGTCATGTGGAACTTAATAGTTGTACTTATTCTATTTTTTCTTCGCTAGTCCTTCGTTATCGATCCGCTTTTTGGACTCAATCCTTAGCCCCATGCACCCAGTGGACCAAGCGGAACGTAGACAGTACAGCATCCTTTGGACTGGGCGCTGCCCAACTTAGGTGGGTGATAGCTGCCCAATGAAGTGCAATGACTCCTTCCACCACCCACAGAAACCTCAGATACTGCAATCCCACATCCATTTAGTGGAGGCTTTTTGTATTGGTGAATTAGCATGCAAAATACGGCATTTTTATGGACATGAAATACGCAACAGAACACATATGCACACGGTATTGATCCATGAGCAATGTGATTGGTGGGGACAGACTTGCCAAACACTGTCACATTATGTTGAAGCAGATCATGCGCGAGACATGCGCACTTCAGTCGTCACTGTCTAGGATTGCACTAAGATGAGTCAATTGCCCAGGTTGTATGTGTTTCTGTGCGGAAATGCATGGATACTGATTGGAGTATACACGGAACAAATGAACACTGATTGACCCAAATGAGTTTTTCTCGTATTGCGTATGAATAGGACATAATCACCACATTTTTTACCGGTACACTGCTCTCGGAGTTTATGCGCTGGAACGTCCTATCCAGGGGCATAGTGGTTAGAACAAGATGTCACCCAAAACCTGGTTCAGAGATTGAACTTCTTCTGGCCTCTACCCATTGATACGTTATTCACGGTTGCATCTTCGGCTTGAGAAAGCCATCCTGCATAGCTCATCGAGCCGCAGAAACACACGAGCCATCACACCACACCAAGGTATACTCTCATCGTCGTAGTTTATACACCATAATCTGTTGAAATTAGTCCCTGATGTTAAGTTGAAAAATGCGAACATTGAACGACACGAAATTTGTCGCTGTTTTGTCGCTAGCTAACGCACTTGGTATCTGTGCTACAGTGTCGATCTTGCATCCTAATAATGAATGGAATGTTCACGCTTCCGGTGTTCCATATGAAATCACGGACCAATAATAGGCAGATGATGACCCATCGGCTTTCTTGATAGTTGTCTGTCGCTCCGTCGTCCGCAGCTGTGTTGTTGGTCAGTCGGGCAGGTTTGTATGATGATATACGATGCGCCATGGTCTTCGATGGCCAATTGGTTCAGTCCCATAAATATCGGTTGCTGTCGATGGTGTTGTTGATCCATCGGTTGGGATACTTGGTTTCAAATTTTTGGAGAGGTTGGGTTTATTTCACTGAAATTCGAAGTAACTGCCGACTCTTCCCATCACCCAAACAAGGTCACTGTACGCACACCAGAAATTAAAGTCTTCAATCATCGTGGAAGTCATTATGCGCTTGTGCACTGCATACTCTTTTTTACACTGAACCCAAGAGAGATGAATCGTGAACGCGAGAAAACCTGAAGAAAGCAAGATATGGAATCGTATTCAAGGTTGTCACACTCGATCATCCAAGTCCAAATGGCAGGTTAACTATTGAGCTAATAGTTAACCTTCCGGTCCAAACAGCAGCGAGATGAAGTTAGAAAACCGGGTTTTACTGCGGGCCACTATCCAGTCCGTCACTGTTATTTTCCTTCAGACAGATTTTGCCTCTAAATTTTCCTCCGTACACTTCCCAAAATAACTGTTGACAATTGTAGTAGTGGTTCATGCACCCGGACTTTGAAATAACTACTTAACCACCTTCAAATGACCCATCGCTAGGTTGTAGCCTCAGATATTTGGTTTTGTCCCTCGGACCACACAGTGAAACCACCCGCTTTAATTGGTTGAGTGTGTGTAGCATCTTCGACGGATGCTAGTCATAACTGTCCTATTTATTATTGAAATGAGCTGGCGACCCTGACCCTGGAGCATTGACTTGGGCTTGACGGTGAAGGGGGCAACTTTGGATCTGCCCCCCCCCCTCCACTAAAGCCCAGTAGTCAGCAAACAGTGTCCGTCATTCGACCAACCCTTACCGTTGGTCTGGAATTACAGTTTTGCCCGACTTCTCTGTTCTGTGTGAGACGGATTTCCCATTGTGATGATATTGTCCCACTTTTTGATATTCTGTTTGTTTCCCGTAGCTGCCATTTTGAAGTATGAAAACAACGTGATGAATATCCGTCAGTTCAATTGTTCACCTCATCCTTATTGGTTGCCAAACTTTATGGATGTGTTCACTTGGTCCCTTCCATTTGTTGGAGAGAAAGGTGAGAATTTGACTTGTGTGGATTCATGTACACCGGTTGGTCAATCGCTGTGCCTCCATAAATTCGTTTTCGGACTGATATATGGGGTGTGTTTGAATATATTCATTTCTTTGCATTATTTTCTATATTTGGTTTGTATCAGTTGGTTTAAATTTAAGCGGTAACTGGACGTGTGTGTGGCTGTTTATTATTCGAGGTCTATGACTTGTCAGATCTACGCAGATTTCCCCATGGAGTATTGCAGGAGCTGTCTGCTTCACGTAACATGCCGGTAATATGTCGATTTTAGAACGTCTTCCATATTATGCTTAGACTCTCTTCAACGAATTTTTTTTTCGTTCGTAATTGACCGATTTAACCACCGATTAGTACCAGTCAGCCATAGGGCAATAGTTTCGCGGTCAGCCCTGGTAACTTACTTTTCCCCCCTCGTTTTGAGTTAGTTGACAGCTTTAAGTACCTCGGGAGCTTGATAACAGCTGTTTGTGGTATTGGGGAGGAAGTCGATTCACGAATGATGATAGCAAGAGCAGCTTTCGCCAACCTGCAACACCGGAGGCGTTGCTGTCACATCGGGCTCTCTCTTAAAGGACAAGCGTAACTCACCGCCGCTCGTAGTGTTTTGTCTACGGTTGTAAGACTGGGCCGCCCCGCATTGAGGATACTCGGCGTCTTTCTGTGTTTGACAACTGATGTCTCCGAAGCATTGCTCGCTTTTGCCGGGAGCATTGCGTGAGCAATAACGAGGTGCGCTGTCGTGTGCTGGACACGGGTAGCCGCCATATCAAAGAAGTGATCGCTCTACACCGCCTCCGGTGGCTCGGTCATGTTTTGTGAATATCTGCCCACCGTCTAGCTTTCCGTGCTCTGTTTCTACGTGCTGGGCAAGGCTGGGAGAAGCGACGCGACTGTCATGTCTTGAATTAGCGTGGGATATGAAGAATTGTGCAGTAAAGCTTGCTTTGATTTGTGAATCCCACCTTTCTGGTTGGGGTTCATGAGATGTGAATTGCCGTTGATTAAAGACGTTGAGAGACCTGGCTGAAAATAGATGTCAATGACGCGAATGGTGAACGGTCTGTCTGTTAAACTCGCGTGCCCACTAATCACAGAGAATTCACTCAGACAAACAAAATGGCAAAAGACATCGAAAAGATGTGCGATTAATAAAAGGAAGAGAAAACGTCATTTTTTATCAACTCCTTCTTTAACTGTGCTCTACCGCTTCACATATTTTTGCTATTTTTATTGCTGCGTTGGTGCCATGCTTGATTTCAAGTTGATGTAGTATGCGTTATATATATATATATATATATATATATATATATATATATATATATCTTCACTGAATAATCCCATTGCATTATAGAAAAAGGCACGATAGCGAACAAGCTCGTTTTCGGTAACTTCATCCTCTGGCTAATACAGTTACATATATATACGATAGGAATGCATATTTTCGGAACAAAATAGAGGGTATTTACAGTATCAAATTAAGATTGGTTAATCAATATTGTAGGTGTTTTGCGGTTCGGAAAAGGGGTGGGAAGTTGGTTGTTCGTGGTTGGGAAAACTCGGTGTAGAAAGTACATCTGGGGTGGGTTGGATGCTTCCTGTCACGACTGAAAGGTCGCGGTCGAGGTCACCATGATTTTGTCCCCCATTTTCCGATCGCGGCCAGGGTAGCTGCAGTGATTTGACAAATCGCTTGTGTGAACAAAGCGATGGATTTAACAGCCTAATCGCTACTGCCTCCGCTGCTCCCAAAGTGATTTGGCGAACGATCTACGACCTACTGGCACTAGTATTCCTCGTCTATATGGCTTACCGAAGATACATAAATCGGGAGTACCACTAAGACCGATACTTGATATGAGCACTTCTCCCTACCACTCTACTGCTCGTTGGCTCGCTGATATACTGGAACCTGTGCGCAGAAGCATTGCTCAATACAGCCTTAACGACACATTTCAGTTCGTAGAATTAATAAAAGAACAAAATACGACAGGACTTAAAATGGCATCTCTGGACGTAACATCACTATTTACGAGCGTCCCACTTCTGGAAACCATCGAATATTTGTGCAAATATATAATCGAAAATGAAATAAACGTTGGTATTCCGGTAGCCAGTCTGAAAGAACTACTACTACGATGTATTCTAAATGTTCAATTCGGCTTCAACAACAAGCTTTACCGACAAACCGATGGAGTTGCGATGGGCTCGCCTCTGGGACCCCTACTTGCCGACATTTTCGTTGCCAAGCTGGAGAACGGGGTACTCAAAGACACCATAGAAAGACTACCAAGGTACTGCAGGTATGTGGACGACATCTTCATTATGATGGACAAACATGTTCACCTAGCTGAACTAATGTAAAAGTTTAACCAGACTCACAGTGCGCTCAGTTTCACATCCGAAGTGGAATTAGACGGCAACTTTCATTTTCTGGATGTAAACCTTACGAAAAGGGAAGATGGGAAGCTCGTCCGCCGCGTCTATCGCAAGCCAACATGGACAGGCCAATACACACATTTTGCCAGTTTCGTGCCTCTAAAACGCAAACAGAACCTAGTTCGATCCCTAGCGTCTCGCATACGAAAGATCTGTTCCGAGGAAACAGTGAGTGAGGAATTACATCACATAAGACAAACATTACTAAACAACGGGTATCCGGAACGTTTCATTCAAAAGAACATTTCGGAAGTACCCAAGCGACCATTGATAATCACCGCCAAGAAGAAAGAACTGCACATGCAACTTCCCTTCAAAGGAGATGTTAAATGCGAACTACTAGTTCGGCGCCTAAGGGATGCAATCGCCCGTACATTTCCCGCCGCTACTCTACGCGCCCACTTCACAAGCCGGTCAATGATTTCTATGAATCTCAAAGACAAAATGCCTGTCCTTTCCTCCTCTATGTTAACCTATTCATTTGTTTGCTCATGTTCGGCAAGCTATGTAGGCAAAACGACACGGCAACTGTCCCAAAGAATCAAGGAACACAAACCAGCTTGGCTGAGGACAGGAACTAGAAGAACCATAACTAGTGCAATCGTAGCGCACCTTGCCGAGACAGGGCACCAGGTAGACAACGAAGCCTTCAAGATAATTTACAAAGTGCCTGTGAATTCTTCGAAGATCGTTCGCCAAATCACTTTGGGAGCAGCGGAGGCAGTAGCGATTAGGCTGTTAAATCCATCGCTTTGTTCACACAAGCGATTTGTCAAATCACTGCAGCTACCCTGGCCGCGATCGGAAAATGGGGGACAAAATCATGGTGACCTCGACCGCGACCTTTCAGTCGTGACAGGAAGCATCCAACCCACCCCAGATGTACTTTCTACACCGAGTTTTCCCAACCACGAACAACCAACTTCCCACCCCTTTTCCGAACCGCAAAACACCTACAATATTGATTAACCAATCTTAATTTGATACTGTAAATACCCTCTATTTTGTTCCGAAAATATGCATTCCTATCGTATATATATGTAACTGTATTAGCCAGAGGATGAAGTTACCGAAAACGAGCTTGTTCGCTATCGTGCCTTTTTCTATATATATATATATATATATATATATATATATATATATATATATATATATATATATATATATATAATCAGCGGCCTGAACTCCAAGTTGGTACCGACGTAATAAAGTTAGGAGAAAAATACGGAAGTGATGAGATACAACGTAATAAGGGAAGACGGTTCATAAATAAAAGTTACCCGAAGGTTTTTTTTCCTACACCGTACACGCTATGATGTTTTTGTGCTTTCGGGGAGCTGATGTAAAGCGAATAGGCCGTACAGCATTCTCGTCGTTGACTTCTATTTTCAACCATGTCTCTCAGCGTTTCTAACCAACGATTATTCTCATGTCTTGAGTCCCAACCAGGAATGAGGGATTCACCAACGGAAGCAAACGCTAGTGCTACCTTCTTCACATCCTGGCACGGATTCATGGCCTGACCACCGCGTTGCATTCAACCTTCCACCCTTGCTCAGTTTGTGCGCATATAGCATGGAAGGATAGACTGTGAGCAGGTATTCGCAAAACAAGTCCGAGCTATTGGAGGTAGTGTGGAATGTTCACTTCAGATAGAGGGTGGCTATTCGTACCTAACACATGATGACAAACGTTGTTATTGCTCACATGATGTTCCAGTCTGAAGCGAGCAGCACTTCAGAGACATTGATGATCAAACGCAGAAAGTCGATAAGCATCTTCAACGCGCAATGGTTTTGCTTCGCAATCGTAAAGGTAAACACTGGGAACCGCGGCGTCACCCTCCAGTCCCCTAAGGGAGAGCCGGATGTCACGGCGGCACCACAGATGTTGCAGGTTTGCGGAGGCTGCTTTAGCTTTTGTTGTTCGTGATATGACCTCTTCTCCAACACTACTTTCAGCTGTAGTCAATATCTAGGGCTACTTTAAGTTACCGACTTTGTGTGAACATCAAAAAGGGTGAACGCAGGCACATGCACCCGCCAGTCTTGTAAAAGTATTATGCATAGGGAAGCCACAAAGTGCTTACCACTTCTGGATACCTCAATCTTCAAGCGGTCCAAGACGTGTTACATTGCCTGTGCATTGTTACCCAGCAAGACAATATCATCGACGTATTCTAAATCGAAAGCTCTTTTCCTCAGGAGGAGTTCAATTCCATCGTTTGAAAGACCATACAAGGCATTTCGTAGAATGTCCTCTATTAGAAAGGTAAAGAGAAATAGTGATGTTGAGAAACAATGTACTCTACTGGAGACTACTTAAGGTATGAAAATACAACTCTTTGAGGATACTTCTCAGGTACTCCATTCCTCAACAAACAGTCCCACAGTGCAATCCGTTCGACAGAGTCATAGTCCACGCAAATGTCTGGGAACACGGTGATCGTTGGTCTCTTTTGTTCTGGCAGTTGTCCCAGGGCGAAGATTTGATCAACGCATCCGCGGCCTTCGCGAAACCCAGCAAGCTCCTCTCGAGTTTGCGCTCCATGCGTGTGACACAACCTTCGAAATATGACACGCTGGTAGCTTCGATGCTAGTGGGATCAGTCTGGTATCCCGCAGTCACTGCGCGAGTATTTCTTGAAGATGAGGACAGCAATCGATTCCACCCACAAAGAGGCGATGTGGTCAATCCGGGTGCATTACTGTTTCGAAAAGGGCGGACGCCAAGTATCGTATCGGCGATGGGAGCATTTGACACTCATACTAGTGAGGAACAAACAGTGATCGGAGCATAGTACCAAAGCAGTTCCCCGTTTTTCAAACGACGAGAATCTAGCCCAAAAATGCCTCCTGGATGTGCCTCGATCGATGATGGCCGACCTACTTTACCATGCATATATCTTGCCAGAATCCCAATATCGGTCCGATTCGCCTTACGCAAGAAGTCTTATGGCTTTTGGTAAAATTCATCTTTGATTGTATCTGGGCTGCAGTCAGTGGGCGCACACGCCGACAAGACAAACATATGTCAGGCCGGTGATCGTTCACTTGCATCAGTTTTTAAGTCCCGTTACGCAAAACCGTCTATCTACAGGGATCCAGTCTGACAGCGCGGCTTCAGCTTTCTCTCCAAGAACCACACCAACAACAGCCTGAGGGTCCCCAGAAAAGCACAAATGAAACTTTACGGAGGGATTAGATGGGGTATCAATCGGATGATGGAAATGGAGTCTTGAATGCAATACACATTGATGACAAACGTTTCAACCGTACGAGTTGACCCTGCCTGTTGTTCTAGTCGCATAAGGGCCTACACCTTGGGCGCGGCTAGTTTGATGGAGCGTCGAGGAAGAAGGAGGCTTTCAGCCGGAGGTAGCGGATTCGGGGCTAGTTAGTCGAGATAGGACGAGGAAATACGTAGTCAGGATTTCCGCCAGAGGCACTACAACTAGTACGATCGACCGTAGTTCCCGTTGGAAGTGACAAAATACTGAAAGAGGGGGTTGAGGAGAAAAGTTGCGCACGATGTAAAGTAGCTTGCGTTCGTGTGGAAAGTGTTTAGTGCGCGAAAAAGAGCAGTCAGGGTGACGTCGTTAATGTTTGCGTTGTGGGCTGTTGTACTACTAGGTCGCCCAGTCCATAGTAGGCCTTTTTATTTGGGGATGCATCTCTAGCCTTTGCACAGCTGAGCGCGTCCTGCGAAGCAGCCGCGTTGGTCCATATGAGCCGGTGTTTAATTGTGTGGTTCATTCGCTCTTTCAGGACACCTTGTCGGTTAGGTAGAACACTTAAAGGAACTATGGCCTTATTTGGTGGCGGGCCACACTCGCCACGTCACAGTACCGTCGGTAGATTTGGGGCGTTTTGGATCGAAGAACGCTACCCAAGCGGGAATCCTATCGCATTCTTGAACACTGCCGTTTATCGTCCCTGATTACTTATTTGGTGAGTCCACCTTATTCACGGTTAATCACCGAAATGGCCGTCCTCCTATCCTTAACCCGGAGACGCGCCCGGTAGCATTTACCTATGCTATCCGCAATCAGTCCCTCGACTGCGGGCCGGGGAAGAAATAAGCTCTCGTTGTTAGGCTTCAACAGTTCATGAAATCAAAAAATTTATTCTTTGCATCATTTGCGCGATACACAAGCTATAGGGGTTTCAATCGAATCATGATCTACAATATGAGTAAGATGCGTGCATTTGTCATTCTGCGGTCTTGGAATTCGAACACTAAAAAGATAAATGGAAATCGGCGTTGATATGTTTATGTGGAGTCTTCACACTTTACGCTTCTCAGCATAATTTTCTCATCGCTTGAGATAAACGAAACGCACAAGAGATACTCAACAGCCAAACCCCCTTCTATTGGTCATCAAATCGCTCTCAGATTGACCTTAGCGAATATATTCGTTATACCATGGTAACGTGTTACTCATCATCAAGAACTGCGAGAGTTATCTCATCAGATTTGCTGTTACCAGGAGTCATCCGTTACCCTTAGTCCAGATCCAGCAAGCCACCAGCACTGCGAGAAATCCACTTCAGATTGTCCGTTACATTTTTATATTATTCGGGTTGACCAGCACTGCGTGATGCAGTGCTCATTCGGCACTGTAGATGGAGACTTTTAAAATTTCTGATCACCGGCACATGATGGTGGTGATAAACTCTGGTATGCGAATTATCATGCTTGCATATTTCTCACCATTTTATTCAGTGGATAATACAGCACGAACATCTATACGGTTGTTTTTCACATGAATCAATATGATACAGTAAAAATACGTAAAGTTCTCAAGTTCGAACGGGTTTACGTCAAAGTAGACCTAAGCGGAACAACTTACAAAAAAGACCGATTTACTGGTTCCGATCATGCTTATTGTATGTTGTGGTTGATGGGTGAATTTCCCGCAAATCCGCTCCGGTTGTTATACTGCAGATTGTTTTCCGTTTTTATTCTGATTGTTACACGTGCAGTTTCGAATCAGATATCATACTCCTCCATCTGATGTAAAATGAAACTATGTGAAGGAGAACCACTATAGCGACGAATTTCTACACATTTTGCCGTGTATCGAAACCAGTCGGTCTTCCCAGTTAGAATGTTATCCGATTTAGCCCAAAGAAATTGTTGTAGCGAAACTCATTCTTCCCGCGATCTCCCTCTCGCTATGTGACTGTCCATCAAAGTAATTGTTCATTCGGTAAATCATTCTTTTTTTACTCTGGCTTGACTATTCGTTCTTCGATCGGCCGGGGGCAGGGGAACGGGGTAAAAGCCAGGGCACCCGCCCGGAGTTAGAAGCATCAGGCGGAGTGGAGAAAGTTTTATCTTGTCCGCCCTATTGTCTTCTTCCGCTCGTTTTGTCCAGCGGTCTCCCAACCTGATTCGTCTTGGTTGTCGATGCGTCCTTTATGGAAATTGTCTATGTTCAGTGTGCGTCCTGTGGACTACATGCATGTACACATGTTTACCTGGGTAGCAAGTCTGCTGCCTCATATGCGTCATTGGCATGATTGTGGTTGGATGACTGTGTACGGGAACAACTGGCGGTTGTGCTCATCAAAGTGTGCATGTTTGTTTGGCTCAATATCTCTGAGACTGTTTTTGTTCCTCTCTGCGTCAAATTGTGCGTGGAACAAACGCGCGCGCGCTCGCACACTCACAGCGCCTAGCAGTTGCTCAACTCAAGTGAAACTTGCTTTCGTAAGAACTATTTGTTCCGTCTCTGACAGATCTACGATCAGTCAGCTTTTCGATAGTTCTTGTGGTTTCCATTGGCCAGAGTTCTTTGCGCGATTAAATGTGTGGTTTGCCTGTTTGACGATCCAGGAGGAAAAGAGACGAAAACGGTAACTGATGAGGGGAGAAGCATGCTCAAAATAGCTAGACCAGCTGCCCAAATGTATAGACGTTATGCCTAACTACTTAACATGTGTGAATACAGTGAGTATATTATGAATATACTGAAGCGTCTCAGTTCCAAGAAGTAGCCCCCAAGTAAGTGAAATGCATTCGTCATGCGAACGAGTGAAAGAACTCCGTAAGACCCTCGGATTAGTGCCAATCATAGGTTGATCTCAGGGGAAATCGCAAAACTGAAAACGTACTCGACACATTTGGGTTGGTTTGTAGTTATGTTTGATTTGGTTAGAAAGACGCTGTGATCGCCGAACAAGTTATCAAAGAAGCTCTGAAAATCCTAGTAATCAAAAACAACCTAGAATAGGTTGACAAAATCGGGGGAAACCTGTCGCTAGTTTGTGCTGTGTTCCGCTATGGTTAAGACGGATTATCAATGTGATCCACTGCGAATTAATAGGGCCCCCTCGGTGCGGCCTCAAAGCTCAGATGGTATGGCTCACATGGTACTGCGACATGGGTGACGTCTTTGAAGCGGACTCAAATCCTACAAGGAGAATCAAACTGTTACGTATGGAACATATCAACGCTCTTCAAAATCTTCCAATCCCAACTTCATGACGAACGCCCAAGTTATTGGAAAGATCAGTTAGGGGTTTAGCAAATTTAAGTTTAAACCTCTTTACTTCCCGAAGGATCACACATACAAGTTCAAACCACTGCGGGTTTTTACCGCAAGAGAGCATCTACGTGAACCGAATCGACACTCGACAGATATCTCCAAAATACTGATGCCAATTCTAACGGCCTATGATAGCTTGCTTCGTCAGTTTCCGAAACACTACTGATTTTACAAACACGATGTCAATTCGGCACATACAAGCGGGTCTAAGTATGTAGACTTACTAAATGTGTACCATCGTCGCGGCACGCGCAATTCCGTGCTCTCGAAGATTCTGGTGCTTACATTTTTGTACGGCGTCCGCCAGAGATGCCGTTTGTTACCGGTCCTGCTCAACTGCACCATGGTTTTGATTATCTGTCACTCAGTCACTTTTACTACCATAGAGTACAACTTATCCAAGAATCCCGAATAGCGGGCCTCGAGTTTGCATGCAATTAGATTATACAACCTACAGTCGATTGTCAACAGGATCGACCTTGCTGCAAAGGACATCGGTTTGTGATCAACATGTCGAAAAAAGATCCTTCACAAGCCTCAGATCTGATACGTCCAGTTAATAGAGATCCTGGCTCCGAAATTCTGATACATTGACAATACCACACAGAATTGGGATGCAGTCCAGATTAGTGTTGACAGTGAAGGAAGAGATTTCTGGTAATGCCCAGTGGTACAATGAACAGCTGGGGCTGTGGTGTCTACTCCATTGGCTATACTAATGTGTTAGCATTCTGCGGTTTCACTATTAATCCATTAATTCTGACAGGATGAAGGAACGCAACGTATAATCAGTTTCTGGTGTGCTGGTGGCATATTTCAGCTTTATCATAAGTTTCTACTTTTCCAAATAAAGCATATTCTTTGTTGAAATGGATGGTTTTCACAACATTATTCACCCACCCACCCACTTACTCATCCATTCACGGTTTATTTGATTGCACAAAACCAAGCGCTTATTACCCATAGTTGTTATTAGTTCACTTGTTCAATTTCGAAATTTATCTGACCGTCGAACAGTTAACCGAGAGACAATTAGTACACCATGTTCGGCACTACTTGATGGTAGCAGTAATTTTTCTCCCTTTATGGAGCAAGATCGACTGATTTCTCATGTGCTTTTACCTAAACGCACCTTATCTGAAGTGCACGCGAATCTCTTATGGAATGTTCCATTTTGATTGATTTGTCTAACTGCTTTGCTGGTGAACTTGTTCGTCGGTCCGGACTAGTGATTTGTTACCCGTGTTCTGTAATCTATCCAGATGACTGTGCGAATTCTTGTCGGGCGTTTACTGACTAGGTCAACTTTCCTGTGCACAAATGGGTCTGTTATTATTAAATGAGTCAGAGTGGTAGACCTGACAAACAGATTGGAGCAAGTTCGATTAGTTTCCGAACGGTTACCATTTGGGATCATTTTCCGTCTGGCGCTCCGAAATATTCTCGAATGCGCCAATGAGGTTATTCCATAGTTTGTTTCGCGATTCTTTGAATATACCTCGACAGTATGAGTCGATTTTATCTTTTATTTGAGTGATATTTATGGTCACTAAAATTGTTGCCTCATGAAAACTCAAATTTTCAATTTTTCAGTTGGCGCTGTTTTCTACGTACACAGGGAGGTGTCTTAAGTCACTGTGATGCATATCAGAAGTTAGTGAAGGAAATACAAATCTATTGCCAGTATTAGGTTCACAGGCCACACGCAAGTTCGTGATTTTGTCCTCCGTATTACTGTTGGCAGATACAGGCCGATTTTTGTCTTATAATCCTTATTACGAAGGTCCCAGGTTCAAAACCCATTTCTGCTGGTAAATGTTGTCCGTAGGTGTCACAACTCTCACACCACTTCGTGTTCAACCTGAAATTTCAGGACGGTATGGAACTGTTCATCTGGAGATGTATGCCCTTAAGGATATCCTCTTGTAAACTCTACTATTTCTATTGTATATTATTTAAAATACCATGGTTTTTTTCCGCGAGTGTCGGAAGCTATGGAGTTCACATCGGAACCTCGTGATGAGTTTGGTTTGCCAGAGCAGTAGAAGTTTTGGAGTAATTTCGTCAACACTACATTGGAGAAAGGATTCGACACAAATTTTTATTAGTTTTGTTTTCCCGGACTTTCGGTTTGTTTGATTCATGTCAAATAATTCAGAAATTATGCTCCCTCTTCGTGACTCAGATTTGTTTTTTCTCCAATGTTTTCGTTAACTGCAGTTGCCTAATACGTATCATGAGTATTTCGATTCCCCAATCGGTCTTGTGACTCAGTTTCTCCGTGTCTGTACACATATGGTATACAAAGACTAGGCCCGGCCATTTCTGTTTACTTGTTTCGGTGATCAATGACTGATTGGCTTTTATTGGAATGCATTATTCACAACGAATTATAAATTTTTGTGCAAGTTTTCTTCTCTGTGCCTGGTTTAGATTATCGTTAGTCTTGCATTAGGATGTAGTGGTTTTTGTTTTGTTTTCCTTGGTGCAAAAACAACGAAAGGGGTGAAAAATAGAGTAATGATTAGGTGGACAAATAGTTCAGAAAACTATCACTCAGTTGTTGTCTCATAAAATGAACAGATAAACCTGGTCGACCACGTTAGAAGCGCAAACTGTTTTACTTACGAAGTGCACACGGATTCAGGGATAAAACCTAGTCAATGAAGAACAGTGACGCTCAATGGTCATCATGGATCTAACCGGAGAGAAAAAGAGAACCTGTCACAGTTTTTTATCGCCTTGATGAATCAGTAAGCACAACTACGTGTGTTTGGTGCTAATCGGATCTTTTCACCAATTCATACGCATTGTTATGCTATGCGACATCGTTTGTGCCATGCGTGTACTGGAATTCACGCCGTTCCACTAGTTTCGCGACCGTCCATGTTGTTTATCTCACCTATTGCTGCAGAACAGATTTGTCCTGACTTTAATGGCATCATTTTGTGGTGGTACCGTATACGCAGTTGGCGATATATACAACCATCTCTGTGTAATGTGAGAACGCAAAGATCATTCTTATTCCTTCCCTATTAACAACCATAGCCAGTTGTGGTTACATCACATGACATCCGTCAGAATGGCTGAAACGAATGCGTCATTGTCTCATAAGTGGAATGGAGTACATGAATAATGGAACCTCAGAAATCACCAGCCGCTGTCAGATCTTAGTTTGCATCGCGGTGGAGATAGATCAGTAGGAAAACAGTTATTATTATGCGTACGTGAGTTTTGGCCTCATAGGTATGATTCAGTGGGACAGTTAGTGCTGTCTTATTCGAGAATATCACACAGACATTTCTAAAAGACTGTCGGGAGTTATACAGTTCTCCCCTCCTTCCCTATCAGTCGCTTTCACACGTTTTGGTGAAATTGTTCTCGAGGCCAGAAGATCATGGCCATGCTTGGTTAAAAGTCGACATTCGTACCGCAGCTTTCGTAACACAAACGTGCATTTTTCAAACCCAGATCGTGAGTATAATGCATGAAATCTTGGTACATGGCTAAAGAAATGTAGGACCACGATCGTACGCTAGAACTCAGTGATTATTAGTTTTTGAATATCCTAAACAAGATTGGTCACCCAACCGATCTCCTCTGGAATAATTTTTCCATCGGTCTTGATGTACTGATTGCATTACTTAAGTTGTCATGTCTTGTCCGGAAGAGGTTCGAATTTCAGCTCCCTCTGCATCGCAAACTAATTTGTTCAAACCGGTAGACCGGTCAGCATGACTGGCACTCCGCATCCAGGTTGCACATTGCACGTATGATACCATGACAGCACTAACCACTGTTCAGATCTGCACTCTCTCTATATGAGACAGTTAGTGAACCGAGGAAAATAGACGCATTCACCTCGCTTCGGTGCCACATTGCGTGGTGTCTGCTCTGCTAGTAGAAGGCGGTGCAAAATGACGATGTATGAACATTTAGGAACTGCGGTAGAAAAGGCGGTCATTTCGATAACTAAGAAAGGTTATTACTTGTCACATTCAGTCTTATTTGCAGCTCATTCTTGGGGTTATCAATGAATGTTCATTAGTAAATCAGTCCGTTTGCTCGATGCGACGGGTATGGTTGTTATCTTTCAACAGATACCCAAACCAAAGACTGTAATTCTACGGCTATGAGATAACTACAGATATTTAGTATAAGGTGTATGCAGAACTACAGGTTATCCTGTTCAGTAACGATTGTCGATCGTGTAGTGGCCTCTGACGATCGTTCAGTAGCCACTGCCAATCGTCCAGTAATCACTGGCGTCCATTCAGTAGCCATTGCCGGTTATTTAGGGATCACGGTCTCTGGTACAGCAACCTTTTCGACACACTCATACCGCGTAACGGCACATCACGTGCAAAATTTCGGTCCCGGTTACGGGGCTCGGTAGGCTTGTGTTAGTTACTAACTTGAAAAAACAGAGACAATAAGGGAAAATCTCTAAACTAGCTAGTTGGAAAATATCATCAATCATCAGAGGAAAGATAGCAGGTTCACAAATCCGAACAATGTTTGGAGGACTCAATAAAAGTGAAATTGCGTTTCCCGAACGCAGCGCCTAAAGCGAACAAAATCCGGTTCATTGTTTGCATAACTGCATCAACATCCTGAATCTGTGTTCTTTGGTGGATTAGCCTTCCGGAACGCTGTGGATGAGAACCTTGTGCAAGGCTACCAAGCCTCCTGTATTTGTGACTGAAACTTTACGCGTGATGTGCCCTTGCGCGGTATGGATGTATCGGAACGGTTTGGTTACTGTAATTAAGGCTGTGATCCCTAAAAAAACCATCATTAGCTGCTAAACGAGCGGCAATGACTACTAGGCAATCGCCAATGGCTACCAAATGACAGGAAACCTTGTAGTACTAGTGGACAGTAATGTCAGTCGTCGCGGTTCACTGTGATATCTTCTGATTGTGAGGTAGGTGGGTCTCATGAACTCACCCCGGAAACCTTATGCATTTTACATGGATGAGTTCACTGGTTAGGTATTTCAGATCCTTCTTCCGCGCCCATGGGCTGACTGCCTTTACTCGCGTTCCAGTTACTACCCACTCAATTGAACATTGCACGTTAAAAAAGTTTATCTGAGTGCACACAAAACACGTGTGCTAACTATGGCTACATGTGAAGCCTCGATATTTGATCTGTTATCTGTGGAGCGGAAGTTCTCTCTCCGTTTTTGGTCAAGCTAAATTTCGTGATTTTCTTCATTTCAATTATTCAAAGCATTGTGATTCGCCGTGGCCTTTACAATGCAAATGAGGTTTTGTTGCCCTCTCGGGACAATTTTCGCTTTGGAAAGGTTAATGTACACAGTTATGAATCGTTTCTATCTGATCATCACGACATTTGTACTCTAATAGTATTAGAATAGTGTGCATGTGAACAATTTTACCGTCGGTGACTGAGGAATCGTTAATTGAATTGTTTCTCTCCTTGATTATCACTTATCCGTTTTACCAGTGCCAGAGTTTGTAGCAGTTGCGAGAAATATAAGACTTTCCCAATGCCGACATATACATGAGCGCCGATAAAAATCCACGGTGAGCTGAAACACTATTCATCGTTTACTATTTCTTTCATCTCATTACTCGTGAATGAGTTCTGATGGGAAACCAATGAGAACCAGAAAGTAGTCAGCAGTTCCCATATCCATGGCATGTTGAATTTATTCAGATTTATTGACGGTTTTACTTTGAACGTCTAAGTCTGCCGAATGCAAATAGGGGAAATCACCGAGAGATGAATAAAGCGCGACCCTCAACCTTTCCTATTTCTTGCGGTAGACCTGCAAAATATTCAGATTGGAAGATTTGTCTATTTCTTTGTTCGTTCCCGTTTTTCAGCATGGTCAAATTTCATTGTCTCTTACTCTATCCATTCAGTGACGGAAATGCTGGTAAATGTGTTGAATATCTGCTCAGATGATGAACTCCTCTCGGACACGCCCGAAGATGAATGTGAGTCCGTGTCTGCTCATAGTTTTGTCATTCTGATTGCGAATGCTTCCGAAGAATGTTCTACTCACACAGCTAGCCACCTGTTTTTCCTGTGGGTTCGAAAGTAAACTGTTTCGAAGTGCGTTATTTGCTGACTATATTGTTTTCTTGGTAACTACATCAGTCATGGAGAGACGAAAATTGAGCTCGGTTTGTAGTGCAGCCTTTAGAACGTGTTACGTAATCGTTAACCGTACAGAATTAGTGTGCTACGCCCGGTAGGGTGCATGGGAACTAATGCACCGTTATCTCATCTAGTTCGTTGGGGACGGTGCATTTGCGATCTTCCATCAACATGGGTTTTTGTGTTTGTACTACTGATGCTTAGAAAACAATTAAATCTGGACAATCTTGCGGACTTCTGTGACTTTTAAAGCAACGATTGACATCACGGTTCTGTCCATGCGCGGACTTGCAATATAGTTTTCACAATATTTTACATTCTAAAAAAGCATGCGTTCTCGTCCGACCCCCCGTCCGTAGTAGTCATTATGGTGGGCTATTATTAATTATCACATGGGACTGTACAAATATACTTAGAGATTCCTAACGTAATCACAACTAGCCAATTTTGCTTGCCAATCTGGCACGCGCTAGTTTAACGGTGAGTACAGCAACGTAATGACTTTCAACTCACCGGCTTGAATTTCGCTAGTGCCAGTCTACTTGCCCGTTCGGCAGTTCCTAGCAAATCGCGTCCTCCTCGCAGAGATATATTATGATGAATCAAGGATATAAAAATACCAGTATGCCATTATCAAAGCTATCCGGTCGGTTCTCTAATGTCAACGTCACACCGTGCAACAAAGGGTCAGCCAGTTTTGTTATTTCAACGGAGCAACGACTTGACATCCGTGGAAACAGTCCCATAGGAACCTTTTCACATTAGGTCAGCCTATCGGGTTTGTACCTCTTTTAATAGTGAACCAACATGGCGGTTTCATATTCCGTGAATAACGGTTCACTGATCTTTTGGATGTGGAATTTAGTTTGCGATTGGACATTGTCGCTGAGTTTAATTATCTATCGCCACCGAAATTATTTGGCTTGTGAGCGTCATCTCCCGAATTATCAGCATTTCTAAACTTCCTTGTTATCTACGTTATTTGGGTCCATTCGTTGAAGTTTGCTTCGCCAAATGACTTCCTGCTTCCCGTCCATACACCGAGATGCGGATGATGACCGTTTAGGGTGAATTGGGTGTGCCCGTGTGCATGGGTGGTGAACAACCAACGAGAGCTGTCAGAAAATATCAACCCACCAATCCACCTACACAGTCCGACAGTGTGTGTATAGGTGTTTTCGTTCTCCAACTGATCTGACCGTTTGCTTTCGTGTGTTTCATTGTCATCAGTTTATCGTTCGTGAAAGTTTTTGTATCCCAACCAGATGAAAAAATGTGTTCACACGATAGTGTTCTTAAAAATGCAACTTAACCGCAGCTGTATGCGCGCTGCTTGAGTATGATCTCACAGATTAAGCGTGAACACAAAAACGCGTTGTTCACACTGCCTAAAGTCGCATTAGTTGAACTTCATTGTTGTAAGACGTACGACATTAGTCCACGTTGTGAAGTGGAGTACAAGTTTTTTTCTGATGAAATGATAAAATCGATTACCCAGTTGGCCTTTTCGATCAGTTTAGACAAATATTCAATGTCTACACACGGATTTAGTTGATCCCAGTACTCATTACAAAGTTCAGCTTTGTCATTTTTTGGATGAGTTTTACACGATCAGTTGGCTAAGCCATTCATTCGATTGTACTACGGATTTTGCTTATCTTGTCATATCAAAGTCTGGGAATAAACAAGCTGAGCATTGTCAATCAGTTAGTAGAAGATATCTCCCCATACTTGTAATTAACTTCCGTAGTTGAAAATTCTCAGTTTCGACTGGCAATTTCTGTCTGTTTATCAAATTATGACCACAGTACTCTGTTCAGATGCGTTTTAAGTGAAGGATATGTATGCAGGCTCATTGCAGAATCGAAAATAAATGCAATCTTAACCGCCTAGTTTGAGTCTAGGAAATAACTAGTGTGAATTACTGTAACTAACTTGGAATGTTGTGTGCATAATATGGTCAACCAATACCGGTTTACAATTTTCTTCCGTTTGTATCTTTTTCTGTGTTGCTTTATGTCCCCAGTTTAGGTTAATTTTATGTTGTGCCAGTGAGGCGCATCCCTCAAGTATGTTTGCTCATCGTCTGCATTTCCAGATCAGCACACCCTTTCCTGTGTGAGGAAAATGAGCAGGTCGACGGATTTCATCGACATCGACAATTAGTAATCATTTCACAGACAGTCGAATCATTTTCTCCTGGTTAACCGTTTTGTTCATAACCATTCTTCACCGGAAAGTCCGGAAAAGTAGTTATCAGAAACGCGTATCTGCTTGCGTCATCTCCGGTGCTTATTAGCGTGATGGATTAGGTCACTAAGATGGGGACATTTTTGCAGATCATTTAAATCATCTCAAGCGTTTCGTGAATTTTATCCGTTTGTTGGATTTTAGATGTCTGGTGTGCCTTAGCTCTTCACTTTGCACGATACCGCTTTTGTTAACCGATTAAATTGGAGCAGCAATAGCGTACCATGGTGAAATTCGAGGTTTATCTAACTGTTTGCCCACCCAGAGTTATTCTCACATCAGTTTTAAAATTTCCAAGAACGACGACCCCAAGGGCTGTTCACATAATTACCAGCATTGGTATTACGGTTGGTATTATTTTCACCACAACGTCGAATCGGAGACTTATTCTTATAGCTGAATAACAAAGTAAAGTATTGCACCAAACAGGGATGCTGACTGCATCCACAGCTGAAGCGCAAGTGCCGAGTATTTTACCCAAAACCTACAATTATTTTGGGTTGGGTGACAGTTTTTCATGAAACACGGTTTGTACTTCCGTTAGTAGGTCGAGCACCTTAGATAGAAAGGTCGTCCTAAGACCGGTAAGTTATTGAAGAAAACTTTGTGCACCGTTCATCGTAATCACACAACCCATCCGTTGTTGAACGGAATAAGGAGAGACTCCGGTCTTATTTCGCGGGAAATACAGGGGTACATATGAATCTGGTTTCGTTTTGATCGTAAGTCGACGTTGGTCCTCTTTTTTCTCTTGAGAATTTCTCAGGCCACTACTCCGAAAGATGCTGTGGCGCAAACATACGCAAAAAAAATCGTGCGTAAATATTCAAAAATCCAAGTGTTTAATCATAGAGTCCAGCATTTACCGTGGTACTTCTCCGTAACACGCGTTTTCTATTTTGCTCAATAACATAAATAATAGAGAAATATTTCCCACCTAGTGAATTACTGGAGTGAGTGTTAGTTTCCGAACTCGTTACACATTCATTCAAAATACTTCTTCTGTTTTACCCCCCCCCCCCCACGCTTTCACGAAAATCTGCTCGTGTCCACTCCGCCCGTCCATGCTGACCATATAATATGCATATACTTGTCTGTGTGGCCACATGACATGTCAGGAATTTTACTCATTTATGAATGGGTATCCCAATGTTTGTTTATTGAACTAATTAACTAAATGAGTGAATGACTAAAGTAGCTAGTAAACAAATGATTAAATTCGTGCTACTGGCGCGAACAACCTGCGTTACCAAAATCTTCGGATAAATGTTTTCCAGTCGATCCGAAATATTCGCAGTTTTCTCCCAGGTTGACTTAGTTTGACCAATGGACTTTTGTCGGTCTCATCCAACGGTGGATTGGATTGGTTTTATCGAAAACCCTGTGCTCCGCGATAACAGTGGACACAATACGGTCACAGTGGAATGCACGACCACGCCCTTTCGTGTACACGTACACGGTAAAACAAAATTGTCTCGCACCGATCGTTACTAAATTAACTAATTAGCTGTGATTCACATTGCGAGTTGCATATCAATAATGATAGCAAATATGTATTCTAAGGTCTGAAATCATTTCTTTGCCGACCAAACCAGCATCATCCCATGAATTGAATTGATGGTATCATGTGTTTGTTTATTTCGCAAATAATAGGTCTGTTTGTTATCCTCCGGGGTTAATCATGAACAGATGGCGGTCTCAAGGCGTATCAGATTTCTTCAGGTCATCTGAGGCAGATAGTTTTTTTTACTGTGGTTTCCAGCTATCCAAAAGAACGGAAATCTTTACTGATGTGTTATCTGTTCTTGCCAAAAATGAATTCAGTAATGTTCAGTTCGTAGTCTTACTTCAGGTTAGGGATTCATTTTTGGAAAATACTTCCACAATTTTCAGTCCTACTCACGTCACGGTGTCCTGCTTTTGGTTGTTATTATTCATGTGGGACAGTGTATTGTGGACAGATGCTAATCAAAGTGTATGAAATCAACAGAGATTGAGGCCCAAACTGGGTTTACTTTATTACATGCTTGCGCATGGGTGCAGTGGAAGGAATACATACCCGATAGCCACGAGGGTCCACTGCACAACTGGGGATAACCGGTAACCTAACCCTGAGACTCGGAGTGGGGAAACACATAAAGTCCCAATAGGTCAGGTGTGATAATGATCCGGATGACAGTGGATCACTGTCTACCATCAAAGTAACCGCTTATGGCGAGGATTCGAACCTCGGATCTCCGAGGTGGAAGCAAACGCTTTGAACCACTCGACCACCATCGGGTTCCCGTGGGTCGCGACACAGTCACATGGTGTGCTGCGACCACGGCCATTCGGTGCTCATATCTACCTCAAACAATCCGACTCCTTCGCGTCCACCACCGTGTAGTATATTTACATATCGTCGATCGATCTATACAAGTTAGAATTTCCTAGCCACCATTGGAAACAATGTGGATTGTGCGAGATTTTGACTAGTGTAAACCCAAACAATGAGGTGTTCATATTCGAAAGCTGAGATGTGAAACTCCAGTGAAATGCTATAGCACCGCTGGGGATGATTCAGGATAATTTTTCCCTCTTCCAATGAACAAGATATTTACTTGTATACACATTCCATACGATGCTGACTAATTGTTCTGACGTACACTGAGTTTTAAACGTCAATTGTGACTTTTTGATCTAAACATGAGTGAATGAGTGGGTGAATGGGACGGCTGGTTCTACTTATTTTTTGTGTATTTCCTGTCAGTAAGATTCTTGCTCAATCAGCACTGGTGTTGCCAGAGTGACGTAATGTTTATCTATCTGGACGTGTTGATTGAACGATCTGATGGAATGGAGGATCAGGTGCTCTATCTACTTCGTTGCTCTGGCAACAACCCTTGGACTGTCGATTTTGACCTCATGACCCGTTTGCACGCGGTGATTTTAAACCTGTGATCGTGGATCGGCGCATCCAAATGCCAGGTTGTGCTCGTGTGGACGAGGTCTTAGTTGTCTTCCTGTCTCACCTGCGTATTCCTCGTAGTATATATATATATATATATATATATATATATATATATATATATATATATATATGGACGCAACAAGTAAATCTGCGTGAATCAATTTTGAAATCTTTGGGACTGCAATAATGTGAAATTCAGAGGAGCACAAAGTGATTCTGAACTTTCACAGTACGGACTGTGAATAAAAATGGTGCTGCTCAGTATGTGCTAATCAACCTTTGCATGTGGAATGGCTTCACGTTTAGGTCGAGGAAGTTTCCTCATCGGTCTAGGTGATGAATTCGATGTGTATGTTATGAAATCCATAGACTCGCATTACGACCGTCAGGAGTCTCCAGAGCTGTTCAGTTACCATCGTTCTCATCGTCACCTTGGGACAGCCAAGGTAAACTATTCTGTAAATGCGGATTACATTTGTCAGAGTTCCAAATACTGAAATAACCACGTGAGCTGCTTTTTAGAAACAGACAGCAGCAGTCATTTCTTGGGAATGGTAATGAGTAATGACAACGACGATTGGTGATATTTAACAAGTGCCCGTGGAAATAGTTGACCAACGTGAGCCGGCACAAACCAAAGGTCTTTCTATGCAATCTCAGCAAATACAACATCCTAATGATACAAAGACATTTTTTTACTACTGAACTTTCAATCAAGCGTTCGAATTTTCACAATGAAGAGAACTTATGATTGTCTTCACGGAATGTTGATGCTGGAGTGGTTTCCGAGGTATTGTAGAGAAAAAACACTACATTTGAGCGTTAGCCGTTTGATCCGACCAGTTCAGCAAACAGGGACACTGATGTTGCTATCCGAACTCGAGATTGCTGATCTGAGTCAACCTCGGAGAGCGTATGTATCCATGATGGCGAATGTAAAATGTTTGCTCATAAACGCTTATTTCGTTTCATTGTATTCAGGTAACCAAACCCTCTGCTAGACGTATTCACCCTGTTTCGCTTTTGAACTAATTAACTCCACCTTATTTTGCTTTTCACGAAATTAAAACTGATTTTTCTGACTGATGACAATATTTAATGATGGAACTGAAGCTGAATTGGGCTTTTTTATTCACCTCCTAGCTTTCAGGTGCGCCCTCCTCCTCCGTTCCACCCATCGATTACGAGAACAGGCATGATTTGTCCTAGTTTCGAACACTGTCTAAAAGGAAGACAAACAAAGCTATAACATCTCAAGTCTGATGTGACATTTTCAGTCGATAATTCAAATCTTTTCAGAAGTCTTAACAACACTTTTGTTTTACTTGCAATCCGATTATTTCCCTTGTCAAAGTAAAAAGTTCCAAAATATATTGACCAGCTTTCAACGGTGTTCCTAAATGTTGGGCGGCCTACCTTCCACCTTCAATCCATTTCCCTCCCGTCTTATCTCCACAGCCCAGATTACTGCTCGCAAAGATGTGATTCGAAACAAGATTCGCGCTATCGGTAAAATGGCACGTGTATTCACCGTGTTACGGTGAGTTGTTTGATATTGTCCTAAGTATTTATCAATCCCAAACGGTTGTCAAGGTTTATCTGTTGGTTGATTAATGAGAACTTGATCAATCTCGGTGCCCGGTGAAAGTAATCTAGCATCCAATAGTTTCACAATCCATACCTCCTCGCCCCCGTGAAGTCATGACGGAATCTCATGATAGTTTATGAGATGCACGCATACCAATGAACAATTGATGTTTAAACGAAACTGATTTTCCGCTTCAGTGCTTGTCATAAAGATGAATTTTTTCACCGATTCCCTAATTTTCATTGATTATGTTTGGAATTATGAAAATTTTTACTCTCTCTCTCTCTCGTTGTTAGTTTTGTGGAACAATATCCGCCTCATTTACTCACTGTCGTTCACATCACTTGGTCGGACGTGACCAGCTAGGTTAGACAACAAATATCATTTGGATCCTATCAGTACTCGGGCATGGACGAGTGTTCTACCGACCGGTGGAACACTCTCCTACTTTCGGTCTGTCTGTTATTCACCCACGCAGGTATGCAATCACACACACACACACACACACACAGGCGAGAGAGCATACAACTGCCTGGCTTAGAAAACATGCTTATTAACTGTGATCAGAAAAAGAATTTCCCTCTTTTCAACAATGAATGCTTTACTAAGATATTATGCCCATGAAAGCACAGGGAAACTGCAGCAATCATTTACGGAGATTTACTCCCGATTTCGCTACCGCGCGGCTCAGCGAAAGTGCTGTGGAATTTTCGTAACTTTGGTCACTTCAAAAAAGTCCGAATTTATGTTTGCTTTCCCTGTGAGAGAATTTTTCTAAAGAGTACTGGTCGGAATGCAGTTTTCTTCCCGGACAAATCTGTTACACCTCATAAACGGAAGAGGGAGACCTTCTCGACGTTGTGAATCAGCCCGTTCACGGGGTAAATTTCGATTAGGCTTTGAACATTAATTCACCCACTGCTGTCAACTCGGTATTGCAAATCTATCACAATGTCTTCCACAGTTCCCTTCCATATCTGGTGGATTGAATCCAGTCTGAGTCTTAGTGGTTTGTTCGACGTAGCGCGCCCATCGGTGACCGATTTAAGACCACAGAGTGATCGACGCGTACAGCACAAATCTTCTCGGTATATGTAACACAATCAATATAAACGTTTTACTTCGGGAATCGATCGAGTGAACGAGTTTTGTGTATCATTTGTAATGCTTCCATTGACACTGCGTGATATAAGTCGTTTCATGAACGGTCTACCACTCAGGCTTTTAAATTGTTTCTAAACGAGAAGTCAAGATGAAGCAGAGATCTGGAATTATTTGATGTTGATTTATTTTGTGTTGTATTCTCAACGCTCAGCTCTCGCACTTGCAAATCTGTTGAAGCTGTGCGAAGCTGTTCTAACTGGCGCGTTCGAAATAGCTGTGCAGTGTTGAAACAGATTGTTGCTCCGAGCCAGTACGATTAGCCGGCCGATTAACTAGTAGGACTCACAGTCCGACACAACGGGGTTAAGCCACCGGTGATTTTTGGCGGATAGTCACTCTTGAGCATTTGTAACGAGGATGGAACAATGGTCAATTTATTCATAGATTTACAATAGCTAGTTAACCGTTACATCCGGCATGATTATCACACAGACCACACTCATGTTTTGATTGATAATGTATACTGAAACAGACAGATATCATGCGCTACCATTTCTTGTTTTGTTCCTCAAGGTGATATCTTTTTTAATGCAAAATTTGTATTTTTCATTTTCACTAGTTTTTTGTGTAAAACTGATATTAATTTTGGTATCACAGAGATTGTTCTTAATATTGCCATTTTTATCAAAGCATTAGTTCCGAGAAGCTTTTCACCAGTCGATCTCTGTTCCCTATCTTATCAAAAAAAACTGACTATGTTCATTCGTTGGTCCGCGTGAAACCGAACAATCATCCAATCGGCCCTTGCGAAATTCGAATACATTCTTAGAGAGGAAAGCGAGACGATTTTGGAGCTCAAAGGCTTGACACCGACTGGAATGCTTCCCTTGGGAGCACTAGCTGGTGGACGGGAGACAATCAAAGGAGGTGAGTGGAAATCGGGTTCGTTTAATCTAGCACGGACAATGTGGAATTTGTTTCGGGAAAAATTTGACACTAGCTTTCAGTTCTGTTTCCTTCGTACTCACCCAGTTGATACTGAAGATGAAAATTCGCTTTCGCTACTAGACTTTCACGTATCATTTTTTTCGTCTGCTTTGTTTGAATTACTGAGTCTAATACGAAGTGCGGTAAATGTGGGCTTTCCAATCAGATTGGTGCTGCCCGACATTTGATATTTCTTCCGAATCGGCTCGGTCTTGACTGCCGTTAATTCATATTATAGCAATGCTTGGAAAAAATGTTATCTTTATTGCACATGCAGTTTTCTTCCCAAAGAAACTGCCATGGTTTCTGAAGATCATCACTGATCCACTTCATATGACATCGTTCCATTTGTTGTCTTTTGCACTGGAATTATTGGATGTGCATAAATAAATAAGTGCACATGCGAAGGTCATCCCCGCACGTGATACTGCCAACGTACATCTTGACAAATACACAGCTTGTTTACTCTGATTTTGGTTCCCGTTTCTGATCGCTCGTCGAAACTTGTCTCGATCCACTCAGTGACAGACGAGTTTTGGCGGTGCTATTTCCAAACCTCAGTCTATCAAGCAGGCATATGTTGCCCTTCAAGTTGTGAACACAAACGAATGTCACTTCCGATTGAAGCTAAACCACTTTGATAGAAACGTTTTGAGCACGGGGTAGATTTTTGTGCCACAGTGGCTACGGAGTGTACCATGCACGCATTTGAATGGGCGTGCACAACTTTGGAAGCGTCGATCACTGCCCGCAGTCGTTTAGGCTGTACTGAGCACTATGAATGTACAAAATCGAAGATGGCCTTCATAACTTTCTTCGTTTGTTGCATAGTAAAGCGGAATTGTGTTCGGTTCTAGTACATATTTCACCACTATGAGGAGCCTGATGAGTAAAATATCTTCCAAAAAATAATGATTTCAAGCAAAAGATCTCGCGTTTTTTTCTTTTGGGTAAACTGCTCAAAGTCTTTGGTATGTTTTATCCGCCGTTATTAGCATGAAAAAGACGGTTTATCCTTTATGTAAACGTGACCTTGAATTATGTTTTGATGGTAAATTTCCTATTGTATTTGGCGCTACTGAACCTACGAGGTTGCTCCGTCTGTTTGAATTCGTCCCATGAAATACATCATCAACTAACAAACGGTGAACATCTAAGCGTCTTATGATATCATTTTATCATTCATTACCCTAAGTCATGCAGATAATGGTGAAGTAACAGAATGCGGAGTGACTGCATAACACTGGTGTTTAAAAACATGACTACCGAAGAGCAATTTACAAGTTTATATGTTGTCAGCAAATAATCATTTTGCATAGCTCTTCCCAAAGCCTGTGAACTAACTGAAGAGGTTGCTTGCATTTCGCATTCGGCAGCCTGTTGGTAATTGCTTTTTCTGTTGAAATTATTGATGACTCACGGCTTGTAGGCGCAGTAGATAAATCTGGAAGTACTGATGGCCAGTTGAAGATTTGTGAGCATCTTACACACCTCTGCATTTTTTATGATGTTGCTCATTCCCCGGGTGAGATATTCCTGACGTACAAAGCCGATTGAGGCGAGACAGATAGATAGAAAGTAGCTGTAAATCACGATCAAGGTTGCTTTGGTATTCAAACTACATTCATCTACATGACTACTAAATCTACTGCACAAGCTACCCGGTTATTGATTAGTGAAACAAACTGACCCATCGATCTGGTCGTATTTGGAGTTAACCTTGGATGTGGTCCTGATGGGCCTCATTCGAATACGAAGGGATACTGCCAACGATTCCGTACGTCCAGACATTGATAGGGGAGTTACTCAATATTAATCATCATTGTTTCTCAATTTTCTACGATCAACCACGGCTGATCACTCTGTTTTCAGCTAAAAGGAAGATGCATCTCGTGGCATTCACAACCAATCCAAGATCAAAGGGAAAAAACAATGTTATTTGTTCTTATGGTGAAATTTTCTGCTGTTCTAAGACAACCGGTTGTTTGAATGCATCTGAATATCATTAGCTACCTAGAAATGTTATACTTTATTATGACGTTACCTTATCCCGTCAGTGATGCAACTTTTTACCGCCACTGAATTGGTTTTTTGTATGACTGTGAAACAACTTCCGTAGGTGTCGGTGATTGAACACGGAATAAATTCAGGTGCGAAGAGTAGGTGTTATGAGGTTCGATATTTCGAGCTTAGTATTTTACGCCATGTTTTTGTGTAGGTTATATAACATGGAATACGCGCCGGCGCATTGTTCAGTGCGATTATAAATTGTTAAACTGTAAGTCTGATTCGCGAGTCTCTAACACTTTACGGGAGTGTATGACCACTCTGGTTGGCGGGTTCTCTCGACTCTTGGCTTTGCATCTTCGAGATTCACTTTGCACAAGACTTAATTTTTTGCCGTACACATCCTACTAGTCTGAAAATCGGCTGTTTTCACATCAAATAACCCATTTAGTGACTGACATGCACTGGTGGTATTTTTTTAAGTAGATAATTACTAGAATTGTATTGAGCATACTTGACGGTGAAGAGTATTCCAATTGGAGTGTGGTAACATCAACAGCAAGTATTGCGATAGGAAATGATTATGAGTACTCTTTTTTACGTTTTAGCTATGACTGGGACATGGACTCCGCACAAAATCCAAAACTTCGAGGAGGCTAAAGCGATCGACAAAGTGAATGAGCGCATGCCTCCACATAAGGACTCCAACTCTAATCCGTGCTGGTCCTATGCGGGTTCGTTGAGTAATGCTGATGGCAGCGGACGAGATGTATCCAAGGGGACCGATTCACGTCTAAGCGGTAGCGGAGAGAATTCGGCCGATGATGATAGTATGGTCTTGTCACTAACCCAACGAAGCAATATGCCGAGACCCCCGTCAATTTGTGAAGAACGATCCTCGGATGACGAGAACGACAACACAGCACCGCCACAGCAGCTTCAGTACCATCAGAACAAAGCGGGACGCAACCGACCGGCGAGCAGCGAGTCAATCGAGTATCCAGGTGGCGGAGATAGCATCTCTGGAGCAACCAATCTCATCCCGTTTCCGTCTAGTAGTAATGATAGAAAAGCGACGACCCCATCCATTCCATCTCCGATCGCTGGCTCAACTTCATCTTCCACTTCAACCACAGCCACAAAATAGCCATGTCGTGGTCGTTTTGGGGGTTGTTGATGTCCTTTATCTTTTTGCTAGCTTTTCTCCCCCTTCGTGATTGTTGATATCACCTCCTGATGCGAATGCAATGAGGTGACCTTGCCGAAGGGGTGTTCACCGGTCTGTAGCATACGGCGTGGTCTAAGTACGTGCTAGAGCATCAGATTTCGTGCACTGATCTCATCTCCTGCCCACCCGACCACCCGATTGTCTGCCGTCTCGTTACTTGTCTCTATTGTCTTGTCAGAAAAACTGGCTATGCTCAAGGTTCCTAACTTATCCTGTTTCTCATCATTTTCTTCACGTACCGCTTAAATCGCTGGTTTTTCGTCAGCACCGTGTTATTGATGGGGCAACGGATAAATCACAATAACCAGTATCCCCATTGCTCATGTTGGTACATCAGTGAGTCAAATGTGGCAACGTTGTTGCACCAGCATGTCTCGGTCTAACCGCGAATTATTCACTCACTTATTCACTCATCCTTGGACAGGTGGACACAGCTGTATTGACACCAGCAACTACATCTCATGAGAAAGTATTTGAACTTGATCCGACGGACTATGAATGTGTACAATGGTACATATTAACTACACAGTTATATGATGAAGTGTTCGATCTCCGTTTCCTCCTCTCTAATTTTTCCTTTGTTGATGTCGTCCATCTGTCCATCTGTCTGTTCTTCCGTTGTTTGCATTTGACAGCATGAACTTTCCTACGAATCCTGGTCGTTATTCCGTCACCCATGATATGCTTCTCTACTCTGCCGATCCAATACGTGTGTTCCCGCAGTAAGACATACCCGTCGTCTGGTCTGCGAAAAACAATACGGCGTCTGATTACCTACCAAAGATCATTGTTACCGTAATTTATTTAAAAACCGGGCGTGGATATGATGGCAAAATACGATGAATACTCACTGTTCTTGTAGGGAAATACACATGTATGGTCCGTAAAAATGTGTCTATGTTCAACAAGCACAAATTGCACCGGAATGAAAGACACTAAATAAGTGAGCCAATAAATGATCTTCAATGCGAACTTATGAACTCCGTTTTTTCGAATATTTTGTACAGTTTGAATTAATTTGTTTCGCCCAACAGTGCGTTCTGTTGAATGATGGTCTGTCCACCTAATTGGATCGCTTCCGTCGGCCAAATGATTTGGCCACATTCACATTATTCTGAGATTTCCACCCGATCTTTTAGGCTGTTTATCTTGGGCCCATCCCCCTCAACAAAGCTGCTGTACCTCTGCAAAACACCTTAACCAACAGTCCTTTGGTTCCCTTGTTTTCACATCACGTGGTTTTCCTCCGAACTCTGTGTGCTTTGATGTGGTTGGTTCATTTCTGGGAATTTTGTTCGCCCCCCCCCCCACATATTTTACTTGGTCTCGATGTTCCTTAATTTTCGATCTTTAGGATCACATACGGTCTTGAATGAAATCATCCCTGGGGAAATTGGTGTTGTAATTGGTAACCTTGAAGTATTACACGATTGTATCCGCACAAGGTTGTTCCTGTGAATTCACGCAGATGCAATCCCGTTTGCTTCAAACTGACGGGAACATTTCACACGCACGCACATACCCAACCAACCTGTCGATCAACTTGCCTCATTTTATGCAACCGGATATAAATGTTGACTTCTCTTGTTGCAAGTTATTTGGCTAATTTTTTCTACGCACCCAAGGATACACGTACTGCTTTGACATTCATCATTTTGTGTTTCTGTTTCGTCCTCAACTCTTCTTCTTCGAATTCCTTTTGAAACTACATTCATTTCCTCCCTTTCATCCGTTGTCAATGTTTCATCGTCGAACTAGTCCCTCATTCGTAAACTTTTCTCACGACTCGAATGACATCCGCCCTATTCGCGTTGGCCTCAACTGTCCCCTTCTCGGTTATTCTGTGGTCAAGCCCCCGCCCGAGCTCATCCTGGTCAAGTCAACGAATCATTTAGCTTCCATTTTATTGACCTTTTCGCTCTCCTCCCCGCTGTCTTTTGCTACCGCCCTTGCCCTATGTTCATGTTGAAGAAGTCGATTTCCCCAATCGGGGCCCACCCCGTCCTACAGTATCCCTAATTTCCCCAACTCTAATCTCAAGGTGTTTGGTCACTCTTCCTGCGACCGTTGAGGATTTCGGAGCATTTTCTCATCTTGAACAAACGAGAAAGCTGCGTATCATATGACAAGTTTATTGTTTCTCACTCGTCCCTGCCAACCGCCTCGAACATTTCCTCATTCCCCGTTATCCACACGTATATACCCACATATATATATGTGCTTAGCTCTGGTGTGAATTCCTCGTGCCTCCACACTTCCAGATCTCTCTGAAAAATGGTCGGTCTTCTCACTCCACTACTTGGCACTGAATATGGTTGGACTTCTTTGCGAGAAGACGTGCTGTAGACTTTGAATTTGCACTCTCAGATGGATTAAATCATGCTTACATTCTATTGTCGCGTTTAATGGCTATCTACTGGCAAACATTTGTCGGAAAACTGCAACTGTGCTAGGAAGGGTGTTTAGAAATTACTTTAGTTGCTCTATTTCAGTAGATGGTGAATTCTCGAGGTCACAACGCTTCCACAAAGTGGCTTCGTAGGTCAATCCTTGTTTCGTGTTCTAAATGCTTGTATAAGCTCAAACGTTTCACTTTCTATCGATTACGACCCACTTCAACTCAGCCAACCGGTTTCACCCATTTGGATGATTCCGGTAAAACAACCGAAAGATGCCTCGGTTGTATTAAACGCGCTTTGGTTTCTGATAAAAAAAGCTATGCGGCTTACTTTCCCATTTTTTGGAATCAGAGACAACTTCCATTTAGGGTGTTCCACTGTGCCAGTTCTGTTCAATCGCCGGCTTGAATAAATTAGCGGAAAAGCATAACATTTTTAGCAAACAATTGGAACTGTGCTGTTCGGAGTGAGCTGTCATTAATGTGTTGGACATGGCATGTGTAAAGAGCTCTTCACGAACTCCGAAGCCACAGTGAAATGTTATCTCATTGCAGCTTGATAACTGACGATTGGTTTTATGGAATCAACTGAAACACATCCAAGTATCTGAGGCTAATGTAAGTTGCACTGCGTACGAGACTAACTCATTTGCAATGATCTGACTGGAACATCTGGAGTTGGTCTCTAGAAGAAACTTGCTGTCTCGATGGTCTCAATCATCAGTGCCTAAGAATACTTAAAGAGACTGAACGTGCATATGTTTTCGCCACGAATTAGATTGGACGGGCCACCCTAGCAGATAAATCACCACCTGGCCTAGGACACTTCTATTTCAGTTCCTAACTCAAAGCAAAATAAGCCCCGGAGTTCAACAGATGATATAAAAATACAATGCCTGAAGACTCCGCGAGTGGTTAAACAGTTAAGGTTAGCAACAGATACAATTCGCCATCGATTGACGGAGGGTATCTAAAAAGCGGCAGGAAGTGGTTTACATTTCTGACAGTCCATTTTGGAAAATAATCGCTGAACCAGGCTAGTCTCGAAGATCGTTAACAAATAAGAGAACTCAACAAGCCCCCAGGATTTGTTTAATCAACCATAAGTTTAAAAAAATACTCTGCTCAATCATGTGCAAGGCAATTCTTAATATCTGAAGAGTCGCATGACGAGCATGGGCTGACCTACTTGATCATAAAATTTCTTCAGGGACCAGAAACTGTTATCCTGAGATTTCAACGAGAGTGGATTCACTAGAGTTTGGTCTTCGGGTTTGTTTAAAAGAACCAGGTTTCGCCTGTCTCATCATTGGCTCAGTTCTTAGGGATCCATGTGGAAGTATGAGACGGAGGGGAATTTCGACACATGGCCGCTGAAACTAATCAGGAAAATGTAGGACGTGCTCGTTCCGTAGTCGTAGTTTTCTGAATGATGTGCCAAAGAGGATTTACTACAGTCGAAATAGTTCAGTTGAAAATAATGTTTAGGTGCGCAGTGCTGCTATATTTTGAAAAGTTGACACATGTTACGTCTTTGCTTTACCATTTTTAACTCGTAAGTGGAATGCTGTTGTACATGCAGACCTTCGGACAAACTATGTGGCAGCGGATTACATGAATTTATGTTCGGTTGTTCAAGGACATGTTCATCCAGTCCACATTTGACTTCTTTGTCGTTCAGGCAAGAACTGTTGGAAGAGATTACCAGACAGACGACATTTTGTTTTAAATATATGATGTCGTTAGTTGAACTTTCTTATCATGTAACGCAATAATGGACAGTCTGTTGCGTGACCGATACTGAATTTTATCTTCAGATATTGAATTCATCACCATGGAATGACCTAATAAGAGAAAACGACCTACCGTAAACTGTAGTATCAACACAATGGCATATATGAAGAAACAGTGCAGTAGACGTTTGTCATATATCGTCTTAAGACTTATTAAACCTCTGAAACTGAATCGATCTGTGCGGCTTCTAAATTGAAATGATTCGAAACAGCACTTCAACGTTTGTGTTTGTTCATGTTTCTATGGTTGCAAAAACCTTGTGTAATTCTCGTATATTGTGATAAAAATCTTCAGCCGATCGATCTCGAAAAGGCAACATCGGAACCAGCGGCCGTTAAATATAACAGGGCATGCTTCTGGCTATCCCAGGTCAGATACTCTGAAATTGGAAAGCGCAGGAAGGCAAGCGCAATGCAAATGGTCCACAAGCACGTGGCACATCAAACAGAACAACCGGAATTGTTTTAGAAGCATTTATCATGCCTTATCAAAAGTCAAATCATCACTAGATAAATATAGGAGCATCGCACAACGTTTTTCGTCTGGCTTGTTAGGAATAGGCAATGTTATCTTTATCCTCTCACTTACTTCCCCCGATTGCATAATACAATTTCAGAAGGGGGCTCGTGGCCAGTTTCAGTCTGTATTTGGGTAAAGTCACTGTTAGCGGAAGCGGGATTTGAACCCAAAACAAGAGAGGTGAAACCCACCCCCCACCTGGTGACCATTTGACCATCGCCGATTAATCTGATGAGAACCAAACTTGGACTGTGTTCTCAGTATGTTAAGTGTTAATATATTCGGCTCAGCTATCCCCCACTTATTTCACATCAGCAGTACTTGTTTTTCCTACTTGCTTGAAGATGCTCATTTCGAAGGTCTGCTGATTCTCGTATGATGTGCTGCTACGTGTGTCCCTCCTTGTAGAAGAGGTTTGTTTGGACTCTCCGTAGAAGACTGAAGTTGACCACGGAAAGGTTCCCATCACGGAGATTTGTTTTACTACCACAAAACGTTGACAGCACCGTACGGAACTGTTTCATTGAGTTTGCTACAATTTATCAGCACTGCATGTGTCCACTGAGCGCCAACTTGAACGCAAACCCGGATATCGGGATCATGATCGCCACGCGTGATCACTCAGCTTACAGGGTGACTGCAGTGCCCTGCTAGAATCGAAACACCAGCCAGTAACACCTATCCGATATTACTTGTTCAACAAAGTCAATGACCGAATCTTTATCAGATGAATTTCTGGTATGGAACTGCTGTGGCCGATAAGGCATTCATAGTAATGATAATAATAACGTTGGTTACTTTCCATTTAATCTGTATAAATGCATGGAAAAGTCCAATATTTCGGGAAATATTTATCGGCCAATCAGAGACCACCGATTGAAGAAGTGATCGACCCGAAGAGATGGGTGAAGGTTTATTTCAGCGAAGCAAACAACTCTCTGGTGTGAATTCTTTTATTATTTTCAGTACGGAACACGAGATTTGACAAAACCTAAAAAGTGACTATAACAAATACTACCATGAGCAAATCAGATGGATGGTTGCCAAACCAACGAATGAGAACAAACTAGAAGAAAAGAGCTTCGAACCACTTTCCTTATTAATTACTTGCGGATATCAAGATGAAGTTCACATTTCAGAGCAAGGAAATCAGAGATACCCAAAGTAGGTCTAAGAAACTTCGTACTTTTTTAAATAAAAATCAAAACAATACATCAAATCGGTTGATAAAAGAAGCCTCGTGAAGTGCCCGAAATTCAACCACCTCAGGGAACGAAGTGCAAATCACTGAACTCAAATTCTACTGACTACTACCTCTAATCCCAGTTATCGATGGAACGTATCTATGGGACCGTTCTAGAATTAGAAACAACGATCAGTAGCTCAAACGCTCAAAGTGAGAGACATACAGGAAGACATACAAGGGAAAGTCTGTAATAAGCAAAGTCTCCTTAGTAGCGCAAAACAATTCCTTGGAGAAGGTTCTTAGTAATACGGATTAGCAGAGGAACTGTCACCCGCGCACCGATGATGTCACCTTGACTGGTGGTGAATCATTTGCAACACAAACTTCCAGCTTAGTGATCAGGTGGCAATAAAAATCGTCAACTCTAACTATAAAAATCACCAGTATTCGAAACTATTGGAAATAGTGGGGGATACGCTGACATTGAAATTTCGCTGTTGGTCTAGTGCTCACAATCGTCTTCGGTAAATAAATAAAAAGGTGAGAAATAGTTTAGCTTAGTTAGACCGACTCTTAAGGAAGGATGTCTCACCAGTGCAAAAAGGCCACGTCCAAAATGAGATCTGAAAACGGGACAATGGATTCTGAGTCGAGATGATGAAGTGTCCCAATTGACGGGAATCAGTGAATCACAGCTGTTTTTGATCTTTCACGAATACGGGACTGGCATTCAACGCTTCCGTGCATTTCAGTAACGAATTTGTTCGTAAATAACCATTTCCATATATATATATATATATATATATATATATATATATATATATATATATATAAAGCTTTTAACGCAATCAAGAATATGAGAAGAGCACTGTAAATTGATGCTGACTGTAACACTTATTTATTTGAACGAATCAGCTCTGGAAAAGGGGACACCGTTGATGACTGATTGGTCTCCGGGGTAAGAGGAACAAGAAAGGGAGAAAGTACACACAAAACAGTTGGAAGTGTTGAAATGTAGTCCAGAATGGGACGAAAACTTCTGAACATATTATCAGCTCTCGGAAAAAGAGTTCAAGTCTTGTTTGCTGCAGATAGATTGACGTGACATATCATCAGCTTATTTGAAAAGCTGTGCAGGTGGTGCAGTGGTCAGTCCGCTGATATATGTGATGAAGAGAAAGAGGAAGAGAGAGACACCCCGAAGAACACTTGAATTGATTGTCAAAACACTTGATAAACTTGTACCAGCTTTAGTAGGTTGAGTTCTGTAGGAAAATTTGTCTTTCAACCACGAGAGTAATGAAGTGAGACAGCCAAATGTATCTAACTTTTGAAGAAGTAGAGAACGGGGAGCCGAATCAAATGCGGAGGAATAGTCGAGGAAAATACATGGAACGGATTTCAAAGAATTATTTGAGTTGTTTGAAATGAAACGCCAAACTAAAGGAACACCATCCAGAGTGCATCCGTTGGGCTTGTATGCAAACTGATAGGGGTAATATTGAGCATAAAAGAGGGACAATCGAACTAGGATAGCGCGCTTGGTCAACCTGAGTGCAGAAGAAATGATGACAATGGGACGAAAGCATTTTGACGAAATGTTGGAGGTTGAGGGTTTCCAGGAGGCTGGAATAGCACCAGCATCAACAGATTCATTGATGAAGGAGGCCAAAACTCAGGAAAGTTGACTTGCTCAAAATTTGAGAACAGTGGAGGATAAACCCTGTGGACCCAGAGCAGAAGCTGATTTTGAGGTTCGAAGAAGCTTGAAGACTTCCTCTGAGGAAAACTGCTTTATATCTGAGAGAACAGAAGGAAAAAAGGATGGTAGGGTATTGGATGAGGTATGAATAAACGCGGTATTTAGGCTGTCAGCATTCATACCGTGGTTTTTTATCGGGCCTCTTTACCCGCATAGAAGCCGGATTCCGAGCCAGAGAAGTTTGCTATGGGTGGTAAACAAGAACTGGTAGACAAATATCGTGTTCAGCCGTCGAATCTCTTGTTTGTTCAGGATGGAGTGTTGTTTCACTAAAGCCCGCTCGTGAAGTGAATAGGAATGCTCTTTTTGGCTTCTCAGATATTTCAGCAATGGAGAAGCTATTCTGCAGTTGTTAAGAAATACAGCCTCCATGGGACATCACTCGTCAAATATCACGCTCAGTGTCTTCGTAAATAGGTCTACCAGGGGAAGAGAGCAGTCGAAAGAAAACCACGAAGTACCATCGGAAAGGAATCCCTGAAGAAGGGTTATGTTAGTGAATGCAGGTTTCTAAAGGTGACTTTTATCTGTTTTGTCCTGACGAGTGAACAATGCGCTGGCAGTGAATACATTTTGGGTCCGATGATAATGAGAGTGTGATCACTCGTTGGAACAGGAGCTTGCAGTTATAAATGACGGAGTTCGGGAAGGTTAGCGATAATTCTGTCTAAAACAGCATTCCCTCTGGTTGGGATAAGACAGAGGTCGCTTAAATCTAAACCAAGCAAGGGATACGTAGGAGCATGAATAAAATTACCGACCACAATGCATAAACAGTCAGATAGTAAATGAATCAGATCTGGTATAAAAGTATCAAAGAACAGGTCGATATCGTTTTGAGAGCAGAGAGGAGCTAATTACAGGTTACTGATTACAGTACCTCAAAAAGGCGAGAATCTAGGATGATATTTACCAACCACGCAGTCAACACCGTAACAAGAAGAAGTAAAAACAACTTCAGACTTGCCAGACTATTAGGAATCGATGTAAGTATTCACAACACCATATATCTTCTTGCACTGTGTTCTGTCTTGAAGGAAGTTCTCGAAGTTCCCAAGGAGAACGAGTTTGTCGTCAATTTATTTATTTAACCAAGACTCTTGGATACAGGTCTCACAGGTGTTCGTGTAAACCCGAGAGTTCATGACATTGGCTAGAAGAGATCTTTCCAAAAAGGGATCGAATATTAGTACTGAAGAATGCGGGAACTATTATCTTCCCCGGCATTGCGAGACTAAGGGAAACCGGTTCTCTTGCGTTTCCCAGCCCAGCTAGGTCCCAGCCAACTTTCATAAAATGGAGTAGTAGATAGTGAAGCTGAACATATTATGTCTCTAATCCAAGTGAATGACTATTCCGATACTGATAAGGCTCACAACAAAATGTAGCGCAGCCAGTCGTGCTGTGAATAACAAACAAATTAGAAGCATTCATGTTTTTGTGAATAGTTATGTATCGCAGTTCTCTATTCTAAAGGAAGTACTGGAACAGATCACGCTGACCTTATGAAATAACAGTACAATCTTTATGCTAATTACAATTATCGTGACTAAGGTAGAAATATGCCCTTTGTTTTCTGACTCATTCAGTTTCTATAAAGCTGACGGAGATCTTGACCGATCAGTTTGCCTTAATCTAGCCACTGGTAGTTCATCATGAAAAACTTATTTGTCCGTTCAGGTGGAATGTATATTTTAGCCTGAGGATGTGTCACACTTTGAAGCTAACAAACAGCAGTCACTGAAGCGTAAGTATCCAACCTTTCTCCTTAGGGTAGAAGATACAAGGGTTTGAAGCGAGTTTTTCGTCTTTGAGGTTCAGGAGGATCATCGAAAATTTGAATTTTTGTGGTTTTTATGTATAGAGATAAGTCAGTTTTTGTGCAAATGATGGACACTCGAAAGGTGATATTGAAGGGGAGCTAAATAACTGTTTGAGGTTGAATAGTATTTTTCAGCGTCGATCAGTCGATAAGCAATATAAAAACAGAGTGACATGAAAACAGAGCTTCACTCCAAGCATCACGACGCTATTCGGAGTGAATTATAACTGGGCTTTCCAATTCATTCATCTGTAAAATGAACTTAAACAAACAGAAGAGAAAAGATGCGCTACGAGTAGAATCAATGTAAATGACCAAGCCAAAGTGGTCGATCCACCGTCCTTAGAAATGTGTACGGTATTTTCAGAAATTTAACCCGGATCATCAGTTTTGACTGAGAAAACGGGAAGGTCGGAATGAACGGGGTCGATCACAAATCGTCAACAAGTGAACTAACAAGCAAAGATAGCCCACTTGAAACAGCTCAAATATGTGAAAGGAAAACAAAATTGCTCGAGAATCGAAAATTCAACTTGGTTGTGCACCAACTAAATTCCTCCAAGAAATGTTGCCAGATTTGAGTGTAGATTTTCCTATGGGTTCACTGAGGTGAAATCCACTCCCTGTTGGCCACGGTTGCTTTACTTGTCTCCCTATCTCCGATAGCGTGTCATGTAATATTAGACGGATACATACGGGTTGCGCAAGTGCAGCTTTTAAAGCATTGCGTGTGAGCATTCCAAAAGTTGATGGAGAGTCAAGATTAGCTTCAATGCTACTGGTTCTTCTGCGATGAACAGTACAATGAAGTCAGCACTGTCGCTATTTCCTTGTGTCATTCTCCTGCTTCCGGTGAGAATAAAATGCCTAAATGATTCTGCTGCACAAAAACTTGTCAGGATGGAAGTAATCAGTAGATCACAAATTTATTTCTGACTATCAGGTGGCTTGAAAAAGAGCAAACTTGATTTCATTTTCGAAACAATATTTATTTGCTGTCCATTGTAACTAATTGAGAAGTGCACGCCACAATTTAGGAAAGGCAAAACAGCAAATTTTGTTCACTTGCCCTTAATGTGTAAATAATCACACGTTTAATGCCAGTAGTATCCGTGAATGGGTTAAGAAAGTTTCTCAGAAGGACAGAACCTGTTTTGCTATTATTGCCGAGCATCGGGATACGTATCCGGTACTCCTGTATTTATTCATCTTTATACTTGTACACTCCGTACGTGCTCGCGCACAACAATCTAGTTTGTGCATCAGGATTCTATGAGTGGATTTCTTTCTCAGAAGAGTCCACTGATAAATCACAACGGTAATTCGCTGATATATCTATGGAAATTAATGGCTGGTAACCTTGAAGGCGACATTTTTGCGATCGCAAGTTGAAATATTTAATGCGTGGTATCTATAGAGGGATAGACGAAGTTTCTCGAAAACAAATGACCGCTTTCGTGGTTATTGTAGCGAAACATTTTCTACGTAAATCGAATAATTCAACTGGTGACCGCAACGTCGTCGTGCTGCCGATTGGCTGCTATTAACCCACATAGAACTAACAGTAACTCGCCGTTATGATTCTTCCGTGGACTCTTCTAGGAAGAGCGTCCTTTAGCAATCCTGATGCACAAATGAGATCATGAATAAGTCACATAAATTACTTAAAATGAGGACAAAGCGAAACGTCGACCACTGCGCGGATCAGCATCAAAGCAGATGAAACACGATTCACGGTCGACCGCAAATCAAGGTGTTGTGTTCGGTCTGAAGGGGGCATGTGCTTAGACACACTATCTCGCGTGCACACACACTCACGTACACAGTTGGCGCTTGTCGTGCTCCGTCCTGTACAGCATGAACCAATTAGATTGTGCCACGATTTGCACGACCTTGTGCAACTTAACGCGATTGTACAGTTGTCTTGCAACTTCCGTTGCGTGTATTCTTGACTCACGCGCTTGCATACATGTTTGCATTTGTCACATGCTTGCCTGTACTTGTGCCTGCAGCGCGTTTGTACCTAAAACACGTCCAACCGTACAAGTGCACCTTCCTTCCGCTGCCGAATTTGTGAATACAATACAAGGGAACCAGATTGGTGCAAAATTTTGTATCAGTGCGGTCAAGGTTCACGAAAGATAAGTGAACGAACCAAACGTCCACCAGGGCTAGCCTCCAATGTCGTCCGGATAATGGAGGAAAGTGAACGCGATGGTAGGAAAAGTCGGATTGAGCGATGAGAACGTTCCGAACTTCGTTCACATGATTTTCACCCCAGCCGTCTTATCGATAACACGCACCTTATTCCTACAATGTTTTTGACAGAAGGCTTTTGAATCAAGAAACAGCATCTGGGCCAATCTCAACAATCAGCTTTTTGTTTCATTTTACATAATTCCGAGCTTTTAGACTCAAAGCAAGACGTTTTTACAACACGGTTGACTGGTCGCCTTTTTTCTGCTTAACTTCACACTTTGCACCGTGAAAACCATTTTCAGTGATAATGCCCAGTGTTTTGAGTGCATTAGAATAAATTCACAGACTCACGTTTGTGTATACCATATTTGAAGACACGTGCCAGCCCTAGATGCACGATTAGTAAAGGATAAACAGAGAGAATTAAGTGAAACCCTCAGCCTACTGAATCTCATAGGACAATTCACCCAGGACAGCGAGGAACTAGTTGAAATCAATTTGCTTTTACCGGTAAAGAAATTGAAATCGAGGAAAGCAGGATAAACTTTTCTATTGTTCCGATCACCTCAATAGTTTTCTAAATTGTTCAAGCCGAGCTTTGTGAATGAAACTGAGTGCACCCGTTTAATCAGCAGGAAGAGTCTGGTTATTTCAAGGTGGAATCTGGTCGGACTCAGTCGAGCCAGTAGATACTCTTTTGGATGAGATATTCAACGTTAGTTTGGAAGGGTAACCAATATATTCCACTCGGTTCAGATCCTCAGCCCCTAATTTTGTACTTGTAACTCGGCTGGTAAAGAGCTTGCTGCACTTCGAAGTAATGTTCCTCCGAATTTAGACTTGTAAAGTTGCCTTCCCTTCTGTGCTGGAAATCGAAAGGACGTTAGGGAGTTTGGAAGTAAAAATAGTTATACATAAAGATTTTTGATAAAACAAGAGCTTCAAATGAATTCAAGGTATGTGGACAAGAGCAAACCTCTTTCGAAGGGGGCTACACAAGTTCGGTCTGCAAAACACATCAAAAAGAAAACCTTCAATAAGCCGAGGCTCAGTGAATGTTTAAATGGACATCAACACTTACATTCAATGTATTGGACGGTAATCTCCACCTTGGCCGTTACAGTGCTTAAACAAAGAAGAAATACTAGTTGTGGAAGGCAAACAGACAGCAAAGAAAGGCTCATACAGAGAATTAGAAAGGACAGAAATATAGGTACCACTTTGGAAGGGGCTTTTTGTGAATCTCTTCCGGGGAGTCAAGCGTGCTTCAACAATCAGTTCAAGAGGTCAAATCTGTCTACCTTCCTGCCAAACAACTGACTCAGCTTTCCGGGTTTTTTTCCAAATATGGACAACAATACAACTTACGTGTGCAGCCGGTCTTCTGTCATGCGTGTGAAGTTGCATGTTGAAGCCTTATCATTTGGGCTTAAGTATCCCGCGTATTATCAGACAAAACTGAACAATTTGGAAATTTGGTGAGTCGGTTATAAAACCTATTTCTAACACTAGCTTGTTCAATGTACAAAGATTGAAAACATCAGTCGTGTACTGCCATCAAAAATTCTACAATGCTGTTTAGGAAAGAAACTATCTCAGGACTTATACAAAACCGGGATTAACTATAATTAGTACCAAGAAAAGTAAAAGATTATCGTTATTCGTTCGATCCTACAAATGCCGAACGTGAGCAATGCTTCGGGCCGATGGCTGCATTCTGTTCCTATTTGGGACAACGAGACAAGAAGCACAAATTGAATGCAAAACTGACAGTAATCCTAAAGTAATTAAATTGATAACTTCATATAACAAAGGTGCCTTGAAATATGTTGGTTTTATGCTTATCGCAGCAACAATGACTCATAGAGTACCAAAAATATACCAAACGCACTTTTGAGTTTTTGTTTCACATGAATAACTTAGTTTATCACTAAGTAAATTAACTGATTTAGGAACTTCCTGACTTCGTGTAGCTTAAAAGACTGGCTGACATTTGTCGATACTTGGCAATCAAGCGGTCAGTGATGACTGCTTCATTGTGGGAGACGGTAAATGGTATTCGTTATTATCAGTGTCCTTAGAACATTAAGATTACAACCTTGGAATCCAGACTTGAAGAATTGATCATGACATGCCATGAAGTGTACCATTACCAAGATGATAGTGCAGCAGTACGCTTCCACCTCAGATCGGTCTTTAAAATTCTATCCGACGCGCTTTGAGCGCAGGCCGCTGACGCGCAAAATCTCAGGAGTAAAAAGTACAATCGATCCACGGTTGATAATTTCAAGGTTTAACTTCAACATTCAGTAGAGCTCATTCCACAGCACAACTCACTGAATAGCACGGAATAATAGTGGCAGTCCGTTGTTCCTGAAAGTTAGGCACATTAGAAAAATAAATGACCAAAAATTTTCCTTTTGTACATATGCGTAGCATGAACTCTACATTTGTCTCTTCGCCTCTTACCAAAACACTATAAGCGGAATATATTCGTTCCGCTTGATAACAGATACCTGCGATCAGATCCCCACTGATCAGAGGCTGGAGTACGTATACGAGGTTTGGAAAATCAAACGCATTTCCCGATTGTGTTTGTCCGCCGACACACCACCTCAGACTGTGACGTGTTCAAAATGCATGCGTACTGAAAAACCGAGGTGATCAGGGGAGTTGAAATTCGGTGTTACTAATCCGCGTAAATCCTGCAACAGTGTCAATGTTTATCACAGTTCTGTCAAATGGGAGCCGCCCAATATGCCATAAGCCTATGATGAGATGCCTCTTCAGATCCAGTCATTCGTTATACATTAGCTTATTTGCACCTGATGTGCCAAGTATACTGAACTGGCATCGGATGTACCTAAAAGTTCGGAATGAAGCGATATTAGTGCTGTCCTATAACATCTGGTTGATGGTGTATTTAGGACTGATCTCGCATTGATGAAATCAATCCAGTGCTCCATCGAAACAAAAGACCGTGCAAACTACTTGTCACAATGTCTGCAGATACAAAGAAACTTAACGTAACTGTTTTGTTCGGTCCCACTAACTCCGGTGCGAACTCAGCTCTTCCTCAGAATCAATTTCCGTTTATCACAAAACAATGGCTATATAGGTTGATCTCACAATCACCCACTCGTTCCACACGAGGCATTGGTCCGACTGGTGTGGACGACCTCACCTTAAGGCATGAACGTCGCTGGCACGATCCGTCTCGTCTATTGATTCGCGCCATCGATCGGCTGTCCTGTCGTCCGTATTTCGTGGGCTCCATAAAGGTCGGTGTTGACGCCCTATCTGTCAGTGGGACTAAACCGTTCATCGAACATTGTATCAAACCATACGCCCACATCCTCCCTTCTTTAATAATGGCGGCCGTTTCTGGCTCTTTCCGGTTCATATGGTCTTTAACCATTCTCCGTGACGTTAGCGTTTCGCTTGTGTGTCCGCCTATGCTCCTTTGATTATTCATCCTATCCAACTGGACATCGAATTGGGCGAAACATCGAAGATCGTAGGGCACGTTGCTCTCTCCATCGATGGGATCTTTCTGGAAAGTCCCGAAACCATATTTCTTCCCTTTCTACCAGTTCTGATAGGCATTATGCTCTTTTGGTACTTGACATCTCAGCTAGTTCGGCAGATGATCTCATCGTTTTGTATTTCTCTGGAACGTTACCGTTTCACTCGTCTTCAACAGATTCAATATTCTCTCGGTGTGTGTCGTTAAAGTCGATTTCCGTGAGGGCATCTGTCATATCCAAATTTGGATGTGCATCATCAGTATTCTCAGCGATCGCGTTCTTCGTTTCATTTCATTGGCTCAAACAGTAGCTGTCGAGTTTCTGTAGCACTGTTATAGGGTCTTCTCGGGCCTAATTCTCACCGAAATCGAGAGTGAACAAAATACGCCTGGCTTCATCTCCCAGACAGTATCTGAGTATTGCTATCGCGGTACTCTTTGGATTCCGAACATAATTCCATGGGCACAGCAAAATCATGATATTTCTGTTTCCTTAAATTCCATTCTTCAAGCAAGCTCTTTTGATCTGTCATTTTCAGCGGCGTCGGAAGCGGTATTATCACCTTTCCTGACATATTCGTTTTCGGGCAGGTGCTGGGTTCTTCCAGTTTCTCTGAAGCCATGTTTACAGTTGTCGTTGGACACGGAAGTCTCTGGCTTAACAGCATGCATAGGGTTTTCTTTCTTTTCCCGCACTCGGTCTCCAAGTAATCCTCCTTCATTTGTTGTAGTTATGCATACAATTTCAATAACCACTACTTCTGTGTGAGCAAAATGTTATCAAGCTACTGGATATTGCGTAACAAATGGGATGAATAATATTATTACTTCCGTTCACTTATTACACAACCATGTACATTTTTGTAGGGAGAAAGCAGTCAGTCAATGATGGTCGAATGAGAAGGTAACCGGGGGCAGTCGGAATGGAATATGGAACGTCAAGGTCTCATCTTTAACGTTGGTGTATTCCATGAACCTTTGGGGAACCGTAGGGGAGGTACCGTTTTTCTCTCTTCCTAAGTATTAGAACTGAGGAGGCTTATTTGTATTACATATGTCTGAATCGCTACGAGTGATTATTCGGACATGTGAAACAGCTGAGATCGATAAAACTACACGACTGGTACCGCTTCATTCTAACTGAATGAATCATTTTTTGGCTCGCATTTGTATTGGCTCCCCAGAAAGAACAATGGACAATCTAACTAGTTGCTCAATAAATCCGTCATTGCAATCCGTACGTGGAACTGAGCAGAACAGTTCTCTCCAGTGATTTCATTGTCGAGCCAATATAAGCAAGTTTTTGCGTGAAAAAAATAATAGGAAATAAAAATCAGCTCAGATCAGTGCAATAAACCACCAACCTCAGCGACCACCTCACAGCGTCATCCAGACGAGAGCAGAATCAATAAAAGTAAAAGGCGAAAAAGAGCCCAAATTAAAGGAATGCTCAGGGTCAGTGAAGACAGAGAAAGGACCCGGATGCAACAACTTTACTGGGCGTGAATCTATCCATGGAACCTAAGGTATCTGGTCATTTGCTAGGCGGGTCTCGTGGAGCACAACCGGGAAGTCTCACGCGTCCTACTCGGCCAAGTCCACTGGTCAAAGTTTTCATACCTTTTTGTCACGTCACGGGGTGACCACCTGAACCCACATTTAAGCCACTGCCTGCCACGGAGAATAGCTTAGGCCGAGGAAGCTTATCGAAGGCATACCTCATAGCCATCTTAACATGCGTAAATTCAACGCTTGTCCTAGGGACTGACTGCTAGTTCCCAACACTCTACGCCTAACTTCAGCATTGCTGATACGGTGTTTTCGTCATATTCGACTAGTAATAATGAGATAAGGATACACAAACACCCATAGTCTTCGCATGTGTTCCGCTCCTTAAAGACCATGATTCTGAGCAGTATAAAATATCGCATCTAATCACCGATCTGTACACTCGGACTTCATAGACGACAGGATGTCACTACGGCATCACAGATGAATTAGGATGACAAAAGCCAGACAGGTCTTCTGGTTACTCGACGACACTTAAGCCGTTATCTAACCTCCAGGTGGGGCGAAGCTGCCCTGGTAATAAAACTCTACTACTTCAGCTATGAGATCCATACCAAGACAAGAATTGCTGTGGTACCAGCCCAGCCCTGTATCAGCATTTTACATCTTGGAGGTGCAGAATGCATCCCTAACCTTGTTAAACCGTTGTAAAGAGTCTAGAAAACATGTCGCTTACGTGGATCTAAATTAGAGAACGATGCTGTCCGCATATTTTTATATCAAATTACTTGCTGCCTGGGGGAAGATCGATGCCTCTATTCTCACATGAAGATAAGGCTGTCTCAAGAATCGTTTCAATTACAAAATCAAATAAGAAGGACGATGGAGGCTACCCTGTCGAACACCACTCATCTTGGTAAATTCGGCTGGAAGATCTACATAAGCACGAACTCTGCTTTGACTGTTCGCATACATGCATTGGGGAACAGAAATAAACTGACCTGACATACCCTTCAATGGGAAGCAGTGACAGAAGACTGTGCGACTGACTGAGTTGAATGCCGCTGTCAGGTCAAAGAAGACGGAAAAGATGGACCTACAGAAGTTGTGCCCTTGCTCTACAAATTATCGAGGGATAAATATGCAGCCGACACCACCTCGACCAGGTCTTGAATCACCGTGATTCTCATACTTAGACCTTTTACGGGCTTCGAATGTTTATTGAATAGTGATCCCGGCGATCAGTTTGAATGTGATACTTATCGAGCGAATTCCTTCGCGGTTTTTACAAACCGGCCTGTCTTCTTTCTGGTGGATTGGTACTACTACTGATTCACACCATTCCATGGGAAGTTGCTTACTAACCTAAGCTACCCAGAAGAGTTTTGTTAACTCCGGAACCAAAAGCTCACCTTCATCCCGTGCTGAAATTGACATTCAGTTTGTGATTTTCTTGTACTGCATATGTACACGTGTTTACTCATGTGTTAAGCCTATCTATGAGTTTCCACTTGATATTTCTCTTGTATTGTCATCATTATTCAAACTGGAAGCGAAAACCATCCTGAGTGAGCAAAAACATCGGTTGAGGCATGGGCTTAGTTGTCGTTGGACAAATCGTAAACAACCATAGATCAATACGGACGGCGCATGACACGGACAGTATGAGAAGAACAAAAATCACTTCGAGAAGAGGTCGATATAGGCTTTGATCCTTGAACAAACAACGGGCATTTCAGATGTGTTTTGATCAAATCCCTGTTTCATATTCAATAGATATTGACCTTACGTATGGAAGAAACAACAAAACAAATACAAAACAATTTGCTGGCTGACGACTGTTCTGATCGTCTGATTTTAATTACCTCAAGGGAAGGGAAAGTTTATATATATATATATATATATATATATATATATATATATATATATATATATATATATATATATATAAAGCATAAACTAATCTAAGCATATCAAACGGCAACTTTATTGTGATCAAATATCCCTCCAAAACAATCTCAGTCATTTGTTGTGTAAATAGGTGGAAATCCGGTTTCAGCTAGCTGTGTGGCTGAATAGACAAGATAGGAAACAGTCGAAAAAATCATTTCCCCAGGAAACTGTTAACACGAAAAAAGAACAATTTATTATCTGAACTCACTCACTTGTAGCTAGAGTATTGGATGATCGATCAGCATGGGTGTAAATACGATGAGCGATGAGTTGGTATGTTTGTAACTAATGTGGTAAATTGACGTCCGTGTTGCTGACTCAAATTAATCTCTGACGTCGATCGATGATTCGGAGTGAGAAAAAAGCTTACCAACCGAGGAAGACTTGCCGGTAAGTATTGCGATCTCATGCTCTATAGCTTGTATGTCACGAGCTCGGTAAGATGATGCATACGATCAGATAAAAATTCGAGAAAATAAGGCACAACATGAACGGCGTGGTGCAAATTTTAGAAAACTATTAGGACGATATCAAAGTCATTTGAGAAACACGTCTCATCCACTTTCGTCACAGTTGGGGAAAAGAAGCCCGAGAATTTCCTCCATAAAACTGATATCAAGTTTTCATCACCCAAGTTTCTGGAAATCGAAGAAGGATATTGCAGAATGAACTCCCTCGACCCTTTCAACTTCAACTGGAATTCGCGTATATTTCGGAACCAAGTCCGGTGAGCAACATGGGAATTAGTAGCAGGTGGAAGCTGATACTCATTTTTTAAGTTTATTGTACAAGTTTCATGGCTTTTTGGATTAATCGCCTAATCAGTCCGAAGCTTATGAAATTGGTTCGTGAATGCCGAAGGATTTATTGGATCGGACATCTAGCCAACGACAGTTTAACTCAGTGACTTCAAAAACTAATTGGGTAGTCAATAACCAGTCCTAATAGCTCAGTATGAAAGTGACACCAAGGGACCGGATGAACCTGGACAAACAGAGAAGACTATGGTGAGGAAATGAGGGTCATTCTAGAGGAAGTTAGAAAATCCACTTTTTATTGTGAAGAAGATTAGAGATCACAAAAGTTACAAACATAAATCAAGGAATCAAGGAGTCTTTAAACTTTACCTCCAAAATACTCGGTGGTAAAGTAATATCTTGGCGCTGTAAACTGTATTGATCTTTGGCGTGGGCAAGAATTCAGGAGCTCTACTTCCAATGCTAAATGGAAGCCTCTCCGAATACCGAGTCACGTATAGAAGACTACAGTATGCAAGTTCTTAGACAATCAAAGCCTTGCCTTTTAAAGTAGATTGTATAACCGTATTTTACTGATAAGACTACTTATCCGCACCATCGGATTGTTGTTTTTAAGCTTCCCTTTTAGTATACGTATCACGCATTCACTTGCGAACAAGCTTACCTTGGCGATTTGGATCAGCCCGGACGGGAACGAGGTGGCGCAGTTGTAACTCGCGCCTTCGAGGTGAAAGCACCCGGGTTCAAACTCTGGCTGTGGCAGAGTATGTGCACCACTGATGAACTCCAGCAAGAGCGAAACTCGAGTCTGGTGCTTCCGAGCGCCGGTCGGTCAGATGACCTTAGGTTTGTGCATGAAAGGTGAAGTCCGAAGGACATTCGGCTAAACGAAATATTCCCTTTTAGTTGTATTGGTGTTCCTGATCATTAGTTGAAAAAGATTTATGATTTTCCTGCGGAACAAGCTGGTTTGTTAAAGTGAAACAGGCTAAAAAGTTAAAAAAGCAATAATAATATTACTGGGCCCCCTCCAGCCGGCTTTCTTGGTTAAACTGGAATCCCAACCAACACGCTTGGCCCAGTCTTTAGTTCAGACGCACATATGACACACGTCATCTTATTTGCAGTACATCGAGAACAGGCGGGATCTTCAGACTTGGCAGTGATGTCTGTCACATATCTGGACTATCTTGCTACCTCACCACTTTAACTGCATCAGTTTTAAATTAACTTCCTTTTGTTGTTATGTAGACGTTGTTCTATTATAGATATGCGTATTGCTGTATCATATGCGTGTGATTTCATCAGATCTTTGAAATACTCGAACTCTTTTCTGCAGAGCAGCTTTGGATAATCAATAAGAGATAAAACGAAGAGAATTTTCGGAGGGCTAAAAGAGCATCTCCGTAAACGTCGTTCTAGTTGGAAAGCTGGACTTAGGAAGCAGGCTTTGACAGCTATAGGCTTACCAACTATCATAGGCTGCAACTTTCGATTACTGCTGGGAAGGTTGACGGAACTGACTGATCTTGTCCATCATAGGGAGTATAATCATCTGAGTGTCATTTTCATGCAAGAAACCTGGCTCCACACAGATACTGATGATGAAATTATCTTGATGAATAATTCTTTGCCTCTCGCGCCGACCGCACGACTACGTATTGCAAACTTGGCGGCTGCTTCATCACTTCTATGAATGAACAATGATGCAAAAACTACTAAAAGCAGTTTTACGTATTCCGAATTTCACATAGACACACCTGTGCTGAAGTGCAAACCTGAACGTCTAAGTCATCACACGTTTATAATTCTGGTTAACTTACACTTTTCCCCAACTTGTCATCGCTGTGAGCTAGAAGAGCTCTCCGCTCTTGTCTCCACAAATCTACTGAACTTTGCTGACTCTTCCTTAGATGCTATCTAAGGCGACTTTCACAGGTTCAATGTGAAATTCCTTAAATCTTTTGGTCTGACCAATTTTGTCACCTTTCCAACCAGACTTGGAGCTACTTTCGATCTTTTTCTTGTTAATAATACAACCTTGCTTCATACAGCCAGTCGTCCTTCACTTGGCTGTTCTGACCATGCTTTTGTAAAGATTTCTCCGGCGGTTGAAAATCCTGACTCCGACTCCTCGTCGTGTTGTAAACATTTAATTATGTACCTTAAATTCTGCTTTGATATTTGCAGCCCCATGAAAACTTGGTACATCCTATCGAACCGTTACTTCTCCCTTCAGCTGAAACGATTGCCCCTTATAAATGAGCGCACATTCAAGGAGAGAGACCACGGTACAGTGACAGCTCCATCAAAATCCATCAAAACTGGGACTCAAAGACTGATCGCTGTGTACTTCCAGTCGCTAGCCACCAGCAGCTATTGCAGGGAGACATGGAGGGCGATCGAACACCTAAGCGATTTTAATTCTCGTAAACGGTCACTTTAAACATACCCCCCAGTCATTCCAAACCACGATGCTGACGTCCATTAGAATCCTGACACGGAGATCATCGCTTCCTTGTACGCACACGAAGGGCTCACCCACCGGACAGGTAAGGCTAGCGGTTGAGACCTCCTGCAACCGATCCTGTTGAAGGAATGTGTATGCACATTAACCTCCCTATTTTCTGTCTATTTGACCTATGCTCAAATGGAAATACTATTCTGATTTGCTGCAAAGTAGCTTCGTTCACTCTAGTACCCAAAAGTGGTGCATCTAAAATACCCGCAATAGCTAGTTCATCGGCACCTCTAAAAGTGTTTGGGAGGAATACACAGAAAAGATTGCTTACCCAGATGAATTCGTTGAACCCCAAGCAATTTGCATATAGCCGATCACGATCAACCCTCCATTCTGTGGCCCCTCTTGCCCACTCTGTTTTATCATCTGTTGATGGCAACAGTTAGGTAGTTAACGTCTGTTTCCGTGATTCAAATGACGCACTTAGTTGCGTTGACAGGTCGAAATTACTCAATTTACTTGCTCACTCGGGCTTCAACACCTTCGGCGTTAATCATTCGTCTAACTACTCTTCCAGTAGTTAGCAATTTACACGATACAGTGGCTGAACTTTTTCCATGCTTCCCTCTACACAACGCTTTCTCCAGGGTGAAATGCTGCCTCCATTTTTGTTTTGCGCTTTCATACCATCCACGTCCATTTATTACGATTGTATCATTATTGAGTACGCCAGTGATGTGAGTTTTAGACTGCCCAACTCTAACAGCTCCACTCCCACCTTCTTACAATAAAGACTGACTGAGCTCGTCAAATGGCTTTCTGGTAGAAACCTAAGGATAAATCTCGCAAAGTGCTCTTCCATTCTGTTCTTTCTCCATGAAACCCGTCAGTACTCCACCCACATGGTATGCATTCCAGACTTAGTCATCATTGGAGAACCGATACAAAGAGTATCGTTCGTAAAGTACTTCGGCGTAACCACCGGCTATATCCTTGCGTGAGCAGATCACATCGCAGAAGTCTTTTTGAAAATTCGACGACTCACCTTTTACCTGACACAACTCAGGTCATTTTCTACTCCGTTTCATTCATTAAGACGCTTTGTAATTTTGTGCATCCTTCAGCACTGGCTCTATGCCCCCCTCCGTCCTATTCCCCGGACTGATTGTGAAAGATGTCAAAATTGTTGTCAGATCCTTCAAGCATTTGTCTTGACATAGTGGCATCACTTACGACCTGCTCATCTGCTCTCTCGTTGTCCAACATCACAAGGCGTACCTGATTTTCTCTCGTAAGTTCTGAAATGACAACACACACTCCCTTCGTCCCTATCTTAGTACTTGCATACCAACGGCTGCAACTCGATCCCATTGCAAACAACTGTTTGGTCACTGTAGAGCATTTTATTCTTCGGTTATTCCTTACTTCGCTGAATACCTCATCAACCCACATTCTATGACCACCGATTTTCCTAACTCGCTCCGTTAAACGTATGCAATTTTGTCCCACTGCTGTTTTTACTGGTGATATTTGCACTGCCGTGGTTATGTAGCAGAGGAATATTCACCATCCAGTGTACATAGCAAATGCTTGATGTGACGGTATTGCCTGACATACACGATAGACAGCTTGATCTTACAGCGAGACAGCGCGTCATCCCCCCCCCCTCACCCCAACCACGGCGCCTAAGAAACCACGACCAACAGGATAGTCCATCAATGACGTGGATCAACAGAATGATAGATCAATCCTCTCAGATGTATTTACGCCTCAAGGCTTGGTCGGCCACAACAATCAGACCAACACCGTGTGCAACGACTGTGTACATGGATCAAAAACAAGCGCATCCATAGTGTTTGACACTGATAAAACGCGGTGATTCGCAGACAAGGAAGACTTCACACCGGACTTAATGGGACGTATCAAAACGCATGACTTGGCTTGACTTGAACTGTTGTTCACAACTAACAGTATTCATGGTGCGGTTGAGCTCGCAACCGAACAAGAAGAAAGATGATTTCCTTTTTTTTTCATGAAGTAGATCAACACTGAATGGAGGTCGTGCACAGTAGAGTGTGCATCACAATTCTAAAGAGATAAGACAATAGACAAATTTTTCACTCTGTGATTTCGCGAACCAGTCCGGTAAACTTAAAGAACAGGCCTAGATGAAACGACTTTTTAAGAACCTCTCATTCGTTCTCAGACGAGTTAAAACATTCATCGAAGAGAATCGAATCATCAGCTATCAAAAATGTAGTGTGCTCAGCTCTGTCCGTTTTGGTGTTGTAAACCCCTGGAAATACTAGAGTATCTCTTGTACGGAAACTTTAGGAAACCGTTCCGTGGTACATATTTTTCGAGTGGTTTGCCAAATGTGGTCATTTATTGTGTTGCATTCTAAGGATACGTTACTTTACATTACATTCTGCAAAAAAAACTGGCTCAATATGTTTCTGGCTTCTATGTGCAAAATAAGTCCAGGGTTATCAAAGGAGCTTTTCTAAAATACTTGACTGTTGACGAATTGCATGCTGGTTCGGTGACTGCCTCGAAATCAACCCGGGACTCATAGAAGTCCTCATGAAGCATAATTCAGTCTGATCCTCTCAATTGTTATGGTTACAGACCTCGGAAAAAGCAAGCTAGAACTATACGTATAATGCCGTTCGCTTTCATGGCTGTGAAACACAATACATTAGTTACCGACTATCTTCATCCCACTTCGTTTATTCCTCTTTATCTCTTATTTCACATAAAAAAGCGTCCCTACATGCACGGCCATTCCAATCTGTTTTGCTGTCAACATACCGGATTTCTTCTAGCTGCAATTACTTACTGGTTTTCCTGTCCCGGTAATCTGTTTTCCCACAATGTATGTTTAAATGAAAGGGGGAAATTAATTTATTTGAAAGTATCATCTCCCTACAAGAATAAATACGTGTAGATCCTCCATTCAAGGAGTTTCTACCCGGAATAACGATATCTTCCAGTGATCAGTCCCTAGGCTGTACTCAAAGAACAACATGCAGACAGGACACTTGCCACAAATCCTTTGCTCAGTTCATTCTATTTTGATCTAATTATGAACTGGTGACATTTGCCGCCATTCCCGTCTCTCCGTTAATGACTTTTGCTTTTTAATTTCGGAAAAAAGATCTAACATTTGTCAATAGGGTGCATGGCTCACCTAAGTGGTTCGATTGCAAAACATCGACTTTTCTCTACTAGATCTCTCATAAAATTGAGTGGTAGTTGATTGTTTCGTACGAAACAACTCTGCAGATGAGAAGGTCTCGAATGACGTGATTCTGGAATACAAAACGAAGCGCGACGGTGGATTATTTTTGTCATTTCAGGCACTAGACACGTAGATAAATGCTTATTTGGATGTATCTAAAAGCCATCCGCTTACTGCCGACGTATTCTCGGTAAAATGATTTGGGTAAGAAGATCCCGTATAATGAGCATATGATCAACTTGATAAGGTGCTCATCGGCCTTCGGGGAAATTCGGCGATTTTTTCGTGGTATGGCTTCATTGCTTAAAACAATGGAAAAGCTAACATGGGCTTCATCTTCAATGTCTGACTTAACAGCTGTTTTGTGAAGTGCGCTCCTATTCAGAATTCTGTTCAGGCTCTGAAAGCTATTACTCAGCGAAATAGGTGAAAAAAATAACTCCAAGTGACTTGAATGGGCTCCGAAAAATCCTCCCTCTTTTCTCAAGCTAGAAATCATTAGGCCAACACAATAGATGCACCAAATGACACACTCGCACAAACTGTAGATTATTTCACGATATCCAGGATTTATTCGGAGAATGTATTGTTGGTACGAGGAGCCTGAATCGTATGTTTTTGGAAAATCCACCTGCATATCCAGAATTGGTTGAAATTAAATCACCCACCCCAAAACAGTATGTAACATGAAGACTGATTCACTCCAAACCAGACCAAAAGTCGTTTGGTATATTGTTTGTTATTTCAAAACCTGAGGCATAACATTTTTTAGTATGCTGTTCTCAGTTGAAAAATTATTTGAATGAGCTACACTAAACGGACATCAGGATCCGTGCATCAAACCGATTGGGGATACTCAATTTGAGGTCAGTTTTTACGTAACTGCCCCGGTTCATACAGTATTTTGTTTGGGAACTATTGAACTGATGTTTGACCTGAACAGTCTTAAAGGACTAGATATGCTTTTACATTCATTTCGTGAGAATTATCAGAACAGGCCTAATTAAATGTATATATTTCGGTGACCTTGGTTTATGGCAAGAGAAATCTGCCATGCCACGTGCATAATCAATACAGTTCTTCCTTTTACCATGTATATCTATGTACTTATTATCGAGCGCTTCACCATTTCTCGTGATTCCCAGCGGCATGTTTTGCAGTAATACTACATGATAAACCATTATAATAACGTGAGAATCATCATGCAATACCAATGCTCAACTCATCACAGAAGACCATGGGAGCAGTTTACAGCGCTGATACTGCAAAATGCATCATGTTATGCAAACCTAACCTCCTACTACTGATATACGGTAGCATAATATCGGTATTATTACGGCTTTATCATCGACCTTCGTCTGGACGACTGAACATTTTAGCCCTTGAGGGAAGTTGGCCTGACTGCCAGTGGAATCAGCTCGGATGTATAACTGGAAACAATATGTTTACGAAACCAAATCACATTTCCGGTGTTTCATTTTCTTTCACCATAATCGGGGAACTCAAAGTAACCACGCTGTTTTACTAGGAAAATAAACGGGTGCACCGAATCAGCGGGTGAACTTGAATTCCTCGTCCGCGGTAATTGTCATTTCGCGCCCATAAATAGCGTGATCCGGTGTGTGTGAATGTGCGTGTGTTTGTGCTCGTTTATGAGTCGTTTGTCCTCAACAAGGCATTGAGCAATTAAAAACACTTATTCTTTGTTCAAATTATCTGGATTAAGTCAACTTTTGTGACCAGGGTCCAGAAACGTACTCTACGTGATCCCTCCACTACACTGAATTTCGGTCAGTCGGATCGATCCATGTTCAATACAGGGCGTGTTATTCTGTTCCCTGCAAAAAAAACCTTTCTTTCTGGAGGGAAAGAAAATGTTCCAGTGCGTATTTGACTGACAGACCATTCGTGTGTAGACAAAGTTGAACTCAATAACGTTAATATTTGAACATCACGAATGAACAAGTGAACCAACTACTGAACAACCCCATATTTGTCCAAAAGCTTCTCACCCCCCCCCCCCCCGGGGGTAAACTCAAAAGTATTTACTTCTTCGGCCGACATTGGGAATCAAAGACAACCGTACAGTAAGAATACCTCCTTGAGAATAATAGTGACCGGGAGTAAGGTCGTGTAGAAGTTATCAACAAGAGCAAAAAATAATTGGTGTGGTTTGGGCAATATCAATTTTTTCCAGTCATATATGATCACTTCCGTTCACTTGATTAGGTCACCCTAGAATTCACATTCCGCTTGTGTGCAGGTTTTGGTGCTGATCATTGGTAATTGGACTACTTAGGTTTGACGCCTTTGGAAACAAATTGATCGATTATAAAAGCAAATTAGGACCGTTTCCACCGCTCGGATGGCGTTTGATGCATCTATTTGGACACAAAAAAAACAAATTTACACGTTCTCTCTCATCCAATATTTTCCACTTAGGTATGAAGCACGAAAACAATGATGATGATGATCTTTTTTCGGTTAGTTTCATTTTCAGATAAAGATATATGTATCAAAAGCAATCCGTTCGCAACTGTCCTGTTCCGTATGTTACAGTGAGTATCTTCAATGAAGTAGGTGTACTCTAATCTGCATAACGTCCCCATTTGTCAGCGAATCACCTAGTCGATCAGTTTTCGTCCTGAAACCGGATAGGAACGGAGACTGAACAGTAAGGTTCTATTTGCTTTATAGCTGTACTTAGTTGCCTGATACTTTACGGATGGCAGTTTATAGTGCTATCAAAACAGAAGCATAACGAACACAAACAGCAGTGTAATCTGTACAAACAATGGATTCAACCAAAAGTAAAAGGTCCGGATTTTTCGATCTCATTTTGCGTAACTACCTAGTTTCCTGTTTATTATAATGGTTTCGGATTACGCCATCCAACTTATCATAACGTAAACGCATTCCTCCATATTGGAAGTGACGATAAGTAAATGCCATTTGAGGGAGCATTAAAAATAAATATAGGAGACAAAAATGAAGTACGTTAACAAAGGCTGGCGTTCAGAAGTACGGCGCAACAGAAATAGTAGAAGGTAACTCACAGTTTGTTCACAATGTTGAGCAGATTAAAATCAAACCGGCTACGCAAAATTGCTCCTCAAGTTTAGTTCCACACAACATTCCGTTAGGCGGTATTACATCTTTCAGATGAGTCCTAATGATTCCAGAGCTGGTTGCCAAGTCGTGGTAGGTGGGCTGAAAATTGCGTTTGGGATTGTATGATTTTGGTTTTTATTGCCACAGGTCTCAGGAACAATCCGCTTTAACCACCTGCGGGAGCGCTAAAAATGTGTCTTTGTTAATTAGATAAAATAATAAAACGTTGTGTACAATACAGTGAGAAGAAAGTGGTGGAATATGCGGAATATACAAGGTACTACAAGTATACGTCACTGCTCACAACGTATATAAACCTTCTACCATATATCTCAGGACAACAACAGCGAGGACAATTTGACCTTCCTCCCTCCCATACGAATGCCTAGACTCCAAACTTGCTGCTTTCACGTGACTGGTCGAGGTGAAATTTATTGCATCAAATAAAGTCATTCATAATTTCCATCTGCTGTGTCAGTCAAAACGAATCACCGTGGATACTGACAGCATTTTCTCATTTCAATGGGGCTCTAGTGCTTTCGAAATCAAACTCTGATTTTTTAAAATAAGAGCTATATATATATGTGGATTTTTCTGTTTGGTTGGGGTGGCGGGGATATGCACCACTGATGAGCTCTAACAAGAGCGAAACTCGAGTGTGGTGCTTACGAGTGCAGGTTGATCGGATGACCTGAGGTTTGTGCGTGAATAGTGAAGTCCAAGGGACAGTCAATCAAACAAACTTTTTATCAGTCTCACATGCTACTCGCAAACAATTTTGTGTTATATATATATATATATATATATATATATATATATATATATATATATAAGCTTAGTTACATTTGGACATTTGGACCAAGCATTGAACGAGATGTGGTTATCAAAGAATCTCGAGCATAGCGTATGAACCAACTCTAGTACATCTGGGCTTGTGCACATATCCGTTCGTGTTTATGCATTTTGGTACGCGTCGTGACTGAAACTGACTATCGGTCTGCTTTTTTTCGAAAATGGGTGCGGCCGACAAAATGAAGGTGAACATTTATCGAGTGGTTGGATGGTGCTTTATGCGGTGTACAGCCGAGTACTGGGCACAGTAAATGACCTCTTCCTGTACCTTTTTACCAGGACAATTTGGTCATGAGTACGAAAGCGGACTAGCCGGAAAACGTCTCCAAAACTGAATAACTGTAAGTACATCGATTTCGAAGCAAATTGGCGTTCTGTTGATCTTCCTGTGTCATACAAACAAGCCGGTCTTCGACGTGATACCTTCTTCAGTTCCGTCATTCTGATGCGATTTCTTGCCGGTTGAACTTGTTTGGCTTTTGTTACCTAGGTTTGAAACACTCAAGGAGAGAATGGTTGTATTAAAAAATGCTAATTATCATAAAGGCTCAGCTGTTTCTATCACTGTACATTACCTAATCACCTGTGAACATATTAAAGATCGTGAATAGTACCCGATAAGATTTCCTGTGCTAATTAACTTACAATAGTGGCCTGGCCTAATGCTGTGTCCTGAGGGTCCTACTCTTTGATTTCTGTAATTGCCTACAGATTCTTCGTCCGCCATGAATATCTACACAGGGGATATCTGCTGAATACGAATGCACAACGCACCAAAAGCCTATCTACTGTGTGAGAGAACGACATGCAGTTTGAAGCAAACATATAAAAATATCCTACTTGCCGGTCCGGTGGGATTGTTGCCTAGACGAGCACGGTCGATTGGGTTTTTCCCTTTGATTTTGTCGGACCGATCATTTCAACGACCATTCAGCCAGTATAGCTCCAGGTATGCGTGGCAGCGTGTTGATTCGTTGAGTGGGGTAGGTGTGTTCAAAACGATTACTAACTAGGACTTTTCAGAGACTCGCAGACACTCAGGAACAATGCGGGAGAATTTCATCAATTTGTATCAACGTGGTCTGCACACTAATACAATTCACCGAATATTTTTCAACTGCTTTCACAAAAATTAAACGGCTGTGAAATGAATAAAACCTGCCTGTTCATATAATGAACAATGACAGCAAAATACAGGAATTATTGCTGAGATTCTCAACACGAATCTCACGATTTGTGTCCAAATATGTGCTTTAACAAAACGATTCTTAGAACACTTAAATGGAAATTTAAATACATCAAACAATGTAACAACTCTGCGTGGAACATTTTCCGATTCGGGTGAAGCTTACGTAGGTTTAAAAACAAATCGACGGGATCGTAAAACTTGGAAGACACAAGCTGAATGGCGTTCGTGTTTAGGCGAAATGCCTTTGCCAAAACGTGATCGACAATCCTACTGGTTTGTTCGATGAACCGTTTCTCGGGTAGGTAGCTGAATTAATTTGCCAGTAAATGCTGAGTTTCCGATGAACCGCACTACAAATTGCTCCTCGGGCAAGAACTAGTCCAAATGAATGCATCTCATTTTCTTCATCATCACAAAATCCATCAAGTTTCATCATAATCAACAATTGAAAGAAGGCTATATCCATAATAAGTGATGCTATGTTTCAATAGAAGACTGTTGTTGACACTTAAGTGCACATATGTTACCGAAATTCCCTGGGAACCTTTGTTTTTGGTACAAATCTATCCCATTCCGACGACGTTACTCTCTGCTAAAAAAACTGTGTTACTCGGAGGAAGGACGGTAACTTAGTCTCTCCATCACACATAATACATTATTGATCAGATTCCACTCGAGGTTGACAGCAGAAGACTGCAAACTTAGAGCTATTGGATTTTTCAGTGGCTTCACTACTATGATATATCACAACAAAGCAACAAAAACGTATGTTTTAGCTAGTCAGAACCATCTCGAGAACGAAACACTCACACTGTGAATGAATTAACCGGTCTTGATATGGGAATCATTCACTTCAAAGAAGCGCTACAAAATCGGATTGGGAGAGAACGGAAAAAACAACTACGAAAGTGTGAACATATAGTTTATGACATTTTACTCTTCCTGGTAATTTGTGACGTCAATAATGGAAGGATGAAATATATCATTTATTCGAGAAGCAAGTGCTATCAGTGCACGAAAAAGGAACCACCACAGTCAAATTTCTCTGCTTCTGACGATGCACGGTCGAGTTCGCTGTTGTAGTTGCAACAAGCTATTCCAAACTTCGATGAATTTTGCGGTTGAAGTTTTCACGGGGTCTTGATTTGCGTAATATTGCTCATCAGGACTATAAGCCAGATTCTATAATTCGTCACATTCTGGGCGTCAGCCATTCTTCGACCTCTGGGAGTCCAGTTGGCGATCATCTTGATTGGCTGAACATGTGGCTGCAGTAGCTGAGTACTGGATTGACACAATGTCCTCTTTATCATTAGGAAAACGAAAGGGAGCAAATTCGAAGTTGCATTACAGTAGATCAACCCCCTCAACGATGAGGTCGTATTCGGAGATGCTCAAGATCTTCTTCAAAGCCCCGACACCAGTGTGGCACAACTAGATGGCACGAAGGCTGATTTCCTTTGATGAGTGAAAACCGTTTCATGCAGAGGAGCGTTGATACTCGTACAAAGTAAGAACTGTATCAAATTCAAGGCGTCAATAAGCACACGATTTCAGTAATTGGGTGAGAGACCTGTGTCAGTTAAAGCAATATGTTACGCTTTCCAAAGCATTCTATTCAGTCTTTCCGTTTACCAGCCTCCCTTTGTAGAGGTTCTATACTGACTCCAAAAAACACTCGTTTAAAGTGTAATGATGAGCCTGGAACTTAGTGCTTCTGGTTTATAAATAGACATCTATCGGAATGACAGCAGCTCCTCAGGAGCTCATCCAGTTCCGGCGTCCGGTCTCTCCTCTAGCTATAGGTAGTTTTACATCCTAATTGGAAAACCACTCTTTATAGACACATGAAGTGGATTACAGATAAACACCGTTGTCCCTCATGGCCCCTACCCGCATTCCGGGACAGATAGGTCCCTTTCAAAAGACAAATATGACACATGAGTATCTCACATCAGTCATCCATCAAGGTAAGTAGTTGGTCAATCAAACGTTGGCCAGTCTCTTTGATAGGTTAAGAATTCAGGTTAGCTTCAGTCTTTTCAATCGACTGATTTTTGAAGCCTGTTTGTTTATTCAACCTAGTGCCGTCCTGCTTTGGCTAATCGTCATTCCTTTCCAAGCGGTTCTGTTAACTCGGTACGTGTGGCTCGAGGGCTCCGGTCATTAGCTTTCCTGGCTTCCCGTCTCTTCAATACAACCACCAAATCTACCAACTTCTGTTGTTTTCTCTCATTTTAATCGACGGAAGAGAATCGTATCAACAAAAAGTGCCCGCGAACCTAAACCCCGAGGGTTATGCGAAGCCTTTCGGCTGGTCGTAACGCGCTTCCTGTGTCGAGATGGCACCATTTTATCAGAACGGAATGGAGGATAGAAAAGAACGGTCAGAGGAAGTTGATGACCGCTGCTGTAGTCATATAGGGACAATGAAAATTGAATAGCAACCAGGAGTGCTCATTTGTTACCTTGAATATATAAAAACTTCAAATGGTTGATAACATAGGCCTTCTGAAGTCGACGGCTAGTCTCTCAACTGGATGAAAGGCATTATTCAGTCTTTCTGATTTCGACAGATAAAATATTGGCTTGATTTCTGTGTCTGTTCGGGACTGATTTGTGACAGATTTCTCTTCGGCCAACGAGAAAAGATGATTCTTTGACCGAAAGCAATGTACCGTTCGAGGAACACCAGGGTGGCACAGGGAGGCATGCATTGCTCCCAAGTCACCTCCGTTATGAATATAAGAACAGCGATATCTAGATGACATTTCATTCACTTGATTTTTCCCTCCTAAAACGTGGACAGCGTCACAGTGAAACAAAAAATTTCCCTGTAGCTAACTGTGAATTTGTATTGTTTTTGAGTTCTCCCTAAACAGAGCCACAGATCTCTGATCCGATTTAAGTTGGAATGGTGCATAAAGCAAATATTGTCGCCCCTTCAGGATGGCTCCACCAATTGCATTTGCTTATTTCTCATCGGCCGAATGACATCACTCACTAAGAGCGAGAGTTCTGGGGTAAAATGCAACTGGTATCTCTAGTGGACCATCATACTAACTTCAAATGGGAAGTCTTCCTTGCCTGCGAATCACCGCGTTTTATCAGTGTAAAACACTATGGATGCGCTTGTTTTTGGTCCACGTACACAGCCGTTGCACACGCGGTATTGGTCCGATAGTTGTGGCCGACCAAGCCTTGAGGCGTAAATACATCTGAGAGGATTGATCTGTCATTCTGTTGATCCACGTCATTCGGGGGCTATCCGATTGGTGGTAGTTTCGTGGGCTCAAGCCTCAGGCTAGATGCCGACTGCTAACTTGATTTGGCTGGCAAGGATGAGTCAACCCACAACCCCGCAGTATGTTGCAGCAGGCGGGATATCGGTTGAGTCGTTTCCCACTCGGGGCTATTGTCTTTATGGCGGCGTATTTTAATCCCATCTTTCAGTTCCTAAACGATTTTTGTGTATGGTTTTTTTTGAAGACTTCTCTGTCTTTCACCAATAGCTTTATTCTATCAAAAGAGTGCGATATTAATCAGGACTAGCATGCAAACTTCCCCTACTATTTTTTATTTGGATTTGGTGTCGGTTTAAAGTGGATGCCCTTGGTTTGAGTCGCTGGGGTTTTAGCTTGACTACTGTTTTTGATAATTCAAACCCTGTCCTCTGTACATTCCTGGGAGCTCTGACGCGTGGCATTCGTTTAACATAATATCATGTGTTTCAGCAATTTTTCGGGAATCCTTTAAGCTGACACCATGTTCAGAGGAACTCCGACTATGAGTGACAACATTCTCAACGTACGCGTGTCTGCCAACTGAATTTTCATGCTCGATTGTTTCACCGATCGTTTTTCGTGAACAAGCTACTCCATCAGCAACGAAAAAAGGAAAACGTTGAAAATTACAGAGGTTTCTGTGGGGCTCCAAGTTGTCAACTCTTTATCTTCACTGTGAATGGGTTTTATGTTAGTAAAATGGTTAGCAATTCGAATGGTCTCTGTGTAGCATATTGCGATTGTTTTGACTACCTGGTCAATTCTAAGCAGTAGATAGACGATTAATTGAAAGAAGAGAATAACTGTTTGATATTATTTGGTCAATTTCCTCTGCTTATAAATCTTGTTGCGAGTGATCAGGACCTGATGGAGACTGAAGGTATGACGATGCATTCCTTCAGAAGCTGATTGATTTCGGTTAGAATGAAACTTTAGCCTGAAGCCGAGTGTCGTCTGGCTTTGGCTGACATTACCATGCAAATAGGAGGGACTTTTACAAATGACGGTTGCGCGATAACGCGAGTGGCATTCAAATTACACAGTGAGAAGGCCCGCTTGTTTACCTCGAAAATAATGTCGAAACTTTGGTGCAGGTTGGTTAGGTCTTTGCCCAATATCACTAGGGTGTATCAGTTTGATAGAATGGAAATCGTTATGGTTGTTATTATAAATTTCAAAAGAAGGTAGACAAAAAAATATTCTGCTGTGTACCTGGATAACTGGTGAACGCTGTAGTTATTTTACATCTTCAGTGAATGATTTTCCAACCACATTTGTGTGTTATGACGAATAATAGACAGCTTCCCGAGCTACAGGTATCGATCATTTCACGTAAAATATCTTGACGCATTATCCGTGACGTTCATCATACCATGAGATCATGTTCATCAGTATAATTTTCCATTGAAAAGCCTCGGGAGGGCCTCAATCGGTACGGACAATCGCATGTGTCTGAATTTAACACACAAATTCAAACCTCTGCGCTGACCCAGCACAATGCATTGGGTTGTGTCTAACATGTAGCACCGGTGCGCGCACTTCCATCGGCGGAGTGATCATGTGATTTTCTCGTCGCGATCAACGCTATCATTGTGGACAAACTGGTCGTGCTGGAAAGGCGATGTGTCTGGTTCACGACGCGGATTCATGATGATAACTAATCGGTACTGCGATCAATCTGTTCCTCACAGTGTATGTTCAGGCCACTCGAATATCTTGTCCATGGTCATAACCGGATTGATGCTGTAGGGCCAGATCCGTTTATGTGAAAAAGGTAGCTGTTTGGACATGCTGATAAGCCCCTCACTTATTGTGTCTACCAACTGAAAAAATTCGTCACCATGTTAATGTGCTCCAGAGTGACTCGGGAGTCGCTTGAAATTCGTGCCCTATACTAACGCATTATTCTGCAATTTATTTCACTCCAAAGGAGGTGAAGCAGCCAAAACCGAGGTACTGGAGTATGAGGATACCGGCTGGCCAAACATTTTAACTGATTCTTGCTTCATGGTCATGTTCTAGTCCCCACTATTCTTTTTTAGTTGCTTGTGGCTTCCCCCCTTAAAGTTCGAGCACAACCACTGAATACTTAGTGTGTTCTGAACTGTTTCACTAACTCTAGCGAGAGGACTACTTTGCCTTTGAATAATTGCGATTTATTAGCAGGGGAAAGACATTTTATGTATGATGAACGGTGGTCGTGAATAAATCTGTCTGCACACTTACGAGTCTACTTGCTATTCTAGGCAACTCGCCCCGGTGATTCACAAGACGTACCCGGGCGATGAGCCACCCACCGTAGCAGCTTATTCGGACATCAACAAAATAAACCAAACGTTACAAACATGCTCATTTGCAAAGTCACTGTCCTGTTCTCTTGCAGATGGACAGCATTTAAAGGAGGAGCAGTCGTTTGGTTTGCCTGTCGTCGTTATTCTCATTGTGGTTAGTTTCTTGGGCATAAAGGCGTTGGTATTCCACAAAGATCCATAGTTCCGTTTTCAGCTATCAACTGCTTACCAAGTAGTATATACACTCGCCACACAAAAATAAACCCAATTAGTTTATCCGGTTCAGATGACATTTGGCATCTGATTGGTTCTTCGGTTCACTTCGTTCGCTCCAAACTTGTCCTCGTTTCAGGACAGGCGAAGACATGCCGGCCGTTCGCCAAACAATCGTGCTGTCTACTAAACCAACCAAGCCGTCAGTTAACAATGTGCCAGCCCGTTGCGCACTACTGTAATCCCTTCACTTAATTCTTCTATTGTTGTCCCGAACATAAACTTTGCATATGAAGTCAGATTCTATTCCTATGACCTTTTTCGTTCAGAAGTATTTAGAAATAGCATACCACACATAATCGGGGCCTCTCATATCTTTTCTCTCTCGGAAGGTGGAAAAAAACTGCTCGTATACGAAGGGTACACCCCCTTTTTCATTATATTTATGCCTGCCCATCTAATAAAAATTCAAAACAATGGCGAAAACTGGTATATATTATTTACTGCACTTTTAAAAATATAGAAATTCCAGGAAATCCATGTACTACCTAAATACATTTGTGATTTTACTTTGACAATGAGTTGCTGTTATCTAACATTATCTTTGTTTATCTAAATTTCCCACAAACTTCATCCCTCATTGTAGTTTTGATGTTCATCCGTGAGGATTGACCGATAGCACAATATGACACTGAGCGTTCATTTTGCTCTTCATTTTTGACTTCAGAGTGCTCCATACTCCCTCAGTTGGACTGAAAGCCGATGAGTTATGTGCCGTGCTTAAAATATTCACTCTTCTATAGTCTTCTTCTTTGGTCATCGAATCAAGGTGTGAGTGACAGCGGGGCTGTCAACTAGAAAACTAACTTTCTAAGATTTTGGGCACTGACTTAATTAAACATCCCTTTAAATTAGTGAATACAGAGTTCACTGGTTTGGCTCCCTCTCTTGACCGTGTAGTGTAACAGTCTCTGCACAAATTACCCCAATATGCAGGTTTTGTCTCCTGCTGCTCATAACCAATGAGACCCGCGGGCCACCTGGACGGCTTGACCTCTGGTTCTGCTGCAAAACAGATTGGAATTTTTTCGTCAATCCAAATCATTCTCTTCACATTCGCATCGAGTTCACTTACTTCGGTGACGCAATTCTTCCGTTTAAGTTCATTCTCATAAGATATCAGTCTCCAGAATCGTACACATTTTCTTCATCGTCACCAAATGATCATAAAAATATCGGGCTGCGATTATTACGGAAACTTGTTTCCCAGATCCGGGCATCAGCCTTTCTCGCAATTACTTTAACCTAATTGTTGGATCATTTATCTCCAGCTATGTAATCAGTCGCCAACGGCAAGCACCATGGGCCGCTTAGTCAACATATCCGTCAATTGTATTTGTTCATCTGCGGGCTGTTGCTCCCTTTGCTTCCATTGCACTAGCTAAACACCGCCACTGTTTTCGGGACAGAAACGGTCGAACAATGTGCTCCCGGATTTCTCTTGAATGTTTCTCGCGCGGCGCGCTCCTGAGCTTCGTGCGCAACATTAAATGGACAGTCGTTTGGATTGCTATTTTAAGCCACAACTCAACAGCATCAGCAACCGCAAATTACCACCTTTCACCAACCGCTTAATCTAGTGAGGGGCTTATCAGCATGTCCAAACAGCTACGTTTTTTCACGTGAACGGATCTGGCCCTACAGCATCAATCCGGTTATGACCATGGACAAGATATTCGAGTGGCCTGAACATACACTGTGAGGAACAGATTGATCGCAGTACCGATTAGTTATCATTGTGAATCCGCGTCGTGAACCAGACACATCTCCTTTCCAGCACGACCAGTTTGTCCACAATGATAGCGTTGATCGCGACGAGAAAATCACATGATCACTCGGCCGATGGAAGTGCGCGCACCGGTGCTACATGTTAGACACAACCCAATGCATTGTGCTGGGTCGGCGCAGAGGTTTGAATTTGTGTGGTAAATTCAGACACATGCGATTGTCCGTACCGATTGAGGCCCTCCCGAGGCTTATCACTGAAAAATTATACTGATGAACATGATCTCATGGTATGATGAACGAGGCTGTAAATTCTTTGATGACAATACAACGCAGGCACGTTGCTGCAGCAACAGTTGTCACTGTTGTAAAGCAACGGTTGAGCGCAGATACAACGCGGTTGTGTACATTACTTGATCTGCAAACTTTCTGAAGTGGCACACTTTTTCCGGAAAAGTTGCACATATCATTTTTTGCTGGACAATTTACACGAGAATGCATTTCGGCACCACATAAAGTGCTGTTAGTTGCTGAAGCAGCCGAAACAGTAGAATTCTTACAGCCAGGGGATTTAGTCGGTTCGGACCAGCCGAGATACAATATCGATGGATAGATTCTAGGACGACTTCATGCGAGATATTGCTTCTGTATCGTTAAAGGCGCTCTTGCTATCCCAAATGCTGTTCTCAGATCGAAAGGCGAATGCTCTCATAATCTTTGACAAGTTTGACTAAACTGCAGGCCATCGAAAAATGTACCACCTATGGAGTTACGACGATTGTGATCCGCCTTCAAAATATAGAGGGGACAATCCTTCACCAATAGTTTCAACTTCTGTAGAAACTTATCCAGATTCTGTCCAACTGGTTGCTAGCAAGTCGACAGAAAATGGTGACGAAATGCTTCGTTTTTTGGGTGAACACACAGAAACCCAAGGTCACTTATAACTGACTCAAATGCATCACACTCCGCCGCGTATTTCTGTCCTAACGAAAACAGTTTACCAGAGTATCACACTTGTTACCTGACGGCTATCAATAGAGATCATCAGTGCCAAGAATGTCCGTTTCCGTCGGTTCCACGGTTCTGATGCGTCTGGAGGGTTAGGTTCAGCACCGAAGTGTTCAGACCGGGGGAATCCTTTCGTGGTTTCAGATTGCAGCAGCTTATGAGAATTTTTCGTGAAAGAAACAGTCACACATAAATGAATACGCTGAATGAATAAGTTGGTACCATAATCTAGGCTTTATTCTTTGGAGAACAGCGGTATACTAAAGAAATTGGAAAGAATAAAAACGATTGTAGAAAAAAGCAAACCAACAGTTTATGACGGTGTCCGTGGCTGTAATATGTACAACCTAATGGGAGACAAAACCTGGCTCAATACGCTGTAGCTAGACAGATTTGTTAGGAGAACTTTTGGTCTGAAATACTGCAAAATTTTGGTTTCCCAGCTCAATTAATTCTGCGTTCTTCGGTGTATCGTTGATGACGCTCACGTGACACTGTTGAGCATAGTGATTTTCGCGACTTCGACGTCATTTGCAATTTCCCCTGTCAACTTACTATTATCGCCCACCGTTTTATGAGGCCCACGAAGTCTCACCAAAGATTATGCAAAGTAACTGTTTAGGGAAATCGACATAGGGTGCTAGGAGAATCTGCTCAACAGTACACCACGCGTTCACCCTTGTTCTGCGCTTTATGCCGGCTTTCAGTCCGCCGAAGACTGAGGCAACTTAACTTCCTCCACATTTGTTCACAAACACTTGTATTAATTCTTTGAAAACCTTCTACTTGAATATAATTGTTGCCTTTTGGGTATTCCTCCATACCACCATGGAAACAGCATTATTATCTAGGACGGATAAGCTGAGAAAAACATGTTATCAATCACGGAAATATGCGGACCAGAGTTTGCAACAGAAACATGCCCGATGGACTTGGATAATTTTAGCCCGATCCTCTTCATTAAAAAAGTCAAACTTTCAAGTTTTCAGTAACCATCACCCATAGTAGACGAGACATAGTGAATATCTGACAAACCACGCTATCGAGTCCTGAATGTCTATTCTACTTATTCGAAGTGAACCGCACTTATTCCTCCAGCCAGTCTGCCATTCACGCGAATTTGGTTCGCAAACCCAGAAGGTAGTATAGTTTAAAAACCAATATATTTGCTCTCTATTTACTTTTCTGTTCGTCAGACGTATGATTGATAGTTCAGAGCTTTTTCATCCGTGACTTAAATCATCTTTTGCGAAACTCACTTTTATTCCATATTTTGGCAATTTTCACCTTCAGGGCTTCAAAATACTTTGAACTGGCTGTATGAGGTTGTTCAGTAGTGACTGGAAGTTGGGATTTTGCGTTTAAGTACTGTGTTTTGCCCACTCCGTGGACGCTAGAGGAAATCATCTCGTGACAACGGAAAGGATGTATGCATGACTGAATTCGGTTGCACCTCAGATGTCACATGAACAGGATGAGATAAACAGGTTCGTAGAAGAAAAACTAAAATCTACTTGGGGATCAAAAAGACGAGCTTTGCAATATGTCCAGAATATTCTGACAAGATGGCACAGAATGTGACAGCAGTCCAGTCGGAAAAAAGGAGGGAGCGAAAGAAAACAGCCAATTCCCATCGCCAAGGTAAGCTTACTTGTAATGGAACAATAAGAAAAGAAAGCCATTCTAGAACATTCCAGACTTCGGCCGAAAAAATGACTTCCACCTTCGATTACTTCCCTTGCCGAGAAAGCCTGTGAGCGATATGTCATTCCTCCTGCAATTAGTCTTACAACCAAAAGTGCAAAGTGAAAAGACAGTTTGATTTACTTTCGCTGAAATCAGGTAAATCTGTGGTTACTGAGAAAAATTGTCAAACACTTTCGTCATACGTTAGTGGCAAAATGCAAAATAATTCACCTAGTGAAAAGAAAATCAGTAAACTTATTTGCGATGGTATTGAGAGACAATTTTGGCAAATGAGCATTTGTGAATGAGCTATAAGGCATATACCTAGTATCAGACATTAAGTAGATTCTTCTTCTTGCCCAAAAACAACTGAGCCAGTAAAACATAAGTGGAAAATTTTAAATGAGTAGAGTACCAATATGACAGCTCCAAAACGCTGTGAATGGTTCTGTGGGAATCAGCGTGGGCTCGAAAGTAGTCGCTTTATTAAGTTCATGACTGCAATGGAACTTCTGGAGCAGTCCTCCGCATTTCACGGATGCGGTTCCGTACGACGTGATTTCTAGAGAAAGAAACATCTGAACCGGTAGGCCAACAACATTGTATATAAAAATCGATTTATTTGGGACCAGAGAAGATTAGCAAAAATAACGACCACACTGTATCGTGCATCACCACGCCAACGTATCTTTACATATTACGGTCTTGAAAGATCAAGCAACATGTGGGGTGGCCAGTGGACTCCAGAGCGACCGATGGACCGACCTCTGCTTGCTACTGGTTCGTCGAATTTCTACGGCACACTGAACATGTAAAAATGGCTCTTGCCATTTCGATGCTAGGTCGACGGTAAAGAATGGATACCCGGTGCATCCGTTAACCACTTCAAGTAAAGTAATTCTGAGCTGCCCGGTGTTCCTGCCGTTCCTTTATTACACGTGCTTCGTTTCACCAAAATTTCCAACTGTGCTTGGTTTCAACATCCTCTCGGCATTTCTCCCTGGAAGGTTTATTCGAAGCTACGACCGATCAAAACCGAAATGTATGATGAAATTCAACATAACAACGACAACTTGGAATGGGTTTTATTTTGAGAAAACCCACAGGCAAAAACTAGGTTTCATCACAAAAGTAATCTAAGATGTCTTGGAATGAAAAATGTTAGTAACTAGCCCATCTTCGAGCGAAAGTTTTCTCTGCTTTATGTGATAAGGTAGCAAAAATAAATGAAATTTTCCAGTAACACGAATAACCACGGGAACAGCGACAACCAGACACAAGGAATATATTTTTTCAGTGAAAGGATAAAGCCAACAAAGATATTTGTACAATTCAAGCTTTCCGAGGGTTCTAATCTGCTCACTTCATCCAGTCATCAGAGAATGTGATGGCAATGTTCAGCACAAACATCAGTGCACATGAAAATTAGGAAATTAGATTTTGCATAATATGATCCATCATATAGTAGCAATGCCTAATTCACCGTAGCAAGCCATGGTGGCTAGGTGCCGGATCCACAATTGTTCTTCCTGGGTTCGAGACCCAGTGGGATTTCGGCTGATGTGCATGGCCGATGAATTCTGGCAAGGATGAAAAAGCCGTGCAGTGGTTCTGTGATTTTCAATGGTGGGTTGAGTAATATTACTGCATTATGAAATACATTATGCAGACTTTAGTACTGGCATTTGACAAGTGCATATTCCTGAACTTGCGCTTCTGAGAATAAAGCTTTCGGTTGAACCTCCTTGTATTCTGCCTACTTTGCACTCCGAACAGCCAAACTTTGACGAGAATTCAGCCTGATTAACACCATTCTGAGAATATTTTCGGAGCCACCACTCTGAGCATGGTAGAAGAATATTTCGCTATTGAATGTTTTCTAAAATCCTTGTCTAAACAAGCCTAACTGTAAACTCGGGTCTTCGTTGGCTATCGTCTTATCGTTTGACCTAACAATCTTGTCTATTATGAGAAATTAAATGAACATTCATTACTGGGATGGCTTTTATTCATTTTACTTCAGGGTTCACACAAATCTGATACCTGTGATGAAATGATGCATTAGGGATCGCAGCTGACGAACTTTTATCAATGGTCCGCTTATATTGTTATCATTATTATATTCTTTGAGGACAACTGAAAATGTAAATCTGTCTAGAGGAGCCAACCATCTTGATTTCGAAATTACAGCTGGGAACTTGCGAACGATCGTAGCTGGTCAGATTTGGTAGTCAGTCGAGAAATAGCACCGGGTGGATAGTTACCACAGACTAACAATTGCTCGGACGGGTGGGTTCTCACGTGTACTCGCAGTGCTCAGCAAACTAGATCAGCTGACCGATTTTGATCACTATAGAAGCTATTGTGAAGTTCTTCAACAGGCAGGATTTCACGGGACTTCGCGAAATATTCGTTCAAAAGTCAGGTGATCGAAAAGTACTTTGTTATTGTGAAAAGGATTTACTAGTGAACAGGGACAAAGATAAAATATCAGTATTGGTTGTTACCGGTGAACTAAGCTTTCATAGTACGTGGATAATCAACTCAAAAACAATCAGAATTTTGTGCTACCCAAGTAAAGGAGCACACACAGGTCTAAACTTGGATACATTAAAGCGAGATGTACATAACTGATAGCTTCGCTGTTATAGTCCAACCGGGTGTCTGATGACCAGGCCGCTTGAAGACCACTGGGCTTTCTCAACGGTCAAGACCTTTTATGGCTCACCATCTGAAATGTTCCCAGTCGGGATTCGACTAATATGCACGAATCCTGCTGATGATACCCGCCAAACTTCAAGCAGTGTATTTCACAACTTACTCAACCTCCTGTGCATACTCTCCGCAGAAAATCTTGGACTTATTCAGGTATCTCCCGGTGCTGAGAAACAATAAAATGAATTTATGCGTTGGTTGTTTGACTAGTACAAAAGAACACCAGTCAGTCAACTCCTTGTTAGTTGTCTAATCGGCCATAAATTTTTGTCGACTGAGCGAATGGGACTGCTTCACGTGTGTGACTGACGATGATTTACGTTAGTTATTTGACTTGAAGTGATTTGTTGACATCCATAAATTCGACTGGAGACATTTTCACTATACCATACATGCGGGTGAAGAACTACTTGATTAGAGTGTTTCAGTAGTCAGAGTATTCACAGTACTTCTACGGAGCATAACTTTTTTGGTTCTCATAACACTCTTGTAGGTCATGTTAACTGCGACGTGGCCAAAGAATATGTGGAGCCCGGAACTACGCAAAAATCACGTGAAGATACTTCTTTTCAAAAACCTGTGATGGTTCACGACAGATAGTCTTAACCAGTAAATCTTGTTAGAAAGTTACGCTTATTTACGTAATACAATAGGATACAATAAGGGAGAACCTGGTTTGTTCTTTTTCGTGTGGTCTGAATGACATGCTGACCGTAGTATGAGTGGGTTAATTTCGAAATAAAGTGCTCAGACTTTTGATATTTGAGCTAGCAAATGGCGATTATCGTTTGATTCGAAGAAAATACGGCGACTGTCAGAAAGAACAAGACGTTTTCTTGACATGTGCCCAAAATACAACACAGCCTATTCAACCATGTAACACTTGGGTTCAAACAAAATGGACCATAGGGGTGTAATCTCTTGTGAGTAATAAAAAGCGTGCATGGTCTAGGAGTCCGTTCTTAGGGTCACAAAGTAAAACTTTGCTCGTCATTGATGCTCCTTGAAATCCCCGTGAATATATTTGATTTGACTTGCAGTAAATTGTATATTTGAGATGTTTGCCCGGGCACCATTCCTCAGATCTAAAACCCAGAACGTAAGTGTCCGCAAAACCATGTCAGGTAATTCTCGACAAGTATGACGGAAACAAATTTTTCATTCACGAAGTGCCCATCGATACAATAGGATGTGAGGAACTTTTGCCGCTGCTGTTTTCAAACAACTGCTTTGGTCCCGGTTATTGAATGAACCTCTCAGTGGTCAACAAAGGCCTGTCAAGACTGAATAAACATGCATTAAAATGTTCTGGGTTCCCTTCCTTTTCTGGTTTGAATAGAAATGTACTAAATTTTTCTCTGTTACATTGCGTTACAATGATTTTTGGTTTGGATTTGTTCACTTTTCCGTTGTTTTACAACATCGGGACATGAAATGGAAAGTGAACAAACCGCACTAAAGTCCGTTTTCCATTATGATACACTAAGCCAAGGATTACAATCGATTGGAAAAAAGGGACCGTTTACACGCAAAAATGTCAGTGTGAATGTGCACTGTCCCAGGAGAATGCAGAGGTATCATCCGGTTCATTTAAATAACTACCCTAGAACAGATGTGTATTTTGTTCTTCGGACTGAAGGCTTTCACTTCCGGGTAACTTTGGTGATTGAACTGTGCTAAACTAGATGGTGATCCAGTCGCTAACATGTACTTTGGGTTTACCTGTTCTGTGATGTCTACGAAAAATGAACGGAGATTAGCCGGACATGGTAGACGATACGAAGTTTGCAAATATCTGTTGAACCAAAAGCCGACAGTACCGGGACACTGGTAGAGCCCATGTCTAAAAACCTTTTTCCCCTGCGAAAATGCACATGAATTTCATTGTATTTACCTGATAAGACTTTAGGCCGTTTGACTGTTGATAGTTCGCGGACTGAAGATCAAGCGGACTAAAGTCAGGTTGTGATTTTTTTCACAGTCAAAACGTATTCGTCAAATTCACCTCGCAAATTTACGCTCTAGAACCAGTCACATGTACGAGAATTTCGACAAAGTGTTGATCATCATCATGAAACAGAAAAATATGGTAAATTCAACAACCTGCAAAGCTTAGATGAGGCTAAAAGAAATAAGTTTTCGTATGTGATTTCAGTAAAGTTTCATAACAAATAATCTTTTAGAATATCAAATCACAGATTGACACCCAAGGAACTAGCGAATTCAAGCTCTTTTAGATAATTTCAGTCCTAAAGGTTGTTCTTGAAAACTGTTGTCCTTATTCTCAACGGAAAACAAAATCGTGTGAATTTGTATTTGATCAGGCTTCTGTGTAGATGGACGTCTGCATTTCAGTTAAAAAGACTTACACAAGACAATTCATCGAATCAAGGTTACGAAAAAAGAACGTTTACATATGGAAACTGTCAAGGAATTCGTCCGATACCGAAGCCCTGTTTGTGAGGATTGGGGCCGGATAGGGAACAGTACAGTTTTTGTTTATGTTAATATGATGAGGTGTGAATCGAAAAGAAGAACAAACAGCTGCTAGGGAGTTACACTCGGCCAGGTGTAATTCGCACGGTTTGGCAGATAGATCAGTTAAGTTTATGAAAGATACTCGACTGGAAATAGATAGGCCACGAAAAAGAATTTAAAATTCTTTTTCGGCAGATCAGGAGAAATGACGGGAACCATAGAAGAGAACAGGAAAACTGTATGGATAAATGAAAGGGAAATGGCATTCTGTTTACCATTTGATAATTTAGACGATGTAATTTCTCTACACGGTCTGAAGTGCGAGATTACCACTTCGAATTTACTTTGACAGTAATTCCTTAGTATTTGACAGAATCCACTCTGGCTAGTTGTTCTGTGGAAATGACAGATGGATCATAAAGATTACCCAACAGTTGATAGCCAGTGCGAAATATTTCAAAAGAGTTCTACCTTCAGCTTTACTAACGATGTCTGAATATTTTTCAGACCTAATATTTCGCTTCAGCGTACCATATCCTGACTAACTTAGTTATGCAACATAAAAGTTCGCTAAATGTAGTGAGATCAGGTGTGGCCAACCAGAACGAAGAGAGAAAAAGTAAACTACGTATTTCACGAAATTGTTTCGCTGGAACTCTGCTTTCGCATCCGTTCTTGACCGACTGTTCGGTTGTGTGAAAAGGCCTGGTACCCGAATAATTGATACTAATTTGGGCCCACGGCTGCCTAAGGAACCCGCGGGGGTTTTGAAGAAAACACAAGAAATAAAGGAGTAACAAATAAAAGGCACTACGGAGACCCTTCTTGATGTATTTTGCAAACCTTTTAGCAATGCCTAAAGGAAATAGTATCCGCAACCTCTGGAGTTATCGGATAATCTAATTTGTCTTATATATTTTTGCTTGAACTCTCCCTGTCGGTTTTCTAAAGGATGCCAAGGAAATGATTGTCGTATTACTTGAAAAAGTAAGCAAATCGCAGTTTGCCCTCTGTATTGATAAACTGGATGAAAGGTACTTAATGCTTCCAGTGCAACTATTACTGTTTCCGCCTACATTTCCTCTTCTGACTGAAAAACTCTATTTTGTCACACAACGATCCTCGAAGCTCGTCGTTCTTCGGAATGAGGGCAACGAATGATATAAAACACCTGAGGCAAACACATCTGTTGGAAACAATCTCGCTAAGCATATTCAAAAACAAATTAAACGGTTCATCTTGCCTGAGAAATATTCTATCAAACAAGCTGGATTTTTCTTGGCAAACAGTGCAGGATTTTCATCCATTCAAATCCGAAGGTCATATGTAGACCACGAGCAAATTTTGACCTTAAAAAGCTTTTCATACACAAACTTTTATGACCAGTGTCTATTATTCCATATGCCCCCCTCCGCCTCCCCCCCCCCCCCCCCCGGCAGGGTTTGCATCGTACAAAAAGACAAAATTGACCTCATTTTGTAATACAGAGAGAATACGGGTAAAGACGCATTAGGGACAGTTAGGGCTGCGATGAAACTCACGGGTAAATATCAAACCAAATCATTCATTGGTATTCTCGGTTTCTGGGCACTTGAATACAGTTTTTTCGGTTTAAAAATATATATTAGCGCTTTCATCTCTTTTGTGTAAAATACTAAAAGGTGAGTGCTGACGGTCAGTTGAAATTTTCGATTATTCACTTCTTTCAGCTAACGAAAAAAACTGCACCATTTCTTTGGTGTTCCAGTTCTATCTTTCCTTCCAGTACAGGAAAGAAGCGTTGCCCAGAAAATCCCGCAATATCAACTGATCCAGATGAGTTTTAGCTAAAATGATTATGATAATGTGCTTTCACCCAAAAAGTTGGGCTATCATCGTAGAACGGGAGTGACTAATGGTTTCACCCTTCTGCATGAGGCAGTTTCTACTTAAGGTTGATTTAGAATATTGAATAACTCGTTGACTTCTATTCTCTATTTTTACTTGTTTGACCTTGTTTTCGGCTAACCTGTCAAAGTGAATCAAAACTAAACAGGAGACTTTCCCAATTAGAACAAGGATTTTAGCGGATGTAGAACATTTCGAAACAGAGCAATAAGTAGTATGTAAGTAGTATGCTATTGTGTTTGGGTGACAGGATAAGATTTTTCCCGGAATCATACGACCGGTCTTGCGGTAGTTCCCGCTCATCAGGTGTACCCCTCTTCCCACCAAACATCTTTATACTCGAGAACTTCAAAATAGGTTTGTCTCTCACATCATCAAGCAGACAAAATAACATACTACTCACTATTTTAATTTGTTTTAAGCTGAGACACAACAATGCCATTTGAATCACCAATTAAAAGAAAAAACAATCATTGTTCAGTTACGTATTCACGGTTTTTAAGAACCATTCACAATTTGGATGCATCAACTTCTGAATGGTTCTTGAAACAACCGAGTACACGATTGTAAGACTGAAGCGTCAAAAGATTCGTTTCTCATCAACACTCAATCTAGTGAAGCCATGGACAGTTCTAATTGCTCAAAAGACCACGCAACTGTGAGCCTTTTGATAGTGAACTCATTATTTGGTTTTACATTCACAAGCTTTATTTTGTCGAGGTCATCTTCGACGGAGATAGGAAAGACCTGAGACTAGAAAGAGTTCTTGGCAGTCGCAAAACCGCCAATGTGCTGCAAAAGAGGATTTTGTGCAATTGATGCAAGAGCGATTGAACAATTCCATTACCAAATGTGACCTCGACTGGCCTTTGAATCATTGCGTTACCATTTAGTGGGGAATTCTGTTTATTTCTTGTGCATTCACAAACTTAAGGGAAAGACCCTATTCTGGCAACGTTTTATTGGGTCATCTGGTTCTGTCCTTTGGGATACGCGTAATGTTTCGTGCATGATATAAACTGGCAGATTTTGACAACTTTTGAAGTTATCTAAATGTTAAGAGAATTTGACCCCAGTTAGAGTTGAACCAGTGTTTGGCTGCCACACGTCTAAAAGCTCCTGATATAGTTTGAGGTTGCACGTATGTCATATTTTTTCTCTGGGGTTCTTGAAAATTCTAATTTTTAAACTGTCTTCTGAGCGTTCAAATATGAATAATGAAAACCATTCAGTGTTGCTCGGAAATTTAGGTTCTGATCAAAGTACATGGTAAAACAATTAGTTCGAAGGGAAAAGGGGACCTTACATGCTCGTTAACTTAAACCACCCAAGAGGGACACGTTTGAAGTAGTTGAAGTACGAATACAAAAGTAAAAGCAATCATACTTGTCTTGGTAGCTGTGGAGGGTGGTGTAATCAATTGGAAGCTGTGAAATGCTGTCAAACTGGTCGAAATTAGAAATCGACGGGACATAATGTGTAACCTTAATTTTTATCCAGATGTGTACTTCAAACTGAGTGGGAAGGCCGTCAGTATGAGAATATAGAACAAGTGCTATTCTGTCATCCGCATACAATAACATGCTACCCACTTCGAAAATCGATTTTTGATGTAACCGTGAACTAGGTGCCCTCGTCAAATAGGCGGTCTTGGACGATCAGCGTCACTGCTCGAGTATGTAGTGGAATTTTTGCTTGGCAAGCCTTGTCCACTTTAAAACGCCGCAGTGATATATCGGATGTGACCCATCACTAAATAAGGTCAGAGCTCCTCTTCGTGTTCCATTTATCCAACTAGGTTTCCAGAAGAAGCGAATGAGCCATCGAATTTACCACCGGCTCTTGTGGACCAACGATGCTGTCTTGCAAGAAGCACCTGGCTGCGCAAAGGCTAGAGATGCACCCTCCAATAAAAAAACCCGATCTGGTCTAAGTGACCGAGTGATACAGCGGCCCACAACTGAAGGTATGGCAGAAAACACTAGAGGTACAAAGAATGACTGTTATACTCTGTTGTACCCACCACTCCCCCACCCACACGCGCATTTTTAGTTGCTTTTGTTGAGCTGGCACCATGTTTGATTTCATGCTGATTAAAAAATAATAATAATAATAAAGACAGTAATGAAAAACCTATAAAAAATTTTATTGGTAGAAATATCAGGTAACTGGAAAGCGTCTTTATACAGCCAATTTATGTTTGAATCTCTTTTAATAATCTCCAAATATGACAATAAAATAATCTCAACAGTATAAGATGTAGGTGGCATTGAAGCTCACATAGCTACTGAATTCATCATCCGGATCAAATGAACAATTGTTTCTTTGACGAAACTAATATAGAAACTTTTCCCGTGTTCAAAACAAAATTTTTACTGTGAAACGTATCATATTATTTGGAACAAGCAAGGTGTGACGAAGAACTACCCTTTTGTAAAGATAGGTCAGGTTGAAATACAGGTGTTTCAGTTGAGTGACTTTGAATCTGTTCATAGCAATTTTGACCAAGTCAATTTCACTTTCTGAATGACGTATCACGATTTTATTTCAAATATTTCAACGTTTCCTATCGAAAATGTACTAACTAGTGGGAATTAACAAAAATTCTGTTCTACTACCGGTACTGAATTATTAGGAATTTTACTGTAATGTCACTGTCGTCCCGTATTTCCCAAGCAGTACTGGTGCATCATGGAACGCAGTCGTTGTGCGGTCAATGGGTGGTCACCCACAGAAAAACGGCGACGAAAAGGCCGTAGTTTTGGTAAACTAGCCTTTCAGATCCATTGGCCCTGATGGAGTGGTATTTCAGTATTTGATTTACAATCGTTCACCCCGGAGTCGGGCCCAAACGGGGTTTGTTGGAAGTGTTGAAAATTCCTACGAAGAATGAGGCAGATATTTTCAGCTGTGATTTCAGCTTTATTGCTGAAACGTGAATCACTTTCAGGTGTTATTGATCCCCGTACTAATAGGTGGAGTCCATTAGGAGACCTACTCAAATCTGTCAACTCCTATGATGACCAAATCAGAATGCCTGCGGAACTTTACGATCCACTCGACCATCTCGACTGTATTTTCACCATTATGCTCAACTGCCTGAAGCACTGGGGTTAAGATTGTATTATGTTCAAAGCAGACCACGGTCAACTAAATTAGACAAAAGAAAACGAGTGCGATGTAGGTCCTCTTTCTTTTAGGTGGCAAAATAAGCCTACCATTGCAGTCAAGATTGGAGTTACGGCTAGAAAAACGTTATTTCAGAGAATGCAATCCTAAACCAGTTGAACGGAATCGTCACTATAACAACACATTCAGCTGGTGTAATTTCCAAATTGGTCTGAGCAGTAGATAAAAATTAGTCGTAGCTTTATTCCGTGACTGGAAATTATTCTGCTTTCGTAGCAAGCAAAGTCAGAAGGCAATCCAAAGAAACCGTCGATGACTTGGCAAGAAAAGCGAGTGATCTCACACCTGTATCCGCAGAACATTCGGATCGTTTCAAGTCGTCAAAAGTCACGGCTTCTTGTCAATACTGGAGTTGTGATGTCCGCAATCGGTGTTCTCTAATAACAGGACGCTGTTTTGCATTCTCAGAACTGCGACACAAAACCTAATTCATATTCAAGAAGCCCGAAAAAGATCTCAGCTTTGTTGTGACTCACCGGACGACTTGTGTAGTCGTGTGTCTATGGAAGCTAAGTTCGCGGATGATACGTCAAAAAAGATCAAACGCAAAAGGCAGAAATATTTTCACAAACTTATCGCTGCTCTCCGGAATCTGGAGCCGAATTTTATCCGGACTAAGCGAACTTTCTATTCATTGGTATGAACAGATCACAATTTTACGGTTTAATCAAAGTTTGCAAACCCAAAGTGATCGTCCACCCGGTCATTTGTATGACGCGCTTAACCAACCTCGAGAAAACCCAGTATTTCACAACGAATAAAACGAAAGCTAGCAGGCACCCGCTTCAGGACACTTTCTGATTTCCGAAATAAAGCCGTAGAAGAACACATTTTTTTCATTTCATACATAATTCTCACACCATTACGAACACATCTGTTTACAACAAAAAAACGGAACAAAAGAAGAACCCGAGTAGTCGGCCGTTCAGACAACCATTAATTTGCGAAATATGAGTTGCTATTGTGTCACTTCTTCAAATGTGTCTTCCCGACATCTTCATGGGAACCCTGATTATAAAAGCCTAGCCCAAAACAGTAATCTAGATAGACTTGTGCTGAAGACACGAAAAAGATACTGGGTGTGTTGTCGATGAAATATTCCACCTACAATTCATTTCACTTGTGATCCACAGGGAACATCAGGCAAAAACTGCTACCAATAAAACTGGAGCCGAGTCGTTTATAGTTTCTTGACGCCTAGAGAACTAGACGTTCCGACCGCTGTGTAACTCGACGACATACCGCTGAAGAAACGAATCATCGTTCATTGCGTAATCTAATATTTGATGCAAGTGTCACTTGGACAAAGTCGATTCAAGCACCGGCTTTCTACCGCTAATTCTTCTTTTGAACTAAGAAGGACATTTTCATCACTTCCTACTGCCAGTACTTATACTGATTTTCCGATTTTCTTTCATAATAGTTTTGTTCTCAAACAAATCTCACTGTGATGATTCAAAAATAATAAAACTGAAGAGACTTTCTGGCCTCCAACTCCAGTAATGTTAACAACAATGGGCTCGTTTTGCTATCAGTGAGATTTTCAATTGTTCCTCCCGGGATTCCAATGAGCCGATTCCGGTAATATTGTTCTATCGATCTCATCTACTGCCAATGCTCAGTAAACCACTTAGAGGGCCTCAAAATTGTGTGCGGCAAACCAGCTTCTTCAGCTATTGTACAGAGAAAAGCACAAAAAGACCTCTTTAATCCCACTTCAGAAAGTGTACCATTCAGTCCGATTCGTGAAGAAATCTACTTCAGCGAAAATTTTATTTTCCATATTTCCATCCAGCAGGTTTCATTTCCAAATGGATAAACGTACGGTTATTGGTATCTTGCCCGTTCAAATATATATATATATATATATATATATATATATATATATATATATATAATTTGAATCATCTGGAGTGTGGATGGGTACTCTTCATTAAAGAGTCCACAAATGAATCACAACTGTGATTTCTGTTGGTTATTTGTGTCTGGGTCACTGGTAACCCAAAGAACTGAAAGGCAGCATGTGCAAGCGCTGATATTGATAATAAGTAGTTTGCAAAAGTGTGGACAAAATTTCCCTGGGTACGCACAACTGATGAGCGGCAACAACCACAAAACCGGTGGTGTGTTTCCGGAATATTTTGTCCACACTTTTATAAACTACTTACTATCAACATTATATATATATATATATATATATATATATATATATATATATCTTCGGTCTTCTTATCGACTTTCTTTTATTACCAAATAGAGGTACCATATTTCTGAAAGTGTCGTGGCCAATCAGAGACGGCCAACTGAGGAGTGACTGGGAGCGGGAGCAGGATTCCAACCGGAGACGGAAGGGTTGGAGACCATCACGATGACAGCCTGACCACGGCCATCTCACGTTTCTTTCCTGCTAACGTCGATCTTTTTCTTCTGGGAAGTCTTTGACTGACTGTGGCCTTCTTTCAGGAACACTCTACGTTGTTGTGCAATATACGAATGAACTAAAAATGTTATTCATGCTTTTTATTAGATGATGTCTGATCGCATGATACCATTTTGCTCACACCAAATTAATGTTTATTGAAATTGTATGCTTAACTATAGAAAGTAAAGAAAGAAAACCTGGAGATCGAGTATAGGAATAAAACGAAAATCTTACGGGAGCCATTAGGCCAGAGAAGTCTGTATCCAACGTCAATTGTAACATAGGTGATGGTGTTAAGACGCCCCATATCCACAAACGTAGTAACAGATAGATTTCTTAGTCTTTTTGACTGCATTACTGAAATGATTTCATCAATGTGAGATCTGCCTTGAATCTGTCATCAGCCCGATGTTGTAAGACATCAGCAATATCGCATCGGTCTGAACCTTCAGATAAATCCGATAGCATTTCAGTATACTCGGCTCCTGAAGTGCACGCAAGCTAATGCAGAACGAATGATTGGATCTGAAGAGACGTCTCATCGTTGGTTTGCTGAGCATCGAGCAACTTCCATTTTATAGAAAATTCGTATACTAGCTACTGCTTTTTCTGCTATTGATATCCCAGTATTTGCACAGATTAGTAAAATCCAGTTTTACCTCTTTAGGGCTTCTTGCATCTTAAACACTTCACAATCTGAGATGGAGCGTCGCTGGACAAATTGTTCCCGTTTTCCGTCTGATTTTCCAAACATCCTGTTTGAGGGGTAACTGAACTGAAGACATCTGAGGTCAATTGATGTAAACAAACTGCGCTCATAGTGCCTTGATAAAAAGCAAAAGGATAATTATGCAGTCGCCCGTCCCAAGTAGATGCAAATATGAAATGCACTCGATTGGCTTGCTCTTTGTTTTTCTCATTCAACATGACTTTCGGAAAAGACAAAAAAGAACGTCGTCTTCTTTATTCCGGCTCATTCCATTACATTGTTGAATGAATGCGGCTGGATGTTGTCACTTGTCGTTGAGTATCCGTGACCAAGCCGGAAAGGGGGAAGTTGTCATTAACCAGCAAGTCGCACATTTTGCACCCGAGATTTTTCAGTTTAGTCCCTTGATTTGGCATTATTAGTTTCAACCTTACCGAATGTTCCCATTCTGTGGCACTCAAAGATCATCTCTTCCCGTCTGAACCTTGGTATTTTATTTGAAATGATGTTCATAGACTTACCGTGACAAATGTGGGACGCATCCTCCTAGACTGTTTTGTATACTAGTGATTAATTACCGTTCAGATATAGACTAATTTGGATGAGTCCAGGATCCAGGAATTGGCACACCTATTTCAGCAGTTCATCGATCAATTAGACTGCGCAGTGATAAGCTGAGATGTTCCCATCAACCGACATTCTTATGGGTATGATTGATTTGGCAAGAGATACCTATTCATGGATGACATATTTAAAGTGTTCGATGAGGCACAAATCCCAAGCGGTATACCTGGCAGAAAAGCTGACAACCTAAACAGAAGAAGACAGTTGTGTTCCATTTCTTGAATTTCATCTAATCACACGGTTTGTCCGATCGATTCAGATTCATGAGTATCGGAAATCTGGCTGGAATTGTCACAGTACGAATATCCGCAGTTTCATACCAATTCTTTGCAAGACCAATCGGATTTTTCTTCTTCTTATACAAGATTAGGCATAATTGCATAGCAGACACTAGCTACACAGCTATCAAATATAGGAAGAAAAAGAAGCAACGTATATTGTGACAGTTTAGTCGAAAGGATCGAACAAAGCCAGTGGTTATGTGAGAAGTAAAGTGTGTATTTTGATAGTGCTCCGGTTCGAGGGGAATAACACCTTTAAAGTGATCCGCTGAGTCGCCCTTGCCACAGTGAGAACCGTATTTAGACTCATCATAGGTAGAGGTTTGTTCGTGAAATCTTCTGAAAACCATTGTCAAAATAGAAAAAACTGCTTTTGTTACCATTGTCAGTGATCGCCTTCCAGCTTAATGGCACTTTTGGTACCTTAAAGAGATCAAAAGTCAGAGCATTCGTTAAACACGGTGGTAAACATCATTCACGTTGCTTGGATCCACAGATACTCAGATTGAGAAAGTGGAACGGACTATTTTGGCATTTTCTTGCGGTCTGCATCTGTTGACATTTAAAAGAAACATCGTTTGAAGATTCTTTCAAATTAATTATGCAGAACCAAGTGGATCTGCAACATCAGACTTTGTCGAAGCGGATCGAAGGATCAAAACCGGCTAGTGGGTTTCTGTCAAATCGTGAAGGTTAACTTCATCCTTCATCTGACCTACAAGGGGACAAATGAATTTATCCTAGGGACCCAAATTATGCAGTCCAAGCACTCAGAGGTAACTGTTAGATGTGGAAGTGTAATTTGAGGATCTTCACGCTCAGCTGTCGAATTCACTTTCATCGTCATACCTAAAGCTACATGAGCTAATATGTACGTTTGTGGACACGGTATATTATTACCAGGTTTCTGAGCCAAGCATTTAGGCATCCGTGTGCCTTCCAAGAAGGATGGGATTCTAATTAGATACACGAAACACACCGATAGAGAACTCCCATTGTTGTGAAGAATCTTCGTTCAATACAGACTCATGCTTTGATTAGCAGATGAAGGTGGAATTCCCGACAAATTGTGTGGTGGAAAGAAAAACAGTAGACATCACTTTGCCGAACAAAAGAAACAAGTTGGAAATCGAACGTTGTTAGGCGATATCCGAAAAATGTTTGACCAAATTAGGCATCAGATTATGAGTTTATTCAGTCACATGTTCAAGGTGTAAAATGTATATCAGCTGCATGACAAAGCAATTGTCTGAACCCATCTACTAACTCCAACAAACATGGTAAACAATACAGCAATCAAGCCACTATTCTGTACAGTGGTCTCACACACTGATCACACCAGTCATGCAGCAATCATAGTCTGGCAAAATACAAAATCAAAATCGACCTTGTTTGGAATGGTTCGATTCAATCATCTCCATGGGAGCTAGAATTGGAAGAACTTGTTTCTCCTCTTCTAAAACTATGTTCCGTCTTTTACAGTACTGTTGTGGTAGAGTTTCCATACTACTTTTTGAGCGAGCAACTAGCTGATTGCACAAAACACAATTATTCACAATAATGGAACGATGGTGGACATGATTACTTCATACGAGATGGAGGAAGACATACAAACAACATCATTTCATCCTCCGACAGACTTACGGCTGTCTTCAAGTGGACTGAACCACCGGTATGTAGCTAAGAGTTGTTACATTTGGTTGATTTTTGTGACATCTGAACGAGTGGTTTTCAACAAACGATCTGGTAATCAGGCACATCTGAACTATAGCACTGTGAATTATAGTAAAGTTTAGCATGGTAAAGCGTTCCATAGATCAGCAGCTTTTACTTTCATACTCCTTCGTGTGGTGAAGCACATTAGACCATATATCCTAAAGCACTAAACAACACATCAAAACGTGGAGCAGTAAACTATACCACAGTGTAGTAAAATACAGCGTCATGTAGTTTGGTGTAGTTTATTGCAGTTTATTGTCGTTTTATATCATATAAGATAACGCAATTACCAAAACACACTGTCCCATATTCCCATGCAGAATTATATTGAGATATCCTTTGATTTTGTTCACAATGTCAAGTAATCAAGAATATCAACGCTAAATTAAATTCGGTTGAAAAGTTGATGCGAATAAAGAAGATTTGCCAATTGAAATTTAATTCCACGTGACCTTCACTCGAGGCAGATAATTGCATTCGTGTCGTGTTCACAGCAATCATCCCATGTCGAACAATGCTTCTCTCATTGTCCTCGGACAGAGCACATGAACAAAGAATGAAAAAATGAGAGACGACGCACTTGCCTGAAATAAACCAGAAGTTGTATGAACAAGAAATTTAAAATTAGATTAGGTACAAAACAACGGAATTCTTTTGACCCATGAATACAAAGTGATCATTCATAAACTTATCTTGAGTAATATCGTGTTACACACGTGTGTGATGAGAGCATTTTTGGAAATAGTCAAGTCCACTATCTGGGAGGATAGTTCGAAACCAAAACCATGACGAAATCGAGCACAACGTTTTCTCCTCCAGTTGCTCTCTCCATATGAATATCAAACTACTGACTTCAGCCGCAACATGAACATCTGACCGTTAGTGATTTTGTCAAATTTTGGAAATGAAGAAAAAGCCATCCGAGTGAAAATTCAATCAATGTTCAAATGACTGTTTTGTTTACCATTTATTTGATTATGTATTTGGCACGTTCATGAAATGCGAAACAGTGGATAATGGTGCAACAATGTCCCATATCAGCCTCCATTTTGTGTACATTCATTCACCCGATTGTGTGGAGCAATGTTCTTCAGCTGCACGACCATGTAATTTACCCAGCACATTAGTCATCACTCCTACATCAATCCAATCACTCAGTGACGTGTTGATTGCACACACTACTCAGACTAATCAAAAGCGAGCGTAACTAGGGCTTTCCATGTCCTTTGTGAAGTCCAGACTCACCCATCAAGTGCAGCAAAACGTCACTCTCCCTCTAGCCACGCCGAAAGCTACCAGAATCCGCCTCCAAAATTCCTCTCCTTCTGTTTTCTCAAATCAGTGTTGCTGTGTTCCTCAGCTCCCCTGGCCTACCCTCCACCCGAAAGCCAGTCCCACATCAGAAGACGGATGGGTGTCTAAACAAATTGTGAAGTAAATCAAATCTAGTCCACAATTAGAACTGGATCTCACATTTTGTGATCAACAGTTCTCATTACTTCCAAATATTTGTTGAATTATTCCAAACCCCTTAATGTTGCATATTATGGGAAATTTGCATGCATTTTTAAAATCCAAGTTACAAAGCCATGATCCAGAATCACACCAGTGCACCTTCCGCTTACCCGAAAATGCCCTACCAACTAAGCTATCGTGATACGGTCAGTCGTGTGTGAATAACAAAAATAAATGTCCAAAGATGGACAGATTACCATTCCAATGATAGATAGAAGCAGTCTTGGCTTGGATTACTGAACTAGTCTGCCGGGTTCAATTCCAAATATCAATGGTTCGATTTTGGCTTGTGGCTTGAACGTTTGGATGCAAAAAATGTTCGTGAATTTCCCATTATGTAAGACCCAGACTCACAGTGCTACTAAGTAGGTCAGCATAATATATTGAGTGAATAGAACGATTTAGAATGACTGGAAACGAGCTTGTTCTCCAGCATGTGTTCATTTGATGTTCCACCACCTATAAAGGGGAGTAGATTTGGGCAAACTGAGAGAAGGAACACGGTTATACTTATGGTGAAGCCTCATGATGCTGATTGCATAGGATAAAGGACCGGTGGTAGTCAAACGATTTTCACCGTGGACGTCGGCCAATCGTGAGCCGGATTCCATTCCCACCACTACCGGTCACTTTCCCACTTGGTAGCCTTACACTGGCACAGCTCTCTTCCTGAATCATTGTATATTATTCAGTAGAAAATAACAATTAAAAAAACAAGTAAGAGAAAGAACCAAGTCAGATTTCTTTGAGAAGTTGCCAAACTAAATTATGCAAAGGGGTTCATGAATCTTTGGGGGAAAGAACAAAATGGTTCCTCCGAGCCTTGTCACAAAGCCCTATTTGTAACTGTTTCTGAAGCTCAGTAATTGCATATGCATAGCATTCTTAGAATCTATGATTGTACGTAAAGTTTCAGTTGTGATCACGTCTTCGGGCTCAGATAGAAAAAATAGAACTTTGATATTTCATCGAAGTGGAGCAATGTTGTTCCCCTGCACGACCAAGTTATTTACTCTACACATCAGCGAGCACTCCTACGTCAATCCAATTACTCAGTGACGTGGTGATTCCACACATTGCTCAGACTAATCACACAGTAAACGTGGCCAGGACTATCTTCGTCCTGTACGAGATCCAGATTCAACTACCAAGACCGATAAAATGTTACCTGTTAGCCATAGGTAAGGCTGTCAGAATGGGTCTCCATGAGATGCTCACTATGTGCTCTTCAGTTCTACCGCCCAAACTCAACCCAAAACAGGCTTTGAACCAGAAAACGGCTTACACTAAACGTGCGAAACAAACTAAAGAACAATCTCTAGTTAAGTCTGGATTGAACTTTTGCCATCAGTAACCCTTGTCTTGTACAAGTTTTTTCCAGTCACCTAAAGTGCCGAAATACGTGATGGAGTAATGGCATGCTAATGGATCAATGAAAACTAGTTTTTTCTCTAACGAATGTTCCCAAAAGGAATATTCTACAAGCAATCCAAGTCCCATGGCCGAAATCTGACTATGGCAGGCCTCAGTGTAATGCTGAAGTGGCACCATTCGATGGAAAACCTGAATATCAAGGCGACGTTTTCTTTGCAGAACTCGAGTGGTCCGCTTCCTTTCCAACTTTATCTCTTCAAACACAAAGTTAGTTGGTGATTTTTGATAATTTTTTATTTTATATTTCGCGTTTGATCGTCGAGTAGGTTTGTTACGTGTCTAGCTGTCTCAGGTAATTTTGTCTAAGTGAAATTTGTTTCAACCAAAACGAATAAATCACCCAATTACTGTATATTCCGTAGAAAGTACATTCGTTGTTCCTGATTATGACTGGTCATTTGCTGTTTGGAAGATGTATTGATGTATAAAACAATAATAACCGGATATGGAAATCCCTTATAGTGAAGTGTGAACCAGAAGCGATCCCCAGTGAGTTTCACTAGTTGCAATGACGCGGAAAACCAGATAAATGGGTGACGCGCTTATTCGTTATTCAGATGTACCCGTACGTTCTTTCATTCCTCTCTGAAGCTATGTTGGAAATGTCTGAGCTACTCTATCTTTGTATAAAGGAGAATACATTGTGAATGGTGCTATGATTTGGGCATCTCTGTACCAACTGTGAACGTGGCTTTGTAGTGACTGATTGACACGGAAAGAAATCAGAACACGCTCGAGCTAGAAATGAAGTATCTTCCTTTTTATTGTACGAAACACAGCGGTTTATGATAGCAAAAGCCCATGGCAAGCGTGAGTCAGCTGGGTCACAAGCAATGTGATTGGTTTACTTTGATGTGTTGCGTGTGTGTGACATGCGCCACGTGAAGGCGGATCTCGGGCGAGGGCGCTATGGAGACATATAATGACCGCCGGGAATCGATAGCCAAACAGAGTGGGCAAATCTGCAGTGAAGTATTTCGACCATGTATGATATCACTGTTTCGTGAGAATGCGTGGTTCATGGTAAATCCGTTCAGTAAACGAATCAGACTGCGATTCGTGCAAATGGGACTTGTCGCGTTACGTTTGAGTGAGGCATAAATCATCGCACAGGCCTTTCATGTTTTAAATCGGGCAAGAGCCTGCTGAAAGTTTCTAGACCGGCATGGTTATAGAAACTTAAATCCCAATGGAATTTCCTCAAGATGAGTTCCTCTTTTTCGAAATTTTTCGGTATCTCTCTCACACACACATACGCACACAAGCTGGGAATGTAAAATTATATATCATTTAACATCGTTTACTTTAGTCTTGTGATGACCCTATGCGTTCTAAATCGTGTGATCATGGCTACCACGACCAGTTTGCCCGAAGCATGGAAGCAGAAATTTTTCTGGATATTGACTATTAAAGTAAAGTTCACCATCATGGTCCATCAGCACTTCATCAGAGATAAATAAACGGAAATTTTAACGGAGGCAGTTATTTTTTCCGAAGTGTTGACCATATATCTGCCTTGCAACTGAAGCAAAAGCGTGGACACATTTGCGGGGTACTATGTCCAATCCCGGTTGAACAGCAGACACGTGTTTGACGGTCACGTGGGCAAAGCTCGTTGAATCTAGCTGTTTCGTTTTTGCTAATATTGAAGTGAAAAAGGGGAACGATGTGAAATTCCGAAGAAGCCCTGACCATGTGTCCGTGGTAGACATGGTTGGCTATCTTTCCGTAATTGATTACACGTTTTGTATTTCATGATGTTTTGCATGAAGGGTCATCTCGGAAATAAAGCCTGATATCAACAAAATATAAAAATCTGTGATTTTACATTTGAATTTTAATAACCGTCATGATAGTAGTGACGCCTTGGTTTTATTTCCATAAGATAAAAAATAATAATAATAATTAAATAATATTTCAGCTGCCTTCCTGGGGAAATGAACTTTTACAGCAGGATACATATCCGACGTCACACCTTTAAAGTTCACCAAGATAACCGTTCTACGATCACGGGATAAAATTTTAACAGTCTGTGAAATTGACAGTCTGCGATGAGATTTTATGGAATTGCAAAATAAAACAATTAATAAAATGAAATCACACCCGAACAAGTCTAGGTGTTTTATTCTCCTGTCAGTGAATCGCGAGTGAATTTATTTCCGAAAAATAAAATGATATATTCCGATTGATTTGTCTGGCAATTCCCAGACGATTGGCCGCTTTTTACCCAGATAACATCCAAATCAACACAATTAGTATTCTCCGTGCTTTTGGGAGAGAAAACTGGGAAAGAATTCATCTTCATATTTGACATTTCTTCCCTCATTCCATTACTTTTATATCTTGACAAAATAACAACATGGGCTCTATGGTACAGCAAATTCTTGTATTCCATTTAATCCGATCGGTTTCCGTGGTCTCGCTCTGGTCTTTCATTCCACTGTCTTTCGTCAGTTTCTCCTCACGCTGGCTGTCAGTCAGTCTGACGTTGTCAGTTGATGGTGCCGTTTTTACCCGTCGTATTTTTACGCACGAAAAATCCGGGCATGTTTTATCGACTTCATGATGGATAAGTTGGGTACGCATTAAATAACAGAGCAAACAATCTCCAGGTGGTCGAATCAACCCTAATGATTATTAGCGCAGTATGTTTTATAATTCATGTCCATAGTGTCCAATCGAACCCTGAATCTAAGTCAGTTTGCCATACTACTTATATCGAAAAATTCATATTTGGGACCATGTGTTCTCGTTCTGAAGGTTAGCCTTGTTAACCGACAAAATGACATTCGGAGAACACTGTGTTTTTAAAAGCAGACACAAGTCCGCATACTCTCCCTACGGTTCAACCAAGAATACCACCATCAGTTTACGAGATATCTGGATAACAGTTTTTGTCCATAAGTAGGCTGATCTGATGTGCATATTTGTCACATATGGTGTGTGACGGAGTGCAAGAAACAATCTTTAAGCTGGTAAACAATTTTGGCAGCTAAATAATTTATGTTGCACATGTAATATATATATATATATATATATATATACGTCATCGGTTGGATAATTAAAATATGTTCATCAGTCTTAGGCTGTTAATAATTTGGACACAAACGAGGCGGATTTTCAAGCAGTCAAACTTTTTGTGTATTTCAGTATTAGGTGTGAATTGACCAAGAAAATTTCTTTAGATAATAAAAGCGCACTAATCATCATTACAAATATTCTGAAGCTATGACTATGAGTCCAAATAAGTTTCAACTGGAAATTGATCGAACGCATCTATCACACGAATTAACGGTCAGGATGATCAAGGTCTCTCTCTCTCTCTTGGAAGTGAACTTCGTTTAGAAAATACGGCATTCCTCAAATTGACGTCGCTACTGACGAACAAATAATCAGCTGATGGAGGGATCATTGTTCATAGGAAGACATTGAAATGTGAACCTGTGCCCGTGAACACCAATCCATCGCGAATGACCCATGGTCACTTTTATGGGATTTTGTCACACGCATTGACCTAATTGCCCAAGTCCCCTTGGGAGAAAAGACCTGTTCAGTTTTATGAACAGTTCATCCTTTCCCAAAGGTGAACCTGGAAACCATACACAGAGCGTAATCTTTCATTGCTATCTCAAATTCAGAGTCCGTTCCTCCAACAAATGGAAGAAACTAAACACTAGTGTCTCTTTTATAACGAGAATTGGACAAATTAGAACTCCGGGGAAAGTATTACGAGTTTTGGCTGAATAACTTATTGGCCTGCATGATTCCTACTTCCTCTCTTTTCAGTATATATCATTAGTGAAATGTTCCTCGGCAGAAGATCAGTTCGATCAATCCAACCCTGCCTCAAAGGGAGAGGTGACCGAAGACGGCAAAAATTCGAACCTAAGAACCAAAAGTCAACATTTTTCGGTAGATCATAGTATGATCACCTCCGAAACAAAGTTCTTTTCTACAAAAATCACAATACACTTACGACTGAGAGTTTCTCAGCTCAATTTGCGGTGGATTATACCGGTTTTTCAGAAATCACCAACAGTGTGTACGATGAATTTACACCTTGGACTGAGTAATTAACAAGTAAAACAATGCACTGTTCATCATTTACCCATGGCAAATTGCTTGTTAGCAAAACGTTTTGTGGCGCTTTTGTCACTTATTCAGCTTTTTCAACAAATGCTAGAAAGAGGCTCTTTACTACATCTTGAATGAAATGCCGCTTTAGGGATCTAGCCCTGTGCACCAACGGTTTACAATTATCAGTTTCGTATGCCATCCCGGTGTTAAGCCATAGACTACTGACTTTACACAGCCGATAAATTTCAACAAAACTGAAATGACTATTCATGGGTAATTTTCGTGGTAAATTGACTGACTGGTTTTCGATGATGCTTAACTACCCCTCTCTATTAAATCTGATCTTTTTCAATACACGAAAACACTACATAATATGCTTCATCATGCGGTGTGAACGTTCAAACGGTGGAGAGGTCGCACTGTCGTAATGCTTGGTTTTAGAAGTCATGGATGGTGTTTATCCCTCTGATAAAAATTACGACCTCAACCCAATGGTGCCTCATTATATTTGCTAATGGAAGTTACCAAATTGGTACAGACAACAAGTATGGGCATAAGTGAAATAAGGTACACGAAAGAAGATTCCGTAGCTTGGGTTCTCGATCATTTTCAGCAAAGTGATTGTCTTCACGAAAACGTATTGCATCATAATAAGCAAATTGAGCAAAGCCTTCTGTTGGACAGATCAAAACGCGTTTGCCATTACCATCTAAATAGTACTGATTCGAACTGACCCTAAAATATTGAAGCTGTTAGATGCTTATCAGCTGCTAATAATCAGAATTTTTAGGTGATTAGTAGCAGAGTGTAAAACATCTGTCACAGTTCCACTGACCTCATTTCCTTTCTCATTAGACTTGCAAAACTAGGCTGAGTTTTTTCTGAGTAGTATGTTGCATGGTAGAAATAAAATCGAAGAGTAGCCAAAGTTAGACGGAATATTGAAGTTGCTGAGTACTGTAAGTTGGGTGATACTGAATAGCAAGCGGACCCCGGCCGATAAGGTTGATACGGATAGAAATTTGTACTCAAAACTGAAAGATAAACGGTAAAGTTTAGGGTATAAAACCAAACTATTCTCTTAAAGTAAAGTGGATGGATTCGAATGAACAATAATGGGTTGACTTGTTTACAATCAACCTTTCTGCACGTTTCAAACTGAGATATTTTCTAGACTGATATACAGAACTAAATACTGTTCACTACAAACCGGAAGGCCGTTTCCAGCCGTTTTTGTGGATTAAGAAATACAACTGTGTGGTAAATTTCTGAGGTTCACGGGTTTATTGTTTCCCACCCTTGATTATAGTTGATCTTACACTGATAATAATTAGGCCATTTTACGCTTACACCTATTTCGAAAGCATTAAGTGGTACCCCGTTAGTACATCAATTTTTTTTCATTGGCTTCTTTTTCCTTGTGCAATGAACATGCAATAATTTAGGAGGGAAGTGGCGGCCAGTCAGATGCTTTGAACTGGGAAGGGGGGGGGGTGAGTGGCGGACAGCGGCGGCTGAAGCAGAATTCGAACGTGGGAATGGTCTAAAGTTCACCGTGGTGACAGTTTGGTCACGTGTCCTTCACAAAAAGAGCTGTCGCTATTTTACGTGCACGCGATGGAGGCGTTTTCATTCCGTATTTTAATGGGCATAATTCCACAGAAAACGTAGATTGCTATTTATCTTTTTTTCCATCACACGCCGCATTCCAGACCGGTGTAGCTTTCACAACCTTCTCTGTGAATGGGTTTGTGTGTCATCCATACAGCCTCAATACTGAAGTTATTAATTTAAAGCCCAAAACCGAGATGTGTCCAAGGGGGTAGGGAAACACGGTCGCGTTCCTTATCGGAAGCAAACTAGTTTTTACCAAATCATGTAGTAAAAAAGGGGAATGATGCGGATCGAATAAATAAACTAGTTACCGTGCTGATTTTACCACTTTTTCAAGCCAGTTTCACTTCTTCATGAGAACTAGATACTTAAGCATCGCCGCTGATTATTTATAACAGACCAAACGAAACACAATCGGTGTTGCGTCCACGCACTTAGGAAATAATTCGACTATTGTGACCACATATGAGCCGGTTTTAGTTATTTACAGAGTGTATTGTCGGTTGAAGAAGCCTCAATGTTATTCACACCCGATTGGCTATACCATGATGGCTCTGTTTAGAGAGTATCTGCCAGTTAAGCATAAGATTGCTAGTTCGGTTCCGTGTAGCGGCTTTGGACATTCGGGTACAAAAAATGTGAGTTTTATTTACTTCACACCCAAAGTACTCGCATTCGCTAATTCAGTTCTTATTTCTAGCTCTCGCGTACCGGAAAAGTCAGTTGGATCACTGAACTTGATAAATTTACTGGTCTCTCTCCAGTGCAAAAGGATGGGGACCGATTTTTTTGAAAATGAAATATTGCGTTTCCACAAGAATGCGGAATGTGTCAAAGCCCGATGTGGAGAATAAGTGGTTTTATTCGTTACCGCTGGTCTGTTCGATGAAGCTAGCTCCCAATGACTGTTCCCGCCTCAAAGTCAAAAAGAAAACTGAACAACAAAGTAATTTGTTCAACTAAAGATTTATGTTCCAGATCTTCCCTAACCTTTTTTGACTCATATTCGACATGCCAGTGTACTAACTGCCTTGGTTGAAACAATCGTCGGTAGTCCCCAAAGAATTATTGTTCAATTAGTATTATTAGTACTTTGATTCTCATCTATTCACACTAAATTGTTGTGTGATTGAACTCAATGCCCCAATCGGATCTTCTAACGATTGTTATTCTGCAAGGTTTCCACATGAAACTGGGTTAGGATTTCTCAAAGCTTTTTCTCCTTAAATTCATTTTTTCAATCGGATTTATCGGGAACTTTGTTGTCTTTCAAGAACTTTTTGTGATAAGAAAAGTCTTTCGCATAGACCGATTTTCGCCGAGTTTGACCTTTAGGTCAGGACGTATATCTCAGAAACTACAAGCCTAGAGAGACAATACACTCGAGCGACGAAAACGCCCTACATTGAGAACGGAAACGAAATAATCCTCTGATATGTTTTATTTCAAGTGCGAGTAAAAAAATGGAAATCATTTTTTTTTATAAACACCTTCCGTCCTCTTTCAAAACGATCTTCAACGTCCTTAAACGGTTCCTCCGATGTTGCATGTATAATCCTAATCCAGTTCGTTGAGAAACCCTGGATCGCTCCGTAATCCGGTTAACTAAACCCGTAATCTTGGTTTCAATTGCTCACTTGAAAATGCTCATAATTCTCGTTCGTTTTAGGCTGTAAAAACGCACACGTTTTACTCTCTTCTTGCTTAGGATATCACCAACCGATCAGATAGTTGCAGAGACAACCTGAACGAAGCGGCTTATTGTCAAAAGAAGAATCATTGCAAAGAATATCATAAAACACGCAAAAGAGTCATCAAGTGGTCTTTCAACTGCTGCATTATTGAATATCAATGATGGATGCAGAAATCCATCCGACTCCCATTCAAGAGGCATAAATGCCAGTCCCCAAGTGGAGATTTTGGAATTCCAAAAAGAACCTTTCTGACTTACTGGCACTTCACATCTAGCCAATGCCATTTGGCATGCTATCGGTAAACGAGTTGGGAAAATCGTACATCGTTGAAATAACAATGAACACTGTGCATTTTTCACTGCTTTCAAGAAATCAGAGTAAGATATACCACGCCTTATAAGAAAGCAACTGAAAATATGCAGAAGAACTGCAAAGACCCCGAAGGAAAATGAGAGAGTGGCTTCATTTTAAACCCCATATAGAATAATCACCTCTGAGGCAATTCGAAAGATCCTCGGAAACTTCCATATTCTTACACCATTCCGAGTGAATGATACTTTAAAACGCCACCTCACGAGGGCTAAAGAATCAGTCACTCTGCAAGACCAAAACAAACGCACCTACAGAATCGGTGGTAAGAAGTGCCTGATAGAATATATTGGAAAAATTAGTATATAACTGGAGATCGGAATAACGGAACACAAAAGAAAAGAATAATACAGAACTTCAGACAAAATTGAAGCGAGACTCGGGAATTGCTCTCTACTCCCTAGCATAGGGGCACAGTATAGATTACTAAAACTCCAAAATATCCCAAATGGGAATGAAAGGGAGCAATGGAACTCTGTCAGTAAGCGCCTACTCGGCATATGTCAACAGCAGTGACGGGGCAGAGATTTCCCAGATTTGGACAGTCTCAACCGCACTGATGACCAAACTACACAGCTGTCACAATGCTAGCTGACCTCGTAGTCGTCAATGCTTACGGTACGAAAGACAGCGAACCACTCAACCACTACACAAACAAAGGTTCACACACTCAGTCACTCCTTCACATATACACAAACACTCCTGCTCGCACACACAGTTAAACACACGCGACCACTTAACCAAACACCCGCTGACATGTGAACGTGCCCTCAAAGTTATTTGATTGTGAAATTGCCTTGATGAAGGTTGGCGAAAAGTTGGCAAACTGCAACACCTACCGATAACACTGTATCATTAATATTATAATTGTCACAATTAGATTCAGTACATTTTAATTCGTAGTTTATCTACTGTTGTGTCGGTGAGCAAACTTCTGGATTATCACGTGTAAGTGATTCCTCGGTCGTTCATTCCCAACGGAAAAGCAACCACGAACAGGTGCTGAAAATGTATTCAGTTGTAAACAAAAATGAACACTTTATATTGTGTAAGGCAAGAAAAGCATGCACACTTGGCGTTGTTAATTATTGCCCACCTTGGTGGACAGAGGTAACTGATCACGTCGGATCACAGTATGCCATAAGTCTGATTGGCTGAAGGGTAGACAGAAGGTCGTCTGTCGGTGGTCGATGTGAACATTGACGTGTGATTGACAGATTGGTTCATGGGCAATCGCGTCACGGCTGCTTGCTATGAGGGATATGCCGGCCTTGTCACTGGTTCGTGTTCACCAAGCACCCTGACTGCGAGGGTTGGAAGGTGCGAACTGCGGCCTTGCTGGTGACGTGTTTTCAGAGCGAATTCCGACTCCCTGACATCGACAAAAAATCAAAGTTCTATTTTATCTATCTGAGCCCGAAGACGTGATCACAACTGAAACTTTACGTACAATCATAGATTCTAAGAATGCTATGCATATGCAATTACTGAGCTTCAGAAACAATTACAAATAGGGCTTTGTGACAAGGCTCGGAGGAACCATTTTGTTCTTTCCCCCAAAGATTCATGAACCCCTTTGCATAATTTAGTTTGGCAACTTCTCAAAGAAATCTGACTTGGTTTTTTCTCTTACTTGTTTTTTTAATTGTTATTTTCTACTGAATAATATACATTGATTCAGGAAGAGAGCTGTGCCAGTGTAAGGCTACCAAGTGGGAAAGTGACAGGTAGTGGTGGGAATGGAATCCGGCTCGCAATTGGCCGAAGTCCACGGTGAAAATCGTTTGACTACCACCGGTCCTTTATCCTATGCAATCAGCATCATGAGGCTTCACAATAAGAATAACCGTGTTCCTTCTCTCAGTTTGCCCAAATCTACTCCCATTTGTAGGTGGTGGAACATCAAATGAACACATGCTGGAGAACAAGCTCGTTTCCAGTCATTCTAAATCATTCTATTCACTCAATATATTACGCTGACCTACTTAGTAGCACTGTGAGTCTGGGTCTTACATGATGGGAAATTCACGAACATTTTTTGCATCCAAACGTTCAAGCCACAAGCCAAAATCGAACCATTGATATTTGGAATTGAACCCGGCAGACTAGTTCAGTAATCAAAGAGAAGGCTGCTTCTATCTATCATTGGAATGGTAATCTGTCCATCTTTGGACATTTATTTTTGTTATTCACACACGACTGACCGTATCACGATAGCTTAGTTGGTAGGGCATTTTCGGGTAAGCGGAAGGTGCACTGGTGTGATTCTGGATCATGGCTTTGTAACTTGGATTTTAAAAATGCATGCAAATTTCCCATAATATGCAACATTAAGGGGTTTGGAATAATTCAACAAATATTTGAAGTAATGGGAACTGTTGATCACAAAATGTGAGATCCAGTTCTAATTGTGGACTAGATTTGATTTACTTCACAATTTGTTTAGACACCCATCCGTCTTCTGATGTGCGACCGGCTTTCGGGTGGAGGGTAGGCCAGGGGAGCTGAGGAACACAGCAACACTGATTTGAGAAAACAGAAGGAGAGGAATTTTGGAGGCGGATTCTGGTAGCTTTCGGCGTGGCTAGAGGGAGAGTGACGTTTTGCTGCACTTGATGGGTGAGTCTGGACTTCACAAAGGACATGGAAAGCCCTAGTTACGCTCGCTTTTGATTAGTCTGAGCAGTGTGTGCAATCAACACGTCACTGAGTGATTGGATTGATGTAGGAGTGATGGCTAATGTGCTGGGTAAATTACATGGTCGTGCAGCTGAAGAACATTGCTCCACACAATCGGGTGAATGAATGTACACAAAATGGAGGCTGATATGGGACATTGTTGCACCATTATCCACTGTTTCGCATTTCATGAACGTGCCAAATACATAATCAAATAAATGGTAAACAAAACAGTCATTTGAACATTGATTGAATTTTCACTCGGATGGCTTTTTCTTCATTTCCAAAATTTGACAAAATCACTAACGGTCAGATGTTCATGTTGCGGCTGAAGTCAGTAGTTTGATATTCATATGGAGAGAGCAACTGGAGGAGAAAACGTTGTGCTCGATTTCGTCATGGTTTTGGTTTCGAACTATCCTCCCAGATAGTGGACTTGACTATTTCCAAAAATGCTCTCATCACACACGTGTGTAACACGATATTACTCAAGATAAGTTTATGAATGATCACTTTGTATTCATGGGTCAAAAGAATTCCGTTGGTTTGTACCTAATCTAATTTTAAATTTCTTGTTCACACAACTTCTGGTTTATTTCAGGCAAGTGCGTCGTTTCTCATTTTTTCATTCTTTGTTCATGTGCTCTGTCCGAGGACAATGAGAGAAGCATTGTTCGACATGGGATGATTGCTGTGAACACGACACGAATGCAATTATCTGCCTCGAGTGAAGGTCACGTGGAATTAAATTTCAATTGGCAAATCTTCTTTATTCGCACCAACTTTTCAACTGAATTTAATTTAGCGTTGATATTCTTGATTACTTGACATTGTGAACAAAATCAAAGGATATCTCAATATAATTCTGCATGGGAATATGGGACAGTGTGTTTTGGTAATTGCGTTATCTTATATGATATAAAACGACAATAAACTGCAATAAACTACACCAAACTACATGACACTGTATTTTACTACACTGTGGCATAGTTTACTGCTCCACGTTTTGATGTGTTGTTTAGTGCTTTAGGATAATATGGTCTAATGTGCTTCACCACACGAAGGAGTATGAAAGTAAAAGCTGCTGATCTATGGAACGCTTTACCATGCTAAACTTTACTATAATTCACAGTGCTATAGTTCAGATGTGCCTGATTACCAGGTCGTTTGTTCAAAACCACTCATTCAGATGTCACAAAAATCAACCAAATGTAACAACTCTTAGCTACATACCGGTGGTTCAGTCCACTTGAAGACAACCGTAAGTCTGTCGGAGGATGAAATGATGTTGTTTGTATGTCTTCCTCCATCTCGTATGAAATAATCATGTCCACCGTCGTTCCATTATTGTGAATATTTGTGTTTTGTGCAATCAGCTAGTTGCTCAATCAAAAAGTAGTATGGAAACTCTACCACAACAGTACTGTAAAAGACGGAACATAGTTTTAGAAGAGGAGAAACAAGTTCTTCCAATTCTAGCTCCCATGGAGATAATTGAACTGGACCATTCCAATCAAGGTCGATTTTGATTTTGTACTTTGCCAGACTATGATTGCTGCTTGATTCGTGTGATCAGTGTGTGAGACCACTGTACAGAATAGTGGCTTGATTGCTGTATTGTTTACCATGTATGTTGGAGTTAGTGGATGGGTTCAGACAATTGCTTTGTCATGCAGCTGATATACATTTTCCACCTTGAACATGTGAGTGAATAAACTCATAATCTGATGCTTAATTTGGTCAAACATTTTTCGGATGTCGCCTAACAACGTTCGATTTCCAACTTGTTGTTTTTGTTCGGCAAAGTGATGTCTACTGTTTTTCTTTCCACCACACAATTTGTCGGGAATTCCACCTTCATCTGCTAATCAAAGCATGAGTCTGTATTGAACGAAGATTCTTCACAACAATGGGAGTTCTCCACCGATGTGTTTCGTGTATCTAATTAGAATCCCATTCCTCTTGAGAAGCACACAGATGCTTAAGTGAACGTAGTGGTATTCCGTCTTTCCGGAGTAAGTTGTGGGCCCTTCGAGAGCACCTCAATGGCATTGGTCTAGCTGAGTGTGGAGCAGAGTGTACATGGGAGAAAAAATGGGCCACCCCGTGAGACGCCCTAACTTCAGTATTTTACACCCCGGCCCAGCTCCATGATATGATGAGGAGGCTCATTGTTTCCCATGTTGTGGTTGTGCGGACCCACTGATTCATACCTCTGTGAAGGCCGAAGAGCTTCGTAAAACCCGTTCTTCCTGAAGTGAAAATGTGGAACACTTTTGGCGCGAACATCATGTACTTCTGCAGGACTTTTGTGAGGAACGGAGAGGTGCCACATTATGTAGTCGTCTTTGGAGCGTAAAACTGCTGACCAGTCTACGCACAATTTGAAATTAATGATCCTTGCCTGGTTGAGGCAAAAGGAACTGATCCCCTGGCTGAGTGACTGTAGACTATAAAGCGTACCCATATGCAATTCAGATGGCGACTGTTGGAGGTCATGTTTTGGATGATGGTAAAACAGCAGCACACGCGGTTTTCAATGGCACTAGAGTGGTCTGTCACGATTTTGTGGTGACGTGCTATAGCATTGCAGTGGTCCTGTTAGCACTGTACTTAGTACTCAATCTCTCAGTTTGCTGTTTCGGAACAAGCCTTGTTTTGGAGCTTACCAGAGAACGGATGAAGCGTACCATCCAGGAAGTTGTGCGAATAATGACAACACTACCATGAACCGGTGTTGGAGGATGGAAACCTGAAGCGGAAGAGGATTTGAGGACAGTCCACAGAACACGGATCATCTTTTTATCAAAGTGAAGCAGTGTTGGAGTACGCCTTCTACTGACTGAATACTTTTGTGGCTGATTGCCTAAAAACAATTTATGAACAACCAAGGAGCGACAATGACCGTGATTAGGCACGTTGACTGAGCGTAGTAAGGTGAAGCTAGGCCTAGGAATCATATGGACGGATCTCCCGACCAGATAAAGACTGCATTCACGGGGACAGATTAGCTGCAATGCAAATAATGTGAGTTCATTTTACCGATGTCAGAATGGATAGCTCCAAGTAAACAACCTATTAACCCGGCGAATCTTCTGGGCCATAGGAATAATACCAACGTGGTGAAGCGTGCTTGAATATGTAGAATGCTTGAAGGAAAGTAAATGTGGACCACGGAGTGACCAGGACTGTGACGACATCACACGGACAGAACTCAATGAGCTGAAGCGAGGTATTCAACCGTGTGATTGCATTGGCCGACCGAACAAGTACTAATTCATCATTGGCTACACAACCTTCATGCAAATGAGTATTTCAGCAGAAACCTATTCATTTTCCCAGGGCCGGCTTTCAAATTAAGGAACTTCGGTTGGGCAGGTCTCCTTGGTTGCAGCCCTACACCTGCTCTTTTAGATAAGGCCTTCGAATTCGGTAGTGCCGTCAGTTTTATCCCCGGACTGCTTTGATACGTATGTACAACCAATGGGTTCCTTTTTCACTTAATATTTCATTCGTATCTTAACATCGGCTTTGCGACTAAAGTCACTGCCAATTTCGGACTGAGCAATAACGCCATATTTTTGTGTCATATTCGATTAGATTCACGAAATCTCATGAATTCACCAGTGCTGTGAATAATAAGATCACATGAAGAAGCAACGTTACGGTCGAAGAGTCTACTGACTAAGACTAAATGTTACTAATACGTTCGTACCCATGCATAAGAGCTGCAACATACGCTTTCTGCTCGAAAGTTCACCTGATCTGATCGATGACGGTACAATAGGGAATATAAATAAACGGGTGCTTTTTGATCCAAAAAACTGATTGCACAGCGACATTGAGGACACAATCTTCAATACTAACGGCTTCATTCCTTCGTCCGTAGAACGTTCAGTCGCCCTCAAAAAGCGCGATGATGGCATCGTCACCTATACGAACGGTGGATGGTGTAAATTATCCTGAAATTTGTTTGTTCATTATACTGCTTACATTATGGTCTTCGTTCTTCAATGCAAGCCTGAACACTTGCGTCAATACAGGTCTATTGTTACCTCAAACAAATGATGGGCAGTGGCCAAGCTGTTATCATCGTGGAGTTTGGACAACAATTACCGCCGTTCGACCCCGTTCACTGCGAGTCACTTTCCATTTTGGCAGCCTTACGTTCGCTAAGGCCCCCTTCCTGTGTTATTGTACAATAGTAGTAGGTGGGTGAAAGGAGCTTTTTATTTACATTTATGTATTTCTTGTGTGTCCAGTCAATGAGCTTGGTGGATTTTCTAACACTGTGAACGAACGGTCAGCTGACACAATGCACACGTATACACACACCAACACGCACATGCCCGCACACACACAAATGTCTGTTTACTTACGTCTCCAGACGTCCTTGCTTCCTTCCCAGATTCTGCCCCTTTTTAACTCGATCACAACGATACAGCCGTTGGGGTTCACTACTTCGATTTCAGTGATACACTCAAATGTGTAAACAGATCTGCGCTATTACAGATCCTGAGTGAGAGCGAAATTTAGCTGACTATGTGCACTTACCGTTCAATTACTTTTCCGGTCTGCAACAGTTCACCAGAGTTCGGAGTGAAACCTACTCCTTACTCTCTTCCACACAAAGTGTCTTACAAAACACTGTTCTTTCTCCTTTTTTGGTATATATATATATATATATATATATATATATATATATATATATGTTTATGTAAGTTTTGTGCTTGATGAGAATATGCCTGTTAAATATGTGGTTGATATGATTCTCGGCATGTCCCACCCCAATCAGTCAACTCAACCTGTTCTACAGAGCGGCTTGACAGACCTTCCTAATTGGTTCTCAATCCACAACCTGCTAATAAATCCCTCAAAGAATTCCAAAATTTTTGTCTTCGCAAAGGAATTAGGTATGCTGATCTTTTGAGATCCACCTCCTCTATTCGTAAAAGATGAACTTGTTGCAAGCTATTCATCAGTGAAGCATCTCGGTGCCATCATTGTCCATGACCTTTCTTGGTCTCAACCTGTAGCTGTAGTCTTCCTGAAAACTGGAAGACTGTTTTCATTTTTCGTGACTCAAATCCCCTGGCACCTGACTTCGCCTAATCCGAAATTTTATTTGCTCATGCATTCTAACCCGCTGGATCTACGCTCCTGTCATATTCCCTGAATAGCCTGTTTAATAGGTTAAACCAATTGTCCGATCCCGGAGGCACGTAACCAGAGTTAGTAGAGTACCTTAGAATTAGTTCACCAACTATATAATACCGGACCACCAAAATTTGTGAGCTAATTTTCCCTAAAGATACTGACTGACAGGTCGCACTACTTTTACACCTTTTGTGAACACTGTTGTAGTGTTTTGGAAGTTAATACGTAACCGCTGAAGACCCATCCTCGGAAGCATAAAGCGTATATCTGACTTGATTTGAATACTACCATTACTACTATTACTACTACTACTACTACTACTACTACTACTACTACTACTACTACTACTACTACTACTATTACTACTACTACTACTACTATTACTACTACTACTATTACTACTACTACTACTACTACTACTACTACTACTACTACTACTACTACTACTACTACTACTACCACTACTACTATTACTACTACTACTATTACTACTACTATTACTACTACTACTACTACTACTACTACTATTACTACTACTACTACTACTACTACTACTACTATTACTACTACTACTACTACTACTACTACTACTACTACTACCATTGTATACCGTTTATATATTCCAGCTTGGGCATAGTTGCAAAATGTTTTTTAGCCAGAAAAATATCGCCACAGTTATTTACAGAGCAAAACGGGGTCACATTTCAGACAGAACGACGTCCTTTTCTGTTAGGACACGTGCTAGAAACGGACTAGCTGAACTCCTGTACAAAGACAATCTGCAGGAAAACTGTATGTACCTAGACCGGGTCGATGCGCGGGACTGACAAAGAGGAAGATAGAACGGATCTTCTGCGCAAACGAAACGGATGCCTTTATGTGGCTAGTGCATAGCTCCAAGACTAGGCCATATAAAACCATACCAGAAACTACACTAGTGATACGTAAGCCTCTGCAAAGAGTGACGAAGTTGCACGCAGACCAACCAAAACCACGAAAAAATTCGTCAAAACCAGAAAAATAACTCAACCCCGAAGGGAGGAAAAATGCTATGCACGAGGTCAAGCGTACGGACTGCGACTAATGCGATATCGATCAAACTGGGAGAAAAGTGGCCACTCGAAAGCACGAGCATAAAATGGCTTTCAAGGGACATGACCCATTATATCTCCTACCTGTCCACGAGGATCTAGAAGAACATAAGTTCAATCCGCAAGAGATTAAAATTCTGAATCAAGCAACCACGAAGCTTGAAAGGGAGTTTTTGGAAGCCTGGAACTCTTCAAACAATTCGGTCACTAGACTTATTGAATTGGATCACGTGTACAGTCTGATGAGGAGGAGATGGTTCAACCAACTAGGAAAGTCAGAAGAGAAATCAGTGGATTTCAGTCATTTAGTCCGCATTATTGAATCTGGATTTCTCACAATCATACATCTTGAGAACTGCATCACTAAGAATTCAGATATCAAAAAGAGACACAACAACCCAAAGCGAAAGACATCAGGTTCTCCAGATGGGACGTCAGCCTCCAAAGGTCAAAGTTCAAGGTAGTAGAGAAGAAGCCAAATGATAAAAGTCGGGCTGCTTCTACGAGGCTTAAGGTCGGCACTACTGACAAACCTATAAATAAAAAGATCACTACCAATAGCGCACGTTCACTGACAAAGTCAACTCGACTGGTGATGAAAAGCTAGCGACCTAAGAGCCAAGCTTAGTGATCAGAACATCTTTGCTACCGACAACCTGAGGTACGACAAACGCAAATATTTAAAACCATTCACAATCAACGGTAGAATGATCTTCAATGAATCAAGAACGAGTGGCGGAAAATATACACTCATGACGTTTATTACTAAACAACTGAAGACCATATCGATCAGAAAAGTTCCGAATATGTGAAAGATTTACAATGAATTCGTCGAAGTCTGATCTACTTGAGACCGACTCAACTAAAACATCGTCATCAGCATATTTGACGGTGCGGGTTGGGTAAGGGAGGGACAGATCAATAATGAATGTTGAAATACAGAGAATGGACAGCACCTTGAAGTACACCGGTACTGGTCAAAAGATGTTCGGAGACTTTTCTGCCTACATTGGAGCATTGTGTTCTTCCATAGGAATAGTCTTTCAACCAGTCAAGTAAATATGCGGGGCAGCCAAAAGAGTCTAGTTTTCTGAGAAGAAGCGAGCGCAGTACACTGTCAAAGGTTGAAGAGTAGTCGAGAAAAGCCCATCTGACTGACTTAATGGAGTCATTGAGGGATTTGTGGATATGGTGCCCAATGGACGCTACTGTAGAGAGCTTGGTTTAGTAAGCAAATTGTGACTCTCCTGTAAGATTTCTCACCGTGGTTTGAAGACGACGCGACACAACACGTTTTGTAAGTTCCATAGCTGACGAAAATAGAGCTATTTGTCGATAATTTCTGGGTTCCGTTTGGCTATGGGATTGATTTTGTGTAGGACTTATTGGAACAAGACTCGAACAATCGGGAGTGGGACATGATTCCAGTGAATTGTTAATTACCGAAGTCATCAGACCACATAGAGAACCAGCCCCATATCTGGGCAGCTCCAGTGGAAGACCGTCTAGACCAGTCGATCTGGTTACCTTTGTCAGGTCTAAGTACCTTGAGAGTCTCTATGATTGATACTGCTTGAAATTTAGACGAGACGGACAATAGGAAAATGGGAAGTGGTTCATCTGATTGCCCGAGAAAATAGACGTTGAGATGATTTACATTTATATTCACCTTCGGGAGTTTTCTCGTCTGACCGCAGAGAAGCTCGATTCCACTCCACCTGCGTTTGATATTTCGGGAGCTTAGGAACTGTCGGGAAAAATTAGCATTAGGGAGTGTAACCTCTGATTTTACCAATAGTGACAGCCGACGGAACTCAGGTTTGGTATGCATCTTGTAGGCTAATTCCTTCTCCCTGCTTAACTGCTTCGGGTGTGGAGAAACCACTCTTCCAGATTGGATGTGAACAGTTCCCATGAGACAGCAAGTACAAAAAATCCGCCATGTCACTTCCGCTAGAAAATTTACAGAAAAATACAGAAGTGAAAAGTCTTTTAACCACTACTTAAAAACAGAAAATGAACGATTGATGAGTGATACTCTCTCTGTGGAAATGGGTTTTTTTTTTGTTTTAAGCGTATCAATATGAAATGTGTGTGTGATAAAAGGCCTGGGGTCTACCTTAGGTTTAAGGTGTGCCACGCAGTGATCACGGGTGCTACTGGGTGCACTTAGCCTGCCAGAGAAAGTTCTGAGTGGTTGGTTACGATGTGGTTTATTTGGGAGTCACCACGATTAGGATTATAACGGTTATCGAGAAGAATAAAGCATGAAATAGGAAGTGTTGATGCGTGATTAGAGTCCCCTACTATAAGGTGATGATTCTCCTCAAGCAGAGACACAATGAGAGGAACGAAAAAATCATAGAAAATGTTAACTGAGGTTTGTAAGCATTGCTGTGCCACGTCAATGTTAGTGATGATGACTTGACCAAAACGAGAGGATCCTGATAGACAGGGTACAACTAAACAATCGAATCCATCACATGAGTAGGAAAAAATTACGAAATACTTGCTGCATCACTTAGAATTTACGTAGAAGTCAGCACCACCATTTTCTCTTGCTGCAATACATACGGTCCTGACGGAAGCCGATGAACTCTTCTATGTGCATCACAGCGTCATTCATATTGTCATTCAGCCAAGTTTCTTGTAAACATACAGCACAAGTATGTATAAAGCTGCGGTCAATGAGCAGGTATGTAAGATCATATAGCTTGTTGAAAGGGAACACGCTTTAATGCATATAACACTAGGAACAGTCATACTGCTTGGCGCTGTGCATTTAAGAGAAACCTGCAAACCAGCTCTTTTGCTTTTCCTTGCTTGGCGGTTCCAGTTTCGGACATCGGATAGTAAGCGCACATTTTGTTGTCCAAGCATGTATTTTATCGATGAAATAAACTGCTCCGAATAATAACGATTAGGCTACGAGCCACTAACGGATGGCATGAAATAAGTAGTTCCGAAAGAAGTAATTAAAAAAGCCGGACCACAGCTTGGCGCAGACTTTCGAAGGACGCGGATTTTACTACTACTACTAATACTACTACTACTATCACTACTACTACTACTATCACGAATACTATTATTACCAATACTACTAAAATTAGTGCTACTACTAGTACTATCAACAATGTCGCCACTAATATTACTAATACAACTACAAATACTGCTGCTCCTACTGCTATTACTACAACTACCACTACTACTACTACTACTACTGCTACTACTACTACTACTACTTCTACTACTACTACTACTACTACTACTACTACTACTACTACTACTACTACTATTACTACTACCACTACTACTATTACTAATACTGCTACTACTACTAATACTACTACTATTACCACTCATAATAATATTGGTAATACTTTTACTGCTAATACTGCTACTACTACCACTACTACTACTACTACCACTACTACTACCACTACCAATACGACTACTAATATTACTATTATTGCTGCTATTGGTACTACCACTACTAATATTACCACTACTACTAACAGTAATACTATTGCTACTACAACCACTCCTACTACTACTACTGTTACTACTACCAATACTACCTCTACTACTACTACTACTGCTATTACTACTTCTACTACTACTACAGCTACTAATGGTATTTTTACTACTGCTACTCTTACCACTGCAACTACCACTACCACTATTACTAATACGACCACCACCACTACTGCTATTAATATTACTACTACTACGGCTACCACTAATACTAACACTACTACCACCAGTACTACTACTAATATTACTTTTGCTACCACTCCTGATACTGTTAGTATTACTAGTATTACAGCTACCACAACTACTGCTATTAATACAACTATTGCTACCATAACTGCTAAAACTACTACTGCTATTGCCACTACTAATACGACCACTACAATTAATATTACTACGAATAATGCTGCTACTACTAATAATACTAGTAATACTACAACTACTTTTACCAAGGCTAATACTGCATTTACTACAACTACTACTGCTACCACTACTACTACTACTACTACTAATACTATCACTCCAACTACTACTACTACTGCTGGTACTGCTACTCCCACCACTACTACTAATACTGTTACTACTGACAGAGCTACTACTACCACTACTACTACTACTGCTCTCACGACTCCTACTATTAGTACTACTACTACTGCTACTACTATCACTACTACTTCTGCTACTACTACTGCTATTACCACTACTACGATTAATACTACTAGTACGACTACTTATGACATTACTACTACTACTACCACTACTACTTCTGCTACTACTACTACCTCCACTACTACTACTATTACCACTACTACTACCAATACTACTACTACTACTGCTACTACTACTTCTACTTCTCCTAATAATATTAACTGACCAGTTGTTAAATCTTTAGCTGGGAGGCCCACTGTTGTCTGAGCTGCAATTTGTTGCGCCTCGAATGATTATCGATTTGGGGTTATCATCTTTATCAACAGATGTCAGCTCGAATTTGCCACTCAAATGGCATCTTCATTCAAACAGAGATGTATTATTTGCCACTTCATCATCCACAAGTCACTTTCACACAAGTAGGTTGAAATTGCGCTGAACAAAGAAACGCAAGCTTGCTGGTTGGCAGAATACTCTTAGTCTCACAGCACCCTGGGAAGATCTCGTTCATGACCAATATCCTGAACTCTCGAATCCACAAAATTACCTGTACAGTTCTGTGTCCATCAGTCCCGGTTAAGTGAGAGCAGTCGAGAATAGCTCGTTCTCCTTGAAAACTTTGAAAGCTTTTGCCAAGACAGTAAACAGTGCAGGAAGGGAACAGTTGGCAGGGTGATTACCCACGTGAATTACGAGTGGTCTGACAAGTTCAGATTCATTTTTCATTTTTCCTGCAAAGACACTGACTACGTCATTGCTGAAGGCCATCCAAAATTTTCTTGTTTACGGAGTACGGTAATCTATAACTCGTATAGAGCTCCCCTTCGTTCACAGAGAGACAAAACACAGTTTTTGACTCTTTTAAACCCGTTTTAGTTGCATCATTTTCTGAATTCCTGTGCTCTATTGTCTGAGACTTCAATGAAGCCTTCAAACATCCCCTACTCTTCTTAAGTTTAAGAGACCTATATTTTACACTAACTAGGGATAACGCTGTTTTGGATAGAATAACCACAAACCATCCCGAACTTTTACTTTAGCAACTGAAAGCTCTTATTTCGACGAGTAATCATGCTCTAACAATAGTTGCACATATAATTTACTCCCGTCCCGCTTACCTTTCATGTGTCAAGACGAAACAAATAAAAATGTCGACCAGAAAAGTGTTACTCTCTCCATAGTGCTCTTCTCAAAAGGTCCCTGCTCACTGTGTCGTCGTGGTTCTCATTTAAATGCTCCCTCCACCCCCTACATTTATTTACAGTGACGGCGAAAGCAATATTCGGCCTGTGTTGTCTCTTGGGGACGGAGTATTCTAATTGCTGTTGGATAGCTTTCCCACTGTGGAGATCCCTGAGGAGGTAAAAAGAACAACCCTACAAGCTTCATAATTAGGCTCCTCTGAGAAGTCACTTTATCCTGATTACCCAAGAGACACAACTTTTGAATAAGTTTTTGGAGAACCGGTTTCTGAGTACCTCAAGCAGTAAAGTGTTTGGGCATGGAATCAAGCTTCTAAGTGGTCACCGGGTCCGGTCAAGCAACTCTATTATAGTCTGAACGCTGCTTTTATTCATCCATCCACAGACGTCCTACCATCTCATACTCTCTTTGTTCCTTCTGAAGCCGAAGAAGAAGTCTTTCGGCTTCGAAAAACCTCAAAAGCTGCCTACGATATCGGCCCAGATGACGTATTCTTCGCCCTCCTTAAATTTGGAGCACGTTTGGTAATGGAATCAATGACTTCACTCATCAACAAAACCGTCGATACTGGTTCTGCACCTGCCTCCGGGAAGCCCGTAACAACTGTACCTGTTCCCAAATACTCTACTTCTAACATTCTGTCGGAACAATTTTGTCTCGCAGACATCTTTTCCTCGGCACTCAGGTTGATTGAGTACAGTATCCTTAGCCATTTGCATTCCATTTCTGTTGCTCCCAATGAGCCTCATCGATTCGCAGACGAGCCTAATAGGTGCACTCTGGACGCAGTTTGCTTAAGCTTGCCACTGCATTTTTAAAAGTCCGAACAGCTGTGGCAAATCAGTTCGTTGATTCATCCAGACAATGCCCCTTCTTTGGATTCGGTTACCCGTTCTCTACTTCACCTAAATCCGGAGTCTTTTAGCAATCTATCTTCTCTACTTTCGAGGTATAAAGACTCCTTGTCCGACAGAGCCCAACGCATCGAAGTTAGCAACATTTTGTTGAGTCCCTTAATGAACAACTGCGGTGTTCTTCAGGCTGCCTTTCTTTCGTTTGACTACTTGTGTTGTCAACTAATCCACGGCTCTTTCAGCGAGACTTTTAAATATGACCAGGACGTGGCGATTTGTCAGTCCATCTCCAATCAACCAAATTTCACCTCTTTTTCTGAAAAAATAGGTAATAAGCAGAACTTCCTTCCCTCTCTGTCATATATTCCAAAGCATCCATATGTTTCAAATGCGTATTCACCCTTTACCGATCTGTTTATCCCAATGAACAACCGACCATGAACTCTCTCTCCGTTTCCAGAGCTCAGTCCGTCAAATAGTTGGGTGGTACTGTAAGCACCAATTTATAGTGGACTTTCCATATTCTAAGCAGTGCAAACCTATTAGTTCGATTCTCTTTTCAGTTCCGTAGACTGAGACAGGTTTGGTGCCAAACAAGCTGCCCCTTTCTCCTTTGACAACCAGTGTGTTCTGCCAATCCTACTTTACTGTTCTGCAGAAATTTCTCCTGGTCTGCTTAGAAGAGTTCCCTTCACTAAACCGAGGTTTAACTATCATCAGCCTTGTTTCTTTGATTTCCATAGCCACTCTCATCAACGAAATATGTGATCTATATATTTTTACCTGTGAAAAAATCTCTATAGAGATTCTTACCGATCCTATTCACTCTCTTTGCCACAACCTGTCCGTTCGCCGTTCACATCCCTCTATAAGTCCTGAGTTGAGACTCACCACAACCGTACGATGCCTTATGTACACGTGTTCGTGTGAGCAAAATGAACGTGAAATAACTTTGCTTCAACCTCAGCGGCTGAGCCGGATTCTAGTTCATCTGTTTATTCTGTCCATTTTTGTGAGATTCTTACAATTTGACAGTTATCCTTTTTCCTCTTTTTTATGGATCAAATGTGAGTTGTTGACTTACAGAAGTCCTCAGTACAATAATTTTCGGATGGCCATGGCTGAATCATACGGACAACATATATTTTACCATTTATTGTCCCTCCGTCAGTAAAGATTGGAAAGTTATGGAAGGTTATCAGCTAGGGATACAAAATTTGCGCCTGACTTGACCTTGTATTTTCCTGGCTCATCTAACATAATAAGACGAAACGCTAAAGTTCAGCTTCCGATAACATTTCTATCCACTTGAGTGAATGCGATCAAAAAGAAATATCCGAAAGCACGAAAGCTACACACTGTGCTGATATCAGCAGTAGATCGATACAAACTTCGCTTTGCTTTTTATCTGTTGTGCGTGTGTGTGTGTGTGTGTGTCTGCGACCAACAGGACTTTATTGGTTAACGATCTTGGTGCTAAGGGCCACCATTTACTCCTCATGACACCGTTACTTTTCCACCCATTAGAAACTTCAACCATATTGTTACCGTGCAAGATACTTACCTGTGCATGTGTGTCTGTGATGTAAACAATAACATTTGCATGTATGTACTGAACAAAGTGATCAGCATGATAATTAGCAAAGAGTGCAAACGGTTTTGAATTATTTTATAGATCCACGAGCAAGATTTATTTTTAAAAAATATTTGTCACTGGCACACCGGGAAGAATTTCTGACGGGAATGCGAATAAAATGGCATACTATACAGTCTATATGTTTTTAAGCCATGCGAGATGAATGAATAGAAACTGTGCTCTTCCAGTGGTACGCTTGCTGGTGATCTTCATAAGATCAGCCCTGGCATCATGTTCAAGTGACACTGCACGCAGAACCCTGAGTACTAAAAAGTTAGGCTGTGGTGTTTGGGACCGAGAGCGAAGTGGAGTGGCAAAAAATGTCGTCGAAAGTCACCAGAGCTGATGAACCTCAGGGGGTTTTCTATTTCGAATGGAGAAGGGAAAATGGTAGGCTTGCCCAGTGTGTCTTGGACCATTTCACTGCATCTGTACACGTGAGTACTACATACTACACCCTGTTTTTTACCACGTCATTAGAATTCACAACTTCACACGACCGCTCACAAATTGTTTACCTAATAAAAAGAAAGAGCAATTCTAGAAAAGCAAACGTACGCATAAGTAAGCAGTATGCAGATAGGGTAACAGCTTGACTTATACGAAACCTAGTTGCGGACTACATTACTCAGCTAAGTGTGATAGCCCATTAATTGAACGGTGCGAGTAAGCCACGAGTCACGCAAAGCAGCGCAACACAACTCAAAGTGAGTTAGAATATAATGGCCTTCTGTGCAAACAGAAAGACAGTGTTTGTTGTATGCGTGCATACGCGCGCGTGTTTGGGAACGTGACTTTAATGGTGACCACCTATCGGGGTGGAACAAACCGAGAATACCGCAGTTCGAATAGCTGTGTGTGTGTGCGCGCGCGCGCGCACGCTCGCGGACACGCGCCAGCGAGAGCACATGTCTTATCAGTTCCCGGATCTCATTATCATAGCATCCTCAAATAAAGGTTCCAGTTTCTAATCCGTATATACGTAGCGTGTGTGTGTGTGTGTGTGTGTGTGTGCGTGCGTGTGCGTGCGTACATGCTTGCGTACGACATTGTGCGAGTGCTGAAATAACAAACCGGTAGTGTTCAAAGGTGAACCACTAATGAACTGCCGATTTGTTTGCCTTCGCAAATCTGTTGGAAATCACAATTGTTGGATAGATAAGTTCAATGTTGCTACACTAAACATGAACCATTGTAATACAATTTAACTAGTTTCAGATTGATTACCTGAAAGTTGACACAAATTGGTTGCCTCAGGTTGAGTTGAATACACCGTGGTTGACAAACTGGATAAATACTGTACAATAAACAATAGGTGTAGCCATCAAGGCGTACGAATATTGAATATTTTTGTGCACTTAGACGATCGAAAGAAGAGCATTCCCTAACCCCGGCAGATGGTCCCACGATTACACATCTGAAAACCCATTTCATTTTATTGTGCAAAGTAAAAAAATTCACAGGGATTATGAGGATATTTATTCTTAGGTAAAGTGAAGTGATCGATCAACGACAGAGCCGCTTCTCGATCTCCAAAATTATTGTTAGTGTCTCTCAACTGAGTTCAGCCGTGCGTGGTTCGACCCCAAATCGGGAGTACGTAGATATGCACCCTGTCGTATTTTCTATCAAGAACGAAACCTTTAGTTGACTCCTCAGCGAGCTTTCTTTGGTTTAACGGAATTTTGATATTTCGGTATAAGATATCGCATTCAGCTAGTAGAACTGAAGTGAGCAGTGTTGAGCGTGGTTTCGAATCTCATGCTGATCCTTGACTCTGACATCATGAACACCTATTCAAGTAGAATAGCATTTGCGAAAATTTGTATAAAAAGAAGCCTTCTTTGTAATATTTTTCTTGTCCGGCTCATAATAGTGGAGTTACAAAAAACGAACTAAATTGTCGGGATATCACCCCATCGGGGAATGACTCATACTGTGGTTTACGATCTGGTAACCACTCTTCTAAAATGTACCAGGTAGGTTATGCATCTGGACGGGAATCAGTTCAGTTTGCATTGGAAAACTATCCGTCACGTGATGCTTCGTGTGTAAGCGATTCACAGTTTATCGAATACCAGTCTTGAAAAAGGCTACCCGCGGTAACCGTAAGACCTACTGTCTACCATCATTTCTGCGAACGCTGTGTTGTTGAACATTAAATACCCGCATATGTCAGATAGGAATTAAAAATTTACCTTCAAACACAAACAGGCATTGGACAGATTTTACCGTGAAGTTTCGCATCCATATACGTTGAGAACACCGGCAAACAAGGGGTCTGGCGCTATAAATTGCTCAATGACGAACTCAGATCTCAACATCCTGACGTTTTCTCTAATAAAATGGCAAAAAGTGTTTTCAGAAAAAATGAAAGGAATAGAGTAGGTCGATTAATTTTTCAGGTGGGCATGACAAAAATGTGAATAAAAGTGATGAGTTCAGTGTTATCAATCTTTTTTGTCTGCAGTTGTCGGATCTCTGTGGGCTACAGGAACAGAAGGAAAGAATCCAATGAAATTCTTCTTTTAATATCAAATTATCCTCACCTTCTAGAGTGGAACAATTAACGAAATGTGAGGATGAGCAGATTTATTTGTGTAAGCACTTTCTCTCGTTTGTGGCAATAAAACTAAATCACGTCAGTTCAGTCGAGCTTGTCAAATGTCTGGGAAGTGACTGATTGGCTATATTCTTTTCATTGAGAGACTCATATTTTGTCAGGGATTGCAATTTCATTAGAATTATTCGATCCCTCGGTTGGCTAGAACTAACCAAAATTTATGTGGTCAGCTGGGATAAATACCGTTTAGGCAAGCATACATTCCCGCTTGTTTGTTTGTGTGTTTATGTTGCTGTCCTAGATCTCAAAGCTTAAAAGCGCAGTGACCCGGCGATTGTCGAGAAACAGATCGATATTCAACATGACTGCTTTTCGATATTCACATTCTTACTGAAATTTCAGTGCATATGCAGCTAAATTGTGAGTAGACAAAACAATACCCATGGAATACCGTAAACTGTGCTATTAGATCGGTACACATCTATGACGGTATATAATGGGAGAAAAACTGCGTAAAAAGCTATTTATCCTTTTCCGTGATAAACTCAATTGTCTTTGTGGATTACAGAACGAATAAAGCACGTTTGTTCAATAACGACAAGACTCCGAGCACTCGAGGTTATTCAGTTTTAGTCACGAATCCATTTCAGAATTGTCTCGTAAAATATCCATACTTCTTTGGGCAATACATTTGCTGCTTGTTCACATCCACGGGAGCAAGGAATGATTGAATCTCGTTCATTCGATACTGGTTCCTCCCTGTTCTTCGTTTAATTTGTTGCGTTTTCCTACAATCATTTAGTTCGCTCGCATCCCGAGGAAAGTGGTGGCGCGGATTCCCATGAACACGACGAGACTGTCCGTGTTGCGATTTCTTAATTATTCAACCTGCATGGATGTTCCGCGTGTCTTGCGCGACTGAAAATTTACGGGACAAAGTGCATTGGAATGACTCAGGCTGCGAATTTTTTTCTTCTAATGTCCATAGAATGTACTCTTCGAGGATTTATCCAGTTGAGACTGAATTTTGAGGTCGCAGAAATTAGGCTCATTGAATCCAGCAGACGAGGAGGAGAAACACCCATACTCACATTCGATGAACCTGGTACAAAGTGTCAGAAAAATTTGCTTCTAACAACAATATTAACGAACTTGAGAATCTACATAAAGGGTTATCATCCACTATGTCCGATCCTTTCAGTAGAACGGGTCGTGATATTCGTACAAATTAGAAGGCGAACAATTTTTTTTTCAGTCAAACAATATAGTGTGGCTTAAGTGACAAATCCGTTAGACAACGGACAAAAAACTCCCATTATTGAGGGTGATGCAGAAAATCATTTGAATCGCGTAAGATTATCCCACACGGAACATTATTGACGGTCGCACTTGATCTTTCTTGATACCAATTAGCCATTTTGTATGAATATTTAACTAAGTAGCCTCCGGATTTGAAAATAAGTCATATTCTTTGTGAGTTGAACAGCCCTCTTGACCGTACGAAAAGTTAACAGATGCATCTTGTTTTTTTCAAAGGGTAGCCGGAAATTTTCCATCTGAAGACAGGTTTACTACAAAATCCCCCTTTTCCGCTCTCACCTATGGTCAACTAAAAGAAGCAGCTCACCAATTACGTAACACAGTTTCAACTTTGTACTTCGGCCTTGGTATTTAAAGATGCTTGCTTTGGCGTGACTTGGATCCATTCTCATTACTACAATCTTTTCATAGCTTTCACGAAGGAGAATGAGTTCTTGTGAAACACGTGAAACACTTGTGTGGCTCAGGATAAGACGGTTTTCTTTCCGGAAAATGTGCATAATCCTTACAAGGCACATCAAATCGGGGTCGGAACGGAAAAGCACCTATAATCAGAAATCATCGTCTAGTTTTCACAGGTTTCTGATTGACTATCAACTTTATTTCAGCTGTGCACGTCTGAGAGTCCACCGAGTTCACATCTCATGTGAGCAGATACAATAATGTAGAAAAATAACACCCATAAAACGAAGAGCCTTTCGTTTATCTACTTCATTTAACGGTTGATGCTAATTGCTATAAATGAGAACATTCAGTTTGGGTACTCTTATTTGTTGATTTCGTTTTTGACAAAAATTATAAATAACCAATTAGAGTTAATCGTTTGAGATTTCATCGGTACACAAACAATATATCCTGTGTATGGTAGGTACCAATGTGGATGAAAGCCTGCTGTCTTATACGTCTAGGTCTGCACATCTAAATGTAAAATTCACATTGGATTAAGAAACGGGCAACCGTTTATCGTATTTAGACATGTGCGTAATCCTTCGGGAGGGTGGGGAGGGGGAGAAAGGGTTGCTATGTTTAGCTACTGGCTCACAGAAAAAGCGGTACATGTTATACAGCTGTTTCCTACCCCTCAGAAAGACATGAAATCCAGTAAGCTACTTGGTTGATAGGGCAGGAAAAATCTGCTCCGGAGACCTAACAGAAAATGAACTTCTTTGCCGGCGGAGAGTTCTCCTACAAAACGTCTATCCTTAACGATTTATTGACAGAATGATGCAAATAAATACAGACCAAAAAAGATAGGAGCCTTAAAAAGCCATCATACGTACTTTTGGCCCTAAAAGTGATACGGGATTCTAAAATGTTCTACGAAGACTATCAAGAGCAATCAGCAGAATGTTCTGCTTCGAACAATAAAAAATCACGTTTGCTTCCAAACCGACTATGCTTTTGCGATCAAAAGATAAAGTACCAAATTCTACAGCTTCTTTTTTGTGTATTCATTCACCTGTTCCTGCAGAACTAGGTGCATTAGTTGCACGACTAATTGCTTGCCCCAACGCGCTCGAGAAATCCACCCGGCCTGGCTGAACACGGGAGCAACTAGGACAATCACAAGTACTGTGTGCTCACATCTTGTTCAATCGAAGCACTCGGTGGAGGTGATACATGCTTTCCGCACCATTTACAAAGTTTGAAATAAGCAATCAAGGCGGTCATGTGTCTCGTTCTAGCCACTGCCGAAGCCGTGAGTATTTGCTTCTATGAGCTCAGAAACAATTTGTGCAAGCCCTTCAGGTCCCTTGGCCCATTTCTTGTACCTGAACAGGTACGCAATCAGTTGAACATCCCATACTTTACTCCATTCCACGTGCACTCACTCACGTACAAAGACAGATTTGGATAATCAGTCCTCTTTCTTGTTTTGTGAGTCATATTCAATGTCATAGATTGGTATGAGTACAAGTCACTGAAAACGAGCTTGATCGCCAAGCTATTTGTTCTCAGTGTGTTCAGTGCTATTATTTTCCGACATTTTAAGCGAGCAGTTCCCTTCAAAGTTGATCGTGCCGAAAATCTATTTTCAAAGAATGCTCGTCCAAACTTAGTTTGATGCGCCGTAAAACATTCGCAGAATCAACAGAACTGCAAAGCGTTTTCAGATTGATGTGTAACACACATTTCCAATCCGTTTCACTCGTCATGCCTTTCAGATTGACCTGCATAGTGTCATGCTGTGCACGAGGGAAACAAATTGACGTCCGTGAAAGCGCTTATAATAGCAAACAGACATCAGACGTCCTCGTCACTCTTCATTATATTGGGAAGCTTTGAAGTAGCCCAATGGTACTAAACACAATTATGCAAAACAGACCACTTTCTGGACTGTATCTTTCTTAATCGAATAAAGTTTGGAATGTTTCTTTGTTTGATTTATCACCTCATACTTCTGTCTGATGTATATCTGTGCTGAACGCCTCAGTTCACTTCACTATCAACTGTGTGATACTACGAGACAGTCAGCCAAACTGAAACATTTCAGTGTGAGATTATGGCTGGAGCCGAACTTTTGCAAACCAACCGAAATGCGCTTTGTCGGAGACCTATCTTTGTGCAATTCGAATTTTCCCGTAAAAGCTGGGCTATGAAGAACAGTTTTCGGCCTTCAGTCAAAAAATGGGAGCAGAGAGAAGCACTTCTAGAGTTTTGTTACTATAACCGTCTTTTGAAGCATGAAATGAGAGTTTTGAACATAAAGAAGGGAGGGGTTCAAAATAAATATGTTCGCACATGCATGTTTTTCCAATCCTTTACCAAAAATGAACATGTTCTTTCTTTGTTTCTGGAAAAATATTTGACTGATTCAATGAACGTGTTCCATTTCGTACAGAGCATTATCGAAAAAAAACTGTGTCCGTGTCATGGCAAAGATATTCGTGACAGATTCTATCCGGCCAGATGTTCTCACGGTGTAACAATGATTCTAACGGGGTCAGCAGAGTGAGAATCCACGATTAGGAGGCGTGTAGAGAAAATAAAAATTTGGAAACCGATTTTTACTGGTAAAAAGTGGCCAAAAATGATCCTGGAAAAATTGCGCAAACAGCTGCTTTGGTTTCCTTATTCGAAATGAATATCACCCACCATTAGGGCGTATAACCTGCGGATATTTAGTCCGCTACTTATACCTAAAATTAAAAGTTCAACGAAATTTCCTATTTGTTTGAATATGAATGTAAACAAAGTTACTAAATAATATGTGTCCCATCGAATATATCTCCTGGCATGGAGCGGTCTATTTTGTTAACCTCACAACAAGACCGCTGAAGAGAAGCTGGCAACTAAGTTGTCTGACCAACGTGCAAGAATTCACTTAACTCGAAAAATAAATATTTTCAGAAAAATAATCAAACCATTTCTATTTAGGTGAGAAACACGAAAATAAACTGTAATATGTAATACTTCTTGGAGGAACACATGTCAAGAAACCCTGCGGATCATCAGGATATTCGAATAACTAAATGTTGTACGGCTTTATTATCACTCCTCCCCCCATAGAAAAAAGCATTTAACTTTTTGCACATAATTAGTACTTTGCTCGACAAAAGTATTGAACCTCCCTCATTTGTTCGAGCATTTCCGCTTCTGTACTCCCCGAACGAAACCATATCTGGTCAGAACGATGGAACACCCATTAGGATGCACAGTATAACTTTTCACAACAAAAAGGTCTATTGCGAACTAATGAAATCAGAATATGTGAAAAGCCTAAAGGACCCCCTCAGCTCGATTTTAGTTGTTACTACTTAAAATTGTGTGCAAAAGTCACTCAGCTTGAGGACCTTGACACATCTCGGCATATATCTTACAAGGCTTGCGATTGTCCCTTGGTCAATATTCCCCCTTCCTCACCTGAGGGCAATTACCAATTGAATCTTTGACCGATAAACTACGGAATCCTTGTACACCTGGCGAGCAAGTATGTCCCAAGGGTTTTCAGTCAGGTTTAGATCCGGTCAGTGCATGACTTCGATTCCACGGAACAGCAGACAACATTTGGTAGTGTACGATCAGTAGACTGAAGCATTATCTTGTTGGAATATTGCATCATCTTGCAATTGGTTGTTCACTACCGGAGAGTAACTGTTCCAAAGCGCAGAATCTTGTCCACTGTCAAGCATAACTAACTCACTTTAACAGCTGACTGGGAAGGCTTCCCAGAAGGACCACTGAACTCTCGTCGTTGTTCCTTTGACTAAAAATATTTTTGTTTCTGATACCATGCCAGTAATAATTCCAGACATCCGGTCCATGCAAATCAAGATTTTTTTGTCACTAAAGTAGACATTCCCCCACTTGTTTGCTCGTGTTACACGTGCTTCAGCTCAAGTAAAGTGTTGTTCTTTATGGAGCTACGTGACAGCAATGACTCTTTTCATCTTTTCATATTCCTTCCACAGCACCGCCTTGAACGTTCTTTGTAACGATAGTTTCGAAGCCGTGACTCTGATCGAAGCTTTCAGCGACCACATGGAACATGTGGTCTTGGAGGCTAGACGAATTATTCTGCCATCGTCCGACCTGGGTAGCTTAGTGGGCGACCCATTCGCTTATCAAGCCCACATCTCTCCTTACTTCCCGGATCCAGTCTTGTGACATTTCTCAATCTTTTACACTGACTGAAAATCTCATGCAATCTGATTTGTATTTAGTACAATGCGGATATTTCACCCTACTCAAAATGTGTTAGTTTAATACCGTTCGGCATTGTGAAGATAAAATTCGGTGTGAGTTATTTAGGGTGCATACGTGCAACCAGTGATAATGAAGGTCACCTAGGTCACTAGCGTGCATCACGTGTTTCAGTGCGTTTGAGTCACGTGATTCCGGTTCTAAAGAATTTGTCAGTCGCCACAAGCACAGACCGAACCAGCCGGCTTGTTGCCGGGCCCAATGGTTCGTCTGGTTCAGCGAAATTTTCCATGGGACAGCGTACCGGAACACGGAGTCTCATACTTCAGTCACCTTCGTTCTTCCCATTTTCTGCTCTAATTAGGATAGTTACGTTCTGAAATTTGATATACCGTATAGTATCGTGCATTCGGAGTGCATTCTGACCAGATATGATTTCGTTAGAGAATACAGAAGCGGAAATATGCGGAAAAATGGGCGAGGTCCTATACTTTTGTCGCTCAGTGCGTGGCTCGCACGAGTTAAAAACGTGAATTCTGACCCATATCCGGTAGGGCGTTGTTTACTGGACAAACTGAACAAGTCTTTTTATGATTTTCACTTTTTTTGAAAACAGGAAGCTTGCAGGGGAAAACTAATTTCCCAGTTTAATTATCCAAAGATAATGAGCAGAAATGGGGGCTCATTCATTCCGCATGAACGGAGCGAATTCGAAGTCATATTCGGTTTTTACCACACCATATCAAACTGTCAGAATAGAACTTATTCCCGGTTAAAAAGAAATAATCATGTCCCATTTGAACCGTGAGTCTTTGATTAGTTCACTAATATTCAAGTTAAGTGTACGCTAAAAATAATCGAATCACACTCAGAAAATGCTACGAGGCTATTTTGCCTGACCTCCAACGAGATCTGAACTGAATTTCAAGTATAGCTATTCTGAATTGGAACTCGAGCCTGACGGGCATGCAGGATTGCAAATTTCGAACGTTAAACCTCAGGATAATCAAACAAGCTCTCAATTTATTCTTTCATTTCAATTTTGGAATTTAAATACACTGTCTGTGCGTTTTTCAAGACAACTGGGTTTGATAGACTACTGTTTAATTATTTATTTTTGTCAGACTTCTTAGTAGTCAGTCTCTGCATTAGTGACGGTTCAACAATTCTCTAAGTCAAGGACAAATGAACATCGTGTGAAATGGTGTTATCTCAGAATCGATCGGTGAAAAATTAATCCGGTCTATCTGAATTCACCGAGGAGCTGAGGAATTCTAAATAGCTAAGTGAATTAGCTGGGTTTAACAGATGTCACTGTTGAAACAATCGCTGATACATCACAATGAGACGGACGGACGGACACCCACTGACTCATTGTTTTCCTCAAGTATTGTGTATTTATCCCGTTCAACTCCAGTGCCGTCTAGGGACAACTGAATGAAACAAGAACGAAGCAAGTTATTTACTCACTCCACAGTCCAAATTCACAGACCATTCTCAATATAGTTTTATTCATTCAGTGGTGACACTTCTATGATGAATTGTCTGTCAGAATCTTTTCATTTCTTCTAGGTCATTTTGAATCAGAGTGGAAAAAATTCGTTTTCACGTTTCATTGATTGTTTCTCCTTTTCTCATCTAACAAGTCACAGCTTTCCACAATTCTCACGGTTTACAAGTAAACACTTTCGATGTGTGCGTGGGACTGTCATGAAACGGTCTCATGAGAATACCAGGATGTCCTTACCAATAGTGATTCCTTGTCTGAATAGAGAAACTAAATGATGAACGTAATTAATTTCATTTTTTTTCATCTTTATGATCAACAACAGATTATATTTTTTTGGACTTTCACAATGTGCAATACACTCGACGATAGATAGAAAACGAGCGACCATAGAGTGATTCCAAGGGTACCGTCAATAGTAATTTGAACGGTGGTTGCGCGCTGAATATGACATAAGAGGATGAACAAAGAGCTGCTTCTGCGGCCTTTGCCGTTTTCTTGAGAATTTTTCCGCATTTTTCCGCACGAAAACATCAAAATCCATCGTTGTTCGTCTATGCCTACTCGGAGTTAACATCTGAGCTGCTAGTCTTTTTCTCCTGCTTCCGCTGAAGGTTGACCCGTCTTCTTCTCCGCAAGAAAACGTATATCTGCGTCGAGTATCTGTGTCGTTTTTCGGAGGCTATTATTGGGCGCAGCTGGTCTGAAATGGTTTTCTAGTTTGATTGGTCCGTTTTTGTCGGTTGCTCAGGCGTTGGTTTAACCGCAACGCCAATTAACTTCACTGACTGAAGTACTCATATGTGCGTAGTGATTAATAATGTTAGTATTATTATTTTTATTATTTGTCGTAGGCTATTTATATCATTCACACTCCATTCTTTTTGGGATCCACTATGACTACCCGTGGCTCGATAACCATCATCAATAATCAGAATCAGCAGGGATATCTCACTGTCCTGCTTTAATGCAATAGTTCCAGTGTAATTCACAAAGATGAATAGTTTTCCTCGGATACATATATTCACCTGATATTTTAGCTTCTGTCGGGAAGTGTAAATATCTTTCATGTATCATGGATAATCTGGCCTCGAACACCCACCGTACAGTGAGGATAAGAGTCGTCACTGTTCAATCTGACTTTTACAGTGGTTAACTGCGTATGCAAGTCAACAGGTATACGGAGCTAACCAACACGGAACTATTTTCTCAACTAATAATTTACCAGGGAAGGCTAGACATGAAAATCAATTCTCGAAAACCGTGATCTTTGTATTATACTAAATAATCAATGGTAAAACTGAAGACGTTAGTCACGTGGCTTGAGATGTAAATCTAGCCATTTACGGGTGAATTACACGACCCTGTTTTCCAATTAGACTGGCGTTGTCTGCAAGGTGTTCATGTATCCAAAGCAAAGATTTTTAAAATGTGCCCAGTATGCGAAAATTCTGAATAGTGCTTGCTTCACATTGCTGCACTCAGCAATAACGAACTAATCAGTTGGCACCTGATAAGAAGACTGGCAGTGATACAGTCACTTTTATCAACACATGGAAAGCCTGGGTTTCCATATCCACTATACTCCATCGGAATTGTCTGGCTTATTAGCAGAATGGCATCCACTCCAAAATGATGTGGTGTGCGTGTGTGTGTTCGTCTCGGTGCGATCGTACACTACGGGAAACAGACGACGCGCCCTAATCACTATTGTGCACAGAGACTCGAAGTTAGCAGTCCCATTCAGAAGGCTTTAGCAATAACTAATTTGTGTGTTCGGACCTATTTTGCTCGATTTTGGGACAACTGATTAAGTATCCCAAATGTTTGATCGAAATCTACTCGGTGACCAGTGTCGACGAAACAATCAACAATCTCCGTAGAATTCCTTCCGGATTCAGCGTGACTTGTCCAACGCAGGTGGTGCTCTTTCTTGCATGGAGGCAATTGTCATGACATTCAACCGACGTCACCAACGCTTCTTAATGAAGGCATAATTGTCTCCATTGTCGGCTGCCATTGGTAATTTGTCCTTGTTCCGCAATGACATCAGAGAAAGATTTTAATAAAACACCATAATGGTGTCGCGTAGAAAATGGCCTTTAAAGTGTCATTTAAGTGTCTATGGAAGGATTCTGGTGTGATACCACTCCTAAAAGAAACACTAACGAATAAACCTTTCACTTTACCCGAGATTATCGGTTGCTTCCAGTCTTATTCTACCAAACTTTTCAGCGAGAAGGGACCACGACCGCGTTCACTTCACTTCGCCACACACACACACACACACACACACACACACACACACACACACACACACACAAGCTGATCATATATTGTTAACAAATTCTTTATCACATGGATTTTCTTGTTGTATAGGTTGTACAAACATGATTATGAATTTTCGAAAACAACAGCTCTCCTAAATTCGTATTTTCTAGGCGAACGTGGGCTTTTCCACCGGTTGAATGGTATTTATAAAATGATGCAGCTGGCGGTTATTTTCAGCGGCACTATCAAGTTTAATAAGATTTATTCTTCAGTGTGAAAGTTCAAACCACTGAAAACCACGGAAGCACTGTGCAACTATTTCATCCTTGTTAGGAATCCCGATGCTTATCTGCTGAGCCCCAAAAGGAGACTCGAACCAGGGCTGAACCACTGTGAGTTGAACACTACTAAATTCTATCCGGGTTGGCTCTCAATGGTTTATAGAACTTATACACTATACGACTGTTCAATGTTTGGAAAGTTCACACCGCACGACGAATCATATCACTAGAAAATCCAGTCTCGAACCAATAACATTTATATCAAATTAACCTTTTCATTCCCTTGTCACTTCCAAATACCATATCTCAACATTTGAGAACGTCTATCACTGCTTTCATCCAGTCCAGCGTCCCAAAACCAAGATGTCTGTTACAAAAGGAAATGAAGCAAAGCAGACCAAATTGCGAAAACTTCCTCATATGTTCCTTTCGGTTGATACTAATGATCAATATCGTGATTATCGCCTTACAGTTCCGATGCATCACCTCGATGGTCAATGGTGAAACATGACCGGCATCAGATTGAGCATCCGTTGAAAACATTTGGGGATAACTTTCGGCTTTATGAGCCAAAATTTTAATAACACGTTATCGTTCAGCTATTGTGTGGTCCATTGCAGCTATATTTACATCAGCGGAACAAATCAAGCACTACCTTCGTCTGGTAGGTAGCCACTGTGTATTGACAATGGACGCGTTTACATCAGACAAACGGAAAGCAGTAAATGATAGGGAGGCATGTGAACTACCTGGTTACATCCTCCTACTGAGTAGTGACTGTCCTCAAGTGGGCCGAATAGCTATTATGCAAATAAGCATTGTTGTTGTGGTTAATTGATTTTGGCGATGTCCAAACTAGCGGTTGCCTTTATACAAGCCATGTTCAATCTACTATTGTCCATAATTGTGTTTTGAGCAACCAACTTCTTAAGTATTCGGTAAGTAGTATGCACTCTCCACCAACCCACAATAAATTTTGGATCATACCTCCAAGTAACTGATAAAATCGTTGACGAAGGAGCTTATCTAGTGATTATCTTGAACAAAATCCAAAGTCATTCATAACAAAGCATCCGATGACAAGGAAACCCTAAGACAAACCGATTTTTTCCTTCAAACCTTTGTCACATAACCGTTATTCGATGCAGTGCTATTCAGCGAAGTTATATTATTCAAATAAAGGATTCTTACTTATTCTGCGCAGAAACTGACGATAAAGTCAGTCCACCAAGTGTCATTCCTATATTCACATCGGCGCCTTGTTGTTCTTAGTAATATTTTGTACGAGTTTCAGATCGCTTTACTTGGACAACTGAAGTTTCAAAGGAATGATAATAACTCAGAATAATTTTCTTTTTTCTTTACTGACCAGCTGGGTAAATCTGTTCGTAAATACTGCGCACGCTTCTGTGCTCAGTACCATTCCAACATGATATATCCCGAGCCAGCCACGAGCGAGCAATATTTACTGTGACAAATATTTTTTTCTTTCACACAAGACGATGGTACGGACTTCAGTCAATCTATTTCGAGGTACTACGTGGTTTCTGAACATGATCATTTACCAGAGCAAGGCTTGTTTGTCACTGGTTAGTCTGACTCCGGGAAGAGCTGCCTCTGTTCCGTAAGGCAATGAATGTGTGAAAGTGCACAACAGAAAATATCGATCGATTTGCGACCCGTAATGTGTTTTCTAGGGGAAAATCGTTTTATTTATTATCATACTAAATTACCATCCACAGCTTACACTTCGAAAAACCATTACAAAGGTATTGAGGAAGTTACAAATTAAAATGAAAACTATGACTGACTTTCCGGCCTCCAGACAAGACTAGATTCCTTTTCGGTTAAAATTCTCTTCAGGTAAAGAATTACCGGATTTCTCTATGATAATCATGCTACCAGCAAGCGGTTGAAAATAGACAAGGTCATGTTGTTCAACCGAAAAATGGTATCCGATTGTTAGAGATGCAGTGAGTAAGTGAGAATTCCCTCGGATAAAAGTCAATGATTGTACCGAATTAAACAGAGGTACGATGCATATTAGGCTCATTATTGATAGTTCTACCACTCTACAAATGGACGGCAAAGCCATGATGTGCGGTGGCTTAGTCATTATTCAAAATACTTGATTTTAAAAGAGCAAACCTAGGAGCAGTACAAAATTTATGGAAAAAAAATAGAATACACGAGGAATAATATACCAGATTGGACAGTATCAAACTGTACCTCTTCCAAACTGCAGCAAAAGACATAGTAGTTATTGGATTGTGTTTGGTACTTTGTGAGTCAAATTCAAGTTATTATGCGGCGTAAAGCATGGTTTTGAAACTAGTTCGACATTACAGTGCAGTTTGGACTGAGGGTGACGGTATACTCTGGAACATGGGGCGAAGATGTGAAACAACACATTCATGGCCCTTCACACAAAATAACAGAAGAGTGATTAGAAGAAAAAAGTGTAGCAAAACGGAACGATAATCCTAAAAAGTTGCCCGGAAATGAAGTTAAATATGACGTGTCAAAACAACGTGACATTCCTTTTACATAAGGAAGACAAGTAGGGTAAACTAGGGTTCATTCATTGGCGTAAACTAAAGAGACATTATCAGAACTGTGCAGAGCACCAGCACTGACTTTCAGTGGCATGGATGTTGTTGTCATTTGATTTGTTAGCAAAGAAAAATTCTCAGCTCAAGCAGTGAAGAAATAAGACAGTTAGGATTTTCCAGTTTTTGACAAAGGAGCGGGTTACCCTAGCTTGAATTCGCCAGCGAAAGAAGACTTGAAAAGCAAGCTGATTAGTGCCTTTCTTCTTCGAAATAGATATTTTTTTCATTGTTGATTAGATTTGGCAAGAGTAGCGAAGATTCGCTAGAACCACACCAACTAATAATTCTATGAATGTGTTCTATAACCCTTTGAAAAACAAGACACAGTTCACAGTATTATCATGAAAATGAGCGGATCTCCACCGATCTTGAAGTGCTTGTGGAAGACTGTATAGAGTGTCTGATATGAGGCGGATAATGAAAGTTAGAACGATGATAATATGGGCCGATCAGGACAATCCTCGTAGGTACAAACACACGTAGATGTCTCCACTTAGGAATTGGATTTTACACATCAATAATAGGACAATTCAAAGAACTGTTCCTGATTTACTTTTTAGACAGCCATTTGTTGTTTCTCAACTGGACTGTGTTTGTGATTTCTAGGGAAATTATCAGATGGTTTAGAAGTGACAGTTCACATCATTGCGGAATAAATTAAAACAAACTCATCCATCACATTACAAATCTCCCTTCCACTCTTACGGAGCCATTCTTTCGAGAGGAATTTCGATGGAGAATCCACCCATATTGGTGTCTGCTGAATTGATGAATAATAAGTTTAGATTGAGCAGACTGAGATTTATGCCGGTAATTAAATGATCAATCACGCAGCCCGATTACTCAACCCATCCAGCAAAGCACAAAGACCGAAACAGGTGAACCATGGTTTCCACCTGTTTGTTGAACAGGGATGCCATATGATGCATCATTTCAAGAAGAGATGTTCGTCCATTCTGACAAAAATCATGAATTTTGAAAATATCTAGAAACTAAAGTGCACACAGGGAAAAATCTAATCAAATTTCTTCATATGAAACAGAATTCTTTGTTTGAAAAATGTCGTTTGAATTACTCACGAAATAGTAACTTCATGATACTCAGCCATTGACTACGCACCAGCGCAAATGCAGAACGGTTTCACCAAATAAATTGCTTCTGGAACTCTCATGTTAATATGGCACACCACACGTGCATTCACACCTAAACAAAGAGTCTGGTATCTCGATGAATCCGCATTTTACCAAACATATACGAGGTGAGGGCTATTATTCTCACCTGAACAGTGATTTGGGGGTAAGTTCACTATTTTCGAAATAACTCATGTGATTGGCAAATTTGAATAAGAACGGGAAGTCGGTTCAGTGCGGTTCTTATTTATTTCGGTAAAAGATAAAACTTGATCAGACCGGACATTATGAAGTCATAGATGATTTGCCACTACAAATAACCAGCCTTTCCGGAGTTCCTCGTTAAATTGTACTTTCTGTAGTTTCTTTCACATGCAAACAGGGGGTGGTGAAATAATCTACCCTCAGTTGATACGCTAAGATTGAATCCACCTCTGATGATAATAAATCCAAGAAGCCAAACTATCACTTGTGGCTCGTCCATAGTTGATTTCAACCCATCCTTTTTAGCAGCAGTCGGAAATGGGTTTTTGTCAGTGAACAAATTACTGTGCAGGAAGTATTCAGATCACGATTGTGCACTCCACCTAATTGCCGATTGAGTCATTTAGTCCTCCGCAAATCAGCCATCCTGTCGAACAATCTCGGTTTCTCGTCACATGTTTGATCATGAGTACAGTGGAATGAGCATACCCCATAGCCTCAGAGGTGAACAGTACTATTCGGTATAGCAGGCTGCCAGCCTTTAAGACTTAGAAGGGAGACCGACATTAGGTCACAATAGGTCGGGTGCGGTAACATGATGGACTACAGTGAATAAGTACCTACCACCTAAGCGATCGGCTTTGGTGGGATGCGAACCCGTGACCTCCGAGGTTGTACGCAGACGCTCTGAACCACTCGACCACGAAAGGTGGAAGCCAGTTTCTCCAAACTTTGTTCACAAACCAGGTGGAAGCAACTTGCTCTTTGAGCAGCCCCGAATTTAGTTCCCTTTTAAAGTTCACCTGGATAGCTAATATCAAGCTGATATTTCACCGAGTGGTGACTAATGATCCAATCCCATTCCTATCACGGTTGAACGAACAGTCTCGGCGAGGTCGACACCGATAGCGCAGAAGACTGCTGTTAACAGTCCACAAAAAAGTAGCAAGTTAGTGATTTATTTAGATTTTATGTGAATGTTCGACTATTTATTCACAAATGGTTACTTTCAGCACATCTCACCCTTTGTGCATCCTACCCAATCGGACAACCGGTCCACTTTGACCTATTTTCTCCGGACTATTGTCGTAATAACGACGAACGATTGTCTGATGAAGTTTATTGTGAACAAATATTGATAAAATGAATGCATATATGATAATTTCCAGTAAGTCAGAAACTAAATTAAATGCTAAATCGAATCGAACTTCGAATAACGTGGCTGGTACTTAAATTTTACTTGACCGATTCAGTTAAGGTGGACTAGAAAATTCCCAAAGCGAAAATCCACTGTGATCCTTCCAATGAGATGATCTTCAATGTTTATATTTGACATCTCGGGACAGATTTTACGTGTAGATTAAAAATCATAAAAACTGTCGACAAAGTCGCAGAACTTTTCACATTTGTCTCCACAGCCTGCGAGCGGGGCGTGAATGAATAAAACAGTGGTTGGGCATTCTTTATCTGATTAACAGGATTCTCGAAAAGACTACTCACAGACACTCAGAGAAGGCAGAACATATGCGAATTACGAATCTACCCTTAGAAACATGCATCGTGATAAACAACGAAAATTTGTCCGCGTCATCCAATCAGGCAGACCCAGTCAGCTGGTTCATTGCCTATTGTCAATGATTTTTTTTTGAGTTAACTGATTTCGGTTCATATGGATAAGGATGAGATTCATTCAAAAATTGTTCGCATAGGCCATTTAGTGAGTGGGAATTTGAGACGAGGCATGTACTCATGTGTTGGACCTAAATCAACTTAAAGCACAAGAATAAAAGCAGAACAAAATATAAATACGTGTAATTTTTTGGACATGCATTCTACCGAGAACAGCATTTTTTTGAATTTTTTTTTTCAGATATCAAAAAGCAGATGTACCAACACAGGCTAATTCGTTACACCAATCCTCGTTCATCGACCTCCACTCACACACACACACACGGATATATGCTCAAATGAAATACGACCATGTCCAGGGGACGAGAATAATCAAAATTTATCGATTTGTTTGTGTGATTTTTTTGCTTCTCAGATACTTTTGGACTAACTTCCCCCACCTCCCATATTTCAAGCAGCGAGGATGGTTGTCCACGGGGAGAACCTGCCTCTCAGTAGTGCTATAAAATAACCAATTGTTTTGCATAAAAATGTGACATGGAGACAAACAGTCATAAAATTTATGATCCCATCCCGTCCGTTATTACTCAAATGTCATTATTTTCTCTACATGTATGAAACAAACTTTGCTCCTAACAACGTCTAATCCTACAAATTCTCACACCAACATGCATTCGAGTCAATATCAGTTGAAATAAACAATGTGAATCATTGTTAACTCAAACCTTTTGGTTGTCTTGAATTGTTCTTTTTATCTGTCGTGAGCTAAATAGGTTTTTACTCCCTGATATTATTTTTGGCCCTAGTAGAAAGAAAATAGTTGATCGAAATGGATAATACCAATATCAATACTACTACTTCTACCAATAATAATAATAATAGTAATACCAGTAATGGCAACAGTATTAAAATCTGCTACGATGACCGGTCAGTTTGGTCTGTTGAAGAGTGTTTCCTCATGTAGTATCAGCCAAATTGCCATCACTGAAATTCCATGAAAGTATGAATGACTGATTATTTGACTAACTAACTGACTGACTAACTGACCGATTAACTGATCGACTGACTGATTAACAATTACTAATGCCGATTCACTGTGGCTTGGTACTCCTAGCATTTAGGTTGAGGGACTTGCCTGAATGAGCTCACAATTCGTACAGAGTTGGCGTAAAACATGCCGTTGGGATTAAACGCGGAAAGCCCATTGGTATTCTGTTTTGATCTCTCTGTGCGTGTGTGTGTATGTGTGTGTGTGTGTGTGTGTGTGTGTGAGAGAGAGAGAGAGAGAGAGAGAGAGAGAGAGAGAGAGACAAAGAGTGAACCACCATCGAGATCCACAGGTTCAATTTCCATTTAGGACTCGGTGGTTAAGCACCGTTGACGATTCCTAACTAGCTAGATGAAAACGCTGCCAAGAGCTTACATGTTTCCCACTGGTAAATTCAGTGAATATGCTCCATAATGGACTATTCTACAAACATCATAGTAGTCATAGTGCTTTTCCGCTTATACTCAACATACAACATCAGTGTCGTAATTCATGAAAAGAGATATAACCTAATAGGTGCCATTAAATGGGGAAGAGTCTTTTGCCAAAGGCGAGACTCGAATGTCTTTTTGTGTCCGACTAAAATTTATAGAGTTTTGTGCGATTTTCGACATTTTCTGTTCACCCTACTTAGCAGTGGCGATGGGAAATTCAATAGTGAGCTATAACAATTAATATAAACAATCAAAGACAATACTTGAGACGACTGACAGAGCTGATCGATGCCTTTGCGTCCGACCGCAGCTTCTTCTTTCACAGCCTTGATACGGGGACACAAGTAAATGTTTCAGCCTAACGGTATATGGTTGTCCTGGGTCATTTTTTACCGATGTCTCCTGGCAGAGCAGTGTTCTTGTACCGATGACCCATACAGAGTTAATAGGCGTTGCATTGAACCTAAGCTATCTGCTTTATGAAAGTGATGAAGCATGTCTTTAACTTTTCATTGAGGAGTGAAGTCTCGATCAATTACGTTACATTATGCACCTGCTGAGTCTAAAATGCTACAGATGATTCTTATTGATTATTAAGAAAAAGCCAAATCAGAGTACAATCTCATTTATATTCGAAATTAGCCGCGCTATTCCCAAATAAACGACTATTTTTTAAAGGTGAGTTTGAATACCATGCCCTAGTCGCTGGAGTGGTTTGAACTTTAATTTATGTGATTATTGTTTACACACGGCCCTAATTGATTATCCATTCCGTTCTATTTGTGACCTAGATTTAGCCTGAAGTGTGGTTATTATCAGAGAAAGCAACCAATGGTAATAAATGTCACCTGCATTGTAAAAGTTAGATATTTACTCACTGCAAATGAAACTGTAAAAAATAGCAGATACGCGGAGAGAGAGAGAGAGCTAGAGCGAAAATGACTATAAGTCAAAGCAACCTTCAGGTACACAAATGTAGCAGACGTTTACTCCCAAACGGAATATTTGAGTACATTGAAGCATCAATATTGTTGCGTTTCCTGACAAAACAATTTGGTTCCCGATTTTTCTGATTGGACAGGAAATAAATTTTCCTCCTTTTAAGCATGATCAAAAAAATAGTCATGAACGCTTTTGCTCGCTCGCAGTTCCACTGAACATCACCGCTGTTAGTTTTGTAAATTTTCAGTAGGTGAAACAATAGAAGAACATCGGTTTCCCTGTGTTTTTCAGTCGTTTGTTTAGTAAATCTAACCACTAAATACATACAAATCTGAAACCTGACCTCATTTCGCTTTCCGCGTTGGCATCTTAGTTTCCAAAAGACCTGGTCGAACTAGCCACTTTCCGTTTACTCAGTAAGAGTCCTTCCTAACGGAATATTCATCTGGTTCACGGCCCCCCATTTACAGCTAGATTAAACGTTGCTTGATAAAAGTAAATCTAATCGTGCCTTAACTAACGAAACACTTTTGATTTAAAAAAACACTGTCCGCTAATCAAATTAACGATGTCACATGGTTTTATCGAAGAGAGATTTGATCTATTTCCCGTTTCGTATTCGGCATATCGAACAGCCATGGAGGCAGTGAATATACAACTCAGTGCCGGTATCGAACTTTTCTCGGATAAGCATAAATGTTTCAGTTAGGTTTAGCACAGTCATCTGTGAGAGAATTTTGCTAATTATTTGCTATAATTTTGGTTCTAAGCATGCAATGTTTAACTGAATATTGGATGTTATGAACAACGACCCAAGGTGGCGTAAAAGTTAGTTTTCAGGGATTGCTAATTATGACATTACATCATAGTGTTTACGGCCCAGAGAGGGACATGGACCACGTGTGAGGAGCTTGGTCTTTGCTCACCTCCCCCCCCCCACCAACCCACGTTTTTATTTTCAGTCCATGGCCTTATCTCCAATTTTGTTTTTGACTCGCCTAAATTTATTCGTATAAAAAGTGACATGAATGCAAAATTATAAACCACGAAAGAAGCTTGTCCTTTATTTAATTTTTTATTATGGATATAATTTACTAGGTGCCTGTTTTCTTAGCGGGAATAATTGGGGAATAGAAATATACATACAAGATTTGACGATTTGGGTAGTTTTATTAGTACGAGAGTTAAATCATCGTAAAATGTTTCATTTTGTTATATCAGCGGGTTATGTGATACCCAGTGAAACGCACTTCATTTTTCGGGGAAAGTATTTCAAGGAGAAAAAACAGTGATGACGGAGATCGTTTCATCCGGAATTTCTTGTGTATGAACTGATAAAGTACGTAGCCGTGTGTAACGGCTCATATTATCCTTTGGATGTCCAAGGTACCACATCACTCGTCTTGTCCACTGCTCATTTAAATAAGTGCTCTCGTAAGCCAGTGTGTATTCAGTTTCAGTCTCCGTTTATTCAATCTTTGAACTGGCACTTCTTTGCTCTAGTTTCGCTTGTCACCCTCCGGCATCGTCCAGTAAAGGGCGAAGGGAAAAGAAGCATAAAGTGAAGGATCCAGAAAAACCAAAGTAATAGGTGGAAATCAAGAGGACGAAGAAAGAGTCCGAATGGAACTACGCGACTGGTCAAGACACCTACCCATATCACCCAATGTCTCCATTCGTTTGGTAGGTGAATAGCGTGGACCCCATCCTGAAAGTCGAATACGTCCTAAGTGGCCATGCACACTGGTCAACATTTTCATACCTTCTTGCCATGTCATGGACTGACCACCTCGACTTGCCTTCCAATCACCACCTGCCTCAAAGAACAGCGCACTCCGAGGAAGTCTACCGGTGGAAATATGTAGCACATGTCCCAACCAACTTGACCTATTAAGATTCAGTCCTCGATCCACAAACTGACCTCTGGTTCCTAACACCTTACGCCTAACCTTGGCATTGCTGATACAGTGTTCACACCATACTCGAGCAATGATACGGAGACACTGATGATCGAACACCGACAGTCTTCGCTTATCTTCTACTTTTAATGGGCCATGTTTCTGAACCGCTTCAAAGAATAGACTTAACCACTGCATTGCACACTCTACCCTTAACTGACAGTCGAACGTCACGCCGATGCCATAGACGACGCGTATGTCCAAAGCCAAACGCATCTTCTGCATGCGTGATGACACTTCATCCGATATCTGTTCATCTGGTGAGACGTAACTATCCAAGTAACAAAGTTTATCCACTTTAGCTAGAGTCTCCCCTGGTAACACAATGTTTGGAGTTGAGCCAACGCAGTCCTGCAACAGCATTTTACACTTTGAAGGTGCAAAACTCATCCCAAACATTGCTTCTCTTTTGTTAAGGATATCCAAGAGAACTAGCAACTCATCTGGATCTTCACTCAGAAAAACAATATCATCCGAATATTACAGGTCAGACAGTCCACTGAGTGGGCAAAGACCCATGCCACTATTCTCACACGAGAATAGGGCTATTTCGAGAATCAGTTCAACCCCAAAATTGAAAAGGAAGGGAGAAAGAAGGCCACCCTGGAGAAAATCACCTTCCGTGATGAACACGGATGAAAGATCGCCGTACGCAAGAACTCGGATTCGGCTATTTGCGTACAAGCACTGGAAAAGAGAAATTTACTTATCCGGCACATCCTTCAATGAGAGGCAGCTCCAGAAAACTGTGCGGTCGACCGAATCGAAAGTCGCTTTCAGATCAAGATGTGTCTGGGCTCCAAGGTTTGCCGAAGGGTAAAGATGTGGTCAATACAACCAAGACCGGGTCTGAAACCGGCTTTATTCTCAGACATACACCTAAAGCATGCTCTGGAAAATCCGCCGAGAATAAGCCCGGTGAGCAGTTTGGACGTGATACTTACCGTGCTAATCCCTCTTTGGTTTTCACAAGAAGATCTGTCACCTTTCTTGTAAATCGGCACGATCACAGGTATACACCATCACCTAGGAATCCGCTCACTATCTCAGATTACCGGAATGAGTTTTGTTAACTCCGAAACTAAAGTTTCCTCTCCATCTTTGAAAATAGAGGGAGACAACTCACCGGTCCAGCGGCTTTGTATCTACTCAAGTAGCTTACCTCCTTCGTTTCTGGTAGGTTTATTTGGAAGGTTCACCTTTGAGGTGAGCCAACTGCAGTGTTCCTAAAAGGCTTTGCCCAACGATTTAGATGACATCTCTGGCAGTGAATCAGTGAGCCGTCGGATTCCTTGGTTAACTTACTTACACGGGATTTTTGTGGACCGGTGCCTCTAATCAAACGGAAAAGGTTGCGAGCATTGCCAATGGACTCAGCCTTTTCCATTTCTCCACGTTTCGCAATCCTCCACTACGCGGTCATTTCTCAGGCTCCTTGTGAGTTGGCTTTTCAGAGGTTTGCGTACTTCATTGAATGTGGCATCCGGAGGGATGGATCAAACAGCTTCCAACGGAACAACTGATGTCGAAGATATCTATTCTTTGTGAGACCGACTTGAACCACAGTCTTGGCATTAGAAGTTGGATACACGGCTTCTTTGATTTGTTTCCAGAGTCCTTCTGGGTCCTGGACATCCATCTGCATAGACAATTGTGTAGACAGCTCAGTCTGGAAATCAAGTAGCTGGTTATCGTCCGGAAGTAAAGGCAGGGGAGGGGTGGCATTTACGTTTGTGCAATCACGGACGAGACGTAAATCAGAGCTAGCACGTATCAAAGCGAGATCTGAGTCCACAGGCTTAGACTAAAATGAACGACAATGTTCAACTGATCCACGTCAGCAGTAACCAAGCACATTATAGTCAATCTGAGTCCAACATTGTGAAGACATAGAAGGACACCATTTCAGTGTGTGCCGCTTCATATGGCAGAAGTTCGTACTCACCAGAAACAATGTGTGACCGGAGCATAGCTGGATGAAACGATCACCGTTATCGGTGCGATCGGCTGGGATAGCAAATGGGCCTCCTACGTGCCTTTCGGAATCTCCCAAACGGCCATTTCGGGTGTTGAAATCACCGGCAATGACCACCACGTCTGTTGAACGTGCTCTTCGAAGTAGCTGGGACAAATCCTGAGAGAATTCGTCTTTCGCATTAGAGGAACTGCAGTCAGTGGGCACATACACAGACTCGACGAACAAACATCGACGCTTCATTTTGTTGTTGACATGAACAGAGCTGCCCAACCAATCTGCACACAAACGACTACTGACTGCAACCCAGCCCAGTAGTTTAAGCTCATCTTTCATGCTCAAAGCAATCCCAAAGCCACCCTGACGAGTACTAGATACGGAACCATCCGACACACGAAAAGGGAGGCGAGAGACTGAGGTTGTTTCTGGGGTGCTTTCCGAAGATGTAGCATTTATCTGTTTTGAAAGCTCCAACAGTTTATGCGAGAGCAGCCTGTTGCCCTATCTGACATAATGTGCGGACTTTGAGGGCAGCTAAGTAAAGTGAATATTTGGGCTTTAGGAGTGCATTCGATTCATACCCAACTCCTGAATTATTGATTCCTTCAGAGCCGCAGTTACCCGTGGCACTTTGCATCGGTCTCAAATTAAAGAACGGAGAATTGGTAAGGCCTTTTACAGGAAAGATACTGAAGTTCTCTGAGGGAATCATACTTTACGGCTGCTCACAACGCAAAGGGGGCTTCTAGTTGGAAACCCTAATCGGAGCCTTTGACACAAAAGTCTGACCCACAAGGCAATGGAAAATTAACCCATCACGGGAAAGTGACCGAAGAACCCGTGAAAGAACTTCTTCCGTTCTGTCACTTAAGATCTGATTGGTACGCTGGTGCTTTTCTATCGATCGGCCTTTCGGATTTCGTTCAAGGCCCCATGCACCCAATGGAGCAAGCTGAAAGTGGACGGGGCAGCTTCCTTTGGGCTATTGGCTACCCACTGACCTGTCAGGCATGATTGGATCTCGACCTTAAGGAAGCCATCCTGCATCGCTGTTTGGGTCCAGGCGACATGCAAGCCATCACACCAAATCAAGATGTAGTCTCGTCGCATTGGGCCAGTGAATACTACGTTTGTTTCGTGAACAGTCTGGACTTACCGATCGTTTGCGCTTGAGAGTGGCACGGAAATGCTGCTGTTGTGATTCATTCAGTTTTATGACCAGCCCGCAGAACGACAAGAAGTCGCGTGAATAATGAATAGATATTTGAGCGTACTGTTCAACTCATTTAGCTGGCAATCTTTTTGTAACATTATTGTCATTTATTCAATGCTATAAGATTCACCTACAGAACATCCCTCAGTAAGTCGGTCAATAATAATAAAAAATAATCTAGATGCACAATAGGGCAACGGTGAATACCTACTGTTATATTAAACCAGTTTTATGAAAAATACATCAGTGCAAGTCAGTGTGTATCGATCCGGGTAACCTCATTTTAGGTTGAATGATTTGTACGTTTACAGAACTCGATTCTGAATAAAATGTCTGAAAAGACTACTGAATGAAAAGCAATTTTACAAATGAATTCAATATCGGAGCATTCTTATTTAAGTCTTACCTTATCATCACGAGTGGATAGTGGGAAAATGTGGACAATATTTCTTCGAACACTGCTTTTTACTTTGTCAAGACTAGTGGATGGTCAACTTCTTTTCAGGCGGGAAAATGTAGACCTAAGAATGGGGAAGCCTCAACAAAGAAATACTCCTACAGTCTCCAAACGGATTGCACAGCCCGAGCGAGTGTGAACACACATTTTGAAACGGTCCAGTAATTGACAAACAGAGTTGATGCCACGTGCCGCAATGTTCCCAACCCAGTTAGCGTTGACATTTTTTGGGTCCCAGTGCGGAAAATAAGAAGCTTCCATTATTTGTATTTCCCCAGTGCTCAGTTTCATACATCAATCATACATTTATTGAGACGTTTGAGTAGTTCACTCTCACTCCTGGATATCAATCTAATTTCGACCCGGTACTCAACCTATCCGCTAAAAAATCTAAAAGTCACGTTCACAAGGAGGGATTTTAGGAGGATGTTTTACATTCCATCACTTTATTGTTGTGGCAGTTTCCCTTGGGTATGTAAGCTTTTGAAAGAGAAACTTAACCAAACAATTGTGTCCTTTTCCAGAGTATATATTTTCTGAATAATATGTGAAAACTCACATCTCATGTATCTGGTCATAATTATGAAAACGGTCATTGCAACTTTATTTCATCCAATTACATCGGATCAGATTTTGTTTACGAAACTTGTTGATTTCTTCAGGTTTGTCTCGATAGGTGAGGTGAACTAAGAACCAACCGATTATTTAACTCCATCTCACAGAAATGCTTAGTTCCCCATATTCACTGGTCTTTCACAGTTTCACTCCAGGCTCGTCAACGCGTTATTGTCCCTGAACTTCAAGTCAGGTATCCAGTAAAGCGGTGATTTGTTCGGTTAGTCTAGTCCAGTCACTGCACCTCTTGAGATGACCTAAATGTCCTACCCCGTAGGTGGTTTATACAAACGGAAACCGGGTTGTCACTTCTCTCATCTACTAGTAACTAGTATGGAATTTATCAAAACTGATACGACCTGTTGTGCAATCACTCCACAAGTACCAACAGGTTGTGACCTCTGCAGATGAAGAAAACAGTGTCTACTCGAATTCTTATCAGGGGATTATATTTTGCTCCACCAACTGATAGCCTATCGGTTTGTCGGTAATCTTGATGATTATCTTGAACGGCCTTGAAGAACAGCCACGAATGTATAGCAAAATCAGCAGCTGTTGTTTGTCCATGGTAAAAAGCAATCGAAGAGCCTTTGGGAACCAGTTAAAATTGGACAAACAGGACAGAAGACAAAAGCTACCATGGGGGAACTCCTTCTGTATAACCTCGTCAGTCGCAAACGACTAAAATGAGACAGAAAGTATGAAATGAGTTGACTGGGAATAGGACCTAGGTTTCGACCTATCACGCACGAACACAACACGGAAAGCATACACACAAAAACATCAATAATTAGCACATTTGTAATCAAACAATTTCCCACTTTCAGTACAATGTTATATCTCGCAACCACTCAGAGCATCCGAAAGTTTGAATTACTTTTGTGATAACTGACTTTTCAAACCTGAACTTCACGAACACTCCGAAATTTACTGAACACAAAACAGTTTGAAATCGCCGTTTATGGTGACGAGGCATACAGAAATTTGCATACGGTAATCCTGATTCTTGAGCGTGCACAAATTTCTTCCCACTAGAAATGATTGATAACAAAAGCCGATGAACCGAACCCAAGTCACGTTACTACAATTTCATCTCTTGTTCCAGAAGCGAAAACAACTCACACCAACTTCGGATGAGTTTGACACAATTTTGATCGATTTGCATTTCCCACAGTGCCAGATTTTTGGCTGTTATTAATGACAAGGCTGAATGACGGCCATAATGAACACACCAATAAATCGAACTCCATTCGATTCGTCCATTATGTACTCAATGGCACACGCGCCGGATGTAAAACATACAGGCGGCAATCCTGAAAGACAGATATCGTCCATTCGCGACAAATTGGCCCCAGAGACTGAATATGGAGTGTCACTAATAAGGAACAGAAATTACACCACAAAAAAGAGCATAAAGGAGTAGCTGACGAAGACGTGAAAGTATTAGTAACAAATAAAATACTGAAAACGTTTACAAGCCGAGACTGTCAGAAATGAGTGGGCAGAAGACCTGAGGAAGTTGAAAAACTGCAGGGTGATAGAAGGGTACAACGATGAAAAAGTCGATAGAAATTCAAAAGCAAGAAAAGGTAAGCAGAAGGATTGAAAGAAAAACAGAAAATTCCATAACATAACAGAGAAAACAAATAGAGAAAGGAATAGATAGGAAGATACAGATGGATAGATAAATAGACCGAAAGGATGGAAAAAAAGGAAAAAAGATGACAAAAGGAGAGGTAGGAAAAGTGAGAGATGGAGAGACAGACAATTCGATGGGAGCCGAGATACAAAGATAGAAAGAGAGATAGATAGATAGATAGATAGATAGATAGATAGATAGATAGATAGATAGATAGATAGATAGATAGATAGATAGATAGATAGATAGATAGATAGATAGATAGATAGATAGATAGATAGATAGATAGATAGATAGATAGATAGATAGATAGATAGATAGATAGATAGATAGATAGATAGATAGATAGATAGATAGATAGATAGATAGATAGATAGATAGATAGATGGATAGATAGATAGGTAGATAGATAGATAGATAGATAGATAGATAGATAGATAGATAGATAGATAGATAGATAGATAGATAGATAGATAGATAGATAGATAGATAGATAGATAGATAGATAGATAGATAGATAGATAGATAGATAGATAGATAGATAGATAGATAGATAGATAGATAGATAGATAGATAGATAGATAGATAGATAGATAGATAGATAGATAGATAGATAGATAGATAGATAGATAGATAGATAGATAGATAGATAGATAGATAGATAGATAGATAGATAGATAGATAGATAGATAGATAGATAGATAGATAGATAGATAGATAGATAGATAGATAGATAGATAGATAGATAGATAGATAGATAGATAGATAGATAGATAGATAGATAGATAGATAGATAGATAGATAGATAGATAGTTAGATAGTTAGATCACGGATAGATAGATAGATAGATAGATAGATAGATAGATAGATAGATAGATAGATAGATAGATAGATAGATAGATAGATAGATAGATAGATAGATAGATAGATAGATAGATAGATAGATAGATAGATAGATAGATGGATAGATAGATAGATAGATAGATAGATAGATAGATAGATAGATAGATAGATAGATAGATAGATGGATAGATAGATAGGTAGATAGATAGATGGATAGATAGGTTGATTGATTGATAGATATATGGATATGTAAATTCATATGTAACTGACTAAATAACTAGATAGATACTTAGTTATTCAGTTTTTAATTATATTGTTGGTTAGATATATATGTACATAAACAATTATATTTTTAAATATATAGATCATTGTTTGATTCGTAGATCCATAGACAAATTTTGTATAGACTGATATATGGATCTACAGGTAAATAGATATATATATTTATAGATGGATGGATTGATATATGGATGGGTATATACATGTTTATACATATATATATAGGTTTATATTTTGTTGGATAATGATTTTTTTATTTCGGTATATTAGTGGATATATAGATAGATAGATAAGTTTATTGACATTTTTATTGACAGAGAGATACTCAGATTTATTTGTTAATAGATATTTAGATCGAGAGGTTTTTCATGTTGATATTTTTTATAAGTGTTTACGTAATTTTTTTATATTTTTTTATTTAGAATTTTGAATGGGCTTAACTCTATACTTTCGGATGATTATTCTGCATATTTACATTGATCATTATGCGGATGGATGCTTCAATATGTTGTTTGTTTTTTAGATACAGATTTGAATGTTTGTAGATATGTTTTACTGATTTTTCAGTCTTTTTTTCCTGATTCTTATAAATGTGTTTCTGTCGTATTTTTTCTTTGATTCGTGATGGCTTCTGGTTATTTCGTGGTAATTCACCATTTATAAACCTTTTTTGCTTTCAAAAATCGACCCTCTCCCTTTTTTATACTCTGTTTGGTGTTTATCTTTGGATCTCTGATCTTCTGGGGTTTTTTTCAATCACAGAAATGCTTATCAATTTTCGTAGTTGTTTTTATGTGTTGAGATATTCTTATCGACAAACCTTACTCATTTTCATTATCTTTTGTCCTAAAATTTCAAATTTGCACTCATTGTATTTCATATATGTTTTCATCACAAGTCAGTTATGTAAGGTGCTTGAATAAGACTGATTGTGTAGATTTTACCTAAAGTATCATCTCATCAGATAGATTCACTGTCGTCGATTTCTTCTTTGCCATTAAGTCACGAAATTTCCGGAAGTTCATATCCAACATGCTTCTGAAGTGTACGAAGTTGTCACGCAGGATTTTCGGCCCCGTGCGTGCATATTCAGGCCACTGAAATTGAGTATACTAATCTTGCCCAAGGTAACATCACGAACAGCAAGTGATTTGTTTTTGAATACCTCAGGTGAGCGAGCATCATTGAACTTCTTGGTTGAAAGCGTCGACGTTTGACTTTTAGTGTAGACTTAATAAGACACAGATCGAGCAAAAGTCATGTATAATATTCTGAGAAACTACCCATAACGCATACCTGATCACTTCTGCTGGCCCTTACATGGTCGCAAGGTGTACTCTACCGTCAGTTTTCGTGTAAGCCGTGAACATTTGAAGAAATAGGACGATGGTTAGCCGGGCAATGTTATGATCCTGTTTTGGCTACTCGCGAGTAGTGCCCTAAGAAGAGCAAATTGAAACACCCAATGTCTTCGAATCATTTGACTGGCTGCTAACTAAAGATACGTACTTTCCCCTATTTCAGTGTTAATTTTTACTTCGAAATGTTCTAAATGAGAGACAAAAGAACTGCTCTAATCAGAAAAACGGAATAACCTTGGATATTGTACATAGAAAAGAGCATGATCTCATCAAAACGGCAGACTCCGCCGTCTATAAAAAGGCCGCAACTGCGTGGTACGTATGGGCCTGATAATTGCGATATCGGAAAAGGTGGTCCTGAGAAAAGTTTTCCGCAGTAACTCAAAAATGGACTGACTACTGTTATTTCAGATAAGGCTGTATCACCAAACTATAAACACTTACGTACAACATCACTTGGCACATCGTTTTTTCGATACACTCCGAACTGATTTCGGTAGCCATACTTTAACAACGTGCATAATCAACTAAAGAGAGCGTTGGGAAATTCAGTGGGTAAGAGTAAGTAATGCTCTGAAACGTTTTCAAAAATGTTGGGTTAGCAGTGACCCAGACACGAATAACTATGAGAAATCCCAGTGGGCTCTTCAATGAAGAGTATCCATTCACACTGCCGACTGTTCAAATTAGATTCCAGTGAATATATATATATATATATATATATATATATATATATATATATATATATATATATATATATATATATTGATGTATATATTGATAGCGAGTAGTATGCAAACCTGCGCACAAAATAACCCCAGAGGCACACGACCAGTTTCGTGGTTATTGCCGCTCATCAGGTATGCGTACCCGGTACTCCTCTGCCCACTCGTCTTCATACTTGCACACTGCGATATAACATGTTTACTAGGATCTAATTTGAATCGTCTGGAGTGTGAATGGATACTCTTCATTGAAGAGCCCACAAATGAATCGTAGCTGTGATTTTTCATGCTTATTGGTGCCTGGGTCACTGCTAACCCAACGAACAACGAGGCTTCATGTGCAAGCTTTCATATTGGTGGTTAGTAGTATGTAAGTATGTGGGCAAATATATATATATATATATATATATATATCGGCTTGGAAACTAGCTTGGTGTCTGTTGTGTTGCCCTACTATTGATCAGACTACCGACTACTTCGCTGCCATGCCGGCAAACTTGTTGGTCAGACATTCAGTAACGAATTCTATCACGTACGCATACACTAAAGTAGGCACATCGCTCTGAGTTCACCCACAACAGAAACGCTTTTTATCCACCAACCAGACTTAGGCACTTGAACATACGTACTTATTGATTCGTTGTTGCTGAGTCACCTTGTTTGGCCGCACTCGATTGCATGTACTGCCTGCGCTTTCCTACAGATAACTCTGCTTGTTTTCTTGCTTACTAACATGCTCACCGATGCGCTAATAAACGGATTTGTTGCTTACTGTGTTCTTTAATAGATCCGAACACAACAGTTCCAATGCAGCAACATCAATTACGAAAATTGAGTAGGGGTAAAAGAACATAATAAAGGAAACAGTTGGCAAGAATTGACATAAACCGTGATTTTTTTCATTTTCATAGTGCCCGTTTTGAAGCTTCTTTGTCACGTTTCCCCTAACCCGATTCCTTCGTTTCTTCTGTTCACTTCGCACTGATGAGCTCACTTATTCTCGAGATTGGAAACTCCTTTGGAAAGACATACTTTCAGGGGGGTGATCTAAGGCTGCGCTTGACGTTTGTTTCTAGAGCCATATGCAAAAAACGACTCCTGAAAAAAAAATCCTTGTCTAGAATTCTAAGGTATTTGGGGCCTTCTAACATTTGGTCATCGATGAACGACATCTTCCGCGGCTTAAGAGCTTTGCAGGATTTTTGAGCTATGGTACAAAGCTCTTCAACAATAGGGAAATACCGCAGTTTGAACACTGAATCAATGACGCTAAGGTGTATCAGAAAACCTTTCGTATACTAGGTCATACGCTACATTATGACTTAAATCTGGATAGATGGAAAGTTTGGCACAAATGTCGAACATGTTCCTAGCCTAATCTTCTTGGCTCACTGTGGTGGCCAAAGAGCATGACAGCTCACTTGGGTGTACAAACTCGGAGCAGTAGACTCGTCCACTTAGGGCTCATTGGGTCTTCAGATTTAGGCCCCAGGGTTCCATCGACCGAAGACACTAGACTAATAGTCACGTTTTCAGTTCAGTGGTATACTCGATCCCATAATCTCTCATCATTTAACTGTTTCTTACTTAGTGGATTTTATTACTCTGTGGAAAAAGCCTTCAAATTCCAATAAGGTAGTCAGTATAGTTACACATAGACATCACGAAACGGTAAAGTGGTAACCAGTCTGTGGAGCGCCTGGATAGCTTTGCACCTAGGCCCCGGTTGAACTCTCACCGAGCCGAAGAACTCCTACCACGGGAATCATCTGCAAGTTCGTGAAACCCTACGAAGCCCAACTTCACACTTGAGAACTGACACGTCGATGGAGCCTAATACCGTCGGGGTTCATAAATAAGAGACCAATGTAGAAGACCGTGATATCGATCAGATCATTAGCTGTGACGGCTATCTGATTCAGAGTCTCATTTTTTTCCTCCTTGGTGTCTCATATCTCCGAATAATAAGCTGAGTTTACTTCTTCACGGAGGTGATCAAAATGGTATCACGTAAGCTGCACAGATTTCGCTTAAGTAGTCACGTTCGGTTTAGTTCTTGACCAATAATTCCAGTTGAACAGTTGGCATAGATCCCTTGAGATCAACTGAACACTTTTCTGTATCCAGTCGTCTGTCTGTCTAGCATTACTTAGAATGCACAGCGATTGGGACACAGATCATCATTCTTCAAAGGGATATTTTTTTCCCGGCATCTAATACCACTACCGAGAGTCTTATCTGCCAGTGTAATCGCTGACAAGTATTTCCGAAATACGAATGAAATCGCTGTGAGGTACCAAATTGAGTGACAGCGGATGCCTTTAAAATATGAGCCATATAATCAAGTAGCCAACCAGCCAAGCGACAGTCAACTAATTACTCCACAAAATGATTTTTTCGTAAGTTTTGAGGTCAGTTTTTGATCATTCTAAAATATCCTTACGATATATATATATATATATATACCAAAAAATGACGGCGAAACCCAAGGACAACTTTTATTAGTAATCAAAGAGACATCATTTCCATTTTTGTCTAACCCAAGGCTCGTCGTGCCAACCTCAGAGATGTGAAGCGAACAAGAGACAGTGTGTAGGTATGCCAACCGACTGACGAACCCAGTTACTCATTCACTGTAAATCTGCATAAACGTTCTCACACATGCACAAAAACACGTGAACGAACGCGAGCAACTAAGTTCTCAGTCATAATTAGCGTGATTTGATTCGGAGCAATGCAAATGATTTTTTCGTGCAAAATCCTTGGGAGGACCGTGTGTAACTGCTCGATTCAGTCGAAACTTGTTATCGACTTATGCTTAATAATTTATCCGTAAAATAGCCAACTCATGAACTTCCAAACTTTGAAGAGATAGTTCGCCTAGGGAGAATCTCACGCTTGAGTCAACTGGTGTATCCTAAAGAACTTTCGCCAATATGCGTTGAAGATCATTAAAAAAGTGACTGGCAGTTAGAAATTTGGTCAGTATAAGCAGTATCCGGTTTGATTTGTACATTGTGTGATTCACCAAACAGTTTCAACGAACAACTCAACTTTGATAATCACGGATGCACCCACTGTAGAGCAGTTTTTTCATCCTTGTTAGGAAAATATTCGCACTGCGAATCCAAGAAGCTCTTCCTGAGACTCAAACTTGCGGTAAACTTTTGTGGGTCAAATACTACCATCATACCCCAGGTGGCTCTCAACGATCTGATTGGCATCACCACTTTGTCACATAGTCCCCTTTCGTCAATGACTTCAGGACGGTAACAGTTTTTCCAATCAATTTCTACAACACCTTCTTCCTGCGGGTGTGATCTGCCTTGTTTGTCTGACCAGGGCAGTGCAAATAACGGGGATAACGTTGCAGTTCTATTTAGGCAAACACTGTGATCAACATGTAAGGAAATCAAAGTGGTCAGTTGTGTTGGTCAGATTCGAAAGAGCCGATGGACCTCGTAGCCCACACTTCTTAGTTGTGTTTGGTCTAGGCCAGCTGTTTGGAGAAGTGGCCTTGGTAGTTCTTGACCACTTATTCATTGGAACATACCTGACACTTATCCAATCTTAGCAATTTCTTTCGATTTCCCAAAAGTACCCAGCAGTCCTTCAAGGAAATATTTTACTGAGTTGCCTTCTTTTATCTGATCGAACTAGATATTTTTTCTGCTTTGAAACAATACATTCCTCTTTCTAAAGACCACTTTATCTCTCAGTCTCCTTTGACTTTCCAGTAAGAAAACTTCTTGATTAGTTTTATCAAACACTGTCGTTCAATACTTCACTGAAAGTCCTTCAAACAGACTTTTTGACAAAAACTGTAAAAGCGACAGCCTCTGATCTGCCTAACTTTTTGCTTAACGATAATTTCTATCTGTTTCACTAACTTAAAGAAATACTCAACTTATTGCCAACATAGTTTTCCTTCTTGTCATGAACCATTTATCTGCAAAATAATTTGTAGTAAAGTTGAACAAATGACTGGTTCGTCAAGATTTTCATCAGTTTGAAAATCTGCTTATCCGGCTCCCCTGGATGATGTATCAGGACATTTGATCTGTGAAGTTTGTATCCCTAGTGTAATCATACAAAGCTTACGGATTAAAAATCTCAAAATGTCAATAGGCCGACACGCACTTATTTGCCATTTACCCCCACTCTGACTACACTGATTCAACCGTCTCGTGGTGCGTATAACTCAGGTCTGCGTGTTTCAGTCATGTGAAGTTTCAGAGTCTGTCTTTGAACACAATATTCGCCATGCTCCGTGTTCAAAGCCAACTAGTCTACAGTTTACGTAAAAACGAATGATAGACTCACCTGGGGGGATGGATGGATAACAGGCCTTCGTGAACCTACAATAGGAACATAACTACTCTCGTCTGAGGTGTCTATGACAACTTTAAATACAATACGCAATTTTTGGAAGGACAGGGTGGAATAAGACCCAGTGGCTCAGACAATCAGTTAGGTGACTATTTTTCGGTCCTATACTGTTGTAGAAAACACCTTCAAAAATCCAGCCTTTGAGAAATGGGTACTTTTTAGAACACCTCGAACAAAGTTCATCTCAGGTAATTATGTAGAGGCCAAATCGCGCGAACTTAAATCAGAAAACACACGAAATAGCTCCGGAACGTATTCGTTCTTTGTCACCGAAATAGGGCATTCTTATAGGAAGACACAGTTACTGATCCACGAGCGATGTGACTATTAGACACAAACTTATCAAATACTGTCACGTGATGTGAAGGCTGATTATGCGCACGAGAAGTGCGCGTTGTTATAATCAACGTCCAATGCTGTGCAAGAGTGAGTCATACACACAAAGTATTTGGTTTTGTATAAGAATCCGTGAATGAGGATCGGGTGGTTCTTTGGACAAATGAACACGGATTGGTTCAAACGGGATTTCTCGTATTGCATGCGACTAGGACGCAGAATCACCACAAATTTACTTCATGAACTTATCTGGATTGATATAATATTGCTCAGCTATTGATATCAAATATGTTCAATGCTCAATGCACATTTACACCAATTCCTGGAAGACTGGTATACAAAATAAACAATCCAGCATAGGATAACAAAGTGATCTACAATTCTGATCACTGGTCCCGTTATCCTTATGTATTAAGAAACGTGAAAAGTACTAGACCAAGCAAATAGCTGCTTCCTCTCTTCGTTTATCCAAATAATAAAGCTTTGCATTCTTCATAACTTTTTGGACAAACCGTAAAATTGAAGGCTCGGGAATTCTGTTTTTGCTGAACCCTGGTTTCCCGTCAGTTTCAGCATCAAACCTGTCCAGAGCACTGGGTGAATTCCTGATGATCTGCGTACTCAGTTTGGGGTTAGTAAATCTGGTTGGCCTTAGGTGGTGAGAAACGAGTCTACACCCTGAAATGCATTCACAAAACAACAAAAAGTGAACGCCCCTTTTGTGACGTAGACTAAGCACATGACTTTTTGTTAATGGTGCCGGGTAAAGTTTAGGAACCGTTTTCAGACAATTGTGCACGACTATCGATTTCAAAAGCATAGTGTGACCAACTTTGCCGCAATCAGGAACTAACTGAGGAAATAGTATTGCGTCAGTTGATGCTTGATACTTCTCACACCTTTGAGTTTAGGATGAGATAAGGTTTAAAACTAATCTGAAGACTGCATTTAAGGACCAAAATTTCAAAACTTCTGTTATGAACAGCCACCGGCAATCGTTCACCATCTAATTGGTCATAAAATAAAAATTGTTCTTCATACCTTCTTTTTTATTTTTACTACACAACAGTGTACAACAATTCAGGAAGGGGGCTGCAGCCAATGAAAGGCTGCCAAATGGGAAAATGTTCGACGGTGGGGGGAATCGAACCCGGGTCCTTATTGTCCTAAGTCCACGATGATAATCATTTGCTCACCATGGAGTGAGGAAACAATGGGAGGTGCGACATAATGCCGGGGGACATGACATGTTCGTCTGTTACGTTACGGCGCGTACGGTTGGTTTGCGTCTGTCGAAAGGGGCGGAAGATGTAAGAAAATTCCACTTTCCGTAGTTACAACCCAACAGGAGATTGACTGTACTTCTTTTGTGAAGTAATTCATTATGCGGTGCCAGCAGTGGTCAGAACAAGCAGTGCGGAACAGACAGCTCGATTTGCCTTGACCTTATTATCTAGTTAGTCTCTAATCCATGGCGGATAGTTGACTATGCAACGCATGAGATCTGGCCGTCCGAACATACACGGCTCTAACGTGCGGAGGGCCTTGATTATTCCTTTCGCTTTGGGCGACCCGATGAGTGACACCTTTGAAAACCAGGGAAGCAATATGTTAACGTGTGACGAGCCATCAAGAATCAAATCGGGTGGCCTAATAATAAAGTGTGGGGGACTCACAATCTGGCCCCTCAGGGTGACAGTCTCTTGACGGATAAACGATGCAATCCATTATAACCATGATAAATTTACCGGTTAGCTTGGAAGCTTAATTTTGGTATATGGGAAGATATTTCGGAGGAAATTATTGTCCCCCACAGCTGTTTTCCGTCACTGACGAATAAATGCCTATCCGGTCAACAGCAGTTCCAATGCTGAAGTGCCCATCATGTGTTGGTCTAGCAGAAAGAAACAGCAGCAATGGAAATACTGCGAGAATTCTATGATAGCTCTGGGTTCAGTAGAAATCTCGCGAGTGTTGATAAGCCACTGGAAGAGGTTTTCGGTTTGCTTAGAATGTATCATATTGACATCAAGGTCTAATGAGCGTGATCCGTTAAACACCCATTTCTTTTTGTGATGATGTAGAAATTTGCAGTGAAAGCCAAAAAATGATCTACTATCGTAAACAAGCCGCAGGCAAAATTCTGAGAAAGGCTGAGGCACGCGCTTCTGTGGAATGCCTCGCTCGGAATCTTTGAGCAAACAAATATACGTATTTCCACCTTGGTCCTGTAGAGCCTCGTGTCACGAAGCGACGCAATGGAAACAATACCCCTAGCCCAAACTATCGTTAGAAAGGACAGATAATAAATGCTTTGAGACGTGGAGTATAGAACTGCTTGAGACCGTAATAAATCAGACATGATAACGAGCCGGGGAAAGCAAACTCTGGGTTCCACCTTTCAAATCAAATGTACCGCACTAATGATGTTAACTGTTGTGTTAGACAAATGTAATGTCTGCTACGGTTTATCACACGGCCTATGACAAGTTCATTTCAGACAACCATTAACCACGCACTGGAAGCACTGGTTTGGTTGTTATCTTCTAGCGGTAACCTCTGTGGGTAATGGTGATAAAGAACAAAAGCATGGGCTTTGTAACAACAAAACCACAAGTAATGGTATCAAGTCCATAAAGAAAGTTTGTGGATACAAGAGTGACACTGGTGGCGACACCAAGCAGCATCCTCCATTCTATTTAACCATAGAGCGGGAATCTCTTGACCCCATCCGGGAAGTCTAACACAACGTACATGGCCAAGTCCACTGGTTAACCTTTTCATACCTTCCTTCCATGTCATGGACTAACCGCTTTTACTCTTCTTCCAGGCTTTACCCGACTCAGTGAACGTTGTGCTCCGGGGAATCCTGCCAGGGGACTTGCGCAACATGTCCCAACCACCATGGACTGGTGAGCTTAAGTGCTTCATCGAAAGATTTGTTTGGCAAACCTGAGACTCTCCGCCAAGCCTAAGCATCGTTTATACGGTATTCCCACCAGATTCGAGCAATACTACGAAGACATCGGTGTTCAAGTACCGACAATCTTCGTATGAAAACAAAAGACAAAAAAGCAGATTGCACGACCCATCCTGGATCATTTCGCTGCGTCATTATAAAATGCCATATTGCTGTGGAAGTGATTATTTTTTATAGAGAAACGGACGGATGAAATGTTCGTAAACAAAAGAAAACTTTTCGTATATCCTTCATTCTGAGCGGCGGAGTTTCCGAATCAAACAGAAACCCTAGTCTGAGTGCTGTAGCATACAATCGACGCTTGACAGATAGACGGACGCCATGTCGACGCCACAGATGACTGAGGTTGACAAAATCCAAACAAGCCTTAAGCATACACAAAGACAATTCATCCGATATCCGACCTCCGAGTGAAATGCAGCTGCCCAGATAACAAAACGTGTGCATCTATTCTATGGTCTTCCCAGACGCTGAGTAATATAACGTCCGACCATTCTTTTCCTGCAACAGCTTATTGCACTTTGAAGGTGCAAAACGTGTACCAAACCTCGCTACACAGTCCGTCAAGCTGTCTAAAAAAAGCATGCAGCTTACTTGGGTCTTCACTTAGAAGAACTAAGTCATCCACGTATTCAAGATCTGACACGTTTATCAACTGGGAGAAATTCAGGCACGATTCTCACCTGACAAAATAGTGGTCTTCAGGGCCGTATCAGTCACAAAGGTAAAGAGAGAAGGAGAAAAGGAACAAACCTGAAACCATATTTTGTGATGTAAGAGCACCGTACACCCATCTTCGGCATCTCCCCGCATCATTTTATCAGGAATCCCGAGGAATCAATCAGAGCGCATGCTACATCGCAACTGAGGTTCCACATATCCATCGTTTCTCTGTTTGTGTCTGGTTGCTGGAACTTGGGGGCGGCATCAGCAGCCTCAAGTAGGGCCTCCCTGATCTCTGGCCATCGCTCTTCCGGATACTGGGCAGTTGATCGCATCGATAAAACGGTGGATAATTCTGCTTGGAGAGCAGATCGATGGTTATCGTCCAGTAGTAACTACAAGGGAAGGTTGGTTTTGGCGTTCATTCAGCCACCGACGAGAGGTAAGCTGAAACCCGCGCGAACAAGAGCGTGATCATTGTCTACTGACATGGACCAAAATGATCGAGTCTTGAACTGAACCACGCCAGCGGTAACGAACAGCAATATGGTCGGTCTGAGTCCACTGCTTTGCGGGCGCCGGAGGACGCCAGGTTGTTCCAGCACCGCTTTTATGCCAGGGATTTTTACTCGATAAGGGTGGTCTTTAGTGGAGGCACTGCTGGATGAGTAGGTCACTGTTATCGGTTCGATAGACTGGAATGTAAAACTGCCCCCCCTATATTCCTCTGTCGTCTCGTCTAGGCTTCCAACTTGAGCTTTAAAGCCGCCTGCAATACCTGTCATGTCCGTAGAGCGCATGCTGCTGAGCAGTCGAGACAAGTTCTGGTAGAATTAGTCTTTAGCCTCAGGAGGGCTACAGTCAATTGGGGCATACACAGAATTGACAAACGGGCATCGACATTCTAGTTCATTGTTGTTGATATGCACAGAGCCATTCAACCGCATCGCTCATGGGCGACTACTGAATGGAATCCGGTCAAGTAGTAAAAGTTCAGCTATCATGCTCGCAGCGATGCCAATGCCAGCCTGACCACAAGCACGAGACACCGAAGCTTCCGAAACATGAAGAATGAGGCGATAGCCGGGATTTTTTCTGGGGATCTAAGTGTTCACACTGAAGTTGGGTCTTGTGTACGTGCTTCGAAGACACAACACATCCATTTCAAATATTTCAAGAGTCCTACCTAGGACAGCTTGTTGTGCCGCTTGGCAAAGTATGAAGACTTTGGAAGCAACTAAGCAGCTAAGCTCAAGACTGAGAATCGGTCCTCTATTTCCCCCTTGTCTTCAAGTTATTACCCATGCAGAGAGCCACAAGTTCTCCGTCACGACCAATTGTGGCCTCTCGAATCCATTTGGAATCGCGATGTGAGGGATGAAAAGCAGAAAGTTAAGAAATATATTTTACTAAACGCAGAAAGAATAGAAAAACAAAATTTTCGTGCGTTGTCCAAGGTAAAACAGGATCATCTCAAGACTGTCTTCTCTCTGAATGGTAGATCCCATCAATAACTATCTTGGAATAGAATGCAATGGCCTGGTGACCTTATTGACCCTGCATATAGTTTATCTATTCTGTCTTGGGAGTCTTTTGTGATTTTCAAAAGTAGTAAGCAACTGACGCTTTTCACCACAAATAATTTTGGTACGCTTTTTCGTCTCAGGTTGTACACAAATCAGAAATGTGTGTTGACCTTTAGATTGCTCTTTCAGTGTATTGTGTTCGGCTCAAGCCGTCATGTGCTCAGTCAGACAGTCCCGCGCGCACACACCCTCTCTTTCTCTCTCTCTCTCTCTCTGCGGATAACAGATCCATACCTCTCACGCTCGTAGAGGCATGCACGTACGCACGCAGACAAGGTTGACGTGGACATGCTCCATTGCGGACTGCGTTGACCAAACAGATATTGGTACTTGTCTAACGACCTTGCATGGTCTGGTTCGATTGTAAGCCCGGCTTGCGTTTCCACCTACATGTAACCCTAACGCACGTGCTAACTTGCTTGCTTGCGTCTATTCTTACACACTCGTACCGAAAACACATTCGTCCGCACATACGTGCTTGCTTCCTGCCCACCGAATTCGAGATATAACACAGAGCAATTATCAAGAAGGACAACCAAATTATCCTCCTTGCTGTGTTTATCTCGTCTATGTCATGGGTTGATACACTCAAATCTGTCAGATGTTGCACCTACAGAGAGTAGCAATTTGCCAACTGTTCCCGAAATTTTGGAAACCCGATCCCAAACCTATGTTTCCCATTGATTCCCAACCTTGAAAAATAGCATCCTTAAAAAGTCGCAGTCTGCAAAGTGTTCGCAAAGTCGCTCAAACCAGCCTCTTTGAATCACCATAGGAATGGGTGTCTAAATAGATATCAAGACATCTACAGTCTGCCTGACAAGTAACTCTCGAAAGGTCGCGCCTCTCTGGCGGTAACCGAGACAAACCACGGACTGAGTATTTAGCTGCGATCGGTATCGGAGTTCAGATTGTCTTTCGCCTAAAAGTATGACGGCCAAAAGGACCGAGGAGCAGACAAGAATTGACTGAAAATAGAGTAACTGAATTAGTTCTAAACAAAAGTAGACACACCTCCTCGGCTTTAGGCCAGCCAGAGGTCTTTGTACTTAGGCCCTGTGAGAACACACGTGGTTGTCACTCAGCAGCCTTTCCTTGTTGATCTCCTTGATTAAAGTGGTCATAGGAACTGAGGAAGTTTGCCCTACACTGGAGTGCATGCAGACGACAAAAAAAATGAAAAGTGTACAAAAACGAAATTCATTGAAAAATAAGTTACCGAATAAATGTGGCGTTATCCGAGTCATACTTAGGGGTAAGTCTTACAGGAAATCGATCCCAGTTGTTTCGGGGGAATGTTTGTTCTCTCGGAACGATCGGAGTCTCCACAGATATTTGAAAAATATGAACAGTGGTTTGGTGTCCACTTCCTGCTACATCCCGTTTTCAACAAAAGGCATCAAAGACATCGAGTCATTGGTTTACTTTCCTCACAAGCAGCATATTGGTCGACGGAGTACTCTCTCCGGGAAATCAACCGCGTACATGTTGCTTAATAAAAATGTAGGAGAAGAGAAATATATGAGGAGGAAGATTTCAGCTGAGCCTACAAATAACCATAGATAATCGCGGGGCAAATCGAATACAATTGAAAGAACTCGGTTGGAACATCAGAACTCTCGGCAGTGAACAAGCTTGTTTTCCTCTCGACCAGTTCTCCTTTCACAGACGAAAGGCATGCTATCCGTGGATTCCATCCCTTGCTGTGTGTTCCGATTCACTTGCACCTGTCGAGCAAAAACACATATAGAACAAGAAAAAGACTCTCTGAATGTATGAAGGTGTATCAGTCGAGTTGGATGGACAAAGGATTAGTGATGAACGGATAATCAGCAACAACTATCCACTTGATTGGATTGGATCATGCAATAAACCTCAAGGGGGATTTTCTTCCTATCTACACTGCCACAGGACGGTCAACAAGGAACGTCAAAGGCCGGAACTTGGTCACCACGTAGGAGATCGCGATCCGTCTGAATAACCCTCCGCTATGCACCCAGAAACAATTTGTAAGATATCTAACACAGGCCATCGATGAAATGTAACGTAATGACATCACAAACCCCATGCAACCGATGTGACAGTGACCATCGCTCACTATCTCTCATGACATCGATAATACCGTAAAAATGTACACGAATTCGTCATTTGTGTTACAATGAGTACCATTTTTCTTGTCATTTCTTCTCTCATCTTGATTTCCATACCTATGAAATGTACTGTGTTTAGCTGGTTATGAAGCACCGAAAACAATTAAAAAATTGAACTAAATGCAATGCAGAGTAAATGATGAAGCCGCTGTGACTTATTAACTTCGTTCGTGGGGGCATCAGGAATTCGCTTATCATAATACGTTAGTAGTGATACAACACCCCAACTTTGAAAATTTGCAGACCTTTAAAAAATGGCACTTTTCTCGTTGCCAGTAGGCACGATATTTCACATACTTAAGAGTAGCACAGCAGAGTGAATCCAATCAGCTTACGCGGAAGTTTGATCTGTAGATATATATCTATATACACCAAGTCTTCAATCGGAAATGGTCCCAACACCACAAACACGGAGAAAGAACGCGGCGGCTTCCGAAGCACGCTACACAGCATGAGCACCACATCTGCTTACGTCTCCAACCAAAACCAGTCCTCATCCCTTGGGCTCTTATCACGGTGTCGGGGTGCACCAGCTGAGGTCAGTGCTGATGCCATCTTATTCATACCCCTACGCTCGATCATTGTCCGACCGTCACTTCACTTCTTTCGGTCAAAGCCAGGAAGAGCTAACTGCGCACATAAGGTAGATCTTCACAAGTTTGCGAATATCTAATCATTTTAATTACTGACCATGTTTGCAGCTCATAGTGATGGTTTTCCTCAGCTTCCAGTCGTTAAACTTGACGTTCATATCACAACCATTCCATCGACAATTAAACTGATATCTTCGGTGAGTATTTGCATCGTTACCTCAATGGCGTTAAAACGATTGTGACCCAAAGCTAAGCGATCAGTAACTGATGAGCAAAATTTGACAATAGACAACGGCTTCATCCCGTTAGGAATTATCCTTTGTAACGCAAGTCCGCCGGGCCCTGATCGTTACTCAAACCCGAGGACGAACGATTGTGACTCGAACTCCTAACAGCCGAGCCATGCCGGCTGGCCTTCAGAGACATACTGAGCATAAAGATTACATGAGACAGCACGCTGCAGTCACTGGCACCAAAAGGCAACAACTTGTTTCCCGCACAGCGATCAACTCTTGTGAAGGATGACTCCTTTGTAGGTGCGAAAGATCAGCAAGTATTTTCCGTTGTAAATAACCTAACAAGACTGAAAGAGCTTCTATGGTTGCCGATGGTGTGTTTGACCTTTATACTGCATGATACCGTAAAGACCAAATCTCCTATTTAAAACATTCGGAATATGTAACAGTGGCTAAAAATCTCTCTTTTGAAATTGCCCTATTATTTAAAAACAAAACAACACTTCCTGTATCCCATATAGAATTCCCAAAAGATTAATCACTGATTGCAAAAGACACATTTAACCGTAAAAGATTCCCATTTCGAGGAAAAACATGGGAAAACGTACACAACTTTACGAGACGGAGATGAACTTCTCATCCCCTATTGGAATAGTGCGATTATCGGTTCTCGACGGAGGAAGATATGAAATAGTTTAGTAATCAAAGAAACTGCAACGGTATGGAACAACCCAATATAGTGATGGATCTCGGATTCATTCACAGAAGAACGAGAACAATGAGAGAGTCTAGAGCTCCCATTTTGTCTTTTTATAGGAAGTTGGATTGCCTTCAATTATGAAGAATAAACTCGGACAGAACCACTGAGCTTTTTAAATGTGGTTTGTGAATTTATTGATGTATTATGGTAATTTTTCTTTTTGGTTCCATGAGAAGTATCATTAGCGTCGAAGGTTGACCACCTCAGGATCCGATGGAATAACAGCTTCAAAAGAGAAAATTATCAATCGATACTGATGCCTAGCTTGACGTGTAACCTAATGCAGGCACGTGTTTCATTATAATTGGCAATACTGGTCAACTGTGTTGCATCAGGTTCCGCATGGGACTCTAACCTTGGAAAAAGATTATCACTTCAGTACTTTATGCTTAAGGCCATCCAACCTAGCCCTTGCTGGAGCGCTTTCCTTCAGCAGAAAAAGGTCTTTTATGGTGTGCATTACCCCTGAATGGACTGTCACACTGGTGCCTGACAGCCGACGTATTACGGCTGCACATGTGGTTCAAAATCTCCAGTTTTACGGTAATGGTTGACTAATTTCTCATCGAAATACAATTGTTTCTTGTGGGGTTATGGCATATTTTCGGTCCACTGTATTTAGGTGACCTCACCAAAGGCCAGAAACTTCACAGATGAAACTAACGATCAGTTCACTTCTTCTTAAGCTAGCGCAAACTTCTTGACTCAAATGAAGGACGAAGACCCATGGAAACTGTCGGTTAGTGTTGATATTTGGTCAGATTTGTTGCGTATCTGTTTGCCTAGAAAGATGGTTTGTTTTTGTTTCTTGGGTTTACTTAGGTTCATCAGTAAAATTGGCTAAAATAAGTGATGCGAATCTTAATAAAACAAGAATATTTAGTGCTTAGTACTTTTCTGTAAAATGGTCTCATAGGTTCCTAGATTAGAAGTCATTTTAAAGAATTATCTGCGCAGTTCCTCGTAGCCCTCGAAACCGAATGCCACCCACGGTCTCCTTTCAATAACGAACGTTTAGAGTTCAGTGTCACAACCACCGTTTGTGTCTTAGTTTAGTCTTCTCGGGTTCTGTCTCAAATCCGATTGGAAAATGTGAATAAACTGTCATAATTTTCCTGTTCGAATGGATCCTACAAAGGTTCCATCTGTTCCATAAACATCCGCAGAGCGAACACGTTTTTTTTTATCATTCTGTTTTATTTTGTATTCGTCTGCTCGCAGACCAAATCTGACAAAGCTTTACAGGATTCAATTGTGAAATATTCTCCATATGAGCTGGCATTTGCCCACCCTGGTTTGAATTGAAAAGCAATAGCCCTTCATGATGTGTCCCGTGACTTGATTCAATGTGCAATTTAGATGACTGTAAAGCATCGGCTTCAAGGTGTGCGAATTCATCGGAAAAAACTGCACTCGAGACTAAAAATATTAATAATTCAGTGCTAGTGCAACTTTTTCCAATTTGTATATCGGGGTATCACATTCAGGCTCATTGCACACACAAGTTTTGCACCGCTCACATGATCCAACCAGAAAAAACACTTGCATAGGGTTTCTCATACATTATCCTCGTCCAGGAGTTTTTATCACGAGACACAGCTCAGTTTCTGATATTTCATTACGCCATACGTCTTTCTTTATTTGTTTGACAGAAATGGCACAATATTTCAGAACGGGAGTGGCTGCATATTAGGATCTGCTCAAATGAAGGTGACCGACGGCCACAGCATTGGAACTGTGGCCCACAAAGTTTAAATCAAGCCGTGATCTCCGTTTACCCACCGCCGATCCAATGTCCTACTAACTGTACAGTCTTTTGTGCTTTCGAACAGAATAACCAGGATGAGGGGATGAATCAAAATTAAGTGGGGGAGAGGGGATCAAATCTCACGTGCGTGACCTAGATCCGTCTCCGGACCGTGAGTGGGTGGTGGCGGTGTCATTTGTCTGATCAGGCTAATGACTCCGCAGCCACCCACTCACGGTCCGAGGAGACGGATCTAGGTCACGCACGTGAGATTTGATCCCCTCCCTCCCACTTAATTTTGACTCATCGCCTTATCTTGATTTCTGTTCTGTTCACTTGACATTGTTCATATAAAATGTGATGTAATGGCACGATTACGAATCACTGAAAACGAGCTTATTCGCAACCTTGTGTTGTTGTCCATGCGCTCTGTGGGATTATTCGGACAATAGAATAACCATGACAACTTGCAGAGTTTGGCCTTATATAGCCATCTGAGGACAAATTGCGCACCCCAGAACTAGTCGAGAAAATTATTCACGTTACTTAATCGCTTTTCTGACATGCACACAACAAAAGTACCGGTACCATTTTTTTCTTTCCAGACCTGAATACAACACTGTACTATCGCGAATGTCACAGATAGACAGACGTGAAACGTCTGCACGTAGTCAGAAGGTCTATTAGAAGTCAAGCATATTTGGTTTAATTTTGCAGATCCGGTGGAACAAAGGCTGTAAATTTTGGGTTACCTTTGGACTGCACACGGTGTCGTGGCATGCCAACGTGTAATGACTTTTAATGCACTTTAATTGTCTGTGGCATATCGTTAGAAGTACCTATCCTTCAGTAACTTGTTAGAGGGCCTCTCTCATGATATCTGAGAACTTCGATTCACGAGGTCAGAAAAACTCACACAATGGATCCTAGCTACTTTGGACATTTGACTGAGGGAAAAATCACACATTCGACGAATTCTTACCCATCCGCAGTTCCATTACTTTGTGCTATATTACTGAAATACGTGGTAGACGATCCACGAAGACTATTAGACTGTACGCAGCACTACCTGAATATGGTAAATGAGTCTATACTGGGAGCGACCAGAGACCAGGAATCAACGAATGAAAGAATTAGGGAATCGAAAAAACCCACACAATGGTTGGAGCATTCGGAACTCATGCCCATTGTAGCGTCCATCGGACTTGTAAATGACAGTCCAGTCCCCATGGTTTTTACTTTCCCGATTTTAGCCCAGTCATCATTGGTTCTTCACACATGACCCAGTCATTTCCTACGTCCTTCGCCATCGTAGACACCGCAGTGCCTGTTTATTTTATCGTGTCAACTTGACCTCTTCCTACCTGAATTGCTTAGTTAATTGATGGTGTCACACCTGTTGGAATTAACGATCGTCGGACGACTAGCCCGGTTCCAATGCTTGACCCCGTGACCGATAACTGTTAAGTTTGGCACTTATTCACCTCACTCGTATTTACGCGCTCAAAGGTACGGCACATTTGTTCCAAATCACTCTTCTTTCTTGATTGGATTGGCTTTGAATATGAGCGTGATTCAACCCACAGATAAACTCCCTTGAGGTATATTGTCATTTCTTGGAGGTTGAGTCGATACAAACAGCACATGAACAACGAATGAAAAGCTCAACCACTGAACCCGAACGTTCAGAATGTCCGAAGCCTCCCGGTTGTCGACGATGATTTTCGCGAACCGGATGGTTGGAGATGTTCGGCGTCAAAGCTATACAACGTGACGGTTAGTCACGTACTCACAAGTGTTCTTCTTTGTCTTTAACATATTCTTTCAAACCACTTACAATCCCTTTATCTACTTTCCATTCCTTAACATCTCCCAGTACCGACTGGGCGGAATCGCCAGATAGAAACTAGGACCACGGCACTACAAGCGCGGTTAACGGAGACGAAATGAAATGATGGTGTTTTTGTCAACACAAGCTAGGTTTGCTGAGTGTAGGGTAGATGTTTCACAGCAAGGTATAGGTTTTAATTCGAGAAATCACTGGCGGTTTGCCAAGTGTAGGAGCTTTGTTTTCATCAGTTAGGAAGAAAGAGTTGCGATCAGGTGACAATATCAGTCATCTAGTTAGGTAAACAACGCAGCACAGTCGGACTGGATCAATCTGAATCATCGGGAAGTTGTTTAAAATTAAATGGTACATCAGCTCCATCGGATCGAAAGTTTCAACGTGCGCTGCTGATTGTATTGTACTTGTGACTGACAGACAAGGTGTCAGCCAGAGGTTAAGGCTTTGTTCTGTGTACACTTATCCCATGTACTTATCCGAATGCATTTTCCGATATCAAGTGGACTGACCGAGCACTGGAGAAAAACGCAGTTATGCATGTTGTATATTCATCTTGCTGATCCTCAGCACTCAGTGTAGGAACCCGTGTGTGACCTGCTCTGTAAAGTTCGAGGTTAACAATCACATCCGGAGAAATGTCCCGTTCTGAGCACAGTGGAAGAGGTATGCCTTCATCTTTACAGCCCGTCCTTAATCAGTGAAAGCCGGTTTTCGTTAGTACTCAACCTCTGAACCTGCTCCCCATCACAAACCAAATTACCAGACCAATAAGTGACCACTTTCACATCCATTTTCAGTCCAAAAAGATCTGGATAACTTCTTCCTTCATCTAGCCTCCTAACCACGTAATCCATTGTCCCTGTCCTGGACATTTTGACTTTCCATCCCGTGCGATTCGGATAGCCTCGTCTACCCAATCCACTCCTTCTCCTGCTCTTCCTCTTTCTTCTAGAAAAAGGTATTGTCATCTCTTGTGAAACAATTTCCACCTCTACTGCGGCAAGAAGAACAGCGTCAATATTACAAACTTGGTAGATGATAGTGGTTGCACTATGGCCAGTTATTTCTCTTCCGACAATCTTCTAGTTGTTCATTTGAACGCACTTGTAGAAATGGGGAGAAAGGATGAGAAGTTATTCACTAAATGTTGTTGCTCCATTATATCCAAATGGTGCTTTTGGATGAAAATAAGTGATGCACGTAGCCTACCTGAGAAGATAATCGTGTTTTATAAACTCATTCCGAGACTGTGAAATGCTAAGTTGATATTTTTGCATCAGAAGACTGGCGATGGAAACGAAATTCATTTACCATCGACGAGGATCTGCCGATCATCTTGGTAGACAATATAACTTAAAGGTGTGCCTGGTTCGAATTCCCCAAAATGCTCGCTGGTGTCTTACTTCGGCAACATCTTGCTTCTAAAAATATTGCCTTTGTCGAGTAGTAAATGAAAGGCAATGCAATATTGGCGTATCATTTTTATTCAAACTTCCGGTTTCTCTCAATTATTCCGGATAGAAGGCTGTGATAAGTTACTGTGAAAGGATAACTGAACGTAACTAAGATCTATTTTCATGGTTTTTCTATTTGATACGATCGTGTACCACAATACACTATCAATGGAGGTTTTCCAGCGCGTTCAAAACGCAAGATTTTTATTGGTTTACTATAGAACTTGGGATTTAGGAGACTGGAATTAGCTCAAGTTATACTGCGGAAGAAGCACGTTTAGCTCCAAAGTCATTTAAACTGTGAATCATGCCACTCCACATATTCTGATCCATATGAAACAAACTTCCTAAATGAATGATATGTAGAATGTTTTGCATTTTTCGCCTTTGTGTGATCCATTTGGCGATCCATAGGTGATAATTGCCCACCTCACATTCATCAGCGAAAACTGACAAATTTCCCCGACCAGCAGCAATTGTGAAACGTCAAAACACATAGACTTTTCCTGTCTCCCCCCCCCCCCCCCCAATGTCTAACCGTTCGTTCGTTGATATGTCCCGATTCATTCTAAAACCGATTTTTAGATCGTAAATCTGTGAACTAGTCCACAGTTCGAAGTTCAGTTGTATGAGACAATGCAGTGGATTCCGATATCAGTGACGTCAAATACGTGATCATCTTATCAATCCAAATGGCGTTGAAACGCTCCGCTCAGGAAAGAGAACAACGTATTTGGCTGATACAGGTTAGAGAGATTTTGTATAGGTATTTACAAACCAATGCCAAACAAGCAAGGAGACTTTGGTAGGGAAAGAGATGAAAACAGGTGTACGTTGCCTGTATGAAGACAAGTAACAGTAGCCTTATACAAAGCGCATAAGAGAGAAAATGAAGGTCTTTCAGTTTGTTCTCGAACATAAGAAATGTGCAATAATTCGCCGAGGCAGGCAAAAATAACCCAAGCTGGTGCATTGAAATATGATTAAGCACTTCTAAATACAGAGTCGGCTAGGCGATAGTTGGAACCAATAATGATGACCGAATAAGCTTGCCACGAAGCATCGAATGAAAGCCGGATTGGTTCAGCACAATAGGACGCGTGGGTGTCATTTGCTGAGCGCAATCAGTTTGCAGAAACAAAATGCAGCACCAAAAGAAACCACCATTATCAAATCACTAAAGACCCATAATTGTCCTAAATTGTTTTTCAGACAAGGCGTAGGAAAAATCTGGAAATAAAACAAAGAAAAGTGTACAGGTGCCTGAAAAGTTCACATTTCAGTTTCGTGACTTTATACCAAGTGAGTTTATTTGAAAGGCCCGTGATATGACTAGTGGAAAACTCTGTACGGGGAAATTCAGACACACTTCGAGCTTGGAGATTATTGTTGAATTTGGGTTGGTAATACAGTCGAATTATTTGATTTATCTAGATTCACTCCAAATGAACCAGTTACGTAGCAAGCTTTGGGGCTCCGTCTAATCAAACGCACTCCAAACAGACATCACCTCGGTGTGTGCGCAGTTGCGCACACGAGTGTGTCGCAACCCTTGTGCTCATGTGTTTTGGACTCATGCCAATCGTATGCACGTCCACCCCTTCATGTAACCAGTCACCTTCAGCGGGGCCTAATTTTTTTTTAAATAGCACACTCGATGTTAGTAACTCGATTCGGGACAACATTGCATGGAAAACAGACTATTAATCGATGTCCACCTGACTGGTTCGTCAAATGCACAAAGTGACCAGACGATCGGAAAGGTACTACCCTATAAAATCACGATACACAGCTAACTTCCAATGAGATTATTCAACCACTTGACTGCAGCACATAAATTGCTACTTTTTGGCGGATCCTTTAGTTTTAGCTCAAAGTATTAGGCATTTGTTTTACCATACCTTGAAGACTGCAAAAGAGTTTACCAAATAGACTGCTATTCGAAACAAGAAGCCGTGGTAATCTTGAAAGTACACAACCATGCAGTGTTGCAAGTCGTCTGTCCTCTGCCTGTCTAATCGATACTTTTATCCCATACTTACAAATGAGCTCGGCCAAGTGAGCATACCCCATAGCCACATTGGTCCACTGTGTTGACCTCGAATGACTTAGGCATCGAGGCTCGAACGGCACATCTAAGAATTAATAGATATAGATTCGGGCCACTCGATCAAGGACAACCATATACAAGTCATCATTTATCGTTTCTGTTAGATTTCCGTCTTTGTGGTTTTTCCAGTAGTCAGGACGAGGTTTGTCAAAAAAATGCGATCCATTTGACATTCAGAAAAAAATTAATACCCAATTTCAGTTACTCGACACATCATCCAATACGGAGCAGACTTTACCAAGCAACCACGCAATGTTTCAAGGATTATCACTCGGTCTCATAAACAGCGGCACGAAAACATGTAGCTACAACTGGTTGTTTTGGGCACAATAGAAATCTAACATTTCTTGAATTGCAACAAATCCGGTAGCAGAGGTTGGAAGAATAAGAAGGATGCCACTCACTTTGGACGCCGTTCTCCACGGAGGCTGAATCGGGCATCTGGAGTGCATTCATTTGGACCGCTTCTGGTCGCCAATTTTCCTCTCCCAAGAGGGAATCGAACTTGGTGAAATAAAACACAAAGAAATTTTATACATTGTGAGGTAATGGCTCGTCATCAGTAACCTGCGTTTTGAGTTGTCATCACTGTCAGCCAAAAAATCAAACAAACAAAGACAAAGGCACACTGGAAGGCACACTGCTATGAGGACCATTTGTCGAAAAAAGGAGGTCCCCAAGACACCTGTCTTCTTAGTCCTTTTGAAATTATTGACGTCAATCGATCTTTCTCTGTTTTCTAATCATCCCGAGTTGCTCGAAATAATTGGAAAAAATGTCTCAAGTGTATCAGACATACAGTGATATTGTTCCGCAACATTGAATCAGATAAAACATCAAACTGTGTGTGTGTAGCACTTACGGCCACTATGGTATTGTGAAGCTTCCCCCGTCCTTTAGGTGTCAGCGATGGGTCACTTGGTGTGGATACAGATTGCTCATCCCGCTCAAAACGATTAAATCCCAACGGTTTGGTTTCTCGTCCAGTCTCACCGTCATCTTCCACTTCAACCATGAAGGACTGCATTGGAACTGCTGACTTGAAGGGAGAATAATTGGTAGTGGAGTGGTGTGGAGTTTTAGCTATAATTATGATCAGTTCACTTGCGAACTCCACAGTAACAGACCAAACGACTAAGCAGATTTTCGCCTTTGAATCGAAGCCACCTAAAGCTCGGAAACGGTCTTTCTACAAGAACAGTAAAGGTGTTTGAACAGTGGAGTGTTCGAGACAGTGCACAAATTTTGTAATAACCTTGAATCAAGATACTGAGGTCCAGAATTTCCGCCACATAAGGCAGTTAGGAATTGGAAAATTAAGGCTGTCACTCCCTTTTCCATTTACTAAACAGAAATGATGCATTGTTTCAAGAAAGGGATCGCAACAAATTAGAGACTGCAAAAAGGTGAAGCAACTGTCGGTGTCCACACACTTACTGGAGATCACAGGCTCGTAAGCCCGGTTAATTCAATCAGTAACCTCGCACCTTTATGCTCTGGTTATGGTTGCCACCTCAAGGTATCATCCATTTGAGAACAGAATTATTGGATGCATAAAGTGAAAAAAGAATCGAAAACAAAGTAGTGGACGGAAATCACGAAGACAAAGAAAGGGTCCGAATGCAAGTGCGTCACCGACTGGCTATGACATCCAACCATAAAACTTAATGTCATCTACCAGCTGGTAGCCAGGTAGGTCTCTTGAACTCCAATCCGGAAGTCTCACACGTTCAACCTGGCCAAGTCCATTGGTCAAGAATTTCGTACCATTTCATGGACTGACCACCTATACCTACCTTCCACAACCCAGCTGCCTCGGAGAACAGCGCACGCAGAGAAAGTCTATCGATGGGCGTGAACAACACATTTCACGGCCACTTTAACCTGTAAGTGCTCCTTAATGTCCGCTTGACCACCGCCGATCTCCTCTCGGAACCGAATGCTGATACCAATCAGATGTAGTTGTGTTGCGGAATTAAATTTAAAGTGTATAACATATGCTAAGCCTCTCAGTAGCGGTACCCTCTTCAGGACACTGAAACGATGAAACATATTAACCAATGGACCTGCTCGTGTAAAGCACTTGGTATGGTATCCAAATGATCCGCTTACTCAGTGTCTAGGGCGACTGAGAGGTATAGTAGTTATCATAACTAGTGCTACTTGTATATTTAAACACCTACTTTCACCAATGGGAACTATTATCTATTGGTCTGTCCTTTCAATTCCCGTATCCCTCAATGTCGGTTTTTCGAGGAAGGTTTTGACTGAGATAGCCAACCGGACCATTGTATCTGGGGCATCCTTAATGGTTTGTCACCCCAAAACCCGAATCAAATTCGGATACGACCAAAGTCCATTTGCAACAGACAAGTAGTCATCAGCAACGACAGTGATGTGTTTGTCAGCCTTTGACTTCTTGGCACCAGGTTTGTATACTATATGGTTGATATATTCAGACTTTGGTTCGTGTAATATTCCTACAGTTTGAATTTGGAAAACGTGAAGTAGCGAACGCAGATCTGTCTTTTCGGTACTTCTCCTCAGGCAACGGTATAACTATGCATGTGCACTGTACAAGCTTAAGGAGAAGCATTAAAAAGACGGATTTGTGTTTGCCACGTCATTTTTCATTTATTAGGATTAATTATGCATCATCAAAGACGAGAAGAACTTATCTGTCGATTCATTTTTACACCCACGGGATTTGGTCGTCACATTTTTCAGACGGTATCTGGTCTATTCGATAAATGGTAAGCACTATCCTCTACCGAGTAGTGCAAGCTGTCACTGCTTGCTCTTGGAATAAGTAGCCTTCAGTTGATCGAATGAGATTCAAAATTACGAATAATTTTGTTTTATATTCATAGAATGTGTTGTTGGCACGATGAGCCTGAATTGTATGTAATGGAAAATCCACTTGCATTTTCCACATCGAAAAGTCGGACGCTGCGAGCCGGAATCGAACCGGTGGAGTTCCACCCACGGAGCAAATTGTGCGCTTCAAATGACTATCCGTTGTATGTCCCGTGACTGTTTGATCTCATCAACAATATCTAAAACCTTGGCCAGTTGGATGGTTGATTGTGCACGGTACTAGAGTGTGAGCATAGTCCACGTGTAAAGATTCATTGAAATCGGACATGAAAATTCAGCTCGCCATATCAAGGAACTCCGTCAAACTGGTTCAGTCCGCGTCCCATGCAATCCATTACAATTCTTTATCATGTGTTTACCCAACGGTTTGTTTTTCCCGTGCGTTTAGGTCACCAGTTTTCACGCTGACCATTACCCTTCACCTCCATGCGCGCGTGATAATTGTCCAATTCCATTGCGTCACACAATTTTTAGCCTTGTTTCTGTGACAAGTCTTGAGTGACCTGAACCGGTATTTGTCTGGAGTCTATTTGTCGGCCCCGTCTATTCGTATCGAACTCTGAGCCTAGACAGATTTTATCTCCTACGTAACTTTTCTGTCCGGTTTGGAACCTGTGTACACTAACCCATTATTATCTATGACCCGCTCTGATATGACGTCATAATTGACTGGATTAATTGACATAATTATCCTTCTCTCTATCTGCCCTATCAGCGTGTATCACCGAATTTTTGCCATCCCGTTGTGATCATGCCATTTTCTCACAGCCATCGCTATTCCATTTGTTCTTCACCATGACTGTGTGTGTTCTCTCAGGAAATTGCTTCTCTTCATAAAGTCGATTGGTCAAAATGTTTCCCGCAAATAAGGACATTATGAACCAGTTGAGTTGCTCCTGCATCACCGTCTCGAGCGTTTCCTGTTCATTGTTGTCCGCGGGTTCTGAGGCCTTTGTTAACTGTTTTGATTCTGTGATCGGTTATTGTAACGGTTTGATAATGTATCCTACAGTACACGTAGTAAAGCGAGCTTGTGTTCTTCGTCTCGAGACTTGAAGGTTCGTTTAACTTCGAGTCACTCAGTTACGCGATGACAATCCTGTAAACCACGTGTGGGTCCACGTCTCACCAAAGCAGACCACCTTTCTTGTTCAGTGCAGTGCACTATAGCTTACAGAACGAACACAACCTGAATTGCGTGATCAGTGTGGTTCGAGTGCATCTTTGATAAATTTTTCAATGACTATTGCTTTCTGACCGTTAAAGCATGGTTAAGTTCTTCCAGATAGTAATTATTTTCGAACTGAGCCTGGCCACAAGACCAAATCATTGAAGATAGATGCAAACTCGTAGAAATCATATAGTGAGATGATACAAATATGCATTGATCGATTCACATAATCGTATTTGATCATCGTTAGATACAATGAGAGGACAACATAAATAAATCATTAAATAACCTGCATACATGGAAAACCAAAAAATTATAAGAACAGCCCCATTTTTACTATTTAATCTTAAATGTAGTGGATGTTGTGTAAATTGAAAACAACAAGTAGTAGGTCAATGAATATGAAGAATGAATGAGACCTTCTCTTCATTGTATCCACAAGATATCAAAAACGTTCATAAAATTATAAATATTGCAGATGTTCATCCTACCTCTGTGCCACCTCCTAAAGATTGGTAATAGTTGAATGCTTTAAATTACGCGCTACCAATCCTGAACTACGAGATCCCAAGCTAAACTTTGCCATTCGTCTTTGGTGATAGACGGTTTGTCTTGAAACCTCACTGAGTCCAACGTATTGAAGCCCTGCTTGACGTCACATTCCATGCTTATCCATAGACAAAAAAAATCGGGAAACAATAAAGAGATGATTACAGGGTCTTAGTCTATCATAGGTTGAGTTTCAATCATCGTGGATAATCACTGAAAATCATCCGAAAGAGTGAAGCGAAGGGAATAGCTGGTGGTAATTCTATTTAGTCAAATAACCGAAATGATTTTTATTTTTTACCCCTGTTTTTTCCGATCTGTACATTCCACACACACCTTTGTATTTCACACCTGTCTTTTCACGCCATTTGGTTACACATTTCACACCAATTGTCGTTCACACAACGAACAAGATTCATCAAGTTGAAGCATGTTGTCGAGTTACCGGATTTGTTGCACACTTACTCACTCTCTGCTATCTTTAGCTGCGCATATACTCTCTTCTACACAGTACTATATATATCAGTGCTTGAAGTGACATATCGAAAAGAAATTTCTTCGTGTTACAAGTTTTTTCATGAATCGATGGACATATTCTATGATTCCAATATGTGTGCAACCCTGTTCCCTGGAGCTCGTTTGAAATTTTCAGCCCGGTCTGACACTATTTTCACTTGGCTGACGTGTTCTTATCAACTGCCCGGCCTGAATGGTCATTCACTGATATGAAATTGGGATTTCACGCGTCACTCGGTTTTTCTGTTTTAATCGGGGAAGGCAACTGTTGGTCTGCATTCCGTGCATGGGACTTTTGCTCAGCTTATACTTCCCTGGTTGGTAAGTTTTGACAGGGCGCATCGTTTCTCAACAGTCCTATGGGAATTCTTTCAAATGGGACAACGTAAAGTCATCTAGACTAACTAAATAAGCGGCTAATCTGCATATTATATTGCACTCATGCTTTCTAGGAATGAGTCTTACGGCAAAATCAACCAAGACTGATGTGTTGGTTGAACTGTTTGTTAAGATTTGCTCACTTACCCGAACAGCAGTCACCTTGATTGGCATGATATCTGAAACCGGGAATGAATGATGTTGTTCACACGTCATTTTTACACTATGGACACCAAACAAAATGCGGTATGAAATAGTAAAACTGTTAGATTTTCCACGATTTACTTATCATTCAAGAGTTTTGACTATGAATGAATATTCCAAAAATAGTGTTCCTATCGACTGCAAACTGGCCAAGTGGACTGACCTTGACAAATGTGCAACTTACCAACTGAAACATGACACCTGTATCCATAACAATTGTTTGTGGCATAAGAGACAGCTTTTATTCTAATCGCACGTTCATCACAGTAGAAAAGATCTCAATCAATTGGCATGGTATTATGTCTATTCAACGATATGGTTTCCAGTATATAAAATGACTATCACAATCCAGAGAGTTGTCTTATAAACTCCAAGAGCATGTATGGCTCTATCCCAGCCGCACACAATCACAGCAGCATTTGAAGTCAGCCAAAGGTAACCTCTTTTTAAGAATGACGACAAAGTTAGTGAGGATTCTTTAACAACAAACTCGCTTTGCATACTCAAAAGGAATCCTTTAGGAGAATCGAATCAAGAGAAAATCACATCTGGTAGCAGAGTTGTATCTGTGGTTCTGCAGGTTACTTGTAGTGACCTCGATCATTCTGAGAAAACGAGCATTTTCCGGACATCATTTTGGATTTAGTTTCTTAACGATCGCCTTTGTTGCTTGGTTTTGATCGCACCATTTTGTTCGGCGGCGTACGTTTAACTGAACAAACCTAGGAGAGTTTTCCATCGACCACTCTTTCGACACAATTCCGATTTTTCGCCGACTGTACATGATCGCTTCGCTTTCCGCATCGCTGTTCCATTTGTTTGCTTTCGTGTATTTCTCGTACCGGCACTGTTTCGGTGCTACAATATATAGAATACACTGCCACACCTATCTACCAAATCGAGTCTTCTCCTTTCACTCGATCGAAGGGAATTTGTTGAGGGTTTGCTGTGAGACTGATAGAAGACACTTTCATAAGCCACCAATCGGACATCTCCTACGCATTCAGTCAGATGATCACTCTTTGTTCAATGAGTATATAAATGTACGGACTGTCTTGTCTTGACGTGCTCATTTTTTGCCGCTGTACGTGGTATGCTACGGTCAGAGTATGAGGATTAGTTCCTGCTTTGAGCAAAATGTTGCTCAAGTCAGTCACATCTCGGTCGCCCGAAATCGCCATGGAATACGAAAACATGTCGTAAACAAAAATGAAACTACATAGGAGATTTCTTCACTCCAAGATGAAATACTGGTTTCCTTCGGTTTCCAGCCTTTTCCGATCATTAAACCAAATTTGTAAAGATTTTCTGAAATTCATTTTTGTTTGTTTGTTTTTTACTGGTCACAATGAGGCAGCTGTTTCAGAAAGATTACTGCGGTCGACAAGAGAATCCAAGGCTTCACCTCACGTTGCATAGTGCTCGAGCATTATTCACCGTACCCATCCTCTTGGATATAAATGATGGTGACTGCTGATACACTTACTGAGCTTCGGCTCACTGCGGCTTCCCACTTTCTGTGTCGTCACAAAATCGCTGCATCAAGCATACTACAATTGTTGAATTTGTGATTTACCCTCGTATGTGCAGCAAATGATTCTTGCAACTGACTGTAGGGCCTACGATAACAATGTCGGGTTAGGGGACTATAGATACCATCAAAACAGCTCTACTGAACTGGAGCAAATCATTGTGAACCCGTCAGGACAGACTAATGGCCAATGCGTTTGGCTCACAACCGAGTGCATGCTTGATTTCGGAACCGGATGAAATTGGGTAGACACGCATGGCTGCTGCTGATGATTCCTGACAAAGATGATGGAGGTGGTTGGTGATACTTTCATGCATTTTCAATGTTGAACTGAGTTTCCTACAAAGCGTGACAAGTCATTTTATGAGCGACTAAACAACTTAAGAAAGGTGATTGCTGAATACAGGACGTGAGACAGGAAGTCAGTACTCAGGCTACATTTCAAATTGATTTGCTAGTTCTGAAGTCAATTTCGTGATTTAAAAAACTTATTCTGAAACATTATTTGGTACATACAAACGCCGTAGCTTGGTAGTATTCAAAGGCGTTCAGACAGGTGATTCATTAAATTCATATCCACCGTCTCGCCAACCTGACTAACCAGGAAGCCAACTCATTCGCCGGCAGTTTTTCAATATAAAATCCCGAAAATGTAGTCAATCAAAGTGGAAATGCCACTGAATTCACAAATATTTATGCAAGCTACGTAAATACCACAACGGAAAAGGTTGCTCGAACTTACATTCTCTTTGCTCGAGCGGTTGCTGAAGCAGAAGATGAAGAATATTATTACGGTAAAAGGTAGTGCCCAATTTTGTGAAAAAGCTAGTTGAATAAAAATGCGAGACGAATAAACAATTACACTTACGCACGAAAATGCACCCGGCCTTTCTGGGTATTTTTGCATTAATTCAGCGTGCGACAGATTTGTTGAGTGCTATGTAAAACCAACCGTACTCAGGTATTCACTCATCTGGTGGAAAACGCCTGCTTCGCCGGGAAATTCTGCTATTGGCACCCGTCAAGTGACAAATCTATTCAGACGAAAGTAATGTGCTGATGCAGTTTGGATGGGCAAACTATTTGATTCATTTGGCTTTGCGTTCCAATCGATGTGGTCGAGTATATGGTGTGCTAAAGCCTCAGCTGAGTCCAGGAGTGGGTTTGTATCCCACGGTGATCGACGAACTTTACTATTAGAATCAACTCAACGTCAATTTTAGTCAAAAGAAACACGAATCGGTCGACATAACTGCCTAGTCAGTGCTGGTTTTGTCGTAGAGTTGGCCAATGGGATTACAATCGTTCCATCTCACCAGTCCAGTTTTAAGTCTTCAGCGTAAGAAAATATGATCACATCACTTGTGGTGGGAGAAATGATAAAATTATCTGTCATTCGTTGACCCTATATCGCTGTATGAAACCAACTGGTATACTAACTACAAGAGGTTTTTTCTAATTATCGAAAACCTGATGAAGTTTCAAATCGAGTCTGACCAATACCGAGAACTGAACTTAGTGAAATTATTTCGACGACATACTTGTGACCAGAGATCAGTGAGTCGTGTAAAACAATCCGATGATTTTCAGAAGCTTTAGAGCGCTAACCTTGGGGCCGGAATTTGTGAATGCGTTATTACCCGTCGAAAAAAGACCTGAAGATGCGGCACCCGAGATTGCAAAGCCAAGATTGGCGATCGGTAGATCACACAAAGCAACAACCTTGGCGACGAACATTGTAAGTATTCAACGTTAAATTTATTTCCAGTCTGTGAAGTTGAACAACCATTCTCAATGTCACATTAGGCAACACCATCTTCAGGATTGTTATATATTCTGAGGTGCTGAACTGTGTGTAACTCAGTGAATTGGTACCGGGAGTCCATCCCACCTAGCGCAGTGTCAGGGTGAAATTTCCGAGAGAACAAGCCAGTGGTTGCATCTATTTGCATGATTATCAATCAGACCGAACTTTGGTCCCCAGCTTTATATAAAAAAAGATCTTAGGTAAAATAATGACTCTCATGTAATCTGTTGGCAACAACGGATTCCGTGTCACAGTATCATAATTAAGATAATTTCGAAACAAAAAACTCATAATAATCATTAAATGACGGAATTTTATCCGTCCCTAGTTCCAAATATATCTAGTGTGTATAAAAGTTGATCAGTTTTTATAAGAAGTGAGTAGTCTACAACGGGGTATTTTTATATGCAATCTGTAAGCAACCCAGAAACATAGCACTTAGGAATGTATCGTAGTTTCAAGGTGAGCATAATCACTGTCACTAACATGAAAACAGCTTCACGTGCCTAAATTTGTTCTCAGACACGTCACATAGACAGATCAGCACCAAACCTATCTAACCGAATGAGCTACGGTACATTTCTTGCACCCACTGCCCCCATTCTCATCCGATCACTACACTCCAACCAAATCCCGAGAATGTTAGTTGTTTGCGAAGTTCTTCAGGCTAGAAGTGAGTTATACCCAAATCAAAGCTTTTACAACCCATCCAGGTCCAACAATTTACCAGCTGTTCATCAACGACCGACTAGTCGAATGAGTCCCTGAATTCAAATACCAAGATTAAACTCTGCTTCCGAACGACCAGGCAAAAGACAAAATGGTATTACGGATCGGAAGCACCAGGAAAGCCCTCCTCCAGCTAAGAAAAAACTTTGTAGACTCGCAGCGATATCAGCTCAAGGACCGAAATTCGTGCTTACCGCCTCGCTTTCCGCCCCGTGTTCAGTTATCGCTGCAAAACATGGCCACCGTGAGCTAGGGGTACCCAAAGGCCGGACGTTTTCGATCACTGGTACATGCGACCAGTCTTCGAACGCAACTTGCTCAACAGGGTGTTCAATGTAGAAGTAAGGAAACGATGGTCTAACGTTGATGCTTTCTCCGTCCTCGTGCAACATGGGCCGTTGCAGTAGTTCAGCCATATCCTCCAGCGATCAGAGTTAGAGCTAACCCGACAAACACTCGGTCTCGCTCCTTGTCCTAGTAGGTGGGCAGCTCAAAATGTGAACCAGCGCCACAGAAAAAAACGTAGAGTTTCTAGTCATCCGACCGATCTATGAAGACCGGCGATGGAAAGCGAATTGGATCACGATCTGTAGTGAGCCCGCCCCCGACCTCTGTGCGTGTCAGAAACGGTCCGTGATATCCGTGGTTCCCAGTTATCTTACAGCAGGAGTTATTCACGTAAAAATGAAAGTAAGTGTACTACAATCAGTTAACTGGTCCCAGTATTATTCGATCATTGGACGATTATACATTTGGTGTCAACGTTACACCCACCGTCGGAAGCCTTTTCGTAAAAATATTACATAAGCACACCTTAGCAAAAAAGCACTCTCACAGAGCTTGAATTCTGTAACTATTTCTCTCAATTAAACCCTCGATATATATATATATATATATATATATATATATATATATATATATATTATATATATATATATATATACATAAATTATCCGTTATTCAGAAAGGATACATCTTATTTACCCTTGTGTATTTTGATATGGGCTATGGTTTTGTGTAAAAATTATTGTGAGCGTAGATTTAAAAGGCCTTGAAACTGTAGCAAAATCATGAGACGGTTTATTGAGCTGACTGTTCATCTACAGCCTGATATTCATACTCCATCTAATACTGAACAAACTATCCAACCGCTGCATGATCATCATATCACGTGAGCAACTTTTAGCATTGAGATCATTTCAAAAATTCGTGAAATCTACTGGACCTCAAAACATAACCAAAAATGCTTACTACACTGAACTAGAGGGCGCTAATTGGTACAAAAGGGCAATCCTGCTGTAGGCAGTCAAATTGCTAGCTAGTTCACTGTGATGGATATCATGTAGTACTGTACTTTAGGCGGGTGAACTCTGTGATTCACATGCGAGAAGTCAGAAGCCCTTCGGCATGGTCTATTAGTGCAGCTGGTGAAGCACACGCAGTACTAAGGCATGGTTAGCAACCGCGGCGGGATCCATCCCGCCGATGTCACATACTTTTACCATCTGGATCGTTGTACAAATTAAAGAAAAATAACTAACAGCTCTTACACTTAAAAATGAAATTGGTTTAATATTTCCCCTTGCACCACTATAATAGAGACTTTCTTATGATAACCAATGCGAATGAGAAAACAATTCATTTTTAGGGGCTCTACTGATGTTTTCACAGCTCCTTGGTTTATATCGTATTCAGATAATCAGTGGATATTGACATAATCGGTGGATTTTTTTTACAAATTATGACCACTGCTAATGGAAGCTTAAATGAAATACGAAGCGAAAAACAAGACACCTGGACGTACCTCTACCGGTGGTCTTTCATCTGTTGGTCGCAATAACCCATCAAATCCCAACTCCGGTTGCACCAAGCCAATGTGATTGGATTCGGACCAGAAGAAACTACGTGTACCGGACATTTAGAAGACGGCCAGACAACGTCTGAATTCTTGCTGCAGCTCACAGTCTGATTGGTGATCTAACAGTGTGACAAATAAACGCTTCTTATGACCTTGAGTTGACCAATCACAGTACGAAAGCACTCTAGCCATCCCCCAAATGTATCATCAGTGGTCGAACGCAAATAATCAAGTGCGGAGGTGGGTTGCGCACGCTAAGTATGGCGTTGAAAACAATGTACACATACGCCTGAGTAAGTGTGCGTAAAAACGACTAACACCCAACCAAGTAGTGTACAATACACCGGGTAATGTGCCTTATATGGATGAGATATCGACGTGATTCCACTTGTCATGGAAGGCGACAGATAACAACGAACATATGGATTCTAACTCTGATGACTCGAACAATAATCGCTTTTTTCAAGTCTTACCGAATAGTAAACCGTTCCTCCTACGGATTCCATTTTTTATCACGTCTGGTTGATTCATCAATGTAAGAATGGTTTTTTGTAGATCATAATTTCGCACTCTGATTCGAAATGAATGATCGAAAAACATTACTTCGGAAACGAATAATATATAATCGAATCCTAACGTTATCGTTAGTCCGTCCTCGTCAGTCTAGTGACTTATTATTCACATACGAACTTTCTGTACGCCAGAACTTTAGGAATCCGATTTCTGTTTTTCAGTGTATCCTTGGTAGAAAATAAATAGACGTTACCACAGGACTAGGATAAACGTGTGAACGCGAATCATATTAGAACTTCATTCTTACGGAAATGAGATGGACAGTCAGCAATAACAAAGAGAAAGTCGGTTTCACACGGACCGGCCAGGAACCGCTTTAAAGTTATTCATTGGTATAGCAGGGTTCAGTTGCTTATTTCATGATCTGGAGGCAGAACTCAACCTTCCTGCATTCTCGCACACCTTTTGAGGTTGGTTCAGAAACATGATTTCCACGCTAAATATCAGCACACATTTCTCTGTGAAATAAAGTTACGGGCACCACGTGGTTACGAAGTTAGGATTATCGACCAACAATTTCCAGCTCTTATTCCAGTTTGGTAGTACATACTTACGTGCTTGATTAGCTGTTTATGTAATGAAATCATAAATAATCATCCGGTGATCTGTGGCTCCGTGCGACTTCGTTAGAGATGATATCGATGCGATAATGATTTGTATCTGTGGTGTTTCCAACATGCATGACACTAGGCTTGGTGGATATATATATATATATATATATATATATATATATATATATATATATATATATTCACTAGGATATAATTTGATTAGTCTGGAGTGTGAATGGATAGTCCTCATAGAAGAGCCCACAGATGATTCACAACTGTGATTTCTGTTAGTTATTCGTGTTTTGGTCACTGCTAAACCAACGAATAACTATCAGAAATCACAGCTGTGATTCATTTGTGGGCTCTTCAATGAAGAGTATCCATTCACACTCCAGACGATTCAAATTAGATCCTAGTAAACATGTTATATCGCAGTGTGCAAGTATGAAGACTAGTGGGCAGAGGAGTACCGGGTACGCATACCTGATGAGCGGCAATAACCACGAAACTGGTCATGTGTATCCAGGGGAATTTTATTCAAACTTGTGCATACTACTTCCTTTCAGTACGCACCTTGACTCATCCTGGCACAACATAAACCTTTGCAAAGTGTGACAGATTCAGAAAAGCAAACTGTTTATAAATGCTGCTGATCCCCTCAAGTGATATTATTTTCAACTCGAAATCTTCCTTGTGAACTGACAACCTCGGTTTCTGCTTTTCGCACAGGTTTTCTGCACTTTCTACTTCTGTTTCGGTATTACTTTACTTGGTGATCGTCTATTAAATATTTCCCTTCCATTTTACTCCAAATCAACTTCCCAATACGAGTTCGAATCTAGTCGCCCCACCAGCGGTTCAAACCACTCACCTCTCCGGGGCTAACCTAATACTCTACACTTGCACCATCTGGTCTTAACAGTTGGTCAGCTTATCGTGTACTCTCACATCCACTCACTCCTTGGCTTTTGTTTGCCGCCTACTCCTCCTCCAACCTCCGCTGGCGAAGGGCGCGCAATTTAATTTTTAGACGCTACAGAACTGTAGGGCGTCAGCCCTCCTCTGTAGGCTACGTCCATTTTTTCATTTTCCATGCGTCTTCTCGCAGTTCTTCACTGACGGAGAACTCCCATTGCCCGTTTCTGAGTAATGTACTGCTGTGGTATCACAGCTGATCGTCAGCTCCGCATTAATTGTGATCATATTCACGCTTAGTTAGCACAAGTCCCAACATTTCGACTGTCAAGCGCTTACTTCTGCCCCAATAAAGGCGGTGATCAAGTGGTATTTGTTGTCCTGACTTCGGCATGTAGGAGGAAGGCACACTTGTATGGATGAACGTGAGTTCAGTAGCAACCTACGGCAAGCGCAAGCCGAGGCAAGCAAATGAAAACGCAAACATGGTCGAATTTTATTGCTCAATAACAGCGTAGTCGAAATCGTTGGTAGGTTGTCGACGTTTCGGTCACCACGGGTAACCTTTTTCATTCGGTTTTAAAACCAGTCTTGAAAAAGGTTACCCGTGGTGACCGAAACGTCGACAACCTACCAACGATTTCGACTACGCTGTGTTATTGAGCATTAAAATTCTACCATAACATTTCACAGGGCGCATCAATTTTTCCATACACTCCAAACCGATCTCGGTTCTGACACATGAAAACACAAACAATTAAGCAGATTAGTGAGTCAACTTTATGTGTAAGTGAAGCGTAAGCCCGGAGTACAATCGGATTAACTCATGCTAGGTCATTCAACACGTGGTAAGATCTGAGTGGTCAGCACCGCCCGGGGCGAAGCACAGCCAATGTCAGGTATGCACGTGTGTGTACGACCCTAGGCATGTCCGTGAGACCAGGGATTTTGGATCAAGTGTGCGCGTGCGTGCGACAATATTTGTCTGAGCACATGGGTATTCAAGCCAAACACAACAACAATTACTGGTGGGCTTTGTAGGATCCAGAGATGTGCAGGATTCTACATATACTGGTAGTAAGATATATGCGGACTTGTGGAAATAATTACCCTGGATATACAAGACCGGTTTCGTGGTTGTTGTCGTTCACCAGGTATGCGTACCCGGTGCTCCTCCGCCCACTCATCTTCATACTTGTACACTCCGATCTTATACGTTCACTAGGATTTAATTTGAATCATCTGGAGTGCGAATGAATGCTTTTCATTGAAGAGTCTACAGAAGACTTTCGAGCACGGTTAATAAGTGTGTCTTCTATCCGGTCTCACAGCGAAATACCAACGAAATCCACTCTATCCTACGAATAAAGAAAACGCGAGTAGGCTGACAGATGCGAAAGTATATTCTATACATTGTGGTGCCGAAACAGTACCGATACGAGAAATACACGGAATACAAACGAACTCAACGGCGAAGCAGAAAGCGAACCGCGAGCGTGTACAGTCGGCGAAGAACCGAAAGTAAAAGTGATTCGAACACGAGGTCGACGGGAACTTCGGAAAAGTCAGCTCAGTTAAACGTCCACAACAGTGCAAACAGTGGGGTCGAAATCAAGTGTAAGAGAAGATCGTAGAGAAAATAAATCCGAAATGGAGTCCAGAGAACGGTCTTTTTCGCAGTACAACCAAGGTCACTACGAGTCTACAAATGAATCACAACCGTGATTTCTGTTAGTTATTCGAGTCTTGGTCACTGCTAAATCAAAGGAGAATTAGGCTGCTTGTGCAAGCGACCATACTGATAGTAAGTAGTACGTAAAAGCTTGCACATGCAGCCTCGATGTTTATTGGGTTAGCAGTGACCAAGAAACGAATAACTAACAGAAATCACAGTTGTGATTCTTTTGTTGACTCTTCAATGAAGAGCATCCACTCCCTCTCCCGACGATTCAAATTATATCGTAGTGAATGTATATATATATATATATTATAGAGAAGTCAAGGCGTACGCTGAGTTGTAAAACGTTTATTGTGACGTTTCGATCCAAACTAGGACTCGTTGTCAAACGTGAGTGAATGAGTGTGTGAATGGGACGGCTGGTACCGCGCGTTTTTGGTGTGTTGCTCGTCTGTCCGTTTCGCGGTTTTTCGCCATCGGTTTTGCCAGGGTGACGTAATGCTTATCAACCTCGACGTGTCGGTTGAACGAGTTGATCGAATGGAGGGCTTCGAGGACCAGGCGCTCCCCCTTCTTCTTTGCTCGGGCGACTACCCTTGCGCTATCGATTTTGACCTCGTGACCTGTCTCTGCGCAGTGGTTGAAAATCTGTGAGTGTGGGTCGGCGCGTCGCAATGCTAGTTTGTGTTCGTGTAGGCAAGTACGTAGTTGTTTACCTGTCTCGCCTATGTATTCCTTATCATATATATATATATATATATATATATATATATATATATATATATATATATATCAATCTGAGCGTTTAAATAATACTAATCAATTGGAAATCATTTCCGCGTGTTCATAAGTCCAGGAACGCGCATTCACAAAAGTAGTATCGTGTGTTCTATGTGATCCAGCGTACTCTACCATAAACGTTTTATCGAATAGCAACAACTGGGTACTTAGTCGCGTTCAAAACTCTGTTAAACTTGTTTTTTTTTGCCTAAAATGAGTAGTTCTGCAGTTCCGGTGATACGGCTCCGAAATCCTTTTTGTCCTCGGATGTCAAAATTCAATGATTGGGTACTGCATGAGATTATGAACGTGCATGAGTTTCTAGTTCACAAAACTGCAGCTGAACGTCCAACCTCAACACTGAACCCATGATTCACAAATATGATGGCACCAAATCACAAAAGTTTGCATCAGCCTGTGGTCGTATGTTTCACCTATGAGAAACACGGAGACGGAACTATCACGCTTGTTTATACAGGACGATACGAATCATATGCGGCGTAATGAGTAAACAAACTGGTACATGGCAGGAGATTTGTTTTGTTCTCCACAGTTGTGAACACCTGAGATGAACGTATATACCTTTGCGTGGGTGGCGTCATGGCCGTGACAAGCACACGCGCGTGCGTCCACACGCAGACTACCAACAGACTTATTTGAACAGACCGTGTCCGGTTAGCCTGTGCTTGGAGTGGAGTGAACACGTCGCCACAGTGGGATTCGGTGATCCGAAGATGTGAATTGATAGGATTCACCTTCTCGCCTGTACAACAGTCTTGTGTTGGTGTTGACAAACTCGTGTTGGACCTAAGATTTTAGTGCTCAGGTTTACACAGAGATCACTGGTTACGGTTGTTTAAAAGTTATTTATTCGACATTTGGTCTGACTTTACTAGCTTAACCTTTGACGAGAGCAAGTACAAATGGAAGGAAAGCATTGCTTTGTATACTTTTTTATCGGGAAATCAAGATTAAGCAATCAAAACATACTCTTTAAGCTTGAACTTGCCGAAGCTTCTTATTTTACCATTAGTTAAAAGGGCCATGTGATACATGACAGCAGAACTACTAACGTAGATCGATTGGTTTGCTGAAACGAAAGCACTAGTCTAAAACAGAATGGAGAAGTTGGAAACAAAACCTGAATCAGTAAATCATGACCTTAGATAATATGAACCTGCTTTTGCTCGGAGAATTTGGACGTTCTCTATCTCTTCAACAATGTTTTCTTACTTGACCGTTCAGTGAATAAAAATTTACCTGACTGGTTCGAAACCAGTAAAAAAGAAAGGCCCCGTAGAGCGCAATGACCATGCCGGACGAAGAAAACCCCGTTGTCTCTCAGCGTCAATTACACTTACAATATATATAGAATTATCATATTCCTTTTCTAAATATTCAATAAAAAATAGTGCTAACGTGTTGGTTATGTCTATTGCTTTAGCATTTTTAGTTGATGATTTGCAAAACGACTTCAGACCCGAAACAGCTGACCAATTTTTATTTATGCCTATAGCCTATACATCTTATAACATCCATCTCTAGATCGGGTGTGTCGCAAATATTAGAAATGTGCAGAAATTTCACAACTGCTTTGTTTGACTGACTGTTCTACGGACTCCATATTTCACTCCCAAACCTCAGATCACCCAATCAACCTAGCACTTGGAAGCACCAGGCTCCAGTTTCACTCTTGTAAGAACTCATCGGTGGTAGTCATCCTCTGATGCCCCTCGGGTTTGAACCCGGGCCTTTTTTTTTATCTCGAAGGCATGTTTTACCGTTGCTCCACCTCGCTCCCGCCCGAGATGCACCGAATTACCAACTTATGCTTGTTCAGATGTCGTCTTCTATGACAGCCAACAATGCCCGACAGCTTCTAATGGAGTTCTAACAATATGGAAACTCAAGCCTGGTCCTGCCGTGTATAGGGTTGGTCTGATGAGCAGAGGTTTGCGAGTGAAAAGTGAACTCCAAACGATAGTCAGTCAAGCAAAGCATTAGAAATGTGTCAGGAAATCGGTATACAACTCCGGGGTTTTCACTTAATATAGAGTAATCTAGATCCATAGAATTTATTAAGCCTGCACTGTTTGTCGAAAGGTTAGAGAATACTATTTGGTTTTATTTTTCCCGCGTATATTATCAGCTTTTGTAAATCAATGCCTTTGAGGCATTACTCAAACGGGCCGGAACACGGTTTCAACAATTTATGGTCCAAAAGAGGTTAACCAATAATTCGGACAACAAAACTCACTAGATCGTGTTGTTTGAGACCTGCCGTGCAGGCTGCCTCATAAATTCTTTCCAGTTGCCATTTGAAGTGAGGTGGATAGTGGTTGGGAGGTGTTTTAGGGTGGTTAGTCTATGACGTAGAAGAGAAGCACGAAGACCTGTAACATTGGATTTGTCACTGTAGAATATGTTATGCCACCGGGATTGGGTACGAGAGATCCATCCGCCGCCCAACTGTCAGGTACTCTAGGCCTGGCAGCGGTACGACCTGTAGCCTCATCGTAACCGCACAACTTGCTCACTTATTTCATACTACCAATGGTAGTACCCCATGCCTCTTATTCGCATTTTGTTCGACCGACCTTTTGTTGACAAGCAATAAAGAGAATCACTGAATGACAGCTTAACATGAATAAAAATTCACTTATCCACTCATCTGACGACAGAGTATGAGTGTAGTGAAACGTATAACCCTGTGGGATGGTTCATACCCCAGGGCGAATATCAGTGACCAAATTAAGACTTGTGTGAAACATTTGGTGAGTCCGCCTTTATTCGCTTGGTTCACACCAGCTATCACTCGATTCCTGTGGCACCACTCAAATTTTCTGGAGGGAAATGCACTAAGGATACAAAAGTGCACACAGTGGTCAGAGGTTCCATAAGGCTCCGAATGATTATCCGACCAACGCCGACTAAATTGCTGCTAATTCAAAACTTCACAGTTGACCTTATAGTCACATGTGCCTTAACGATGGCCGCATACCTGAGCACGCGCACGTGACAGATCAGACAATTCGTAACCCTGCTGACTGCGATCGGTGACCGTCACTTTTTATCAGAATCAACTCAGTTCGTGCTTATGTCTTGGCTGGGTCAAGCTAGTTTGAATGTATACCAACTTCGGGCGTTGACAACGTACTTATTATCCTATCAGACTTGTTACTACTGTCAAATGCAGTGTAGACCTCTCCGATGAATAAAATAAGAGAGAAAATTGAGTTCCCCTGTATGTAGCCGTAATTCAGGTGCACCAAAGAATGGGCTTACTTTATTATTATTAATATTACTATTTTTATTTACTACAAAGAAATAGCAAAACATTTCAGGAACGGGGTCACGCCTATCCATAGGCTGCCCATTGAGGTAGTGAGTGACGGCGAAAGAATTCGAATGTAGGAGCCAAGGTTACAGAAAAAAGTCCTGTTTGATCCAGTCTATCCGTTCTGGAGGGAGTGATTTGCTGCTGGGATAAAACGTAAATCCTACAAAATTTTCAGTTATTGCACTGAGTTTCAATAAGAACCGCTTACTGAATGCACTGAAAATGTTAACAGCATTATGAGCTTTTGTAAAATCATTCCTAATAAACCCGCTACCAATTACATCATTCTTTATTGGCTACGCGCTTAATATTTAAATGTAATCAACGCAGATATTGGCTAAAGGATGAGTTGATAGGGTCGGAGAAAAACATAAGAAAGGCGTAAAAGCTCCAGCCTGTGAAATTAGACGAATAGGGTGTGTTAGACACACACACACACACACGTACGCACATACATACATACATGCATACATACATACATACATACATACATACATACATACATGCATACATACATGCATACATACATACATACATACATACATACATACATACATACATACATACATACATACATATATACATACATACATACATACATACACATACATATACATACACACGTACATACATACAAGTAGACACGAACAAGTTTGTTTAATTGAACAATTCTTCAATTCGGTTTCGCCATTTGCTCCGCTGTGTGCACTCTCCGAACGCTCTTGCGTTCTTCTAATACATACGTTATCCCGTCCCAGCGTTCCAGGTTCCTTTCGGTCTCACGCTGTAGAGTATTGTTGTTATCGTTTTATCAACCAAAGATCATGGCAATTAAAGAACATATGGTAGCAGGTTGTGAAAATTGTCTCTTCCCGGCCAATTATACGTACTAAAATAGCTCGCACCCAGACTACGCTCACTCGGGGAACGGCAAGACCAGATTAGAACAGCAGGAACGTATTCTGTCACATTTGTTTGGTACTAACTCGTTTATATACAAAAGAAGTTATGCACTTATTGGTAGATGACGCGCCGACCAATCACCAAGCGAGTTCGCTGTTTTTACACGATCTAATAGTCAACTTCCAGCCTCACCTGATGGGTCGAATACTGAAAATGAAGCTTTAGCTCACTGGACCGCGTGTGGGGCATTCGAATCACTACAGAGGTGTGGCTAAACTTGAAGCACTCTTAAGACAGAGAACCTGGTCAGCAAAGTTATTCCGCCAAGGACCCTCATGAGTGTACTTACGACATTTGTGTGCTTACACTTACTCATATTTAGCCAAGTAGACGTAAAATCTCCGATACCTATGCAATAAGCCTAGTTCATTTTTATCATATGCACCCGCAAGACTTGTTGTGTTTTCCCCTTTTGCTTAAACTTACTCGGTACATCTTTAAAATATTATTTCAAAATAAAGCATCACTATAGTTATGACTGGCGACAACCGTAAGCCCGACTCAGAACATTCTCAAAGGTGCACGATGTCCAACGACCCGATAGTTGAGGACATTCCAACTTCGCTACTCGGCTGCTTGACTTCTTTACATTCGAATTCTTCATTCTTCTTCATGGTTTTCACTTGCAGCTCTTTTCTTCCCGTTTGTCTTCTCACGCTCTCATTTCTTTCACTCTGGACTGGACAACCTTGAGAGCATGTAGGCAACACCACACCAACGAAGTGGGAGGTTCATAAATGAAAGGACTGAACGGAAAAAATGTCTCTTCCGGACAACGATTTTAGCGTCAAAATCGATATCCTTTTCAAAGTTAATAAGTGAAGATTCTGCTAGATATGGGACACGATTTCCTGCCCAATTAAAGATTCATTTTTCTGCAAACGATGGAAGACTCTGATCCGAAACAATGTACGTTTGTTTATTTGGAAATGTCTCCGACGAATCTTCCACTAAGTGCTCTTTCTCTGAGACAATGACTTTTTTTGTATAATTTGCCGTTCTCGGAGAGACCATATGACCGAATGTCTTGATCAAGTCACTCGTTACGGGGGAAGATTCCAATTTGTGTGTGTTGTTGGTATTCTTTTTGTTTCACCTGGATCCCTACAGATATTCCTGACAATCGCGTTAGTCAATCGCTTTCTGTTCGATAAGTTAACAACGTTAAAATTCCGCAAGCTCTTCAGAGCCTATTCGAAAAAATAGCCCGAGATTTATCGTGTGGTACTCTTAATTCCAAAAATGGTCGCAGTTCGTATCTCAGTTTGAACCCAGCGAACGTGCTTTACAGCTCATGAATATCCACATGAATGAAACAGCTATACAGAACTCTCATGCATTTCCAATGATGAGTTGTATTTGTCCTATCAGTCAGCTTTTATAGTACTCAAAAGTGTTTGCTGTCCATAGACACTCCACTCTCTGGTTTGCTACATGGTCTCCCCTCTCTTCGTCGCAGTCAGCGACGGAGACCAATTAGATCTTATTAATTCGTTTTCACATGAAAGTGATTGTAATGGCTTGAGAATGAAAACACTGAAAACATATGTTCGCCTGAAACTCATGTTCAGATTACCGATTAAAACGTAACAAGCTAAAAATAGAGCGGCTGCATTTGAGAGTGCCAATCGTACTTGGCTACCTACGCCAACTCCGAATTTACTTCGTTGTGCTTCAGTGGGTCTCTAAATGGCATAATGCAACTCCGGTTAGACTAATACAAACTGAACCAACCAGCTGGTCTTAAGCTGTCCCACTGGCTCTAGTGAGAAGTTCACTCTGCCCACGAACCATCTCAGCTTATTAGCGCAGAACACATTGATTATATAGGAACAAAACCGCCACTGCTAACAAATAGTTACGCCACAAACCAGCGGGTTCATACTTGCATCAAGTAGCCCGCCTTCTGATTGGTTGATTGGAATCCGTTCGCATCTTATCGATCGGCTACCTTGTCACTCGCGCGTCCGCTGGCACAAACACCGACCTGGATTCGGGACAGGAGCTGACATGCAGATTAGTGACGGGACATGGCTGATTATCGATCATGAGTCAGCACATACCCTCACACAGCTCGTCTACCCAACTTTCAAAATACACCAGCTGAAAAGCCAGTAGATGCCTGACCCAACAACGTTGATCACTTGTTGGTTTTTAAGGAAGCTCTTCTTTAATGGAGAGTTGTGGTCTGACAAATTGCGTCTTGAGACCCTAGATCTGTATTGACTCCTTGCATCAGCAAGACTCATACTGATTGATTCCGGATGGAAGCGATCACAACGGTATGCGCTTCACCTTTGGACGTGAACTCAACGCAAACTTAAGTGGCCACCGGGAAATCTGGTGATCGCGACGTGCATCTCAGATAGAACATGTAGCAGCCACGGATAACTTTCACAAGCTGTCCCACCTCATCCATGTCACTGGTAATAAAAAAATGGGTGTACGGTAACAGATTTTTGAAGCTAAAGGAAGGTGTCTCGAACGCTAGACGAACCACTTCAAAACGCAATTTAATTGGCCCCTCATGCTGGCTTCTTACATTAGCTACTTCTCCGTACACGGCCCGTGGTTTTTTAGAACAGAACAACCAACAGAGGCTGTGATCCGCGAGGTGATCCATGCCTTGACACCTCACGAGGCGTGTGGCTCCCATGGCCTTCTAGATCTGCTTGATGATCGTGGAGTATGGCTTGCAAGAAAACTTCACATTTTATGCACCTGTGTTTGGACTTCTTGTGCGAGGAATCGACTGTTGTCCCCATTTTCAAGGGGTACAGTCCGGACCCCGATGGTATTAAAGCTGCTTGCGTCTGTCGTACTTCACAGGTTGTTCCCCCCACGCGTGAAGAGCGGACTCTCAAAAAGCAGACTGAGTCTCGCGCCGGTCTTGGATACATCGATCAAAATCAACTCCTTCAATAAGACTGCATGGTGTAGCTGTTTTTTGAAAATGGAATACCTGAAAAGTATGTGTCAGTCCTCAAAGAGTTGAACCATCATAATTCAGGTTCCATTAGGACCTACGGTTGGTATTCACCAAGTTTTTCCGCCTCCAGTGGAGTACGACAAGGTTGCCCTCAGAATCTGACATAGACGATGGTCTATAGAAAGCTTTGTTTGGTCTTCCAGACGGCGTAGTTAAACTCCTCTAAATCAACAGGGATTTGGACCTAAAATACGCCAATAATATTGTCCTGTTAGGTAATAAATCACAGGCTTTACAGCATTATCTGATCCGCTTGGTGATAAAGGTATCCAGATATGGTTTGTGCCAAGCTCAATCCGAGTGTAAAATACCCTCACAAAAAGGTCAGGGGCTTGTGCTTCTCATCAATTGTGGTGAGCGGTTAGAAGTAGTTGGTGGTACGAAATAAATCGGAAGCAACATTTCAGCTTTTATTTTTGCTGGCTTCGATCTCTTTTGAACGTATATTCATAAAATCTTCCAAATACACTCAAGTCTATAAAATATCACACCTATCGGGCAAGTAAAAAGTGATACTATTTAAAATCTACTACATTTAAGATTTTCAGTGTTTTATCACTGCCAAATTATTGTCATCATCAAATGTGTGATACTGCTAATAGTGACGTGAAATTTCGATTTAAAGAAACACAACCGCTTTGTCGGTCCATTTGTCTGTGAACTGGTTCGTGATACTTCTCACAATGGTCTGAGAATATTCCTAATCAGTTGGAAACTTAAATGAAACCTCCATCTTCCTCTTCATCTTCATCCCTATATTTTTCAATCTTCTTCGTGCTATAAATGCACCGTGGACTTTCTGGAAAGTGACCGAAGCCGGGTGGTAGATTAAATGTGAGAAAAGTAAACCAACCGCCAAGATTTTCGTTTTTCCCAGCCTTTGGCACGCTTTGTACATGACAGAAAATTATTAATTTGTGTGGCCAAATGGTTCATTTCAAAAGTAAACATCCTGAAGTGAAGTAATTGTTACCCGGTGACTTTCTCCTCTTCCATCAAATTATGTACCGTTGTGTGAACGGAGAACCATACGAAGAAAACATTTCACAAATGTAAACCATTAACCCCACGAAAAGTGCCACAGTATTATGACCGAACTGCCCGAAATGGAATCAGAAGGTATATCAACTGGCACTGAAATGCGTTGGCGTATTAGAGTATACGGGATTTATATAGACACACAATGCGCAGCGGAATGCATATGAATAAATGCGTTGATCCATGAGCAATATGATTGGTGGACCTAGACTTGCCAAATATTGTCACGTGACGCGGAAACAGATCATGCGTGCGAAACATGAGTGCTGAGATAGTCAGTATCCAAGGTTGCGCAAAGATGAGTCATACGATCATGACGTATTTGTTTGTGTGCGGAAAGGCATAGACGCTGAATGAAATGCTCAGTGAAAAATTGAACACTGATTGCTCCAAATGGATTTTCTAGTATTGCACATGGATAGGACAGAATCACCACACACAAGTAAACGTCGCGTTCATTCTTTTCTTGGTTAAAAGACGGTGGGAGGGGGTGCATCCAGCGCTGAATAACAGTAACTTTGGGCCTTCAGGAGTACCACACAGCTTTTATTCTAAATGGATCTTGTATTTTCGAATTTCTTTATCAGTCTGCCGATGATTGAGTAACGGTCGGTATTCAGATGAAATGTGTGTTGGTTAAATAGGGTTCTTGCGTGTAGCATTTGTTCGACCTCACACTGCTAACCTCTCCGTCTTCCCTAGATTCACGAGAGTAACTTCTATCCGGGGCTGCATGAAGACCGATAATTCGCTTGTATATTAAAAATGTTGCCATCACATCATCAGAGTCCTTTTCAATGTATTGTACTTCTTCAAGAAGCGAGCTCTCGGTTGAAGTGAAATCTATAAGCATATCGGGAACCGGGAACCTTCAGTATTCGTAGTCTTAAGCCATGCCTTATGAAAGTCTTTGATGACGGCCTCTGGATGCAGCTCTGTTCAAGCTCACTTAATAAAGTGTATGCTTATTGAGATGTCAAAACTGCCTATCAGTTTTTTTCTGGGTCTGCTTTTCTACGCTATTCACCACGCCGTCAAGGAGGATTTTTCGGAACTTGAGTAAGGAGGACCAGATAAATCCTTGTTCCATAGGCGGGATGACTGACATGCAGTGGAGAGGTAGAAGTGCTACTTCTACATTAGAAAATGGAGCACTAACCCCATGAGGAGCTGCGTCGTCCCCAAAGAGCAGAATTTTCCGCTTCTCGTGATTCATTAGATTGAGTAAATCTATTGTCAAGTCACACTACAGGGTAGAGGTCATCTACGTGATTCGTGAACTTTAGTGTTTGCATGCTAGACAGTTCTTATCCGAACCCCCAAGAACAGCAAATTTTCCAAAGTCAGCTGGAAATGACTTTTCGCCAGCAGCATTGCAAAATGTGGGAGTGTTAATCTGGATTTGGAAATTTTCTTTCCAGAAGCCCAAACATGATATTGCTCTAAAGCAAAGTAAGATATCAAAATTTCACAAGCTTTGAGGGCATCTGAATGGGCATAGTTTTGTTTAGTATGTTGCAACGCATCTAAAGATTCATGGCATATCCCTACCACCCCCCCCCCCCTCTCTCTCTCTCTTCTTTCACAACAAATTTGTTAGACATCAGAACACGTGTTCTGATGTTGCAATGTGCATATTCTGGAATCTAAAGCATAACAAGAAGCCTTGCGTGATTAAGGATCTGATTAATTTCCCAAACATCTCCAAGCGCCTTGCCGAGACGAAGGTATTCGTTCAATTCAACGACAACTGTGTGGAAAGTAACGCGTCCCCAAAACAATACTGGAAGGTTTTGCGACATAACCGAATCTATCCAAAATCCAAAACACTCCACAGACTCACACTGAGTCAACGCGACAATGTGATCCAAACTACAGAAATATGGAAGAAATCTATATCAGTGTCAAGCTATTATGGATAACTAACCTCAACAGTAACGTGAAAAGTTCTTGAGTTATGTGCATTCCCCAACAAGCACCAGGTGTCAAAAAACACTGAAGAAACTTCAGCACAGTTTATCGGCAACTAATTCCTCGGTAAGTTTTCCCACCCTACCCGAAGTTGGAAGTGAATCCCACTCTGACCGAAGCTCTACCTCTCGGTTTGAGCTTTTGTTGTCCATATCGTAAAATAAGTCAGTTAGAAACTGAAATTCAGTTCGAAAACGTTTTATGGCACACGTACCATCCAGTGCTTAGGTCACAAGATTCTCTCTGAAAACTTGTTCTAAACAATAACAGACTAGGAAACTCTCGCTTACTTTGTGGAATCGCAATCCGCATATCTTCTTCCAGCTGTTGTTCAGGGGTAGACCTCCGACCCGCCTAAAATGGCAGCTAAGTTCATGGTCTCATAGATCACTCTGTCCACTTACCCCTTCATGTGCACCTCAAGAATATCACCGGAAAGTGGCATAATTTATCTCAAATTTTTTGCCACATTCAAATAACACATTTGTGGGTCTTTGTATACACATATACGGTCTTGAAGCAATCTTTTTAGTGATCAAATTCTATACGGATTTCCACGAATAGCCAAAACGTTCCACCATAAAGGTTTGTTAGGCCTTGGGTTCAAAAACCATTTTTTCAATCTCAGCCTTTTAGTTTTTTGATATTTTTTTAATTTCAAACTCAGCACTGGGAATTCGCACCGACTCCACCATGAATAAACTCAGGTTATGACTTCGGCTGGTTCTTTCGGCGTTTCTGGTTGGAGCCCAATAGAGTAGGTTTGCCGTTGGTAGGAGACGCTACAAGATATGGTTCGGAACCGAATCCAGTGGCACAAGTGCTGCTTGGCCCGTCTGCTGACGTCCCTTTACCCCATGAACAACTGAAAAACAGACAAGCAAATTTACAAAACGTGTGCGGTGAAAATATTGAAAAAACATTTTTGGATTTTACTTGTAGTGATCTTATTGCTGACTCCCCCCCCCCTTGAATTTAAGATGTTTTCTCTTGTTGCTCCTTTGGGACCATGCTTGTTCTCAAGCCGGTCTAGTATATATATATATATATATATATATATATATATATATATATATATATATATATATATATATATATATATATATATATATATATATATTTCTAAAATTATTCGATCTGACTAACACATACTTGCACTTCCCGCTGCACACGGAGTCTAACGACTGACAACCGCGACCAATCTATGGCGCATGTTCCAATGCAATTTGTTACCGCTCGGTTTACACGTGTCATCCAGGATATTCCAGTCTGTAATCGACTAGGCGATTTGTGGTATCGATGGGTTGACGGCGTATTAGGAAAAAGTGCTCATTTTCGGATCCATGAAGGAGGAACATGACTAGCTATTACAACAACTCCAGGAGAGTTTCGTGGAATTGAAGGGGCCGATCAAAGCCATCAAGTGCTAATTTGGTGTCACCCAATTCGATTTCTTCTGTCTTACCGTTAGTGCAAAAGGATACCGACCCGATCCAGGTAGTTTCAACTCCCCACCTAAAAATCAGGCATACTCACAATCAGTTCTTGCATCCTTGCAGTACTGCTCTAGATTCATCCCAAAATTTGCAACACGAGTGCTGCCATTGCTACTGACCCAGGCATCCAATATGTGGCATTGGATAGAGCAGTGTGAAACGACAATACTCCGCCCTCGACAAAATATCGTCGACCGACCGACGCTAACCCCTTTGGCCCCATCAAAAAGCGGACCGTGTTGATCATCGCATCTTCCGAAGTAGGGAATGGAGCACTTCTCGAACAACATGAGTGTTCAGTAATGTGCATATCTCGTCTTCTCAGTACTGCAGACGGAGGTTATTTCCAGACGCAGGAGAAAGCTTTGAAGGTACGTGGACTCCACATGTACCTTTGTCGACTGAGGTTTACGACTGTCACCTACCATCAAGCCTTTCAGTTTTCATACAATCCAGAGAAACCCATCGCCAAATCCACGGCTGCTGTGATTCAGAGATTAAGCATTGCCTTGGCTGCTTATTACTAGGATATTGTGCATGAGCCCGGTAAGACAACCCGGCAAGTGGACTTCCTATCACTATACTCACGATTCGCAGCAGCAGAACAACACCATTTAATTTTGCTGGCCCCACCCGTGTCGAGGGGAGAATTACGGAGGCAGGCTAAAGGATACTATTCATCCGGGTTTTCGGCGATCAAAAGAGATGGCCCTACGAGGTGAAACGGAATTTTCCTCAGTTCTTCGTATTACAAGAGGAATTTGGTATCCAACCGCACGGTATCCTTTGTCGAGGTGACCAACTTGTTGTCCTACCTCCGTTGCGTAAATTGGTTTTGGATGAAGTTAATAGAAGCCACTTAGGTGTGAATACAATGATGTCACTGGCTCGAGGGATGTGTTGGTGGTCGGAATCCGGTGTTGATGTTTGCACTACAGAAAAGAACCGTGATGTGTGTGTGCACAGAGTCCAGTCGAGGCTAAACACCTGGAAATCATAGCCCGAAAGCTACACTCCATGGCAGGGGGCTCATGCCAGCTTCGGTGGCTCATTCTGAAACCTATGACACGCCATTGTACTGAATGACTCATATTCCGAATGGCCGGACGTGTTTCTGGCAAGTTTCACCTCGTCTGTAATTCAAGCTCTACGGAAATGCTTTAGCCGAGAAGGAATCCTGCAGGTATTAGTTACCGATAACGGATCGCAGTTCCGTGTGACGGGACTGAAAAGCTAGCTTGACAGAATTGGATGTCGACATCTGAGTACGGCGACACGCCACCCTTGTTCGAACGGTTCAGAGGAGAACTTGGTGCTCTCCATGGAAAGCACTTTAGCCTCAGCCCACCCGAGAGTGTTGCCTGACTTGGAAGCTTTCCTGGGAAATTTCCTGTAGCAATACCGAAATGCGGCGCATGCTACCACCAAGGACAGTCCAGCTGTTTGATAAGTCCAGAAGACTGCGGTCATCGCTGACGTGTCTTGATTCCAGCCATGTCACACTCTTGTGGCGATGAGCTTCGACCAACTCGCGGAGTCATCACCAGACCACTTGATCAATCTATGGTCGAGATTAAGGACCTGGATGGCGCACCGGTGAATCGGAGCCAACTCATCAAATTCACTTCAAAGTGGCAACCGATGATGCAAGGTGACCGTAGATCTAGATGGCCACTGTGATGATACCAGTGACCCATGTGTTCCATCAATCGAGACGACTACCGAAGCTGCCGAGCAGCAGGTACCAGACTCAGTTCGAAAGTCGGTGCGACAGAAGAGCCAGATTGACTAGGAGCTCTTAAAAGAGGAAGCTAGTGACGATTTAGTAGGCTTCACGCGTGATACGTCCAGGTACTGACTCCTGACTACTTAAGCTGAGAAGATCTAGTCTGTAGTATGCAAGGATCATCAGTGTTCCTCCGTGAAGGGTTACTTTTGTTCGGTCTGCAAAATACAAGTGAAAGGAAACTACATGAACACAAAGGCTCAGTAAGGGCGTCAACAGGATCCTACTCTTACACCAATCGAATACCAACATTGTTGTCCACAGACTGCTCATTACAAGTGTGAGAGTCGCCGAGGATAGGCACAGCAAGAGATCGCTGTGATTGATCAACTTGTTATCTGCCAATTATTTTCTTTGATTTAACATATTTGAGCAAACCTTTTCAGCAGTACCGGTAATGTGCAATTACGCAGCCTTAGTTTTCCTGCTACCTTGGTTTGGGTAGTTCCGGGTGGGAATGGTTTCAGTTTGGGTTTTCCGAGTACTACACACACACACAAAATCACGGACCTGGAATTTGGCATGGTGCCAAATCCAGGAAGCAAAGATATAGCTGTGAACTACATAAGGGGAAATGTGCATCGGTATAATCGCTTTGGTTTGTGGTATACTTTTGCACTCGAGTTGTGCCTTTCGTTGCAATCTGTCGTAGATGTTAGGAAAAGAGATGCGAAAATTCAAACTGTAAGAAAGAGTAGAATAAGTGAACAGCAGGCTGAGTGAAGGACTGCTTCAATGCCGGAAGGTGATGGGGATGAATTTGTCACCGATTACAACACTAGGTCATATAAGTTAGTTTTGTACGGCGAACACGTGTACCAGTTCTCAAGTTTTTTGCTTCACGAGTTCGAACAGTTTACGGTACAAATAATCTAACTGCGTAGGGTTGAATATGCTTCGGCAACCTCTTGTAACCCCTAGTTTTAGCGGTAATCCTATCAGAGAACATCGCATGAAGGAAATATAAGCAGCTAAAAGATTTTTCAAATCACGTAACCTAAAGCACCTCAATAATGGCTCCACCAAGTCACCTCTTAATATGTACTGCTTGGCATTGCCCCTAAGCACTGCATGTCAGGGATCCACCATAAGCCTTCCGGAAACACAAGCAATAATCAATGCGAACGCGTCAAGCCGAGGTGCGTAATCGATCCTCTTCACATTACATATCGCCCCAAATTCGGTCGATCGAGCCCAATCCAGCATGTTAAACATAATCGAGCGAAAAACAGCCGGCTAGCCTGGTAATCCGATCTGTTCGTCAAGGTCGGAACCTGACTGAAAGCACACGTTCTGTAAGGTTACCTTTTTCGATTCAAATATGGTGCTGTCTATTCATTTTATATACTGGTGCCTTCTTATCTGCCCAGGTGGACTGGTAAGATAGGAGTTGCGAGCAGAGATAGTGCACGCGGAAGATCCGTAGAATAAACCGAAATGGAACTCAAAGGTTACCCACTAGTGATCTGGATTTTTATTTCAAATAACAGCCCGTGGGAGGTTCCACACAGCTTCACTATGAATAAGCTGTTTTCAGAATGATAAGCAATAATCAGCAGTAAACTAACTAATGAGTCAAGGTGGTGTGAATAGACCAGAGAATTCCCCCATGGTGATCTCAACACTTTCAATAAAATTATTATGATTTTTGTAAAAATCAGCTAGCTCCTGCGGTTCATTCCCTCAGCACTACCATACAGCACGTAAATATCAAAATATCAAAAATAACCTCCATTCGACAATGCTATTAGTGATGCTTGTCTTTAAACCCTTATAAATTCGATTTTCTTGTCATCTCTACGAGAAAGTGTACCCTTGGCAAAGAAAACAAGCTAAAAACTAATTACCGCGACTGTGATCTGGTGATTTAGCTTATGAAAGACAACATGATCGAAGTGAAAGGATAAGGGTAAAGAGACATTTTCTTCAAAAATGTAAATATATAACTGTAAGAATCGTATCTAACCTGCTAATCGTACGTAATGAAGTAACCTGGACCCGGTCTACGAGAACTAGAAGAAAGACAAGACCAGACGAAAATAGCAAGGATGTATTCTGTTACATCTGATTGGTGCTCACTCGTTTGTATACAAAAATAAGCGTCTTCTTATTGGAAGATAACGTGCTGACCAGTCACAAGACGACTTCGCTGTGTCTGCACAATCCAATAACGACCGTGCGTCTTCATCTGATCAGATGGATACTGGGAATGAAGCTTTAGCGCACTGGACCGCTTGTGGAGACAGTCGAATCACTACAATAACACCGAACGGTTAGCTGATCTCTCATATCTAACACTTGCTACTTGGCGCGGCCCACTGTAGACCCGTTTGATTCTCTCTAATCTGAGTAACAAGTAGCCTCCATGTGTGATAAATTGGCTCACCAAAAGTCAAATACGCAGTTGGATCAGTCCATCTTTAGTAACGCGGTAGTTATGGTTAGGGAAAATGGGAAGACTTTCGGTGTTTGAGCATCGCAATATTCCTCGAATCCGGTAACAAAACCACATTAGTAATGTCCAGAAAAGGCTTACGGAGTAAGTACGAGGGACTGAGATTTGTGTGTGTGTGTGTGTGTGTGTGTGTGTGTGTGTGTGTGTGTGTGTGTGTGAACAGGCACTTAATCCGAATAGGTTGCAGTCTCATTCATTGACTTATTCAGCATTTATTATCCTCCAGAGTAAAAACGAGTTGGGAAGAAGGTCTAGATAGCCTGCCGTACCACAGAGCATGAAGGAATTGGACAAATAGTCTAGTCAGGGATGTTAGCAATTAAGAATCAGTTAAGCTATCAAGTTTAGGTTCACGGTAATTTCGAATCAAATGGATTAGAACATTGGGCTACTTGGTTTACATGGATTTTGCCTCTTTTTTCTACTGTCTGACTTTATAACAGTGACTAAGGCATGCCATCGAAAAAAATCTTATTTGTCTTTCATAAATTTTTGGACTGATTTTATTTGAATAGAGAAATCAGCCCTCTGCCAAGCAATCGAGCCTACTGCACATTTAGTCACCCACTGGCTGCATACCAGCTCTACCTTACCTTGTGTTTCATTTAAAGATACGTGTGAACATACAGCTGGAGTGCCACGTAAAAAGGTGTTTTCCTCACTATTCATATTTCTTTTATAAATCTGTGGAAGTGCTCTTTGATATAATGTATACGGTATACTACAGACAGTAAGCTAAGTCGATTCAGAGGGATAAACTGAATCAACCGCATCAGAGTACCCACCGTTGTCGCAGCCTCATGAACCACATCGTGTCTATCCAAAAGGCATCTAGCTGACCAATCCAGCGCTGTGCTAACCATTCCTCCCACCTTCTAGTGAGGGATTGTTACCTTGAACCATTGTGACTGTCTAGTTGTCCGTGAGACGGTAAGCGTTGTATCGTTAGCTTTCTACTCCTTGATTTCTATGAGGGCCTACGCATTCATGGGCCATGTACACCTAATCATGCGACCTTTGCTTGCAACTCCAATCGTTCCAACCCGCTAACGGAAGGACAAAAGACGACGGCACAACGCACCGAAAGCTTGTGTATTGTGTGAGAGAACGATATTCCAGTAAGATTGTCCGCTTAACGGGCTCTGCTGATTGAGATTTTTCTCCAGTTTCGTCGGCCTGGTTTTTTGTTATTAATTCTACTGGTTCAGCCATATACAGAGGCAGAGGTACGTTGTTTAGCTGACTAGGTTTGACAGGTTTAAAATGGTTAATAGCTTAGTATCATGGAGATTTTTTGCGACGCCCTGACAATAAGATAAATTGGAAGAAAATAGCGCCTGGGGCCACCGGAGGATGTTCGACCGGGGTAACAGGCACTCAAATGGCGTTCAGCTCTACTGTAGCTGACAGAAAAGTAGAACGAAAACGCACATCAATAATTAGGGTTTGGTTAGGCTAAACCCTTGGCGGTGTAAGGGATAGTTACCAGAGTGAGGCGTTATAAGCTGTTTTGTAGAAGTCAATTGGATAAAAGTATTCAATACCTGTCTTTTTAGTAACCAGTACAAAAATACGTAGAGGTTGCCTTCCTTTGATTCTTATTCAAGTGAACACAGAACTCGGCCGTAGCCGGTGAGCAAACGGACTAATGCGCAAAAAAATATTCAGGCAAGTATGCATTAAGTGAGCTGAGTTACCGTTAGTTCTGTGGTCAAATCAAGCTCCCATTCGACTGAGGCTAAGCAACGTCAGTCGATACTTTACGGGGTCGATCATTCCACACTGCCCGGATTGAAGCATCATCAGATACCAACGTGCCTATTCTCATGCACGAGAGGAATATTGATCGGTTGTCTGCTTAGTATGCGTGGCTGTTTAGACCTCCAACCAATGCGCCCATCAGATAAATAAAATCATTTTGATATGGGTATTATGGATGCAATTAGCCACGCAGTAGCGGTCTACTCACTACTACTGGAGACTTATTTGTGTTTCTCTGGTGGATCATTTCCTATATTCTATGACATACACCTTAGTCCTGCAGTACCGCCCCGTCTACCAGTTACTGAGTAACTCTCAGCGAAACGAACCCAAGTCAGAAAACACAAAGTCGTGTTCTCTGACGTTCGGCTTGGGGCTCATTTCTCTTCAGGTCACCCAGTAACTGGACGACGGTCTGGTACAGTGGTAAACTCTGGATAATCCAGCTCCACGATGAACATTCGGATACGCGTTTTCTTGGCAACAGACCAAGAGCTCCCGTAGAAGACGACAACAGGAGGAATGTCTGATATCAAAAGAGAAACAAATAATTTAGGCCAAAAATCAAGGCGAGCTACAAATTCATTCCACATTACGTCGAACTGTTTTCGGGCAGAGGCGTGTGGTAGACAGACAGGCCATAATTAGATGTGAATGACAAAGACGAGTCGATGCGTGTTTGGGCGAAGAGAATGTCTGTTTGTGTCCTTGCGGCAGACGAAGAGCGGTACCGATATGATTGAAACAGGAAGGGTTGGGGCAGGTGAACATAGCTTGAATGGTAGACAAACAAGACCTGACCGTCTTAAGGTCATACACATACGGAGTGATACATAGAGATCAGGGGAACAAGTCAGCGTGTTGTGAGTAAAAAAGGTGCACAAGAATGACATGGATTCCGAATTCAACGAGAGAAAAGATACTCCTTGACATGGCAAACTCAATTTCGTTAACGATGAGCGATGAAAGTTGTATCACCTACAATGCACCTGCTTAGCGGGTTGATGTGCTGGAGCGTTTCAAATTTTTTTTGATACTTCCATAATCCAGAGCTGGATTGCGTTTCGTGGTTAGTTTTGCATTCGCTTTTTTCTGCTCACAAACACACGTGTCATGTGAATCCTTCTCCTAGTCAAACGCTTCCTCAACTGAAATGAAAGTCCTCATCGAATCAATCTTCCAATCAAATTGATCAATACATCGTTTGTGTACTTGTGATGTGAATAATTTAAAACCATTTGTAGCTACTGTTTCTCAACCGCCTACCCTAGTTCAAATAGATATGTCATACCACGACTGAAGTTCAGGGCGACTGAAGAGGTCGAGACAAAAATCGACCAACGGAATTTTCTCCCGCCACGGAGGAAACAGTGGGGCTATTTGATGTGAGAATTTCTTGCAATACATTTTACCCCAATCAAAGAATGAAGTCTGCTCTTGGTCTGGATAGGGCTGACAGACTGTTCCGCTGCATGTTTGCATCCCAAACCCAGTTCAATAACTGGGCCGGAAGTAGAGACCAGGTTGGGTTACGGACACTGATTGCTGTGGATCACGTCCCTGCTGGTTTTGGTCGTCGTTGACACCCATGTGTACAGATGACCGGATTCTGAAGCAGTTTCGGAAAGAACGAAATACCGAGTAGTGTGAAATAATGCCACACGAAAGTTGCGTGGAATATAGAAGGCGCAAACTGTAGGTCTTTCGTCCTCGGAAAACCAACCAACCGAAATAGAGAACAAATTTACTCCTCATAATTCTTTGTTAAATAAAGCAGAGTAAATACATACTTTTTTAGTTCTTTTATGTATCATAAAACATTCGCATAAGTATTCCGGGGATGGGGTCGAGACCGTTGAAAGACTGCCAAATACGGGTGGATTGAGTGGTAATGGCCGAGTTTAGAACTGGGGATCACGAGGTTATAAGTTCGCTGTGAAGACCAGTTGATCACCACCGTTGACCAGCCTAAGCAAAAGTGGAAATGCCTTTCGGATCACATTGTGCCCTTCAGGAAAATTGTGAGTCATTGCTTGAGAACGATGGAGTAAATCTTCGTGTAGTTAACTCAGGGTTCAAATTTCAAGCATTTTATTTTGATCGAAAGGATGTTTCCAACAAGATGTAAGTCGTTTTTTGAATATCTTTCGTGCACCCTTGTTTCAATCATTGTATTGAGCATAAGCTTCTTTGAGAAATACAATTTTGGTAACCAGGTCCATAATCTGGATAATGTGTCCCTCTCATGTTGGGAATGAGTTCAGCTTCTAAGATCCAATGTGTTGAGGCGACTACCAATGATGGGCAGATGGTATGAGCTTCGAATTATCATATCTAGCTTAAAACATTCGAACTAGGCCACGGTCTGTGAACCTTTGTGGAAGACAGTATTCTGCTCTGATCTGATTCAGTACCACAGTAGAATCACAGTGGCCAGATGCGGCTCTACACCCTCCATGTTTGAGGATTACGGTTGCGAATTCTTCTTGTTGGCTCACCGGTTTCCTGTGACAACGACACTATTGGACGAGTAGTAGTATAGGGCATGACATTATACTAAACCTTGTACCTCAATTACTTTTGAACCAAATCACCTAGGGCGACCATATTTAGCATGATGATGTTTCAACCCATTGCTTTATCAAATGTACAAACGCATTTGAAGCATGAAACCGGTGAGTCAGTTTATCCCGGAAAACGTGCCTGAGAGGGTGCGGAGTGCTACTAAACCTATCCTTGGACGAATCGTAAAATCATTGAAATGGTTTAAAAAAGAAACGACCTTGATCGGTAATGACACATTTTCAATACTCATCTATGTGTTGTTGATGAGTATTCGCGCCACACATGATCCGTTAAAGAGGTTTACTAAGGCCGTACAATCTGATTAGAAATCGAGATCTCCCATTGATCAAAACAGAAGGATGACGAGAGGTTCAAGGCTGTGTGAGCTGGATGAAGGACAAAATACCCGCGGGGAAAGACTTGGGGATAAACAAAAGTCAAATTCTTAAGAAGAATTCCAGCTCGACCATAGTTATTCGTGACTTTTGGAAGGATCCATGTTAGTATGTCGCCAAAGGAAAACGTAGAATTAGGAGGAAAATTGCTGATCAGAAAAGAAGACTTTAGCGCGGCTGTTCGCGCCATTTTACAAGTGCATCTAGGCTGTAGAGGTCGCTGCAAATGAATTCAAGCGTTCTGTGCGTAGAACAACTTTGAGAGTCTGCACCACATCTGCGGTACAGAAAGATGAGATCAGTGCCTTGTATGACTGATGGTCATTTTCAAGATCGAAAAGAATAGACCAAAAATCACATCACTTGGAACACTGAATGGGTTAAAGTGATACTTAGCGATGAGAAAAGGTGTAATTTAGACGGCCCTGATAGAACCATGCACTACTGGCACGGGTTCCGAAGAAGCAAGCTGGACGTCAGATGTCAAGCCTTTACCAAAGATTCTCTTTTATTTTGGAGTGTGTGGTTTTCGATGACCGAAAATCCCAACAAGCGCTTCTAGAAGAGAAGCAGACGGATGACTTCTACTTCAGAACACTGAACGAATTTTGCTCACAACGATTCCGGAAAATCAGCTGAGTACAACGATATTTCAACATGATAACGCGGGCAAGCGTGTGGCCAACCCCACCAGACTATGGCCATTGTACCGAAACATCAAGTACGTGGTCTGGCCTGTCCACATTCTTGACTTAGGCACGAATGAAAATGTCTGAGGTCTTGTTACTAAGCGAGTCTGTGCGGATAGAGAAGTCCTCAGCACTTTGCATGAGTTGACGTCCACCCTCTCAGGCACATTTGCCGGGATAAATTGACTTATCTGTTCCACGCTTGAAATCCCTGTGCATACTTGATATGCAAATGGGTTGACACATCACCGAGCTAAATGTGGTCGCCCTAAAGTAATTGCAGAGAAACAGAGAAAAACAGGGACAGTTTAATAGCACTTCGTGCACCGTATTGCCATATGATAAAGCACCATTCAGTTACTGACTCTGAATGGCAGAAACCCGATGGCCACACTGCGATCGACTCTTGTGATGGATGACTTCCATGTAGAGGCTTAAGCTCAACGAGGACATTCTTTTGCAAGCAGCTCACAGGGCTAGGCTACTATGTAAATATCAGTAGTAGTAGTTCCGAGTTGGGTAGTCAGACTTTACAGATCGTGTGCAGTGGACTGCCTTCGTTGAACTTAGATCCCCACACAAGAATCATCCAGCAGAGCTTTCTACAGCTGTACGGGTACCACGGTATTACCTTTCAAATCCAGTGACAGAAGGTGTTGATATTCATCAAACCGTTGAGAGCCAGCTCTGACTGCCGGGTGATTAGGTGTTTGACTCGAAATCTTTCGCCTCTGATTCCAGTTTCAGTAGGGGTGCGTTGAATGTGCGCTGATGATGATTCCAAATAGGGATGAAACACCCACCAGTGCTTTCATCGTTTTCTTTTGTGGGTTGAGTTCTGACTAAATAAATCTAACCTACTGTAGCGGCTTCGCAGACACTAAATTCACTAAAATACAATTGCGAGCTTAAAGCTTAGGAGCACCTTGTTTATATATAAGTATTTACACTTAAGTTTACTTGAGAATGACCACCGCTCCCCAGGAGCAGCCAATTTCGGTGCCAGGCCTTCCTCTAGCTATAGGCAATCTTCCTTTTCGAATCTTTATTCTTAGTCAGGACAATTGTACCTCAAAGTACTTTCACACATCCAGACTCGATTCAACTAGTGCGGTATCATAATCTTCTTCGGTCTCTTAGAAGTCCTGTAGGACATTTGGGTGATTCTCATCAGTCATCCATTGAGGTATGCAACTGGTCAAGCAAACTTTGACCAGGCTCTTCGATAGGTCAGGAATTCGGCTCAGCCTCGGTCCCTTCAATCGACTGGTTGTTTGAAGTCTGTTTATTTAAGTCCACCTGGTACCGGCAGAGTCAACAGAATCGCCGTCCCACATCACGCGGCTCAGGTGGCAAGGCCCACTCTATCCCATCAGCTCTGGCCATTAGCTCGTTCAGTCTCCCATCTCCTGTCAGTTATACAGGACAACTAATATAATTAACAAAACCCATCAATTGCTATCTTTCTGAATCTCAATTCGTTGGACGGGAGTCGAGTTCGCATAAATCGTGCGAGCGTCTAAACTGCAACTACTCATATTTGATACTCGGTAGTCAAAAGGGTAAATTTGGTGGTTTTTAGGTAGAACCGCCAGACATAACTATGAGCCCCAAGGTGATGGAACAAACCAAGTCCAAATGGAAAGGGGTTGGAAACACGCCGGACAATAGAGGACCACCATATATCGTCCAAAGTGACCTGTGGTGGTTAGATTGAAAAACGAGGGGCCCAGACCAGATCGACTATGACCTATACCACCAGAGCATCATTATAGATAAGAAAATTCATTTTACGTTGAATTCTTTGCCTGTGTTTTGTTATTTTACCCTACTTGATGTTTGACTGCTGTGTGAAGCAATCATTCTTTCCTTTCAAAAATGAATGGGTCATATTTGTCATAATCACCAGCCACGCTCGAAAGTACACAATCTAGTGTGTCCAGTACCAGCATGAAACCAAAAAAAGATTACTTTTTGTTTACGGTAAAGCTGGACGTCTACGGGACTACAGCATTGTTCCAGCGTCATCTGGCTACTCCACCTTTACTGTCCGGAAAACTGCAGAAAAGAAGCACACGGCTGTGGTGGAAAGTCTTGGTTTTGCCATGGATACATCGATGCCTTTCATCGAAAACATCAGATCGTCATGTGATTAATCCGAAATGCAAGCACATCACTGCCAGGGTAAGCGACAAGTCTACTCGATTGAAAAACGCGTGAGAAAAATTCAGACTTCCTTACCTGTCACCCCTTGTTCTTTCTTGTGAGCTTGTTTTGCGCTACTCACTTCGCTGACGTAGTCAATGTGGACCAGAGTGAACGTTTGACTGGTACGTTTATCTCTTATGACCTTTGAGCCTTTTTGTCATAAACTTTTGCATCAGTTAATGCTTGCTTGATTTGCAAGCATTTGCGAGTATTTTTTCGCGTGGACCAACTTTAATCCACAAAGCTGTCATCGTTGAGATTATGAATATTTCTGCCAAAGAAGCTTACTCGAGCACAATCTGGCGTGTGTCGTTTTTGGGATTGTGGTATGCGTGACAGCTCGGCTTTGGTTACAACCGAATCCATAAATACCAATTTAGCTCCACATTCAAGAAGAGTGCCTCAAATGAATACCACTTTCTTACCGTTTATTGTCACGGTAAAGCAGTTCAAATTATTCCGGAATGGTATACGTATAAAAGTAAGCTTTTTTTCAAGTCCTTGACCACTGAGTACTATATCACGTGATGTTGAAGGAAACAGTTAGTAGTGCATTCTGTTCACTTTACCACATTGTCAAAAAGCAATAACCATGCAACGAAAGTAGTAGTTCCCATTGCTGTCTGTACAAAAACCCTCTTACAGAAGCCAACAGATGTAGCGTATGTAAATGGCAAGCAGATCCATGTCAATGTAAATATCGTAAAAGTGAAGGAAGTCTGTGAGTGCAAAAACTTCGCACTGCCGTATATGCTCGTGTATCTAATTACTGAGTGAGTGGATCTCTTGGATCTTATTCTCGAAGCCCCACTCGCCCTGTACGGCAAAGTTCATCGATCAGGATCTTTGTAGCTTTCTTCAGTTCTATGGACTAATCACTCATTTCTCATCCACTTAAGTGAATTTACACACCAAGGGTCGTCTATACAGCATGCAAGCTTGTTTTTCAGTCTAATGCAGCTACCTCTCTTTCAGTGCTACATGTCGAAGTTAAAGTTTTTCTGTTACATGTTTGTGCTCGAGTCCAGTGAAAGGCGCATGCTCCCCATAAAATCCAGGACCTATTGCACTAATAGAGCTACCCGACAACCAGACCTTGAGACTTTGAGTGAAGAACCACAGTATTCCAATCGGTCAAGAGTGGTTATGATCCGGGCCACGGTGGAATACTGCCTACCACCGAAGTCACCTGCGGTGGCGAGGTTCGACCCACTGCCGTTCGAGTGGGTACACTGACAAATCCGGTGTTTGCAAAAACATTCCGTCAATACATCATTACTCCTCCTCTGGCCAAAGGCCGGCAACATGGTGAATCAGACACATGCAGCCGATAAAACCAGAGGCGGAACTGTCCACACAAATGCACTACTCACAGCCTGTCATTTGCTACGATGAATTCCTATGAACAGTCTAGACTATTTACTAAATTTACTAATTTTACAAAACCCCGTACGTGGACTGTATTGGCCTGATGCGAAGTACCACACTGACAGATCTGTGTGTGTCCCATACCGTTTTCTAAAGAAAGCACTAGTCTCCTTTATTCCCTTTTTACAGCTTGCGAAGCGTTGACATGATCAGTATTAGCTGTTAGCGAACCTGTTCGTCACTTTACGCTGTTCAGCATAGTTCGTGCACGAATAACGACTGATTACCGCTGACTGAAGAGCCATCATCCCCTGCGATTGCGAATGCTACCGACGAAGTAATCACAGGACTGAAGTTTCTGCCGTACGGAGCAAAATCATACGAACAACCTAGGTGCTCCATGAGGTACAGATATATGTTAAACCTCACTTGTTACCAAAGTTGGATGGTATCCACCAGCATGAATTTGTAGAATTCCCTCTTCACAAAACAGACCGTACAGTCTTTCGGGATGAAGAAACTTTTGGAGGAAATAACCCATCCTGATTAGCCGTAGTGGCTTGCACCACGACCAAAGATCCCATTTTTCCCTGTTCCAATTCGAGTATATAAATGAAACGGAAAGAAAAAAGATTTTTTCCCCGATTGACACAACGTAACATTGTTTGCACACCTTCAGCCTAGTACATCATTATTACCTGAGAAATAGTAACATTCATGATCCACTATCTGGACGATGACGGTTATATCACTTCGCCCGAAAAGTCTGGTTGACCCGACAAAACAAAACAAATAGAATGTAGACCGCTGATAAACTTCTCTATTATAAACCAAAAATTTTCGGCGGAGAAATCTCAGCATCACTGCAATGAATATATGGTTCACAAAGAGAACAAAATCAAACCGTGCAAGAAGGCTACAAAAGGAGTGCCTACTGAGTTCCCCTTTCCAATACACGCACCAAACATTGCGGGATTGTTAGGTTCCCGCGGGGTTTTTGAGCTAACTGTTCCGATCATATTCGCAAATCCGAGCACACTGTCGCTAATTCTGAAGTAACTGGTAAACACCCTTTTTCTTAGGTTGTTTGAACTTCTATTCCATAACAGCTCTGAAGTGAAAGTGAAGTAAGTTAGAGCAGAAAGAATAAACAAACAAAATAGAAATGTTTTGAGTGAAAATCATGAATACTTAGGGAGCTTGGCACTATAATTTGAACGATAACAACTGCAGGACATAACCACTTTGCGTAATGTCGTTAACCACGCAGTAGACAGATCTCTAAAACTCCAACCCGAAGCCTAAAGCTTTCTTCTTGGTCAAGTTCACTGATGGAGGGTTTTAATTTCTTTCTCTTTGTCACAGGCTGACCACCCCCGTCCATTTTCTAACCTTCACTTGCTTCGATGAACTCTGCACTCCTAGGGAGTCTATCTGCCTCCCGGCATTAGATATGATCGAATCGTCTCAACTCCCTTAACTTGAGCACTTACTCGGTATATCTAATAACAAGGAATAATAATACTGTCATTACTCTAAGCGTACAACCGCTCTGCTGGAATGAAAAGAAACCTGAATAAGATGAATACCTATTAGGAAATGTTTGGGGGCTTCCGTGGCAACAAAATTTGACGACGCATGTATTCGCTTTTTGAATATGGGAAGGTCAGTAGCCAGACACTTAACTCCTAAAATGGGATGAGCATTCAACGAAGTCTGCCAAATCGTTTAGTAAAAAGTCAGCTGGAAAAAGCTTTCAGACAAATTATGAGAGACGCTAGATGGTGGCCCGACTGAGCACCCCCGTGAACATATACTAAGCCAGTTCAAACTGGAGACACTGAAGCAATAGTTGGGGTGGTTGATTCATCCGGTGAATATCAAAACAGTTCCTTGTGGTGCTGGAGCGTAGATACTTGACTTTAATTCTTGTTAATTAGTATACAAAAGATACAGAACAAGTTCTATTGCTAAACCATATATAAATTAACTGGGAACCGCGGAGAACTTGAACTTGAATCGCCGAGATGTCAGTAAGCTTATTACCAAGGCATTTAAAACTCAGGGAAGTTTATAGGAAAACAACACTATCCATTTATTTGTTACTTTTTGGGTCAGTGTTACACCAATCATACTGAAACACGACCACCATGTAAGTTCGCCGAGAGATCGTGAAAGAATTCTAGGATTGTGAGCGCAGAATCACCTAACAGTAGTTCATCCGGATTTTCTTCGTGCACTTACGCTCCCCCAACTGATAAGCCCAGTTAACCCGAAGGCGTCCGTGAACCAGTTTTGATACAAATATCTGGTCTGCCTCTCCAAAGGTGGAAATCTTTCAGGTCACTTTTGCTCTGACCCATATCAAATCTTCAATTCTTATGGAGTTGTTTCTCAGTTTGCTATATCATTAGGTTTCGCAGAAAATTTCCGAGATATTCCAATCGGGATATTTTCTAACTGCTTATCATGCTCACTAAACATGTCTACGTACATCTATGCTCAAGCCATATTTTTATCTACCGATGAAGTTATTGCTGGAGACACATACCAAGTCGGATAGCAGGATTGTACTCCTGGTTCATCCTCGATGGCAGTTTAGCGAGATTGTTGCTTGCTAGTGTCCTCTAAATGGTGGGACAAGTATGAAGTGATCAACGACTTTTATTCCAAGAGTATTATTTTGCTGCCAGTCTTACCTACTGGTATTGGTTCCAGTAGTCAGTTGCTTCTTATCATTTACGAAAAGAGCGTGATGCTATGCGGAGGAGGGCTTCGATTGTGAGCTATCCTCCGATTTATTACCAGCCGAGTTTCCAGGACTTTTGAATATTAACGGGAAGGTTGACACTGTTATTGGTCCACGTTTCGCATATTTATTCGTAAGAAACCTCTGAACGTTCTCTCAGTAAACATGAGCTATGAGTGAATAACTCATCTAACGAAGGGACCTTTCTCAACGGAACCACAAACATGGCTTGGCTGACTATCCTATGGACTCCACCTTTCATTCACAAACCCCAGGTCATGCGAAAAACCTAGCACTCGGAATCACTAGACTCAAGTTTCACTCTTGTTAAAAGTTATCGGTGGTGCAAATCATCCGATGCACCCCGGGCCTGAACCCGAGCCTTCCCACTTTGAAGGTGTGGTACCACTGTTTCACCCTGCTCCCGTCCGAGGCGATCCGAACCTTGGATTTAAGTTTGTTTAGATGTCGTACTCTATGACAGCCAGCCATGCCCGACAGCTTCGTAGTGGTAACACACACGTCTTCGAGATGAAGAGGCCCGGGTTAAAACCCAGATTGCCGCGGATGATACGCACCACTGATGAGGTTAAATAAGATCGAAACTGGCAACTGATACTCCCCACTACAGGGTTAATTGGATGACCTGAGGTTTTTGCCGGGAAGGTGGAATACAAAGGACAGTCAGCCGAGCAAAGTGCCATCAATCCTACACATTGCTCGAAAGAAATTGTGAGATATATACAAAATCACAAACCTTCATCCCCTTTTGTTTCATTCTTCTTCATTCTGAATAGCTTGAGAGTAAAAAATTCATAATTCAAACAGTCACTAGCTTGGGTTCCTCTGAAGCTAGAGGTGCACCCTTGAACACGCATTACTTTTTGAGGTCACTATAACGACCTCTGTATGAATCTGTTCCACTTATGTACACTTTGAGAAAACTCATTCAGACCCATCAGTGTTCGTGTTCAATGAACACTCTAATCTGCATCCGTGCATTTCTCCACACATACAAATGCGCTATGTGGGTATGACTCATCTTCGTTAAACCATGGATATTGAATATCACTGTAAGCATGTCTCACGCGCATGATATACTTCCATTTCACGTGACACTGTCTGGCAAGTTTGTGCTCACCAATCGCATTGCTGAAGGATCGGTACTTGTGTTTAAATTCGTTCCCTTCCTTATTTTATGTCTATATATATGACACATTTTATACGCTAAACAGCAATACATTTCAGTGCCAGTTGGTGTGACTTTTAATATAGTAACGAATAATGAACGAAGTGAATCACAGGTAATTAGACAGAATTTACAGTGGATTGTTCAAAAAATCCCATTCCAATTAAATTTCGATGAACTAAACGTGGAGAGTATCTCATTTACCAACATCATATGAACGATTGTAACTAAAGATAAATTGATTTCATACAGTGGTCTAGAAAGAAATGATTATACTAACTTGAATTTGTGCTCCTACGGTACAATCAGAGATTAGAACACGAGCAATCTACTGAGGTAATTGATCTAGTCAATTCTGAGGGCTAGATGATATGTGGCTGGTTCGAAATTTGCACTCCTATGTTTCCACCTTAATAAAGTGGGCATTTTGATAAATCTTTCTGTTCACTCTCTACAATTTTTACTGGCAGCCAGATTCAAATTTTGATCAACTCCGCTCCTTCGACTCCTTAGTCTACATTGTAAATCGAAATAGTTGGGGTGTCTAGACGGCGGGAACTTCAAATTACTAACCGATCTATGTTTACCTGACAAAGGTCGCATAATAAAGGCGATAAAATCAACCCCTTCAAGCATTGCAAACCGGAGTTGTTCCTTTAAAGGAGGGAAGGATCCACCTCTCCTATTAAATCTAAAATAGTCTAAATTTTTTCCAATCATCCTTGTGCTTTTCGTGATCCCCCGCCTTCACCGAAACCACCATCTGACAACCATGGTTTTCAGTTGTTTGAAAGTTTACACAGTATGCCGAATCGTATTAAAAAATGTGTCCTATTGTGACAGGCAGGGGCAATGCTCTTCCGACGAGGGTAGCACGTGTGATCTGCAAAAGCACAAAAGGGAAAAACTCCATGAGCCGAGGCTCAGTAAGTGTATCAACGGCACCAACACTTACATTAAACGAACAACAAGATGGCGGCCTCCAATCTGGCCGTTACACTATGAACAGCTTCTATCCTCATGGTAATTTATGGTAACGAATCAACTTATCTCACATAGCTGGTAGGGCTAATTTATGAACACCGTGACACAGAAACATCAGCTCCCTGTGCCATTTTTGTCATCAACAAATTAAACCATTTCTAACGAACAAGGAACAAACTGTGAGTCAGGGTTCCTAAAAGATGACGTAATGACGTAATACAGAGCTCTCTTCCCACATCATTCACCCTCACGTTGTTAGGTGAATGACTGAAAATTCATGCTTTGCTCAGGGTAGAATTATGTAAATGAGGAAGAAGTATCAAATAAAATTGTGGGTTAGCGGACGAGGACTACAAAAACAGAGTCTGGCACAACAGTCGGCGAAAGTAGAACTCAATTAATTGCGAATAAGGACAAAAGCTGCCATATACTGGATAAGGTTCCCAGGAGTGCAATGTTAGCTGAGGTGGTAACGGTTGGGATATCAATGAGAGTAGCCAGCCCAAGGATTGGAAGAAAATACGAGAAAACTCACCTGTGGACCTGACCATTTTGGTCACGTTAGGTTTCCTGGACGGTGTGTAACAGACCCTTCACTGAGGGGTTAGATACACTGGCGAATATGGCTGCGTTGTGATCAGTGAGGCGCCAACAATGACCATTTTTCTCAACCAGCTTTATACCGGTATTGTGGTTTTCTTCCTCCCTCATTTACATTCTTATTGTTCTCTTTTTCATTGCCTCCGATCGTATTCCACGCTGAGTGATAGTAACCAGAGCCACCGCGCCCACTGCACGGTGAATGGTTGTTGGAACTGAACTAAACAGATAAATCGCTTCCGTAAACAATGCAATGAAGCTTAAGTTTTATCCGCAGTCCAGGATGGAAACTTTGAACAAAATGCGACAACTCATGGTGAATTAGAATCCGTCAGACATATATGTCAGTTGGAGCTAGGTGCAGAATTCCGACTCCCAGTTATTTTAATTAATCAATTACTCTTTGTTGCTGACCGAGGTAAAACTACGGCTTTGTCAATGAATACATAATGGGTTTCATTGGCTCAAGCGGCTTGATATGTTAGGTGGAATAAATAATCGGAGTTTTCAGCTTGGTTGGCCTATCACAATTATCTATTAACCTTCTTCATCCTCTTTTCTTAGATTTTCCTTCTTCTGATGAAGTCGAAGCTCGTAATGAAAATCCACTGGAAACTGTGCTGAACCAGAACTGTCCATTATCCGCTTTGATTAGTTTCCTCGTACGTAACTTGTGATTGAATTTAACCTCACGTACGTTACCGGTTGAAGAGTGTATTCTCTCTTCATCAGCATTCATTGACTGAGACCATCCTATTTCTATCGTCCGAATTTTCGTCAATCTCGTACAAGAAGAACATACATGCCCTTTCTGTAACTTTCCGTTCGAGTTATTCCGTTTTCCATGTTTTGCTACTGACTACTAGTACAGTAGTCAAACTTTGTATTGAACTCTGCTTCCTTTAATTTCATCGGTCAATTCCTTTGATATTTGATCTGAATGGTCGGCCAACTCGGATTAGGTCACTTATTCCTTCGAATCACTAAGTTACGGTATTTCTCACTTTAGGTCACTGATAATTGACCTCGAATATGGGTTTATTTTTGTTACTCATTTCTCTAGTTTATGACAACATTAACCACTGACAGTTATTTATTATTACAGAATCATTCTTTCACCGAGATTATGACTGTCTTCCAGCATTGTGTGGATGTCAGGCGCATCATTTGAAGGATAACCCATCACAGACATTGACCAAGGGATTTCCATCACACCACTTCCTGAGTGGTTTAGATTTCGGCTCCTAGAATCCCGTTATCCCACACTGTTTTGCCAGTGAGCTTCCGACATCCGAATACATTTTGCTCTCAGGCGTCAGAAAAATGCATAGCTTCCATTTTCAACCAGAGTATAATCTTTATGGCACTTTCACTTCCACGGATATCAAAACTATTATTTTCCAGAAAGTAAGACGTAATTATTGACACTCGGTTTATATCTGTCAAAAAGCTATACGGGGAGTAATTTTCAGTAAATGATAATTCACTAGTACTGCTTGACTGGAAATTCGATATACCCCCGTGACTCTTTCTACCTTCTGCGGATAAAACAAACCACAAGGAGCATCCAGTTGTGATTTGTGGATATGTGATTCCCTTCCGTTGACAAATCGCACTATCAGTAACCTGTTCATTGTAGAAAGACATTTCCACCGCTCTACTTTGTGTCAGCAGTATGGAGCTGGAATTGCAAGGTATAGCTCAGTCGTATTGCGACCACATTATTCACTGCTTGTGAAAGCTGAAGACACTACTAAAGCTATAGAAGCTCTATACACCTTCTTCATCTGGTTTGTCTGGAATCATCAGCTGCAACGCACATCCACCGCGTTTCTTTGAATGGGGCTAGAATCCAGAGTGCCTGATTGACGGTCACTCATAAATAATACCACTACGATATTCAGCCTGGTTCTCAACAGTTTATTTATAGTCAGCACTACAGAGTACCCGTACTTATACCTAATTTCGCTGTTTTATTGTTTCTCCATCCTCAACTAAATCTTCTTTTACTACCCACAGATCATGTATATCATGTCCGATCTTCAGGCGACCACAATGAAAGTTCCACCAACAATACCACCGCCACTACCACACATTGTAACGAGCAAGGCGGATCTGGGTGAATAGGCGAGGTGACGATTGGTCTGAAATGGATCTCAGATAGACTCGGTGTTAGTATTTGATAAACAATCACTAAGCCGACGTCCAACACACCCTCATCTGGCAGCTCACATACAGGAAGAACACAGACCCCAGCAGAGAGCGTATATTAGACAAACATGTGTTACAGTCCTAATCAGGGGTATCAGCAGTTCGGGGAAGGAGGTGATGTATTCAGTGTCTCTCTTTGGAGCTCGATCACGGGTTCGGGGGTACTCAATTGTATCCCGTTAATATCTGAACGTAACGGATGAAGATAGAAAATACATTGATTAGGCACCAGGGAGAAATTTACAAGATATTTGGTTAAGCTGCTCCTTTTTCCACCACAACATCTGTATTCAACGTAGAAACGCTTATCATGAGACAAAAGTCAATGGAGTCAGTTTATTGTAGGAACGTATTCCTGGGATTGGAAGTAGTAGCTGATTGAAGTGAATATGCTTCCATGTGACATTTTTCCTGGACGCTAAGAATTTTACTCACAGATTTGGTCAATGTACAAGGAGATGAGTGAGAAATGTGGTGTGCATGGTATACATTTGATGCCTCGGTGAGATTATTGAGCTTATCAGTTTGAGAAAGTGCACCCTGTAATAGTAGTTACATCATTTTTCCTAGTCTCTGAATCCTTCCAGGCACAACATGAACTTTTAAACGATGGGACTGGAACGCATCGGCATAGACCGCTATTCTCATTTTCTCCGATGAAGTGTTGGTACTTGCTTATGCACTTATTGGGCATCGGCTCATCGGATTTTCATTCTTTCTGTGCCTTTTCCGATCGTACAATTGAAAAACCCCACGGAAGAGAGCTGCTTCCAGAACAGCCGACGACCCTGCTTGTCTGTGCCCGCGTCGAACCGCCGTCGTTTTCATTGCGTCAAGGGTGCATTTGTTACTGTGTTACAGGGATCAACAACTGTTTTTCAAGTTGCAAAATAATTATCAATGAAAGGTAACCGTTGAGAATGAATGTTTTCTGTAGTGGCTGTTGATTAGATCTAACAGTAACCTGTCAGTGAGGCTGGCAAACATTAGATTCTGATTCGTGGAAACTTATTGGCCAGCCAATCGTGAAACCATTCTGCAAGCACTAGGAACAATACACTGGAGAGCAAACTATTGCTTTTAGTGAATCCTACACTTGACTATACAGTTCAAATGAGTAGGACTTCAGTGTAATGCTTTGAGGTTGTCCGAGCTGAAGGTCACTGTCGTAGCTTTGCAAAGGTAGGGGGTGCTGTTGCTTGTGTGTGTCGGCGAGAGCTCCACTCCCACCGTCACGTCTGATAACCCACTTTCAGATTCCGGGGTTCATTCGGTGATCCGTGGCTTCCGATCTTGACCAGGACAGCTGAAAATCCTGAACCAGTCTGATTTTGCATGTAGTGTAACGACCGGTTGTGGAAAATCCTCCAAAGACACTACACTTCCGTGTTTCCCTGATGTCACTCTCTCACATACACTACTTCCGTATTTTTCACAAACTTTTTGTTTTTTGTGAACCAACCTTTGTTTGTTCGCGTCCAACGCGCTATTCTGTCATATCCTATCCTGGACCTGCATGACGCACGTGCTTGCCTCTCGCAAGCCGCAACTTGGTTCTCGTTTTCTGAGTCCGTGTGATCGAATAAATAGGGTTCGTATGTTTTATGTTATTGTTCATTCAATAATCCAGTATCGTAGAATTAACGGATCAATCGCGTTTTGATTTCGGGATCCGTTTCCAATTTGGCTACGTATTGCTCAAAAGCGTGCTGCGTGCAGTTCAGGGCTTAATAAGCGACTGGCAATTTTCTCTACCGTGGCTGAAGTCGGACTGGTCCTGATCAATTAGATGGAACTGGTTTATAATTGTAATTGCGTTCTCTGGGTAGATCGCCTAACCTCTATCCCGTCAAGTGAACTCAGATGGAGCTAGGAATAGCACCGGTCATACCATAAGCCAAATATCGTCAGTGATGTTCCTAATGCTTTGCGAAAACCCGCTAGTCGTGCGACCGATATATGATTCGGCACATTTGTACTCGAACGGATACGTAATCATTGGAGTGGTTTGCTGATACAGTTTCACCTTTTATTACATACTTTGGCGCGAGCGCAGTGGAAGGGGTATGCCACATTTCTACCAAGGCTCACTGCTCTATTCAAGAAAGCCAACATGCTGATCCTAGAAGTTGGAGTGGTCAGGGGTGGTGAAAAGCCGGAGGACAGCAATTTGCTGCCTGCTACCATTTCTTACGCCTCCACGCGGATAATCCGAGAGGTGGAGAATATGTATTTCAATCTTGAATTTTGGAATGTGAGTTCACAGCTGACCAAAATGTTTTTGTCAATCGTTCCGTTCACATACACCCTATGAAAGGTACTTTTAAGATACATTCCTTATCTTCCTGATTTTCCAACTGCGCAACAATGGCCTTTAACCCGGATTATGGCCACAGTTTTCCTTCGCAGTCTCATCCATATGCACTGTAAGTGTAAGCATAATATTTCTTGAAAACTATTGTTTCCTTGCCAGTGTCTTGTTCATAATGTGGCCACAACCAAGGATAAATTTCAGACTGCAAAGCAATTATACACTGGTTTCTCACGAAAATTTGCAGGCCTTTGGAAGACGGTAGAACATATCTAGTGAATATAAGGGGCGGGCAACTTCCGTTTCTCCGTGACAAACGGAACTCTGGCTCTTATGGCGAAGGTTGTAATGTTAATAATAAATCTCTGTTGGAAGACGTCATTCGCCAACTTTTCGGTTACCGTGGGTTACCTTTCTCAAGGCCATTTATAATCAAGTAACATTGGTTCATTCAGTTTTCTTCAATATAATCCGAATGATGCTACTTTTTGAGGCAACTGATCTTAAATTTACTGATAAATCGACGACTATTCGCGAGTTTCTAGGCATGCAAAATTCGCTAGAGACAACACACTGGGAGGCCAGTTCGAATAAAAGAGAGTACCGATATAAAACTGTCTATCCTGAAAAGCTGTCACTGTGGGGTTTTACATGGTAGTTACGGAAAGCTGATGTTGTTTTAATCACTCATCCAGGGCCCTTTGGTTTCTGAGAGGAACAAGACTCGCTTCATGCTCGGTCTGATCGACACGGAGAAGTGCGAACTGAGCCGGAATTTCAGCCTTCGTGATGTGCAACCAAGAATGCGTGCTATCATGAACATCGGATGCAGCAAGTCCTATCCAAGCGCGTATGAGTGCGTTCTGGAACTGCGTAACGACACGGTTTTTGGAAAAGATTTTTCTTCAATTTAATCAAGTCAGTCACAGAATCTTAAGGACTGGAGAAATAAGGTCGGTTGTATCTCGTTTTGACTAACCCCTCCAACCTGCTTTGAGATGCTCACGTAAGACGGGATGTGATAAAAGATAGCTTGCCCCCCAGCCTGCACGTCCGAGCCAACTCATTCTTGTAAAGTAACGAAGTACAATAGCCAAATTAACTGTCACATGATGCGCTCCGAGAGTGTCAATCGGAACGGTTTTCTGATTAGGGAACAAAAAGCCACTACCGTGATTTCTTTTGTATGCGGATGTTATATACTTCTTCTGCAGGGTATTCTCTTGAATACAATAGATGAAGACCATGTACATTTTCGGCAAGAGTAGGCTGACCGCTCAAACAGATAGGAAGATATTTTGTGATCATAAACACTCTTTTCTGAATCATGCAGTTACTTCCGATTTTTAAATTATCACTTTCTTCTTTTACAAATTTTCCTATCTCTGTGGTCCTTTGGTTTGATCCAGTTAGTATAGTTCCCCACCGGGATGGTGTTTGACGTTTTAATAGCGTGGTGACGCAAACAATGTGATATTTCACTGAATAATCCCATTGCATTATAGAAAAAGGCACGATAGTGAACAAGCTCGTTTTCGGTAACTTCATCCTCTGGCTAATACAGTTACATATATATACGATAGGAATGCATATATTTTTTCCGGAACAAAATACAGGGTATTAACAGTATCAAATTAAGATTGGTTGATCAACATTGTAGGTGTTTTGCGGTTCGGAAAAGGGGTGGGAAGTTGGTTGTTCGTGGTTGGGAAAACTCGGTGTAGAAAGTACATCTGGGGTGGGTTGGCTGTTTCCTGTCACGACTGAAAGGTCGCGGTCGTGTGATATGTGATATTTCTACATTTTCATCACATACATTTTACATGATACTGAACCATATTTAGGTTTTACTATTTTATGTAATTTTTTCACTCAGTAATCACTGATTACTTCCAGATATCCTATACTGTTTATAGTCGGTCCGGAGTACGTAAAAGTTTCCAAGCGTTCAACACGCATCATAACCTGTATGCTGGTGGCACATCCCATTCAGACGATGGAAAATCCCATTCCATGGATTTTCTAAATAATACAGGCCTCATGAAGATGACTGAAACCACGATGTCTCCAGGAAAAAGATGACACAAGACACAATTTAAGTGCTGCATATATATATATATATATATATATATATATATATATATATATATATATATATATATATATAACGATTGTCTGTCTAACTTCGAATGTGTTTTTCACTGCCTTTCGTTCGTAGCCTCTTTCACAGGTCAAAATTTAATCGAACTGCAGTATTGCACCTATCATCATTGAGCATTTTGTTAAGTTCCTTCAATTTCAATTTACGGGTCGTTCCAGTTTGCGCTCCGGAAAAAGAGTAAAGTAAGGGTAGTTATTAGGATTTCATCGTTTGGTAAATATAAGAGAATTTTTGGAAGTGTAATTTTAGAGAAGCTAAATACACTAAGAGTGTGACCGGCAGTTCACATTCCTACCTAAGCCGTTCTGAAACCAACGTTTGCTGCAGCGCAAATCCATGAAAAACCCATACGTTAGCACTGAGTTGCCCGTTGCGAAACCGCTTCACAACAGCTGGAAAGCCACACTGGCCCTCCCTACTAACAGAGGAGGGGCCGGATCGATGATGGAACTTATCGTTTGTGCCAAATAGTACATAAGCTTTATGATTGAACAATAACTGCAGGAGCTCTACTTTAGTATTCCGGATACCACGTACTAACTAGATCCCGAGAATGGCCTAAGGAGCGGCCAACAAGCCAAAATTTCCGGCGGTTGCCAAATGACGGTAAACGTCAGTGGGATAGGTGAGGGAAGGTTTGTATCGAAACAATGTCGATAACGTTTACGTAACAGAGCGAGATCGAACACGGTACTAGCCAAGGGGGCTTTAGGTTCAACCTTCCGCAAGCACAGTAGTCCGATATGAGTGTTTCAATTGGCGGAAATCAGTTATCCATACAGCAAGCAGACAAATAAAGAACGGCCTTGTGGCATCGAACAATAAACAAACTGTCAAGAGCTAAGTGCTAATTAGTCATGTTGGCTTATAGTAATTTTTGGTCACGAATCAACGCATTCAAACTCAGTCATCTCCTGGTGGCTACAGCGCTACCAATAAGAACTGCAGGGTGCATATCCGACCCTAGCAGGTTGGGCCCAAGGATGAAAAAATTCACACACAAAAATGAAAACAAATATCATGTCAGCTAATAAACACAAATACCGAAGCAGGAAACTATGAAAGCTGAAAGATACAGCAGATTACTGCTCAACTTCATAGAGTGTCATGAGTATACAATATAGTCTTCCTTGCAGCAAAAACACAGCCTACATGCACCTCATTTGAAACCCCATGGAAGGTACAAAATATCACCTCCCTTTTCAACTTTGTGTCCAGGATGCCCCTCGAATACTATCCCTACAGGTGATTGATTTCTCTGAGAAATCTCAGCAACTACAATAAGTAAATCACACGGTTTGAGGCTTTCATTTACTTTCAGTCACCTGTCTTTCTTGCAACAACACTATGTATTCGAGTTTCCAACGTTTAATAAGCGTATCTTTAAAAAGTTGCACTCGTCTTCACTGTCTGACACGGAAAAGCTGGAAATCCCGTCCATCAAATACAGTTTTGTCAATAAAAGGCGGGAGAAATGCACTAGAAATCAACGCATCGCTGTCTCTCGCGTCCTTCGCTACAGGCGCGAGAGGGCTACCGTTAAGTATTTTTATAGCATCCGTCAAAAACTTAAACAAGCTTTCGTTTTCTGTTCGCTGACCCTGAGCTATCGCCCCGAAAGCTTGTCGTGCAGAACGTATGACTTTCTAACACTCCACCTCAACGACCAACTCCGAGTGGTCCAAAATGCCATTCGATCTCACTTTTTGATGAGAAACGGCCGATTAAGTCTCCAGAAAAACTGCGGATGCACTGAGCACTTGCCCCTCCGAAATCACTGCTATATCGCTGAAGATTATAACTGACTGCCCACTATCTGCAATAATCACATTAAGGCTTGTACAAATGATTCAATGGAAAGCTAATAGGCGAACCCGGTCTCTATAGGGAATAAGTTAAACAGCGTCCTCGTGGCTGCTAACTTGATCGAAATCCACTTTTTCATAAAAGAACAAGAACGACACGCTTGAGATAGAGGTCACGGTTTTAATAATGGCTCTGGCTGTTAAGGTTCATCTGAGTGGAATACGACTGCATTCCATTTCCCAAGCAGCTTACTGAAAGTTTTCCCAACTGTGACAGATTTGGGATAGAATTGGAAGATGGGGAGTTCCACTGAAGGGGTGGGGAAGCACTACTGGCCCCCAGCTAAGATAAGGTTGGGAGCAAACGTCGTGTTGAGTAAAACATACCCAAGCACCAAAACCGTTCCGAAGCCGAACAGGGCCAGTGTGGCTTTCCAGCTGTTGTGAAGCGGTTTCGCAACGGGCAACTCAGTGCTAACGTATGGGTTTTTCATGGATTTGCGCTGCAGCAAACGTTGGTTTCAGAACGGCTTAGGTAGGAATGTGAACTGCCGGTCACACTCTTAGTGTATTTAGCTTCTCTAAAATTACACTTCCAAAAATTCTCTTATATTTACCAAACGATGAAATCCTAATAACTACCCTTACTTTACTCTTTTTCCGGAGCGCAAACTGGAACGACCCGTAAATTGAAATTGAAGGAACTTAACAAAATGCTCAATGATGATAGGTGCAATACTGCAGTTCGATTAAATTTTGACCTGTGAAAGAGGCTACGAACGAAAGGCAGTGAAAAACACATTCGAAGTTAGACAGACAATCGTTATATATATATATATATATATATATATATATATATATATATATATATATATATATATATATATATATATATATATATATATATATATATATATATACGGTATTTTAACGGTTGTGTGCTTCCGGGGAAATTTTGTCCACACGTTAACATACAACTTACTATCAATATGAGCGCTTGCACATGCAGCCTCGTTGTTCGTTGGGTTAGCAGTGACCCAGACACGAATAACTATGGCAAATCACAGTTGTGATTCATTTGTGGGCTCTTCAATGAAGGGTATCCATTCACACTCCAGACGATTCAAATTAGATTCTAGTGAATATATATATATATATATATATATATATATATATATATATGCAGCACTTAAATTGTGTTTTGTATCATCTTTTTCCTGGAGACATCGTGGTTTACGACATCTTCATGAGGCCTGAATAAGTTAGAAAATCCACGCCCAGGAATCTGTTCTTCGGGCCTGATTAGGCGTGGAGAACTTATAGTATTTGTTTGAACTTCAGGACAGGTACTTACTATTCACTATTTTTGGCCAACTGATTCTTTTTTGCAAAGTGTTTTCTTATTTTTGACTGCCTTTTTGACCGGATATTGATCGAATCTAACTCTCAAATGTATGATGGTTTTCGCACTTGTATTTGTAAATAAATAAATAACGGTTTTTTTTTGGATAACCTCGAAGCATGCCGCAATGCATGTTCGAGAGGTACAGCTGAAAGCTGAATCAGAGTACAATTAAGTGCACGCGATTGAACGTAAAATAAAGCATAAAATCAATGCATGCAGTTGCACCCGGCAAATTTAAACTCGAGGTCAGGTGGTCGAGCTGGCTGAATACAGGTGGAGTGGGTTAAGAACAGTAAAGTACGCACAAATCCTGCGGAAGGAAGATTGTCCTGCAGTAGGACCGGACCGGGTTGACGGATGCTTGGTTACCGTGAAAAAGAAAAATTCCCGAAGGGCACATAATCAAGCAGTAGCGCTTTACCATGTATGAGAGGGGTTAGGATGTAAAATTAGATAATGAAATGAAATAGGTATTACGGATACAGAACAACTGAAATCAGTGGAGGATTACTGTTGTACTTTTCAGTAACCGTTTATCGGTTGAACCAGTTATATAAAAATGGGCAAAACAACTGGACTGTGGTTGTCAAAGTGATGGTGAAAGAAGCGACCGGAAAGAAGCTTGTAGATGTTGAGCTGATTGTTTGCCTTCAGTACTACAGAATTTCCAGAGCAATCGCTTTCTTGATTTGGGTTCTGCACTGATTCGGGCTACGCGTTTCTTTGGAGCTCCAAGGTACTGTAGTGACCTTGATCGTTCTGCGAAAATAACCGTTTTCTGGACGTCATTTTGGATTTATTTTCTCTACGATCTTTTCTGACGTTTGCCATCCACCTCACTGTTATGTCCGGTTGCGTACGTTTTAAAGGATTGAACTTTCCGAGGTTTTCACCGACCTCGTTTTGAATCACTTCCACTTCCGGTCTTTCGCCGATCGTCCTTGCTGGCGGTTCGCTTTCTGCACTTCCGTTGCGTTCATATACCTTTGGTGTACCTCTCGTATCCGTACTGCTTCGGTGCCACGATTCAAAGAATACACCTTCGCATCTGCAAACCAACTCGCGTCTTCTCTATTCGTCCGATAGGGGGGATAACGTTGGTATTTTGCTGCCAGACCGGAAAGAAGACACAGTCAATAGCCGCCGTCGAACGTCTTCTATAGTACTGTCCAGAACGAGTGGGGCTTACTGACGACGAATCAAACATTGAATCGTTGGTCAGGCTTCATCCGGACCAGGAATTCAACACTTTTGTCCTTGCAGTACTTTGATATTTTCTTCGAAACAACGCAGAAAACAAGGAGCCACAATAAAGCGACTACTTGACTCATCCGGTCTGAAGAGATTGAATCGGACGGATGAAGGCATCGCTGGAAACTGGCGAGTCCCTCCTGATAGTTGTTCTGTTCAGGGCTTCGAGGTAACAGGCTCTAATCTGTAAAGTCGTTGTTCTAAGTCAAATTTATCGCTAGTCGAACTCAAGGAACACCACCTCATGGAGAAACTTGCTCAGAATTTGGAGGCTCTTGAAGAAAGCCTGAATAAAAAAAGTTTCTAAGAATGGAGCGAGAGCTGGAGATTGCCGAATCTCAGAGGAGTTGGGAGTAATTGCGTCTGCGCGACCCTCCGACTCAAAGCACTGTGATAAAAGAGCGCGTGAATACGTTTAGGTGCAGAACAGGTCTATTTGTAGCGAGTTCTTAAATACTAATGATCAGGGAAAAGAAAAGGCCTATGAGCAAGACCCTGACCATATCGAAAGTGGCTTCTCACTTCATTAGTGGGGTAGATTTACCGAAAGCAGAATTGCTTGCGTTTGATGGTCGTTCAGCAATGAAGTGGAAATTCATGTGGCAATTTCAAGTGTATCACCTCGAAGGCTATAGATGACGGTCAAAGCTCGACTTAATTTACTTCTTTGCCGTAGAAGTAAAGCATCAGAAGCAACTGAGAAATGTGTGACACTGCCTCACAGCGAAGGATATAACAGAATTTCTGAGATGCTGAGGGAATTATTTGTCCACCTGCGCGAGGTAATGCCATCACTCCTAGAGATCCTAAGGAGTGCTGAACATTCAGCTGTTTGGACTCAGAAGCACTGTCAGCACTAGCCGTTGGAAAAGAGGGCTGCATGATCGCTCTCGAGCAGATGAACTGCACGTCCGATCTCAACTAGCTGGTCTCTTCGGAACGTATAGGCAGTGGTCTTCCGTACAACCTACAGAATAAGTGGGCTGAGAGAGTTGGTCGGTTGACGCAAAACGGTCGGGAACCGACGTTTGACGAACTAAAGAAATTCGTGTCCACCACTGCCAGGATCGCTCCTAGTCGCTTTGGATAACGGGCAAGCCGAACTAAGACCGCCGGCCGGGTGAACCAAGCCACTCGCACCCCAAGTTCAAGTCTATTTGGACCTAGGTTTTCCACAAGCACAATGCAGCAGGACAAAGCGAGAACTCAAACCTGACCAGTATCTGATGGGAACCACTCGGCAGCACTACGCCAAAAGGTTTTAACGTTAGACATACCTGCGAGATGGGCAGGAGCACGAAAGTGGCGGTTATGCTTCATGTGTTTGAAGGGAGGTCGCAGAGCAGGTGACTGAAGGTAATAGACCGTCTGTGCCATTTAAAGCTGTGGCGGCCGGAATCATGTGGATACGCCAAAGCACGCAGTACCACTCAAAGCAGCGAAAGAGATTCAATGCGCGGTAACAAAGATGCAGCTCAGTAGCATATACCTTGGGCTACTGTCTATGAGAATTGAGGCCCGAGAAAGTGCGACAGTCGGGTATGCTTTTCCAGCCGATGGATCTGACACTACACTTATTCGAGCCAAGGCCATATAGAGCCTGGGTTCAGGTTCGCGAAACAGCCAGCTGACAATTGGGACTTTGGGGGGATCCAAGACCGCCAAGGCGGTTATTGAAGCGTTCATACAGGTCGCACTGAATGGCATCAAGTCAATCAGCACGGAGCAAGCTTTTGTTGTTGAGTCATGGCCCTTGCCCAAGCCTAGTTCCGAGGGTGGGTATGGAAGGTGGCCTCACTTGGGGGACCTACCTAGAGAAGCCGTAAATGAGGGTGTGGTATGGCTCATTACATGTGACGTACTCGAGGCTTATTGGATTTTAGATCAGAGAATGGGCGGTCGTGAACATCCGTATGCAGTGCTTTCACTGTCAGGTTGGGTGGTATTTGGTCCGACCACCTTTAAAACGCATCGGTCCTTATCGGTGAAATGGGTGACTCAAAGCGAATCATCACCAGTAGAAGAAATATGAAGGATGTACGTTGCAGAATTCGGTGACATGCAGCCTCCGGGCAGAAGTGTTTCGACAGAGGATGCAGAAGTCATAAAACTTGTCAAGTCTGAGACACTGTTTATACAGGGGAACTTCATGGTTCCTTTATCATGAAAGAAGGATGCAGAGACTGGGTTTGATAACCCAGAAGCCTGTGCAAACTAAGCTACACCGTTTGAAAGGTGACCTGACAAAGGACAAAAGCCTGTGGATGAGATATGCCGAAGCGATGGATCAAACCATAGCCAAGAGATACTCGACGAGAGTGCCGTTGCACCAAATGAGTTGTGACTACAGACCTCGGTGGTACTTACCACACCACCCTGTCTTAAACCCAAAGAAGCCGGAGAATTTGCGCATTTTCCTGGATTGGCCAGGTAAACATTATGGACGGTCTCTCAATGATATGCCTTATCAAGGCTCCGATACTAAATCACATCTTGTTGGCACACTTTTGCGGTTTCACAAAGAAAAATGGCCGCATCAGCCGACAGAGAAGACGTGTTCAAGCAAGTGAAAGAGTCCGAAAGTGGCAGGAGCTTCTTGCGGTTTCTGTGGCGGCCGCACGGAGTTCTGTGGCCGGTGCTTGAAGAATACCAGATGACAACCCGTCTCCTTGGGGGTACATCCTCATCCTCTTGCGCCAACTTCGTACTATGCACAGCTTCGAGGGATTTTGGGATAGGTTATAGACCGTCGGTCTTGCTAGCCGCAGAAGGCAGTTTTAAGTTGACGAAGGCCTCTCATCCCTCCCAAATGGCGCTGAAGCTACTCCTTTCGCTGCAGGGATAGCTGAGTTATGGATGAACGCTGGTTCCAGGCTGAGAAAAATAGCATCCAACCCGCGGAAGTTTATTGGCCTATCTGCGGACCCTGATTCAAAAGACAGTTTGGTTCGGCTGCCGCAGCAGAACAACACCAGTCAGAGGCCACTGGGCGTTCAATGGAACACGGCCACGGAGGAATTCACCTTTCACTTCCAGTTGCTTGATAGGCCTTCACAAAGGAGAGGCATAAGTCGAACGTCTGTCCCCTGTTTGACCCACTTGGACTAATGGCGCGGTTACGTCCTCCGGCCTAGCAGTTGTTGCTGAGGTTACGCAGGTCGGAATTAGGTTAGAGTAGCCCACTCAGCCCAGAAGATACAAAGCTGTGGAATAATTGGGTATCATTTATGAACCATGGTAGCATATTTAGGGTGCCAAGGAGCATAAATGACGTGGCCCAACCAGAAGTAGGATGCACTGAGTTGCACGCATTCTATGATGCTTCAGAAACCGGATAGAATGCGGTAGCGTGCGCGGAGGGATTTCCCGTGGACAAAACTCCATACTTTGTGCTTCTGTGCAGTAAATCGCGAGTGACACCTATCAAAACCGTTGTCATCCCGGGGCTTGGATTGGCAGCAGCCGTCCAAGTCGTTCTATTGAGTGAGATGTTAAAAATGAGGCTTGCCAGATTGTTTTGATGGAGCTCAGTTTTGGACAGACTCGACGGTCGTCAGGTACTAAATACAAAACCCCTTACCCGTTATAATATATCCGATGCTAACGTCCTGGCGATTGCTCGTCAGCGTACTAACGTTTCTCAAGGGCGGCACTTGAGATCAGAAGATATTGCTGTTGATCTGGCCTCAAGAGGCCTTTCAAGCAAAGAGGAACTGAAGCTTTTGTTGAGAGGACCCTCGCCTTTGAACGATTATACTTCGCCGGGAGTTTTATCTTTGATCCCACTGGATGGACAGAGACTAAGAAAGGGCCCGCCCTGGTGAATATGGCAAACCTGCACGCGGGTACCATCCCCAGGCTTTCTCGGTATTCTAATTTTCCAATCTCTTAAAGGCTGTTGCACGGCTCTTCCGGTTCACTTCTTGTATTTAAGTTATGTTCTCCTCGAGGGGCAAGGGGCTGCTGAACGTGAGCAACCTGTCCACCGAAGAAAGAGAGAGCCAGGTTCAGGGTGATAACAATAGCTCAAAGAGATCATTTGGGAGAGTTTCCACGGCGAAGACCACTTACAGAAGAGCTATGCAAAGGTGACTTGAGTTCCCCGAGAATGCTTTGCCCAATTATAGTGCGTAACCTTCCGTGTGCTGGTGGGCGACCAAATTATGCTGAATATCCGAAGGCCTTTAAATACCCAGTTCTTTTGCAGGGCAGACACCCGGAGACAGAACTCGTTAGTCACCACCACCAAGGTAGAGAAGGACGTGGTGGCAAGCACGAGCGCTGGCCGCTTTTCTCGAAAGATATTGGATTATCAACAGAATTGCCCCAGTTGAACGGCTGATAGGATGACGTTGAACCTGTCGTAGGCTAGCCTCTGTCGCCGGCCAGCAGTAGTTGTCTCTTCCTCCCTGTCGTGTGATAATAGGCGGCATGACTTCAGTTTGGTCGGAATAAATTACTTTGGTTCTATCTTTGTTCGTAGGGGCCAAGGGTTGGAAAGAGGTGCGACTGTCCATTCACTTGTCTACAAGATTTGCCCATTTGGAAACAACAGCTAGCCTATACGCTGATTCGTTCGTAAAGTCATTCGTCCGTTTTGCTGGTAGGCGTGGGACTCCGACAGAAATCTATATCAACAGCGGATCGAATTTCTTGGGCGCTGTTACCTAGCTCAAGGGTCAGTCGAGGCCTTGGGCGGAACGGAGCATTGCCGATCACCTAGTCGGTCAGGGCATACTTTGGCACTTCAGCCCCCAACATGGAGCCTCTAAGGGGGCCAATGGAAGAGAATTATCCGGTAAGTAGGCAGGTCGCTACCAATGCCTTACAAAGAAGAGGCAATAATATCATTGGTATATTTCATGACCGTGATCAAGGTACACGCGCAAGGCGTGATCAATTAGTGCAACATTTCACTGCAGCGAGAAATATTCACAAAACCTGGAAGTACTATTCGCACATGGTAATACCAGTACAACAAGCCTTGGCTGTGTTTGGATGAGTTCAAACTGGCACTCTCCGTAACACAGGTTTGAGCAATGCGTAGCCAAATTCACAACGGATCCCGAAATCGAAAGGCGATTATCCGTGATATTCTACGATACTAGGTTATTGAATGAACATTGACACCAAAAAGATACAAACCTCAATAGTGCGATCAAAAGAACTCAACAAACGAGAAACCGAATTGCGGCGTGCGAGGAAGGAGCACGCGCGTCACGCAGGTCCGGATCAAGGATATGACAAAGTAGCGCTTTGGGCGCGAACAAACAACAACTGGTCCATAAAATCAAGCAGTTCGTGAAGACACTCCAATATTGTGAGCAATTGGGTGGTATTAAGAAAAACACTGAACCGCGAAGGTTTTAGGGAGATTTTCCACGGCCGGTCGTTACACCGCCCACCAAAATCCTCCCGAATCCTTAGCAGAGTCAAAGGTTTGGTATGAAGGTACTGATTCTTCATACCTACCTAGGCCCTGCTCTCAGTGCGCCCCCTAATGCTCGTCGTCAACGTTCTACTCATGGTCGCACCTAATCCGGTGGCCACACCGACACGAGGTTATTCTACATCTTCCACGAGAACGACTGACCGATGGCGGGCGTGGAGGGGAAACATAGATGCTGTCATTGGAAGGGCCGTCCTGCCCTGGCTGTGTGTTTGCGGGAGTATGTGTGTATGACGTAATCGCCGCTACTTCCACGTATGCAAAAGACATTTCAGTAACATCAACAAAAATAAATTGCGAACACTGTCACATGTTTGATAGGGATTGCGGGACAAAGCGTGCATCGGGTATGTGCGTATGTGTCTGGATGTATAATGGAATCAAGTGTTCAACCACATATCAAAGAAGGACTTTCTGCGACCTAAAAGAAAGACCTTGAGCACTGCAACGTGTTTGACGGAGACCATATAATGTAACGAGTACAATATATGTGAGTGTGCCTCAGGGTGTATGATGGTTCGATACGTCAGTGTGTCGTGATTGCTTCCATATATGGGGGTTTCTTTACCCACCTCGAAGACGAATGCGAAATAGTCTACTAGGCCTCAGCGTTATCAGCTCCTCCGCCTTCACTCTCGAGTAGACTAATACTGCGTATGTCACGAATTAGCGCTCCGTTAGTTGTCTTCACCTTCACCGTTCTTATCATTCCGTCAGTGCTTTCGATGGCTTTCATAACTACTCCCAAGGACCAAGTGCTGAAATGTGCGCGTTCGTCGGCGATCTTAACTACATCCCCAACTTCTATTGGTCTTGTTTTGGCCAGCCAGTTCTGTCGAGTCTGCAGAGCCGGTAGGAACTCCCGCAGCCATCAACTTCAGAAGACCTCGGCCAGATAGTTCGCCTGCTCCCATCCGTCGAGGTAGCTCCCGCGAAGGTTTACCGGCCCTTGGAAACCCTCGTTCGACCGTAGCGTCAATAAGTCGTTCGGGGTGAGCGCCAGGTGGGTGGGGTCGCCGTTCAATACTGGAACCAGGGGGCGGTTGTTCAGGATTCTCTCCGCCTCAGTCACGACGGCGTTCAGCGTCTCGTCGTCGGGCGGCTGCTGCTCCATGATTGACAGCAACATCCGCCTGACGGACCGGTTCATGTGTTCCCATACGCCGCCTCGGTGGCTGGCCTGTGGGGGGTTGAAATGCCATCGTATGCCGTAGGCCACGGTTTGATCCTGCAGTTCGTCCCTGTTTATGTTCTTGTGCCAACGCTGCAATTTCCGGTGAGCGCCCACAAAGTTCGATCCATTATCTGAGTATATGTCGGCCGGTACGCCTCTTCGGCCGATAAATCTTTGCAAGGCCCGTAGAAACGAATCGGTCGTCATCGAATGTGCGACTTCTAGGTGTACCGCACGTGACTTCAAGCACGTCATGATACATCCGTATCGCTTTTCTAATCTCTTCCCGCACTTGATCCACAAGGGCCCGAAATAGTCCAACCCGGTGTCACTGAACGGCCACCAGCCCGTAGTCACCCTGCATTCTGGTAGTGGGGCCATGAGTTGTTTGCCTGCTGTGGCATTGCGTCTCCTGCATTGCACACACCGTCGGATTACGCGTTTTACAGTCTCTCGTCCTCTCAGCAACCAAAGGCGCTTTCGGATAACGCTCGTCACGTGACTTTCCCCGGCATGTCCCTCCATGGCGTGGACGTGTTGAATCATTAGCTCTACTACAGGTTGTCTCGCAGGCAGCAGTATAGGATACTTTGTGTCGAAGCTCAGGTGGGCGTTGGTCAGCCTACCATCTACCCGCAGCAGTCCATCAATGAGTTTGAGGTTTGAGTGCTTGATTTCGACTCTTGGAGAGGATATTTCTTTGTTGATTGGTCCCACTTCTTCGGCCCTCTCGAGCTCTCAAGCGAAAGCCTTGTGTTGTATCATTCTGAAAATATCGTATTCTGCCGCTTGTCGCTCATCGGGGCTTATCGGACCGACCCGCATCCGGCCTGAAGGGCGTAGCTCTTTCATGACTATTACATTTCTCTTGAACCTGGCTAACCAGACTGACGCACACAGTGTCTTCATCCAGGAAGAAAACCTGACCAGTCGCGATAGAATGGATGTCGCTTCAACGACGTTGGCCGCCATCACTACGCCTTTGATTTCCAGTTCCACTTCCGTAAGGGGTCCTAAATCGAACACGGGCCAGTCCTGTTTGGGCAATTGCAGGAAGTTTGGCCCTCTCGTCCACGTGTCCAGTTGCCTGAAGTTGTTCGCACCTCGGGAGCACAGGTCGGCCGGATTATCGCCAGACTTGACATGCTTCCACTGGTTCATGGCTGATTCGTCGTGGATAATCGTGAGTCAGTTAGCAACGAAAGTACTAAACCTGCTCTAGACGTTGGTAATGTAGTTAAGTACTACCGTTGAATCCATCCAGAAGCTAACCAGCCAAATGTAGAGGTCGAAACATCTTTTCACAGCTTGCACCACCCTGACTGCCAATACGGCTGCGCTGAGTTCAAGGCGTGGGACCGAGACCGACTTCAGTGGAGCAACGCGGGCTTTGGCGAACAGGATCCTCGTGGTATATTGTCCATCTCCTGCGCACCATCGTCCGTACACCACAGCTCCATAATCGACTTCGGATGCATCGGAAAAGGCATGTAGCTCTCCAGTCCGCGTTGTATGGCCAGGAGTCAAACATCGTGGGATTCTCATGTCCCCTAATTTCTTCAAGGCGTTCAAACATTCTTCCAGTTCAACCGGTTCCCTTGGTCCAGTGACTGGTCCCAATAAACGTTCTTACGGCACAGCCGCTGCAGCAAGATCTTTCCGGGTAGCAGCCAGGGAGAGACGAAACCGAGCGGGTCGAACAAACTTGAGACGGCAGATAGTATGCCACGACGGGTTACAGACAACTCGGGAACGTTTAGCTCGACAAAAAACGTCGTCCGTTTCCGCGTCCCATTGTATTCTTAAAGTGCTTTCGGTAGGGAGTGGAGAGCCGTCCGAATCTCTTACCCTTTCGGCCTTTTCGTGGTACGGAATGACCTTCAACACTTCTGAAGCGTTCGACATCCGTTTGGTTAGATGGAAGCCACCCTCTTCCAGCAATCTCGTCAGACCCCTGAACTGCTCTAGAGCTTATTCCACATCATCGAATGACCCAAGGTAGTCGTCGACGTAGAAGTTCCTACTGACGCTATCTACCACCGTCCGATGGACTAGATGGCCATGTTTGTTCGCAGCTTCCCGAAGGGCGTATTTCGCACAGAACGGTGACGGTATGGCTCCGAAGGGGTCGGACGGTCATCCCATAATTTACCACTGCGTTGTCCCGGACGCATCTCGTTCTCGCGCCGGTATCTTCACCTGGTAAAACATTTCCCTGATATTGTCGGACAAGGCCACTCTACCCACTCTGAAACGGCACGAAACTTCGATTAGTGGTGTGGTCCAGTCAGGTTCTTGCAGTAGATCTTTTAACGACGTTCCCTGGAACTTGGCCGCACAGTCGAAAATCGCCCGCAGTTTTTCCGGTTTTCTGGGATTGATAACCGGGTGTTGAGGTAGAAACCAGATACCCTTTAGGCCGTCGGTTTTGGCAGGCACCTTTTCAACGTAACCGAGAGCTTCGTTTCGCCTCAATAATCCTGCATATAATTCCCACAGATCCTGGTCTCGAATGAAACGTTCTTCCAGTCGTAGTAGACGTTGGATAATATAGTTTCGGTTATCAGTCCACGGGTCGGCAGCTGTGCACCATGAGAGGGGAACCTTGAACTGTTTTTCGAGGCCTCTAGTGCCTTGCCGCACCGTCTGTAAAGCGAAGCGATCCTCTTGAGCTAACGATGGTCTTTCGTCTCCGATGTCATGAAGCTCCTTTTCGTACAGTCGCTGCAGTTGATACTCTGTGCCATACCTTTCGGCGGATAAATAATTCACGAAACCACGTCCCCTACTGGACCGTATAACATCCATCCCAGAGCCGTGTGTACGGCATAAGGTGCCTGGCGGTCGCCCACTCTCTGGTCAAGCACCCAATGCGCCTCTGGCCCGTCGCAGTCGATGAGGAGATCCACTTCATCATCTTCCCAGTCTACAACAGTTACATCCTGCAGGTGGGGCCACCTAGTCAAGATTGCATTGACCGACCTTGGTGCTCGCATGGGGAGATCAGCTAATGTGATTGCTTCCGTCGGTTCGATTTGCTCGTTGGTGTCTAGAGAGATGAGTTACAACCTCAACCCGCCGGCAAGCATTACTTGTGTTCCGCCCGCCGTGCTCACTGGTAACGACATCGCACTTTTAGTGAACCGGTCTTTGTCGGCAAACCGCTCTTTCACTAGGGCAGTGTCAGATTAACTGTCGACGAAAGCCAACGCTTTGACCACCCCAGCTGGGGTCGCTACTCCCACGGCCACTACGCCTAAACGTACCGGTTTACTGGCAGACCGCGACGTTGAACAAATAACACTGGGCTTGGTACTCGCCTGGGGTAAGGTTACTCTAGCCTGGTGCAGCAATCGGTGGTGTCTGCCCGTGCAGCCCTCGTAACCGCATCGGTTCCTTGTTTTACAAGCTGCTGCCCAGTGCGTGGTGTTGAGACAGATAAAACATGCTCCTGCCATCCTCGCCATTCCCCATCGCTCGTCTATTGTGGCGTTGCCGAACTTGGAGCATTCTGGTAGTCCATGGCCAGCATCACGGGACCTGCAACCTGGTTGCGCCGTGGCATCGCGTGAAATGACGTGTGCACTGGCCCAAGGCTGATATTTCGGCTGTTCCCGAGCAGTGGTTTGAACCTGGCTAGCACTAGACTTGTTTACCCGGTTGCTGTTCCGGGTAAGTCGGCCGAATCTGCTGCCGGCTATCTTCGTTTTCCTGTCCAAGTATTCGGTCAGGTTTTCGAAGTTGGCCTCCCGGTCGCCTCGGCTTATCCTTTCAGCCTCTTCCTCCCACCGACTCTGTAGTTCGGGAGAGAGGTGACGGAAAACGCCTTCCAAGGTATGCATTGCATCTAGGTGAGCCCTGTAACCTAAATGGCCGAGGGCTATTGAGCAGTTTTGCATCTTGCTCACCGGGTCTGCCATTGTGTAAACATCGCCCTTGGTTCTCTTTGCCTCTAACATCACGCCCTCTATTAGGTTACGGGCTACTTGGAAAGGTTGGCCAAACAGGTCCCTCCAAATCTTCCTTGCTCTTGTGTAGCCTTTTTCCGGGTCGAGCATGGTACACCCGTCGATAGCTTCTCTTGCTCGGCCTCGACAGTAGTGAGTCAGGTAGAGAAGCCTTTGCCCGGGGTCGGTTATCTTACTTTCGAAGAACATTTCGGACCGCTTGACGAACTTGCAGTATTGTTCAGCTCGCCCTTCAAAAACGGTCAGCTCTACTCTTGACAGATCGATCGTTGGTGGCCTTGCTCTTTTATAGTCGGCGGCCGGCGAAGTGTTTCTTATTTTGTTGTGCCCTGACCTATCGGAAGGGTAGTGGTCGTTAGTCTCATTCTCACGCTCTTTATGTCTACACTTCTGTTCTGCCTCGTGGTCCTGTTGTCTAGCCGACAACAGTTGTTATTCTAGGTTTAATATCCTCAGCCGATATAGATTGACATCCTTACAATCAATATTGCTCTCGGTAACACATGAACTAGCACTGACAGGACTAGGCGATCTAACATTAACTAAAGAATCAAATGTACCCAAAACCTCCCCAGAGACTTGCCGTATTACTTCCTGTCCAGATTCCAATGTCTCTGATCCTTTTCTTGGCGTTTTGCGTGTTCTTTTCGATCAGGTTGATCTACTGATTATTGTAGCACAAGTTTGACCAATGTGTAGCCAAATTCACAACGGATCCCGAAATCGAAAGGCGATTATCCGTGATATTCTACGATACTAGGTTATTGAATGAACATTGACACCAAAAAGATACAAACCTCAATAGTGCGATCAAAAGAACTCAACAAACGAGAAACCGAATTGCGGCGTGCGAGGAAGGAGCACGCGCGTCACGCAGGTCCGGATCAAGGATATGACAAAGTAGCGCTTTGGGCGCGAACAAACAACAACTGGTCCATAAAATCAAGCAGTTCGTGAAGACACTCCAATATTGTGAGCAATTGGGTGGTATTAAGAAAAACACTGAACCGCGAAGGTTTTAGGGAGATTTTCCACGACTGGTCGTTACACTCTCAACGTGGTTTATAGAAACCAATTTCGATTTGGAGAATGGAGCGCTGCGGTGACTCAGCCAGGCGTTAAGCCTCTGGAGAAGCATTACTGAAGTGTGGAGCTTGCGGTATATATGATAGTTGCGTAAACAACTAATTCTCGAGAGATCAAAGAAAACTGGAGGAGTGCAGAAAACAACGCGTGGACGCACCTACTTGATATATGAAGGTTCCATATCAAAAACCGGAAGGAGCTGTTTACCAACTAGTAACCAGTCATTGAAGAGAACGGAAAAAGCTTGGGGTCTTCAAAGAAAAAAACAGTGATATCAACAGCGCTTAGGCAAGCTTATCTCCACGGATGTCATTTGGACAAACCAGTAGGCCAGGAGAACGGAGGTCTGAAATACTTAATGAAGGTGGGAACCTGTGTGATAATTGCCAGTGAGCCAGGCAAGTTTCTTAATTTAGTCCTCTTTAGGTAATTCCATGGAGGTATAGAGGTAACGATGTTCCACTGGAAGGCGGCAGAGAGACAAATAAATCACGTGGAATGTGGTGTGCTGTTGGAGCAGCATGGACTGTAGTTGGATGCTCAGCTGGGTAATTCAATGTAGAGTCGTTGAAGAGACAGTCAGTTTGAGTTTTAAGATGGAGCAGATGCTTTGAAGCAGATATATTAAGGAACCATAAAGTTGGATGAATGTGAACGCGAGGGCCTGCTGCTGCTATCTGTGGAGAACTTGGCCCGAGGCTGCAAAGGATGTTACTTGTGTGTATGAAGAATCTTTTCTACAGTTACGATGAAAGAATATACGGCCATGTTTCAGAAGTAGCGAGAGCCTTGTATTTTGCTCCATAAAGATCCCCATTTCTGCTGATGGCAGGTCACGAATCGAGGCCTAAGCAGGGGCTGGCTCATCAGACACGACTGATTTCCATGAGGAAAGTAAACAGGGTAGCAGGAGAAAATGGGCTTATGGTGGCTTGTGACCCATGCGGTAGGATTGTGATCACCTTGGCTACCGGTGTGGGAGGTTCCGTATAGCAACAGCCAGCGTAGAAAATAGTCCAATCCGATCAAATAATTCCTTAGGTCCGTGCTGCAATTCGGTGGTAACACTTAGTCAGCCGATGGCTATCCAAGTAATCAGCATGATCTGAAAGAGGTTGGGGATACTGCGGTCTGCAGGATGTTCCAGTTAAGAGCTATGAATAACGTTTTATCAGAAATCAAGTGAACCCAATTTAAGGGAACTTATAGATCAAGGCCTAGAATAAATGACGAAGTCGTCAGATTGGAACTGGTTCCAACTGGAGGTTGTGATATCGAACGAGGGGGACAAAGTTTAGGCAAGAAAAAGGGCCTCAGATTCGTGAATTCGGAGCAATGGATGGGTAGACAAGCTTGCACTAGACTGTTGAGCCAGACCCGTCATATTTTGGGGGTTGACTAGTGGCATCTGCTTCATGGCGTGCTCAATGACAGAGAGTAATCTTGATTTGTGCATTCTGCCAAGGTTTTTAATTTTTCGGTGAAGTTGTAAGTCGTCGGCTCGTCATGTACCAGTGGAAGTAGAGGAGCAGACTTGTTGTTAGTTGGGCCGATTGCAAGCCTAAGAAGGGGTGTGACATAGAGTTCCGGAGGAAAGTGGCTATCTGGGCTCCTGATTTCTGGTACGCATTGGTGCTAGCTGTGTCTTTCGTGTCTCATTAATCGTCGGCTGCTAGAACCAACTGTGGATATTTTATGCTGTCGAATTAAGAGGTGAGGACGTTTTACGCCTTGTGCCTTTTGAAGGTGTTCGGAGGATGCAGTCTGAGGCTACCGCGTAGAATACCCACGTTCAAACTTCATCGGCGCTCTGAAAAGCCGACGTAGATGCTTAGAAAAGTAAGTGTGCCGCTAGCCACTTACGAGTGAGTTTCCACGTTTGACCTTAGAAAGGTTTCGTTTTGATTTTATTTTTGGGTGTGAACGAGTTCTGGCTATAGTCCGTCCATGTACGGGCAAGAAAAATCATGAACACAGTTGATATGCGATGAGGTTTTCCGTTTCCTCTCATTTTTAGCTGGGATTCGACGAAATGCACTCGGCAGTGGTGGGTGCATAACTGGTGTGCATACCATCGAAGGAATTCTGGACGCTCGATTGGCCGTGGCCATTACCTGTCCTGTGCAGACTGAACTGAACTGAACTGGACTTCACATGATGAAACATCGGAAAGCTTTCATGAACAACGGAATTCAGCATCAGTGAGCTGGTCGGAAATGGAGTAAAGAACCAGGAAGGGTTGAAACCGATAGAAGTGGGGTTGGTTTTATGCGTGGAGCTCATTTGGCGCGCTGTCACCCCGCGCAAGCTCAGGCGAAGTGCTGAGGGTTTAGCTCATACGCTCATTTAGTCTTGGGGTATCCCGTAGGCAGGGTCGTATCATGGCTGTCACGGGGAATTCATCCTTTACCGACGGGGCGTGGAGCATGAATCCGATACCTTCGCAGCCAGAAGTACTTTTGGTACTTCGCTGTTTTTTCGTTTTGGGAGAGTGAGAGAGTATGCTTACCCCACAGAGCGTACATCCCATTTTTCCTCCGCCTGCCACTTATTTGCGTGACAAGTGGGTCAGCCACAGCTAGGGCTGGCTGTTTCCTTCCGTATACTAGAACCACCACAGACTCGTTTCCCATCGGTGGTGTCGCGGCCTCTAGATATGGAAGAGGGAGAAAGTGGGAAGCAGAGATGCGGAACAATTCCAACATTCGGAGGGTGCCTACCTGACCGCTCTCTTCAGGCAGGGCCGGAGTCCGACAGAATTTAGTTTATATGTAAGCCATCTGTTGTTAGCGTAATCTGCAATGATAGGTCAAGACGACCCACAGATAGTTAGTCGCTTTGGTGTCTGGGTAATAAAGGTTTTATGGTAGCCAGTCATAGGAGGACGTTCTGGTATTTGATAGATTTGTGATCTGTGTTCGGTTGGGGCTAACACTTCAGTCTGATGACGAAAAGGGGGTTAAGCAGTGTGAGCGTGATTCGATTTAGGGTCATGATTAGATGGAAGAAATGGAGTCTGTAGGGTGCAGCATTTTGGGGTTACGGGTAAGGGCGGACTCTAGGTCAAATATAGTGCTGCGACTGCTTAGAGGTTACCTTTCGTGCGATTAGTGGTATAAAGCATATTCAGGAAAGGTTTCAGCGGTATTAGCCCCAGTCACAAGGGTAAAACATATGGGTAGAGTATACTGGTAGGCTTGCTCCAAGGTTAAGACGACCGCAGTGCATGCTGAGGAGCAACCTAAAGATTATCAATGTTTCAGAAAACTATCCGGTTTACTGTGTATTGGTAATGCCTGAAAGCATATGTGGGCATAAAGTTTCTGCAGGAATACAAGTGGTTTCAGCATGATATCAGGATAGAAAGTAGGGCTCAAATTGGCAGAGCAATAAGGGAAGGAAACCGGAGCCAACTCAGAGTAGCATAGAAAGATCATTAAAATTGGCAATTATGTAACTGGGACTAGACAAAGGTCTGATAAATAGTATAAAACTGTTTCGGGTTTTGAACACACTCAAGAAAGCATATATATATACGTGGGCGGGATTATCAGACAGGTAATGGGATTAGGTTCAGACGAAAAATATTGTGACTCAAAGTGGTGTTATAATCAAAACGTTCTGCACAACCTCGATCTATGTTTAAGTCATTTGGGGTCATGCTAAACACAGAAGACTAGTCTTGGAGTCTGCTTAGTGCTCCTTTAAATTTATTTGGTGAGCGACGCTATAGCAGCAAGTCAGAAGGCTTATTCCAGAGGCTAGAATAGATAATCACGAACTATCTCGATCTTATTTGGAACCTAGATTGTTTGGTTGTAGTTTTGAATTGTCTGTAACGGAGGGAATAAGGAGTAGCACTAGAAAAACTAGGCGGGTTGTCAGATGGGTGGACTTTTGATTGCTGATGGTTGGAAAAAATGAAAGATGCAAAGTAGCCGTAGAGGTTCAAGCCGGAGTAGTTCTCTCCTACCTCAGTACTGAAGGTTGGAAGGGAGACCAAGTATTATTTTAGAGAAGGAGCATTGCGCTTTGAACTGGACAACAATTCGTATCAGGGTAAAGACCAGGGGGGAGTATGGCATGCTCTGAGGATGAGTGCAATTGTCTTTCTCGCCTTGCCCATTTGGGAAAATGCGTGTTCACAGAAGTTCAAGAATTAGGAGTGAAGCTGGCACAGGTCTCTTACCACGTGGGCAGTGAGAATCGGCAGATCATATATTGTAAGAGAGCCCGGTAAAACACTGCATTTGTGGGACAGAAAAGGGCTCTCAGCTGCCGAAATCTTCATCGGCCATTGGGTAAGCTATTCAACAAGTGACTTCAAACCTGACAGAATGTTACTAAGAGATAAGTACAGGATGTTCGCCTCAAAAGCTCAGACTACCTCTGTGTTGTCAGCAAAGAGGAATGACAAGCCATGGTGCACCTCTTGGGAGACTTCATTGATGTACACGGGAAACAAGAGAGGGCCTAGAAAGCTACCTTGTACGACCCCGTTAGTGACTGCTTTTGGCTGAGAAGATGTCCCGTTGACGACAACGGCTTGGGAACTTTTGGAGAGGTAAGATGATAGCTAGGACAGAGGAAGGACGGCGACTCCGTAGGGTTTAATTTTTAACAATAAAGGAGTGTGAGATACGTGACTCATTGCTTTGGCCATGTCGAGAAAGATGACGATGACTGACTTACTGTCATCCACATTGGAAGTGAATAAACTAAGAAAGTCCACCTGACAAGTGAGGCACTGGTGGGACTCTAGGAATCCATATTGGACTGGGTTAATAAGACTGTAAGAGGTCAGGAAGTTTTTAAGCTGGCTCTTCACAGTCCTCCCCATGAGCCTGGAAACAATCCAGGTGTGGTTTATGGGGCTATAGTTTCCAGGATCTTACGACGAACCGTCATCGTAGCGTGGAATCTTACAGGACGCTTTCCACTGGGATAAGAAGATTCCCGAAGGCATGGATTACGTTGAGAACTTCAGAAATGACAGTACTAGTTCAGGTCCGGTAAACCGAAAAAAGACGGGTGGAATGCCATCAAGCCCTGGATGATAAGAGTTCAGTGTTGTCAAGGTGTTTCCTTATTTTGGCCGTGGTGGTTGTTAAGGTTGATGTCGTGTCCGGTGTGAGCATTTGATAGCAGAGTGGTGGAAGGCTAGTTTCCCTAATAAGGACTGAGGCGAAATAGCAGTTGAAAACCTCAGCCATATCTTTTGGCGAATCAAGGTGGGTGCTATTTTGGATGAGGAATGGAATATGGTTTTTGGCGCGGCGCGAGCAGCAAGATTTAGACTGTTTTGTGAGAAACCTCATATTAAAGGCTGTTGCAGTGCAGTCCTTTCTTGCTTTTTGAGTTTATTCTTAATGGCTGCGTAGCGGTTGTTACGAACATTTGAGCAATGCGTAGCCAAATTCGCAACGGATCCCGAAATCAGAAGGTGATTATCCGTGATAATTCTACGATACTAGATTATTAAAATAAACAATGGCATAAACAATGTACAAACCTCAATAATACGATCACAAGGACTCAACAACGAAAAACCGAATAGTAGCGTGTGAGCAAACAGCACGTGCGTCACGCAGGTCCTGAACAAGGATGTGCCAAAGTAGCGCTCTGGGCGCGAACAAACAACAATTGATCCAGAAAAACAACCAGTTCGTAAAGACAAGACAATAGTGTATGGAAATGAGTGATGTTGGGAAAAACACTGAATCGCTAGGGAAATAGGGGGATTTTCTCACGACCGGCTGTTACACCGCCCACCAAAATCCTCCCGGATCCTTAGCAGAGTCAAAGGTTCGGTATAAAGGTACTGATTCTTCCTACCTGCCTAGGCCCTGCTGTCAGTACGCGCGTCTAATGCTCGTCGTCAACGTTCTACTACTGGTCGCACCTAATCCATTGGCTACATAGACGTGAGACTATTCTACATCTTCCACAAGACCAAATGACCGATGGCGGGCGTGAATGGTCGCATAGACGTTGTCCTCGTAAGGGGCCGTCCGGTCCTGGATGTACGAGCTTGAGTGTGTGTGTGTGTGTGTGTGTGCGTGCGTGTGTGTGCCGGGGTTACAATGAAACCACAGGTATGACTACACATCAAAGGAGGACTTTCTGCAATGTCAAATAAAAAACCGTGTGGCAAGAAAACGAGTAACTGTAGCATGTGTGTGTGACCTGAGCTCCGCTACTTCCACATATGCAAGGGGCATTCGGTAGCGTCAACAAAAGGCAAACAAAGAACACTGTCACATGTATGAGGGGTTTACGGGAAGTAGAGTGCGTCGTGCATGCGTGTATGTATCGGGATGTATAATGGAATCGCACTCATCACCTATCGGAAAGAACCTTCTGTAATGTCAACGAAAGGACCGCGAGCACCTTAACGTGTTTGACGGAGATTGTGTGGTATATATGGTGTTTCTTTATCCACCTCGAAAACTGGTGTGAAAAAGGTTTACTAGGCCTCAGGGTTATTGGCTCCTCCGTCTTCGCTCTCGAGTAGGTTAATACTGCGTATGTCACGAATGAGCACTCCGCTAGCTGTCTTCACTTTCACCGTTCTTATCATTTCGTCAGTGCTTTTGATGGTTTCCGTAACTACTCCCAAAGACCAAGCGCTGAAATGTGCGCGTTTGTCGGCGATCATAACCACGTCCCCAACGTTGAATGGTCTTGTCTTGGCCAGCCACTTCTGTCGAGTCTGCAAAGCCGGTAGGTACTCCCGTAGCCATCGCCTCCAGAAGACCTTGGCCAGATAGTTCGCTTGCTTCCACCCGTGGAGGTAGCTCCCACGAAGGTTTACCGGCCCTTGGAAACCCTCGTTCGACCTTAGCGTCAATAAGTCGTTTGGGGTGAGCGCCAGGTGGGTGGGGTCGCCGTTCAATACTGGAACCAGGGGGCGGTTGTTCAGGATTCGCTCCACCTCAGTCATGACGGTGTTCAGCGTCTCGTCGTCGGGCGGCTGCTGCTCCATGATTGACAGCAATATCCGTCTCGCGGACCGGATCATGCGTTCCCATATGCCGCCTCGGTGGCTGGCCTGTGGGGGGTTGAAATGCCATCGTATGCCGTAGGCCACGGTTCGATTCTGCAGTTCGTCCCTGTTTATGTTCTTGTGCAAACGCTGCAATTTCCGGTGAGCGCCCACAAAGTTCGATCCATTATCTGAGTATATATCGGCCGGTACGCCTCTTCGGTTGATAAATCTTTGCAAGGCCCGTAGAAACGAATCGGTCGTCATCGAATGTGCGACTTCTAGGTGTACCGCACGTGATTTCATGCACGTCATGATACATCCGTATCGCTTTTCTAATCTTTTCCCGCACTTGATCCACAAGGGACCGAAATAGTCCAACCCGGTGTCACTGAACGGCCACCAGCCCGTAGTCACCCTGCATTCTGGTAGTGGGGCCATGAGTTGTTTGCCTGCCGTGGCATTGCGTCTCCTGCATTGCACACACCGTCGGATTACGCGTTTTACAGTCTCTCGTCCTCTCAACAACCAAAGACGCTTTCGGATGACGCTCGTCACGTGACTTTCCCCGGCATGTCCCTCCATGGCGTGGACGTGTTGAATCATTAGCTCTACTACAGGTTGTCTCGCAGGCAGCAGTATAGGATACTTTGTGTCGAAGTTCAGGTGGGCGTTGGTCAGCCTGCCATCCACCCGCAGCAGTCCGTTGATGAGTTTGGGGTTTAAACGCTTCAGCTCGCCTCTTGGAGATGGCATGTTTTTATTGGTTGGCCCCACTTCTCCCGCCCTCTTGAGTTCTTGGGCGAAAGCCTCGCGTTGTATCATTCTGAAAACATCGTACTCTGCCGCTTGTCGCTCATCGGGACCTATCGGGCCAACCGGTATCCGACCTGAGGGCCGTAGCCCTTTCATGACTAGTAAATTTATCTTGAACCTGGTTAACCAAACTAGCGAACGAAGCATCTTCATCCAGGAAGAAAACCTGACCAGTCGCGCTAGAATGGACGACGCTTCGACGACGTTGGCCGCCATCACTACGCCTTTGATCTCCAGTTCCAATTCCGTAGGGGGTTTTAATTCGAACACGGGCCAGTCCTGTTTGGGCAATTGCAGGAAGTTTGGCCCTCTCGTCCACGTGTCCAGTTGCCTGAAGTTGTTCGCACCTCGGGAGCACAGGTCGGCCGGATTATCGCCAGACCTGACATGACTCCACTGGTGCGTGGCTGATTCATCGTGGATAATCGTGAGTCAGTTAGCAACGAAAGTACTAAACCGGCTTTGGACGTTGTTGATATAGTAAAGTACTATCGTTGAATCCGTCCAGAAGCTCACCGACCAAATGTAGAGATCGAAACATCTCTTCACAGCTTGCACCACCCTGACTGCCAACACGGCTGCGCTGAGTTCAAGGCGTGGGATTGAGACCGACTTCAGTGGAGCAACGCGGGCTTTGGCGAACAGGATCCTCGTGGTATATTGTCCATCTCCTGCGCACCATCGTCCGTACACCACAGCCCCATAAACGGTTTCGGATGCATCGGAAAAGGCATGTAGTTCTCCAGTCCGTGTCGTATGGCCAGGAGTCAAACATCGTGGGATTCTTATGTCCCCTAATTTCTTCAAGGTGTTCAAAAATTCTTCCCAGTCCAGCCGGTCCTCTCGGTCCAGTGACTGGTCCCAATCAACTTTCTTACGGCACAGCCGCTGCAGCAAGATCTTTCCGGGTAGCAGCCATGGTGAGACGAAACCGAGCGGGTCGAACAAACTTGAGACGGCAGATAGTATGCCACGACGGGTTATTGGCAACTCGGGAACGTTCAGTTCGAAAACAAAATCGTCCGCTTCCGCGTCCCATTGTATCCCTAAAGTGCGTTCGATAGGAAGTGGAGAGCCGTCCGAATCTCTTACCCTTTCGGCCTTTTCGTGATACGGGATGATCTTCAGCACTTCTGAAGCGTTCGACATCCATTTAGTTAGATGGAATCCGCCCTCTTCCAGCAATCTCGTCAGACCCCTGAACTGCTCTAGAGCTTATTCCACATCATCGAATGACCCAAGGTAGTCGTCGACGTAGAAGTTCCTGCTGACGCTTTCTACCACCGTCCGATGTACTAGATCGCCATGTTTGTTTGCTGATTCTCGGAGGGCGTAGTTGGCACAAAATGGTGGCGATATGGCTCCGAAGGGGTGGACGGTCATCCTATAATTCACCACTGCATTGTCCCGGTCGCTCCCTTCCCACCGCAGGAAACGCAAAGCATCTCGTTCTCCTACCGGAATCTTCACTTGATGGAACATTTCCCTAATGTCAGCAGACAAAGCCACTTTACCCACTCTGAAACCGCACAAAACATCGATCAGTGGTGTGGTCCAGTCAGGACCCTGTAGTAGGCGATCGTTTAACGACTTGCCCTGGAACTTGGCCGCACAGTCGAAAAGCACCCGCAGTTTATCGGGTTTCTTGGGGTTGATAACCGGATGGTGAGGCAGATATCAGATACCCCTTTTGCTGTCGGTGTTGAAAAGCACCATTTCAACGTAACCGAGGGTCTCGTTTCGCTTAATCAAATCCGCGTACCGTTCCCACAGATTCTGGTCTCGAATGAAGCGTTCTTTTAGTCGTAGTAATCGTTGGAGAACATAATTTCTGTTGTCGGTCCACGGGTCGACCGGTGTGCGCCATGGGAGGGGAACCTCGAACTGTCTTTTGAGGCCCCTAGTGCCTTCCCGCACCGTTTGTGGAGCGAAGTGATCCTCTTGAGACAACGTCGGTCTTTCGTCTCCAATGTCATGAAACTCCTTTTCATAAAGCCGTTGCAGATGATACTCTATGCGGTCCGTTTCGGCGGATAAGTAATTCACGGAACCGCGTACCCCTACTGGACCGTATAACATCCATCCCAGAGCCGTGCGTACGGCATAAGGTGCCTGGCGGTCGCCCACTCTCTGGTCAAGCACCCAATGCGCCTCTGGCACGTCGCAGTCGATGAGGAAATCCACTTCATCATCTTCCCAGTTTACAACGGTTACATCCTGCAGGTGGGGCCACCGAGTCAAGATTGCGTTCACCGACCTTGGTGCTCGCATGGGGAGATCCGCTAACGTGAATGCCTCCGTTGGTTCAATTTCCTCGTTAGTGTCTAGAGAGATGAGTTGCAGCCTTAATCTACCGGCAGTCATTACCTGTGTTCCGCCCACCGTGCTCACGGCTAATGACGTCGCACCTTTAGCCAGTTGGTGTTTGTCGGCAAACCGCTCTTTCACTAAAGTGGTGTCGGATCCACTATCAACGAAAGCCAACGCCTTGACTATCCCAGTCGGAGTCACTACTCCCACGGCCACTACGCCCAAACGTACCGGTTTACTGGCAGATTGTGAAGTTGAACAAATCACGCTGGGCTTGGCACTCGCCTCGGATATGGTTTCTCTCGCCTGATGCAGCAGCCGATGGTGTCTGCCCGTGCAGCCCTCGTAACCACATCGATTCCTTGTTCTACAGGCTGCTGTCCGGTGCGTGGTGTTGAGACAGATGAAACATGCTCCTGCCATCCTCGCCATTCCCCATCGTTCGTCTATTGTGGCGTTGCCGAACTTGGGGCATTCTGGTAGGCCATGGCTAGTACCACAGGACCTGCAATTTGGTTTCGCCGTAGCATCTCGTGAAATGACGTGTGTGTTGGTCCAACGCTGGTACTTTGTATGTTCCCGTACAGGGGTTTGGACTTGGCTAGTACCGGGCTTGTTTGCTCGGTTGCTGTCCCGGACGAGTCGGCCGAATCTGCTGTCAGCTATCTTCGTTTGCCTGTCTACGTATTCAGTCAGGTCTTCGAAGTTGGCTTCTCTATCGCCTCGGCTTATCCGTTCAGCTTCTTCCGCCCACCGACCCTGTAGTTCGGGAGAGAGGTGACGGACTATGCCTTCCAAAGTTTGCATGGCGTCTAGGTCAGCCCTGTAACCTAAATGGTCGAGGGCTATTGAGCAGTTCTGCATCTTGATCACCAGGTCGGCCATGGTGTAGACGTCGCCTTTGGTTCTCTTTGCCTCTGCCATCACGCCCTCTATTAGGTTACGGGCTACTTTGAAAGGTTGGCCAAACAAGTCCCTTAGAATCTTTCTTGCTCTTGTGTAGCCTTGTTCTGGATCGAGCATGGTGCACCCGTCGATAGCTTCTCTTGCTCGGCCTCGGCAGTAGTGAGTAAAGTAAAGAAGCCTTTGCCCGGGGTCGGTTACCTTGTTTTCAACGAACGTCTCGAACTGTTTGACAAACTTGCAATATTGCTCAGCTCGCCCGTCGAAAACCGTTAGCTCCACTCTAGGCAGATCGATCGATGGAGGTTTGTAGTCGGCGACCGGCGTGGGATTCCCTACCTTATTGCACTCTAACCTATCGGAAGTGTCGAAGTCACTGGTCTCATGCTCTCGCTGTTTCTGTGTACACTTCTCTGCTTCCTGCGCCTGTAGTCTAGCCGAAAGTAACTGTTGCTCTAGTTCTAGTATTCTCAGATTATATAAATCGACATCCTTGCGATCAATATTGCTTTCAATAACACATGAGCTAGCACTGACAGGACTAGGCGATCTAGCATTAACTAAAGAATCATATGTACCCAAAACCTCCCCAGAGACTTGCCGTATTACTTCCTGTCCGGATTCGACTGCTTTTGATCCTTTTCTTGGCATTTTGCGTGATTTTTCCTCGTTCCAAATAGATCTATTGAGTATTGTTACTAACGTTTGAGCAATGCGTAGCCAAATTCGCAACGGATCCCGAAATCAGAAGGTGATTATCCGTGATAATTCTACGATACTAGATTATTAAAATAAACAATGGCATAAACAATGTACAAACCTCAATAATACGATCACAAGGACGCAACAACGAGAAACCGAATAGCAGCGTGTGAGCAAACAGCACGTGCGTCACGCAGGTCCTGAACAAGGATGTGCCAAAGTAGCGCTCTGTGCGCGAACAAACAACAATTGATCCAGAAAAACAACCAGTTCGTAAAGACAAGTCAATAGTGTATGGAAATGAGTGATGTTGGGAAAAACACTGAATCGCGAGGGAAATAGGGGGATTTTTTCACGACCGGCTGTTACAGCGGTCGTGACAGAGTCGGCTAATTCTCAGTGTCAGAGAGAAATCTCAATTCATGGGCAATTAGTTCTAAAACTTACAAACCTTTTGTCGAAGTCCCTCAATTTTTTTATTCTTATCTTGGATATGCCTAACGGTTGGGGTAAGGCGGTTTATGGAGAACAGCAACTTTGCATATAAAACGTCAGCTGCCCTTTGGGGATCAGAGGTTAGGGAGAAGTCGGACCAGTCAGTGCCTAGGAGGGCAGTAGGAAACCGGGTCCAGTTAGTCAGTCCATGGGTGTTTTGATTTTGGATTTCAGCAACTTAAGGTAGGCACGATTCATATGAGACAGTGAGGTGAAGTATGACCATTTTGTGGTCACTACCGGGAAGGTTATATTTGAGAGAGATCTTCAAGCAGAGGAGAAAAGGAGTGAAGAATAAGTGAAGGATATTGTAACGCATTGTTGGAATGAAGACATTCTGTGTTCACCCCGCAGCTCAGGTGTCCAGGAAAAATCAGAAAAATGCGAAGGAGCAGTCATTGTATTACAACAAATACTGGGAGTGTTGAAGTCTCCCGCTTTGACCTTTGGACCTAAAGAGAGAGTAGAAATGTACTCAAAAGCCTTAACAATATGCAGAAATTCGGAGCAACAGGGAGTAGGTGCTCGATAGGCGCACCCAATATGCAACAAGTTTACAGGAACTTGTACGGAGAGCCAAAGAGAGTCGGAGACACAGTCCATCACTGGATGGTGGAGTAAGGTGATGGTAAAATTTTTTTAATTTATGCGAGGCAACCACCGCCTCGGCTGTTCACTCCGCTTAATCGAAAGGAAATAAAGCCAACCAGCGAGACAAGTTCATTTGGGGCTTGGTCGGCTAACCGCGTTCCTGTCACCAGAACAATGTCAAAGCTAGGAGCAAGTATATGTTTACTTAAGTCATTGATTTTGTTCAACCGCGAACGGGAATTTAGCAGTATAAGGGAAATTCTGCCCGTTCTGGAGGTTACAGGGCACCAGTGCCCTACCTGAGGGCAGAGAATGCCTATTGAGACCGAGTGAGCTTCCGGCAGCCAGGTTGTCAACCGGAGGGGTGTCAAAGAAGGGAGTGGCACCTGATCTAGAGAGATTAGCAGATGGATTACATGGTAGTGGTTTGTGGGGTACGGTGTGGTTTCCATCACGAGAAACTTGGTTGCTGGGCGTCACTTCTGTGGAGACCTCAGAAGGGTGAGTGCCGTGGAATGCGCAATGGGTGAAGCATTCTGGAATTTTAACGGGGAGCAGCGTTGGCATCAGTGAAGGGCCAGTGGAGCCGTATGAATGATCTGGAGATAAGTAGGTGTCTAATGGAGCCTTTAGATGAAAACAGTGGTAAAACCGGGGGAATGGTAATAGGGGCGGTTCAAGGCCGGTGCGGGAGTGAAAAGTCTCGATAGGAATACGGTCAGTGAATTTACATATTGTGAGTGCTTGGGTGGGGAAAGGGCTTGGGCTGGAGCGACAAATTGGTAATTGAGGCTGGTAGGCTAGATCTATCAGTAAGCGGAGGCTTTAGTTGGGTAGGGCCGGCTAATACAATCATGTGAGGGTAGGCTTCTCGTGGTGGGGGAAGCGGATATGGTGGTACACTGAGTTGCACGTTGGCGACGGGATACTGATACAAAGTACGAGCTGGTTGTACCCGTTGAGAGGTTAACTTAAGGGCGAAATTACGCCATTTATTCCCTGGCTAGTTGGTCTTCGATGGGACAGTTTTGGGGAAGTCTTCATTAGAATGACCATCCCGAACCAAGCCCGCTGGGGTCTACTTTTGTAGCAAAAGCATCCTCTAGTAGGTGCTTTGTATGACCAGCCATGTGGACTCTCCGGCAAACGTAGATGAATGGATCGGTGCCGTTGCTGCCGGGAGCCCTCAGAAGCCTGCCAACTGCTTCCCGGTTTGACGGCGGACTTCAAGGTAGAGTGATCGTGGAGATGAGGCTTGAATCGATCTGTTTGTGGAAGGTGTCGGATCGGAATAGATTTACAGTTTGGGTGGGTCGCAGGCTCAGTAACTTTGGCGGAAGCTCTGAGAGATCTAGTACTGACAATAGGGACGTGCTGATGAGCCCCGCTGGTTGAGGTCGAGGGAGTAGAAGTAGAAGGTATCCCGCAAAACCGCTTTCTTGATGGAGGCATGGAGGAAGACGAGGGGGTCCCTGACATCAGGTCTACAGTAATATTTTTAGGAACAGGGAGGGTAGGCACTAGACAGGTGGAGGTGGGAGCTGCAGTTAGAGTTGCCTGCAGTCGGCGGGATGCTAACGGAGGTCCTACAAGGATGAACTATTGAGGTCGACGGGTGCATGAGATGGAGTGTGGGTATCTAGTTGACAGGGTGGTACTTGCATGGGATGGGCAGTTGTCTGCCGGCCACCGGATCGTGGAGTACTTGTGGACGGTACTGGTTGGATGGCCGCCCTTGGCGCTTACATTTGAAGGGGGATCTTGTCGGCGGTAGTTCTGACTAATCCATATATTGTTTTGAGAGGAAGGAAATGCTGCTTTTTGATAAATTCCCTTGCTACTTCGTCGGGAGGGAATTGGACGAGGATAGGACAAGTTTGGCCTAGCGAACTTTTGCGTAGCCTTATGCCCAAGCATGAACGGTGTTCCATGCCAGCTGCCCCGGACAGAGTGGATTTCATTTGTGACATCAGATCCCGGTCAGGGAGATCGAAAACTGTAGCATTTTTGCTTTTTGTGACGAGTTTGAAGATCGCGGTGGATATAGGTTCAAGGAAGTCAGTAGCAGGTTTAAGCTGCGGCCGCGTATAGTTTGCCGCAGGGTCTACGAGCACATTAAGGGAGAGAGCTTAGCGATTTTGTTTTCTAGGATATTTAGCCTTGTTGCAATGTCCTTAATGTCCTGTCCGATGCTCGTATCGTAACTCACGTCCTTCACTATGTCCACCCATGGCTCACAGCACAGTTTCAGCGTTGTTAGTGGTTTCTTGACCTTATTCTTCGGTCGGTACTTTTGATGGGCATCCGTAATACAGGTGTCAGGAAAAAATAGTAAGAATTTTCGTAAGGTCTCGGGAAGACTCACAGCACAATGGCTAAGAAAACTCCTAGAAACCAACGAAAATTGCTGATGATAACGGAGGATGTCCGGCACCGGCCTGGAGCAAAAGGCTCCCGCAGTGAGGAGACGTGGAACAACAGCTTTGATGACGATGAAAGGATATTGAACAGTCTACAGGCAGTCCTTCTTTCATCAGATGATCGGAGCAGATCGGCCCTAAGTACGAGCCGAGAGGCGACTGCTGTGCGCCGGATAACGCTAAATTGAGAGAATGCTATTGCTGACCCTGGAAGCACGTCACTCGCTCTGCAGATAATTTCTGGTGTCGACTGGTGAAAGGATGCTTCCTGTCACCCCAGGCAAGACAAAAAGAACAAGAATCTTAGAAGAGGCGACGACGTGCTGGTTGCTTCAGGAGGACTTGCCAGAGGCTAGTGGCCCACGGGGATAATTAAGGACGTAGAAGTTGACGCAGGTGGACAAGTACGGAAGGCTGCAATTCGCACCGGCGGAGGAGGGCAGCGGAGAGAAGATAGAAAACTTTGCTTGTTAGAGGGTGCCGACCAGGTGCCGGGGTCGTGGGCCAGATGGTCTACTGGCATATTGCTGAGGGTCCTAGTATACCCCAACGAAAGGCAGATAGTAGACATACTGCTGTGAGTCCAGTGAACTCAGGTGTCTCGGGAGCTTAAGCAGGAGGGAGGAGCCAGAACCAAACATTGTCTGAAGCTGCCTTGAACTGCAGGGAGGAATTTTGGATGCCACTGCGACATTCAAGCTGATGGAAAATTCCTCTTCTGCTTAACTTCATTTACTTTCTTCTCAACTTTGGACTGCTTCCTCTAATCTTATTCGTGCTGCCACTGTTTTGTGATCGAAAACTAATCTACTCATGATGCACTTACTTTTTCTGTTTATGGTCTTGCCACCTTACTGAGATTACGTCACGGAGATTTGGTACGGTAATGGTCCGCGCCGAATAAATACAGTTTTGTTTATTTGCGGCTCGGTTTCACTTTCTTGCTTAGACCAACTGATCGTAGACGTTAGCTCATTTGCGTAGACTTTTGGCTGCCAAGCCCAGGAAGTTGTTCGTCGGGCCTGATTGGGCGTAGAGAACTTATACTATTTACTTGAACTTCAGGACAGATACTTACCATTTACTATTTTTGGCCAATTGTTTCCCTTTTTACAAAAGGTTTCCTTATTTTTGCCTAACCTTTTGGCTGGATATTGATCGAAAACAACTGTGAAAGGTATGAGGGTTTTCGTACTTATATTTTGACCAGCTAATAATACCTCAGGATTTGCAGGGCAATCGTGTTCTTGACTTGGATTCTGCATTAATTCGCGCTACTCTTTGCTTTGAGGCTCCAAGGGGCTATCCAGAGACAGTGAAGCTTATTAGTCGGCTAATCAAGCGTTGAATCGCTCACCAGGCTTCATCCACACCAGGGCTCTAGCACTTTGGTCGTTACAGCCACCCCCCTCACCTGAAGAAGGTGCTGTCTCTGGGCCCATACCAACCAAGTCGTTGGATGGAAAAGAGAAAAAGTGGTCACGATGGCGTGCAACCTTTTTAACAATAAACTTCAGTGAAATTCCACTTTGGGCCGGAATTCGGCTTCGGCTATCTATGTGAAGGGAAGGTTCGGTGAAAATGAATTTCTCCGATACCTCCTCCAGTAAGAGGCAGTGCCAACGAAAGGCGGGGTAGACTGAGCCGAAGGATGCCTAACGATCAAAAAAAACGCACAGGGATGGTTTAGGGAAGGTGTGCCTATGTTCCCAAATTTGTCAAGCGGTAAAGATTTGATAAACTAAACCTCAGCCAGGTAAAAACCCAACATCATCCTTGCTTCCGCTGTTCGCGAGCTGCTGATAAGAGACGGAGAAACATGAGAGCGAGCAGTTTAGGTGCGATGCCCATCAAATTTATTCCCCTTTTGTTTTCACGGGAGGGCCTGTCAACCTCCTTTTAAATCGGCATGCTCAACCATTCACTCCCTGGAACTTGCTCCGTATTCCTAATCAGAATGAGGAGTTTTGTCTACCCCAGTAATGTTGCTGAAAAAATGCCTCTGGAAATAAAAGGACTCCTCTCCTTCCTGTCGAGCAGCCTTGTGTCTCTTGAGGTAGACTGCCTCCCGAAGAACCTTGGCTTCCGACTTAGGATTGGTACCAGCAACCGGACCTGAAGCCAAGGTGATAATTAGCAAGCCCGTGGTGGAAAAACAGTCAAGCTGCTTCTCATAATGCTCCAAACAGCAAACTGGGCGACTCTCAACAGTTTGAATCGTCGAGCGTCTCTCCTCTTTGACACGTTCAATAACCCCTATCTTTCGTGGACCGGTACTTCCGATTAGATGTAAAAGGATGCAGCCTTTGCCGATTGCTACAGCCTCTCCATTTCCGGACACTTCGCCATCCACCACCGCTCACCGTTGTATCTCTGACTACGAATCATTCGGCGTCTAAGGGACCTCTCTGCGTGATCGTATATCGAATCCAGAAGAATCATTCTGCTATTATCTAACACTGCATCTAAAGATGCAGATATCCATAGCTTCTGAATCAGGATGTTGGACCTTAGGAGCATCAACTGCCTCAAGTAGGGCCTTCCCGATCCCTGTCTATCGCTCTTCTGGGTGGTGGGCAGTTGATCGCATGGATAATATGGTAGATAATTCTGCTTGGAGAGCATATCGATGGTTATCGTCCAGTATTAACTACAAGGGAAGGTTGGTTTTGGCGTTCATTCAGCCACCTACGAGAGATAAGCTGAAACCCGCGCGAACAAGAGCGTGATCCGTGTCTACTGACATGGACCAAAATGATCGACTCCTGAACTGAATCGCCCAAGCGGCGACGAACAGCAATATGGTCGGTCTGAGTCCACTGCTCTGGGGGCGCCGGAGGACGCCAGGTTGTTCCAGCACCGCTTTTATGCCAGGGATTTTTACTCGATAAGAGTGGTCTTTAGTGGGGGCACTGCTGGATGAGTAGGTCACTGTTATCGGTTTGATAGACTGGAATGTCAAGCTGGCCTCCTATATTCCTCTGCCGTCTCGTCTAGGCTTCCAACTTGAGCTTTAAAGCCACCTGCAATAACTGTCATGTCCGTAGAGCGCATGCTGCTGAGCAGTCGAGACAAGTTCTGGTAGAATTGGTCTTTAGCCTCAGGAGAGCTACAGTCAGTTGGGGCATACACAGAATTGACAAACGGGCATCGACATTCTAGTTCGTTGTTGTTGATACGCACAGAGCCATTCAACCACATCGCACACGGACGACTACTGAATGGGATCCGGTCAGGTAGTAAAAGTTCAGCTATCATGCTCGGAGCGATGCCAATGCCAGCCTGACCACGAGCAAAAGATACTGAAGAGTCCGACAAGCGAAGGATGAAAAGATAGCCGAGTTTGTTTCGGAGGATGGAATTTTCTCATTCAAGTTTAGGCGCGTGCGCTCGCTTCGACTACACGAAACATCGATTTAATCGGTCTCACAAGTTCTGGCTAGGATTGCCTGTGGCGCAGTTTTTCAAAATACGAGGACTCCGGAATCGGCTAAGCGCAGATGATGCTTAGGTCTGAGAATCGGTCCTCCACCCTCCCCGGACTCCAAGTTATTGCTCTTACAAAGAGCCACAGATCCCCGACCGTTTAGAATCAAAGTGTGATGGACAAAGAGAAGAGGTTTGAAATGTTCGCCTGGGGCCGTGTGGGTTTTTCGGACAGATCGTACTTCGCAGCTGTCAACCCAGCAGACGGGGTCTCTATTTTGGAACCCTCATTCGGGCCTGTGATTCAAAAACCCGACCCACAAAGAGGTGGGGTGTCAACCCAGCACGGGATCGTGACCGCAGCACCTGCGAAGGAACTTACGGTCTTTCGCGTAAGAACCATTGGTTGCCGTTATCCTGTCTTGCTTTGGCGGGTGCTTTGTCGCCAATCCACCTTTCAGATTCATTTCAGTCCCAGGAACCCGGTGGAGAAGGCGGAACGTGGACAGGGCAGCATCATCTGGACCGAGGTTTGTCCGGCTAAGGAGGGCGATAGCTGCTCAATGAGGTGCGATCACTTCTCCCGCCGTCAAAAGGAACCCGAGGTTCTCCATGGCTACGTCCATCTAGTGAAGGCTTTAGACCAATGAACAGTTTCTCGCCGTGTTTATTAGCTGAACTGTCCACTCCAGCAGCTCAACGGGCAAAACCAGATGTTCTCGACAAACTGGTTCAGAAGCTGGGTTCTTCCTGGCCTCTAACCAATGACATGTCGGGCGAGATGGCATCTGCTGCTTGAGAACGTAATCCTGCACAACCTTACGGGTAAATTGCGCGCATGGCTAAGGAGACGAATGGCATGCGGAAGCGGTAGATAACTGTGGTCATTATTCGGGAGATGCTTCGCTAGCAGTCAGAAGAACCAAAGTCGAGCTACAGAGATGCTTATGCAAACCTTCAGGGCAACGAATACTGAGCAAGAAACGATCAGAGGGGAAGCACTATAGCGTGAGTCAACCAGGCTTTTGAACCAGGAAAGTTTTGGTTTCAATTGACAAAACAAAGTTCTTTACTTGAGTCGCGAATAAAGATAACCATTGTCGAAAATGAATTCAGGCTGTTTACAGGTCATAGAAACAAGCAAGCCACCGCACCACCCCAAGGAGCGGCCTAGATTTGACAGATCTGGACGAAACTGCTGCATTTTTTCATCTATGGGGCAGTTGTGTGAGCGAGGCCCTAAAGTTGTGCGCATTTCCGCATTTTCATAAGTGAATGATGAACTGGTGGGCCCTTCTGAATGATCAGACCCCCGCACCTGTCAAGAAATAACGTGGTTTGATATCCTGAAAACCGTTACTTTCTCTGATGGTACCTTCAGTCCAATTTGGAGAGCTTTTCAGTAGTAGCCTTTTAGGATATTTCCGTCAGAAGAGCCTTGAGTGGAAGTCAGCCAGAAAAAATAAATCATGTTTTAAGCAGGTCCAAATCAATAACGTTGGTCGGTGTAATAGCTATACACTCGGCGGAATATTTTTCCGAGTGAATTTCATGACATTTCCACAGTCCATCCCCTGCTGGATGGTAGCCCAAAAAATGGACTCACAGTGAAACCCACAGGCTTTTTAATTTGAAACTCCTGATAGAACCAAGGCACAACCTTATTAGTCGGGCTTACGATGCTGCCCTTAGACCACCTGATAACGGGCACTTTTGAAGCTCCCACACACTTATCAACACTAGTAATGGGAGAACCTGCGTATATTTTAATAACTGGCTGAAGACTAGTGGCTTCATCACTGTTTCTACGAGGGCACTGTACTGCAGCTTGGTTAAATTACCTTCGGGCAAGTGAACCAATGTATTGTCGGAACCTTCATCCCGGGAGCAACGCGGATCAGCAGAGAAAATCCGTGGAGCACTCGGAAATTCGTTGGTAATTGATGCTGTATATGAATATAAAATAAATCAAAATTGAACTTGACTGTTATCGTTCACGAACAGACTGTGAGAATAAAACTGAGATTTGGTAACGAATAGCCCAGAATCACGACTGAAAAGACGCTTACTGTGGGCTCATAAAAACTGAAACACAGAAACGAATGAAGATGATGCAATCGCCTTTGTTGAAACCAACTTAATTTGACGGAGTGCATCATCGTACGCGGTCTGCTACAGGGCCCCAACAGCCATAACACACACCTAGTAAATTCCACCGGATGTCACACAATGTACAGTCAAGGTAAAGAATATTGTGAAGCACAGTGTAACGGCAAAGTAATATTACGGCTTTATGATCAAGACGCTGTGGCCCGCATCCGAGCAAATCAGCGACGAAGGTCAACGTCCATCCGATCGAATAACGATATTTTTCAGTTCTGGGTGGTAAACGAGAAGCTGAAAATGAAACACCGCCCGATCCAGACCAAGTTATCGTAATCTGACTCCATCCAGGATTCTACAGTACCTTAACAATGTCAAGCCAGTTCAGATTAATAGTAGCCCCAGGCACCCGATTAGGTGGATTTTCAGGACTAACAACATACATGTGGATTCAGAGTGCGGAATCGAGAAATACTTACAAATAGCGGTAACTTTCACCCCAAAATATATTTTTTCGGGTTATTAGCATAAAAAATAGTTGATGGGCACACAGACGTAGTAATGTAGCAGGATGTCCGCAGCTCCAGCTGTGGCCAGGATCCGACAATTCGCTTGCCTTGATTGCCGACCCCGGACCTTAAAAAAGGCACGGAAATCTCTGAACGCTTATACCGCGTAAGTGAACTGAGCTGGAGGTGAAAAAACACACAAATGACACAATTGATGAAGAACCTCGGACAGCGAGAGGCATTCTTATCTAGGATAGCTACCCGAACCGCTAAGCTGAATAAATGTGCGGAGGGTAAAACTCCAGGTGGGTCTGTGGCGGAAGGAATGCCAGTACACCAACCTCTGACGTTCAGCTACAAGGGATTGGCAGAGGAGATTGTTAGACGTCATCAACGAAACATTTTAAGCAACTTATTTCCGGATACTGTTTCACTCCAGACAACCGGTAATTTTGCCGTGGAAGGACAAAATACCCGGTTCCGCAGCCTCGTTTTTGTAGTCGTTCACTTCTTTCTGAGGACCATAGCAAGTCGCCCGCACCACCAGGCTTCTTCGTGGACTTGACAGCAAACACTGCCCTGAATGGCCGAACTCTGGAACAATTAAGCCGCTCACTAGCAAGGTTGTTTCAGACCTGGCTTAGTCCGTGTACACAACAAACGGCTCCGAAGACTTCCGTGCCCCGTTTAAGATCCGGGGCTGACCTTCAAGATAAGTTAAGTGTCACATCCTGGCCATAGCTGCGACTGTGTGCATCTTCATTTTCCACCCCCTTTGGTGGGCTCAAAAACAATTTGTGTTAGTTGTTATTCTGTCCTAGCCCTCCCTGCACCTTACAACAGGGATCAGACCCGGTGAATACTGGCATGATAGGTGAAAAGTAATCCACATCCGGTCTTGAATGAGGCCTAGGTTACAACCGGTTTTTATTCCCTCTTCTGTATCACTAATAATCTTTATTATCCCCTATTTGTCTATTTAGTTCAGTTCCTCAACTTTTCGTAATGTATAGTGATGCAGTGGCATGCTTATGAATCACTTGAAACAAACTTGCTCACCAATATGAGTTCTGAAAATGAGCTGACTGGGAGTGACAGGACAGTTGCCTGGGTATTTGGTGGCTCTCACTTGATCAGCTAACAAGCGGGAAAGATGAGCCAAAACAAAATTGCGATATTCAGAATGACCAGCAAGTAAAAAGTTGAATTCGAGTTCATTCATAGTGTAGGCTAATGACCGGGCGATCATTGCCTCCCTACCTATTACTTGCTTGGCTGTACTTTTCGCGCACGCGACAACCGTTGGTGTCAATTTCGAAACAATTTCGCGGCACAGGTCAGGTTGCGGCCTCTGTACGCAGGCCAGGTTAGAACGCACGCGGTCGACACCCCGCTGTATTTTCTCGGTGACTTGCTAGATGAAAGAGATCGTGCAAGCAGAGGGGAAGTGCACCTTCATAACTGGTAAGTGCGTTCCATCCATCGTTTTTATTGATTCTAACTCACTGGCCTACCTAGGCCATGCCTTTTTAGTCTTTGTTCGTTTCTTTGGGGCTGAGTTCCGTCTGACATTATTCGGATAATTTTGATGGGTGTATGCGTGTAGCCCAGGTGGACATCTCTTGAAAGCTCGACAGCATTTTCCTTTTAATCATCAATGCACCGGTCAGTCCTTGCTCTCACATTTTCCACGATTTTGCATAGCAGGCATAGCCAAAGACCTGTTAGAATCCCCGCCCAGTTTGTTTTTGTAGTGCGCCTTTTCCATTATGAGCAAAGGGCTGATGACCGACCATGAACCAGAGTGCCATGCAGAGCACACGGAAATACCGGATTCCGTGTCAGAAGATCCGGAGGTTTTCATCGCTATTTCTGAAACTCTTTTCCAGAGGGCTCGTGAATCTAGTCGATAATTGGGATTGGATAAATTACTCTGTGCAGTCCCAGCCGGAATGATTCTGCCAGTCAGGGATATCTTTCCAAAATCCTCAGAGCACGACTTGTTAGGCACACTCCGGGAAACCGTTCTTGAACGTGTTGCAGCATCGTAAAAGAAAAGCCTCGGTGCCTTCTCTCATAAATCCGACCGGAAGATGTTACCCTCTCAACTTTTTCTTGAAAATGCCCTCGTCAGTAGGTACAACTTCCGTAAACGATGCAGCCCGGAGCTGTCTGTGGACGTACCAACTCCTGCCTTGTGCTCAAAACCAAATAGCAGCTATAGTACGAATCGAGGGCTCTGATTAGTGCGTAGGAGCTGCAGACAAAATACTCTAGGATGAAAGAGGATTTGCTTCAGTCCCAATCCTTTGTAAACGAGTCCTCCACTCAGCTAGATGCTTTTGTCGACCCTGTATCGAAAACCACCCACCACGGCGCACCGAATAGAAAACCTGGAATTCGGACGCCTTCTGGGGCGTCGCATTTTGATGCTGATGGCAGAACAGCAAGAGTTTCCTGTCGGCGTCCTTCGTAAATATAGCCCAACCAGCCGTCTTTTCATAACTTGTGCCTGTTTGCCAAATTTACTGCCCGGCGGGAGGTAATTCAGCCACCAGTTCTAGCCTCATACTGGCAAATGAGGAAACGCTGTACCTCCAGCTCTAACCACGTGTTGGCAACAGGCTCAACGGGCACCCCCTCTCCAATCGCCTCGTTTACTTGGAAGACGGGACTACGGTATGCGCTCCCTAATGAACACTGAAGCGCAAGCCAGCATGATACCTGTTTCAATACGGTCCGCCCTCTCTTCTTTGACCAGACCCTGTAAGCCGCCAATGGCGCCCCAACACCAACACACGGCGGTTAATTCCTCACCCAAGACCTTGGATTGTGCCGTACTTTTCGGTGAGTTTTTGCTGCAGCTTAGGTACATAAAACTATCTTGGGCTTAAAAGCTTGAAACCTCAAGATTCAGTAGTGGATCCCGGTAGACCATTGATCGTAGGTCGAGGTGGGCCGAACTTCTTTCTTGACCTCCTGACTCATGCTCCACCGATAAGAATCCTCATGCTGACCCCCACTTCAAAACCAGAAATTGGCGGCCTATACGTTTGGAAACTGGACCTTAAAGGCTCAAACAAAATACTGCCCCCGGTGGTCAATGAAATGGCCAATCGCACCACCACATAGGGACCTCTGATCCATGCGGGCCCCAGCGGGCTAGCTGAAAAAATTTCGCATCCCTGCTCCGTGTTCTGACAGAATTAACCCGAGAGTTGGTTGGCCTCCCGACAGTCCGTGTGCACCACCCCTATTCAAGCTCTTAGGAGGTGATCTGACGACTGAAGACGGTGCAAATATTATCGCCCTCTCAAACGAGTAACCACACCCGACCGGTATTCCTTTCCGCACATCACGGACCTCACAACTGGATTAGTTGGTAAGATTATTTTGAGTCAAAAACATTTAGTGAGGACATGCAAGCAAACATTGGTAGCGGAGGCGAATATCCTCAAAATAGCCGTAACAACTATCTCCGGTCTTTTTGAGTTTCCACGACCGCTTTGTGGACTCATTAATGGTGCGCAAATTTTCCAGTGCCTCGTCAGTATATCATGCCGTGGTTTGTATTTTGCGTTCGCTTACCTCGACGACATCTCGGTCGCCTGCTTGTCTGAGAGAGAGCATCTGCACACCTACGCACACTTTGCGAACACTTGTCTCAACACGGGGTTACTGTTACGCGAAAAAGTGCGCAATAGGAGTGGATACATCCAAATTTCCAGGCGTCAAGGTTACTCCCGCAGGGACCATACCATTGAGAAATGAGGCAAAGGCTATCCTAGACTACCCAGAACTTACATCATTGAGTCAACTAAGGCGCTTTGAGAGCTGGTCAGCATTTATCTGTGACTCATTCCAAAATGCTCTCGGGTAACGCAACCGCTCACAGATCTGTCAATGGGCAAAGCGGAGAAAATAGATTTCATGCAAGCCGCACAAGACTCATTCGCCATGCTGAAGCTGGCTAAAAGCAGCGTAGCCTCGTCATCACACCCAAAAACAGTGGCCCCAATTGCTTTAGTCACCGACGCACCGGACGAAGCCGTGGGAGCGGTGCAGTGGCGATAATCAGTCGAAACGTGACAACCTGTTGCACTTTCTCCAAAAACTACAGCCGACCGAATCCAGGTATGGAAATTTTGGCTGCGAAATTCTCACTGTCTGCTTAGGCATGTTCTACTTTTGGCACATCTCAGGGGGAGCGAGTCGACATTCTGCGCCCACAATAAACGAATGAACCACGCATTGCGTGCCAGCATGGACTGCTACTTTCCCAGAGAGTCTAAACATTTGGAAAACCACTCAGTTAACGAGTTATTTAAGTCACATCTCACTTGTCGATAATCCTGTCGCGGACAGAATATCTCGCAATCGCAACCTGCCCTTCAGCAGCTCCCGCCCGACTGACCTCAAAGCTGTTGCATCCGCACAGGCGGGCAAGCCCGATATAGAGCGACTCTGTACTAATTCGTAGCTGCGGCTGCACCCGGTTCCCATTCCTCCAGTCGAAGGTTATATAATGTGCCACCTGTCCAAAAGCCACCTAGGGCCAGTTGTGCCATCGGGTTTTAAATGACTAGTTTCCGAAACCTTACACGGCTCTTCTTATCTAGGTGAAAAAGCTTTCACTAAACTTATCCGTTACCTTTGTTTGGCACTACATGAGTGGTGACGTAACCTCACGGGCCCGCACCTGCATCCTTTATGAACAATCGAGAGTGCATTGAGGCAAAAAGCCCACCGTCCAAATTTCCAACCATCTACTCACGTTTCCAACACGTGCGTGTTGACCTAGTAGAGCGGTTGCCTCCGTCAAAAGATAGCACATGTTCCTAATTGCGTGTGTTGCCCCACTGGTTTGCCTTTAGCCGCACCTTTGCACAATGCAGTTAGCGAAACTGTCGCCCAAGGTTTCTGATAACACTGGGTTGCAGCATTTGGTTATCCGGTCGTGGTTACCACAGACCGTGATCCACACCTTGAGGGAGCCTTTAGTAAGCTTCTGCAACGTTTAGACACACATTGCATTCATGCCACAGCCAACTACTCTTCGGCAAACGGAATTTTAAAATGCTTTCATTGGTATTCCGAAACCTCATTGTCACTTTCGACTACGCTGAATACGCCGACACGTTATTACTCTAGATGCGTAGGCCACGCTTCCTCGTGGCTCGCGAACAAAGCATGACGGTTTGAGTAAGACTTTACCTCAAAGACTGTACGCACGATTTCCTAAGGATAGAGGAGCGCATTCCTTCACAGCCTGCCCCCTCTGGCCCCTAGAGTGTCCTACACCACCTAACAAAAACATCCGCCATCAACGACAACGGTAGACAAGATATGGGTATCACGAGACGACCTAATCCAGGTTTTCTGGTGGAATCCATTCCGTCCAACCTCACCTCATCGAATTCCTTGGGACCAGCACCCACAAAATCGGCATTCTTAAGCCGGCCATGCCGACACCGGTGACTCAGTTGGCCAGCCGTCCGGATGCAGAGCTGCCTCCATTAAGCTTCAAGAGCGGACGGGCGATCGCGAGACCTGTTCGTTTTGTAGATATGATATCCTTCATTCCACAAACAAATAAAAATCCGCCCTCGCTTTTGGGAATCCTAGAGTTGGATATTCTCCCCCACCTTTGTGCTCCTCACTCGAAGTTTTTCCCATCTATCATTTATTTCTATCGCTGAATAAGTTCGTTGATGTTTAACTTATCCGTCCTCTTCCGCCTTCATCACTAAAAGCCTTCATTCCTAGAGGACCCTCGCGCCGTTTTCAAAATACCCGTTTGCTAAAGACACAAACCCGGCGGCCGTCCGGTATGTCTCCGCATTCATGGTCCATTGCGCTCGCGCTAGATGCTCATAAGCAGGATACATGAACTACCGGAACGACCGGACACGACAGCCGTTTCTCGAACCAAACCCGTAGTAGGTAATAAAAAAAAGCCTAATGAATAGTCTTCCAGATTTTGTACATGCTTTGGGTGTGTGCGTATTTTTGACAATGCTTCTCTGAGCTGATCAAAGAGCAACACCTTTCCATGTTCGTTCGTTTGTGAGACATTTAAATTTCAGTTTGAATGTTTTCTGACCATCGCACTTGGAAGGTGGGGCTTTGAACTTTTGGGTTTTACTGTTCAGTCTATTTGGTCGCACACTTGAGGCTCATATACGTTTGTACTTTTTGTGATTTTCTACTTGGTACCCAAAAACCACGAAACAGTCTGGTTCTGGTCTGGGGATTTGCGGTGATGGACTACTACAGGAGGCTTTCGTGCGCTGCTATTGAATGTGTCTTGTATTCTTTCTCACTGCAAAATACCAAATGAATCTTCTCTGTCGGACGAATGGAAATGAGGCAAGTCGGCTTACAGATGTGAAGGTGTAGCCTATATATAGGGGCACGGAAACAGTACCGATAATTGGAATATACTGAATGAAAGTAAGCTCAAGGGCTTGGCAGAGATCAAACTCCAAAAGCGTACAATCGGCAAGGAAAGGAAAGTGAAAATGGCTTAAGACGAGGTGGACGGAATCCACGGAAAACCAGTCCAGGTAAGGGTACGCAACCAGACAAAATAGTGAGGCCCATATCAAACGTCATAAAAGAGCGCAGAGAAAATAAATCCAAAACAGTCAATTTCTCATAAAGATCGAAATCACAACGTTTTGACTTGGTCGTATTCCAGTCCTTGTGACTCACAGTACTCAAGTAGAATCTTGACAGGAAAATACATTGCAAGTGGGCAGGCGAAGAAACAAAAACCCTCGGAAAGGACCAAGTTAACTCGACCATCCTCTGGAGACGGTTTAGGTGTTATTTAGTTTTTGGATATTCTCCTAGCTTCTATCATGTCAAGTCCTGTATTTCCACAAGCGACTACTTCTTTCCTAGCAGCTCCCACTACACCCCCCTACACCTGCCCACCAACAACCCTTCCTCTGTACGGCCAACTCCTCACCACCAGTTCGGAGTTGGACTCCAAAACTTTCATGCATAAAAACCTCAGAATTTTGTCCGCTTTCTGGTTTCTACCATCTTGGTAACGGTAGGCACCAATGCTTGCCGATAGTAGATCCCACCCCAAGCCACAACGTCACAGCTGCGCTCAGCTCACCATTATTGACCGCTCACTGTTGAATGAAGCCCATAATCTCCATACCCTCCTTCTTTATACCCCGTCTATCACGGGCCATACCGTCACCGACCGTTTCCCTGGGGGAAAGCTCCACTCCGGTACTGACCTCCTAACACCATGATTAACATTCCTCCCACTTCTCTACCATTCGCCCCAAAGGTCCCGCATGGAACCAGCCTGCACTCCTCCAGATCTTTTTCCCAGAGCTACCAAACCACCTCAGAATCCAATGTCAATCTCCAATAGACTCCATAATTCTTCAGACCAATATACGCTCTGCGGCGACAGCATTACCGCTGTCTCAATGGAACTAGCACCCGACATCCAGTCTGCCTGTAATGGCGACCCATCTATTTATCACAACCTCTCTAATCCCATTTTGGTTAACTTATTCAGTGAAGACTCAGAGCCCTCCGTAGAAATGCCTTCTGTAGCTCTATTCAACCCTGGTTTTATCTTGAACAAGCCTTATACCGTAAAAAGATTGACCGTCTTCCCCAAATTTGGCACCACCCTGATCACCGAAACCTTCTGACCAAATATCACTGATCGGTTATCTGATCTTCAATACTCACCGGGCCCACCTCGGGAGCAAAGATAGCTTGGAACATGTCAAGAGCAGCCTACCTACCACCCTACTGGAAAATCCTACGCTGTCAAATGTTAAAAACTGTATGGTTTAGGTTTTCTTTGTCCCAGGCGACCACGGTTCTAGACGGTGTATACCGAATACTCAACAATGACCTTTCGGCATTTAACCGCATCACTGATGCATTTAATTACGTCTCTAAGCTAAAATATGGAGATTAATTGATAGTAAGTGACTTTAGCACTCCTGGCCTAAAGTGTTTTTTCTTTACCAACTCCTATAAGCCTTTACAATTTACCTCACGCTTCCGCCTGAAGCAAGGGGCTCAACACGTAAAACAGCCTACCAGAAAGGGTAGTATTCTTGACCTGATATTAACCCCAGACTAAGCAAAGATTCCTTCCCCCCACACTAAAGGACTACATAGGTAGTGACCATAAAATCATCAGCTGCAAACTTCAGGCCACGGCGAACATCGACAGCCCACCAAGTAACGTTCTCTTCTTCCGGCACTTCAAAAGGAACAGCATCCTCTAGCTAATTCGCTCCAGAAACTGAGACGAGTTCGTCTCAAGAGCAAGTCCTCAGTACACAGCTGGCCTCCTCTGCTCATACTTACTCTGGTGTACTTAAAAATATCACACACCATTTTCCATCCAGACCAGCAAGCCCCTACATAACCAAGCTAAAGTTTAAACAGGCTAAATTTCATCAGGAATAACAACGAAAAAGAGACGTTTCTACTTCTTAAGACTCCAGCGTTTATCTCGCGAAGTTCACCCTATGGCCCGTGGCCTGCAACTGAAACAAGAAACAAAAGCTCTGCACTACCCAAAAGAAACTAAAGAGCTACCTCGGCTGCACAGAGTAAGAGCCCCACAACGAACTTCATGCATAAAACAGATCTTCAATTCGGACAACCTCATAACCTCAAATCGAAAGGTAGCTGACACACTTAACACATCATTCACAACCACCGTGACTCCCAGTCCAGCATGTACCCGGCTAGCCACACAGGTTGTCACGAATTCATCAATCAAATCTATCACGGTCACCACCACGGATGTAGGTAGGCACATTCACAATTCCAAACCGTCCTATCACCCTGGACTCGACGGCCTACGATCAGCAATATTCACTGCCGGGGGCCCAGATACTCCCCTTCTACTACTAAACCTATAAAGCCTGTCTCTCCCAAAAACCGAGCCGTCCCCAGCCAGTGGGGTAAATCCGTTATCATCCCCAGGCATAAGAGAGATGCAGTAAATTCCACTACCTAATACCGCCCTCTCAATCATACGCCAATGATCTCGAGGATGCTATAGAAGTCAGCAAACGCCACCTTGCTGACCACCTTTCAGAGCAAATTCGTCAGCTTCAGACTGTGCGGATTTTTCAGATCACCCTCGTGTTCCGCCTGCTACTTTGACTTTCTGAACGCGGTACCAACATCCGCCGACAAAGGCGGGGCACTGTTCATGTACATTGATACGACGAAAGCCCCACTCTGCTGGTTTAAATCCTGTTTACACAACCACCGCCAAGATACTTGCATCGATGGTCAGATGTCATACCCCCACCTGGTAAACAGAAGGTTGGTCAAGGAAGTGTTCCAGGACCACTGCTGTTTTTACCATACGTAAGTGACATTTGCGATGTCGTCACCCATGGTTAAGTATTATTTACCGACGACATGAAGATAATCTACGAATTCGATCGTGGCAGTCAATCTGTAGCCCCGAATAACACGGTGCACATGCAGTCACTAATCATTCTGGAGTAACCTCATGGAAATGGACCTCCCAGCAAACAGAAGCAGTTATCTCATGCTAATCTCAGATATTTTTCGTGGTACCCCCAAGATCGACGACTCCTCTTTTCTACACTCCCCAGCAAAACGAGACCTCGGGCTGCAATACTCCCACCCATTCATCTTGTCTGAACACATTGCACATACGGGCACCGGCAAACAAGGCCCTGCGATTGTTGTAGAGAAATTTCCTTTTCACGACCAGTAAGTTACAGACATGTAGAACTCATTCGCCTAATCACAGGGTACTGTACGCTCGTGTTCTGAAATATGCACTGACTTGAAATTATTGACACGAAAATGGTCAGCTTTGATTGAACAAAAAAACCATCTGAGTCTTCTGCAAACCTTAGCTGCAGACAAAGCTGTATGCCTCTGCAGTTTAACCCTCTTGGCTTCGAAGAATAAAGCGCAACCATGCCATTTTGTTCGTTGCGCTCCACAAACAGGCGCAATCTTCTAGCCAGGTACACTTCGGTATAAAGGCAGCACGTCAGCTGCGCCGTTGGGAACACCGTATAGCTAGCCCAGACTCGCTGAAATCTTTAGAACGAAACTTCTGCCTCAAACATGCAAGTTTGTGGAATCAACTCCCAGCTGATATCCCTCCGTAGATTCTCTTGTCATACATAAATATAGACTAAAAGCGGCTCCAGACATCAAAAAATGATCTCTCTTTAAAATCCAAATGTGACTGTTGATAGGGCCCGCGAGGAATGTGCTGGATGCCAATGTGAACCATCGATAAACCCTAGGTTGTGCTCTGCCAGTCATGGTCGTTGTCCTCACCTCAGCATAAGTCCACCAGTTTGCGATGCCCCAGCTGAGACACTTCTGCAACTAAGGCCATTGCCTCTGAAACCTTCTTAGAGTATACCTGATACCACGGTTTGCACAAATAACAATCTTTAAACATCCCCAGCACTATCTCTGATTTAGTCCCCGCCCCCGTCTTTAACTCAGAATCCAAAATGTGTCGGATTTTTTCAAGTCCATTTAACGGCCACCAAAATCAAGTCATCAGGAACTCACCGACAAACTTCTCCCTATCATACGTCTCAAGTGCTAGCCCCACAAAATGCAGATCACCTGTCCAGCAAATACAGCAGCGTCTTCCTATGATTTGCCTTTTTGAAATCTTTGACATTCAGTCGCCAGAATTACTTACCATTCGTGGGTCGTTCAGAAATATCACCACAGTTTGTGCCGACAACATCCGGCTAGCATAAAAAATGCAGGTAGTCGGACTCCGGCCTAGTCAGAAGCAAGTGGTCAAGTGTGAATTCACCGAGTGCAAAAATCGTCCCTTGTGTTTGTTTCCCAAGTATACTCCTCAACGTAGCTATAGACTGCGACACAACCGGCGGGAAAATGGCAACAAGTCTGTCGTCATGTTACAATAAGAGGAGGAAACAGCCTACTCTGGCAACTGCGGATCCATTTGTCACTCATAAATAATGGCGGGCGGAGGAGAACTGGGGAGTGCTTCCTACGGGGCAAGTATACTTTTCCGCTCGTCCGAGAAAAACAGCAAAGCTTTAAAGATATTTTCGGCTGTTAAGGTGTAGGACACATGCTGTGCGCCTCTTAAATAATGGATGAACTCCCCGTCACAGCCACAGCCCCAACCTGAGTGCGGGTTGCCCCGAAAAGAAAAAAGAGGCGTGCGAGCTAAGCCCTCAATACTTCTGCGTGAACCTGTGCTGGGTAACGGAGCGCTGAATGAGCTCTCACATATAGAATCACTTCAACCTTCCAGTTTAAAACCCTTCCGGGTTTCTCGTTCTATCTTCGACCAACTTTTTGATGCCAAATGCCGTTATCCGTAAATGCCCTGCAAAGCCTAACCATGTGAAGTCCGCTATTTTCGAAATCATTCTTGTTGGTGCGTGGGCCTATTATCACCAGCACTTGCTTACGCTCGACAATAGAACAAAAACTGAGACCTTCCAAAGCCAACCCTGGACACTTACTCGTAAGTATTTTGCGGCCAAACAGCAGATGTAACCGACCTGGTTTCCCACGCACCCAAGTAGTTTCTCCCTAGCACAAGCGAAGTGTGAACACAGGCTTAAACACGGTAGCCTCGGACTTCACCCCTAAACATCCAAATGCAAAAGCAGTAAAACGTACGTGTCCCTTACGTCAAAGAATATTAACCTCCACATCGTTTACCCTGGTCGCTGACGACCGGAGGGAAACAAACCGATTATTTAGTACCCACACACGAACGAAAGCAGGTGCTCACATAGCCACGGTATCCATTACATACAACTTAGAGCTCTAAGTGATCTCATACCTTGACCTAGCTATCGTCTTCACTATCTAAACTTTGTCTACTCCTCTGCTTGCGCAGGTGCCTTAGGTGCAGTCTCTCGATATCCATGACTTTATCAGCTTGCTGCCGTTTACAAAATATAGAAACAAATACTTGTCCCTGCCAGCACATTTCCTCCAAGCTTCTGTGGTTAAAACTTGTTTTCAAAGTTCCTTCCACAGCATGAAGAGTGTGACATCGACCGCAAAACTGAAACTCTACCTTTGAAGTATTTATAAAGGTTCACCCAACTCATTGTACGATGCCTTTATTTGCTGTCATAACCCACGGCCGGAACCACTCCCAGATCGCCGATCTCTCCGTTTATTGTGGGCACTGATCAGTTCGTCCCCTAAAAAATCAATTGTTGGATCTCTGATGCAACGTTTATCATAACCTCCGGCTGAAACATCCTCTAGACTGTCACACTCCCGGTCCGTTTCGGATCTTGCTGGCTACTGGGGTAGCCACCGGTCCTTTGGGCGTTACCCTCGGATTGCCGCAAGAACTAAACGAATTGATCCATTGGGCTGAAATAATTTCCACTCTGAATGGCCACGGTTCAAAATTATGCTGACGCTGGCAGATGATGTATGGAGCTTCTTACATCGCTCGCCGCGGCGATCACAATGCCGCTACCCGGTTTAAAAGCCTCCGCTGTGGCTTCACCTTACCGCGCGGCAGATTCTGGGCACAAAATGAGTTGAAGCATTGACCCAATCATCAATCCCGTATGCCCCCAAACGGTTGTTCACACTGCGTGGTAGTACTCAGATAATGACCGGAATCCCACCATGGCCGTGAACCTGTCCAACTTCTATCCCCCAATTTTGTCACCCAACGCCATCTTAGTACTGCTTTTCCCGGCGCCCCAATCATTTTCCTCAAGAACGATCAGTCGCGTCCGGTGAGCCCGCCCAAGCCTGGGTTTTTGTTCGTGATGTGACATCGGTGGCAAACAAGAACGTTATAAAATAAAATACCAGTCACACGCTGTCGGTGGAAAAGTTATATATAACGCTACATTCAGCAACTGTGTGCCTGGCTAACTCTCCACAATACCCCGGATAATGTCTTGTGTTCCAGCTCATGTTCGTCTAACTGGAGTTAGCGAGCAAAATGCGGAACATGGTTGAATTCGATGAAACATTACATGCGGAAAGTGAGGAAAATATCCCCTGTTTTAACGAACTTTGTTTTAACTGACAAATATTCATTACATAAATGGGTTTTCCAACGTTGCTTCCATTGACCGCCGTGGCTGATCCCTCTGGCTGTGCAGCCATTGGTAGTCGGTGGCTCGTGGGCAACTTGAGGGTAAGAACCCCAGTAGCTGTCGAAAGTTATGCTCAAAATGAGTGAAGTAGATTGTTTAGCGTCAAGAAAACCATGGTAAACAAATAAGGACCCAGGAAAATGATCAGAATGACCGCATTAACTTCACTAATGGTAAGCCACAACTGGGTAGTGTAAGTCTTTCGCGTTTCTGGTCGCAGGAGTGGGCAGCTATAACTATGGACCACATTTCATTGGCTTTAAAACTAGTTACGAAAAATAAGTTCAATGGCAGACGTTCACACCACCAGGTTTTCTGTGAAAGGAACGTTTAGTAGAGTGCATCAGACATATGAACCGTGGATAACAGAGATTGCTAGTTGGTTGCGAGGAGGCATGTTTTCAATATGACCTCTGAGGTGTCTTAAATAAAGCTTCGGACCACGAATTTACAAACTTTCGGCTTCTTGGTTTTTTACTCACCAAGAAGCATCTCCTTACTCAGTCTTCACTGTCCCAAATGGGTTCTGGAAACATTTAAACGGTTTTAGGAATACCGGCATGCCCGTTTACGGGATAATTAATGCACACGTGAAATGACTTTTGGTTTAGGAATAATTCGGCGTGAGCTGTACCGCTGCGAACGTGGCTGCGAAAGTCACCTACATGCGTATCAGTTATCGCGAGTCCTCTTAAGCCGACCGCAAAATTTTAAATAGTGCTGTGTTGGACCACAGAATCCTACCCAATGTCCCACCACTGGAATCAAAACTGCTTCGTGCTTAAAGCGCCAACCTTTTCCATTCTAGTTTATTCAAATATTGCTTGGTCTTATTGTACCATTACTGAAATGTGGGAATCCTACTTTTGAAGTTTGTGAATACTTCATATTGTTGTGTAATGCCATACCATTTTATCACGCATTGAGCCTGTGTCATGAACCTGGTGGAGAAATAAGCCGTTGTTAATAATAATATTGTCTCAGTGTTTGAAAATTTTATCATTCATAGAACGAGAATGACAGAATTATACAATCCTTTGCCGTTAGCTAGAAACGAAAGAGAGCCCCCTGAATAGGGAACGAGTCAGCGGAAAAATCATGTGTTCCGCGATATCAGCATTCAAATGGTGGAGTTATCGATAGACACAAATCCTTCAGATAGAGCACATCTGGCCTTTCGGAAGGGCACCCCGAGCAACACGGTGTATTCAAGAAAAATGTCCAGAATTTCGTTGAGTGCAAAGCTGTTGATCTCAAGCAAAGATCCGTTCATTTTTTGCATTACTGCTGAGCGAGGGCCTGAGAGACCATCGAGGGCTCCACAATGCTTGATCCGGCAGTGAGGTACATCTGGGCACACAGAATCCTCGAAGGTTCGTTTGGACGATTGTTTGGGCTGGCCAGAAGCTTGGACAATGACATTTTATCGCAGGCAGAAAGGACCAGGAGCAACGATGAACTATCTTCCAATTTCGTGGTAAAAAGCGAAATTGCTGTAGAGAGCTGGAGCACTTTTGCTACCAGTGAGATCTGTGTGCGTCGCACGTACGGAAATACTTTGTTTGCTGTCTACCAGCTGATTTGCACAGCCGATGAGCAGAGGAGACTGAGCCAATAAATACGCTTAGGTGGTAATCTACGTTCGATGAGTTGACGGAGTTCATAAGTAGAAGATTCCGCAGTGTCGACGCCAGATTTGGGCAGACCGTACACGAGGGTTGTAGGCGGAGGAGAACGGCATCAACATCGGTCAGACTGCAGGGAATGACTGTGACGGAAAGCAGCCTCTAGCCAATATGCACACGATATACCCATCTGAGTGCACGGTAAGTAACTCTCCGCACAGGTTGCCAGATTTTCCTCTATTTCGCGGGATAAGTGTACCCTATCGGTGGTCCGGAGCATGCTTTCTAAGGCTGAACGATACCAGCCGGACACTTGAATTCCGCCTAAACGAAATGTGAACAAGACCAGTTTCGGAATAACCTTTATCCGTCGCTTTATGCCCTTTAGACCAAGGAGACTATTTATCCGCATAAAAATGGATTATTTGTTCGGTAAGACTTGATGTTCGCAAATCAAAGGGGATCAGATATAGTGGCACCTGAAGAACTGAGCATGGTTATGAAGTTTTTGGACACGGAGTCGGACACGTCGCCGGCCACGCACGAGCTTGTGGAACGACGTGAACTAGTAAGCGAGCCTACCTCTCTCGATCCTCGCGAATGCGTAGAGCCATGCCAACGATTGGATGAAGCCGATCCCACCGTCAACTGTACCTTACATGTGTGGAAATCCCCCTTAACCGCCGTCAAATACGTGTATTGCTGAGATTAGGCTCTTCATGTTATTGACCCTCGAGCAAGTACAACATGCATCAGCCACTGCACCTAAACATTTGTTTACTTTTTGCTCATGTTCTGTGGCATAATTTTGGTTCGATCTCGGACTACCGTGACAGTGGTGCCTGACATTGACCTTTGTTGAACTCTGGTCCTCGTTGCTAAACATTGTGGCCGTACAGTTGAGGCTTGTGTATATATATATATATATGCGTGTATTTTGGTAATCCATTACAGTGGAATCAGCGAATCAACCTTGTTTTGACTTTGGGATTCGTTAGTTGGGCTACGCGTTCCTCACGTTCGGAATAATCTTGAAGCTAGCATCTTTGGCTGACGGAGTGACCACAGGCATTCGGGAAGACTTTCCAGAGTTAGCTTATCGGACAGACCAGTCCACTCTATTAGATCATTCGCCAAGAGTTGGTCTCCACTCAGAGACAGCCCTCGGAGATGTATTTAGGCAACACTTTATCATACCAACTTGGTGCAATTCACCAGAGGTCTTTTGGGTGCTTGAACAGAGCATGGGGAGTCGAAAGGAACCGCTTGCTACGCAAACAAGATTTGGCTGGACATTCTCCGGAACTCTAACGAATAAGCCTCGACAATCTGCGTCAGTGATTTGCTGGACGGCTGCTGAGAGGAATGCCAGTGTAGGACAAAACCGGTTTTTCGATACTGAGTCCAACGGTCTATTTCAGGAGAGGAAAGTTCGCTCAAGAGAAAATCATTCGGTGCTTTCAATTTCAAATCTAAGGACCAAAGATTGCCACTTGCACTGAGGGGTTGCCCTTTCTGGAGAGACCGCCGTCAAATCACCTATCAGACAGCTAAGAAATGACGCGAAGAAGTTTGACATATCGCAAAAATAGACCTCCTCGGGAAATCCAGATTAAACATGAAAACCGGCAGGCCATGGGAAGCAACTTGGAATTGGCCGACCGCGTGTCGGCTCACAGCCTCTGGATGGAACTGCGTGGCCAGCGGCGCAGCAAATTACTCTGCCAAAGCAGGACTCACTGCGCTAAATTCAGTGTCTAATAATTGACTCAAAATGATTTCATCACTGCTGGGCCTTCATATAGTGACAGTGATAAAGGGGTACTTTGCTTTGCGTACCCGGCAAATCCTGGAACGGTGTAACATTACAAGATGCGGAGTAAATAGAGTGCGCGTTTGAAACTTCGGAGAGTTTTATCTACTCTTAGGTGGAAACAGTAGCGAATGTACTGATGGTTCAAACTGAAAATTATATACAAACGACGTAACTGTTTTAATACCGTCCTGCACCTTCTAACGCCGCACTTCATTGCGTTCTACTGCCTGAAGTCCTTCAAGTTGACCTATTTTTCTTGAACAACGGCAAAAATATGCTGAGATGCAATCCTAAGTCTAAAGCCCACGGTGGTAAAAACGAAAAATTCATCGAGATTCCACTTAGGCAGTTGAAATGGGGCTTATTACCTGAAACCGCTTTGTGTAGTTATTTCGGCCTTTGATAGAAAAAACATGTTCGCAGTTTGTACGATGCTGTTTTTCACGCATTTTGTTCACAGGATGCTCTGAAGCACTTCGATATGTGTTAGTGCCTGATCAGTATCGGTGCCCGGGCGCATTTTATTAGTGTCCGTCCCACACACGCCTTCAAAGCTCACCTGTAATCAGGAACAGACCCTCATTACCTCTAGGTAGTTCGGTTTGGTAGTTTTCTATAATTTCACAGTCTTTTGACCTTTAGGTTTTATGCAGTATCTTACCTCTACTAGAAAGATGCATTAACTTCCAACTTGTCCACGCGAGTATGCAAACAAAATCGGTTGAAGTAGTTGTGGCAATAGTTTTCTGTTTCGGCTACTCAGCCTGGGCTCGTGCAGCAAAACGTTTTATTCCGTAGCGTCTGTATTCTGATAGTACTTTCGACATTGTGCATCAGTCTTCCAAATAATACGCCGATCTCAAGTTGCGCAGCTGAATTTGGAGTTGATTCCTTATGAGCTGTGCAAATGATTATGATGGGAGCCCGTTGTACTCGCAACCAACGCAGAAAAGTAGCAACCGCGAACACTGAGAGTGAGATAAACGTGGGAAGGATAAAAATCTCGGCACCATCCTGAACCGTAGACAGTGATTTTTGAGAGGGGATTGTGGGCGGCCGTGTAGAGAATATAAACTGAAAAACCCTCCCTCATGTTCCACATGCTTTGTGAATTCGACTACATTTGACATGGCTTTGTTAAGCTCGTTCAAAAGCAAAACCTTTCCATCCTTCTTCGTTTGTTTGAGATAGTTGAATTTTGTTTTGAACCTTTTCTGACCATCGCACTTGGACCATGAGACATTGAACTTTTGGGTTTTACTGGCAAACTATGGTTTATGCCCAAGCTTTTACTGTTAAATCTACTTGGCAGCATACTTGGGGTTCACAGGCTTCCGAGCATTTTGGGATTTCCACTTTAGTAACTAGAAACTACGAATCAACCCCTTTCCGGTCTTTAGATCGGTGAGATGGACTACGCTTTCTTCAAATTTGATTCTTGTGGCAAACAGTGTGTTTGTTGGGCTGGGCTGATCAAAAACCGCTCGGACGTTATCCCGTAATCATCGAAAAATCCTACCGTAGTCATCTATCCGCTGACCACTGTTGCTGCTGTAATTCATTCGTTCAAGTTGTCCTGTTATACTTTAATCGGCAACATCTTTTATCAGACATCATTCACAGCTTCTTCCTTCCTTACATTTACTTCTAGTCCATTACTCTGAAGTTCTTCAGCCTCTATCAAGCATGAGAGATTGTGTAAGGATCCAAAATACGTAGTAACGTACACGGTGCCATGTGTAGCGTAATAATTTGACTGTGTGGTACACTAAATTAATGCCAACAATATCAAAGACGACACTAACAAACTAAGATGGGCGGAGGAGCGTGCCGTAATAAAAAGGCCAACAAGGTATGTACATTAGGAATTCAAATGAAACAAAGGTGTGACACAAACTCACAGTTGTTTGCTGTTCTTAGGATCAGGAAATGAGCGCAAGAGAGCCAATATCCGCCAATATCTTCAGCTCAGTTCGGTTTGACAGCCATTCGTTGAACAGAACAGGATGGTATTGACAGAAGTGCCAAGTGACGCTATGGAAGCTTCTAAAATGTTTTGTTTCTCACAGTTAGTTCCAACTGATGTAATTCAAATCAGAAGATGAGACCGTGTCAGAATGAAAGGTTTATTTACAGCCTTTGTGTATTGCGCGGTGATGATGTTCAAAAGGGTGTGTGTGTTATACAATAAAACGTCGGTACAACAAAGGAGTGTCGCACCAAGGGACGTTGAAAATCATGAAAAAAGTCAAAAGTCTACAGGTACCTACATATGTCAGCCCGGCATCAGCATTGTGCATGCATCAGCTTTTCTTTCAACTCTACCTTGTAACTTCGGAGCCTGTCTATGCTTTGCCTATGCAAACTGTATTAGGTGCCACCTGTTCTGGTTCCTGATAGCTGATCATCATCAAGCCAGCTTACCATTAGTTCAGAACAGCCTCTAGACGGACTTCGCGATGTCTATTACATTCAACTTAATACATTTGTGACTGACTACCGCTGATGCTTTCCCAATAGCTTTATCATCGTTGTCTGTAGCCGACCTCCCATTCTACACATTGGGAAGCAACCCTAACATTTTCGTAACATTTCGCCTGTTATCAAGCAGATTCCCCCGAGCTACCATCTAAATATGACACTTTTTTACTGCGATCTAGAGAAAGCCATTTTAGGTCTTGGATACCCCCAATTCATGAAGCAGTAAATTGTCTGTCTAACTACAACCTATCTCCCAAGGACCCCATCACGTGTGGATGCCCATCAAGCAGTACAATGCACGTCCAATTAGGAGCCCACTCACGAATCATAATTCTTTTTGAATGCGTATACGCAGTGCCTACCCGGCATCAGCGAATTTGACGGCTCGCGGCGTTACAGTTCAATTCCTCCAGTAACTCTCTTTAATGCTTCAGTTATCAAAACTTGTGACTCAAAGCCCTGTTCGGTGTACTAGAAATGTGCCACTGACTGCTAAAATGAAACTGAATTTAGCCGCACCTTTACATCGTCATCCAGCTCAGTATATGCTATCGCCACTCATTTTTATGACCTACAACTGAAACCACTGCCCGAAAGTAAACCTCTTCATCTATTCTAGGTATTTATTACTCCGTTGTCGTTCTTGAGGCGGCATGGCCAAATTCCAAGCTTGTATCTTGTAGTTGACCTATCTCTAGTTGTTTCTAGGCTGCTTTCTTCTGTTTCAGTCTCTGTCCCTGATGCCGACACTGGTGGAACTCGGTTGGCGTTGCTCCTCACTACTCTGCTTGGTCCATTCACATACCGAAAGCCCAACATTCCGGCCCTCCAGTTGAACAAGCTGGAAGATCTTACACGTGCACTGATGATCGGGCCACATCTGCGATCTGCCACGTAATACCATTCTCGGGAAGCCACCATGTTAGCATCGCTGTAGGGGATTTATACAATGTGTCCATCAACAAACATTCTATCACCGCATCTAGTGACATGCATGATGGTCCTACCTAGATACACTACATATCGTCAAACAACCAAAAGTGAAAACGGGAAACTGCGAGACCGTGTCAAAAGATCTTATCAGACAATTTTGTCGCGTTTTTCCTCTTCTTCCTCGTGTAACTACTGAGAACTACCGTCCTGGCGGCTGAAGATATCTTCGCACCATTGCCATCCAGTTTTCTTTCACACGTGAGCATTCAGTCTTACGTTTTGTGGGGTTTAATGTCGCTCACGTAAATGGCCTCGTACTTTTATTCCCCCATGATGAGTTTCCAACATCCAAGGCTTTCCTTTTTAGACTGCAGTAATATTTATCACAGTGGGGCCGATTTTCCTAAAACTTGCCGACTTCTTTATATATTGAACATTGACATTCCTCCTCGTAAACAAGCTTCCTCTCCTCCTTTGTGTATTGGCTCGTCCGGTTCCCACAACGACGCATCTTTTTCATCATACTCGTAAATAGGTCGCGTCCCTAATATTCTTTGTTTCTGGAACTGACTCAAATTTACTGCGTAAGCCAGTTCTTTCCAGTTCATTTCTCAGGAATTGACGACAGTCTGCCAGATCATCCAGCTTCTTGCACTGGCAAGCTCCTTGATCTCCAGGTGCTTCGACTTTGTGAAGGGTCACTCCATCTTCAAGGGCGCATCTGGGAAAGGTGAGACGGGGAATAAAGGATCAGACCTGCATCGGTGCATCATTCCGATTTGACTCCAGGACCAAGCTGTTAGTCAGCAACTCTGCTCGACTAATCCTCTCATCGGGAAAAGGACCATAGACGGACAAAAGAAGAGGGATGAAGGGGTGGGAGAGAGGGGTTACATTAGCTGTCCTCACCAAACCATCCCTGTCATGCCTTTTAGCACTTTACCTCACTTACTCTCCGCTCCGTTAAACCACATGGGTGCTGACGAGTGCGACTTATTGTTGTGTTCACAATTCGGTAAACGAAGAAAGGCGCACGTGTAAGGATAAACGTATATTCCCGCAGCAACATACAGTAAGCACCAGTACAGGTGAGAAGGTGAGAAGGCAAACGAGTCGCAAGTGCGTGAGTCAGTCATGAGTAAAATCGGAAGTGTATGACTACGGTACAATCGGACCACGTCGTTCAAGGTCGGGCAACATCCGATACAATCTGATTGGTCAACGCCCTCCGGGACGAGGCACGGCAAGCGTTGGCTGTGTACGTGCGTGTGTGTGTGCTTGCATGATGGTCTGTCTGATCACGTGCCTGTTCAGGCCGAGCACAACGCTTATCTTTTACAAACTTGTGAGTTTTTTGTCCACTCCGTTACGGCTATACTATCGGATCATGCTTCCACGTGTGTATACTGGTAATAGAGGTATATTATGGATGAGCCCGGAGAACGCAACAGTGCATGCTCTGATGTTCAAGTGATGTCAGAATCAGAGTTCTTAAAAAGATAGAACATGTGTATACAAGGGTTTGAAGGAGGATGGTTAAGGGGACCAAAAAGATGGTGACGGCCGGCTAGTTGTAAGGTCAAGGCCAAATGACCAATTTGGCTAATGGTGGTAGGAGTCGGTTAAGAGAGCGAATGTATTACCGCAAACGATCACAATCTTTAGAAATTCAAGCAGCATCAAAGGATATTTGTTAAGCTCTTTTTAAAAGAACTGCCTATTATGGGAAATTCAAAGAGTCAGATGCAAGCTGCATAATATGAAAAGTATGTGGATAGAAAACTCAACGATGTACAAGAATGAATTTTTAGAGGTAAATTGCAATGGATCAGCGGCAAATATGGTGGAAAAATTTTGTGGTGGGATGTCGACAGAGTCAACCACAAAGAAAGAGAACACCAAATCCAGTGGATAGAGGGAGGAATTTCAAGAGCGGTGATGAGATAAATGGCCATGAGTTAGCAGGTAAGGAATCAGCGAATTAACAACATTAATATAAGCAAGTCAGAAATTATCAGCAACGATGTGGAACTACGGCGGCGAATCAATGTGAGGTGCTTTGTTTGACGAGTTCAGAGGCGAATAGCCAGCAGAAGCGATAATGAAGTAGAGGATAGACAAGTGACCTGAGGACTGTTTTGATCTGCGGGTCACACGATAACGGCAAGTAGGCAGCTACTGGACCGGAGAGTCTGGTACTGAAAAGCGGCCGGGCATCAAATTTGGAATAACATTAAGTAGCTGGCGGAGGTGGCAGTGGAAACTGGTGGTTGGACATTTGTGGAGTCAGTTGCATAGTGAAAGAGTGACACCTGCGGAGGATAAAAATGCCACCGAAGTGATGATGAAGGGCAGGTCCGGGAGAAAAAGCAGCCTTAGTTTAATTTTTTGTCCATATTAAGCTGGCTGGGAAAGATCAATGTTAAAAAGGAGGATAAATCAATATAGGATGCACACAGGTAGAGCTACTTCCAACTTGTACATCTGGCGGAAGAGATGATAGAGTGGTTGACATGTAGGTGCACACCAGTCAAAGAAAATTGCACTGGGCTTGCTATGTGATAGTGATAGGTAAAAAGAACTGCATGACATGTATCAGAGAATACTAGAACGTAACATAAGATATAGCACAAAATAATTCAGGCATTGGAGGTAGTCGTATAAAATGGGTGCTGGTTACTGGCGGAATTCTCTATAATAAACGAGCCCAACAAATTACCCAACTTGAGGAAAGAGAAACTGCCAAAGTGACGAAAACGGCCGGCAGGGAATAGGTAAGCCTTTAGCATTTTTTAACTTATAATAGATGGATAATTATATATGAACAATAAGGCAATGGTTGGGTGACAAATCAATCAAGGATGAATTGTAAAGTGATTGCATCGGAGAGTAGCATGCCAAAGTGACGTTAGAGCAAGTGAACTGTGAGTGATCATTTTTTTGATGACCATTTTAAAAGGCATATCTTGAGATAGTAGTGGCGATAGAGCTGCCTGATAAACATATCTGAGAAGTAAAAGAGTGGAGGGGACAATGTGTTCTGCATAATCAGGATGAAGCGATGGGAGGACACTGTCCAAGCGAACCGTTGAACTGATGGAGAGAGCAAGTAATCACTGATTACACTGCTGATCGCTGAGAGTCTCGTGTGGCGATAGTGGTGAGGAAACGAACAGCGATTATAAACGTGCCAGTGGATCTATGGCAGCAGCGAGTTCCGACATTGGGAACGGACAATTTTACGGAGGGGACAGGGGAATAGTCAGACGTGAAACCCAGCGGAAGCAGGCATTGTGGTGCTTGCCAAAATCGATGAGTATTTACATGGGCAATTATAGTGCGCCAAAAAGTGTTGGCAGGTGAGAATGATAGCTGAACTTTACTCTATACATAAATGGAGTGATGAATTTTGTTGGGCATGGAAAGGTAACATACGGAATCAATATTGAAAGCGGGCCCAAAGGAAGAACAGCCGTTGGAAAAGAAAGAGTGAATGACATGCTGGCTGCGGGAATATGAGCTTTAAAAATGATATTCTCTAATCCGTAAATAGCGCTAGTTGGTGGGACTGGCTGTGCGCTTGTCCCCCAACCTGAAAGCTGTTCTTATTTACAGAGGGTGCGATCCTTCAAACCAACTGCGCCGGCTCCTCGCTGCAGACTTCCTGCACGCTCGATATGCACCGGCCAAGGCGGTGGACCTGACCAGGTTCCTTACTTTTGGAGTAAGGTTGGGTTGTGCTAGTGCGTTGAGTCAAAATAGTCCATGAACTGGTGGCCGGGTTGCGGGGATTCTAGAGAGCAAATCGGTAGGAAAGCAATAGAATGAAGTGCGAATATCAGACAACTTCGACCGTCCAATTGGTAAATCCAGCGAGGAAGAAATTCCAAGGATAGACGGAACAAGTCATTGACAGGTAAGTTCTGAAATAAAAGCGGAAAAGTTGCTGCGGTCTGGCAGTCGTGCCAGTGGTGGATTTAGGGAGAGATAAAACAACAGTGATGCAACCACCTGGGTGGAAGATAGGATTGGAAAGAAGAGAACTGGTACATTACGACGGTAAGAGCTAAGTGTTAGAAATGAAGTACAAAAGCAAGGGAAATCTGCGTGGATCTACTTTCTGACTATCCTGGGTCATAGTGTGAGTTAGTATTGGGACGAAAGTCAGGAGCCCAAGCGCAAATAAATATATCTACATAGGTTGGGGGTGCCAAGGATTGTAGTGCAATGATGAGGGAGTGTATTGAGCTAGATGGTAGGGGCAGTGATTAGAGACACGGGGGAATGACTGGTGGCGGCTGAGAGGTTTATGGAGGGGATTTGTCTGAGGAGGGAGTTGTGGGGTTCGAGGAATGTCAGAGCGTGGGAAGCTTATCGAAAAATGAAAGAGTATAGGATGAAGTTTAGAAAAGCTAGCTAGAAGTCGGGTCCTACCACAAAAGCTCGTGCTCCAAAAGTATTATTGGTAAACAATATTGGGGCATTATCAAGGGAGAGATGATGTGCTATCGATATTTTGAAATGGATGAGGAGACAGATCGACGAATTTCAGGAGGGAGGTTTTTCAAAGTTCCAAATATTCCTGCAGTAATAAATGATATCTCACAGTTCGCCTAGAACTGAGAATAACAAGATGCATATTACTATGACGGAGGTAGTAGTGGTTGGTTGGTTGGACACGCCGTGTGCCAGTGGAAGAAAATGCCAGGCTACGAGTAAGTCTGGAGAAAACAAAGGTTGTGTATCGTACGACCTAGCCGTAGAGGTTCATGGTGGAGGACGGCACACCGCTTCTTATATCTAGGTGTGATAAAGTGATTGAGCAGCTGTTTTCTGAATAAATGTTGTATATTCTCTAAAGTTATCCCGTCGATTTAGAGAGTGTTAGTGGAGGTGATGTGAGAGTATTCTAGGCAGGGTCGGACGTGGGACATATGCTTCTGGAGTTTTGTTTTGCTCAGCATAGGCTATTTGCATGGGAACTCCATGAACTTATTAGCCCAGTCAACTTGGAATGATAGGTGGTTTGAGAAGTTCTGGGGTGAATGAGCAGTGCAACCCAGGGTCTTGTACTGATGGATCGTGGGTGGTGAGAGAGGTATGCGTGGGAAAAGCGCTCGGAGGGATCTGAGGGCTTGAGTCACGAGAAAGCATTTCTCAACAGAGAATTCCATTTTCTAGGAGACGCCATCTTCCAAGGCGGTCCAGATCGTACTGTATATTAGGAACTGCATCGCTCATATTCCTGGATAAGGCTTCATACACATTTCTTATGTCATCAGCAAGTAGGAACGGGATGCCGCGCGGTATCTTGGAGAGGACATAACCAGTTGTAACGAACGTTTGAGCAATGCGTAGCCAAATTCGCAACGAATCCCGAAATCAAAAGATGATTATCCGTGATATTCTACGATACTAGATTATTACATGAACAATGACATAAACAATATACAAACCTCAATAATACGATCACAATTACTCAACAACGAGAAACCGAATAGTAGCGTGTGAGCAAACAGCACGTGCGTCACGCAGGTCCTGAACAAGGATGTGTCAAAGTAGCGCTCTGTGCGCGAACAAACAACAATTGGTCCATGGAAACAACCAGTTCGTGAAGACAAGTCAATAGTGTGTGGAAATGAGTGACGTTGGGAAAAACACTGAATCGCGAGGGAAAAGGGGGGATTTTCCACGACCGGCTGTTACACCGCCCACCAAAATCCTCCTGGATCCTTACCAGAGTCAAAGGTTCGGTATAAAGGTACTGATTCTTCCTACCTGCATAGGCCCTGCTGTCAGTGCGCGCGTCTAATGCTCGTCGTCAACGTTCTACTACTGGTCGCACCTAATCCATTGGCTACATAGACGTGAGGCTTGTCTACATCTTCCACAAGACCAAATGACCGATGGCGGGCGTGAAGGGTCACATAGACGTTGTCCTCGTAAGGGGCCGTCCTGTCCTGGATGTACGTGCTTGAGTGTGTGTGTGAGTGCGTGTGTGTGTGTGTGCCGGGGTTACAATGAAATCACAGGTATGACTACACATCAAAGGAGGACTTTCTGCAATGTCAAATAAAAAACCGTGTGGCAAGAAAACGAGTAAAATGTAGCATGTGTGTGTGACCTGAGCTCCGCTACTTCCACACATGCAAGGGGCATTCGGTAACGTCAACGAAAAGCAAAACGACGAAAGCTGTCACATGTTTGATGGGTTTACGGGATGTAGAGTGCGTCTTGCATGTGTGTATGTATCGGGATATACAATGGAATCGCATTCATCACCACATATCGGAAAGAACCTTCTCTAATGTCAAAGAAAGACCGCGAGCACTGTAACGTGTTTGCCAGAGACCGTGTGGTATATATGGTGTCTCTTTATCCGCCTCGATGACTGGTATGAAAAAGGTTTACTAGGCCTCAGGGTTATCAGATCCTCCGTCTTTGCTCTCGAGTAGGTTAATACTGCGTATGTCACAAATGAGCACTCCATTAGCTGTCTTCACCTTCATCGTTCTTATCATTCCGTCAGTGCTTTTGATGGTTTCCGTAACTACTCCCAAAGACCAAGCGCTGAAATGTGCGCGTTCGTCGGCGATCATAACCACGTCCCCAACTTTGAATGGTCCTGTTTTGGCCAGCCACTTCTGTCGAGTCTGCAAAGCCGGTATGTACTCCCGCAGCCATCGCCTTCAGAAGACCTTGGCCTGATAGTTCGCTTGCTTCCATCCGCCGAGGTAGCTCCCACGAAGGTTTACCGGCCCTTGGAAACCCTCGGTCGACCTTAGCGTCAATAAGTCGTTTGGGGTGAGCGCCAGGTGGGTGGGGTCGCCGTTCAATACTGGAACCAGGGGGCGGTTGTTCAGGATTCGCTCCACCTCAGTCATGACGGTGTTCAGCGTCTCGTCGTCGGGCGGCTGCTGCTCCATGATTGACAGCAATATCCGTCTGGCGGACCGGATCATGTGTTCCCATACGCCGCCTCGGTGGCTGGCCTGTGGGGGGTTGAAATGCCATCGTATGCCGTAGGCCACGGTTTGATCCTGCAGTTCGTCCCTGTTTATGTTCTTGTGCCAACGCTGCAATTTCCGGTGAGCGCCCACAAAGTTCGACCCATTATCTGAGTATATATCGGCCGGTACGCCTCTTCGGTTGATAAATCTTTGCAAGGCCCGTAGAAACGAATCGGTCGTCATCGAATGTGCGACTTCTAGGTGTACCGCACGTGACTTCAAGCACGTCATGATACATCCGTATCGCTTTTGTAATCTCTTCCCGCACTTGATCCACAAGGGCCCGAAATAGTCCAACTCGGTGTCACTGAACGGCCACCAGCCCGTAGTCACCCTGCATTCTGGTAGTGGGGCCATGAGTTGTTTGCCTGCTGTGGCATTGCGTCTCCTGCATTGCACACACCGTCGGATTACGCGTTTTACAGTCTCTCGTCCTCTCAACAACCAAAGGCGCTTTCGGATGACGCTCGTAACGTGACTTTCCCCGGCATGTCCCTCCATGGCGTGGACGTGTTGAACCATGAGCTCTACTACAGGTTGTCTCGCAGGCAGCAGTATAGGATACTTTGTGTCGAAGTTCAGGTGGGCGTTGGTCAGCCTACCATCCACTTGCAGCAGTCCGTCGATGAGTTTGGGGTTTAAACGCTTCAGCTCGCCTCTTGGAGATGGCATGTCTTTATTGGTCGGCCCCACTTCTTCCGCCCTCTTGAGTTCTCCGGCGGAAGTTTTGCGTTGTATCATTCTGAAAATATCGTATTCTACAGCTTGTAGCTCATCGGGACCTATCGAACCGACCCGTATCCGACCTGAGGGTCGTAGCCCTTTCATGACTGGTAAATTCCTCTTGAACCTGGTTAACCAAACTAGCGAACGAAGCGTCTTCATCCAGGAAGAAAACCTGACCAGTCGCGATAGAATGGATGACGCTTCGACGACGTTGGTTGCTATCACTACGCCTTTGATTTCCAGTTCTATTTCCGTAGGGGGTCCTAATTCGAACACGGGCCAGTCCTGTTTGGGCAAGTGCAGGAAGTTTGGCCCTCTCGTCCACGTGTCCAGTTGCCTGAAGTTGTTCGCACCTCGGGAGCACAGGTCGGCCGGATTATCGCCAGACCTGACATGACTCCACTGGTGCGTGGCTGATTCATCGTGGATAATCGTGAGTCAGTTAGCAACGAAAGTACTAAACCGGCTTTGGACGTTGTTGATATAGTAAAGTACCATCGTTGAATCCGTCCAGAAGCTCACCGACCAAATGTAGAGATCGAAACATCTCTTCACAGCTTGCACCACCCTGACTGCCAACACGGCTGCGCTGAGTTCAAGGCGTGGTATTGAGACCGACTTCAGTGGAGCAACGCGGGCTTTGGCGAACAGGATCCTCGTGGTATATTGTCCATCTCCTGCGCACCATCGTCCGTACACCATGGCTCCGTAACCGACTTCGGATGCATCGGAAAAGGCATGTAGTTCTCCAGTCCGTGTCGTATGGCCAGGAGTCAAACATCGTGGGATTCTTATGTCCCCTAATTTCTTCAAGGTGTTCAAAAATTCTTCCCAGTCCAGCCGGTCCCCTCGGTCCAGTGACTGGTCCCAATCAACTTTCTTACGGCACAGCCGCTGCAGCAAGATCTTTCCGGGTAGCAGCCATGGTGAGACGAAACCGAGCGGGTCGAACAAACTTGAGACGGCAGATAGTATGCCCCGACGGGTTATTGGCAGCTCGGGAACGTTTAGTTCGAAAACAAAATCGTCCGTTTCCGCGTCCCATTGTATCCCTAAGGTGCGCTCGATAGGAAGTGAAGAGCCGTCCAAATCTCTTACCCTTTCGGCCTTTTCGTGATACGGGATGACCTTCAACACTTCTGAAGCGTTCGACATCCGTTTAGTTAGATGGAAGCCACCCTCTTCCAGCAATCTCGTCAGACCCCTGAACTGCTCTAGAGCTTATTCCACATCATCGAATGACCCAAGGTAGTCGTCGAGGTAGAAGTTCCTACTGACGCTTTCTACCACCGTCCGATGCACTAGATCGCCACGTTTGTTCGCTGATTCTCGGAGGGCGTAGTTGGCACAAAATGGTGGCGATATGGCTCCGAAGGGGTGGACGGTCATCCTATAATTCACCACTGCGTTGTCCCGGTCGCTCCCTTCCCACCACAGGTAACGCAAAGCATCTCGTTCTCCTACCGGAATCTTCACCTGATGGAACATTTCCCTAATGTCGGCAGACAAAGCCACTTTACCCACTCTGAAACCGCACAAAACATCGATCAGTGGTGTGGTCCAGTCAGGACCCCGTAGTAGGCGATCGTTTAACGACTTGCCCTGGAACTTGGCCGCACAGTCGAAAAGCACCCGCAGTTTATTGGGTTTCTTGGGGTTGATAACCGGATGGTGATGCAGATACCAGATACCCCTTTTGCTGTCGGTGTTAACAGGCACCTCTTCAACGTAACCGAGGGTCTCGTTTCGCTTCATCAAATCCGCGTATCGTTCCCACAGATTCTGGTCTCGAATGAAGCGTTCTTTTAGTCGTAGTAATCGTTGGAGAACATAATTTCTGTTGTCAGTCCACGGGTCGACCGGTGTGCGCCATGGGAGGGGAACCTCAAACTGTTTTTTGAGGCCTCTAGTGCCTTGCCGCACTGTTTGTAGAGCGAAGTCATCCTCTTGAGACAAAGTCGGTCTTTCGTCTCCAATGTCATGAAACTCCTTTTCATACAGCCGTTGCAGATGATACTCTATGCGGTCCGTTTCGGCGGATAAGTAATTCACGGAACCGCGTACCCCTACTGGACCGTATAACATCCATCCCAGAGCCGTGCGCACGGCATAAGGTGCCTGGCGGTCGCCCACTCTCTGGTCAAGCACCCAATGCGCCTCTGGCACGTCGCAGTCGATGAGGAAATCCACTTCATCATCTTCCCAGTTTACAACGGTTATATCCTGCAGGTGGGGCCACCGAGTCAAGATTGCGTTCACCGACCTTGGTGCTCGCATGGGGAGATCCGCTAACGTGAATGCCTCCGTTGGTTCAATTTCCTCGTTAGTGTCTAGAGAAATGAGTTGCAGCCTTAATCTACCGGCAGTCATTACCTGTGTTCCGCCCACCGTGCTCACTGGTAACGACATCGCACCTTTAGCCAGTTGGTGTTTGTCGGCAAACCGCTCTTTCACTAAAGTGGTGTCGGATCCACTATCAACGAAAGCCAACGCCTTGACTATCCCAGTCGGAGTCACTACTCCCACGGCCACTACGCCTAAACGTACCGGTTTACTGGCAGATTGTGAAGTTGAACAAATCACGCTGGGCTTGGCACTCGCCTCGGATATGGTTACTCTCGCCTGATGCAGCAGCCGATGGTGTCTGCCCGTGCAGCCCTCGTAACCACATCGATTCCTTATCCTACAGGCTGCTGCCCGGTGCGTGGTGTTGAGACAGATAAAACATGCTCCTGCCATCCTCGCCATTCCCCACCGTTCGTCTATTGTAGCGTTGCCGAACTTGGGGCATTCTGGTAGGCCATGGCTAGTATCACAGGATCTGCAATTTGATTGCGCCGTAGCATCTCGTGGAATGACGTGTGTAGTGGTCCAAGGCTGATATTTCGGCTGTTCCCGAGCAGTGGTTTGAACCTGGCTGGCACTAGATTTGTTTACCCGGTTGCTGTCCCGGATGAGTCGGCCGAATCTGCTGTCAGCTATCTTCGTTTGCCTGTCCGAGTATTCAGTCAGGTCTTCGAAGTTGGCTTCTCTGTCGCTTCGGCTTATCCGTTCTGCTTCTTCCGCCCACCGTTCCTGTAGTTCGGGAGAAAGGTGACGGACTATGCCTTCCAAAGTGTGCATGGCATCTAGGTCAGCCCTGTAACCTAAATGGTCCAGGGCTACTGAGCAGTTCTGCATCTTAATCACCAGGTCGACCATGGTGTAGACGTCGCCCTTGGTTCTCTTTGCCTCTGCCATCACGCCCTCTATTAGGTTACGGGCTACTTTGAAAGGTTGGCCAAACAAGTCCCTTAGAATCTTTCTTGCCCTCGTGTAGCCTTGTTCTGGGTCGAGCATGGTGCACCCGTCGATAGCTTCTCTTGCTCGGCCTCGGCAGTAGTGAGTAAGGTAGAGAAGCCTTTGCCGAGGGTCGGTTACCTTATTTTCAACGAACGTCTCGAACTGCTTGACAAACTTGCAGTATTGCTTAGCTCGCCCGTCGAAAACCGTTAGCTCCACTCTAGGCAGATCGATCGATGGTGGTTTGTAGTCGGCGACCGGCGTGGGGTTCCCTACCTTATTGCACCCTAATCTATCGGAAGTGTCGAAGTCACTGGTCTCATGCTCTCGCTGTTTCTGTGTACACTTCTCTAGCCGATAGTAACTGTTGCTCTAGTTCTAGTATTCTCAGCTTATATAAATCGACATCCTTACGATCAATATTGCTCTCATTAACACATGAACTAGCACTGACTGGACTAGGCGATCTAGCATTAACTAAAGAATCATATGTACCCAAAACCTCCCCAGAGACTTGCCGTATTACTACCTGTCCGGATTTGACTGCTTTTAATCCTTTTCTTGGCATTTTGCGTGATTTTCCTCGTTCCAATTTGATCTACTGAGTATTGTTACGAACGTTTGAGCAATGCGTAGCCAAATTCGCAACGGATCCCGAAATCAAAAGACGATTATCCGTGATATTCTACGATACTTGATTGTTACAATAAACAATGACATAAAAAATATACAAACCTCAATAATACGATCACAATTACTCAACAACGAGAAACCGAATAGTAGCGTGTGAGCAAACAGCACGTGCGTCACGCAGGTCCTGAACAAGGATGTGTCAAAGTAGCGCTCTGTGCGCGAACAAACAACAATTGGTCCATGGAAACAACCAGTTCGTAAAGATAAGTCAATAGTGTAGGCAAATGAGCTATGTTAGGAAAAACACTGAATCGCGAGGGAAAAGGGGGGATTTTCCACGACCGGCTGTTACACCAGTGTATATTAAGAATAAAAGTGGTGCTAGTACTCTACCTTGGATGACTCCTCTAGGATTGTGGGAGAGGGTTAACAATCGATAAAACTTGACCGCGGTTGGACTGATAGGAAGAGAACCAGTTAGGATTAGCGGATTTAAGTCCAAACTCTTCCAGCTTGGCCAAGAGCTGCGAGTGAGAGACACGGGTAAATGCCTCTACCAGGTCCAAGGAAATGGCCGCTAGGCATTTGGTATGGTCTGCAGTCTTAGTGACCTGGTTGGAGAAGTAGAGCTGACAGGTGTTACAAGATCTTGCTTCAAGAAAGTCGTGTTGACCTTTATGTACTGGATTATTGGAAGATGAATGCTGGGAAGAGCGCATTTTCACTAAGCATTCATGTGGTCCAGAAGCTATGGGGAAGTGATCGATAGGTCGGTAAGTTAGATTATCGTAGCGAGGGCCTCTTTTTGGCGAGGGATAATGGGGGGTGCTTTTCGCTAGGGCGGGAAAACTCAAAATCTCAGAGGTAAGTTAAAGATATTCTAAAATAGAATAGCCAAATCTGGTCCGCCAAATCGAAGTAGTGCCGACAGGATTCCATCGAAACTGGTGCTGGATGAGAGCTTTACATTACAGAATATTTCTTACGCTTCATTAATTATAAGTTCTATGTCAAAACAGTGAATTCGGTGAAGGGAGCTAGTGCAGCTTGAGCAGTTCCAGAGTCGATAGACAAAGAAACGGAGAAAATCAAGCTGAAATCCTCGGCAATCCAAGCGGGATTATCAGCAGATGTGCCAGTTGTTAACTTCAGGGTAGGAGTAATATACAAGATTGAGTACCTCTGTTCTTGCTTTTGCATGAAGTCTGGAGTAGCTTGTCCGGTAGGCAAAGGGCGGAAACTTCCTGGTTTTCGGCAAGGTTTTCCGTGGTAGCTCGAGTACTATCATTGAGCCTGTGTAAGAGGATGAAGAGAGGCGTTAAGAGATTTTCCGCACTATGCTAGAACCATTTTGCATTTAAATTTTAAAAATGAATGGTATCAGACAGGCTGTGGAGGGTTCAACAGTTCTCGATCTCAATGAAGTTTGGAATACAGGGGATTTTCTGCAAGCCGGGGTTGATTAGTCAAGGAGTAGTTGCTCTAGTCTATGGAGCAAAGAGGCTTGGTGAGTCGACGCTTTTCGTAACGAGGAGACGGAGAAGGACAATGAACTTACAGGGAACCACTCTATGATCGCTTCCGTGGAGGTGGTTAAGTATGTTGGTTTCCATTTAAGACAGGCCAAAGGTGAAGGTTAAATCTGGTACTTTATTCCCCTTGGCCGGGGTGAAAACAAGTTTAGTCCAGAAGCCTGTCTGAATGCAGGAGATGAAACCAAGTAAATGGTGAGGATTGTTAGAGTTTCCCAGCTGATAGCGCGTGCTCTGTAATCATCAACCAATAGCTTATCTCCGCAGAGTACTTCGGGCAGGCAGTCAAAACCATTACTGGTGGGAATGGGGTCAGAAGTGGCTGTACTAGAAGGTCTACACACACAGCTAACTTAGAGGTAAGTTGAAAGGGTTTTGGGCAGGAAGGCTGGGGGATGAGAACCGTTTAAAAGAGACCATAAGGGAAGGTCAGCGGCACGCTGAGGGTTGGGTGGGGTAGAAACGAAGGGAGGGGTTAGAGAAATTTCAGCCGGTGCGGGGAGCAAGAAAAACTTGTGATGGACTTTGGGAGTGACGGACGGAACTAGAAGGGGTATTGGAGCAAGAAACAAGTTAGGTGTAAATTATGGATTTGTGGGGAATGACTGAAATACAGGCAGGATGTAGGGAGCGGGAAAAGGTGTGTGGTGAAAGGAATTTGGTAACGAAGAGCTGGTCTAGCTGATAAATGGTGGTTGGGGGAGAATCAGTGGGTTCCAAAATAGTACAGACGGTAGGCAGTTTTGATAATCAGTCCGGACCTAAGGAAATAACGGAGGAGGGATGAAGTGGTTGGCGCATGATGTGGGTGCAGTTTCCAGTGGACTGGGCTGCATATGTCGGAGGTTGTATGGTGGTACCGGTGGACCATCCTTGGTGTAAGCAAAGCTCTTGGAGTAGATGGGTCTTGTGATAGGTTGGACAGTGTGTCAAACAGGAGAATTCATTGGTTGTGTTTATGACATTTGTTCTAATAAACTTAAGTGTTTGAGATTCATACGGGCTAGGGAGAAGTGACTTAGTGGTGGTGGAAATGAGCTTCCGGAGGCGGCGTCCCAGGTACCAGTGTTTTTGGTGGACACAGACCTCCTTAAGTGCCGGGCTTCCCATGTTGATGCCCTGATGGTTGTGGGGGCTCAATACCACATGGATTATATGACCTGTCGAGGAGAGCAGATGTGGACTGCGGGTGTGTCGGTGGATGCTCGTGAACCAGGAAGTTGACATTAGGCGTTCGCGTGGTTCTGGGCAGCTGCATGGGTGAGGCAGCTGGCGTATTGGGACTTGGTAAGCTAAGGGACTTGGATAAAAAGGTAGAGGACGGCGTACTGATCAGGCGAGCTCGCCTTGGCAGGCTTGTCTCTCTTGAAGAAACAAGGTTGTTTGCCAGCTTCAGAGGCTTAGAGGCTGGAGAATATGTGTGGAGCCTAGGTCCACACCTGTTTGTGGTCGGCTGTTCAACAGTGTTTGATAGCTGCTGGTTTGAGAGATGTGTGTTCTGGGGTTGACTTTGGTGGATCCAAAGCCACTAACTTTAGGGGCTTTCAACTTCTCCAGCAGCTCTTTTTGAACAGGCTATTTATCTGTAGTTATTCGGACGTTTCCCGCGACCAGGCGACTGCTTTGGTGTGATGTTTTTTGATGAAGTCCCTTGCTGTTGGCTCGTCACTTAATTGGAGGAGGAGTGGACGGTGACAACGATGCTTTCGTTTGCGCGAGCGGGAGCAGTGGTGTATTCCCACCTCCGCGCCGCCGGCCTTCAACAAGGTATAGCTCGCAATAAGCAGAGAGACCGTGTTGGGGACGTTGAGCACAACAGTGTTCTTGGGGTGTTTTATTCGCATGGAAATCTCAGAATTGACACTATCTATGAGGGTGACAGGAAGGGTTAGATCACTGCCGCTGCTCGTCATAAAGTGCTTGGAAATGTTTGACAGCGACAGTAACTTCTCAGGGGTCTGATCCACGGCTTACATTGTCGACTGCTGTAGATTCATATACTAGTTCAGGTGATTGCTCTCGCTAGTATTGTCTTCGATTAAGTTACCAGTTGATACAAGGCGGGATTTGATTAACGGAACATAAAGGAGTCCTCGGGCTTCAGCTTTCCGAATGAGTTTGTTTTTCTTGGGTGGAGTATGCTGGAAGCAGATATTTGAACTCTTGGTGAAGAATGATTGAGGTTGGGTCTGCGTGTGACAGCCTACAGAAAATGGTGATAAGAATAGGTAAAATGAGTGTTGAAACACAGTCTATAGGACATCGCTTAGCAAAAAATGAAGAGTAGGAGTTGGGTATTTGTCTGTGACTTAGATACGAAACAAGTCGTCAATGGCTTATAACCTAAACGGGAAACAGAAGTGGAGCTCTGGAAGAAGCCACGTAAGATGAGTACAAACAAGGCCGACAGAATGCTTTCATTGAGTGAACACTGGGGATTAGGGTTTTAGTCTAAGAGAAGCAGATACTTAAATGAGGTGGTCTCGCTCAGAACCAATGAGTAATTTATAGACTGGGTCGAGATAGGTAACTTTGCCGAAAGCATGAGAGGAAGCATACCAGTCCCTGAGGAGCACAGACCCGACTAGCACCGAACGAGAAAGTAGAGGTCGATACTGCTTTGACCCTTTTCAAAGACGGTACTTTTACCAGCAGTCAACGAAGAAGGTAATGAGGGGAAATCGATGATCTCTTATTCCAGAACCTGGGGCGGGCATTAAATATTTTAGGCAGAAGTGACATTTTGGAAAGTGAGCGCAACCACAGGACCAGATTGTGTTCGCCAAGCCATTTTTCAGTCTCTGGCTGAGTTTCTAAAGGCTCCGGAGGCACAGCTTTGAGTACCGCCGGGTAGAGAGGGAAGCTCTTCAGAGACTGAAGGAAGGCAGTTGTGGAGTAAAGTTGCGGGACCGGACCCCGACACATCGCCGAGAAACGCAGACCGGCTAGTTTGGCTTCGGTATCATGTATGCTTGGAACGGATGCTTAGGAAAAATGTACACGCACCTGGTGCTGAACTACCCCATATCGGGTTTGCTGCTCGGGTTTTGTGACGAATCTTCTGCCGTTCTGTGACGAGATAACCAGGCTGCTGGATGAGCGAGGGCTGATCGCCACCAGTGAACTGAACGCCAGCCGGGCTCTTGATTCCACGAATCACAGGTTATTAGGTGTACACAGCAGTACAAAAAGAACCATGGGAAACTCCTTTGGGGCACATTTTTAACAACCTAATTGTAGATTCTGCCTTGAGAAGAGGCACTCGTAACGAAAGAACCGTGGTCCAATAATAATGATTCCACCTACAGCGTCGTGTTAGTTATGTTACACTATTTTCTTTTCAAAAAAACTTCAAGCCTTTGAAGGGATCGTCAGGCATGAAATGATGAGAGTTTTTCTGTCTGATCCAAAGGAGCAGAACAAAATAACACAGCCGAAAGCCAAGAATTAGCCAATTAAGGACAAATTCCGGAATAGAGTAATACCCTCCTGGAAAAAGCTGCCGGAGGAGGGGGCAAATACCATGAGAATTAGAGTTTTTGAGAAGTGAGTAGAGGAGCCTTGAGGGAGGTTAACCTCGAAGTGTGTTAGGACGACTCGGTGCCCCAGATAGTCTGGTTAAAACCTCGCTTATGGAGGGGGAAACAACCAACATTCTCCTCAAGCACAGACATGACCCTGTGTGGTATTACCCTGTGGCCATGATTCAGCTTGGAGATTATTGGCTGGTCGACCTTTCCATCTGTTAAATTACCTCACTTGTTTACGTGTACCAGCACGAATAGACACATTCATACGTTTACTTGCTTACCTGCTTCTTTTTGGCTTACTTGCTGGCTGAAGTCTAAACAGATTTGCACCACTGATCACGAACAGATACAATACACCCACTAACCTTCCTCCCCCCTGCCATACATGAAACCACAAAAAATTCCTGCCTTTAAGGGGAGGAATTATCAAGCATTTTCTCGGGGCAGAGCAAATGCACCAGAATAAACTTCTGGAAGAGGGGATGTTCAGCTTCACCGGGTCGCAGTTCAACATTGGTTTGGGCAAGCCTTTGTCACTAGTGTCCCTCGCCCTACTTTAAACCCAGTAACCCGAATTACTCATCATTACACTCATATCAACTTCACCTAGATTGCTCAATTCCATCTCGTTGCCAGTCGTCGGCTTCCGTTACTTTATATTTTTAAACCAAATAATTTTGCCTTTCTTTTCAGTCATCTTTTATTGGTAAGACGTCGTTCAGCTCGCACCAATGCAACCTCCGTGCGGTGCTCCAGCTTTTTGCACGATTATACTGTGATCCCCGGCTTTTTCCTGAAAAGAACCCGCTTTTGCTCTCTGAGGTTGGAACCGTCACTACGATGGTGCAAGGGGAATGCATTGCACTCGAGGCAGGGTGAGGTACTCGGGCCTACTCACTCAGGAATCTGGCCGCAAGTTTTACTCCCCTATCTGGTCTGGACCTGAAACTGAAATGTACTGAACAGCCTAGCAAGTAGTCAAAGCACGGTGAGACCCGGGGGCCTGCAGGTGTAAGAAACTGAAGCACCATAGGCACTAGCCACCGAGCACGCGCTGGGACCAGCATTCTCCCTAGCACATGTGGGTGGCCAACCGAGGGTCTTTTGGTAGTCATGTTTGGCGTTTGCAGAGGACTTGGAAATTCTGACTTCTGGATCTATCCATTGTCAGGACCCAGGTTCTATTCACCAGTAGACAGTAGCCCTTGAACTACCTTTGAAGTCTGATAAAAACACAAGGCTGCCGTCAGTGTCCTGGAAGTGCCTAAACCGGGACAAACCTCAAACAATAGAGCTGAAGGCCAAGGTCAGGGACCCCGGGGGAATAGTAATAATTGACACTTTCAAGCCCTCGATGCGTCGTCTGTTATAAGCTCACAAGGCGAACAAAACTTTGTGCCAGCTGCAAAGAACCGCGCCCTCAGTGGACTTCAGATTCCTGCAGCCTCTTTACTAGGCCGTAGTGCATGTAACACACGCTTGAGCAATGCGTAGCCAAGTTCACAACGGATCCCGAAATCAAAAGGCGATTATCCGTGATATTCTACGATACTAGATTATTGAATGAACAATGACACCGAACAGGTACAAACCTCAATTTTGAGATCACAAGGACTCAACAAACGAAAAACCGAATTGCGGCGTGCGAGCAAGGAGCACGTGCGTCACGCAGGTCCAGAACAAGGATATGACAAAGTAGCTCTCCGGGTGTGAACAAACACCAGTTGGTCCATAAAACAAACAGTGAGTGAAGACTGCTCAATAGTGTAAGCAATTGTGTGATGTTCAGTAAAACATGGAACTACAACGGTTTTAGGGAGATTTTCCACGACCTGTCGTTGCAATGCATTCCCCTCCTGGAGTGCCCAGTCCATGCTTGAGCGCCTTCCAGCTGAGTGGGGACACCCTTACATTAGTGAAGGTCCAAAAGAGGTCTAATACAGCTGTCAATGGCTTAACAGGACCTCACTATTGGGGCTGGCTGGCATCGCCAGGTTTCTTAGGGCTGAGGCAAGGATGCAAAAGAGGGGCCTTAAAGGAAACAACGAAGATATCAATAGACTGCCGACTGTGAGCAACCCTCCGTTCGTGAGGCGAGCTCTGCCCTCCGAAGGCATGAACTGAAAATTAATAATTCGGTGGCCAGCAGGGATATGAGAGCGCGGTTCCTTTCATGCAGACCACTAAACGACTAGAAAAGGCTTCCCACATAGGTTGTGGCAGCAAACACCGTCAACACTTTTGAAAAAAGTTTGACTTTTTTGGACACTTTCCCAGTAGCCCATCAGACAGCTGAGGGCTCTCAGGAAGTACTAGCTTTTCGGTTCTTCCTGTTCCTTATCTCTTCTTCGATGCTTCCTGCATGCCCTCTGGAGGCATTTTAGTAACCACTTTTCTTTTGCCTGACATCTGGTTGACTAGGCTTTTGCGTGACCAGCGGACCTGCTGGTTGGCGAAGCTTTTCTTCATCTTAACATAACTCTAGCTGCTCTCTCCGACGGTGACCCCGACAAGAGGCTTGGCTTACCGGTCACCAAAAGATAAAATGGGACTGCAGGAAGGCGAGGCTAAGCGAGACGCGAGAGTTCACAGACTCAAGAAATTTGAGTGCCTTTGAGTCGGCCACCAGTCCTGTGTTCTTGGTAGAATGGGTGTTGTTAGTAGTTCACCATTCGGTTCGCTATCTTCCTGAGAGCTGATTCCCTGTCGAAACGGGCTATGGATATTTAGCTTTCCTTCTCGGTGTTTTCGAAGGTATGTGTAAACCGATACCAGACAGCGCCCTTAGTAGCACATTTTCTGGTATACGGTTCCCAACATTCAGTGTACCCGTCTTCCTGGTCTTTGTCACCGTAGTATCTATATCAGCTTGATTATTGTGAGTCATAGGAATCGTGTTTCCAGCACAGTCAAGCCCGACCAGAAGGATAGCAAAGTCAGAATGAGATTTACTCGCAACTTCTGTAGTAGTGGGTTATAAAAGTAGCAAATACACATCAAACCACAAAGGTGACTCACACTGACTCAGGTCGTGAGGCAAAATCTAGTGCTAGACTCGTATGCGAGCGCTGCCAAGTTAACCAAAACCAAGTCCAAATTTGCGGGGTCCTGTGAGACAAATAAGCAGGTGTGTATCACAGCCATCCGAGTTTCATAACGACAAGTCACCCACATACAAACGAAAGCGCCTTGCTTGACCAGGGACTTCAGATGTATCCTTCACACCTTCGGCCGAAGTCCCACTGGGGTAAACTTCGTAGAAGATCTGGTAACGTGGTACGGTCCTCAGTCTTCTTGTCTAATCCTACTTTCAGTGCTTGTTCATTTCCGTCTACGGGGTCACCACTCCTACTAGCGGGTATACCACTTCAGCAGGCGAGCATGGTTATATATAGACCCCCACTTTTAATCCCTTCTTCAGCAGTTTCTGATACCACTCTCTCAGTTTCTTCTGAAACTTCTCCAGACATCTCGCTCCGCCGATCACGACCGATCTGTTTGCCGAGTGACCGAGGAAAGTGCCCACACACATGATTATAACGCAAAAATAATTTAGGAGGGAAATTCTGCCACCCAAACGTAGATTTTCCACCCTGAGTGGGAAGCTAACTGTTTCAACGGTGGGTTGAATTAAGTTCGTTTCCAATTTTCGCGGAAAAACGTATGATGCAAGATGCGGCCTCGAAATATCAATCAGTTATGGCGCAATCGTAATTTGTTCTAGAACCGTGGAAATGCGGAAAATTTACAATCTAGGTTAATTGCAAGAGTGGAAAATCAGGTTTCAAATATAGACGGGCTTCTGAATTCACCTTGGAGGCCACTAAGCTTTTACTATTGTTCCATAAGAATATGCCTCCTCAAAAATCCCTGGAGAGTTAAATGGATAAAAAAGCAGAAGCTCTTTCGCGCAACTATCAACAACATGTTATAATAGTTTCTTGTTTCCTTTTTTCTATTCCGATGGGGGAGGGAGGCCGTTAGTTACCATAGAAAGATCCTTCATCGCCTCAATAAGCTATTTAACTCTGTTCATGTTACGCATTCCGTACGTTGGCTATGGACATGGGTGTCTGTTCTATTTCGGGCCTCTCATTATAGTTGCGCAGGGTAATTAAGTGACCACAGAAGAACCAAAATAAAGCAATAAATAAGAAGGGAAGGATTACGGTTTTGAGCTCGCAGAGTATAGGTTTGAATTGCAGAGTAGTCTGAAAACCAATGCGTGGTCTTTTTTCTCGCCTTTCAGAATAATTCCGCTTGCAATACCCAGGTGTAGCTACAGATTAGCGGCACATACGTGGCATCAAATTTTCAGATCAACAAAGCAAGTAAGTCTATATAACACGTGTGGTGGCCTGCCGCGGCCTTAAGGGGTCAGTAAACTGGCTTTTGGGAGGTCAAGTTTCGCGTAGAGAGAGGGCCGAGGATGAGTAAAATGTAAGAAGAAAGTTGCTAGTCATCCCAAAAACACCAGATGGGATAAAAAAAAGCTACTGTTAAAAACTCTGGAGATATTGGTTTGAGATGGAGGGAAGTCAGTGGATGTCAATGGACTCTGGGTCGTCATTCAGGCAAGTTTCACTTTCACCTCCCTCTAGCTTCCGTAGGTGCCTTGAAAGTTACCATATTCGTACTTGATACCGTTTTATTCACATCCGGCTGCCGTATAAGTTGATCGCTGCTAACATCATGTGTCAGGTGATATTTCACACATTTTCTTCCGGGTCAATTTTAGGCCACCACAAAAATATTGGTGCACTTGTATCTTAAAAACACAGTCAAGCCGCAAAAACGATCGATTTTTCGCGGCACACTGGGAAGTCATTTGGATGTTATCCGTTTTCTTTGGGTTCATCAATGCGTGATGTTTTTGGTGGCTCGAAAAGCCCGCTTTTTTCGCCCAGGATGACTTTCTCCAAATAGCCATTATGCTGGTATAGTGGGGTCAATGGACCCAACACCTACCGTTTCCAAAGTGCAGGCTGTTGGCTGAATTTAACTGCCCCTTCAGCCCCAGTCACGTGGTCCCAAAGGCCCTTAACTAACGTCACCATTAACAACACCTGGCGGACTCGGTCCTCCCTTTGAGGCGGTAGAAGACACCCCCAGCGTATCGACTCCGCGGTCCCTTTCTTTATCTTCCAAGCTAGAGCGTGGTACCGGTTCAGTTGTCAGCCTCCATCGTGCTAATTCTTACCTCAAGCACCATCCTCCAAATATGCCACAAATCTCCACTACCCTAACGAGTCAGTGAAAAACCCCGACCTAAGCACTCGCTGACCCGACAGGTCCAAATGCTCCCCATCCTTATTCTACTGCGCCCCCCAGGAGTTCACGAGCAACCCCCACATGAACGACACTTGGCCAGATACCCGCTTCACCCATGCCTCTGCCTCTGTGCTCATGTGCGCTAAAGTTGCACCCTCAGTCCCAAGGGGACTGATCAAGCTGCAATACTCTTCATCCCAATCTGATGACGTTGACCTTATGCCCTCCAGCATCTGTCGAACTGAAGATCATGGAACTGGCCATTTTTATCCCCTCACCACAAACCCCGCCCTCTGCCCCCGGTAGCTTGCGCTGTTTTTTCCACTGCTTCCTTTACAACCAGTCACGCCTTTCTCCCCACCTCGCACAAAACCCTCTTATGAGATCCGGCTTGCTGCCTCCGCTTTCCTTGGAACACTTTCATCTGACCCCATTCATTTCTGAGACCCCTGTGGTATTTTCTGGCAATACTACTAGACCTGGCAAAATCCATGCCTCCCTCCCCTCTCCACCCTCCGACTTCTCAACCTCTCATAAATCTGGAGCATATTTGCACCCCCCAAATCCTGCCTCATTCCATTCTTTTCTGTCTCCAATGGTGATTCCTCCACCCAGTCCCATATATACAACTTCCTACCAGCCACATTCTCATACTGGCTTAAATATAGGCGGCCTGCTACCTAACTACCATATTTTCCCTCCCACCACACCTCTGGCTCCGTGGCTGGCCGACCTACTGAACGCCAGTGTGCACTTCGGAGCTCAAATCAATGCCAACGATTACTACCCTTTCCGTGTCCTGCCCTCTTCCCATCATCGTTCCCTCCCTCCCTTTTATTAGCGCAACAACCCTAATGACGCCTAATTCCAACCACCACGGCACTATTAAAAGTCCAACGCTTGATCCTAGCAAGTCTCTTGCGCAGACACCGAATTTAGTCTTCCTAATTCTTTTCAACTCCCCTTCCTTCCAAAGGAGGACCTCACACCTGGGAGTCCTGGCTTCAAAGTCTAACCCCGACAAAATACTGGTAATTGAATCCTGGCTTACCGAACAGCCCCCAATGGAACTCGTGCATGAATTAAGATATTAATGTTTATCCACCAGTCGAAATTCCAGGCCTGGTCGCGGTGTTTAACCTGATAAGCGCCCTATCCAAGCTGATGTCACTGACCGCCCCTCTCCTATACTTACCGCAGATTCAGTGTCGTTATCCACTCACGTCTATGACCAGAACCTCCTTATCGGCTGCATCAGCACCCCTGGGCCCGGACCCTCAAAAGCAACTCTGTTGTGGATGCTTTTAAAGCCGATCTTGACTACCATGCCAGCTTAAAGGTTGTTGCTGGCAAGTTCAACCTTCCACCGATCCACTGACCCTTATATACTGGCCCTCTCGACCTCTCCGCCTCCCTTCCCTGTATCCGTCTTGGTAGACGCACCCACCGCGTTCCACACCCAACCACAGTAAACGTCGTGAGCCTAGCATTCTTCAGCTATACCCTTGATATCACCACTCTGGCCACGGAAGACTTTCCCAGTGGTGAACTACGTGTCGTTTCGTGCAAGTTCTTAGTCTTCCCAGATTGGCCCCTTCCTTCTCTTCCGACTTCCTGCCACTTGTGTAATCGGCCCCTCAATTGTTTTGCATTTTTTCTTTCCCCATATTCTTTCTTTTTTGTCATCTCTCCTTACTCCAACCTCACACATCTTAAATATTACTAACCTAAGCTTTGATCCACACCCAAAGTTCTAGAGTCCTAGCTGTCCGTTTCAGAGCGTAAGCTGGCTAAATTATGACTTTTCCTCATCAGATCACACCACTACACAATTCTTCTGTGCGCCAACGAGCTGCACTTAGGGTAGCTTCGCAAGGCCAAATTGCGTAAGAGCCGACAAGATGCCACTGTTCTATCGCGCATCCAGGAGAACTGGAAACCTGTCCAGCCAGGTTAGTGGGAGGCCCAACCGCCCTTATTTTGATTCACCCATATTCCTCATCTGCGGCTCTTCTGCCTGTAATACCCTAACGCCTATTTCCGAGGCCTTCGCCGATCACTGCTCTTCCCCGGTTATCACATGCCCCGGCGTTTTTCTCCCCCATCCATTCCAGGGCCTTAGCCTCTCCTTCATCGTTTCCCCCTATCATTATATCAATGAGTTAGTCTCCTCTGCTGAACATTTCAGGAGGCCAGGCTTCGATGGTCTCCCACTGGCCCTTCTCCGTTTGGGCCGTCATGACCAACTTTTGCAGTTACTTAATGTATAAATGATATCTACACTTCGCCTCTTAAGCCCTCCGTCATGGAAAACTTCTGTTATGACTCCGAGCTTCAAAGGGGGACCACTTAACCCCAACCTCAACAGTGGCCAGCATGGATTTATGAATTTTAGCTTTCGCTCCGCCTACCAGCTGGATTCCCTTAACGTCTTGACATCTACAAATGAGGCCGAAAACTCCATGATTGTTGCTGTACCTTGACATGTCGGAACCCTTCGGTCGTGTCCCCGTACGAACCTGGGAGCCGAAGTGCCATCTTCCATCCTGTTGGATCCTTTCATCTTCTCCCTATCTTCTCACATTTCGCACAGGTTGCAAGCTGTTTTGGTCGGCATCCACTTATCTTTAATCAAGCCCACCACCAATGGAGTCATACGTGGCCGAGTCTTAGGCCCATTAATATCCCACAGCATTATCCATGAAGTTCTTGGACATTTGCAACGGTACTCAATTCCTCTTTCTCGATGACGTCAAAACAGTATACTCCTCCCACCCAGAACAATAATCTACAATTCTGTGGGCCACGTCGGTCGGCTTAGTCTCCGAACTCGGAGTACCACGAAGTACAATTGGTGTGCGGCAGTTAAAGAGTAAGCTTTAACTAATGGATACGGCGTACCGCCCGGACAAAGTATTCTGAACGGCCTCCTCATTCCCATGTATCATGCTGTCAATGACTTCGGCGTGCACCACTTCTCGAAATAAGCATCGTACCAAGTCGCAAAGGCTGGGAGAATCTAAGGTCAAATCCTTCCATGTATTTACTACCGGCCGGTCGCCTCTCCAAGTCCTTTAAAAGGACCACACTTAGAAAACTGCCCGGGCACCCTAACCCACCGGCTGCTTTCCTCTATTATATCCCCTGAGTTCGTTCAGCTTGCTCCATTCAAAATCTCCTAGACCTTTCTGTAGCCTTGACATGCGGCCTGTAACAGCCGGTCGTGGAAAATCCCCCTTTTTCCCTCGCGATTCAGTGTTTTTCCTAACATCACTCATTTCCATACACTATTGACTTGTCTTTACGAACTGGTTGTTTCCATGGACCAATTGTTGTTTGTTCGCGCACAGAGCGCTACTTTGACACATCCTTGTTCAGGACCTGCGTGACGCACGTGCTGTTTGCTCATACGCTGCTATTCGGTTTCTCGTTGTTGAGTCCTTGTGATCGTATTATTGAGGTTTGTATATTTTTTATGTCATTGTTCATGTAATAATCTAGTATCGTAGAATATCACGGATAATCATCTTTTGATTTCGGGATCCGTTGTGAACTTGGCTACGCATTGCTCAAACGTTCGTAACAATACTCAGTGGATCAAATTGGAACGAGGAAAATCACGCAAAATGCCAAGAAAAGGATTAAAAGCAGTCAAATCCGGACAGGTAGTAATACGGCAAGTCTCTGGGGAAGTTTTGGGTACATATGATTCTTTAGTTAATGCTAGATCGCCTAGTCCAGTCAGTGCTAGTTCATGTGTTAATGAGAGCAATATTGATCGTAAGGATGTCGATTTATATAAGCTGAGAATACTAGAACTAGAGCAACAGTTACTATCGGCTAGAGAAGTGTACACAGAAACAGCGAGAGCATGAGACCAGTGACTTCGACACTTCCGATAGATTAGGGTGCAATAAGGTAGGGAACCCCACGCCGGTCGCCGACTACAAACCACCATCGATCGATCTGCCTAGAGTGGAACTAACGGTTTTCGACGGGCGAGCTAAGCAATACTGCAATTTCGTCAAGCGGTCCGAAATGTTCTTCGGAAGTAAGATAACCGACCCTGGGCAAAGGCTTCTCTACCTTACTCACTACTGCCGAGGCCGAGCAAGAGAAGCTATCGACGGGTGCACCATGCTCGACCCAGAACAAGGTTACACGAGGGCAAGGAAGATTCTAAGGGACCTGTTTGGCCAACCGTTCAAAGTATCCCGTAACCTAATAGGGGGCGTGATGGCAGAGGCAAAGATAATCAAGGGTGATGTCTACACAATGACCGACCTGGTGATTAAGATGCAGAACTGCTCAATAGCCCTCGACCATTTAGGTTACAGAGCTGATCTAGATGCCATGCACACGTTGGAAAACATAGTCCGTCACCTTTCTCCCGTACTGCAGGGTCAGTGGGCTAAAGAAGCGGAACGGATAATCCGAATCGACAGGAAGGCTAACTTCGAAGACCTGACCGAATCTTGGACAGGCAAACGAAGATAGCTGACAGCAGATTCGGCCGACTCATCCGGGACGGCAACCGAGTAAACAAGTCTAGTGCCAGCCAGGTTCAAACCACTGCTCGGTAACAGCCGAAATATCAGCCTTGGACCAGTGCACACGCCATTTCACGCGATGCCACGGCGCAACCAGGTTGCAGGTCCCGTGATGCTGGCCATGGACTACCAGAATGCCCCAAGTTCGGCAACGCCACAATAGACGAGCGATGGGGAATGGCGAGGATGGCAGGAGCATGTTTTATCTGTCTCAACACCACGCACCGGGCAGCAGCCTGTAGGACAAGGAATCGATATGGTTACGAGGGCTGCACGGGCAGACACCATCGGCTGCTGCATCAGGCGAGAGTAACCATATCCGAGGCGAGTGCCAAGCCCAGCGTGATTTGTTCAACTTCACAATCTGCCAGTAAACCGGTACGTTTAGGCGTAGTGGCCGTGGGAGTAGCGACCCCAGCTGGGGTGGTCAAAGCGTTGGCTTTCGTCGACAGTTAATCTGACACTGCCCTAGTGAAAGAGCGGTTTGCCGACAAAGACCGGTTCACTAAAAGTGCGATGTCGTTACCAGTGAGCACGGTGGGAGGAACACAGGTAATGACTGCCGGCGGGTTGAGGTTGTAACTCATCTCTCTAGACAGTAACGAGGAAATTGAACCAACGGAGGCATTCACGTCAGCGGATCTCCCCATGCGAGCACCAAGGTCGGTGAACGCAATCTTGACTCGGTGGCCCCACCTGCAGGATGTAACCATTGTAGACTGGGCAGATGATGAAGTGGATCTCCTCTTCGACTGCGACGTGCCAGAGGCGCATTGGGTGCTTGACCAGAGAGTGGGCGACCGCCAGGCACCTTATGCCGTACACACGGCTCTGGGATGGATGTTATACGGTCCAGTAGGGGACGTGGTTCCGTGAACTATTTATCCGCCGAAAGGTATGGCACAGAGTATCAACTGCAGCGACTGTACGAAAAGGAGCTTCATGACATCGGAGACGAAAGACCATCGTTAGCTCAAGAGGATCGCTTCGCTTTACAGACGGTGCGGCAAGGCACTAGAGGCCTCGAAAAACAGTTCAAGGTTCCCCTCTCATGGTGCACAGCTGCCGGCCCGTGGACTGATAACCGAGACTATATTATCCAACGTCTACTACGACTGAAAGAACGTTTCATTCGAGACCAAGATCTGTGGGAACTATATGCAGAATTATTGAGGCGAAACGAAGCTCTCGGTTACGTTGAAAAGGTGCCTGCCAAAACCGATGGCCTAAAGGGTATCTGGTTTCTACCTCACCACCAGATGTAACAGCCGATCGTGGAAAATCCCCCTTTTTCCCTCGCGATTCAGTGTTTTTCCCAACGTCACTCATTTCCATATACTATTGACCTGTCTTTACGAACTGGTTGTTTCCATGGACCAATTGTTGTTTGTTCGCGCACAGAGCGCTACTTTGACACATCCTTGTTCAGGACCTGCGTGACGCACGTGCTGTTTGCTCACACGCCACTATTCGGTTTCTCGTTGTTGAGTCCTTGTGATCGTATTATTGAGGTTTTTATACTTTTTATGTCATTGTTTATTGTAACAATCAAGTATCGTAGAATATCACGGATAATCGTCTTTTGATTTCGGGATCCGTTGCGAATTTGGCTACGCATTGCTCAAACGTTCGTTACACCCGGTTATCAACCCCAGGAAACCCGAAAATCTGCGGGCGATTTTAGACTGTGCGGCCAAGTTCCAGGGAACGTCGTTAAAAGATCTCCTACTACAAGGACCTGACTGGACCACACCACCAATCGAAGTTTCGTGCCGTTTCAGAGTGGGTAAAGTGGCCTTGTCCGACAATATCAGGGAAATGTTTTACCAGGTGAAGATACCGGCGGGAGAACGAGATGCGTCCGGGACAACGCAGTGGTAAATTATGGGATGACCGTCCGACCCCTTCGGAGCCATATCGTCACCGTTCTGTGCGAAATACGCCCTTCGGGAAGCTGCGAACAAACATGGCCATCTAGCCCATCGGACGGTGGTAGAAAGCGTCAGTAGGAACTTCTACGTCGACGACTACCTTGGGTCATTCGATGATGTGGAATAAGCTCTAGAGCAGTTCAGGGGTCTGACGAGATTGCTGGAAGAAGGTGGCTTCCATCTAACCAAACGGATGTCGAACGCTTCAGAAGTGCTGAAGGTCATTCCGTACCACGAAAAGGCCGAAAGGGTAAGAGATTTGGACGGCTCTTCACTTCCTATCGAGCGCACCTTAGGGATACAATGGGACGCGGAAACGGACGATTTTGTTTTCGAACTAAACGTTTCCGAGCTGCCAATAACCCGTCGGGGCATACTATCTGCCGTCTCAAGTTTGTTCGACCCGCTCGGTTTCGTCTCACCATGGCTGCTACCCGGAAAGATCTTGCTGCAGCGGCTGTGCCGTAAGAAAGTTGATTGGGACCAGTCACTGGACCGAGGGGACCGGCTGGACTGGGAAGAATTTTTGAACACCTTGAAGAAATTAGGGGACATAAGAATCCCACGATGTTTGACTCCTGGCCATACGACACGGACTGGAGAACTACATGCCTTTTCCGATGCATCCGAAGTCGGTTACGGAGCCATGGTGTACGGACGATGGTGCGCAGGAGATGGACAATATACCACGAGGATCCTGTTCGCCAAAGCCCGCGTTGCTCCACTGAAGTCGGTCTCAATACCACGCCTTGAACTCAGCGCAGCCGTGTTGGCAGTCAGGGTGGTGCAAGCTGTGAAGAGATGTTTCGATCTCTACATTTGGCTGGTTAGCTTCTGGACGGATTCAACGATAGTATTTTACTATATCAACAACGTCCGGACCCGGTTTAGTACTTTCGTTGCTAACCGGCTCACGATTATCCACGACGAATCAGCCATGAACCAGTGGAAGCATGTCAAGTCTGGCGATAATCCGGCCGACCTGTGCTCCCGAGGTGCGAACCACTTCAGGCAGCTAGACACGTGGACGAGAGGGCCAAACTTCCTGCAATTGCCCAAACAGGACTGGCCCGTGTTTGAATTAGGACCCCCTACGGAAATAGAACTGGAGATCAAAGGCGTAGTGATGGCGGCCAACGTCGTTGAAGCGACATCCATTCTATCGCGACTGGTCAGGTTTACTTCCTGGATGAAGACACTGTGTGCGTCAGTCTGGTTAGCCAGGTTCAAGAGAAATGTAATAGTCATGAAAGAGCTACGCCCTTCAGGCCGGATGCGGGTCGGTCCGATAAGCCCCGATGAGCTACAAGCTGCAGAATACGATATTTTCAGAATGATACAACGCAAGGCTTTCGCTTGAGAGCTCGAGAGGGCCGAAGAAGTGGGATCAATCAACAAAGAAATATCCTCTCCAAGAGTCGAAATCAAGCACTCAAACCTCAGACTCATTGATGGACTGCTGCGGGTAGATGGTAGGCTGACCAACGCCCACCTGAACTTCGACACAAAGTATCCTATACTGCTGCCTGCGAGACAACCTGTAGTAGAGCTAATGATTCAACACGTCCACGCCATGGAGGGACATGCCGGGGAAAGTCACATGACGAGCGTTATCCGAAAGCGCCTTTGGTTGCTGAGAGGACGAGAGACTGTAAAACGCGTAATCCGACGGTGTGTGCAATGCAGGAGACGCAATGCCACAGCAGGCAAACAACTCATGGCCCCACTACCAGAATGCAGGGTGACTACGGGCTGGTGGCCGTTCAGTGACACCGGGTTAGACTATTTCGGGCCCTTGTGGATCAAGTGCGGGAAGAGATTAGAAAAGCGATACGGATGTATCATGACGTGCTTGAAGTCACGTGCGGTACACCTAGAAGTCGCACATTCGATGACGACCGATTCGTTTCTACGGGCCTTGCAGAGATTTATCGGCCGAAGAGGCGTACCGGCCGATATATACTCAGATAATGGGTCGAACTTTGTGGGCGCTCACCGGAAATTGCAGCGTTGGCACAAGAACATAAACAGGGACGAACTGCAGGATCAAACCGTGGCCTACGGCATACGATGGCATTTCAACCCCCCACAGGCCAGCCACCGAGGCGGCGTATGGGAACGCATGATCCGGTCCGCCAGACGGATATTGCTGTCAATCATGGAGCAGCAGCCGCCCGACGACGAGACGCTGAACACCGTCATGACTGAGGTGGAGCGAATCCTGAACAACCGCCCCCTGGTTCCAGTATTGAACGGCGACCCCACCCACCTGGCGCTCACCCCAAACGACTTATTGACGTTAAGGTCGACCGAGGGTTTCCAAGGGCCGGTAAACCTTCGTGGGAGCTACCTCCACGGGTGGAAGCAAGCGAACTATCTGGCCAAGGTCTTCTGGAGGCGATGGCTACGGGAGTGCCTACCAGCATTGCAGACTCGACAGAAGCGGCTGGCCAAAACAAGACCATTCAAAGTTGGGGATGTAGTTAAGATCGCCGACGAACGCGCACATTTCAGCGCTTGGTCTTTGGGAGTAGTTACGGAAACCATCAAAAGCACTGACGGAATGATAAGAACGGTGAAAGTGAAGACAGCTAACGGAGTGCTCATTTGTGACATACGCAGTATTAGTCTACTCGAGAGTGAAGGCGGAGGAGCTGATAACTCTGAGGCCCAGTAGATCTTTTCGCACTAGTCATCGAGGTGGATAAAGGAAAACCATATATGGAAGCAACCCCGACGCACCCTCACCTACATTGAACTCGTTATACCACACGGTCTCCGTCAAACGAGTTACAGTGCTCACGGTCTTTCGTTGACATTACAGAAGGTTTTTTCCGATATGTGGTGATAAATGTGATCCCATTGTACATCCCAACACATACACACATGCCCGAAGCACTCTATACCCCGTAACCCCATTAAACATGTGATAGCGTTCGTTAATTGCTTTTCTTGTCGTTACCGAATGCCCCTTGCAAATGCAGAAGTAGCGGAGCTTAGGTCACACACACATGCCTACATTTTACTCGTTTCCTGCCAAACAGTCTTTTGTTGACATTGCAGAAAGTCTTCCTTTGATGTGTTATCAAATCTGTGATTCCATTGCACACCCCGGCACACACACGCACACTCACTCAAGCGCATACATCCAGGACAGAACGGCCTTTTACAAGGACAGCATCTATGTGGCCCCTTCACGCCCGTCATCGGTCATTTGGTCTTGTGGAAGATGTAGACAAGCCTCACGTCTATGTAGCCAATGGATTAGGTGCGACCAGTAGTAGAACGTTGACGACGAGCATTAGACGCGCGCACTGACAGCAGGGCCTATGCAGGTAGGAAGAATCAGTACCTTTATACCGAACCTTTGACTCTGCTAAGGATCCAGGAGGATTTTGGTGGGCGGTGTAACAGCCGGTCGTGGAAAATCCCCCTTTTTCCCTCGCGATTCAGTGTTTTTCCCAACATCACTCATTTCCATACACTATTGACTTGTCTTTACGAACTGGTTGTTTTTCTGGACCAATTGTTGTTTGTTCGCGCCCAGAGCGCTACTTTGACACATCCTTGTTCAGGACCTGCGTGACGCACGTGCCGTCTGCTCACACGCCACTATTCGGTTTCTCGTTGTTGAGTCCTTGTGATCGTATTATTGAGGTTTTTATACTTTTTATGTCATTGTTTATTGTAATAATCCAGTATCGTAGAATATCACGGATAATCGTCTTTTGATTTCGGGATCCGTTGCGAATTTGGCTACGCACTGCTCAAACGTTCGTTACACGGCCAACACTGAGCCTTTACTTACGGATCCTCTATCGATACGCCTTTTTGAGGCCCAACCATGTCTTCCTGTTCAAGGTAATCTGTACCCTAGTTGACACCATATTTACTACTCGCTGCCACTTTCATCTTCGTCACCGCGTCTTCTTCCACCCTGTGCCCCTATCTACCCTCGATCTGAGGTCCTGACTCTTCCCCTTTCCCCTGCTTCTAAATCTGGAATATAAAAACCCCCAGCATAAGTAACATCTCGATATGCGCCCTAATGCTCGAATTGTTTGTCCACTCAGCTGTCCCCAATGCTACTGCTAGTGACTGAGTGCATCTCCACCGATCTGTCATTCAAAAAGGGCATCTCCCTCTGGCCTTTTTACCCCTCTGCCACAAGTCAGTAAATATAACCCATGTCCTCCCAATTTTATCACAATAACACGAACCTTGATCATTGCCGTCACCGGCCCCTGTGAGCTTACCTCTCGCCTTCAGTGAGATAGCTTTACCCCTCACTGCTTTCATCTGTTCTGTTCATCATCAAGCACTCGTGTTGGCTCCATCCGTACTTCTTACCAAATAATGTTATTCTTATTCTATCCCCGTCTCCCTCTGCCTAAACCCTTGTTGTTCCAGAGGGTTGTGTACACCCACAACTACTATCTCCCAGCTCGTCCCGGGGACCCAATGCGTTGATGCACCCTTGTTTTGCTTTTCTTTCTGTGAATAGTTGGTCCCTGCTGGAGCCTAACTAGACTGCGTCTTTCTAATCGTTCTCCTTTTCCAGTCGTCCACTCAAAAGCTCATCACTCGCAACCACGGCTGACTACTATGATTACATGTCTAGTCACTCCTCTGGCAGGTACGACTGGATACCAAAGCTATACGATCGTTTACAGATCGCTGTTCCCACCGGCTCCTCCTTCCAAGATCCCTCGCAACCTGGCCACCTGATCATTGATCCTATACTATCTTTTTCGACTGTATTCCCCATATATGGTTGCAAAAGATCACTTGTGTCAGTCCCAACCGTGCAGGGATCTGTCAATTCTGCCAATTTGGCCGGCGCTCGTAGGGAATGCAGGTCGTCTGCAACGACTTGCGGCAGTAAATGGTCTGGCGGATCACTCCCCCTTTGTCCAGTTCACGGAGTATATTTAAAGTTAGGCATCCATCCCATGGCCAGCCCAAACATAATAGCACCCGTTGCGGATCGTAAGTAAAGGACTGTTGAACAGTACGTAGCCGGAATGGAAACGGACTCCAGAATCAGAACGCGATTATCCATAAATCCCACGATACCGGATAAAAAGTGAACAATGACATGAAACAGATGCGAACTTCAATTATGCGGTCACAGGGACTCAGAAAGCGAGAACCAAGTTGTAGCATGCGAGAGACAGGCACGTGCATCACGCAGGTCCAAAACAGGATATGACGGGCTAGCGCGTCAGACGCAAACAGACAGACGTTGGTTCATAAAAAAATATGATGCATATAAACAAGCAAATAATGCCTATGAGCGAGTGATGTCAAGTAAACATGAAATTTAAGTGCTTCTGGGGGATTTTCCACAACAGGTCTTCACAGCAAGCTTCCACCGTCAACACTTAGGCTCATCTAGGGAAACCGGAAGAGAGCTGCATGCTTCCACCGAATCCACTCTGCAGCTGCACTTTCTCCTATTGTTCTAATCATTGCTCTTATCACTTCTACCCTCGTTCTACACCTGTGCGCAAGCCTTTCCATTTCATTGGCAGTCTAATCGATTCTCCACATGATGGATTTCATAACCTAGTGTCATTATTGGCCTATTCAATTTCTGCATCCAGGTTCTAATGTTTTTCGTTTTCTTTCCCACTCATATCCCCTCCACTTACTAAACATCTCTTATCTGCTTCTACCGTCCTTAGTTCACGCACCTTAATGACAGCATTCATCATCCCCACGGCTCATTCTTTTATCACGTCCTTCCATCTTTCCTCTTCTCATGCCTCACGTCAACACCTACCAGCACAACCCTTAAAAGCGCCCAATCCAAATGCCGGAACTCAGCATTTCCATTCTTTCATCTTTTTTTAGCCACGTTTATTTTCGGTTTGCATCTCCACCGTACAGTCCTTGTTTAGCTCTGCAAATCCTTCCGGACCTTTCCATTAGCCACTTTTTCGATGGGAGCTTTATAGCTGACTTCATTTGTCCAATTACCTGCAGATCTGCAACTCTCCGAACTGCCGCCCCAACGCTGGTAAGCATACATATCTCGTGCCTGCTATTCCGTCGAAAGCTCGCCTATCTTGGTGCTCTCCCTCCAGCTTCAGCCCTCATTGTGCAATTTACTTGCATTGAAACGATCTGACTGATCAGCTCTTACCTTTGTACTTTCCTTCGCGAGTCTTTCATGCTTTTCCCTACAAACTGTCCACCAAAGCATTCTCCCACTCGCTTTCCAAGTATTTTTGCCTCTCCTCTATTTTCCACCCCCCATCTCGTTCCGCCTGTTATAAAGTAATCGATACGTCCTACTATTCGGTCTTATCTGACAACTCTGACCTTCAATTTACCCAACTCTTTCTTACGTCGCCCGTTATTACTTTTGACGTACTTTTGTATGTCAGTCTGTTTCACTTCCCAGTTCCCTTCTCCTCTGATTATGCAAAACCACTTAACTCTTTGAGTCCGCTTCCACCCTAAGTTCTCTGGCTGTTTCCGCTGTCACCACTGCGCAGCTCGCCATTTTCCGACGAGTCTCCCCTTTTGAGCCGTCATCACTAACTGCAACTACATTTCGATAATTTTTACTCAGTTGCCTCGATCTTCCTCCCCCATCTATCTCGTCTTAAGTACTGCTCGCCGCAGACTTCATAGTTTCTGTTCTCTCGGTGTTCTTCTTTCCCCGGTACTTCCTTTGCCGATCTACCATGTTATACTTGAGTAAAGATATCGATGTCCCCAATTTCATATCCAACTCCAAGCCATATTATTCGCCCTGACATTCCCCTCCGATCTTCCTATAAACACTTCCCTTTTACATTTTTCTCCATTGTAACTGGCGTAGTAATACATCATTGCCCGTTCACTTCCCAGTTCATTTTTCAGCCTTTAGTCTACACCCCCAATATTCTCGAACCATAGTCGCCGTGGGTTCCCCAGCTATTACCTTCGTCTTCATTTAGCAGCCTCTCCCACTATGATCGAGAATTTCCTGAGGCTTCCCCCTTTGTCGGCTGTTATACTAATAATAATAACGGTTTATTTCGGGGACTCCCGCGGCTAGCTTGGCTGCATGAACATTTTGTACAAATGAGGTCACAGACGAGGTTCTTGGGCATTCAGCTGGGTATATGCAGCACAGGGGAGTGTAGACGTTTTCTTGGCCACATGAATGAATGTCCAGCAACAGATGCACACATTGCCCAGCATTGAGTGGACTGGACTGAGTAGCCAGAGTGCATAATCGAGCAGAGCAGGGATGGAGGAAACACGCTCATGAATCCGGATGGTGTAGATATAAAGTAACAGAGGAGAGTATGCTGACAAAACATTTTCTGAAAAAGGCAATGACGAAAAGTCGGAAAAATTATTGATGACGGACGTACCTTTGAACCAGTGGCTCAGGAGGTCCGGGAAATAGCAGAAATTTGACACTGAAGGGGTTGTGAGGTGTCCTCGGAAGAAAGGGATCGCGCGAATGGAACGGAAAGTCCAATTTACCACAACATTAGAACTTAACATCTAGCAAGAGGTTGTGGAATACTCACGCATAGTGGGGTTTGTGCAGACTCCCGAACATGAAAGCTTGGGGAGCAGGGTGACGAAAGTTGACACTTGAGTGAAATACTATTCAAGTAAACAATTTAGGGGTTACTGGTGAACACAGTTTGATAACAAAGTGGGCGGGGGAGTTAATGTACCGTTTTCTTATGAGGTCACATAGGGAAAGTGCATAAAAGGTAACTTCAAGACATGCAGATGATCGCATCATGGGATACGCTGATAAGAATCTGGCATGGGGCATAAGGGGGGCATCTGGACGGTCGGTACCCTGGCATACATGTAATTCATGCCCAGCAGAGGATTGGAGAGCAAGCCTTTAAAGTGTTATTCGGCTTGGGTGTCCAATAGCTGAACACTGATGGAAGAAGCGGCATTAGTTAAAAAATGGGTGAAATGGTTTTCAACTACTGGTTAAACTGAGTTGACTCCGAGATTCACACATGAGGAACTCAGATTTACGACGAGGTGGTCGTATTGATGGTACGTATCTTGGACATCCAACAAAATCTGTTAAAAGTAACTCATTGATGAAACTCTCAAAAGTCGCAGATAAACGAGCGAGTGGGTATGCTGAGGAAAGCCTTACTCATTAGGGAAACCAAGCGATCAACGGTAACTTGGGTTATGGGGGGCTGAGTTCCAGGTGAAGATGTGTAAAATGCTTTCACTCGACTATGGTTAGGTGCACGATCATAATAATTTGGTAGAACTGCGAACAAAGTAAGTAGATGAGTGAAATGTGACCCAGCTACGAATCTATCTGGGTTCATTAGTGAAAAGCTTGAAGGCATCAAAAGTTGGTAACAGTTTGGACTCAAGAAGTGAAATTGTACTGAACAGATGGGGTCACACAAAAGTAGATCGCCTGAAAAACTGGCATAGCTTGCAGATGATTGCAAAACTAGTACTCTGAAGAACGGCTGACGTGGGACATTGTGGTAGCAATGGGAAAATCCATAAACTGGATTGCGAATCATTCATCACCAAAGCAAATGTCGGAAAATGCAAATGACTGAATGACCAGAGATGTATGAGAAGGACATATCACAACAGAGAGCTGGAGTCAATCAGAAAAGCGCTGCAAGGAGGACCACTTTGTGCCCTGTATCATCGCTGGCAGGCCAGCGAAGTGATATTTAAGTGATGACTTTGCATAGATAGACCGACTGGTGATATACACGTTGCCAGGTGAACAAATGATCTCCTCAGAAGTTCGCTGGAGGCTGTGATGTTCATAGTAGAGATTTCTGAACACTGAGACCGTTTCATTTTTCATGGTATAGAATTTGGTAACTGGGCAAATTAGAATAAAGGAAGGAGTCGGATTAACTCAGGTAGATAGAAAGCAAGCCAGTGGAGATAAATGTCAGTTATATCATTTATAAGGGCACTTTTCCGAAGCAAACAGAAATGTGTGCTTTTACCGATCTGGAGCTTGACCGAGGGCACGACAAATCTTGTTCAGGAACGCTGGAGGAGCCAACGGGAGGTAGGGACAGGGACAAGGTGTCATGAACCTTGGGGACGGTCACTTAACGTAAGACTGAGCATACTAATTCATGCTCCTTTCTCTGTTCCAGCGGAAGACATGGACCTGGTGGACCCCGAAGATAACCAGAGACAGTGTTATTGCAGCAGACTGAACCGTAATATACTTTTCTTCTCTTAATGTAATCGCGTTTGTTGTGTGTTACTTTTCCTGGATAAATTTCCATTTTGGTCAAATCGTCTTCTTCATGCTTAGCTTTGCACAGTGGACGGTGTTTCCAATCCGCAACAGGTTCTATGGATTGATGCCGACGGTGCGATGGTAGTGCAACCTGGAAACCACTTCTGATGGCCGGAGGTGCGATCCGCCAGCCCAGTTGCGTCCGCACATCTTTCCGAACAACCTGCACCCCCGATGTGCGACGGCCAAAACGGCAGATCTGATTGCTTCTCATACAGCTGGGATTAGTGCATGTTTTCTTCCTTGGCCATACTGCCGTAGATATCAGAGTATGTAAGATCGAACAGCCTGGCATCAGGGAATCCCGGAACTTAACCAAGAGAGCTTCAGTTGGACAACGTGCAAATAGCTGATCGATGGGTGAGAGGATGGGCCAGGTTGGTGATAAATTGGTCTCCAGACCACTGAAAGTCATTGAGAGAAAGACAAGCAAGACCGAATGTCTAGAAATAAAGTTAGAGAAAACCGGTCAGGGATGCACCCGGAGGAGGACAAAAGGGAGTAGGTTTAAAACGAAACGTAAATGACCATTGGATCGCTGGGACTGGTCTTCTGATTATAGAAATCTAACAAACTATCTTTTGCTCACTTTCATTTGCCATAAAATGCCGGTGTTTGCGCTATCCAAGATTCTAGGCCCTTCCCGAAGGTTTGGCCATCAGTTGTGTCCACGTTGGGGATCAGTAAGGTTTGGTTATAGCGAGGAGCTTATCCGATCCTATTCTAAACCCATTGGGAAAGATAGAACCGGGTACTTCTAACTGTCCTTTGTTCCTTACCTAAGGGTACATTGTGTTGAAGAAGTCTGAAAGTAAGCTTGCATTGTTAATGGGGTCCAAGAAATAAGAACCTTTAAAAGAAGTGGATGGCTGGAAACAGGATCAAAGAACAATGGACCAGAAGTATATGGCCGGCTGTGGAGGACGTTATACGGAAATCCGAGGTTCAAATTCATACGGCGAAGCCACACAAGGTGTAACAGACGGTCGTGGAAAATCCCCCTTTTTCCCTCGCGATTCAGTGTTTTTCCCAACATCACTCATTTCCATACACTATTGACTTGTCTTTACGAACTGGTTGTTTCCATGGACCAATTGTTGTTTGTTCGCGCACAGAGCGCTACTTTGACACATCCTTGTTCAGGACCTGCGTGACGCACGTGCTGTCTGCTCACACGCTGCTATTCGGTTTCTCGTTGTTGAGTCCTTGTGATCGTATTATTGAGGTTTGTACATTGTTTATGTCATTGTTTATTGTAACAATCAAGTATCGTAGAATATCACGGATAATCGTCTTTTGATTTCGGGATCCGTTGCGAATTTGGCTACGCATTGCTCGAACGTTTGTCACAATACTCAATAGATCAATTTGGAACGAGGAAAATCACGCAAAATGCCAAGAAAAGGATCAAAAGCAGTCAAATCCGGACAGGTAGTAATACGGCAAGTCTCTGGGGAGGTTTTGGGTACATATGATTCTTTAGTTAATGCTAGATCGCCTAGTCCAGTCAGTGCTAGTTCATGTGTTAATGAGAGCAATATTGATCGTAAGGATGTCGATTTATATAAGCTGAGAATACTAGAACTAGAGCAACAGTTACTATCGGCTAGAGAAGTGTACACAGAAACAGCGAGAGCATGAGACCAGTGACTTCGACACTTCCGATAGATTAGGGTGCAATAAGGTAGGGAACCCCACGCCGGTCGTCGACTACAAACCACCATCGATCGATCTGCCTAGAGTGGAACTAACGGTTTTCGACGGGCGAGCTAAGCAATACTGCAAGTTTGTCAAGCAGTTCGAGACGTTCGTTGAAAATAAGGTAACCGACCCTGGGCAAAGGCTTCTCCACCTTACTCACTACTGCCGAGGCCGAGCAAGAGAAGCTATCGACGGGTGCACCATGCTCGACCCAGAACAAGGTTACACGGGGGCAAGAAAGATTCTAAGGGACTTGTTTGGCCAACCTTTCAAAGTAGCCCGTAACCTAATAGAGGGCGTGATGGCAGAGGCAAAAAGAACCAAGGGCGACGTCTACACCATGGCCGACCTGGTGATTAAGATGCAGAACTGCTCAGTAGCCCTGGACCATTTAGGTTACAGGGCTGACCTAGATGCCATGCACACTTTGGAAGGCATAGTCCGTCACCTTTCTCCCGAACTACAGGATCGGTGGGCGGAAGAAGCAGAACGGATAAGCCGAAGCGACAGAGAAGCCAACTTCGAAGACCTGACTGAATACTCGGACAGGCAAACGAAGATAGCTGACAGCAGATTCGGCCGACTCATCCGGGACGGCAACCGGGTAAACAAGTCTAGTGCCAGCCAGGTTCAAACCACTGCTCGGTAACAGCCGAAATATCAGCCTTGGACCAGTGCACACGCCATTTCACGCGATGCCACGGCGCAACCAGGTTGCAGGTCCCGTGATGCTGGCCATGGACTACCAGAATGCCCCAAGTTCGGCAACGCCACAATAGACGAGCGATGGGGAATGGCGAGGATGGCAGGAGCATGTTTTATCTGTCTCAACACCACGCACCGGGCAGCAGCCTGTAGGACAAGGAATCGATATGGTTACGAGGGCTGCACGGGCAGACACCATCGGCTGCTGCATCAGGCGAGAGTAACCATATCCGAGGCGAGTGCCAAGCCCAGCGTGATTTGTTCAACTTCACAATCTGCCAGTAAACCGGTACGTTTAGGCGTAGTGGCCGTGGGAGTAGCGACCCCAGCTGGGGTGGTCAAAGCGTTGGCTTTCGTCGACAGTTAATCTGACACTGCCCTAGTGAAAGAGCGGTTTGCCGACAAAGACCGGTTCACTAAAAGTGCGATGTCGTTACCAGTGAGCACGGTGGGACGAACACAAGTAATGCCTGACGGCGGGTTGAGGTTGTAACTCACCTCTCTAGACACCAACGAGGAAATTGAACCAACGGAGGCATTCACGTTAGCGGATCTCCCCATGCAAGCACCAAGGTCGGTGAACGCAATCTTGACTCGGTGGCCCCACCTGCAGGATGTAACCGTTGTAGACTGGGAAGATGATGAAGTGGATCTCCTCATCGACTGCGACGTGCCAGAGGCGCATTGGGTGCTTGACCAGAGAGTGGGCGACCGCCAGGAGCTTTATGCCGTACACACGGCCCTGGGATGGATGTTATACGGTCCAGTAGGGGTACGCGGTTCCGTGAATTACTTATCCGCCGAAACGGACCGCATAGAGTATCATCTGCAACGGCTGTATGAAAAGGAGTTTCATGACATTGAAGACGAAAGACCGACTTTGTCTCAAGCGGATGACTTCGCTCTACAAACAGTGCGGCAAGGCACTAGAGGCCTCAAAAAACAGTTTGAGGTTCCCCTCCCATGGCGCACACCGGTCGACCCGTGGACTGACAACAGAAATTATGTTCTCCAACGATTACTACGACTAAAAGAACGCTTCATTCGAGACCAGAATCTGTGGGAACGATATGCGGATTTGATGAAGCGAAACGAGACCCTCGGTTACGTTGAAGAGGTGCCTGTTAACACCGACAGCAAAAGGGGTATCTGGTATCTGCATCACCATCCGGTTATCAACCCCAAGAAACCCAATAAACTGCGGGTGCTTTTCTACTGTGCGGCCAAGTTCCAGGGCAAGTCGTTAAACGATCTCCTACTACAGGGTCCTGACTGGACCACACCACTGATCGATGTTTTGTGCGGTTTCAGAGTGGGTAAAGTGGCTTTGTCTGCCGACATTAGGGAAATGTTCCATCAGGTGAAGATTCCGGTAGGAGAACGAGATGCTTTGCGTTACCTGTGGTGGGAAGGGAGCGACCGGGACAACGCAGTGGTGAATTATAGGATGACCGTCCACCCCTTCGGAGCCATATCGCCACCATTTTGTGCCAACTACGCCCTCCGAGAATCAGCGAACAAACGTGGCGATCTAGTGCATCGGACGGTGGTAGAAAGCGTCAGTAGGAACTTCTACCTCGACGACTACCTTGGGTCATTCGATGATGTGGAATAAGCTCTAGAGCAGTTCAGGGGTCTGACGAGATTGCTGGAAGAGGGTGGCTTCCATCTAACTAAACGGATGTCGAACGCTTCAGAAGTGTTGAAGGTCATCCCGTATCACGAAAAGGCCGAAAGGGTAAGAGATTTGGACGGCTCTTCACTTCCTATCGAGCGCACCTTAGGGATACAATGGGACGCGGAAACGGACGATTTTGTTTTCGAACTAAACGTTCCCGAGCTGCCAATAACCCGTCGTGGCATACTATCTGCCGTCTCAAGTTTGTTCGACCCGCTCGGTTTCGTCTCACCATGGCTGCTACCCGGAAAGATCTTGCTGCAGCGGCTGTGCCGTAAGAAAGTTGATTGGGACCAGTCACTGGACCGAGGGGACCGGCTGGACTGGGAAGAATTTTTGAACACCTTGAAGAAATTAGGGGACATAAGAATCCCACGATGTTTGACTCCTGGCCATACGACACGGACTGGAGAACTACATGCCTTTTCCGATGCATCCGAAGTCGGTTACGGAGCCATGGTGTACGGACGATGGTGCGCAGGAGATGGACAATATACCACGAGGATCCTGTTCGCCAAAGCCCGCGTTGCTCCACTGAAGTCGGTCTCAATACCACGCCTTGAACTCAGCGCAGCCGTGTTGGCAGTCAGGGTGGTGCAAGCTGTGAAGAGATGTTTCGATCTCTACATTTGGTCGGTGAGCTTCTGGACGGATTCAACGATAGTACTTTACTATATCAACAACGTCCAAAGCCGGTTTAGTACTTTCGTTGCTAACTGACTCACGATTATCCACGATGAATCAGCCACGCACCAGTGGAGTCATGTCAGGTCTGGCGATAATCCGGCCGACCTGTGCTCCCGAGGTGCGAACAACTTCAGGCAACTGGACACGTGGACGAGAGGGCCAAACTTCCTGCAATTGCCCAAACAGGACTGGCCCGTGTTCGAATTAAAACCCCCTACGGAAGTGGAACTGGAGATCAAAGGCGTAGGGATAGCAACCAACGTCGTCGAAGCGTCATCCATTCTATCGCGACTGGTCAGGTTTTCTTCCTGGATGAAGACGCTTCGTTCGCTAGTTTGGTTAACCAGGTTCAAGAGAAATTTACTAGTCATGAAAGGGCTACGACCCTCAGGTCGGATACGGGTTGGTCCGATAAGCCCCGATGAGCTACAAGCTGTAGAATACGATATTTTCAGAATGATACAACGCAAAACTTCCGCCGGAGAACTCAAGAGGGCGGAAGAAGTGAGGCCGACCAATAAAGACATGCCATCTCCAAGAGGCGAGCTGAAGCGTTTAAACCCCAAACTCATCGACGGACTGCTGCGGGTGGATGGTAGGCTGACCAACGCCCACCTGAACTTCGACACAAAGTATCCTATACTGCTGCCTGCGAGACAACCTGTAGTAGAGCTAATGATTCAACACGTCCACGCCATGGAGGGACATGCCGGGGAAAGTCACATGACGAGCGTTATCCGAAAGCGCCTTTGGTTGCTGAGAGGACGAGAGACTGTAAAACGCGTAATCCGACGGTGTGTGCAATGCAGGAGACGCAATGCCACAGCAGGCAAACAACTCATGGCCCCACTACCAGAATGCAGGGTGACTACGGGCTGGTGGCCGTTCAGTGACACCGGGTTAGACTATTTCGGGCCCTTGTGGATCAAGTGCGGGAAGAGATTAGAAAAGCGATACGGATGTATCATGACGTGCTTGAAGTCACGTGCGGTACACCTAGAAGTCGCACATTCGATGACGACCGATTCGTTTCTACGGGCCTTGCAAAGATTTATCGGCCGAAGAGGCGTATCGGCCGATATATACTCAGATAATGGGTCGAACTTTGTGGGCGCTCACCGGAAATTGCAGCGTTGGCACAAGAACATAAACAGGGACGAACTGCAGGATCAAACCGTGGCCTACGGCATACGATGGCATTTCAACCCCCCACAGGCCAGCCACCGAGGCGGCGTATGGGAACGCATGATCCGGTCCGCCAGACGGATATTGCTGTCAATCATGGAGCAGCAGCCGCCCGACGACGAGACGCTGAACACCGTCATGACTGAGGTGGAGCGAATCCTGAACAACCGCCCCCTGGTTCCAGTATTGAACGGCGACCCCACCCACCTGGCGCTCACCCCAAACGACTTATTGACGTTAAGGTCGACCGAGGGTTTCCAAGGGCCGGTAAACCTTCGTGGGAGCTACCTCCACGGGTGGAAGCAAGCGAACTATCTGGCCAAGGTCTTCTGGAGGCGATGGCTACGGGAGTGCCTACCAGCATTGCAGACTCGACAGAAGCGGCTGGCCAAAACAAGACCATTCAAAGTTGGGGATGTAGTTAAGATCGCCGACGAACGCGCACATTTCAGCGCTTGGTCTTTGGGAGTAGTTACGGAAACCATCAAAAGCACTGACGGAATGATAAGAACGGTGAAGGTGAAGACAGCTAACGGAGTGCTCATTCGTGACATACGCAGTATTAACCTACTCGAGAGCGAAGACGGAGGAGCTGATAACCCTGAGGCCTAGTAAACCTTTTTCACACCAGTAATCGAGGTGGATAAAGAAACACCATATATGCCACACGGTCTCCGTCAAACACGTTAAGGTGCTCGCGGTCTTTCTTTGACATTAGAGAAGGTTCTTTCCGATATGTGGTGATGAATGCGATTCCATTGCACATCCCGATACATACACGCATGCACGACGCACTCTACATCCCGTAAACCGATCAAACATGTGACAGTGTTCGTTGTTTTGCTTTTTGTTGACGCTACCGAATGCCCCTTGCATATGTGGAAGTAGCAGAGCTCAGGTCACACACACACATGCTACATTTTACTCGTTTTCTTGCCACACGGTTTTTTATTTGACATTGCAGAAAGTCCTCCTTTGATGTGTAGTCATACCTGTGATTTCATTGTAAACCCGGCACACACACACACGCACTCACACACACACTCAAGCACGTACATCCAGGACCGGACGGCCCCTTACGAGGACAACGTCTATGTGACCCTTCACGCCCGCCATCGGTCATTTGGTCTTGTGGAAGATGTAGACAAGCCTCACGTCTATGTAGCCAATGGATTAGGTGCGACCAGTAGTAGAACGTTGACGACGAGCATTAGACGCGCGCACTGACAGCAGGGCCTAGGCAGGTAGGAAGAATCAGTACCTTTATACCGAACCTTTGACTCTGCTAAGGATCCAGGAGGATTTTGGTGGGCGGTGTAACAGCCGGTCGTGGAAAATCCCCCTTTTTCCCTCGCGATTCAGTGTTTTTCCCAACATCACTCATTTCCATACACTATTAACTTGTCTTTACGAACTGGTTGTTTCCATGGACCAATTGTTGTTTGTTCGCGCACAGAGCGCTACTTTGACACATCCTTGTTCAGGACCTGCGTGACGCACGTGCTGTCTGCTCACACGCTGCTATTCGGTTTCTCGTTGTTGAGTCCTTGTGATCGTATTATTGAGGTTTGTACATTGTTTATGTCATTGTTTATTGTAATAATCTAGTATCGTAGAATATCACGGATAATCGTCTTTTGATTTCGGGATCCGTTGTGAATTTGGCTACGCGTAGCTCAAACGTTCGTTACAGGACCTATCGGGCCGACCCGTATCCGACCTGAGGGTCGTAGCCCTTTCATGACTAGTAAATTTCTCTTGAACCTGGTTAACCAAACTAGCGAACGAAGCGTCTTCATCCAGGAAGAAAATCTGACCAGTCGCGATAGAATGGATGACGCTTCGACGACGTTGGTTGCTATCCCTACGCCTTTGATCTCCAGTTCCACTTCCGTAGGGGGTTTTAATTCGAACACGGGCCAGTCCTGTTTGGGCAATTGCAGGAAGTTTGGCCCTCTCGTCCACGTGTCCAGTTGCCTGAAGTTGTTCGCACCTCGGGAGCACAGGTCGGCCGGATTATCGCCAGACCTGACATGACTCCACTGGTGCGTGGCTGATTCATCGTGGATAATCGTGAGTCAGTTAGCAACGAAAGTACTAAACCGGCTTTGGACGTTGTTGATATAGTAAAGTACTATCGTTGAATCCGTCCAGAAGCTCACCGACCAAATGTAGAGATCGAAACATCTCTTCACAGCTTGCACCACCCTGACTGCCAACACGGCTGCGCTGAGTTCAAGGCGTGGTATTGAGACCGACTTCAGTGGAGCAACGCGGGCTTTGGCGAACAGGATCCTCGTGGTATATTGTCCATCTCCTGCGCACCATCGTCCGTACACCATGGCTCCGTAACCGACTTCGGATGCATCGGAAAAGGCATGTAGTTCTCCAGTCCGTGTCGTATGGCCAGGAGTCAAACATCGTGGGATTCTTATGTCCCCTAATTTCTTCAAGGTGTTCAAAAATTCTTCCCAGTCCAGCCGGTCCCCTCGGTCCAGTGACTGGTCCCAATCAACTTTCTTACGGCACAGCCGCTGCAGCAAGATCTTTCCGGGTAGCAGCCATGGTGAGACGAAACCGAGCGGGTCGAACAAACTTGAGACGGCAGATAGTATGCCACGACGGGTTATTGGCAGCTCGGGAACGTTTAGTTCGAAAACAAAATCGTCCGTTTCCGCGTCCCATTGTATCCCTAAGGTGCGCTCGATAGGAAGTGAAGAGCCGTCCAAATCTCTTACCCTTTCGGCCTTTTCGTGATACGGGATGACCTTCAACACTTCTGAAGCGTTCGACATCCGTTTAGTTAGATGGAAGCCACCCTCTTCCAGCAATCTCGTCAGACCCCTGAACTGCTCTAGAGCTTATTCCACATCATCGAATGACCCAAGGTAGTCGTCGAGGTAGAAGTTCCTACTGACGCTTTCTACCACCGTCCGATGCACTAGATCGCCACGTTTGTTCGCTGATTCTCGGAGGGCGTAGTTGGCACAAAATGGTGGCGATATGGCTCCGAAGGGGTGGACGGTCATCCTATAATTCACCACTGCGTTGTCCCGGTCGCTCCCTTCCCACCACAGGTAACGCAAAGCATCTCGTTCTCCTACCGGAATCTTCACCTGATGGAACATTTCCCTAATGTCGGCAGACAAAGCCACTTTACCCACTCTGAAACCGCACAAAACATCGATCAGTGGTGTGGTCCAGTCAGGACCCTGTAGTAGGAGATCGTTTAACGACTTGCCCTGGAACTTGGCCGCACAGTAGAAAAGCACCCGCAGTTTATTGGGTTTCTTGGGGTTGATAACCGGATGGTGATGCAGATACCAGATACCCCTTTTGCTGTCGGTGTTAACAGGCACCTCTTCAACGTAACCGAGGGTCTCGTTTCGCTTCATCAAATCCGCATATCGTTCCCACAGATTCTGGTCTCGAATGAAGCGTTCTTTTAGTCGTAGTAATCGTTGGAGAACATAATTTCTGTTGTCAGTCCACGGGTCGACCGGTGTGCGCCATGGGAGGGGAACCTCAAACTGTTTTTTGAGGCCTCTAGTGCCTTGCCGCACTGTTTGTAGAGCGAAGTCATCCGCTTGAGACAAAGTCGGTCTTTCGTCTTCAATGTCATGAAACTCCTTTTCATACAGCCGTTGCAGATGATACTCTATGCGGTCCGTTTCGGCGGATAAGTAATTCACGGAACCGCGTACCCCTACTGGACCGTATAACATCCATCCCAGGGCCGTGTGTACGGCATAAAGCTCCTGGCGGTCGCCCACTCTCTGGTCAAGCACCCAATGCTCCTCTGGCACGTCGCAGTCGATGAGAAGATCCACTTCATCATCTTCCCAGTCTACAACGGTTATATCCTGCAGGTGGGGCCACCGAGTCAAGATTGCGTTCACCGACCTTGGTGCTCGCATGGGGAGATCCGCTAACGTGAATGCCTCCGTCAGTTCAATTTCCTCGTTAGTGTCTAGAGAAATGAGTTGCAGCCTTAATCTACCGGCAGTCATTACCTGTGTTCCGCCCACCGTGCTCACTGGTAACGACATCGCACCTTTAGCCAGTTGGTGTTTGTCGGCAAACCGCTCTTTCACTAAAGTGGTGTCGGATCCACTATCAACGAAAGCCAACGCCTTGACTATCCCAGTCGGAGTCACTACTCCCACGGCCACTACGCCTAAACGTACCGGTTCACTGGCAGACTGTGAAGTTGAACAAATCACGCTGGGCTTGGCACTCGCCTCGGATATGGTTACTCTCGCCTGATGCAGCAGCCGATGGTGTCTGCCCGTGCAGCCCTCGTAACCACATCGATTCCTTGTCCTACAGGCTGCTGCCCGGTGCGTGGTGTTGAGACAGGTAAAACATGCTCCTGCCATCCTCGCCATTCCCCATCGTTCGTCTATTGTAGCGTTGCCGAACTTGGGGCATTCTGGTAGGCCATGGCTGTTACACCGTCTGTAACAGCCGGTCGTGGAAAATCCCCCTTTTTCCCTCGCGATTCAGTGTTTTTCCCAACATCACTCATTTCCATACACTATTGACTTGTCTTTACGAACTGGTTGTTTCCATGGACCAATTGTTGTTTGTTCGCGCACAGAGCGCTACTTTGACACATCCTTGTTCAGGACCTGCGTGACGCACGTGCTGTCTGCTCACACGCTGCTATTCGGTTTCTCGTTGTTGAGTCCTTGTGATCGTATTATTGAGGTTTGTACATTGTTTATGTCATTGTTTATTGTAATAATCTAGTATCGTAGAATATCACGGATAATCGTCTTTTGATTTCGGGATCCGTTGTGAATTTGGCTACGCATTGCTCAAACGTTCGTTACGAAAGTTGAAACCTGAAAAATAACCATTGGTCTTTATATGTAAATGTTTAGCTCCATTCAACCAGCCGCCTGGCCGGACCTAGTTGGACCGGTTCGACATCAAAACTGTCTGATTTGCGCATACTAGAAAAGATTAACGCGCAATATTCCAATAGAGGCCTCGTGGCAGATTCATAGGGGCAGAGAATGCGGCCCCAAATTTGGAAGGAGGGAAATTTTTGACCCTAGAACTTTCTGGCCTTGGCAGCTCGATATGCCTGCGTACGTGGTGCAGCGCCCACCATTCGGGTAGGGTGTAAAACAGAACTGGCCGATGAGAACGTAACAATTGGGATCAGTAATGCAGCACGTCACATTTGGAACGGGGTACTACGGACTTCCGCTCTTGGAAAAACAAGGCATCACCTAGAAGATTGCCTTCGAGGATAAGTCAGGTGTAACTGAGTAAATGGCGCCGATCAGGGAACCGTCGGTTTGGCATAGAATGTTCAAGCCTCCTGAGTAAACGGGGGAACGGGCCACTAGGGTAGGAGAGTCCGATGTCACTGCGTTAACAAAAACTTGGACGAAGCCACAGAAGGCCAGCACACTGCTTCGGAGACATGCTGCTTTTGAGCAAGGTAAGAAAGACAGAAGACAAAGGGACAAGGTTGCTTCGTTGATACGGACGTACCTAGGCCTTTTGGAGGCCCCGATAAACGTAGGCCCGGCTTAAATGCTGGTCAAACTGTGCTTCTTCAGGATCACTTCTTAGAGTCTGTATAACCTGCATCTACAGGCTACCTCAGGCAGCAGCGGACGAACAAGACTGTGCCGGAGGCTCAATGGGCGGAAAATTTCTTCGTCGATTTCAGCTTCACGCTCTTAGGTAACAATTAATGCAGGCCAAGAGATACAGACGAGACAACACTCGTCTTTGCTTGAAGTAGTCATATCGGGACTTCAGGGGGGTGGTGGGTAAGTGGGCATTGAAGACCCACTGGGCTTAAGTGACCATGAAGTCTTAGATGTGAGAATTTACTTAGTTGCCATGGCGCAGCTGATATTGGCAGACTGAAGAGGGTAGCGGGGGTAATCCAGTGGACATCCAGCGTAACACCTTTTTGGTTGTGAGTAGCAGGTAGCCGAGGAGAATTACACAAAATTCAGAACGAACTCAGCTAGCAAATTCTACTGCAATAGATTACCAGGTTATACCCGTGCGAATTATATGCAAACCTCAGCTGTGCGGCCTCAACAATTACCAACGAGGACCAGAGTTCAGTAAAATTCACTGCCAAGCACGACCCTCACGGTAGCCAGAGATAGAATTAAAAGATACCATGGCACACATGAGGGGCGCATAAACGTGCTTTATTTCAGTCGTTGGTGTGTGGTGTGTTGTGCGAGGACGACCAGGAATAATTCGCTATTTGAACAGTGCTGGTATCCTGCAATGATTGAGGAATAACCCTACAAGTGTGCTTTACATCGACCCGGGCAAACCCCCGCCGGAAAGTTGGAATATCTTGAGGGAGGAACAACCCTGACTTGCATGGGTATTCATACCCCTTGTAACTGTTATTCCGACTGTGAGTAACGTGTAGCTAATTCAGAACGAATCCCAAAACCAGAACAAGATTGACTCGTAGTTTCTACGCTACTGGATTTACAAGTCATACGCATATACACACGTAAAAACCTTAACTGTGCGGCCACAGCGTCTAGCAACGAGGACCAGAGTTCAACAAAGGTCAATGTCAAGAACCACCGTCACGGTAGTCCGAGATCGAATCAAAATTATGTCGCAGCTCATGAGGGAAATGTAAGCAAGTGTTGAAGTGCAGTGATTGATGCATATACTTGTTCGAGGGTCAGTAAAATAAAGAGCATAGTCTAAACAATTCAAGTATATGACAACTGCTAGGGAGAGTTTCCACGCATGTATGGTACACTCCTGAGGTCACTCATCAGCAGAGAGTGCCCTCCTCAGTGGAAGGCCAAAGTTCGTAAAGCTATAGTAATCCATAAACGCAGGCGGGCAACCTACGAGCCTCACGAAACTCAGCAAGTATGTAACAGCTGTAAGGAGGCCGGGAACATAGTTGAATCGACTCGAAGAGCAGAGAAATACTGTTTGGACCCAGGCCAGCAGCCTCTGTCCGAGCATACCCCAGGCAGTTCTGTGCATACTTCGAATCCCAACTAGCGTATGAGAAAAAATGCGGCGACCTTGGGTGGAGAACAGGGACTTCTAGCTCTAAACGAGGAGGGGAAGGTCTACACGCCCGAACTTAATGTGGAGGAGGAGTTGTATATGGAGCTGCGACTTTTGAATAGAAACAACGCCACAGGACCAGATGGGATCCCCCAGCCACCATTCAGCTCCCGTCTGAGGTCTTAAAGTCTCCAGTAACACAGCGGTATGAAAGTTCTGTTGGAGAGGGACACGTGCCGGGAGACTGGAGGAAGGCTGCGGTGCCGGGAATACACAAGATGCCGCCACGACAAAAGGCTGAAAACTACCTGCCGGTTGGCCCAACTTCGGTTCTGTGCAGGTGCCTGATGCTAATAGTCGGGGAAAGATCTCTAGGCACTTGATTCAGTCCAATCGCATGCAAGTACCAAGCACGGGTCTTTAGTAGGACGATGTAGTCTGGAGGGTCCCCTGCTGGTCCTGGAGGAGGTCCCCAGGTGCCTGGACAGAGGGCAGTTTGCTGAGGTGAGTTACATGGACTTGGGCGGGTCGTCTGGCCATTGAACCACAGGCTTCTGAGCATCAAGCTAAGGTCGGTGGGAGTTATTAGCTAAACAGTGCAGTGGTTAAACATCTTCCTAGTAGGGGAAACATTTGGTGGTGATGTAAGGAGCCACGCCCAGAAGTCGAACGGAGGAAATGGCTGGGTGCCACAGACTCGGTGCTCGGCCCCTGTTGTTCCTCACCTTCATCGACGGTCTAACGCGTGAGCTTATCAACTCCAGTTTATGTTTGCAGATGACATCAGTAAAACTGGGGTAGATATAGAGCTAGACTTTTGAGCCGTACAAAACTGGCGCCGTAAGTGGGACTCCGCTAAACCTCGACAAATGCCTATGTCTGACCAAAAATTCAGCGGCCGGTGGGAATGGCATGAGATCATTGCAATTAGCCTTCCAAGCCGAAGACCGGGGTGTAATGCTAGGAAAGGGCCTCAAGCCGTCGAAGCAGGACACATTAGGGACAAGCGTTGCCAGAGTGGGCTTCTTTTGATCTAGCGCCACTATGCCGCGTAGAAAGCCGGATAATTTCGTTCCGGTTTGCTAAGCCATAGTTAGGTCGCATCTGAAGTGCGGCCCTCAAGTCTGGACATTATGGTACCGGAAGGATATAAACTGTTCAGAGAAAACGCAACGGTTAGTCACTGGAATGGTGACTGGGAAAGTGGGAGGGAGAGAGAGAGAGAGAGGGGGGGGGGGTAGCTTCACGGGGCTTCCCCGAGCTCTGGAACTGTTCTCAATTAAAAGAAGGCTGGTTTGCGGGGAATTGATAGATTCTCTCATGGTAATGAAGTGACTACCGGGCATCAATAAATAAGACCCCTCTACCAACCCCAGAAGGAAGGAAAAGGGAACAAAGCCTTGGGTAGGGAGGAGAACACTCAGGAATTCAAGTTAAGACGAACTACTCAAGCAGAGTGACTTCGCTTTGGGTCAAGCTCCCTGAGGAGGTCGAGAATACCTGGGAAGTTAGATCTTTGAAGAAAACAGTAGAACGGTGTTAGGTGGCGGTACACCCCGAATTATCTTAGGGAGTCTTTGGGTTGGAGGCAAATCACTCATTGTTCCTCCCTGCTTCTGACAGAGCTGATACTGCACGAAATTTCTGTTTCTTAGGAAGGGGGAAACACCACTGCGTGTGTGTAGTTTCCGAAAAGCACCGATAGAGCAACCTTCCGGACACAAGAATGACTCTAACCACTGAAAGTGCTACACAAACTGATCTGAACCGAATTGAAACAATCTGCCTTGTTTTTCCCGACCTTTCAGCCCAAGGACATTTGCAAGATGGCGGATTGTGCCTGGTGCAAATGGCGTCTCGGGGACGTATTTTCTAGTTCGTTGTCGCGCCGTCCCATGGATCCGTTTTCTGAAGGTACATTACATTTTTTACAGCAATTATCGTGAATTTGTGGGGTGATGATGCTGAAGATCTACGTTTTTGAGTTTATTTGTACTTTATACTGGTAGTGTCATACGGTCCGCCGTAAGATCTCACCAACTGCCGGTAATCACGCAGTTTTACTCATTGAGAGTAATTTGTTTGTGATTTAGGCGGAAATTAATGGGTGCGGTTGGAATCGAAAATCGTTTTTTAGCCCATCAGGAATTATCTTAAGGTATTTTTGCCGAGTTGGACGGGCTTCACACGTAATTGAATTGGTTGCGGCAATTGAACGTTTTATTTGGCGTTCACGGTACATTTCTCTCACAACGGACCTGTTGGCAGTTACGGCTTTCTATTAGTTGTTGGCCCTTCAAAGCTTGTTGTTCTTGCTTTCGTGCTTACATGTTTGAAATAGCTTTGGCTCCCCGTTAACTTAAAGCGCGTTTCGTTGCGTGTCACAGACTTCTGCGGATGTGAGAACGCGATTGTACTGTCCAAGTTTATATCCAAATAATACATAACTCAACAGACTTTGCCTTAGTTCAGGAGTCCTACGTCGGATTAGGCGTTCTGATGTGCATTATGGTCGGACGGACGGCGGCTGCGCGCCTCCGTAAACATTGCGATCTCAAGGTGAATCTCAGAGATACACTCGGGATGGTTATCAGTGAGCCCGGAGACGCAATTGAACCGCACTCCAGTTGGACAAGGATTTATGCTTGACAGTTGTCGATCGTTTTTAAGTAAACGGTCTTTAGTCGCTGCGGATATGCTTCAGGCTGTGTACTAATCGCAGCTCGGTAAATTTGAGTAGTATCACACTGGCAAACGTTCATTCGCATTTTTCACGTAAAACGGCGATATTATTTGTATTTACTATGCGATTATGCAACTGGTGTCACCCAGTTGCCCTTTCCGAATACCTCGCTGTTGGAACCGTGAGCGTATCTTTCGTGAAATCAGTTGATTGAGTAACAGACGTAGGAGGAAAGTGAATCCGAAAAGAGGCTTCCATCTACCAAAGCAGGTGCATACGCTGAGAAAAGGAAACGAAAACCGTCAGTATGGAAAGACATTGGCAGGACGCGTTAGATTAGTTCGTAACATCTCTCTCCTGCGCCGGATGGGTTGTTAGTGTAGTGTAGTGGGGTAACTCTACGGTCACTCAAACTTCACAGCTTTGTAGACTGTGATGTTCGCTGTTGGGCTTCCATAAGTTGCCGGACATTCCCTGCCTAATCAGGGGTTTGAGGTGACAGAACCTTCGTTTTCAGTTTGAGATGTAGGATGCGAGAAGTCAGACACGTGTTCAAAAGACGATTCGTCGACTGGAAGGATATGTTGTGCCGTGTGCCCTGATTTGCGACATTTGAGGAGTGCGGCTTGTGAGGAAGATTCCTCAGTGGCATTGTCTCCGTTGCCATTTAAGACAAGCGCGAGCGTATCGCAGGTTGCAGCTATAAAGCTCCACCTCTACCACCGGGTCGTATCTCTAGAACCGAGTCGTTTTCATTAACAGGACTGGTTCCTTGTTTGGCGCATTGATGGGGAGGCAGTTTCCGCCAGGAGAGTTTCGGGAAATAGAAAAGCACTGGTGGATCGTCTCGTTGGTTGCGGTGCACAACAAAGGGCGAACTGGATGTAAGAGGTCTAAGAGTACGCAATACCAACGAACGTCCAGTCGTTACGACTTCAGTGCCCGTGTGATAGCTTCCTGTATGGTCTCATTCAACCGCCCCACTTCACCAGAACATCCAGTCGTATAGCCTCCCAGTGGTTGAGCTCCAGTCCTCTAGATCGTAGGGTAAACCGAATAGCCTTCCCTACTGCTCCATCCAAGCGTTCCACTAGGCCACTGCACTGTTGTAAGTTGTTCTACTAGCTGCGAGTCCTTTGTCATGGTGAAATTGTTCGTTTTCCGCGAAGACGGCTTCCTTCTGCAAAAATAAAAGCAGGTTTTCCAAGGGCAGAAGAGGTTGACGAAATATTTCATGACAGTCTCTGTGTTCATATTAAAGCATGGATGGTCAAATGGGAAATGTGAGTACTCGGCAATAATTCGAGTGTATTTACTGTGTAGGAAGTGGGCCTTTGAAATAGGGGTTTAGTCTTTCGGATTGTTTAGTGGCCTTGTTCGACTTGGTAGCAGAGGGGTTGAAGAATTGGGGTTTAAGCTCGCTACCAACGCGGCATTTTCGATTCACAGGTTTTACATCCTCGACGGAAATCAAGAGAATCTTCGATTGCACAAGTGTGTCATTTGCGTCACACCGGGAAGACAGTGCTGTGAGATTGTTCTGGGTCGGAAACTGAGAATAACAGCACAGTATCCTCGAGAAAGATTACTCACAACTTTAGTTTCGGCCCATGATCTGTAAAGCTACGACACGAAGGAAAGAAGTGAACTCAGTTCGCCAACGCTGTATTTTTCATTTTTTCTGTCTTGGGTTGTACATGAAAGCAGCAGAGCGTTGGCCGGTCACGAGTCTGAAATGAGTCTCTAGCTTCTTTTTGTCTTCACTATGGCGCAAACTTCCTTTGCTTAGGGACAACGTTCGTTTGGTGTGAGCGTCCTTGAAAATAATGCAATAGGTCCACCGTTTTGGTTCAAGGTGGCAGCATTAGCGACACAAGGAGCATGTTTCCAAAACCACAGGGATGTTCCGGTCTACAGCCAGTTCCATTTTTAGTCGTCCAAAGACACCAGGAATATCCAATAAGACCGAAGAGATTCTGTTGTGAATGAAAGGATGAATCTTGCGGGAGAAGTGGGAAGTCCGTTTGGAATGGTAATTGAACACGCCCAAAGCCCTCTGCTTGACCGCAGGGCAAAGGAATTTTCAGTGGAGTCGAACCTGTCAAGGTCTGGTTTTATAGCATCATTTGAGATTTCGAACCAAGCAACCTGACTCGATCTGTGGCTAATGTACACTTTCTTTCATTCAGAGTTAAGTCAAACTTGTCGACGGTTGTGATTCTTACTGCTCTAACCACGCAGTAACGTTATCAGCGTACGCAGACTTTCATCATGAATAAAGCTATCTCTGACGCGTTAAAAACAAAGTACACCGTTGATAACTCCGAAAGGAATTCGCCAGAGTTGATATAGATTGTTGCCATGATCTTTTCTTTATCTCGTATAGAGATTCGGTGACATGTTCCTAGCAAACCTAATGCGCAAAATGTTTGATACTGCGATATTTTCAAGGTCAAATCAATTCTGAGGGGCGTGCATGCATCCAGTTGAGTGCATATATTGTCGTTCGTTGTGACTAGCATTTGTGCTACACCACAGTAATATCGAAAGCTTGATCACGTTCTTTGAGTAATCGCTGAATTTCCGTTGAGATGGAAACTCCGTCGTCATAACCGTCGCCTAGATTCCGTAGCAATAGAATGACAATCGGCAGTGAAATACTGGAAGTCATCATCATCGTACAGCGTTAAGCAATAGGGCAAGCCCCACTGACCACTGCCTTTCTCACCATGTTGCACGCTGAATTAGAAAGTATGAATATACAAGATGGACAGGGACTGAATCTACATGGGTAGGAAAAGAAAAGAATGCCCTAATAGCCAACACACGAAATACACAGTCTAACTGTACAAACGTACACGGATCAGTCATTCTGATTCAATAGAAAGTGACAACACGATCGCCACTGTTCGCGGTTCGCAGCCATATCCTTAAGTGCCCCAGCCAACTGGTAGACGGGTCTTTTGGACCCCAACCACGAAGACGTGAAGCATCTACTTTTCCTAAGTCTGCTGTACATTTCCTCATTCCTCGCTGCCACGTCATCTGTTGGCCTCCACGTGGTCTCTTCCACTCCCTAGGAGGGACGGAGAATAGGACGCGATACGGTAGACGTGTGTTTGACATACGTAACACGTGTCCCAACCAACGAAGTCTATTAAGTTGGATACGCTGTGACAAAACGTTTTCCGAATTAGTACCCAATACTCGATTTCTTACCTTAGCATTGCCTACTCGGCTAATCCACCCGATCTTAGCGATACTGCGTAAACATCTGTGGTCGAAAACCTGAAGACGGCGAATATCTTCAGCAAGCAGACTCCAAGTTTCGCAACCATACAACAAAATGAACGCACTGCGGCACAGTATACACGACCTTTCAACTTTAGTGAAATATCAGATCGACGCCACAAGTGCTTCAGTCCAGCGTACGCCGCTCGAGCCTTGGATATGCGCGTACTCACCTCTACTACTGTACTCCCATCCGTCGTCAAGCTGCTGCCGAGGTAGGTGGAACGGTCGACAAGAGACAACACCTCTCCATCGAACATCAAGCTCGGAATCGTTGACGTCCAGTCCTGTAACATCACCTTGCACTTTGAAGGTGCAAAGCGCATGCCGAATGGAGCTACAGTTCTCCCAAGTCTGTCTAGTGCACATTGAGCATGTTCCGTGGATTCGAAAAAGCAGACGGCGTCGTCCACGTAATCTAGGTCGCACAGCTTTCCACTATTTCCTAGTTCGACGCCTACATCCTGAAGATTTTGCAGCGCACTGTCCATTATTTCATCCATGACAAAGTTGAACAAGAATGGAGACATGGGACATCCCTGTCGAACACCACTGGTCGTTTCGAACCGACCGGATAGTTCACCGTAGACTCTAACGCGGCCAGAAGTATGAGAATACAATGATCTCAGTAGGTTCACGAACTTCTGGGGCATACCTTTTCGCTGAAGAGTACTGAAAAGCGCTGCTCGATCAATTGAATCGAAAGCGCCTTTCAAGTCTAAGGAAATCATTATTGTCGGTCGGCGGTGCGTGTGACGCGTTTCAAGTAGTCGGCGAAGAGTAAAAATCTGGTCGATGCATCCTCGACTTGGGCGGAATCCAGCCTGCTGTTCGCGGACATTCCTCTCGCGAGCCGGTGTAAGACGGTGCAGTAGAATTGAGGCTAATACTTAGGTGATTATCGGAATTAAGCTAATCCCACGATGGTTACTACAGTCATTGCGTATCCCCTTCTTGAAGATAGGAACAATCAATGACTCATTCCATATTAACGGAATACGCTCCTCTTTCCAAATGTCACAGAGCAAAGCGGTAAGTGATTTTGTCAAAAAATTTCCACCCAGTTTGAAAAGAACTGGAGGACATTCGTCGGGTCCTGCTGCTTTCCCTCGCTTTAGTGATCGAATGCATGACTCTACTTCTACTTCCGATGGGGGCTCAAGTGATACCACTCAAGGAGTCGCAGTTGTTGATACAGGAGTAACTACACTAGCGGGCGGCCAGCTAAACTGTTCCTTGAAGTATTCGGTCCAGCGGGCAAGCCGTTGCTGTTTGCTATGGATGGGTTCTCCATTCCTATCGCAAATCGTTTCACTGACCTGGATGCGCCGTCCACCGGTGTCACGAATAAGTTTGAACAGTCTCTGATTGTTACCTGAAGCAGCTTTTATTTCCATTTCTTCGGCTACCTTGACCCATCAGTTTTCGCGATCATTCCTGAGGCTTTCCGTAACTTGCCTTTGCAGCTTTCTCCGCATCTTCTTCATCTCCTTACGGTTCGAGAGCTGACGCTTTTGCTCCATTATACCCAACGACTCTTGCGAGATCCAGTGTCTTTGATGGACAACGGGTCTAGGACCACAAGCAAAATCTGCTGCCACGAGCATCGCCTGTTTGATATGAGCCCAATCCTCATCTACATTACTGTTCGTCGTAGATCCTGGCTCATGTGCTAACTTCTACTCGTAACGGGTGCGTACTTCTGGATCACACAAACGTTGCACGGCTAATCGGGTTGGCGGTTTGTGACGATGACCATGGAGCTGGAGAGATAATCGCATTAAAACTAATGCATGGTCCGACTCTACGTACGTGGACCAGTAAGATCTACAGTTCTGAACAGAACTGCGCCACCGGTGGCTTACGGCGATAGAGTTAGCGCCATGTCGCTGCGCGACGCGAGCTGTGTCGGAAATTGGTGCTAGACAAGAACAATCGATTGTCTGCACAAAACTGAAGAAGCCTATCCCCGTTATCTGTACGCTCAGCGGGTAAAGCACAACGCCCACCTAAACAGACGTCTGACACACCAAGTTTGCCAACTTGTGCATTGAAGTCACCAGCTAGCACTACAATGTCAGAACCCTTACTGCTGCGAACGAGGGTGGCGAGGGCATCATAGAACTCATCTTTCTGCAAGTCTGAGCTGCAGTCCGTTGGGGCGTACGCCGAGATCACAAACAAACTGCGCTTAATACAACTATCCTTTCGAACGCCGACTGACTCTTGGAGTCTCACAGCACATAAACGACTGTTAACCGGGATCCAGTCTAAAAGGACAGCCTCAGCCTTGTCAGCCAAGACAATTCCTACACCATGTTGACCCACAGCTCTAGCTGCTTCGTCTCTTGAGGTGCGCAGAAAATACCTCGATGAGATACCAGGAGCAGTTAGTTGAATTACACTGCTCGAATCCTGGATACGCGTTTCACTTTCACAGCAAACATCAATCTTCAGAGAATCTATTATGAGCGCTAGGCACGCCTGTTGACCGGCCTGCATGAGTTAAAGAAGCTGAGATTCAGAGGCTGACGAGGCTTGAGAAAATGTGAGTTACCAGACAGGATTATTCACGATACTATTTGACAGTGAACCGTTGCGAGTATCGACCGTGTTATCGGTGGGAGCATTATGAGTGGATAGATGGGGCAAAGAGGGGTGGTTAGGGACAGAAGACAAAGGTTGAATAAAAGAGAGGGAACTCTGAGCAGTAGCCCACTTATCACTACCCACCCCGCTCGATGCAATGGGCAGCGTAATCCTGATTATCCTGCATGACGACCGATACAGTATGGAATTCTTTGTATTCGTGCAGTTCATGGAAGTGTGGGAAGTTCAGTTCAGGGTGCTATCATCCCACAGAGATCCAGGGGGGACGCTTGCCGTCAAAACGGGTTTGGGTGCCGCCGTGTGTGTTCAGGAGGTCGTGACCCAGTAGTATGTCTGCGTGAAGGTCTTGTAGAACATAGACGTGCTGGAGGGTAGTGATTGTGCTTGAGTGACACCGAACAGCGTCCATAAGTACCACTTTTCATGCACGTGGACGCAAACGTAATCTCGTTCTCCGAGGGCTTTTCGGGCTGTAATGCGACCAGGTAAGATAGTGCAGTTGCAATGAGTACAAAACTACGAGAAGTCGGGAAAGGACAGTGCCGGGTGATTGAGGCTTTATTTATTTGGAAATCTTCCATATGCTAAAACGTAAAACAACCAAATTCAAGTGAATTTACCGTACACCAATGAGGCTAATGCAATAATACTCATCGAGTTAGAGATTACATAAGATTCTCCCGGGTCGGAAAAATCCCGGTTGACAAGTCCGAAATTCGAGTGAGCGGATGGTCTACTTTGTAGACAATGAGAACATATACGCTGCTGTTTGATAGCAATTTCCCCAACATCGACCGTTGCTTGTGAATCAGAGTTAGCACCGTGATTGGTGTCCAGTCTATGTAGTAGCTTCTTACGTTTTACTATTATGCGGTTGTCCCCTAAGAAAGAATGAGCCGGCTTCATGGATGTCACAGATTGCGCCTGACCACGAACGGCAGTCGGAGGCGAGATCGGTTGTGTACCATGATTACAAAATCCATGGAGAACCTTAAGAGGTGTACAGAGTGGTGTCCCCAGCGTCACTCGGCTTTTTGTTTGAGTTTGTACCTCTAGCCCGTGCACGACTAAGTGCTACCCGTCGGGCAGCAGAAAGATCGTGTGTTCGGAGCCGGTGACTGATCGAGCAGTTCATAAGCCTTTTGGATGGTGGTTTATCAATTCGGGACACCCAGCGTATCCACTGTGCGTAGTTGCCGGTGGCTCTAGGAGCCCGTTCGCCATTCGGTAGAAGTGACCATGATCGGGGGGTCCATGTGACTCTTGGTTGAACATTTTCCCTTTTGGCCATTGGATAAAGCAGTGAATCTCTTCCGGCCATTCGCGAACAGCTGTCTTCCCATGCTGAGTGCCGTCTCACCGAGGTTTTCAAACCCCGGCTACTCTCCGACCTGGTTTGACTCATCTGTCGAGCGGCTTGCCGGGGTTTGCCGCGGATGCATGCTTCAGCTTCGTGGATTCGCAGGTGAGATTAGGGTAAATCGATGAAAACCAAGGAGATGGAAAAGCCTGAAGTTGCACGACAGGTTACTAACTCAGAGGTGCTACTCCTCTGACTTACTCCGTACACTCCAGTAGCTTCCGGTAGTTCAGCAATAGGCGGATTGGTGATATTAGTTACGGGATGTTGCTTTTGATGTCGAAGAGAAGTCGTATCCTTTCGTCCGTCACAATGACGAATGTGTGCATACTAAGGGTTACGGTTGATGAGATCGACCTCCCCAACCGAAGGCTCACACTTCGTTTGTCAGCAGTTTTAACGTGATAGCACTGGTCCAGGAGACGTGAGCCATTTAGATACTGAGATTCCTCCCCGTTGAACGTAAAAATTCGTTGATACGGAGTAGCATTCGTGCAGTGCATACGTAAGATTTCGTTCCCACTGTGATTGCTAAGCCTTTGGATTGTAAGGCTGACGTGACAGTTTTCCATAGTACTCCATTCATTCGTTCCACCTGACCACTACACTGCGGATTGTACTCCGTATTTCCGCTAGTCGCCGCCTTTCCTGTGAAGAAATTGTTTTCACCCCTCGGACATAAACGCAGGACCATGGTCAAAATGGATGTAAGGAAGCATACCAAAGATCGACAAAAAATTAGTCGATTAGGAAATGACGGGAACGTAAAAGGAAAACGTGGGTTTAATAATAATAATAATAATATGATACTAAGGTATTTGTTGTGTGTGGATGAAGCTAAAGAACCTTTATGGTCGATATTGTCTTCCAAAAGGTTGTTTCTTAATACACAACATAATTTGCAGTAAAAAAGGACAAACCTCAGTCAAAAGAAATGCTGTGAAGGGCATGCATGTGGATAATACTCGAGTAAGATTTAGTTTTGTTGACCCTGCTTTTGGAAACAATGTAAGTGGTTGAAAGTTCGGATAGAGGGTGAGCGTTCCAAAGCTTTGCAAAACGAGGAATAAAGGAAGACTAAAATAAGGAAGTTTAACGTCCAGGAACAGAGATCTGACGCAGGGTTTCTGGCTGTCTGCGTATGTGATGAACGGAAGTCATGAAAAGAGGAATTGCCGGAGCGAGTTCTGATGAACCAAAACCAAAATAATAACGGTAGAAAAGAGATGAAGCAACTTTTCAGGGATGGGTGAATGGCCGCAGAATGGAGGTTAGTGAGGGAACATTGATTTATCGGACAGCCTTTCTTTGAATCCGCTCAAGAAGAGAAAGGGCGGTAGACAAAGCTTCACCCCATACGTGACTGCAGTATTCGAGAGTGGGGTCGATTTGAGCCCTGAACAAAAAAACAAGCGGGTGTAGAAAAGCTTCTGGTGCGGAATAGAGAATGAACTTTGATCCCAGTGCGGAAGGCAAACGTAGACAGAAGGAAACCAACAGACATGAATTTATGGATAAGCCTAGTAAGGAAAGTGACTGAAGCAAAGGGGAGTTGAATCAGGAAAGAAAATCAGGAGAATCAAGAAGGTATTCAAGTGAAAGAGAAAGAAGTTTTTGAAGCATTGAAACATACATTGTTGATGAGGCCCCAAGCTAAGATTTGTTCTAGATCAGGAGCAAGTGATGCAGTTAGAACAGAAGGAACGTGATCGACGTTGGTAGTGGCGTCATCGGCAAGACAACCTAGTGCGTTTTAGGTTAAAGATGGATCGCTAACAAACAAAGAAGCGGGCGCAAGTTTGGTACCTTGGGGAGCATTAGCACTCCCAGGGAACAGCTGAGTTAGAATCCCATCAACTCGGACGGAGATGATTCGCTTTCTGAGGAAACATGGCATCCATAATACGAGAGCCGGATGGAATCCGAATAGAGACAGTTCCGACAGTAGACCTTCATGCTGAATTCTGTCGAAGGCTTTTGAGATGTCCATCGAGATCAAGTGAGTTTCTCCGTGGCTATCGAGTGCGGCCGACCAGGGGTGTAAAATGACCACTAGTAGGTCGCCCGTAGAATAACACGAGCGGGGTCCATACTGAGGACCACTCAGCAGATCCTCACGTTCAAGGGCCGGACATAGTCGGTCGGTGATAACTGTTTCAAAAAATTAAAAAAAGCACAGAAGTGAGAGCGATGGGACGATAGTTGTGGCGGTCGGAATGGCTACCATGTTCGGGGATAGGGAAAATAATGGCGTTCTTAACGAAAAGGGGGAAGTTTCTTAATTGCGGGAAATGAATTGACGACGTAAAATGGGGCTAAACCTGGAACATATTTTTAGGACGATAGACGGAATACTGCCCGGACCGAATGGTTTGGAAACATTCATATTACGCAGATTTTGACGAACCTTTGTTAGCTAATACAGGAAAAAAGCGTGACTGATAATGTGAGAAGGCAGGGGAGAAGTAGGGCTGACAGATCGAGTTTGGTTTGAGGAAAAACGGGAGGCAAAGACCTCGGCCTTATGGTGACGGTCGCAGACCAGAGAACCGGAGGAATTGCAAATAGGCGGAACATTGGAAGGGTAGAAATTACAGGAAACCGCCTTTGCCAAGGACCAGAATGATCGGCCACCGGTAGCGGATGAGACTAGTCGTTCAGCTTCATGGCGTACAGAGCGTTATTTAGCTGTCTGTATAGTGAGCAAGCGTTTGTTCCTGCCCTGCACAAAACGGTGTCGAGATGTTTATTTGGGGGATCAGCGCCACCGGCGGTACGCTGGGTTTTTCAAACGGACAGCACTGTGGAAAGTGTTGGTAAATCACTCACGGGACCGTGGGTTGCCGAGTTTAGAGATGTGAATGCAAAGATGCATACATTGAGAAATCGTCTTAGTGAAATTAGAAATAGACACGGGAAAACCAGACTCAAACGGCGATCGTTCCAAGGGCGACAGGCCAGAAAGTAACGGAAACCACCCCATTCAACAGAATCGTAACGTCAAAAGGCGCGTTTGAAGTTTGGTGTTCAGACGGAATGAGAAAAAATGAGGCGAGGCAATGGCCTTATGAGCCCAGGGGAGACAGGAAAGTGATATTGGAAAATGAACGGGAAATGAATATAATTTTGAGGTCGAGTGAGTGAACGGTCGCCCATACGATCGGGAATGTATGCATGCGTGGAGGTCCACCAGTTGGCAAAGGTTGTTCACTACAACGGGTGCCTCGGCTTCACGTCCTGTAATTGAAGTATGCGACTAGTGCAATGGTCAATCCTTGTTATGGACGGTAAAACCACCGAAAATCGATAATTAGGCAGTTGGGATCTGTTGAAGTCATTGTCTTGATGTTTGGAGATGATAACTCAAAAATCAGAGGGTCGTTACTGTTTGGGTAGCGGTAATCAGTACAAAAAATAATGGATTAAGGAAGGGAAACAAATTTCCAACCAAGTGTATTGAAAGTCCTTGCTGGAGAAATCAAGATACGAAAGCCGGGAGAAGGCGATGGATTAAAGGAAAAGCAGGGATGAGGTAAGTGGTCGGGAAATTGGAGACGACTCGTGTCTGATGAAGGAGGAATTTCGTTTTAGTCAAAAATAACAGTGCGAGGGGAGACTGAATAAAGTGATGGACATAGTCAACATTTCTATTCGAACCACAAGTGTTAGTGAGAGCAGTGAGAGCTTGATGTGTATTCTGCGAATTAGTGCGCGGAGTTGGACAAAAACGATTATTTTTTGTGATTTGTGGAATTCCCAACTGACGAAAGAACCGGCAGCCCAACCCTGAGACTTAAAATGGAGAACCATACGGCTCCAGTAGGTTGGGCGTGGTAGTAATTTGGGCGACAGCGGAGCTGTCTACCACCAGGCGTGGCTTTTACCAGTCTGTTTCCTATTGGTTCGTAAAAACGCTTCACCTGTACTGCAGTTTTTGTTTGATCGACCGAAAACGGTAGATTCTTCGCACAACCGAATCGGTTCAGGCGTACTACACCAGGGTGGCAAAAGTTGTCATGGAGTAACTAAATCGTCAGTGTTAGACGCTGCTGAATAGTAGCTTCGAAAGAGTGTATCCGCAGCTTTGTTCTCTGAATCAGGTCGATATACTTTATTTCGTCTTTCTTGATTTTTCTCTCTGAGACCGAACATAAATGCAACCGACCGTTGATCAGTGACTAGCTTGAAATGATTGCCGAGAGGGTAATGCTTTTATTTTCTGACGGCCTCTATCACGGCGTGCGCTTCATTCTCGATTGCGATTGATGGCGTTAACTTGGTGATAGAGTTCTAGAGAAAAATAAAAAACGTCCTTGTCGATTGAACGTTGCGGCGATAGTGGCGTCAAAATCTTCATTCTCTAAAGTTAGTGGAGAATATGGATCCACTGTGGCGACAGTAGCCCGAGAAAAGTGCCTTGATTACAGCCGGTGGCAACGGAAGGTACCCGATCGACGACGAGTGAATGAATCTTGTCGGAAAAGTGTGACATCCGGTAGGGGTACTAAACGAACATCCGAGCCACTCGTTTCTCTTTAAGGTCAGTGGATGGCGCCGTAGGAGGCCTGAAGCAGTCTTGATCAGGCTCGATTATTCCCAAGGAGACCTCTTTACCGAGTGACTGCACTTTGCTGATAGCAGACATGCATTTGTTTCAGTTCAATGTTGGCCCGTGTTTGTCTGCAACAGAAGAAGTCCCAAATTCCTATCGTGCTCTTCGGTGTCTCTACCGTAAACCGTTACGTTATCAACCTAAAATAAGTTCCTTCGAGATCTTCGTTCAGAATAATCGCATCAACGATACGTTGGAAACGGACAACTCCATTAGTTACACCAAACGGTTACCGCATACCTCAAACGCAGTACAGATCTTGTTTTCGTGAATTGGGGGCTAATGGTGGCGCTCTCAAAGTACAGCGTGCTGCATGATTAATATCTAGGAATTTTCGTTACCACATCGTCTATTCGAGGCACGGAGTAAATGTCCAAACTGGTAAAACGATTTATGATCTGACTACGGTTAGTAACCATGCGTATTTTGTTTTTCATCTGTAGTGACTAACACTTGAGCTCACTATGGGAATCGTGAAAATTCAGTTATATTCTGTTGTAGCAACCCTTGAACTTCCGCATGAATAAAATTTCCATCCTTCACAGACTGGTGGCGATTGGTCTGATGCTATGCGACAAGCGTTCGAAAGAGGAGATTGAATTATGGAAGCTGCAAGGCCACATAAAGAGAATAGTTTCTTTTGTCCGAACGGCATTTGAAAACTCGTGGACATAGACCGGTACACACGCCTGTTTTTGTGCCATTTCCAGGGACTTCGCTTGTCCGAATACTGTCTTATATTTCGGGATTTGATACTCGAGAGGCCTCCGACGCATCGCGCTAGATGATATTCCGGTTAGGAATGCATTCCGTATTGTATCGCCGAGATTCTGTTCCGCCGTTACCGCTTTAAAGTTGCAGTCCTTGGCGAAAGTTCGATGCTTTCGAGCAAATCACTCAAATGCTTCTCCAGATTCATGTTTGCAAGTTGTTCGAAAATTACGTGCGATACACATAGATTCAAGCCCAGATATCGCAGTATCAATCTTGACAATGTGATATGTGCAAGTAGATGGATGGTGCAGCGTAGTGCAGAAGTTTACACTAAGTCGGGATTGTGTTCACATGTGAAGGACATCTGCAAATAAGAAGTGCCAGTGGTTGCACTCGTTAGCGGCGTTAGGAAAATTCAGATCACCTGCAAAACGACCCAGTCGGAGGTGGTAGTCCATAGTTGCAGACGGTTAGATTGTAAAATAACAGATCGTTCGACAAGTACGGGAGATTGAGTCCGAACAAATTAAGAAAATGAAAGCCTTGGCTTTATTCATCTGGAATTCGACGTGCTACAATAAAAAAGAGAACAGCGTATTATAAACTAAAACACAATAAGCAATAACACAGCAAGCACTGCATGTTCACGGAGTGCGAATTGGGGCTTTGTAGTGATCAACGAACACACGAATGGTAGCAGGTCTTGATAGATAGATAACCCTGTATCGCGATTTAACCAACTTGTAGCAGTGCAATAGTTAAACGTAAGTGGACAAGAGTTACAAAACCGATCTGTATGAGAACAGACAACGGGCAAGATCACGTACAAAGCAGTTTCAATCTCATCACAAGCTTTAACCCAGGCTATTTGATTGAGTAGCACACATTACCGTGCTAACTTAAAAAGTTGTTTCACGTCGATACTACATGACATAGCACCTTCGCGTAAGCCTTTGAACGGTAACGGTAACGTCACCGTCACCTGCACAGCGGTCGGTTCATAATCAGCTACTCCGTAGAATACTTATTATTTCTCATTCTCTGCTTGCACATCAGTGCATTGGGGGTGATGTAATCCATCTTCCTAAAGGTCTACTGCATTGATGAAGAGGGTCGACCGCGTGTTACCATGCCCCTCGGAAAGCGTTTATCTCTGCTGATCATCTTTCATATCCAAATTGTGAATGGTTGTAAGAAGCCACAAAGAGTCGTAACCGAGAACTTGCAAAAATCGGCAAGATGGGAAAAAATTGAGAATTGATTATCAGACCCAGGCATTTTCTTGATTTAGTTGGTTTCAGCGTTCACATACTTTACCGAACGGGGCAACAGGTTGCCCTAACAAGGACTTCTAAAACTTGAGAAATAAGTGCGGTTTCCGAAACTCATGCAAAACCCAACTTCAGTGATAACACTTCGCTCCCCAGAAACAAACTCGACTTCTCGTTTCACTCTTCGCCTACCAAGCGGTTTGGTGTCTAGCGCTCACGCTTAGGCTGCCGTTGGCATCGCTCTTAGCATAAAGGGTGACCATGCGCTTCTCCACTGTATCCCTTACTTTTACACGATTATCTCCTGCTAGAAGATAATTCGGCCCCATGGATAATGCGGATCATCGCCGGCTATGCGCGGCTGTTGGATGCGAGCTCAGCGCAAATCTTGACCCGGGTTTTCTTCCAGTATTGCAGACCGCGCGTAGTCCTAGGCGCTTTGTCTTTTTCTACAGTGCTCAACGACGTTTTAAGTTGATCTCCGAGGTGAAAGCTCCACCTCGTAGATGGCGCAGAGCAGTGGTTGTTTGAACAGTTCCGTGTCGAGTCGCCGGGGTATGTGACCGAACTACTGCGAGCGGCGGTGTTGAACGAGAACGGAGAGTTAGTCAGTGTCACGGCATCCCCTTATTTCGTCGTTTAATACCACTTTCTGTCAATTTGTTCAAAGAATTCCTTGCAAACATCAGTGGTCGAAAATCTCCACTCCAGATATCCTCAGCTCGGAGTGGCCAGAATTCGCACCCGTAGGGGAGAACAGATCGGATAGCGGCACAGAAGACGCGAATCTTCCTTTGAAGGCTAATTTCACTCCGTAACCATAGCACACACCGGAACCGAAGACACGCTGTTCATGCCTTGTCAATCCTTGATATTAATTCGTCCTTCGCCTGATTATTCGGAAGCAGAGTTGACCCCAGATATCCGAGGAATGGCACGTATTCGATTGCCTGACCATTGATAGACAACTACTGAGCTGACGACCCAGGGCAAGTCGAAGGAGCCTTCATGTTCTCTGACTAGACTTCGAGACCAATATTTTTCGCGAGATAATCGAGGCGGTCGAGGACTAGCTGAAGTGTGATGAGAGAACCTCTTAGCACGACAATATCGCCCTCGAACTCCAGGTGCCGAGCGTACCACAGCAGTTACAGAAAGTACGGAGGATACGGGCTATGTCATTGTACGTGCGCGGTTCAAACTTCATCTGTCTGTGTACCTCTCACCACCTAGCCGAATGGGTATCGCAGCTTTGGGAGTTTTACCAAGTATGACGGAAAACACCACGGTCGTCAACCAGTTAAAAAACAAAAGCTACCAGGGAGAATAGTATCCCACCAGAAGCGTTCGAGACGGACGAGTTCCACGAGCCGATCCGATCTATATAGAAAGGGAGACATTTTCAAGGTATTTGAGTGCGTCTATTCTGTGGCCCATTCCCAAGAAAGGAAACAGGACAATGTGTGACAACTACCGCGGGATCAGTTTGATTGATGTCGCTACAAACATTTTCTGCCTACTGCCACTCAGTCGCTTCTCGGTTGTGAGAGACTTTCGCACTCGACCGAACCAAGGGGATTTCTACCGTGTCAGACCGTATGGACCAAATCCTCACATTGCGCCGAGTAAATAATCGCCACAAGTTCCCGCGGCCAACAGGAACCTGCTTCATCGTTTTCCGGGCTGCCCTTGAATCAGTTAATCGTGAATGCATATAGAGTATACTAGTATATGACGATATTCCTACCAGACTCTTAAGGATACTGGGGGTTTAGTATAGCTCCACTAGCGCGTGTTCAAATGCGCGGTGAAGAATCTTTGTGTTCGCAGTTACTTCCGGAGTTATGCAGGGCTGCCCTCCGTCACCGGTGTTCAACTATACGGTCTACCAAATACTGAACGGAGCCTTGACTAATTACCCCGATGTTCAGTCTGTCAGCGCTCATTTCGTGCTGGGTCTCAGTCAGCGGTCGTTTTGTGTGCAGTTTATTTGAATGATTTCGTGTATTTCATCAGCAACAGACTGAATCGTCACTTGTCGTTTCTGTATGTGCTCTTCTAAGGCCGAAGACGATTTCTACGACGATTTGTCTCGACTGCTCCGCAGTGTGCGTTCGACGGATACTATGATGATGGTGAATTTTGCTGAAGTTGGAAGCCAGAACGAGATGGAGAGAAACGTAGGAGGTCCCTGTGCCCTTGCAGTCGATCAGACCGGCAGTGGCGATCGACTCATCCAACTATGTTCTGATGACGGACGGCACCGATTAACCTGGCGTCCTGCGCTTTCACAGCGTTAAAATCAGACCGACCATATTGCTGTTGGTTACTGCTGGCGCGGATCAGTTCAAGACTTGGTCATTTTGGTCCACGTCTGTGGACACTGATCACACTCTTGTTCGCGCGGGTTTCACCCTACGTCTCGTCGGTGGCCAAAATAACACCAAAGCCAGCCGTCCCCTGCAGCTGCTGTTGGACGACAACCATCGATCTGATCTCCAAGCAGATTTATCCGCCAGGTTATCGATGCAATCAAACGCCCAGGATCCGGAAGAGCAATAGACAGAGATCAAGGAGATCCCACTTGAGACTGCTGATGCTGCCCAAGGTCCAACAAGCAGACACAAAAACGATGGATATTTGCATCCTTAGTTGCAGTGTTAGATTATCGCAGATTTATTCTTCCGGATTTCGGATACGATGATGCACGGAGATGCCTTAGACGCCAACTGATTCAAAGCCGGAGAAACGACGATGAGCAGTGGTGGATTGCGAAGTGTGGGGAGATGGAAAAAGCTGCGGCGATTGACAACAGCCACAACCTTTTCCGTCTAATTAGAAATACCGGCCCACGAAAACATGGCGTTAGCGACTTGATCGAAGAGGCGAGTGACTCACTGATTCAAACTCGGGGGCGTCGTCTTATTCGTTAGGTGGAGTATTTTAAAAAGCAGTTTGTCCAGAAAAGTACTATCTAACGCGATAGAGTTCTGAATGTAGACATCAGTCCTCCGTCAGAAACGGAGGTTCTCTGTAAGATAAACATCGAAGCTGCTAAATCCGATCGTGTCCGGACATTTGATCGCTGGACATCTGGTCGCCAGACATTTGGAAGATTGACTCACGCTATATTCTCTTAAGTCCGTCAAGTGTCACTCTCAGAAAGTGGATTTGACGTATCCCGTCCCCCTGGCCATTCTTGGGATTTATAGTTAACACCTGGTAATCTGGAGTTACAAAGGCATACATTAATCTCGAATCGGTAAGCAAGAAGGCTTGCGCTGTGCTGTTATGCAAATGCATCACAGTCAAATTCTTTTGACCATTGTGACTGATACGTACGGTTCGCAACAGACGGTGATAGCTTTATCAGAGGGAACGAGATTCGGCGACGAATGTTACGCTCTACTTGACTAATAATGAAGATACATGATCTGAAATAAAAGTTGATACGATGTAAGATACGTTAACAAAACAAGGTAAACAAACAAGGAAAATTAAATGACATTCACTCCGGCCGGAAAGTTGGGGATTACAAAAAGTTTTTCTCGATCTTTGTGGTTGGTATGGTCCTGCACTCTACCCTTTCGGCATGTATAAGGTGGTTGGGACATCTGCTGGGCATTTTTCCGGGTAGGATTTCTCGGCGCAGTGTTCGTTGGTGGGAGGGGGGTGGTTGAAGGGCTAGAAAGGACGACCAGTTCGGTATACAGATGGAAAGTATGCGAAACCTGGCCAGTGAACTCAGCCATGTGGGGCGTGTTCAGCTTCCTGGGGTGTGTGTAAGAGAGCTGTAGCTCCATTCGGCATGCGCTTTGTACCTTCAAAGTGTAAAGTGATGTTGCAGGACTGGACGTCAGTGGTTCCGAGCTTGATGCACCACTAGGAGGCATTAACAGTTGTCGACCGCATCACTTACCTCGGTAGCAGCGTGACGACAGATGGGAGCATGTTAGTCGAGGTGAGCAAGTGTATATCCAAGGCTCGAGCAGCGTACGCTGAACTGAAGCACTTGTGGCTCCGACCTGATATTTCACTGAAGTTGACAGGTCGTGTATACTGTGCCACGGTGCATTCAGTTCTGTTGTACGGTTGCGAGACATGGGATCTGCATGCGGAAAATGTCCGTCGATTTGAGGTTTTCGACCATCGGTGTTTGCGTAGTATTACTAAGATTGGATGGAATAACCGGGTGAACATGCTGGGGTCAGAAATAGAGTATTGGATACCAGTTCATAGAATATTTTTTTGCACCTTAGTAAACTTCGTTGGTTAGGACACGTGTGACGTATGGCAAACACGTCTGTCATAACGTGTCCTATTCTCCGTTTCTCCTAGGGAATGGAAGAAACCACGTGGAGGTCAACATATGACGTGGTAGCGAGGAGTGAGAAAATGTACAGCGAACTTGGAAAAAGTAGGTGCCCCGCGTCTTCGTGATTGAGGTCCAAAAGATCCCTCAACCAGCTGGTTGGAGACACTGAAGGATATGGCAGCAAACCATGAACAGTGGCGATCGTGTTATCACTTTCTGTCTAATCAGAATGATTGATCAATTTGTGTTTGTACAGTTAGACTGTGTATTCCTAGTGTTGGCTATTAGGGCGTTCTTTCCTTTTCCCACTTGTGTAGGTTCACTCGCTGTCCACGTCGTATATTTTCCGATTGCTACTTGCAACGTGATGAGAAGAACAGCGGTCAGTGAGGCTCACCCTATTTTTTATCGCTGTACGATGATGATGATGATGATGATGATGGGGGATGGGGGTGGGTGGGTGGGTAAGAAAATGCTCTAGACCGCCCGATCACCACGGATCTTTTTGTGATTTCCGATTGAGGTTCTCGCTTAGATAGCAAACAAAGCCACCGCACCAAGTGCATGGCTACTGATTGTTTTGGATTGAACAGAACTGAGCATTAGGTTCCAACAGGTTGGTTGTTGTTACGAACTGGGCGGCACTGTCGCTGCCTGCCACCATTGTGATCAGAATGCATAACGTTATAAGGAATAAACTAACAGTTTGGCTGCTCGGTCAGTATAGTGCAATGAAACTAAGCTCCTGAACTTGCTTCACTTGCTATTGGATAATTTTTGCGTCGTATTTGATTTGGACTTAGCCCGGGACGGAATGAAAAGAAAGTTTTTCCCTGTTCGTGTTTTACAGCGAAGATACTTCACAATATATGGGTGCACTGTAAAAAAACACTCAGCAGTTGGTATGCTCGCCCTGCTTCCCACGGGATTACAAGCGAACAGTAGAAGTGCGTGTATCTATTCGATGTAAGAATGTCACAGTGGCAACTTTTCACTTCATGTGGTGAATAGACTACTCAGCCACACCGTATGAGAAACTATCGTGCTTAAATGCAAATAGTGCTGCTTGCTATCGTTAGTACTGATGTGATTTCGTTGTTTTATTTACAGAAATTCAGTAATTCCGTATTCGTGGATCATGGTAAGTTTTCCTTTACAATTTTCAATTCACATTAGTAACTTATTGACTGACGATTGAGTACGGTTGTTTTAGCTATTGAGAACCTTCTCGTTAGGAACAGTCACGTGGGTTGTCTTTAGTATACAGCCAGATTCGAGAACAGACAACGAACGAATGGTATCAGCAATTCACACTAAATTCAACGTATAGTACGTGTTATAATCTACAAAACGTGTCTGGGTAATAGGTTGTTTATTGGAGCTAGCTTGTTCGGACATCGACAAAAGTAACCAAACGTTACAAACATGCTCCTTTGACAAATAGGTATCCTGTCCACTTGAAGACAGTTATCATCCAGACGGAGGAGCAGTCGGGTGGTTCGCGTGCCGTCGTTTACTTCCTTGCTGTTAGTCCCTTGAACAGCGGCGTTTGTTAATCCACAACTGACCATAGTTGCGTTTTAGCAATCAACTACTCTTAAGTAGCATATACATCCCACTACACGTATGAGAGCTGAAAAGGGGAAAACAAAAAGTCATTGGAGAGCCGATAAACACTGTCATTTTGAGCTTCATGTTTGAGTATGCGATATGCAACAAAACAGCAAGTGTAACGTTTCTGTAAGCTTCTCGACCTATTAGGTAATACGGATGAACATGGTTCTGCTGCCGAATGAGTGTGTGAAGATTGTGGTCTTTGCCGTGTGTCAGAACACTGGTTGAGAGCAGACTGGATGTCATGCATTTCAAAATTGTTTATGTTGGATTCGGTTGTCGGTACGGACTCGATGATATCGCATTCGGTTGCAATGTTTTCGCTGTGATCGTCGGTTGACGTAAGACCCATTTGGCGAACCGAAACTGTGTCCTTATTCCACTCTTGAGATGGAAAGTGGACGTAGTTACGGAAAGCAACGTAACGGATTTACATCCTTCACAAAAGGGTCGCACTTATTCATTCTGTGATTATTTCTGGAGTACTGTCCCAGGTGTCGCAGTGAGGTATTGAGTGTAGTGTTTTTAAACCTCCGTTATGACAGGATAACCGTTCATGGTATTTGGCCGTTGGTCGTATGCACAATAACGAACGAGTCGTATACAAGGCATTGGGCGAAACAAGTTCCTAGCTCTTGATGGAGAGTTTCTTCGATTTCAGGCCAAATATAATAGTTTTCCAGAGAGTTTCATCCAGATACTGCATCTGACCGTTTTCTTCTGGATTATACGGTGTAGTACTATTCGAGGTGACTCCGTCAAGAAAAAAACGTTTAACTTCGGCAGACAAAGAATGAGCTCGATCCGAATGAGTGCACCATGGAGAATAGCTGGTGAAGGCATTTAATTACAGGTTGACTGATCAAATCTGGGCACGCAAAAACGAATGGAAATCTGGGGTATCCGTCGATAACTGTCAGTAAATACTAGTTACGAGTAGAAGAAGCAAGTGGACCTTTGAAGTCCATGGATGGCCTTTTGAACAGCTATTTCGCTTTGATCAGTTGACCGATGGAGGTACGCTGGAACTTCGGCTTTATTTCTGAGCAAGTTTCACTGTTGTCAGTCATTTTTCGTACATCAAAAGAAAGATGACATGTTCTGAGATCGAAGGAAATGAGCCATACACGTGATTCCCGGATGTCATTAGGCCTTATGCAGTTGCCTTAGATCGACCCCAGAAAAAACAGCTTCATAGCAAGATCTGCTAGGGGCGTCTGTTGCTATGTTTGTTCCCCCAGTCTGCAGACGATGTCGAAACTGCATAACCCTAGCTTCATTTTCGAACGTGGTATTCTGTCGTTCTTTACCCTGCCACGTTTGCTGACTTCCAGATATGAAGGAGACAGATCGTTGCTCCGTTATGAGTTTGAAATGGCTTCCCAGTAGCAGATCCCCACTTTCAGTTCGCTTTTACAACAGCATGGGTCTTTTTTCAGTCGCGAATAACTTCGTTCACTTGGATTCAGCGTCCCAGTGAAGGACGAAACAGTGTGATCATCTTCGTTTAGCGTAACAGCAATAGTGATATCGAAAGCATCAGTCTTTGCGACAAATGGAACGTCTGAAAGGACCGTGGTTAAACTAGCATCTGCCAGTTTCTTTTTGAGGTTGGCAAACTGTTTCCCACTGATTCGGTTAAGGAAAATGTTTGATTATGCAATAATGAATAAACTGTGAGAAGTTAAAAATCCAGGGTGAATAGTAAGCAAATAAGCCCACAACTCGCCGTTGGGATTTAGAATCTTTTGGTCGCTGCAGCTCCACTAAGGATTTCAGTCGGTCTGGGTCCGGTTCTATGCAGTCCTTAGAGACCTGGAAGCTGGCTTCAAAGACGCTTTTGGTTTCGGTAAAAGTCATACAGCATTTTTGGGCTACGTCCGGAAGCCTTTGAAAATTCGAATCATGGTCACTGGTAGATTTGCCGCAGATCGGGATGTTGACATCTGTCAGTTTATCCGTGTAAATAATTTGATCTGTTGCTCTTTGGAAACACGATACCGCATTGGTATCCCCAAAAGGGATACAATAGAACTGACATGACAGTCCAAAACCCTCGGAAGCAATGACTGGTTTTCCTTTATCCGAAATTGGTATTTGATGGTAAGCATTTTTGAGGTCCAGCTTAGTGAATGTGCCATAATCAGCTATTTTCCAGTCATATTGTATATTTTCGGTAGCGGGTAAGCATCCAAATTCGTGAATTTATTGATAATTCGATCGTGGTCTATCACCATCCTCCGTTCACGATCACCGCTAGTAACTACGAGCGCTTTCGCCTACCTGGTGGAGTTAGAGGGCTCAGTGATCCCATTTGTAAGAAGTCGTTTTATTTCCTCGTGTATAAGTTTCACCTCGGCAGTGTCGTGATTTCGTTACAGATTTGCATTCGAGAGATAAGTTCAGAAAAAGTGGCAAACCTCTGACGGAAGCTGATTTCAGCAGGCGAACAGTGAGCGAGTGGGTGTTCCCGCCCGCCAAACGAGATGATGACGTTCATGCGGTTCAACGGAATCGTGTCCGAGCAATACATCGGTGCACAAGTTATTCAGAACTGATGGCCTGAACTAATCATAGATTCAATTTCTGAATTTGATCCAGACAAGACAGTGGCCTTTCGTATTACTGGACAACGCAATAGAAGCCATCGTTGTAGTTTCTCGGGAAGGACATATCTTCCATTTATTGGCATATACCAGGCTCTCTGAGATATAGCCAGCTGAACTGCTTGTATCTATAAGAGCACTGCACGGAGCACGGTTGTCTTCACGGTCTACGATTGACTTAGAAAGACCTTCCGGCGCGACAGCAGTAGAGACAGCTGGAATGGCCAGACAGCTGGAATGGCCAGACAGCCGACGACACCGTGTTCTGAATATTTGATGGACAGATCTTTTGAAAATGTCCTTTGCCACGCCTTACATATAGCATCTCTAGCTGAGCATTTGGATCTGAGATATTTGTCGCAACTGCAAAAAAGCATTTAGGACGAGTTACGGCCGCGACCTTTTCTTCGGAGATTTCAGTAATTGGACTGGCGTGAGCTGCTGCAGTGTGCGACAAAACCGAGGTATTTTAATAGGACGAAGGCTATTATTCGGAATTTCCAGCGCTTGCTCGAAAGCCGTCTGAAAATTCAGAGTCATTTTCCAGAAGACTTTGGCCGATATGGTTCAGCTGAAAACCGGTGATGAAAACATCACAAAAGGCGTTACCGCAGTTTTTCCTCAGCCGTCGTTGATCTGGGTGTTTAATCTCTCCGACTTCTGTGCGAACTTACTTAACGACTGCCCATTCTCTTGTTTCGCAGTTGCAGAAATATGACGTTCCAAGATCCTGTTTTTCCGACGTTTTCACAGTCTACAGTATGTTCACATACTAAGAGTGAAATGTACGATATTAGTAGGTCCAGTTTGTTAAGATTCAACCGGATTGAGAAGGCTGAGGAGTATTCAGCGCCAGTGACGCCACTGCATGGCGGCATCTGGTGCATCTGGTGCACCGATTGCTTTGGTAGTAGATGATAGTCCAATGCCGTCGGGCTCATTAGCACACCTGACCTATTAGAACCTTATTTGATTCTCCATTACTTCAAGTCTCAGGGTTTGGTTCCTGGTCATCCGTTGTAGTGCATGGAGACTTCATGGCTATGGTGTATATACCCTTTCCGCTGCGCTCATGCGCAAGCATGTAATAAAAAGTGCAATACATATATGAGAGCTAAACATGAGAAAACAAAAAAGTTGTATTGAAAAAAATGAACAACATTTCAGCATGTGTATTGCGACTGGTTATTGTGTATCTTGTTTCGTTCAAACAGTTTTCATGCCAGGGTCAAAAGCTTGAAGTCTTAGAATATAGGCCTTATTCGTGTAGCGGATTGAGCGTGCACAGTAAAATAGAGAAACGTGGATGTATAGAAATGTGCGTTTTGTGGCTAGTGAGAACCTTTTCATGAAAGAAACCGTCACGCAAGTGGATACGTTGAATGAATAAGCGGCAGCATTGGTCTAGGCTTAACTGATTTTGAAACAGCAGTACAATGACCGAAATGGAAGGAATAATGATGATTGAAGGGAGGGTGTTAACGGACTGCAACGTTTCCCCACTCCGGTTAGTATGACGTGATTAGGAGGATGGTATGGCAGAAGATTATAGATAAATGTGAGCGTGAAATTGGCACAAGAGGGTGATTAGCTCTGGCTAAAATTTTGCGCTTCTGAGGTTGTGTGGTCGAAATCGTTGCTGTCGGTTTAACAGCTATAATTGTTAGATCTTGATTTGACTCATAATGGTCATCGGGATTGCATGTCAGAGTATCTGATTCGTCACATTCTCGTTGTGGATCATCCATCAGAGTCTCGATATCAGGCTGACTACCATCGTGATCGACTGGGAGCGAGTGCCATATTGACACTATTGTTACCATTAAGAAGACCAATGTAAGCATACTTAGGATTGCATTCCAGTAAATCAGCTTCCTCGACAATCTGATCGTACCTGGATGTGTTCACGTTCCTTAAAAACACCGGATCGGGCGTCGTAAGTCAAGTTGGTAAGACTATGCCGTAAGTTACGTACGCGAAAATCCTTTCGTACAGATTAGCATTGGTACTTATGCAAAGTAAAGACTGTATCGAATACAGGACGTCTGGAAGTAGTCGCTTCCGGTAACTGTGGGAGACCTCTGTCAGTTAATCCCAAAAGCATCGCCTTCCGAAGCGTTCCGTTTAGCCTTTCTACCTGCTCACTTCTTTGATGGTTACATGGAGTAGTGGTCCTGCTAGTTACAGTGTGTCTACCCTGGAGAAAATTCACAATTTCCTTTGGCAACAAAGCACGGTCCGAATGGGTGTATCAGGGCATACCAAGCAATGAAACAACTGACAGAGACAGTTGATGACCGTCGTTGCTGTCATATCGGGATATGCAAATGCGAAGGGAAAACGAGAGTACTCGTCTACCGCCGTCAGTATATGATTTCGAGCGATTGATGGTAGAGACCTTTTGAAACCAATATTCAGTCTCTCAAATGACCGGATGGCTTTAATCAGTCTTCCTGATTCCGATCAACAAATCGTTGGTTTGATTTCTGCGCATGTTCGGCATTGGTTGATAACAGACTTCAATTCGGCCCGAAAGAAAAGCAAATCCTTCAAACCAACGAAATGCTACATTCGAGTTATGCCAGAGTCGCAGAGCGATGCACCGATTGCTTTCAAGTCGGCGTGATGAATCGAACAGCAGTGTGTTCGAGAAAACACCAGCCACTGGATTTCCCCGCCAACACCATTAGGCAACACCGTAGTAAAATGGAAAGTTCGCATCGTCAAAGCTGAATTTCGTCGCTTTTGATTTACCTCTTTAGAGCCGTCAAACAGAAACACCAAGGATTTCTGATCCATTGCAATTTTGTAATGTGTACCAAGCAGATAATGTCGCCACTTTAGAACGGTCTTAACGACCGAATGACATCACTCCCTGGGGCAGAAATTCTGAAGGAAAAATCCAACCGGTCTCCCCTTTGATTGATTGTTGCGGCTACTGCGATATCAGAGGCAGCAGTTTTCATCACTGGAGGCAGACTCTTGTCTGTGTTAACGATAGCAGTGTTTTCTAACCCGTTCAAATACATGGGCTGAGGTCAGGAATTATCTTTTTACTACCAATGAGTGATTTTTTAGGAGAGTGCGCTGTCCATTGGAGTATTAAGCAGACATACCCGTTATTCACTGTTTGAAGTTACTGCTGGTCCAAAGTGGCAATTGTCGTAGCGGTTTGATAATCCTTTGGAGGCTAACAGCTAACAGCTTGGCACTCCAGGGAGCTATGATGCTTTTACTTTCGTTCAACGTAATACCGTACTTTTCAGCTATTTTGTCTTCATGCCCAGGAGCACTTCGACCACAGTGATGTCGTCAACGTACGCACGTGTCAGCCAACTTTTCATTGATTATCTCGCCAATGGTTCTTTAGAAACATGCGACTACATTGGTAACAGCAAAAGCAACACATCGGAATTGATAGTTTCCACAGGCCTCAAAGACCATATACTCATCTTCATCCTGAATGTGTATTTGATAGCAGGTGCTGTTCGTGTCGAAAGTACTGACGATACCATAACGAGATATTTTTCCGACTAGCTGATCACTTTTGCAGAAGAGATATGCATTTAGATGAGCGAAGCGATTAATAGCTTGACTGCAGTCGACCACCGTTCTTTTGTGCCTGTCGCTGATGGTAACCAGAGGCGGAAAGCTCGATTGTTGTGTTTTAAAATCTGGTCGGTTTCGGATTAAATAAAGCGTTCATCTGAAGCCAAATATCGCATGGATTTAGTTACGATTAGTGGGGTTGCGCATAGTTTTCGGTCTGTAAACCCGAAAGTGGTCCTTTTTTCTCAAAGTTTGCATATGAGGTCTTTACGGGGCAGTTGACACGAGCATGCTATCTGTTGCCAAAAACAGCTATTTCGAGATGCCACCGAGACAGTCGGTTTTTCGTAACAAGGAGATTTATTCAGTTCGGCCGTGTTGTGATCCATTGTAGATGTGCCTTAGTGAGCCGTCTCAAAGGCTGTTCTGAGATCGAGAGATAAATGTTCCAATAATCCTTCACAAATCTGATTACGTAGCAGACTGGCGATAAATGCATCCCTTTTGGAGTTATCACGATTTTGATCCGTCCTCAGAGTCTGAAAATTAAAATCCTTCACCAGTGATTTCAGCTTCTTTATAAACTGTCCGAGATTCTGTCCAACTTCTTGCTTGCATTTGGATAGCAGATAGCACTCAAACACCTCATTCTTTCGGCGTGTGCACAGAGACTCCAGAATATTCATAGTTGACTCGGGCGTGTTGCATTCCATGATTTATTTGTAAACAAATGGTAAAACTAAATCTATCAGCGTATCAAACTTTCTTGGTTGATGGTTTTCGACAGAAGTTACGAACGTAAACAATTTGCTCTTCCAGTGATTCCACTATTATGAAGCGTTTGGAGCATCGAAGCATTCAGGCCGAAGGAATCACTCCATTACCTAATATCTTTTTGAAATGCGTTAATTGTTGTAGCTAGTTAGAACCTCGCGAATGAAAAGCACATAAATGGCTGGGTTGAACGAATACACTAGAGCCCTAATCTAGGCCCTACTCATTTTAAAACAGCCGTACAATAGCTGAAAAGCAAAGAACAAAAACAATTGTACAAAACATAAGCAGACAATTTATGATGGTGGTACTTACGTATTATTCGTTTTATCTGTGAATTTTGATGTGAAATGCGTCATGTTCAATCAAATCCTCAGGCACGCTGTTTGATATTATTTGTTACCCACTCCAGTTACCTTCAGGATCACCGGCATCTAATCTGGGACCACAGCCGTGGACTACGTTTCCCGTCACCTCCGGCCAACCACACATACCAAGCGCACAACCGTTATCCGTTGATAGACTCCTTCCGAGTGTAATGGGATGCATACCTCAGGCATACAATAGATCAAATCCAAATATCAACCAGCTTTCTTCGATTTTCCCTCCGTCGATGCAGTCCGTCAATGGTGCGTACAACCCACAGGTTCCAATGGGTTACAGTCTGCACCCCGCTACTGAACACGTAGCTGCCAACGAACGCTCATTACAAAATGCGGCCCTGACTCAGCCGTATCCGGTTCAAAACTGTTGCTCCATTCCTCAAAACTCTTTACCATATGTTCAATCTGTTCCGTACCTGACCTCGTCTTTACTACCTTCCATATGCAACGGATTTCTGAACAATCTCTCGCAACCTATGGCTGCTGTTCCTCATCACCAACAAGCTGCTCTCACGGCCGCGGCGATAGCAGCATCATCGATTGCTAGGGGTGGTGACCCATTGCGACATTTCAGCCCGACCCTCATCAACCAGGTGAATTATTAAACTACAAAGTTGCTGATTATTTATTACTGCATTTATGTCTGCCTAATCTGTTCACTGCAAAATGTTCTACTAAGTAAACAACTTGTTTCAGTGAAAGTAACCCTATCCTCCTTTGTAGCTGAACAGGCGTCCTCGACCATCGGTGACCTCAAAAACTAACCTATACGTCAGCGGTCTGAATGAGACCGATTCAGATGAAACGTTGAGGCACATCGTGGAATCCGTCGTCCAGCCGAAATCTTGCAAGGCCATGACCGTGAACGGCAGATGTAAAGGTAAACGGCAGTTATCCATTTCCATACTATTTTATGCAAAGCACAGCTAACGGTTGAGCATGCATGGCGAAGACGATGCGCAAACGCTCTTTCCATACAGTTCTCCGAAGTACATAGTCAGATATTTCCCCCAGAACGATGGACTGTTTTTGTTTCACTCATCACTATGTCTTTATGTGAGCTCTTTCATCGATCGTCGTGACCTTCATTCCACAAAAGTCTGTTATTTATTCTGTGTGACGTGATAATTTTCTTTGTGATTGTGTTTGTGATACGGTGGAATTAGATGGTACCCGATCTGATGTGACGTTATCTGATCTGATCTGATCTGATGTGAACTGACCAGGATTGATTTGATTTGATTTGATTTGGTTTGGTTTGTGTGAGTTGGCTTGATTTGATTTGATCGTTTGGCGTGGGATTGTATTTGTATATGTTGGATGATTGTTGCTAGTTAGATATTGTGTTCCACTCATTGTTTGTTGTCCGTTCTTGAGGCTGAATGTCACGAAGGTCATTTGGTTGTACAGAAGTGGGCGATTTTTCCACTCTTCTTGTGAATGATGCACATTGGAAGAACTAAGAAATCGCGAGATGGAATTTGGGATTGTGAAGTGAATGTTCACACTTGTTGTGAGTTGTTTTTTCGTCGGTCGTGTTGACCTCTATTCCACAACAGTGTGTTATTTATTCTGTGTGACGTGAAAATTTTCTTTGTGATCCGGTTGAATTAGGTGGCACCTGATCTGATGTGATCTGATGTCATGTGATCTGATCTGATCTGATCTGATGTGATCTGATGTGAAGTGATGTGATGTTATCTGATCTGATCTGATCTGATCTGTTTTGGTTTGTATGTGTTTGCTTGATTTGATTTTATCGTTTGGCGTGGGTTTGTAGTTGTTTATGTTGGATGGGTGTTGGTATTTAGATATTGTGTTCTACTCATTGTTTGTTGTCCGTTCTTGAGGCTGAATGTCACGAAGGTCATTTGGTTGTACAGAAGTGGGCGATTTTTCCACTCTTCTTGTGATTGATGCTTATTGGAAGAACTAAGAAATCGCGAGATGGAATTTGGGATTGTGAAGTGAGTGTTCACACTTGTTGTGAGCTGTTCTTTCGTCGGTCGTGTTGACCTCTATTCCACAACAGTGTGTTATTTATTCTGTTTGACGTGATAATTTTCTTTGTGATTGTATTTGTGATTCGGTTGAATTAGGTGGCACCTGATCTGATCTGATCTGATGTGAAGTGATGTGATGTTATCTGATCTGATCTGATCTGATCTGATCTGATCTGTTTTGGTTTGTATGTGTTTGCTTGATTTGATTTTATCGTTTGGCGTGGGTTTGTAGTTGTTTGTGTTGGATGGGTGTTGGTATTTAGATATTGTGTTCTACTCATTGTTTGTTGTCCGTTCTTGAGGCTGAATGTCACGAAGGTCATTTGGTTGTACAGAAGTGGGCGATTTTTCCACTCTTCTTGTGAATGATGCACATTGGAAGAACTAAGAAATCGCGAGATGGAATTTGGGATTGTGAAGTGAGTGTTCACACTTGTTGTGAGCTGTTCTTTCGTCGGTCGTGTTGACCTCTATTCCACACCAGTGTGTTATTTATTCTGTTTGACGTGATAATTTTCTTTGTGATTGTGTTTGTGATCCGGTTGAATTAGGTGGCACCTGATCTGATATGATGTTATCTGAACTGATCTGATTTGATGTGATCTGACCAGGATTGATTTGATTTCATTTGATTTGGTTTATGTGAGTTGGCTTGATTTGATTTTATCGTTTGGCGTCGGTTTGTAGTTGTTTATGTTGGATGGGTGTTGGTATTTAGATATTGTGTTCTACTCATTGTTTGTTGTCCGTTCTTGAGGCTGAATGTCACGAAGGTCATTTGGTTGTACAGAAGTGGGCGATTTTTCCACTCTTCTTGTGAATGATGCACATTGGAAGAACTAAGAAATCGCGAGATGGAATTTGGGATTGTGAAGTGAATGTTCACACTTGTTGTGAGTTGTTCTTTCGTCGGTCGTGTTTACCTCTATTCCACATCAGTGTGTTATTTATTCTGTGTGACGTGATAATTTTCTTTGTGACTGTGTTTGTGTTCCGGTTGAATTAAGTGGCACGTGATCTGATGTGATGTTATCTGATCTGATCTGATTTGATCTGACCAGGATTTATTTGATTTGATTTGATTTGGTTTATGTGAGTTGGCTTGATTTGATTTGATCCTTTGGCGTGGGATTGTATTTGTATATGTTGGATGAGTATTGCTATCTAGATATTGTGTTCTACTCATTGTTTGTTGTCCGTTCTTGAGGCTGAATGTCACGAAGGTCATTTGGTTGTACAGAAGTGGGCGATTTTTCCACTCTTCTTGTGAATGATGCACATTGGAAGAACTAAGAAATCGCGAGATGGAATTTGGGATTGTGAAGTGAGTGTTCACACTTGTTGTGAGCTGTTCTTTCGTCGGTCGTGTTGACCTCTATTCCACAACAGTGTGTTATTTATTCTGTTTGACGTGATAATTTTCTTTGTGATTGTATTTGTGATTCGGTTGAATTAGGTGGCACCTGATCTGATCTGATCTGATGTGAAGTGATGTGATGTTATCTGATCTGATCTGATCTGTTTTGGTTTGTATGTGTTTGCTTGATTTGATTTTATCGTTTGGCGTGGGTTTGTAGTTGTTTGTGTTGGATGGGTGTTAGTTTTTAGATATTGTGTTCTACTCATTGTTTGTTGTCCGTTCTTGAGGCTGAATGTCACGAAGGTCATTTGGTTGTACAGAAGTGGGCAATTTTTCCACTCTTCTTGTGAATGATGCACATTGGAAGAACTAAGAAATCGCGAGATGGAATTTGGGATTGTGAAGTGAGTGTTCACACTTGTTGTGAGCTGTTCTTTCGTCGGTCGTGTTGACCTCTATTCCACACCAGTGTGTTATTTATTCTGTTTGACGTGATAATTTTCTTTGTGATTGTGTTTGTGATCCGGTTGTATTAGGTGGCACCTGATCTGATATGATGTTATCTGAACTGATCTGATCTGATGTGATCTGACCAGGATTGATTTGATTTCATTTGATTTGGTTTATGTGAGTTGGCTTGATTTGATTTTATCGTTTGGCGTCAGTTTGTAGTTGTTTATGTTGGATGGGTGTTGGTATTTAGATATTGTGTTCTACTCATTGTTTGTTGTCCGTTCTTGAGGCTGAATGTCACGAAGGTCATTTGGTTGTACAGAAGTGGGCGATTTTTCCACTCTTCTTGTGATTGATGCTTATTGGAAGAACTAAGAAATCGCGAGATGGAATTTGGGATTGTGAAGTGAGTGTTCACACTTGTTGTGAGCTGTTCTTTCGTCGGTCGTGTTGACCTCTATTCCACAACAGTGTGTTATTTATTCTGTTTGACGTGATAATTTTCTTTGTGATTGTATTTGTGATTCGGTTGAATTAGGTGGCACCTGATCTGATCTGATCTGATGTGAAGTGATGTGATGTTATCTGATCTGATCTGATCTGATCTGATCTGTTTTGGTTTGTATGTGTTTGCTTGATTTGATTTTATCGTTTGGCGTGGGTTTGTAGTTGTTTGTGTTGGATGGGTGTTGGTATTTAGATATTGTGTTCTACTCATTGTTTGTTGTCCGTTCTTGAGGCTGAATGTCACGAAGGTCATTTGGTTGTACAGAAGTGGGCGATTTTTCCACTCTTCTTGTGAATGATGCACATTGGAAGAACTAAGAAATCGCGAGATGGAATTTGGGATTGTGAAGTGAGTGTTCACACTTGTTGTGAGCTGTTCTTTCGTCGGTCGTGTTGACCTCTATTCCACACCAGTGTGTTATTTATTCTGTTTGACGTGATAATTTTCTTTGTGATTGTGTTTGTGATCCGGTTGAATTAGGTGGCACCTGATCTGATATGATGTTATCTGAACTGATCTGATTTGATGTGATCTGACCAGGATTGATTTGATTTGATTTGATTTGGTTTATGTGAGTTGGCTTGATTTGATTTTATCGTTTGGCGTCGGTTTGTAGTTGTTTATGTTGGATGGGTGTTGGTATTTAGATATTGTGTTCTACTCATTGTTTGTTGTCCGTTCTTGAGGCTGAATGTCACGAAGGTCATTTGGTTGTACAGAAGTGGGCGATTTTTCCACTCTTCTTGTGATTGATGCTTATTGGAAGAACTAAGAAATCGCGAGATGGAATTTGGGATTGTGAAGTGAGTGTTCACACTTGTTGTGAGTTGTTCTTTCGTCGGTCGTGTTTACCTCTATTCCACATCAGTGTGTTATTTATTCTGTGTGACGTGATAATTTTCTTTGTGACTGTGTTTGTGTTCCGGTTGAATTAAGTGGCACGTGATCTGATGTGATGTTATCTGATCTGATCTGATTTGATCTGACCAGGATTTATTTGATTTGATTTGATTTGGTTTATGTGAGTTGGCTTGATTTGATTTGATCCTTTGGCGTGGGATTGTATTTGTATATGTTGGATGAGTATTGCTATCTAGATATTGTGTTCTACTCATTGTTTGTTGTCCGTTCTTGAGGCTGAATGTCACGAAGGTCATTTGGTTGTACAGAAGTGGGCGATTTTTCCACTCTTCTTGTGAATGATGCACATTGGAAGAACTAAGAAATCGCGAGATGGAATTTGGGATTGTGAAGTGAGTGTTCACACTTGTTGTGAGCTGTTCTTTCGTCGGTCGTGTTGACCTCTATTCCACACCAGTGTGTTATTTATTCTGTTTGACGTGATAATTTTCTTTGTGATTGTGTTTGTGATCCGGTTGAATTAGGTGGCACCTGATCTGATATGATGTTATCTGAACTGATCTGATTTGATGTGATCTGACCAGGATTGATTTGATTTCATTTGATTTGGTTTATGTGAGTTGGCTTGATTTGATTTTATCGTTTGGCGTCGGTTTGTAGTTGTTTATGTTGGATGGGTGTTGGTATTTAGATATTGTGTTCTACTCATTGTTTGTTGTCCGTTCTTGAGGCTGAATGTCACGAAGGTCATTTGGTTGTACAGAAGTGGGCGATTTTTCCACTCTTCTTGTGAATGATGCACATTGGAAGAACTAAGAAATCGCGAGATGGAATTTGGGATTGTGAAGTGAGTGTTCACACTTGTTGTGAGTTGTTCTTTCGTCGGTCGTGTTTACCTCTATTCCACATCAGTGTGTTATTTATTCTGTGTGACGTGATAATTTTCTTTGTGACTGTGTTTGTGTTCCGGTTGAATTAAGTGGCACGTGATCTGATGTGATGTTATCTGATCTGATCTGATTTGATCTGACCAGGATTTATTTGATTTGATTTGATTTGGTTTATGTGAGTTGGCTTGATTTGATTTGATCCTTTGGCGTGGGATTGTATTTGTATATGTTGGATGAGTATTGCTATCTAGATATTGTGTTCTACTCATTGTTTGTTGTCCGTTCTTGAGGCTGAATGTCACGAAGGTCATTTGGTTGTACAGAAGTGGGCGATTTTTCCACTCTTCTTGTGAATGATGCACATTGGAAGAACTAAGAAATCGCGAGATGGAATTTGGGATTGTGAAGTGAGTGTTCACACTTGTTGTGAGCTGTTCTTTCGTCGGTCGTGTTGACCTCTATTCCACAACAGTGTGTTATTTATTCTGTTTGACGTGATAATTTTCTTTGTGATTGTATTTGTGATTCGGTTGAATTAGGTGGCACCTGATCTGATCTGATCTGAACTGAAGTGATGTGATGTTATCTGATCTGATCTGATCTGTTTTGGTTTGTATGTGTTTGCTTGATTTGATTTTATCGTTTGGCGTGGGTTTGTAGTTGTTTGTGTTGGATGGGTGTTAGTTTTTAGATATTGTGTTCTACTCATTGTTTGTTGTCCGTTCTTGAGGCTGAATGTCACGAAGGTCATTTGGTTGTACAGAAGTGGGCAATTTTTCCACTCTTCTTGTGAATGATGCACATTGGAAGAACTAAGAAATCGCGAGATGGAATTTGGGATTGTGAAGTGAGTGTTCACACTTGTTGTGAGCTGTTCTTTCGTCGGTCGTGTTGACCTCTATTCCACACCAGTGTGTTATTTATTCTGTTTGACGTGATAATTTTCTTTGTGATTGTGTTTGTGATCCGGTTGTATTAGGTGGCACCTGATCTGATATGATGTTATCTGAACTGATCTGATCTGATGTGATCTGACCAGGATTGATTTGATTTCATTTGATTTGGTTTATGTGAGTTGGCTTGATTTGATTTTATCGTTTGGCGTCAGTTTGTAGTTGTTTATGTTGGATGGGTGTTGGTATTTAGATATTGTGTTCTACTCATTGTTTGTTGTCCGTTCTTGAGGCTGAATGTCACGAAGGTCATTTGGTTGTACAGAAGTGGGCGATTTTTCCACTCTTCTTGTGATTGATGCTTATTGGAAGAACTAAGAAATCGCGAGATGGAATTTGGGATTGTGAAGTGAGTGTTCACACTTGTTGTGAGCTGTTCTTTCGTCGGTCGTGTTGACCTCTATTCCACAACAGTGTGTTATTTATTCTGTTTGACGTGATAATTTTCTTTGTGATTGTATTTGTGATTCGGTTGAATTAGGTGGCACCTGATCTGATCTGATCTGATGTGAAGTGATGTGATGTTATCTGATCTGATCTGATCTGATCTGATCTGTTTTGGTTTGTATGTGTTTGCTTGATTTGATTTTATCGTTTGGCGTGGGTTTGTAGTTGTTTGTGTTGGATGGGTGTTGGTATTTAGATATTGTGTTCTACTCATTGTTTGTTGTCCGTTCTTGAGGCTGAATGTCACGAAGGTCATTTGGTTGTACAGAAGTGGGCGATTTTTCCACTCTTCTTGTGAATGATGCACATTGGAAGAACTAAGAAATCGCGAGATGGAATTTGGGATTGTGAAGTGAGTGTTCACACTTGTTGTGAGCTGTTCTTTCGTCGGTCGTGTTGACCTCTATTCCACACCAGTGTGTTATTTATTCTGTTTGACGTGATAATTTTCTTTGTGATTGTGTTTGTGATCCGGTTGAATTAGGTGGCACCTGATCTGATATGATGTTATCTGAACTGATCTGATTTGATGTGATCTGACCAGGATTGATTTGATTTCATTTGATTTGGTTTATGTGAGTTGGCTTGATTTGATTTTATCGTTTGGCGTCGGTTTGTAGTTGTTTATGTTGGATGGGTGTTGGTATTTAGATATTGTGTTCTACTCATTGTTTGTTGTCCGTTCTTGAGGCTGAATGTCACGAAGGTCATTTGGTTGTACAGAAGTGGGCGATTTTTCCACTCTTCTTGTGAATGATGCACATTGGAAGAACTAAGAAATCGCGAGATGGAATTTGGGATTGTGAAGTGAGTGTTCACACTTGTTGTGAGTTGTTCTTTCGTCGGTCGTGTTTACCTCTATTCCACATCAGTGTGTTATTTATTCTGTGTGACGTGATAATTTTCTTTGTGACTGTGTTTGTGTTCCGGTTGAATTAAGTGGCACGTGATCTGATGTGATGTTATCTGATCTGATCTGATTTGATCTGACCAGGATTTATTTGATTTGATTTGATTTGGTTTATGTGAGTTGGCTTGATTTGATTTGATCCTTTGGCGTGGGATTGTATTTGTATATGTTGGATGAGTATTGCTATCTAGATATTGTGTTCTACTCATTGTTTGTTGTCCGTTCTTGAGGCTGAATGTCACGAAGGTCATTTGGTTGTACAGAAGTGGGCGATTTTTCCACTCTTCTTGTGAATGATGCACATTGGAAGAACTAAGAAATCGCGAGATGGAATTTGGGATTGTGAAGTGAGTGTTCACACTTGTTGTGAGCTGTTCTTTCGTCGGTCGTGTTGACCTCTATTCCACACCAGTGTGTTATTTATTCTGTTTGACGTGATAATTTTCTTTGTGATTGTATTTGTGATTCGGTTGAATTAGGTGGCACCTGATCTGATCTGATCTGAACTGAAGTGATGTGATGTTATCTGATCTGATCTGATCTGTTTTGGTTTGTATGTGTTTGCTTGATTTGATTTTATCGTTTGGCGTGGGTTTGTAGTTGTTTGTGTTGGATGGGTGTTAGTTTTTAGATATTGTGTTCTACTCATTGTTTGTTGTCCGTTCTTGAGGCTGAATGTCACGAAGGTCATTTGGTTGTACAGAAGTGGGCAATTTTTCCACTCTTCTTGTGAATGATGCACATTGGAAGAACTAAGAAATCGCGAGATGGAATTTGGGATTGTGAAGTGAGTGTTCACACTTGTTGTGAGCTGTTCTTTCGTCGGTCGTGTTGACCTCTATTCCACACCAGTGTGTTATTTATTCTGTTTGACGTGATAATTTTCTTTGTGATTGTGTTTGTGATCCGGTTGTATTAGGTGGCACCTGATCTGATATGATGTTATCTGAACTGATCTGATCTGATGTGATCTGACCAGGATTGATTTGATTTCATTTGATTTGGTTTATGTGAGTTGGCTTGATTTGATTTTATCGTTTGGCGTCAGTTTGTAGTTGTTTATGTTGGATGGGTGTTGGTATTTAGATATTGTGTTCTACTCATTGTTTGTTGTCCGTTCTTGAGGCTGAATGTCACGAAGGTCATTTGGTTGTACAGAAGTGGGCGATTTTTCCACTCTTCTTGTGATTGATGCTTATTGGAAGAATTAAGAAATCGCGAGATGGAATTTGGGATTGTGAAGTGAGTGTTCACACTTGTTGTGAGCTGTTCTTTCGTCGGTCGTGTTGACCTCTATTCCACAACAGTGTGTTATTTATTCTGTTTGACGTGATAATTTTCTTTGTGATTGTATTTGTGATTCGGTTGAATTAGGTGGCACCTGATCTGATCTGATCTGATGTGAAGTGATGTGATGTTATCTGATCTGATCTGATCTGATCTGATCTGATCTGTTTTGGTTTGTATGTGTTTGCTTGATTTGATTTTATCGTTTGGCGTGGGTTTGTAGTTGTTTGTGTTGGATGGGTGTTAGTTTTTAGATATTGTGTTCTACTCATTGTTTGTTGTCCGTTCTTGAGGCTGAATGTCACGAAGGTCATTTGGTTGTACAGAAGTGGGCGATTTTTCCACTCTTCTTGTGAATGATGCACATTGGAAGAACTAAGAAATCGCGAGATGGAATTTGGGATTGTGAAGTGAGTGTTCACACTTGTTGTGAGCTGTTCTTTCGTCGGTCGTGTTGACCTCTATTCCACACCAGTGTGTTATTTATTCTGTTTGACGTGATAATTTTCTTTGTGATTGTGTTTGTGTTCCGGTTGAATTAGGTGGCACCTGATCTGATATGATGTTATCTGAACTGATCTGATTTGATGTGATCTGACCAGGATTGATTTGATTTGATTTGATTTGGTTTATGTGAGTTGGCTTGATTTGATTTTATCGTTTGGCGTGGGTTTGTAGTTGTTTATGTTGGATGGGTGTTGGTATTTAGATATTGTGTTCTACTCATTGTTTGTTGTCCGTTCTTGAGGCTGAATGTCACGAAGGTCATTTGGTTGTACAGAAGTGGGCGATTTTTCCACTCTTCTTGTGATTGATGCTTATTGGAAGAACTAAGAAATCGCGAGATGGAATTTGGGATTGTGAAGTGAGTGTTCACACTTGTTGTGAGTTGTTCTTTCGTCGGTCGTGTTTACCTCTATTCCACATCAGTGTGTTATTTATTCTGTGTGACGTGATAATTTTCTTTGTGACTGTGTTTGTGTTCCGGTTGAATTAAGTGGCACGTGATCTGATGTGATGTTATCTGATCTGATCTGATTTGATCTGACCAGGATTTATTTGATTTGATTTGATTTGGTTTATGTGAGTTGGCTTGATTTGATTTGATCCTTTGGCGTGGGATTGTATTTGTATATGTTGGATGAGTATTGCTATCTAGATATTGTGTTCTACTCATTGTTTGTTGTCCGTTCTTGAGGCTGAATGTCACGAAGGTCATTTGGTTGTACAGAAGTGGGCGATTTTTCCACTCTTCTTGTGATTGATGCTTATTGGAAGAATTAAGAAATCGCGAGATGGAATTTGGGATTGTGAAGTGAGTGTTCACACTTGTTGTGAGTTGTTCTTTCGTCGGTCGTGTTGACCTCTATTCCACACCAGTGTGTTATTTATTCTGTGTGACGTGATAATTTTCTTTGTGATTGTGTTTGTGATCCGGTGGAATTAGATGGCACCTGATCTGATGTGATGTTATCTGATCTGATCTGATCTGTTTTGTTTTGGTTTGTATGTGTTTGCTTGATTTGATTTTATCGTTTGGCGTGGGTTTGTAGTTGTTTGTGTTGGATGGGTGTTGGTATTTAGATATTGTGTTCTACTCATTGTTTGTTGTCCGTTCTTGAGGCTGAATGTCACGAAGGTCATTTGGTTGTACAGAAGTGGGCGATTTTTCCACTCTTCTTGTGATTGATGCTTATTGGAAGAATTAAGAAATCGCGAGATGGAATTTGGGATTGTGAAGTGAGTGTTCACACTTGTTGTGAGTTGTTCTTTCGTCGGTCGTGTTGACCTCTATTCCACATCAGTGTGTTATTTATTCTGTGTGACGTGATAATTTTCTTTGTGACTGTGTTTGTGTTCCGGTTGAATTAAGTGGCACGTGATCTGATGTGATGTTATCTGATCTGATCTGATTTGATCTGACCAGGATTTATTTGATTTCATTTGATTTGGTTTATGTGAGTTGGCTTGATTTGATTTGATCCTTTGGCGTGGGATTGTATTTGTATATGTTGGATGAGTATTGCTATTTAGATATTGTGTTCTACTCATTGTTTGTTGTCCGTTCTTGAGGCTGAATGTCACGAAGGTCATTTGGTTGTACAGAAGTGGGCGATTTTTCCACTCTTCTTGTGAATGATGCACATTGGAAGAACTAAGAAATCGCGAGATGGAATTTGGGATTGTGAAGTGAGTGTTCACACCTGTTGTGAGCTGTTCTTTCGTCGGTCGTGTTGACCTCTATTCCACAACAGTGTGTTATTTATTCTGTTTGACGTGATAATTTTCTTTGTGATTGTATTTGTGATTCGGTTGAATTAGGTGGCACCTGATCTGATCTGATCTGATGTGAAGTGATGTGATGTTATCTGATCTGATCTGATCTGATCTGATCTGTTTTGGTTTGTATGTGTTTGCTTGATTTGATTTTATCGTTTGGCGTGGGTTTGTAGTTGTTTGTGTTGGATGGGTGTTAGTTTTTAGATATTGTGTTCTACTCATTGTTTGTTGTCCGTTCTTGGGGCTGAATGTCACGAAGGTCATTTGGTTGTACAGAAGTGAGCGATTTTTCCACTCTTCTTGTGATTGATGCACATTGGAAGAACTAAGAAATCGCGAGATGGAGTTTGGGATTGTGAAGTGAATGTTCACACTTGTTGTGAGTTGTTCTTTCGTCGGTCGTGTTGACCTCTATTCCACACCAGTGTGTTATTTATTCTGTGTGACGTGATAATTTTCTTTGTGATTGTGTTTGTGATCCGGTGGAATTAGATGGCACCTGATCTGATGTGATGTTATCTGATCTGATCTGATCTGTTTTGGTTTGTATGTGTTTGCTTGATTTGATTTTATCGTTTGGCGTGGGTTTGTAGTTGTTTATGTTGGATGGGTGTTGGTATTTAGATATTGTGTTCTACTCATTGTTTGTTGTCCGTTCTTGAGGCTGAATGTCACGAAGGTCATTTGGTTGTACAGAAGTGGGCGATTTTTCCACTCTTCTTGTGAATGATGCACATTGGAAGAACTAAGAAATCGCGAGATGGAATTTGGGATTGTGAAGTGAGTGTTCACACTTGTTGTGAGCTGTTCTTTCGTCGGTCGTGTTGACCTCTATTCCACACCAGTGTGTTATTTATTCTGTTTGACGTGATAATTTTCTTTGTGATTGTGTTTGTGATCCGGTTGAATTAGGTGGCACCTGATCTGATATGATGTTATCTGAACTGATCTGATTTGATGTGATCTGACCAGGATTGATTTGATTTGATTTGATTTGGTTTATGTGAGTTGGCTTGATTTGATTTTATCGTTTGGCGTGGGTTTGTAGTTGTTTATGTTGGATGGGTGTTGGTATTTAGATATTGTGTTCTACTCATTGTTTGTTGTCCGTTCTTGAGGCTGAATGTCACGAAGGTCATTTGGTTGTACAGAAGTGGGCGATTTTTCCACTCTTCTTGTGATTGATGCTTATTGGAAGAACTAAGAAATCGCGAGATGGAATTTGGGATTGTGAAGTGAGTGTTCACACTTGTTGTGAGTTGTTCTTTCGTCGGTCGTGTTTACCTCTATTCCACATCAGTGTGTTATTTATTCTGTGTGACGTGATAATTTTCTTTGTGACTGTGTTTGTGTTCCGGTTGAATTAAGTGGCACGTGATCTGATGTGATGTTATCTGATCTGATCTGATTTGATCTGACCAGGATTTATTTGATTTGATTTGATTTGGTTTATGTGAGTTGGCTTGATTTGATTTGATCCTTTGGCGTGGGATTGTATTTGTATATGTTGGATGAGTATTGCTATCTAGATATTGTGTTCTACTCATTGTTTGTTGTCCGTTCTTGAGGCTGAATGTCACGAAGGTCATTTGGTTGTACAGAAGTGGGCGATTTTTCCACTCTTCTTGTGATTGATGCTTATTGGAAGAATTAAGAAATCGCGAGATGGAATTTGGGATTGTGAAGTGAGTGTTCACACTTGTTGTGAGTTGTTCTTTCGTCGGTCGTGTTGACCTCTATTCCACACCAGTGTGTTATTTATTCTGTGTGACGTGATAATTTTCTTTGTGATTGTGTTTGTGATCCGGTGGAATTAGATGGCACCTGATCTGATGTGATGTTATCTGATCTGATCTGATCTGTTTTGTTTTGGTTTGTATGTGTTTGCTTGATTTGATTTTATCGTTTGGCGTGGGTTTGTAGTTGTTTGTGTTGGATGGGTGTTGGTATTTAGATATTGTGTTCTACTCATTGTTTGTTGTCCGTTCTTGAGGCTGAATGTCACGAAGGTCATTTGGTTGTACAGAAGTGGGCGATTTTTCCACTCTTCTTGTGATTGATGCTTATTGGAAGAATTAAGAAATCGCGAGATGGAATTTGGGATTGTGAAGTGAGTGTTCACACTTGTTGTGAGTTGTTCTTTCGTCGGTCGTGTTGACCTCTATTCCACATCAGTGTGTTATTTATTCTGTGTGACGTGATAATTTTCTTTGTGACTGTGTTTGTGTTCCGGTTGAATTAAGTGGCACGTGATCTGATGTGATGTTATCTGATCTGATCTGATTTGATCTGACCAGGATTTATTTGATTTCATTTGATTTGGTTTATGTGAGTTGGCTTGATTTGATTTGATCCTTTGGCGTGGGATTGTATTTGTATATGTTGGATGAGTATTGCTATTTAGATATTGTGTTCTACTCATTGTTTGTTGTCCGTTCTTGAGGCTGAATGTCACGAAGGTCATTTGGTTGTACAGAAGTGGGCGATTTTTCCACTCTTCTTGTGAATGATGCACATTGGAAGAACTAAGAAATCGCGAGATGGAATTTGGGATTGTGAAGTGAGTGTTCACACCTGTTGTGAGCTGTTCTTTCGTCGGTCGTGTTGACCTCTATTCCACAACAGTGTGTTATTTATTCTGTTTGACGTGATAATTTTCTTTGTGATTGTATTTGTGATTCGGTTGAATTAGGTGGCACCTGATCTGATCTGATCTGATGTGAAGTGATGTGATGTTATCTGATCTGATCTGATCTGATCTGATCTGTTTTGGTTTGTATGTGTTTGCTTGATTTGATTTTATCGTTTGGCGTGGGTTTGTAGTTGTTTGTGTTGGATGGGTGTTAGTTTTTAGATATTGTGTTCTACTCATTGTTTGTTGTCCGTTCTTGGGGCTGAATGTCACGAAGGTCATTTGGTTGTACAGAAGTGAGCGATTTTTCCACTCTTCTTGTGATTGATGCACATTGGAAGAACTAAGAAATCGCGAGATGGAGTTTGGGATTGTGAAGTGAATGTTCACACTTGTTGTGAGTTGTTCTTTCGTCGGTCGTGTTGACCTCTATTCCACACCAGTGTGTTATTTATTCTGTGTGACGTGATAATTTTCTTTGTGATTGTGTTTGTGATCCGGTGGAATTAGATGGCACCTGATCTGATGTGATGTTATCTGATCTGATCTGATCTGTTTTGGTTTGTATGTGTTTGCTTGATTTGATTTTATCGTTTGGCGTGGGTTTGTAGTTGTTTATGTTGGATGGGTGTTGGTATTTAGATATTGTGTTCTACTCATTGTTTGTTGTCCGTTCTTGAGGCTGAATGTCACGAAGGTCATTTGGTTGTACAGAAGTGGGCGATTTTTCCACTCTTCTTGTGATTGATGCTTATTGGAAGAATTAAGAAATCGCGAGATGGAATTTGGGATTGTGAAGTGAGTGTTCACACTTGTTGTGAGTTGTTCTTTCGTCGGTCGTGTTGACCTCTATTCCACATCAGTGTGTTATTTATTCTGTGTGACGTGATAATTTTCTTTGTGACTGTGTTTGTGTTCCGGTTGAATTAAGTGGCACGTGATCTGATGTGATGTTATCTGATCTGATCTGATTTGATCTGACCAGGATTTATTTGATTTCATTTGATTTGGTTTATGTGAGTTGGCTTGATTTGATTTGATCCTTTTGCGTGGGATTGTATTTGTATATGTTGGATGAGTATTGCTATTTAGATATTGTGTTCTACTCATTGTTTGTTGTCCGTTCTTGAGGCTGAATGTCACGAAGGTCATTTGGTTGTACAGAAGTGGGCGATTTTTCCACTCTTCTTGTGAATGATGCACATTGGAAGAACTAAGAAATCACGAGATGGAATTTGGGATTGTGAAGTGAGTGTTCACACTTGTTGTGAGCTGTTCTTTCGTCGGTCGTGTTGACCTCTATTCCACACCAGTGTGTTATTTATTCTGTTTGACGTGATAATTTTCTTTGTGATTGTATTTGTGATTCGGTTGAATTAGGTGGCACCTGATCTGATCTGATCTGATGTGAAGTGATGTGATGTTATCTGATCTGATCTGTTTTGGTTGGTATGTGTTTGCTTGATTTGATTTTATCGTTTGGCGTGGGTTTGTAGTTGTTTATGTTGGATGGGTGTTGGTATTTAGATATTGTGTTCTACTCATTGTTTGTTGTCCGTTCTTGAGGCTGAATGTCACGAAGGTCATTTGGTTGTACAGAAGTGGGCGATTTTTCCACTCTTCTTGTGAATGATGCACATTGGAAGAACTAAGAAATCGCGAGATGGAATTTGGGATTGTGAAGTGAGTGTTCACACTTGTTGTGAGCTGTTCTTTCGTCGGTCGTGTTGACCTCTATTCCACAACAGTGTGTTATTTATTCTGTTTGACGTGATAATTTTCTTTGTGATTGTATTTGTGATTCGGTTGAATTAGGTGGCACCTGATCTGATCTGATCTGAACTGAAGTTATGTGATGTTATCTGATCTGATCGGATCTGATCGGATCTGTTTTGGTTTGTATGTGTTTGCTTGATTTGATTTTATCGTTTGGCGTGGGTTTGTAGTTGTTTGTGTTGGATGGGTGTTGGTTTTTAGATATTGTGTTCTACTCATTGTTTGTTGTCCGTTCTTGGGGCTGAATGTCACGAAGGTCATTTGGTTGTGCAGAAGTGGGCGATTTTTCCACTCTTCTTGTGATTGATGCACATTGGAAGAACTAAGAAATCGCGAGATGGAGTTTGGGATTGTGAAGTGAATGTTCACACTTGTTGTGAGTTGTTCTTTCGTCGGTCGTGTTGACCTCTATTCCACACCAGTGTGTTATTTATTCTGTGTGACGTGATAATTTTCTTTGTGATTGTGTTTGTGATCCGGTGGAATTAGGTGGCACCGGATCTGATTTGATGTTATCTGATCTGATCTGATCTGATCTGTTTTGGTTTGTATGTGTTTGCTTGATTTGATTTTATCGTTTGGCGTGGGTTTGTAGTTGTTTATGTTGGATGGGTGTTGGTATTTAGATATTGTGTTCTACTCATTGTTTGTTGTCCGTTCTTGAGGCTGAGTGTCACGAAGGTCATTTGGTTGTACAGAAGTGGGCGATTTTTCCACTCTTCTTGTGAATGATGCACATTGGAAGAACTAAGAAATCGCGAGATGGAATTTGGGATTGTGAAGTGAGTGTTCACACTTGTTGTGAGTTGTTCTTTCGTCGGTCGTGTTGACCTCTATTCCACACCAGTGTGTTATTTATTCTGTTTGACGTGATAATTTTCTTTGTGATTGTATTTGTGATTCGGTTGAATTAGGTGGCACCTGATCTGATGTGAAGTGATGTGATGTGATCCGATCTGATCTGATCTGTTTTGGTTTGTATGTGTTTGCTTGATTTGATTTTATCGTTTGGCGTGGGTTTGTAGTTGTTTATGTTGGATGGGTGTTGGTATTTAGATATTGTGTTCTACTCATTGTTTGTTGTCCGTTCTTGAAGCTGAATGTCACGAATGTCATTTGGTTGTACAGAAGTGGGCGATTTTTCCACTCTTCTTGTGATTGATGCACATTGGAAGAACTAAGAAATCGCGAGATGGAATTTGGGATTGTGAAGTGAATGTTCACACTTGTTGTGAGTTGTTCTTTCATAGGTTGTGTTGACCTCTATTCCACACCAGTGTGTTATTTATTCTGTTTGACGTGATAATTTTCTTTGTGATTGTATTTGTGATTCGGTTGAATTAGGTGGCACCTGATCTGATCTGATCTGATGTGAAGTGATGTGATGTTATCTGATCTGATCTGATCTGATCTGTTTTGGTTTGTATGTGTTTGCTTGATTTGATTTTATCGTTTGGCGTGGGTTTGTAGTTGTTTATGTTGGATGGGTGTTGGTATTTAGATATTGTGTTCTACTCATTGTTTGTTGTCCGTTCTTGAGGCTGAATGTCACGAAGGTCATTTGGTTGTACAGAAGTGGGCGATTTTTCCACTCTTCTTGTGATTGATGCACATTGGAAGAACTAAGAAATCGCGAGATGGAGTTTGGGATTGTGAAGTGAATGTTCACACTTGTTGTGAGTTGTTCTTTCATAGGTTGTGTTGACCTCTATTCCACACCAGTGTGTTATTTATTCTGTTTGACGTGATAATTTTCTTTGTGATTGTATTTGTGATTCGGTTGAATTAGGTGGCACCTGATCTGATGTGATGTTATCTGATGTGAAGTGATGTGATGTTATCTGATCTGATCTGATCTGATCTGATCTGATCTGTTTTGGTTTGTATGTGTTTGCTTGATTTGATTTTATCGTTTGGCGTGGGTTTGTAGTTGTTTATGTTGGATGGGTGTTGGTATTTAGATATTGTGTTCTACTCATTGTTTGTTGTCCGTTCTTGAGGCTGAATGTCACGAAGGTCATTTGGTTGTACAGAAGTGGGCGATTTTTCCACTCTTCTTGTGAATGATGCACATTGGAAGAACTAAGAAATCGCGAGATGGAATTTGGGATTGTGAAGTGAGTGTTCACACTTGTTGTGAGCTGTTCTTTCGTCGGTCGTGTTGACCTCTATTCCACAACAGTGTGTTATTTATTCTGTTTGACGTGATAATTTTCTTTGTGATTGTATTTGTGATTCGGTTGAATTAGGTGGCACCTGATCTGATCTGATCTGATGTGAAGTGATGTGATGTTATCTGATCTGATCTGATCTGATCTGTTTTGGTTTGTATGTGTTTGCTTGATTTGATTTTATCGTTTGGCGTGGGTTTGTAGTTGTTTATGTTGGATGGGTGTTGGTATTTAGATATTGTGTTCTACTCATTGTTTGTTGTCCGTTCTTGAGGCTGAATGTCACGAAGGTCATTTGGTTGTACAGAAGTGGGCGATTTTTCCACTCTTGTGAATGATGCACATTGGAAGAACTAAGAAATCGCGAGATGGAATTTGGGATTGTGAAGTGAATGTTCACACTTGTTGTGAGTTGTTCTTTCGTCGGTCGTGTTGACCTCTATTCCACACCAGTGTGTTATTTATTCTGTGTGACGTGATAATTTTCTTTGTGATTGTGTTTGTGATCCGGTGGAATTAGGTGGCACCTGATCTGATCTGATCTGATGTGAAGTGATGTGATGTTATCTGATCTGATCTGATCTGATCTGTTTTGGTTTGTATGTGTTTGCTTGATTTGATTTTATCGTTTGGCGTGGGTTTGTAGTTGTTTATGTTGGATGGGTGTTGGTATTTAGATATTGTGTTCTACTCATTGTTTGTTGTCCGTTCTTGAGGCTGAGTGTCACGAAGGTCATTTGGTTGTACAGAAGTGGCCAATTTTCCCACTCTTCTTGTGAATGATGCACATTGGAAGAACTAAGAAATCGCGAGATGGAATTTGGGATTGTGAAGTGAGTGTTCACACTTGTTGTGAGTTGTTCTTTCATAGGTTGTGTTGACCTCTATTCCACACCAGTGTGTTATTTATTCTGTGTGACGTGATAATTTTCTTTGTGATTGTATTTGTGATTCGGTTGAATTAGGTGGCACCTGATCTGATGTGATGTTATCTGATGTGAAGTGATGTGATGTTATCTGATCTGATCTGATCTGATCTGTTTTGGTTTGTATGTGTTTGCTTGATTTGATTTTATCGTTTGGCGTGGGTTTGTAGTTGTTTATGTTGGATGGGTGTTGGTATTTAGATATTGTGTTCTACTCATTGTTTGTTGTCCGTTCTTGAGGCTGAATGTCACGAAGGTCATTTGGTTGTACAGAAGTGGGCGATTTTTCCACTCTTCTTGTGAATGATGCACATTGGAAGAACTAAGAAATCGCGAGATGGAATTTGGGATTGTGAAGTGAATGTTCACACTTGTTGTGAGTTGTTCTTTCGTCGGTCGTGTTGACCTCTATTCCACAACAGTGTGTTATTTATTCTGTTTGACGTGATAATTTTCTTTGTGATTGTGTTTGTGATCCGGTGGAATTAGGTGGCACCTGATCTGATGTGATGTTATCTGATCTGATCTGATCTGTTTTGGTTTGTATGTGTTTGCTTGATTTGATTTTATCGTTTGGCGTGGGTTTGTAGTTGTTTATGTTGGATGGGTGTTGGTATTTAGATATTGTGTTCTACTCATTGTTTGTTGTCCGTTCTTGAGGCTGAGTGTCACGAAGGTCATTTGGTTGTACAGAAGTGGCCAATTTTCCCACTCTTCTTGTGAATGATGCACATTGGAAGAACTAAGAAATCGCGAGATGGAATTTGGGATTGTGAAGTGAGTGTTCACACTTGTTGTGAGTTGTTCTTTCGTCGGTCGTGTTGACCTCTATTCCACACCAGTGTGTTATTTATTCTGTGTGACGTGATAATTTTCTTTGTGATTGTATTTGTGATTCGGTTGAATTAGGTGGCACCTGATCTGATGTGAAGTGATGTGATGTTATCTGATCTGATCTGATCTGATCTGATCTGATCTGTTTTGGTTTGTATGTGTTTGCTTGATTTGATTTTATCGTTTGGCGTGGGTTTGTAGTTGTTTATGTTGGATGGGTGTTGGTATTTAGATATTGTGTTCTACTCATTGTTTGTTGTCCGTTCTTGAAGCTGAATGTCACGAAGGTCATTTGGTTGTACAGAAGTGGGCGATTTTTCCACTCTTCTTGTGATTGATGCACATTGGAAGAACTAAGAAATCGCGAGATGGAATTTGGGATTGTGAAGTGAATGTTCACACTTGTTGTGAGTTGTTCTTTCGTCGGTCGTGTTGACCTCTATTCCACAACAGTGTGTTATTTATTCTGTTTGACGTGATAATTTTCTTTGTGATTGTATTTGTGATTCGGTTGAATTAGGTGGCACCTGATCTGATCTGATCTGATGTGAAGTGATGTGATGTTATCTGATCTGATCTGATCTGATCTGTTTTGGTTTGTATGTGTTTGCTTGATTTGATTTTATCGTTTGGCGTGGGTTTGTAGTTGTTTATGTTGGATGGGTGTTGGTATTTAGATATTGTGTTCTACTCATTGTTTGTTGTCCGTTCTTGAGGCTGAATGTCACGAAGGTCATTTGGTTGTACAGAAGTGGGCGATTTTTCCACTCTTCTTGTGATTGATGCACATTGGAAGAACTAAGAAATCGCGAGATGGAGTTTGGGATTGTGAAGTGAATGTTCACACTTGTTGTGAGTTGTTCTTTCATAGGTTGTGTTGACCTCTATTCCACACCAGTGTGTTATTTATTCTGTTTGACGTGATAATCTTCTTTGTGATTGTATTTGTGATTCGGTTGAATTAGGTGGCACCTGATCTGATGTGATGTTATCTGATGTGAAGTGATGTGATGTTATCTGATCTGATCTGATCTGATCTGATCTGATCTGATCTGTTTTGGTTTGTATGTGTTTGCTTGATTTGATTTTATCGTTTGGCGTGGGTTTGTAGTTGTTTATGTTGGATGGGTGTTGGTATTTAGATATTGTGTTCTACTCATTGTTTGTTGTCCGTTCTTGAGGCTGAATGTCACGAAGGTCATTTGGTTGTACAGAAGTGGGCGATTTTTCCACTCTTCTTGTGAATGATGCACATTGGAAGAACTAAGAAATCGCGAGATGGAATTTGGGATTGTGAAGTGAGTGTTCACACTTGTTGTGAGCTGTTCTTTCGTCGGTCGTGTTGACCTCTTTTCCACAACAGTGTGTTATTTATTCTGTTTGACGTGATAATTTTCTTTGTGATTGTATTTGTGATTCGGTTGAATTAGGTGGCACCTGATCTGATCTGATCTGATGTGAAGTGATGTGATGTTATCTGATCTGATCTGATCTGATCTGTTTTGGTTTGTATGTGTTTGCTTGATTTGATTTTATCGTTTGGCGTGGGTTTGTAGTTGTTTATGTTGGATGGGTGTTGGTATTTAGATATTGTGTTCTACTCATTGTTTGTTGTCCGTTCTTGGGGCTGAATGTCACGAAGGTCATTTGGTTGTACAGAAGTGGGCGATTTTTCCACTCTTCTTGTGATTGATGCACATGGGAAGAACTAAGAAATCGCGAGATGGAATTTGGGATTGTGAAGTGAATGTTCACACTTGTTGTGAGTTGTTCTTTCGTCGGTCGTGTTGACCTCTATTCCACAACAGTGTGTTATTTATTCTGTTTGACGTGATAATTTTCTTTGTGATTGTATTTGTGATTCGGTTGAATTAGGTGGCACCTGATCTGATCTGATCTGATGTGAAGTGATGTGATGTTATCTGATCTGATCTGATCTGATCTGATCTGTTTTGGTTTGTATGTGTTTGCTTGATTTGATTTTATCGTTTGGCGTGGGTTTGTAGTTGTTTGTGTTGGATGGGTGTTAGTTTTTAGATATTGTGTTCTACTCATTGTTTGTTGTCCGTTCTTGGGGCTGAATGTCACGAAGGTCATTTGGTTGTACAGAAGTGGGCGATTTTTCCACTCTTCTTGTGAATGATGCACATTGGAAGAACTAAGAAATCGCGAGATGGAATTTGGGATTGTGAAGTGAATGTTCACACTTGTTGTGAGTTGTTCTTTCGTCGGTCGTGTTGACCTCTATTCCACAACAGTGTGTTATTTATTCTGTTTGACGTGATAATTTTCTTTGTGATTGTATTTGTGATTCGGTTGAATTAGGTGGCACCTGATCTGATCTGATCTGATGTGAAGTGATGTGATGTTATCTGATCTGATCTGTTTTGGTTTGTATGTGTTTGCTTGATTTGATTTTATCGTTTTGCGTGGGTTTGTAGTTGTTTATGTTGGATGGGTGTTGGTATTTAGATATTGTGTTCTACTCATTGTTTGTTGTCCGTTCTTGAGGCTGAATGTCACGAAGGTCATTTGGTTGTACAGAAGTGGGCGATTTTTCCACTCTTCTTGTGAATGATGCACATTGGAAGAACTAAGAAATCGCGAGATGGAATTTGGGATTGTGAAGTGAATGTTCACACTTGTTGTGAGTTGTTCTTTCGTCGGTCGTGTTGACCTCTATTCCACACCAGTGTGTTATTTATTCTGTTTGACGTGATAATTTTCTTTGTGATTGTATTTGTGATTCGGTTGAATTAGGTGGCACCTGATCTGATCTGATCTGAACTGAAGTGATGTGATGTTATCTGATCTGATCTGATCTGATCTGATCTGATCTGTTTTGGTTTGTATGTGTTTGCTTGATTTGATTTTATCGTTTGGCGTGGGTTTGTAGTTGTTTATGTTGGATGGGTGTTGGTATTTAGATATTGTGTTCTACTCATTGTTTGTTGTCCGTTCTTGAGGCTGAATGTCACGAAGGTCATTTGGTTGTACAGAAGTGGGCGATTTTTCCACTCTTCTTGTGAATGATGCACATTGGAAGAACTAAGAAATCGCGAGATGGAATTTGGGATTGTGAAGTGAATGTTCACACTTGTTGTGAGTTGTTCTTTCGTCGGTCGTGTTGACCTCTATTCCACAACAGTGTGTTATTTATTCTGTTTGACGTGATAATTTTCTTTGTGATTGTATTTGTGATTCGGTTGAATTAGGTGGCACCTGATCTGATCTGATCTGATGTGAAGTGATGTGATGTTATCTGATCTGATCTGATCTGATCTGTTTTGGTTTGTATGTGTTTGCTTGATTTGATTTTATCGTTTTGCGTGGGTTTGTAGTTGTTTATGTTGGATGGGTGTTGGTATTTAGATATTGTGTTCTACTCATTGTTTGTTGTCCGTTCTTGGGGCTGAATGTCACGAAGGTCATTTGGTTGTACAGAAGTGGGCGATTTTTCCACTCTTCTTGTGAATGATGCACATTGGAAGAACTAAGAAATCGCGAGATGGAATTTGGGATTGTGAAGTGAATGTTCACACTTGTTGTGAGTTGTTCTTTCGTCGGTCGTGTTGACCTCTATTCCACACCAGTGTGTTATTTATTCTGTTTGACGTGATAATTTTCTTTGTGATTGTATTTGTGATTCGGTTGAATTAGGTGGCACCTGATCTGATCTGATCTGAACTGAAGTGATGTGATGTTATCTGATCTGATCTGATCTGATCTGATCTGATCTGATCTGTTTTGGTTTGTATGTGTTTGCTTGATTTGATTTTATCGTTTGGCGTGGGTTTGTAGTTGTTTATGTTGGATGGGTGTTGGTATTTAGATATTGTGTTCTACTCATTGTTTGTTGTCCGTTCTTGAGGCTGAATGTCACGAAGGTCATTTGGTTGTACAGAAGTGGGCGATTTTTCCACTCTTCTTGTGATTGATGCTTATTGGAAGAACTAAGAAATCGCGAGATGGAATTTGGGATTGTGAAGTGAATGTTCACACTTGTTGTGAGTTGTTCTTTCGTCGGTCGTGTTGACCTCTATTCCACAACAGTGTGTTATTTATTCTGTTTGACGTGATAATTTTCTTTGTGATTGTATTTGTGATTCGGTTGAATTAGGTGGCACCTGATCTGATCTGATCTGAACTGAAGTGATGTGATGTTATCTGATCTGATCTGATCTGATCTGTTTTGGTTTGTGTGAGTTGGCTTGATTTGATTTGATCGTTTGGCGTGGGTTTGTAGTTGTTTGTGTTGGATGGGTGTTGGTATTTAGATATTGTGTTCTACTCATTGTTTGTTGTCCGTTCTTGGGGCTGAATGTCACGAAGGTCATTTGGTTGTACAGAAGTGGGCGATTTTTCCACTCTTCTTGTGATTGATGCACATTGGAAGAACTAAGAAGTCGCGAGATGGAATTTGGGATTGTGAAGTGAATGTTCACACTTGTTGTGAGTTGTTCTTTCGTCGGTCGTGTTGACCTCTATTCCACAACAGTGTGTTATTTATTCTGTTTGACGTGATAATTTTCTTTGTGATTGTATTTGTGATTCGGTTGAATTAGGTGGCACCTGATCTGATCTGATCTGATGTGAAGTGATGTGATGTTATCTGATCTGATCTGTTTTGGTTTGTATGTGTTTGCTTGATTTGATTTTATCGTTTGGCGTGGGTTTGTAGTTGTTTATGTTGGATGGGTGTTGGTATTTAGATATTGTGTTCTACTCATTGTTTGTTGTCCGTTCTTGAGGCTGAATGTCACGAAGGTCATTTGGTTGTACAGAAGTGGGCGATTTTTCCACTCTTCTTGTGAATGATGCACATTGGAAGAACTAAGAAATCGCGAGATGGAATTTGGGATTGTGAAGTGAATGTTCACACTTGTTGTGAGTTGTTCTTTCGTCGGTCGTGTTGACCTCTATTCCACACCAGTGTGTTATTTATTCTGTTTGACGTGATAATTTTCTTTGTGATTGTATTTGTGATTCGGTTGAATTAGGTGGCACCTGATCTGATCTGAACTGAAGTGATGTGATGTTATCTGATCTGATCTGATCTGATCTGATCTGATCTGTTTTGGTTTGTATGTGTTTGCTTGATTTGATTTTATCGTTTGGCGTGGGTTTGTAGTTGTTTATGTTGGATGGGTGTTGGTATTTAGATATTGTGTTCTACTCATTGTTTGTTGTCCGTTCTTGGGGCTGAATGTCACGAAGGTCATTTGGTTGTACAGAAGTGGGCGATTTTTCCACTCTTCTTGTGATTGATGCACATGGGAAGAACTAAGAAATCGCGAGATGGAGTTTGGGATTGTGAAGTGAATGTTCACACTTGTTGTGAGTTGTTCTTTCGTCGGTCGTGTTGACGTCTATTCCACAACAGTGTGTTATTTATTCTGTTTGACGTGATAATTTTCTTTGTGATTGTATTTGTGATTCGGTTGAATTAGGTGGCACCTGATCTGATCTGATCTGAACTGAAGTGATGTGATGTTATCTGATCTGATCTGATCTGATCTGTTTTGGTTTGTGTGAGTTGGCTTGATTTGATTTGATCGTTTGGCGTGGGTTTGTAGTTGTTTGTGTTGGATGGGTGTTGGTATTTAGATATTGTGTTCTACTCATTGTTTGTTGTCCGTTCTTGGGGCTGAATGTCACGAAGGTCATTTGGTTGTACAGAAGTGGGCGATTTTTCCACTCTTCTTGTGATTGATGCACATTGGAAGAACTAAGAAATCGCGAGATGGAATTTGGGATTGTGAAGTGAGTGTTCACACTTGTTGTGAGCTGTTCTTTCGTCGGTCGTGTTGACCTCTATTCCACACCAGTGTGTTATTTATTCTGTGTGACGTGATAATTTTCTTTGTGATTGTGTTTGTGATCCGGTGGAATTAGATGGCACCTGATCTGATGTGATGTTATGTGATCTGATCTGATCTGTTTTGTTTTGGTTTGTATGTGTTTGCTTGATTTGATTTTATCGTTTGGCGTGGGTTTGTAGTTGTTTATGTTGGATGGGTGTTGGTATTTAGATATTGTGTTCTACTCATTGTTTGTTGTCCGTTCTTGAGGCTGAATGTCACGAAGGTCATTTGGTTGTACAGAAGTGGGCGATTTTTCCACTCTTCTTGTGATTGATGCTTATTGGAAGAACTAAGAAATCGCGAGATGGAGTTTGGGATTGTGAAGTGAATGTTCACACTTGTTGTGAGTTGTTCTTTCGTCGGTCGTGTTGACGTCTATTCCACAACAGTGTGTTATTTATTCTGTTTGACGTGATAATTTTCTTTGTGATTGTATTTGTGATTCGGTTGAATTAGGTGGCACCTGATCTGATCTGATCTGATGTGAAGTGATGTGATGTTATCTGATCTGATCTGATCTGATCTGTTTTGGTTTGTGTGAGTTGGCTTGATTTGATTTGATCGTTTGGCGTGGGTTTGTAGTTGTTTGTGTTGGATGGGTGTTGGTATTTAGATATTGTGTTCTACTCATTGTTTGTTGTCCGTTCTTGGGGCTGAATGTCACGAAGGTCATTTGGTTGTACAGAAGTGGGCGATTTTTCCACTCTTCTTGTGATTGATGCACATTGGAAGAACTAAGAAATCGCGAGATGGAATTTGGGATTGTGAAGTGAGTGTTCACACTTGTTGTGAGCTGTTCTTTCGTCGGTCGTGTTGACCTCTATTCCACACCAGTGTGTTATTTATTCTGTGACGTGATAATTTTCTTTGTGATTGTATTTGTGATTCGGTTGAATTAGGTGGCACCTGATCTGATCTGATCTGAACTGAAGTGATGTGATGTTATCTGATCTGATCTGATCTGATCTGTTTTGGTTTGTGTGAGTTGGCTTGATTTGATTTGATCGTTTGGCGTGGGTTTGTAGTTGTTTGTGTTGGATGGGTGTTGGTATTTAGATATTGTGTTCTACTCATTGTTTGTTGTCCGTTCTTGGGGCTGAATGTCACGAAGGTCATTTGGTTGTACAGAAGTGGGCGATTTTTCCACTCTTCTTGTGATTGATGCACATTGGAAGAACTAAGAAATCGCGAGATGGAATTTGGGATTGTGAAGTGAGTGTTCACACTTGTTGTGAGCTGTTCTTTCGTCGGTCGTGTTGACCTCTATTCCACACCAGTGTGTTATTTATTCTGTGTGACGTGATAATTTTCTTTGTGATTGTATTTGTGATTCGGTTGAATTAGGTGGCACCTGATCTGATGTGAAGTGATGTGATGTGATCCGATCTGATCTGATCTGTTTTGGTTTGTATGTGTTTGCTTGATTTGATTTTATCGTTTGGCGTGGGTTTGTAGTTGTTTATGTTGGATGGGTGTTGGTATTTAGATATTGTGTTCTACTCATTGTTTGTTGTCCGTTCTTGAGGCTGAATGTCACGAAGGTCATTTGGTTGTACAGAAGTGGGCGATTTTTCCACTCTTCTTGTGATTGATGCACATTGGAAGAACTAAGAAATCGCGAGATGGAATTTGGGATTGTGAAGTGAATGTTCACACTTGTTGTGAGTTGTTCTTTCGTCGGTCGTGTTGACCTCTATTCCACACCAGTGTGTTATTTATTCTGTTTGACCTGATAATTTTCTTTGTGATTGTATTTGTGATTCGGTTGAATTAGGTGGCACCTGATCTGATCTGATCTGATGTGAAGTGATGTGATGTTATCTGATCTGATCTGATCTGATCTGATCTGTTTTGGTTTGTATGTGTTTGCTTGATTTGATTTTATCGTTTGGCGTGGGTTTGTAGTTGTTTGTGTTGGATGGGTGTTAGTTTTTAGATATTGTGTTCTACTCATTGTTTGTTGTCCGTTCTTGGGGCTGAATGTCACGGAGGTCATTTGGTTGTACAGAAGTGGGCGATTTTTCCACTCTTCTTGTGAATGATGCACATTGGAAGAACTAAGAAATCGCGAGATGGAATTTGGGATTGTGAAGTGAATGTTCACACTTGTTGTGAGTTGTTCTTTCGTCGGTCGTGTTGACCTCTATTCCACAACAGTGTGTTATTTATTCTGTTTGACGTGATAATTTTCTTTGTGATTGTATTTGTGATTCGGTTGAATTAGGTGGCACCTGATCTGATCTGATCTGATCTGTTTTGGTTTGTATGTGTTTGCTTGATTTGATTTTATCGTTTGGCGTGGGTTTGTAGTTGTTTATGTTGGATGGGTGTTGGTATTTAGATATTGTGTTCTACTCATTGTTTGTTGTCCGTTCTTGAGGCTGAATGTCACGAAGGTCATTTGGTTGTACAGAAGTGGGCGATTTTTCCACTCTTCTTGTGAATGATGCACATTGGAAGAACTAAGAAATCGCGAGATGGAATTTGGGATTGTGAAGTGAATGTTCACACTTGTTGTGAGCTGTTCTTTCGTCGGTCGTGTTGACCTCTATTCCACACCAGTGTGTTATTTATTCTGTGTGACGTGATAATTTTCTTTGTGATTGTATTTGTGATTCGGTTGAATTAGGTGGCACCTGATCTGATGTGAAGTGATGTGATGTGATCCGATCTGATCTGATCTGTTTTGGTTTGTATGTGTTTGCTTGATTTGATTTTATCGTTTGGCGTGGGTTTGTAGTTGTTTATGTTGGATGGGTGTTGGTATTTAGATATTGTGTTTTACTCATTGTTTGTTGTCCGTTCTTGAGGCTGAATGTCACGAAGGTCATTTGGTTGTACAGAAGTGGGCGATTTTTCCACTCTTCTTGTGATTGATGCACATTGGAAGAACTAAGAAATCGCGAGATGGAATTTGGGATTGTGAAGTGAGTGTTCACACTTGTTGTGAGCTGTTCTTTCGTCGGTCGTGTTGACCTCTATTCCACACCAGTGTGTTATTTATTCTGTGTGACGTGATAATTTTCTTTGTGATTGTATTTGTGATTCGGTTGAATTAGGTGGCACCTGATCTGATGTGAAGTGATGTGATGTGATCCGATCTGATCTGATCTGTTTTGGTTTGTATGTGTTTGCTTGATTTGATTTTATCGTTTGGCGTGGGTTTGTAGTTGTTTATGTTGGATGGGTGTTGGTATTTAGATATTGTGTTCTACTCATTGTTTGTTGTCCGTTCTTGAGGCTGAATGTCACGAAGGTCATTTGGTTGTACAGAAGTGGGCGATTTTTCCACTCTTCTTGTGATTGATGCACATGGGAAGAACTAAGAAATCGCGAGATGGAGTTTGGGATTGTGAAGTGAATGTTCACACTTGTTGTGAGTTGTTCTTTCGTCGGTCGTGTTGACGTCTATTCCACAACAGTGTGTTATTTATTCTGTTTGACGTGATAATTTTCTTTGTGATTGTATTTGTGATTCGGTTGAATTAGGTGGCACCTGATCTGATCTGATCTGATGTGAAGTGATGTGATGTTATCTGATCTGATCTGATCTGATCTGTTTTGGTTTGTGTGAGTTGGCTTGATTTGATTTGATCGTTTGGCGTGGGTTTGTAGTTGTTTGTGTTGGATGGGTGTTGGTATTTAGATATTGTGTTCTACTCATTGTTTGTTGTCCGTTCTTGGGGCTGAATGTCACGAAGGTCATTTGGTTGTACAGAAGTGGGCGATTTTTCCACTCTTCTTGTGATTGATGCACATTGGAAGAACTAAGAAATCGCGAGATGGAATTTGGGATTGTGAAGTGAGTGTTCACACTTGTTGTGAGCTGTTCTTTCGTCGGTCGTGTTGACGTCTATTCCACAACAGTGTGTTATTTATTCTGTTTGACGTGATAATTTTCTTTGTGATTGTATTTGTGATTCGGTTGAATTAGGTGGCACCTGATCTGATCTGATCTGATGTGAAGTGATGTGATGTTATCTGATCTGATCTGATCTGATCTGTTTTGGTTTGTGTGAGTTGGCTTGATTTGATTTGATCGTTTGGCGTGGGTTTGTAGTTGTTTGTGTTGGATGGGTGTTGGTATTTAGATATTGTGTTCTACTCATTGTTTGTTGTCCGTTCTTGGGGCTGAATGTCACGAAGGTCATTTGGTTGTACAGAAGTGGGCGATTTTTCCACTCTTCTTGTGATTGATGCACATTGGAAGAACTAAGAAATCGCGAGATGGAATTTGGGATTGTGAAGTGAGTGTTCACACTTGTTGTGAGCTGTTCTTTCGTCGGTCGTGTTGACCTCTATTCCACACCAGTGTGTTATTTATTCTGTGACGTGATAATTTTCTTTGTGATTGTATTTGTGATTCGGTTGAATTAGGTGGCACCTGATCTGATCTGATCTGAACTGAAGTGATGTGATGTTATCTGATCTGATCTGATCTGATCTGTTTTGGTTTGTGTGAGTTGGCTTGATTTGATTTGATCGTTTGGCGTGGGTTTGTAGTTGTTTGTGTTGGATGGGTGTTGGTATTTAGATATTGTGTTCTACTCATTGTTTGTTGTCCGTTCTTGGGGCTGAATGTCACGAAGGTCATTTGGTTGTACAGAAGTGGGCGATTTTTCCACTCTTCTTGTGATTGATGCACATTGGAAGAACTAAGAAATCGCGAGATGGAATTTGGGATTGTGAAGTGAGTGTTCACACTTGTTGTGAGCTGTTCTTTCGTCGGTCGTGTTGACCTCTATTCCACACCAGTGTGTTATTTATTCTGTGTGACGTGATAATTTTCTTTGTGATTGTATTTGTGATTCGGTTGAATTAGGTGGCACCTGATCTGATGTGAAGTGATGTGATGTGATCCGATCTGATCTGATCTGTTTTGGTTTGTATGTGTTTGCTTGATTTGATTTTATCGTTTGGCGTGGGTTTGTAGTTGTTTATGTTGGATGGGTGTTGGTATTTAGATATTGTGTTCTACTCATTGTTTGTTGTCCGTTCTTGAGGCTGAATGTCACGAAGGTCATTTGGTTGTACAGAAGTGGGCGATTTTTCCACTCTTCTTGTGATTGATGCACATTGGAAGAACTAAGAAATCGCGAGATGGAATTTGGGATTGTGAAGTGAATGTTCACACTTGTTGTGAGTTGTTCTTTCGTCGGTCGTGTTGACCTCTATTCCACACCAGTGTGTTATTTATTCTGTTTGACGTGATAATTTTCTTTGTGATTGTATTTGTGATTCGGTTGAATTAGGTGGCACCTGATCTGATCTGATCTGATGTGAAGTGATGTGATGTTATCTGATCTGATCTGATCTGATCTGATCTGTTTTGGTTTGTATGTGTTTGCTTGATTTGATTTTATCGTTTGGCGTGGGTTTGTAGTTGTTTGTGTTGGATGGGTGTTAGTTTTTAGATATTGTGTTCTACTCATTGTTTGTTGTCCGTTCTTGGGGCTGAATGTCACGGAGGTCATTTGGTTGTACAGAAGTGGGCGATTTTTCCACTCTTCTTGTGAATGATGCACATTGGAAGAACTAAGAAATCGCGAGATGGAATTTGGGATTGTGAAGTGAATGTTCACACTTGTTGTGAGTTGTTCTTTCGTCGGTCGTGTTGACCTCTATTCCACAACAGTGTGTTATTTATTCTGTTTGACGTGATAATTTTCTTTGTGATTGTATTTGTGATTCGGTTGAATTAGGTGGCACCTGATCTGATCTGATCTGATCTGTTTTGGTTTGTATGTGTTTGCTTGATTTGATTTTATCGTTTGGCGTGGGTTTGTAGTTGTTTATGTTGGATGGGTGTTGGTATTTAGATATTGTGTTCTACTCATTGTTTGTTGTCCGTTCTTGAGGCTGAATGTCACGAAGGTCATTTGGTTGTACAGAAGTGGGCGATTTTTCCACTCTTCTTGTGAATGATGCACATTGGAAGAACTAAGAAATCGCGAGATGGAATTTGGGATTGTGAAGTGAATGTTCACACTTGTTGTGAGTTGTTCTTTCGTCGGTCGTGTTGACCTCTATTCCACACCAGTGTGTTATTTATTCTGTGTGACGTGATAATTTTCTTTGTGATTGTATTTGTGATTCGGTTGAATTAGGTGGCACCTGATCTGATGTGAAGTGATGTGATGTGATCCGATCTGATCTGATCTGTTTTGGTTTGTATGTGTTTGCTTGATTTGATTTGATCGTTTGGCGTGGGTTTGTAGTTGTTTATGTTGGATGGGTGTTGGTATTTAGATATTGTGTTTTACTCATTGTTTGTTGTCCGTTCTTGAGGCTGAATGTCACGAAGGTCATTTGGTTGTACAGAAGTGGGCGATTTTTCCACTCTTCTTGTGATTGATGCACATGGGAAGAACTAAGAAATCGCGAGATGGAATTTGGGATTGTGAAGTGAGTGTTCACACTTGTTGTGAGCTGTTCTTTCGTCGGTCGTGTTGACCTCTATTCCACACCAGTGTGTTATTTATTCTGTGTGACGTGATAATTTTCTTTGTGATTGTATTTGTGATTCGGTTGAATTAGGTGGCACCTGATCTGATGTGAAGTGATGTGATGTGATCCGATCTGATCTGATCTGTTTTGGTTTGTATGTGTTTGCTTGATTTGATTTTATCGTTTGGCGTGGGTTTGTAGTTGTTTATGTTGGATGGGTGTTGGTATTTAGATATTGTGTTCTACTCATTGTTTGTTGTCCGTTCTTGAGGCTGAATGTCACGAAGGTCATTTGGTTGTACAGAAGTGGGCGATTTTTCCACTCTTCTTGTGATTGATGCACATGGGAAGAACTAAGAAATCGCGAGATGGAGTTTGGGATTGTGAAGTGAATGTTCACACTTGTTGTGAGTTGTTCTTTCGTCGGTCGTGTTGACGTCTATTCCACAACAGTGTGTTATTTATTCTGTTTGACGTGATAATTTTCTTTGTGATTGTATTTGTGATTCGGTTGAATTAGGTGGCACCTGATCTGATCTGATCTGATGTGAAGTGATGTGATGTTATCTGATCTGATCTGATCTGATCTGTTTTGGTTTGTGTGAGTTGGCTTGATTTGATTTGATCGTTTGGCGTGGGTTTGTAGTTGTTTGTGTTGGATGGGTGTTGGTATTTAGATATTGTGTTCTACTCATTGTTTGTTGTCCGTTCTTGGGGCTGAATGTCACGAAGGTCATTTGGTTGTACAGAAGTGGGCGATTTTTCCACTCTTCTTGTGATTGATGCACATTGGAAGAACTAAGAAATCGCGAGATGGAATTTGGGATTGTGAAGTGAGTGTTCACACTTGTTGTGAGCTGTTCTTTCGTCGGTCGTGTTGACCTCTATTCCACACCAGTGTGTTATTTATTCTGTGACGTGATAATTTTCTTTGTGATTGTATTTGTGATTCGGTTGAATTAGGTGGCACCTGATCTGATCTGATCTGAACTGAAGTGATGTGATGTTATCTGATCTGATCTGATCTGATCTGTTTTGGTTTGTGTGAGTTGGCTTGATTTGATTTGATCGTTTGGCGTGGGTTTGTAGTTGTTTGTGTTGGATGGGTGTTGGTATTTAGATATTGTGTTCTACTCATTGTTTGTTGTCCGTTCTTGGGGCTGAATGTCACGAAGGTCATTTGGTTGTACAGAAGTGGGCGATTTTTCCACTCTTCTTGTGATTGATGCACATTGGAAGAACTAAGAAATCGCGAGATGGAATTTGGGATTGTGAAGTGAGTGTTCACACTTGTTGTGAGCTGTTCTTTCGTCGGTCGTGTTGACCTCTATTCCACACCAGTGTGTTATTTATTCTGTGTGACGTGATAATTTTCTTTGTGATTGTATTTGTGATTCGGTTGAATTAGGTGGCACCTGATCTGATGTGAAGTGATGTGATGTGATCCGATCTGATCTGATCTGTTTTGGTTTGTATGTGTTTGCTTGATTTGATTTTATCGTTTGGCGTGGGTTTGTAGTTGTTTATGTTGGATGGGTGTTGGTATTTAGATATTGTGTTCTACTCATTGTTTGTTGTCCGTTCTTGAGGCTGAATGTCACGAAGGTCATTTGGTTGTACAGAAGTGGGCGATTTTTCCACTCTTCTTGTGATTGATGCACATTGGAAGAACTAAGAAATCGCGAGATGGAATTTGGGATTGTGAAGTGAATGTTCACACTTGTTGTGAGTTGTTCTTTCGTCGGTCGTGTTGACCTCTATTCCACACCAGTGTGTTATTTATTCTGTTTGACGTGATAATTTTCTTTGTGATTGTATTTGTGATTCGGTTGAATTAGGTGGCACCTGATCTGATCTGATGTGAAGTGATGTGATGTTATCTGATCTGATCTGATCTGATCTGATCTGATCTGATCTGATCTGTTTTGGTTTGTATGTGTTTGCTTGATTTGATTTTATCGTTTGGCGTGGGTTTGTAGTTGTTTGTGTTGGATGGGTGTTAGTTTTTAGATATTGTGTTCTACTCATTGTTTGTTGTCCGTTCTTGGGGCTGAATGTCACGAAGGTCATTTGGTTGTACAGAAGTGGGCGATTTTTCCACTCTTCTTGTGAATGATGCACATTGGAAGAACTAAGAAATCGCGAGATGGAATTTGGGATTGTGAAGTGAATGTTCACACTTGTTGTGAGTTGTTCTTTCGTCGGTCGTGTTGACCTCTATTCCACAACAGTGTGTTATTTATTCTGTTTGACGTGATAATTTTCTTTGTGATTGTATTTGTGATTCGGTTGAATTAGGTGGCACCTGATCTGATCTGATCTGATCTGTTTTGGTTTGTATGTGTTTGCTTGATTTGATTTTATCGTTTGGCGTGGGTTTGTAGTTGTTTATGTTGGATGGGTGTTGGTATTTAGATATTGTGTTCTACTCATTGTTTGTTGTCCGTTCTTGAGGCTGAATGTCACGAAGGTCATTTGGTTGTACAGAAGTGGGCGATTTTTCCACTCTTCTTGTGAATGATGCACATTGGAAGAACTAAGAAATCGCGAGATGGAATTTGGGATTGTGAAGTGAATGTTCACACTTGTTGTGAGTTGTTCTTTCGTCGGTCGTGTTGACCTCTATTCCACACCAGTGTGTTATTTATTCTGTGTGACGTGATAATTTTCTTTGTGATTGTATTTGTGATTCGGTTGAATTAGGTGGCACCTGATCTGATGTGAAGTGATGTGATGTGATCCGATCTGATCTGATCTGTTTTGGTTTGTATGTGTTTGCTTGATTTGATTTTATCGTTTGGCGTGGGTTTGTAGTTGTTTATGTTGGATGGGTGTTGGTATTTAGATATTGTGTTTTACTCATTGTTTGTTGTCCGTTCTTGAGGCTGAATGTCACGAAGGTCATTTGGTTGTACAGAAGTGGGCGATTTTTCCACTCTTCTTGTGATTGATGCACATTGGAAGAACTAAGAAATCGCGAGATGGAATCTGGGATTGTGAAGTGAGTGTTCACACTTGTTGTGAGCTGTTCTTTCGTCGGTCGTGTTGACCTCTATTCCACACCAGTGTGTTATTTATTCTGTGTGACGTGATAATTTTCTTTGTGATTGTATTTGTGATTCGGTTGAATTAGGTGGCACCTGATCTGATGTGAAGTGATGTGATGTGATCCGATCTGATCTGATCTGTTTTGGTTTGTATGTGTTTGCTTGATTTGATTTTATCGTTTGGCGTGGGTTTGTAGTTGTTTATGTTGGATGGGTGTTGGTATTTAGATATTGTGTTCTACTCATTGTTTGTTGTCCGTTCTTGGGGCTGAATGTCACGAAGGTCATTTGGTTGTACAGAAGTGGGCGATTTTTCCACTCTTCTTGTGAATGATGCACATTGGAAGAACTAAGAAATCGCGAGATGGAATTTGGGATTGTGAAGTGAATGTTCACACTTGTTGTGAGTTGTTCTTTCATAGGTTGTGTTGACCTCTATTCCACACCAGTGTGTTATTTATTCTGTTTGACGTGATAATTTTCTTTGTGATTGTATTTGTGATTCGGTTGAATTAGGTGGCACCTGATCTGATCTGATCTGTTTTGGTTTGTATGTGTTTGCTTGATTTGATTTTATCGTTTGGCGTGGGTTTGTAGTTGTTTATGTTGGATGGGTGTTGGTATTTAGATATTGTGTTCTACTCATTGTTTGTTGTCCGTTCTTTAGGCTGAATGTCACGAAGGTCATTTGGTTGTACAGAAGTGGGCGATTTTTCCACTCTTCTTGTGATTGATGCACATTGGAAGAACTAAGAAATCGCGAGATGGAATTTGGGATTGTGAAGTGAATGTTCACACTTGTTGTGAGTTGTTCTTTCGTCGGTCGTGTTGACCTCTATTCCACACCAGTGTGTTATTTATTCTGTTTGACGTGATAATTTTCTTTGTGATTGTATTTGTGATTCGGTTGAATTAGGTGGCACCTGATCTGATCTGATCTGATGTGAAGTGATGTGATGTTATCTGATCTGATCTGATCTGATCTGATCTGTTTTGGTTTGTATGTGTTTGCTTGATTTGATTTTATCGTTTGGCGTGGGTTTGTAGTTGTTTGTGTTGGATGGGTGTTAGTTTTTAGATATTGTGTTCTACTCATTGTTTGTTGTCCGTTCTTGGGGCTGAATGTCACGAAGGTCATTTGGTTGTACAGAAGTGGGCGATTTTTCCACTCTTCTTGTGAATGATGCACATTGGAAGAACTAAGAAATCGCGAGATGGAATTTGGGATTGTGAAGTGAATGTTCACACTTGTTGTGAGTTGTTCTTTCGTCGGTCGTGTTGACCTCTATTCCACAACAGTGTGTTATTTATTCTGTTTGACGTGATAATTTTCTTTGTGATTGTATTTGTGATTCGGTTGAATTAGGTGGCACCTGATCTGATCTGATCTGTTTTGGTTTGTATGTGTTTGCTTGATTTGATTTTATCGTTTGGCGTGGGTTTGTAGTTGTTTATGTTGGATGGGTGTTGGTATTTAGATATTGTGTTCTACTCATTGTTTGTTGTCCGTTCTTGAGGCTGAATGTCACGAAGGTCATTTGGTTGTACAGAAGTGGGCGATTTTTCCACTCTTCTTGTGAATGATGCACATTGGAAGAACTAAGAAATCGCGAGATGGAATTTGGGATTGTGAAGTGAATGTTCACACTTGTTGTGAGTTGTTCTTTCGTCGGTCGTGTTGACCTCTATTCCACACCAGTGTGTTATTTATTCTGTGTGACGTGATAATTTTCTTTGTGATTGTATTTGTGATTCGGTTGAATTAGGTGGCACCTGATCTGATGTGAAGTGATGTGATGTGATCCGATCTGATCTGATCTGTTTTGGTTTGTATGTGTTTGCTTGATTTGATTTTATCGTTTGGCGTGGGTTTGTAGTTGTTTATGTTGGATGGGTGTTGGTATTTAGATATTGTGTTTTACTCATTGTTTGTTGTCCGTTCTTGAGGCTGAATGTCACGAAGGTCATTTGGTTGTACAGAAGTGGGCGATTTTTCCACTCTTCTTGTGATTGATGCACATTGGAAGAACTAAGAAATCGCGAGATGGAATCTGGGATTGTGAAGTGAGTGTTCACACTTGTTGTGAGCTGTTCTTTCGTCGGTCGTGTTGACCTCTATTCCACACCAGTGTGTTATTTATTCTGTGTGACGTGATAATTTTCTTTGTGATTGTATTTGTGATTCGGTTGAATTAGGTGGCACCTGATCTGATGTGAAGTGATGTGATGTGATCCGATCTGATCTGATCTGTTTTGGTTTGTATGTGTTTGCTTGATTTGATTTTATCGTTTGGCGTGGGTTTGTAGTTGTTTATGTTGGATGGGTGTTGGTATTTAGATATTGTGTTCTACTCATTGTTTGTTGTCCGTTCTTGGGGCTGAATGTCACGAAGGTCATTTGGTTGTACAGAAGTGGGCGATTTTTCCACTCTTCTTGTGAATGATGCACATTGGAAGAACTAAGAAATCGCGAGATGGAATTTGGGATTGTGAAGTGAATGTTCACACTTGTTGTGAGTTGTTCTTTCATAGGTTGTGTTGACCTCTATTCCACACCAGTGTGTTATTTATTCTGTTTGACGTGATAATTTTCTTTGTGATTGTATTTGTGATTCGGTTGAATTAGGTGGCACCTGATCTGATCTGATCTGTTTTGGTTTGTATGTGTTTGCTTGATTTGATTTTATCGTTTGGCGTGGGTTTGTAGTTGTTTATGTTGGATGGGTGTTGGTATTTAGATATTGTGTTCTACTCATTGTTTGTTGTCCGTTCTTGAGGCTGAATGTCACGAAGGTCATTTGGTTGTACAGAAGTGGGCGATTTTTCCACTCTTCCTGTGGTTGCTGTCCTGGGAGGGATCTAATAACTCGTGAGGTGGATGTACGGACGGTAAATGTAAAATCACTGTTGTGGATTTGATAGGTTTTGGTGGGGATTAACCGTTGGTTTTTGTCTGGTCTCTTTTTTATGTGATAATCGGGCTGTATTTATTTTTGATTTTCGTCTGGAGGACCTTTGCCTTCTCTGTTTTCATTGCTAGAGGGCGAGACGTTTTTTTCGCCCGACGGCGAACTGTGTACGTGAACGCCACAGAAGCCCGCAGAACGCAAGGTGACGTGTGCGGATGTGTCCCGCTACTCTATAAGGCCATCGACTTTTGCTATCCTTTGTGGAGGTAAGATTCACTGGGATGCATTGGGTATCTTCGAAGGACAGTCCGCCATGCAAAAGGCATACAGACTGCTCGTAACGTTGCCAGTTCGCAACACACATTTCCTGCCGCCCGACAGATAGCACTCAGTTGTGCACAGGTTAGCGTTGCTACCTCGAACGAAGACCTAAGTGATGATGGGGACGCCACTTCGCATCTAATTCCCTTGACTTTTTATGAACAGTTCCTGTACACACGCCGCTTATGGGTCGGTCTCATTCGGGACGTCCACGAGGTCAGCTCATCCTTTCGCAGGAGCTAACCGCAGAAAAGCAAAATACAAAGTAAGTAAATATTAGGGACGGAAAAAGCGATGTCTAGCTGAAAGGCAGCTGCCGACCGTGGGCCGTGCCTAAGCCAGTGTTGAACCATCTGGTGAAGCTTTTCCGTTTACATGTGCCCGAAAGCTTGAGGTATTCTAAACGTGTAAGTTCAAATTGTCTACTTTTCTGTCATCATCGGTCGGCTGTATGACACTTTTGCGATCACTGGCTACTTCGACACTTTAACCCCGGTGGTTGAACAAAAGAAGTGCATCACATTTCAGCCAGTGTGGTCCATTCATATCGCACGTTTTCTCTATCGTAACCCTGAACCCGTGACACCTCTATAGCACCTCTAATATGATGTCCTCCCGGATTCGGAAATATTGATGGTAAAGTACCAAATGGGTACGTTGCTTCTGTTCGCAGCTGACGAGTTTTCGAATTGTATAATAAAATCAACTCGTCTCAGCGTTGGTTAAGGTTGATAATCATCATACACTCCTCCTGTGTGTGCTGTGGGATATGCTACTCGACATATTCGCACTACAAAGGTCAACCACAGATTTTCCCGTCGTTTAGTAGCCATTGTCGATCGTTTGGTAGCTACCGACTGTTATTTAGCGACCACGGCCCCCAGGGTGCGGCAACCAAACCTTTCTGACACACTGATACCGAATAAGGTCAAATCACGAGTGGGTTCTCGATCCCAGTTACGAAACATGGTAGCCTTGTGCGAGTCACCGACTTAGACACGTATATACTGCTTAGAAGTAAATTGATACAAACGTTATCACATCGAAGAAAATCAGGTTTACAATTCCAAGTAATTTTTCTAAGGTTCAGTAAAGACCAAATGCAGCAAATGAAACGGATGAGATCCGATCCATTGCTTGTTTGTATACCTGCACTAACATCCCGAACCTACGCTGTTTGGTGGTTTGATCTGCCGGAACGCTGCGAATCATTGTCCCGTTTTCTTTTAGCGAGGATTTAGCAGTTACTTTAAGCAACTGAATGCTACCTCGATCGGATCAAAGAATAGATCATGGGCAGGGAGATACCAAACAGCGTATCCGGCTGCCAGCACTGCTTCATCCACCCGTTGGTGAACAGAAGCATTGTCGAACAGAAATGCGGTATCAGTTTTTGGTTGTTTCGTTGGTACTTTGGAGGAACTTTTTCAGAAAGCTGATAGAAATGTCGGCGCTCATTCTGGAGTGGTATTCATAATATAGCACACCTCTCACAGAACAGCAAGCAACAACATTGAGGTTTGGACCTTTATTTGATGGTAAAGTCCTGATACGTGTTTTGCCCTTCATTATTCGTCTTCGTGCCCACGAGCACCATATGTCGAAGTTAGTCTCATCCATGCAAAAACGTAAGACGAAGCTACCGTTCTCCTGTAGCCACATCGCGTGTTGAGCCCGTCTCTCTTTGACATCAGTCCCGTTTCGCTCGATCAGATGAGTACATAGTTTCTTCTTGATGTAGCCGTAACCATCGAGCAGACAATCCATGGAAGATATACTGATCGATAGATCCGGTTGTATCGGTTCCATCCTTTTCTTCATCCCATTGAATGTGATTGTAGGGTTCTCTACCAATGAACGCAGTTCCATTCCAAATCCCATGGTCTGGTTGCCGGTTATCCCTAGTAGTGCAGTGGGTAATTGAGGCTATGACTCATACTCCTTTCACTGCATTCATGTACAAGCACGTTATTAAAAAACCGGAGCTAATGGGCCTCTGGCTTTTCATCGGGACGAGACGTATACCCCGCTGGAACGACGACTATCGACTCTGCTGGGCGTTGATGTACACCGAGAACTTCCCACCTACCCGTTCCATCTTGATTCACATTATACTCTGGATCCCAACGTAATCCTTGCTCGTGCTCAGAGCTTATAATTCTATTTGTGAACCTCGCACCTCAATGAGAGTGGTCAATTAGTACAATAGACAGTAATCCACAACCGTGCGGCCTATTACCACACCTATCGTACTGGGACCTTATGTGGTTCTTCATTCTAAGTTTCAGGGTCTGATAACTGGTTGACCCAATGGTACATTGTACATTGGGCCTTTGTGCGCACGTACAATCATGCACTGAAAAAAGATGACGATGAACAGTGGAATCGAGTGCTTATTTCGTTAGTTTCAATCATATTCCTGCTGTGTGTGCTCTTGAATCGGTTCAGAATACGTTTTCTTGTTACCTCTGATATTATGATCAATACGGTCGTAATCGGTTCTTTACTGTTGCAGGTTATGGTTTCATCGACTGCGAGACAGAAAAAGAGGCGGAATTAGCTATGGAACGAATAAATGAATATTCTAGGGCTACGGGAAGAAAATTATCAGTTAAATTTGCCTTTGAAAATGAAAAAGACAAGCTAAATGTTTTCGTGCAACACTTGCCGCGTTCGGACTACACTACGGAAGACCTGATGGAACTTTTCAAACCGTATGGAGTCATAACGTCAGCAAAATTGCTGGACTCGATGAAAGGACCTACAGGTAAGTCAACGGCATCTAGATAGTTCGTGATCCAACTAAACTGGGAAGTATTTGTCACCACTCTTGCTACGATTCATTCTAATGTAGATCAGGTATGGTGTATGTATGTTGAGGTGTCAGCAGTAGTCGGTTTGCGGCATCAGTCTATCTCCAAATGCCTCGGTTAGGCCGGGGGTGAGTGTCTCAGGCTCCGAGATAGCTACTCGTCCTGAACGCCTCTCGAGATGCCCCCAATGACCGTGTGTCTGCTACAGCCTCTGCTGAGGAAGTCCTACTCACCGCCTCGTGACGGAGGAGTCCCCACCAAAGTGAGAGGGCGAAAGCGAATGCCGGCCGCTATGCACCGGGTTAAATGGCTGATAGTCAGTCTACGAGAGATGGCTAAACCCTTATTCTAAAACCACCATGGATGGCGTATGAAGCATACAACACTGCTCACCGACATCTATGGCGGATAGGTGTACTGGGCATCCAGGATGCCTGGCCACACCCTAGGGGCGCATGAACTAAGCAATCTGTAACCGATTTTCAGCGGGCCACGAGGTCTTCATATTGTCCTATTGCCTAGTGGGTTAGACGTTCTGGTCAAAGCCTCGTGCTAGGGCCCCTTAAGTCAACCCTCTGCTTCGGTCTGGGCAGCCAGGTAGTAGTCGCCTCACGTGCTTACGTGGATTAGAAATGACAGCATGGAAGCCAAGTCATGACAGGGCACCGTGTCTATTAAAGTGTTAGCTCGAAGTTGTGCTCTGTGGTGGTTATGTGAAAGATTGTGTTCAGATTTCAGACAGGTTCCCCCTGTGGATCCACTTTTATTTTTCTGTTTCATGTTTTTGCATGGCACCATGCCTCTGTACTTATATATATATGTATAAAATCTTCTTTAGGCATCGGATTCGTACGCTTCTCTTCCCCAACTGAGGCTGAAAAAGCTATAAAGATGATGAATAAGAAGAATCTGTGTCTGGGGGAAAACACCAAGGCTGTCACATGTAAACTTGCGGATAAGGCGGACGCTCAACGTCGAAATCTGACTTCTGAAATCACTAGGAATAAATTCACCTTAACTCACAACCAGAATCAGTGTGGTGCAGGCATGGTTCCTCAGTCAGCGCATGCCAGTGCCTTGCCAACAGGACATCTCACTGGTTTGGCCCAATCGGGTTCGCTGGCTACTCAGCTGCTCTCATCCGTACCAACTTTTTCTTTGGAAGTCCCTGGATTTGCTAATCAATCGGCCACGCCACCCACTATGTCTTCAGGTTAGTTCATTCCTCACTTGCCCCGGGAACCTAAAGAACAATGTGTGTTTGTAATAATTATAAGCATATACTGACAAAACGGAATATATTTTGCCGTGCTTTTGACGCTAATTTGCCGGATGGAAAAGATAAACTGTTTCATATGAAATTCCAACAGTTCGTTGTGCTCCGCTGTTGTACAGGAATCCACTGTACCCCGCGTGTTCCTATGCGGTAGGCCTCATCAACTCATTCAGCAATGTGGCAACAATGATATCAGCTGGAAATTGTGAAATATAGTTTTTGTCGTGGTGTTTTTCCATTGTATCTCCCGTTTTTCAGTCAGATAAACGAAGTTGATTGTAGTTATTGCGACTCCTTAAACTCATTTGTATGAATGTACGTATTTGCAAAATCACCTTGCGTGTTTTATGTTAGTGAAATTTGAATATTTGTTCCAGGAAAAGTTCACGCGACACGCTTCCGTAGTTTTTATTAAATCATTATGGTCATGAGAACAATAGTTTTATGACCTGAGTATTCACATTGCAGGCTTTATTCGGCACTTCGAACGAGAGACTTATGCATGAATGTTCTACTCAACATTTTCTTCATCTTTTCGTTCCTCCACAGGCGTGATGCCGAACATTGTTTCCGGACCATCCGCTCTTGTTCAACTGCCGTACGCTTCCGCCCATCCAGGCGCTATCAGTACACCCTGCTCTAACCTACCCCATCGTTCCAGCAATCCTCTCATCGGACCACCACCACACACCCAAGTTCCAGGAAGTGTACAGTCGCAGTACGTAGCGAACCTAGTCTCGGCTTATCTGTCATCCATGGATGTTCAGCAGGCAGCAAGCAAAACTGTCCCCACAGCAGTACCTTCCAACCGATTTCCAAATAGTGGTGCTCCAGTTTTGTTTCACACTGGCAACTCTATCCCTGCTCCTGGAGCCCCGTCCGATGCGCAGGTAAATGCATTGCCCCCGAACGTTCAGTACGCTCTCTCATATGGCCAACAGTCGCAACAAACCATGGCGGTAAGTGCTATCTCCTTGAACAATGGACATTTTGTTCTGGTACGATTTGTACTGAGAATAACTGATTAGTTCCTTTCGCTGCCTCGTATTCGGAGTTTGGGGTAAACGTTGCAGAAAATAGAGAATGAGCAACGGACTAAGGCAAGCAGCCATTGCTGTTGTTGTTTCTTTTTGTTTGTCCACTGCATGCCCTTGCTTGCGTCGATTTTAAGTTGCGTTAGTTAGTCAAATGAGCCAGAACTAAACAAAGTTCCACGAAACACACATGTAATGGTTAGGCACTCAAGATCAGATGTTGAGTTCCATATTTCAATTTTTTCCAGTCAAATCGAAATAACCGGAACCGTCAGGCCTAATTCTGTCCTGATGGTAGTCTTTGATATAACTTCATCTGAACTGAACTAAGTTTGTTAGCGGGACTTAATGATGCATCAGAACACTACTACTGCTAAAAGATCATTGTCAGTTTCCACACTACGTGCTTCATTGATAGAACCGTTATTCTCTTTCTTCACAGGCTGGTGGTACCACAGCGGTGAGCCCACAAGTTGTCTGGATAGCACCAACCTATCCCAATGCTGGAACTTCCTCTATGTTTCAAAACTATGGATTTGCCCCGGCTTTTCAAGCATCGACAGTCGATCAGGTTAAGGCAAATCACGAATCACAGCGTTCCACACCTGGTCTGGTGCTACAAAACAATTATCAGATGGATCGTACAAATATTCCTACCAGTCCCGCCAACACACTTACATCTGTATTTCAGAGCTTGGCGATTAACGGACCGCTAGAAGCTTCGCGTTTCCCCATGGATGGCTCATTCTTAACAGAATCATCGCGGACCTGGCCGTATTCAAAAACGGCAAGATCAATGGAAGATTCCACACCCAATGTTGAGCAGGGTACGACTTGCGTGAAACAGGTAGTCCCAGTTTCACATGTATTCGAGGGACCTACTAATGTCTCTTTTACCGATCCATCCAGTCGTGAAGCGTCTAATTTCATTACGTCTTCGATATCCACTACCCTTGCTTCATTGGATCACTCCAAAAATACTGTTTGTTTTGGCGCAGTTAATTTGCCAACAGTTGAGTGCTTTCCGTTAGTCGAAGTCAGCGCAGCCAATAGCAGTGAATATGAAGTATTTTCTGAGGAAAAGTTATCTACCGTAAACGGAGATGTCGCTGCTTTAAATGCTGAAAAAATTGCACCCAACGGGTTCCACGCTGATGAAAAAGCGAATAAAAATGAATCGACTGTTGATCACAAACAAGGACCAAGGTCCGATGCTGACTGTGTAAAGGCTGTGCCTCCTCCTACTTCGAAGAACGATCTTGTCGAACCTACAGTTCCTCTAACCAATACCACTACATGTGTAAAATTCCCGAGCTGATAAGACCATATTGCCTCATGTTTGTAAAGATTTTATCGCCTGTTTTCCTCCAGTCCCTGGGCTGCGCAACATTTACTGCTCTTACAGGGACTTGTTCAATTTCGTCAACATTTACCCGTTTCCAACCAGAAGGACTTGTACATACAAAAAGCACTCACTCATTCTGTAAATTATCATTTCTTACTTTTGCAACAGTCGTACATTGTTGTGATTTTTACCTTCTCACTAGCTGTGTTCGTAAGAGGCGTCATCTCTAGGTTTTTCAGAATTCAGCTCAAGTTTCTTGACAATCATGTGGATATGTAGTCACTGAATAATGACTCAGTATGACTGGCTTCGTTACTTATGTTGCAGTACGCACCATACAAGTGTGCGTATTCTAATCTAGACGTTTTTCAAAATTTTGTACATTATCTTTCAAGTAAGCGTAAAATACTATCTCATCCATTTTGAAGGTGGTTATACGTACTTGTCTTATGCATTTTTTCCAGTATTATCTCAGACTGGCCTTGACAACGTATATTCTGCGTCCCTGTTACGGGAAAGTAAAGCGATGATACCAGTTCTTTCGTTTCGCATCATATGCGCACAATCAGTTACTTTTCACGGACCATCGGTTCCTTTGCATTTGTTGAGGTATCTCCCAAATCAGTGAATGCGCAAGCGTGGATAGGTGTTGTTGTTTTGCGACACATTTTATCGCCCTTGGAATTATGAAAGTTAGATTGAATCTCTGTCTACCGATGGTAACCGCCTGGTAATAATGCGGTGGTTGCAACTGAGTGGTTTCTGCACTAAATAATGCTGGTCGATATCTGCTTGTTAGTGTGTGGGTCAATGGGACACAACCTGACTTTCATTTTGGTTTGTCAGTGTTTTGATCCGTCCCAGTAGCCCTAGCAGGAAGACCTTTATGCCTTCGAACCACATCCCGTTTTATCAGATAAAAACAAGCAGTTTATATGGGATGTCAAATGGCCGTATTCGGAACCATGGTACGAGGCGTATTGGTTCAGAACGCTTTCCAGGACTGAGTCTTTCGACTGGTTCTTTTGGTTGCGTTCCCGACCGACTGATTTCGTCTCGGTTGGTTAGAATATCTACTGCCAGTTCATTGGTTGATTTGCATTCCGTTCGGTTGGCAAAGTCTGACCGCTGATTGGTTATTTTTCGCTCCCTTCAGTTGAAGCAACGCTTTGCTGCTAATTCCTTGAGTCCGTCCTGTTCAGTGGGGGCGACTGTTGGCGGTAGATTGGATGGTTTCGTTTCGTTTTATCTCAGTCCGTTTCACTGGTCTCAGCTCTGCCTTCGATTTTGAATAAACAATGGTGTACTGTCTACTAACGGAACTGGGCGGTCCATCGATGCGTCTGCCAGTGTTCTCATGGTCGCCAGATGGCGTACAGACTGCAGTTTATCTTGTTAAAAACCGGGAAATGAGCAACCAACCATAAATGTGGCAAAACACTACCTTGAAAAATATGTTCAAGACGAAAATCATTGAAACTAGGCGTCCTCTTCACAAGTTGTTCCTGTTGATTGAATTCGCTTGGTACTCGAAAATCAGCAGGTTTTTTAGTTCGCCAAAGTACCAGTGGGGGATGCGTATTCTGTTTCGAATCGTTGGGAGTTATCTTGGATAGCTTGATGGTCATGTCTGAACTTCTGATTATATTTAAGCTGATTTCGTTCGTCATTTGGCACTCGGTAAGCTTGCATTGTTACGGTTTTCCAATGACAAAGATGAAACAGCAGCACGCTGCTTTCGTGATTATTCACGGTGAGTTGAGTGTTGATACTGCATACTGAGTTATTTGATAGACAACAAATTCATCTACACGGGTAGTAGGTCCGATGTGATATGATTCAATATGCAGTATAAATGCCGGGCTCAGTTGTGAAATTGAAAAGCAAAGAGGCACTGCGCAGCTGCTTCTCATTTGATCTTAGAAACCTGCACGGAAATGATAGGAATCATCAGCGCTGCATAACTATCATGCATCCACTTGGACAGAATGCTCTGGTTTCATTTAGGCCTCAACAACAATGCAAGTTATGTATATCTTACAGATGATTGCTGCACTCTGCAAGCTCACCGGCGATGACATTCTCACCGTACACACGTTGGTTATTCGAATCCCACACCCCACAAATCTTCACATCCTTCGGGGACTGCAGTCAGACGTACCTGCCGTAGTGCCTCTGAAATAAGTCTTGTTCCCGTTCGCTCGCGTTGTCCGTCTATATCGTGTTCGGTTTAAACAGTCAGGTGCGCAGTCCATCTCGCACGCACACTGCGGCCATTTATCCATCTCTCTCTCTCTCTCCTCTCTCCCTCTCCTCTGCCACTCTCTCTCTCTCTCTCCTCTACCCCCCCCTCTCTCTCTCTCTCTCTCCTCTCTCTCTCTCTCTCTCTCTCTCTCTCTCTCTCTCTCTCTCTCTCTCTCTCTCTCCTCTCTCTCTTCTCTCTCTCTCCTCTCTCTCCTCTCTCTCTCTCTCTCCTCTCTCTCCTCTCTCTCTCCTCTCACTCTTCTCTCTTCTCTCTCTCTCTCTCTCTCTCTCTCTCTCTCTCTCTCTCTCTCTCTCTCTCTCTCTCTCTCTTCTCTCCT